>CM074788.1:1587047-2820773 GCA_037355745.1 Pseudo-nitzschia multiseries
ACAATAGGCCCGGCCCTGATAGATACCCCGACAAACAGATACGGACGCCGGAATCGATTTGGCTAACGGTCCGCACCTCCAAGCGGATTCCCTAGCATCAACTCCAAAGATACGGACGCCTACTCGTTGCACCTTCAGTTGATTTCCACTCCGCGCATCCAATCCCCCGCACCTCCTCTTGAGGAACTCGTATTGGTCCCCACAGAACAGCAACGCACCTCCAAGCGTCCGCGCATCGATTCGATCCTTGTCGGATTATAGCCCGCACCTCCACGCGTCCTCCAACGTCTCTTTTACCGGCGACTCCAACGTCTCTCTGCACCTCCAAGCGTCCGCGAATCAAGATACCGGCGACTCCAACGTCTCCCTTATTGGCGCCTCCAACGTTTCTCTGCACATCCGATAGTAGTCCGCACCTCCAAGCGTCCGCGAATCTAGATACCGGCGACTCCAACGTCTCTCTGCACATCCGATAGTACGCACCTCCAAGCGTCCGCGAATCTTCCATCCATCTCCCAGCACAAGCACAACATGCTGACCTACACTGAGTATTACCAGAGCACCCCCAGTCCCCTTGGAGTGGGACCTGCTCGGGACCTGGCCTACCAAACCATCTATGACTACTTTGCTGAGGAAACAGCCACCCCCATTCTCCTGGGCCGGCTCTTGGACCTCTTCGAACCAGAACCTGTGGGGGCCCTAGGAATATTCCTGACCGACACCTTTGGAAAGGCGCGCCTCCGATTGGTGCATGGCCTTCGGAAGTACCCGGGGCCCTTGACCGCGCCAAGTACCAACAAGGGCAAGGCCTTTGGTTACCTGGATGACATCGAAGGCGATGCAGGAGAGCTAGTGCTAGTGGATGCTGCCCTCCTCGAGCAGGCGCCCGAGACCTTGGTGCTGTCCCTCGATCGCCACCTCGACGTCATCAAGCATGCTCACCATTCCCACATGATCCCCATGGTGCTAGGCGATGATCCTCACATGGAAGTCATCACCCCCTTCAAGGCCTGCTTCATCCCCTTCCAATTGGTGCCCTTACTCCTAGGCAAGGGCCTTAGTCCAATCCACGCCTTGAACATCATCTACCCCTACCTTGACACACTCAACCTGGCACTCACTTGCGCCCCCCTACTGAATACCCTCCGAGCTGCTGGTACCGACCCCACCATTGTTGATGGAGGTATCCACTTTGCCACACCCGGCACCCCCTTTCGAGGGGAGCCAGGTCTGACCTTGTACATGCGCAATCAGGTACTATACCGGGACCTCCCGGGCTTGAAGAAACCCTCCCATCCGGGGCAGCCGCCGGCACCCGGCCAACCAGCCGGGGTAGATCCCACGCTGGCAGCTACCCTCACCGCCCTTGCCAACCAACAGCTCAAGCTCAGTGAGGGCCTAGACCAACGTCGCCCCCCCTGCCACGGTCAAGAACACCTGGGGCCCCTTGTACACCCAGCGCTTGCTGCTGCTGTGTGGCAAGCTTGAGGAAGCCGACCTACCCCCCATATACCAAGCCTGGGCACAGAAAGGCAAACACGAGAAGACCCATATGATCTTCCAGAGCCAGGTAGCCACATGCGCCGCCGAGTTCCTCATCCAGGCACCCTTGGTCACCACGGCGGCACTCAAGAAGTTCCAAGATGGCAACTTTCATGGGACTGACCCCTTTGACGTGGCGGACGGCATACTCCCTTTAGCTTTCACTCCCCCCGGTGGATCTGCCGCCTCCTTGAAGCGGGAACAGGAAGCTGCAGCCACGGTGGCGGCCTACGACACCATGATCTCCACCGAAGGCAACTCCCTCACCTTGAAGGACTCCCTCGAACTCCAGAAGACCAAGGCCTACCTACCCATCGACTGGACTGAAGCTACCACCCAACTGGAAAGCTATCTCGCCGTCCTGGCCACCATTCTAGGCATGCATCACCCTGTCGTGCAGGGCTACCAGAATGGACTCGCCAAGCTCAAGCTCCAGCAAATGCCCCTCCTGTTTGGAGGGCTCTGAAAAATGGAGGTGAACAGTCGGTATTTGGTAGTTTAACTTGTTGGTTATTACATGAAATTGTTACTTGAAATAGTGAGCAGAAATTGCTCTGTTACTAAAATTCACCATGTTGGTGCATTGGCCCGCTAATACTCCAATGCACACACTATAATCGCATCGGCCCGCTAATACTCCGATGCTCTGCACGTGTCCTTTGTACCAATGGGCTGTAGAGATTACCTTGTGCCCGGTAGATTTGGTACATAAGGCCCTATTTTTAGTAAGAAGGAGAACCGGAACCGGTAAGTGGTAAACTCTCATTCCCACTTCCATTCCCATCTCCAATCATGTTAGTCCTTTCCTGTAGAAGCAAGATGACTCGTACGATCGATCACGAGACTCATTTATTCTTTCATTCGCGTCTCATTCATTCACTTGTGTCTCATTCGTGCCTCATTCGTGTCTCATTCATTCAGTCGCGCGCGCTCGTTCGATCGACTTCAAACACCTCCACCGAGCAATTGCCGATGAACTAGGGGAGCTCATCACTCCCTCCATTGTGGTATACTACTTCCAAATCCGGGTGCGGGGCTGGCTTGAGGAACAATGGGGATCAACATTCACTGTCCCCTCCCCCGACTTTGGGAAGGACTTCCAAGCCTTCCGTATCACCCAGAACCTCTACTGGCTCCCCAATGTCACCAATGTGCCGGCTCTGCGGCACCTACGTCGCGTAGCCGCCGTGGCTGCCCCTGCTGCAACCCCAGGCACCCCCACGCCCGGCAAGACTACCCCCAGCCCCACCCAAGGCTCCGCCGGAGGTGCCCGCGTCTCCAACCCCAACCTGGATCCCCGGCTACAAACGGCGGGGGTAGCCAACAAAGTCCTACGCGCCCGACTGAGGGAAGTCATGGCTACCATGAAAGAAAAAGGTACCATTCCCTTGTCTTGTCCAGATGGCAACGAGCGCTGCCATTCCTATCACCTTCGAGGAGCCTGCTTCACCAACTGCAGGAACATCCAGGACCATGGCGCCATCACCAGCAGTGAACAGGACCAAGTCTGGGCTTGGTGCCAAGCCGCTTTTAATGTCTGACCGAATGGCAAGCGCCCCTTTGGCGCGTTGTCCCTGCCCTCTAACTCACCGAGGGGGGCTCTGCCTTCTTCCCGACGACTACCTATGCCTCCCTCTCCGCCCTTACGAATCACACAGGAATTACGTAAGCACAACCCGCCCGCGCGCACATGTACCCCTCTCGCCGTGTATGTGCCTCCCAAACGTTCTACAGGTTCAACGACCCCCCCCTCCCCCCCACCTACTCCCGCATCCCTAGTCCCTCCTACGGCTTCGGCATCCCCTCTCCCTTCCTCCCCGCCCACCTTGTCCTTGCCTAGGCCCGAGCTCCTCGTCACTGCCAAGTTGCCTAGGCCCAAGCGCCTAGTCCTCCCCACCCACCCATTGCCTAGGACAGAGCTCCTCGTCACTGCCCCCCCCCCGTTGCCTAGGCCCGAGCTCCTCGTCAACCCCACCAATCCATTACTTAGGCCCACCCCCCCGCCGACGCCGACGCCAGAGACCCTCCGCCCGGCCCCACTCTCCGTTCCCCTCATCACTACCTCCCTCTACCCCGTCGACCGGCTCGACGTGCACATCAACCGGGCTGTCACTGTCTACAACAACAGCACCAGCTGGGGGGACTTCATCCGGACCGTCCGAGGACGGGGTGACATCCATCCTGACGTCGCCTCCATCCCCCACCCCGCGGGGAGCCTCCTTGCCCGCTATGGCAAGGACGGCACCCCCGCCTCCATGTCTGGACCCTCTTGGGATCCACCTCGCATTGCAGCTGCCCTCCACCGGGGTCCGCACCAATCCTCCCACCAGGGCATTGACTTCCTTCGAGAGGAGTATGCCAACATGATGGACAAGCAACAATGGACTGTTCTCCCCGCCAGCCTCATCCAGGACCTACCCGGACTCCGACTGAGCCCCCTTGGCTTAGTCCCCCAACGAGGCCGCCGCCCACGCATGATATCCGATTACACCTACTCGGACGTCAACCACGACACCATCCCTCTTGCCCCTGCGGACGCCATGCAGTTTGGCCGGACACTCCCGCGCCTCTTCACCAAACTGCACCGCGCCAACCACAGATTTGGTCCCGTGTATATGTCCAAGATTGACCTTGCCGATGGCTTCTACCGCATCCGATTGCACCCAGACGACACCATGAAGCTCGGCGTCCTGTTCCCCTCTCACCCTGGGGAAGCTCCACTCATTGGCATTCCCCTCACCAACCCTATGGGGTGGAAATCCAGTCCTCCCTACTTCTGTGCCTTCACTGAAACCGTTGCGGACTTGGCCAATGCCACTCTTGCCACCGGGCTTGCCGAGGCCCGACTCACCCCCCATCGGTTGGATCTCCCCTCTGAAACCACCCCCAGCGCGCCTCCCATTGAGCCACCCGCTCCACCCCCCCAGGCGCCGCCTCCTCCTCACCCTACAGCCTCCACGCCGCCCCTCATCCCCCCTAGTAGTAGCACCACTCCCAGCAAGTCGCCGGTTCGCTACTGGGATGTCTATGTGGATGACTTCTGTGGCCTTGCCCAGGGCAACCAATGGACACGCCGCGCCATCAAGCGCGTTCTCTTCCAATCCCTTGACACAGTCTTCCGGCCCCTTGATGCCACTGACACTCCCTTCCGGCAGGAACCTGCTTCCCTCAAGAAAATGCTCCAAGGGGACGCCACTTGGACCACCAAGAAAGTCATCCTCGGCTGGCTCATCGATTCTGTCAACAAAACCATCAGCCTTCCTCCCCATCGGGTGGCCCGCCTACACGAGATTCTCCACTCCATCTCACCCACCCAGCGCCATGTCCCCCTCAAGCAATGGCACCAAGTCCTTGGGGAGCTCCGGTCAATGGCGCTGGCCATTCCGGGCTCCATTGGCCTCTTCTCCATTCTACAAGAAGCCTTCCGCCACCAGGAACCGGGCAGGCAGCGCCTCCGGCTCACCAAGCGCGTCCACAGCTTCCTTCGCGACTTCCAATGGCTTGCCAATGATCTCTCCCACCGGCCTACCTCCATTGCCGAACTCGTGCCGGATCCCTTCCCTGCCACCTTGGGCGCCTGCGATGCTTCGGGTTTGGGCATGGGGGGCGTCCATTTTGTCCCCCTTCCCACGGGCACCGTGCAGCCCGTCATGTGGCGGCATGCGTTCCCCAAGTGGGTCTCCGCCCAGCTCGTCTCCTTCGACAATCCTGAGGGCTCCATCACCAACAGTGACCTCGAGCTCGCCGGTTCCATTGCCCACAATGATATTCTGGCTCAGGCTGCTTGGGTCAACGCCCGCACGACCCACAACTGCTATGACAACACAGCAGCTGTCTATTGGCAATGCAAAGGCGCCACTACCACCACAGGCCCTGCAGCCTACCTCCTCCGGCTCCAGTCTCTGCACCAGCGCCTCTTTCAATATGTCCCCCTTAGGGAATACATCCCGGGCCCCGCTAACCACCTGGCGGACCTCCTCTCTCGATCTGAACTCTCTGACACTGCCTTGCTGCATCACTTTAACACGACCTACCCACAGGACTTGCCCTGGACCTTATGCCACCTACGGCCGCCCATGCATTCCGCGCTGACCTTAGCGCTGTCCAGAAGACCATGCGCGCCTCAGTCACTGAGCTCTATGCCAAGCGCAAGGATGCCCATTGGAACCAATGGGTTCAATTCTGTTTGTCTCAAGGCTTTGACCCGCGCCTCCAGTCCATTCAGGATCCAATCCCCATCCTCCAAGTCTTTGCCAAACGACTCCATGATGGCAACCTCTCCCGTAGCCACAAGCCCATCCGATCTTGCACAGTATCGGACACCATCCGGTCAGTGGGCCAGACGCTCGCCCGCCTGGGGTCCAAAGACCCTCGAACCGACTCCACAGGCAGTCTTGATTTCCGGCTAACTGCCCAGTTCAAGGCATATGCCAAACTGGACCCGGCCCCCTCGCGGGTCAAACCGGTCCCCATCACCCTCGTGATACATGCCCTCCACTTTGCATACCACGAGTCCCCTTCCCCCACCCGACAAGCCATTGCAAACATGATCTGCATCGCCTTCTTTTTCTGTCTCCGCCCTGGTGAGTACACTGGTACTACCACGGATGACCAAGCCTTCCACCTACAAGACGTTTCCTTCTACCTTGACTCCCGCATCGTCCACCACGATGCCCCTGCGCATGAGCTCCAAGCTGCTACCTCTGTCACCCTCACCTTCACCACCCAGAAGAATGGCGACAAAGGGGAAGTAGTGGCGCATGCCAGGAGTGGTGACTCACTTTGCTGCCCCGTTGCCGCCTGTGCGCGCCAAGTCCTTCACCTTCGAAGCTGTTGCTCTTCCAGCGCTCCCTTTGGTCCCTCCCTCACGCTTGCCAGTTACTTCGACAATGGGGTCCTTACCCTTGTTCGCGCCGCAACTGTCACTTCCTCCCTGCGAGTCTATGCCCAGACCCTCTACCCTACCACTGGCATTGCCCCTGCAGCCATCTCTGCTCGATCCCTTCGCGCGGGTGGTGCAATGGCCCTGCTCCAGGGCAAATGCGACTCTAATGTCATCAAGCTCCTTGCCAGATGGCACAGTGACTGCATGATGCGCTACTTACATCAGCAATCCCTCCCCATCTTCAAGAATCTTGCCTCTGTTATGTTCAACAATGGAACATACTCCTTCCTGCCCGAGGAATGGGTTCCGGCTGCGGACCCCACTCCTGCTGGCAGCTCTCTTTGAGGCACCCTGGCGCCTCTTCCCTCCCTCACTCTGCTCCAAGCTCACGCGCACGCTCACGCTCTCGCTCACGCTCTCCACGCCGTTCCCACCCGGTGCCTTATGGCCCAATGGCAGAAAAGGCTTAACAGCCAGAGGCTTAACCGCCCACGCTGTTAAGCCCGACTGTACGCCGGTGTGTGTGGGCAAAGCAAACTAGCCCTGCTTAACCCACCAACCCCACCAATGAACTACAAGCATTTCACATCCATTACTACAAGTAGGTTAGCTACTGAAGCTATCACAAACGTAGCGCGTGATAGTTGATGTAGCAAACCGAATGAGGGGAATGGTAGTGAAGTACAGACCAGCAGACCGGGGAACCACCTTGAGTATACAAGCGCACGTACTTCGCGAAAGATCTCACTGTATCAGCAATCAGCAATATTGGTGCGTACCATATCCACGGAACGTTCCCTGTAGGTACAGTACAAATCTTACGGGGAATTCTGTAAGCATCGAATTCTGCAAGCGAATTCTGCAAGCGAATTCTGCAAGCAAAATCTGCAAGCAAAATCTGCAAGCAAAATCTGCAAGCAAAATCTCTAAAATTACAGGCTAGCGCTAACAAGCGTGTAGAGGATTCCCCTAGCAGAATACAAGCCCACAGCTCACTCTTTTGCTCCTAAACCGATTAGTAGTAGAATTAAATAGCCCGCCACGCCCGCCTGCAGAAAAGGCTTAACAGCCAGAGGCTTAACCGCCCACGCTGTTAAGCCCGACTGTACGCCGGTGTGTGTGGGCAAAGCAAACTAGCCCTGCTTAACCCACCAACCCCACCAATGAACTACAAGCATTTCACATCCATTACTACAAGTAGGTTAGCTACTGAAGCTATCACAAACGTAGCGCGTGATAGCAACTTTGTCACACAGAATGCTGTAAATGTTGTGGTTTGACTCTCGAAATGGCAAACATGATGAGGGTATTTTTGGTGCAATTCTAGGGCACAAACTAACTGATTGGGTAATGACTCCAAAAGTATCCGGTCAAAACTATGAATACATTTATCATGACTCATCAAATGCATATTGGGAACAACTTTGTCACTCAGAATGCCCAAAATGTTGTGGTTTGACTATCCATATGGCAAACATGAGGGTATTTTTGGTGCAATTCCAGGGCACAAACAGTCTCATTTGTAATGACTACCAAAGTTTTTGTATCAGGCCATGAATGCATATCACATGACTTACGAAATGCATGTTGGGAACAACTTTTAAATGTATATTGGGAACAACTTTGCCACTCACAGTACAGACAATGTTGTGGTTTGTAGATACAAATGACACACAAGACAGTACGGTATGTTAGGTGCAGCAGTCTACGAGATTCTACATGTGACTAGAGGATTGAAATACATAACCTTAGTGTGATCAAAAGTTTCCCTTCTGAAAAAATTATGGCGCGGGAGGGCTGGCTGGCACAGGTACGTGATCTACTTCTACAAATATAACAGCGCGCCCGAAACCAGACAACACACAGAAGATGTTAGGGCAAACAACATAGTACAGAACCCACGGAAAAACTCTACACACAAAACATCGTACACATACTACACGAAACACCGTACACACACACACACACACACACGACACACACAACACACACAACACAAAACACCGTACACAACCCGACAAAATTATTAGTACACACACAAAACCACACAAAAAGAAACACATGATTCTTGATCGGCACCGTATTCAGAAAATAAAATTAAAAAATATGAATGCTATCGGAAAGACACGACGAAGCAAAAAATCCGAGGGGAAGACCCTTCGAAACAACAAAACCATCCGGCCCGGTGATCATCAAAATACAGGGGACAACAACGGTAAGAAAAAAAGAGTGAAAACAAACACCGCAATTACTAACAAAGTGAGTAACAGTAATACCACAACTATGAACGCATCAAAGGGCAACAGTAAAAAAAATGGTACCGACAACACAATTTCTACTACTACAAACACGGAAGAACAAAACACCATCAACCAGAGTAACGAACCAGCACTGAGCATTACCAACACAACCACCACTACAGTAACAAACCAACAGAAAGAAGGAACAAAAACCAATGTGGTAGAGAAAACATCTAACGGAGAATGCTACAATTTAGAGGATGTTGCAGAACTTGTCATGAAAAAAATCCAATATGACAAATTGGCACAGGAAGTGGCAAAACACTTACGGCAACAAGAGAGGGAACCACATATAGGGGTGGGAAAGGTAGTAATGGTACCTAAACAAACGGAGGCAACCATGCAGGGAGAGGGGACTGATAATGCCGGCGACACAAGAGAACGAGCAGTAAGTACAATTACAGACGAATATGGGCTTATGATAGACAACGATATGCTTAAGGCTTTGAGTGATATGACTGAAACAGTGGACAAGCAGCTAAGGGATTACGTCAAAAAACATTGGTACCCCAACATGAAGTTCCCTATCAATGACAAGGTAACGGCACATGTAATACAAAGGGCTGTTGGAGCAAGTGCGGTTATGAAGCCACCAAATATTCCACTTGCGTCATTCTGTTCCTTTTACAGGAAACGAGTAGGGACAGTACTGACTGCATTGAGGCACAACTCACAAACATTAGCGAGAAAAAACTGGATAGGTAAATACAGGTGGGAGAATTGGTTGTTGAAATTAGGAATTTTGGAATCTATTTTTGGTCCGACAACACTAACATGCTGCCCGTTGCTACTGATGATACTTCCGTACAGACGATTACAGAAAAGGTCGAGTCCCTATCACATTCCCTGGTACTGTTGCAGTTATTCAAGACACAGAATATGAAAACACAGGTATTTTAAACCCTCAATACAGAACATACAAAGACGCGGAAGATGAAGATTTTTATTATTTTGTTACAAGAATCATGTCGGCAATCAATCCGACAAATTCCAATTTCAAACAACGGAAGGAGAGGCACTTGCTGAGTGATATATTTACTATAGCAGATGAAGCATTTGCATTGGTACTGATCTACAATGAGCATCATGTATGGGTGAACCAGCAGCGGCGAAAGGGTGATGCCACGATTCCGCGACAAAAAAAAATTCTGCGATTCAGACAGTGGAAGCAGAAATGGATGGATGGAGGAAGGACGCGAGTTGTTCAGTGACTTGTGCGACAAAATTGGCGAGATGCGAAAACACCCAGAAACAGGAAGGAAATTGGAAGAAATGATGAGGGACAGATTTAGGAAGGAAAGTTCGACAAATTACACCAACAATAAGCAGGGCGATGCAAATATTACTAGTAGCAGCTCCACTAATTTTAGTGGACCAAAAAAGAAAAAGAAAAGAAATGTCTATATTGATCCGGCAATAACAGCATCGATGAATGAAAGTTTATCTATTGGTGAACTAATGTAGAAAATAACAGTACATACATAATACAAAACTACTAATAATCTTGAACTTAATTGAGAGAATATTAGAAATAATGGAGGATTCGTAATACATTGCAATAGGAATAAATAAAGCATAATAGAATCTACATTTTAAAAAGGGAATATTGTAGTCAAGAAATAGAATACACAATTAGCAGAGCAGAATCGAATTGTTGTTGGGAAGATTAATATTTTGGAATTAATACTGACTCAAGATTTCTTTTTTATTCGTGAATAGAAGTAAGTGTTGTTCGTACAGAATAATAATTCGGTTCTGCTAGAGACTGAAATAAATTATTTTTATTCGAGAGTAGAGTAATGTGCATCACGCGCACAGAAATAGTGCTGAGTTTACATATACCCTTATACGATCGTCGCGAATTTCAGGGTGTCCAGAAATATTGCCGTGTTAAAATCACGCACAAAATTTGTGCGCGAGAAGTAAATTCGGACCCCGCGAAACAGTTCTCGGACGGAGAGGACCTGCTCATCATCAGGTGAGTGGACCTGCTCATCAGTAATGTGTTCATAAGCGCGACGCGTGATTGGCTTGCTGGAATTGGGGTCTGGTGGTAATGCGGCATCAAGGAGCTCAGACTGGAGGCAGGCAACGAGTCGCTTCTTGTCATCAGCTGTGAAGCCAAGCCAATGCTTCATACCCTGCTTAGAGAGAGTTTTCAAACTGCAGAAGGTAGTCGTGTGGTCGGGTCCGGAGTTCTTCCAGCCTTGTAAACAGCATAGTCCTGGTAGTCACCATCAAAGTCGATAGGGGGTAAATATGAGGTTGAGTCATCAGTGAGGGCAGAATATGTGGATTGTGTCATGGAAGATAAATCGTGAGTGTTGGCCTTGACAGACGTCTGACTATGAGGTTGGGATAGTGAGGCTTGGGAATCTAGCCTGGTTGCTTCAAGGAGGAGAATATTTTTCAACTCACTGATGGCAATGGCTTCATGTTGTCGGAATTTGATCAGGTCCTGGGCTGCAGGGGGATCGTCAACCTTGCAGAATTGTTCGCTGAGTTGGAAGCTGCTACTACAGGCCTTGCAGAGGTGTGTTTTGACAGTGTCAAAATCAAGTGGCCTTTGTGGATCTCGTAGTGTGTTGAGATGTTCTAGCTGAGCAAACCACTGGGTGATGAACTTGACTTTGGTGTCCTTCCATGTCCTCAAGTCAATGTCCAGTAGATGCTGCATCACAATGGAGGTATCATATACTTTGGATTTGGACCTGTCATGTAGTGCAACAAAGTCAAAGAAGGCCTGTCTGCCGTCTCTTGAGGTGGTATGGCTGAGCACACAGGAGTAGGAGAGGTCACTCTGGAGGGCATGTAGAACAAGAGTCCAGAAGAATGCACACTGCTTGTCATGAAGGGCCTTCTCGTACCCGACGAGTGGTACATCAGGGCAGCTCGGATCAAGGAAGGTATGTGTATCTATGTCAGATGTTTCCAACTTAGCTTTCAATTTGACAAGCCACCGCTCAAACGTTGCATCATTTTGCAGGGTTGGAAAGGTGGTTTCATCCCTTGATTTCTTAGTCCATGATTCATATCTCAGCTGTTCGATGGGTTTGGAGGATCGTTCTTGTTGCCGTTGGGATGTGCCGTTGCGCGCTGATGTTTCAATGTCAATTCCAGATTCTCTTCTGGCTCTGACAATCCCACGACAGTAACTCTTAAAGGCATCCTTGGTATAATGGTTTCTATCTTCCCAGTCTAGTCCTTGTGCTGTGAGATGTTGTCCAAAGTCAATGACTCTCTGTAGGGTCATCTGTACGTGTCGATAAAGTGGTGTTCTTGTTCCTCTCTCAAGGTAAGCGAGATCACCGATATTTTCGATGTACAGGAAATCCAGCCATGTCTTGTACTGGCCAGCGATGAGTGCCTCGCATAGGGTGCTATGGGATTCCCTTGGGACATCGAAGGATTCATGCAGGAAGGTGGCAAGTGGTTGATCAAATGATGGGAATAGGTCTGAGATAGACGTGTTGTCCTCTTCATCTTGATCTGGACTGGTTTGGTCAGGTGCTACCGTGTCAGCTGTGGGAAGCCGAGGTGTGGTTGCCGCGCTTCCAGGTTGGAGTGTTTGGAATCGTCCTGTCGATCTGCTTCGGCCTGTCGACCTGCTTCTTGTTCTCCCGGCGACCGGGATGGTGGGCATTGTTGTTGTGTAATCGTAGGGATACGATGTGTCGATGTCGAGGTGAATCGACGAGATTCGTTTCCGTTGTCGTGTAGATGAAAAGGCGTAAGACAGCTATTGTTGGGACAGCTGTAGTCGATGGTTCGTGGGGCTTAGCACAATCAAATGATGGGCGTCGATGTGTCCTTGCCAAGATGGTGTCACGTGGAGTATAGACGCGAAAATAAATGTAATCCGGGGAACTTGTGATGTGGTCCTTGGATGGAGGTAGATTGCCATTGGCGTGTCCAATGCAATGAGCTTCTATTAAAGACTTCGGCTTGTCCGTTGGTGTCTTTATCGTGTAATCGGATCAGAGAACTATCGATCGTTGTCCGTAGTCGAGTCGATCGATGATCTGCTGTCGGATTGTCTTTCGTCGAGTGCTTCGACTGTTGTCTTCTTCTGCAAGCTTCAACAAGCTTGCGACTGTTAATCTGTTAATTTCCTTTTGAAATTGGCTGTTGAGCTGACTCAGTCCGAAGGCAAAGAAGAGCAACAGAAGCTGTATCTGCAGGCCGGTTGAGGTGCCGGTCTGTTGTGTCCAATATTTCTCTGATATCCACTACGATTGGACGCTAATCCAACCAGATCTATTCTGACTATCGACAATGACGCAATCAGATAGATCTTAGGCTTGTAGTTCTACAGTAGGACGCAAAAGGGCGTCCGATGCAAGGTTTAAGGTTGAATAATCAAATAATCTAAAAGTATAAGCGTGTTGGCTTGCTGGAGAGCAAGTTACCACTTTAAAGTGTGCTGCCGCTAATACAGCACGATACGGGTATTTTATACGGTAAGATACCGTGTGTTACGATTATACGGTAAAATACCGTGTTACGGGGAAATACCGTGTTGCCGCTAATACAACACGTATTTTGTACAGCAGGAAACAAGTTCGTGAGCAAGCGTCCGAACCTCTGCTGTCTTTTCTTGAAAACAGAACACTTAACGGAAGATACCAGATGCCAGTATCTGACGCGTGTTCTTTCTTCAGTCTCTAAGTATCGATTAATTCGATTGTACGAGTGACGATCGTTGTGGCTCGCAAGACTGAGCCATTTGGTCAATAATGAGATACTTGGCTCGCAAGACCGAGCCATATGGTAAATAATGAGATACCCGGCTCGCAAGATCGAGCCATTTGGTCACCAAAATGAGATATTTGGCTCACAGATTGAGCCATTTGGGCCATAACGTTAAACATTATGATTCGCGTACAACCAAGCTGGACGCGTGTGGGTAAAGAATGAGATGCCATTGTACCTTTGTTACATACGGCTATGCCGGACATGAAAGGAATTTAATAATTAGATTCTATGATTCAATTCTATAATTCAAGTCTATGATTGAACTTTTTAACTCCAGTTAATGATTCAATTCAATGATTTAAGTCTATGATTCAAGTTTATTATGATTCAATTCTTTGATTGACTCAAACCTACAATTCATTTCTATGATTAATTTCAATGATTCATTTCTATTATTCACTTCAAGAATTCATTATTCAATTCTTTGACTCAAGTCTATGATTCACTTCCATGATTCAAGTCTATGATTCAATTCTATGATTCATTTCTATGATTCAAGTCTAAGATTCAATTCTGTGATTCATTTATATGATTCACTTTCATGATATAAGTCTATGATTCCAGTCCATGACTCAAATCTACAATTCAATTCTGTGACTCAATTCCTTGATTCAGATCCATGATTGCATTTTTTGATTCAATTCTATAATTCAATTTTATAATTCAATTTTATAATTCAAGTCTATGATTTCATTTGTTACTCCAGGCAATGATTCAGTTCAATGATTTAAGTCTATGATTCAAGATTATGATTCAATTCTTTGACTCAAACCTACAATTCATTTCTATGATTAATTTCAATGATTCATTTCTATTATTCACTTCAAGAATTCATTATTCAATTCCATGATTCGATTCTATGACTTAAGTCTATGATCTAAGTCTATGATTCATTTCTATGATTCAATTCCATCATTCAATTCTATGATTCAAGTCTAAGATTCAATTCTGTGATTCATTTCTATGATTCACTTCCATGATGCAAGTCTATGATTCCAGTCCATGACTCAAATCTACAATTCAATTCTGTGACTCAATTCCTTGATTCAGATCCATGATGCCATTTTTTGAATCAATTCTATAATTCAAGTCTATGATTGAATTTTTTAACTCCAGTCAATGATTCATTTCAATGATTTAAGTCTATGATTCAAGTTTATGATTCAATTCTTTGATTGACTCAAACCTACAATTCATTTCTATGATTAATTTCAATGATTAATTTCTATAATTCACTTCAAGAATTCATTATTCAATTCCATGATTCAATTGGTTTGAGTCAATCAAAGAATTGAATCATAAACTTGAATCATAGACTTAAATCATTGAATTGAATCATTGGCTGGAGTTAAAAAATTCAATCATAGACTTGAATTATAGACTTGAATTATAGAATTGATTCAAAAATGGAGCCCCTGCAGAGATATATGCTCCGGCTAATATCAATTGATACTTAAGGTACTGAACAAAGGTACATTCCATGGGAATTGATGCCACGGTATCATACGATACCACGATTGATACCCCACACAAGAAGCGACTGCTGATTAGCAATAGACAGGTTGATTAATATGGTCCAGATACAATCCAATCATAATCTTATCGATAACTCTTTCCAACAACGTAAAATCAAATGAACCAAAGTAAAACAAACTAACATAAAAAACTAATTAACCAAACAATTTACAGCTTTGGTCTTATTAGATTCTAGCCCATGACTCAAATCTACAATTCAATTGTGACTCAATTCCTTGATTCAAGTCCATGATTCCATTTTCTGATTCAATTCTATAATTCAATTCTATAATTCAAGTCTTTCATTCAAATCTATGATTTTTTTGTAAACTCCAGTCAATGATTCAATTCAATGATTTAAGTCTATGATTAAAGTTTATGATTCAATTTTTTGACTCATTTTGTTTGTAGCCTTAGGTGATATGGTTTTTACCACTTAAGGATTTCCAAGTAGCGGAGGTGCGTTTGGTTCTAAGACTTGATCAGCGGAATATTCGTGTTTCGTATCTTCGTGTCCGCACCTCGGTCCTCGTTTCGTTTTGTCGGCTTTTTCGATCAAATTTGATGCCGACAACAGTCTGTATTTTTTGCCAACAACATAATCGCACCTCGGTCGCGTTGTTTTTCTTTTTCTTAAGGTTAGTGTTTAACGTTCAACTAACAACTCCACCAATTCGAACTCTCTCTCATCTGGCAACGACAAAAAAATTCGATTTGTACGAGTTATTATTTTCCTTCTGAATCCGGTCTGCTAAGAGTCTGATTCAAAGGCTTCTGAAGAACAGCAACGCTATATCTCTTTTATTGAGATGAAACACGTTGCAACTGCTGTTGCGTAGTGATGGGATTACTCGCTGATTATTTCCGTACATGCATTGGTCGTTGACCGTATACGTCCGAGAACTGTTTCGCGGGGTTCGAATTTACTTCTCGCGCACAAATTTTGTGCGTGATTTTAACACGGCAATATTTCTGGACACCCTGAAATTCCCACCCCCAGTTATTGCCTTAAAATAATACAAAAAACAATTCTGTGCGCGTGATGCACATTACTCTACTCTCGAATAAAAAAAATTGATTTCAGTCTTATTATTCTGTACGAACAACACTTACTTGTATTCATGAATAAAAAAGAAATCTTGAGTCAGTATTAATTCCAAAACATTAATCTACCAAACAACAATTCAATTCTGCTCTCCTAATTGTGAATTCTATTTCTCGACTACAATATTCCCTTTTTAAAATGTAGATTCTATTATGCTTTATTTATTCCTATTGCAACGTATTACGAATCCTCCATTATTTCTAAGATTCTCAAAATTAAGCTCAAGATTATTAGTAGGTTTGTATTATGTATGTACTGTTATTTTCTACATTAGTTCACCAATAGATAAACTTTCATTCATCGATGCTGTTATTGCCGGATCAATATAGATGTTTCTTTTCTTTTTCTTTTTTGGTCCACTACAATTAGTGGAGCTGCTACTAGTAATATTTGCATCGCCATGCTTATTGTTGGTGTAATCTGTTGAACTTTCGTTCCTAAATCTGTCCCTCATCATTTCTTCCAATTTCCTTCCTGTTTCTGGGTGTTTTCGCATCTCGCCAATTTTGTCGCACAAGTCACTGAACAACTCACGTCCTTCATCCATCCATCCATTTCTGCTTCCACTGTCAGAATCGCAGAATTTTTTTTTGTCGCGGAATTGTGGCATCACCCTTTCGCCGCTGCTGGTTCACCCATACATGATGCTCATTGTAGATCAGTACCAATGCAAATGCTTCATCTGCTATAGTAAATATATCACTCAGCAAGTGCCTCTCCTTCCGTTGTTTGAAATTGGAATTTGTCGGATTGATTGCCGACATGATTCTTGTAACAAAATAATAAAAATCTTCATCTTCCGCGTCTTTGTATGTTCTGTATTGAGGGTTTAAAATACCTGTGTCCTCATATTCTGTGCCTTCAATAACTGCCACAGTACCAGGGAATGTGATAGGGACTCGACCTTTTCTGTAATCGTCTGTACGGAAGTATCATCAGTATCAACGGGCAGCATGTTAGTGTTGTCGGACCAAAAATAGATTCCAAAATTCCTAATTTCAACAACCAATTCTCCCACCTGTATTTACCTATCCAGTTTTTTCTCGCTAATGTTTGTGAGTTGTGCCTCAATGCGGTCAGTACTGTCCCTACTCGTTTCCTGTAAAAGGAACAGAATGACGCAAGTGGAATATTTTGTGGCTTCATGATCGCACTTGCTTCAACAGCTTTTTGTATTACATGCGCCGTTACCTTTTCATTGATAGGGAACTTCATGTTGTGGTACCAATGTTTTTTGACGTAATCCCTTAGCTGCTTGTCCACTGTTTCAGTCATATCACTCAAAGCCTTAAGCATATCGTTGTCTATTATAAGCCCATATTCGTCTGTAATTGTACTTACTGCTCGTTCTCTTGTGTTGCTGGCATTATCAGTCCCCTCTCCCTGCATGGTTGCCTCCGTTTGTTTAGGTACCATTACTACCTTTCCCATCCCTATAGGTGGTTCCCTCTCTTGTTGCCGTAAGTGTTTTGCCAGTTCCTCTGCCAATTTGTCATATTGGATTTTTTTCATGACAAGTTCCGCAACATCCTCTAAATTGTAGCTTTCTCCTTTAGATGTTTTCTCTACCACATTGGTTTTTGTTCCTTCTTTCTGTTGGTTCGTTACTGTAGTGGTGGTTGTGTTGGTAATGCTCAGCGCTGGTTCGTTACTCTGGTTGATGGTGTTTTGTTCTTCCGTGTTTGTAGTAGTAGAAATTGTGTTGTCGGTACCATTTTTTTTACTGTTGCCCTTTGATGCGTTCATAGTTGTGGTATTACTGTTACTCACTTTGTTAGTAATTGCGGTGTTTGTTTTCACTCTTTTTTTCTTACCGTTGTTGTCCCCTGTATTTTGATGATCACCGGGCCGGATGGTTTTGTTGTTTCGAAGGGTCTTCCCCTCGGATTTTTTGCTTCGTCGTGTCTTTCCGATAGCATTCATATTTTTTGTATTTTATTTACTGAATACGGTGCCGATCAAGAATCATGTGTTTCTTTTTGTGTGGTTATGTGTGTGTACTAATAATTTTGTCGGGTTGTGTACGGTGTTGTGTGTTGTGTGTGTTGTGTGTGTCGTGTGTGTGTGTGTGTGTACGGTGTTTTGTGTAGTATGTGTACGATGTTTTGTGTGTAGAGTTTTTCCGTGGGTTCTGTACTATGTTGTTTTCCCTAACTTCTTCTGTGTGTTGTCTGGTTTTGGGCGCGCTGTTATATTTGTAGAAGTAGATCACGTACCTGTGCCAGCCAGCCCTCCCGCGCCATAATTTTTACAGAAGGGAAACTTTTGATCACACTAAGGTTATGTATTTCAATCCTCTAGTCACATGTAGAATCTCGTAGACTGCACCTAACATACCGTACTGTCTTGTGTGCCATTTGTATCTACAAACCACAACATTGTCTGTACTGTGTGTGGCAAAGTTGTTCCCAATATGCATTTAAAAGTTGTTCCCAACATGCATTTCGTAAGTCATGTGTTATGCATTCATGGCCTGGTACAATAACTTTGGTAGTCATTACCAAATGTGACTGCTTGTGCCCTGGAATTGCACCAAAAATACCCTCATGTTTGCCATATGGATAGTCAAACCACAACATTTCTGGCATTCTGAGTGACAAAGTTGTTCCCAATATGCATTTGATTAGTCCTGATAAATGTATTCATAGTTTGGACCGGATACTTTTGGAGGCATTACCCAATAACTGAGTTTGTGCCCTAGATTTGCACCAAAAATACCCTCATCGTGTTTGCCATTTCTAGAGTCAAACCACAACATTTCCAGCATTCTGTGTGACATAGTTGTTCCCAATATGCATTTGATGAGTCACGAGGAATGTATTCTTTGCTTGGACCGGATACTTTTTTAGTCATTACCCAATAAGGTAGTTTGTGCCCTGGAATTGCACCCAAAATACCCTCATGTTTGCCAGTTGGAGAGTCAAACCACAACATTTTGGGCATTCTGTGTGACAAAGTTGTTCCCAATATGCATTTGATGAGTCATGATGAATGTATTCATGGCTTAGACCAGATACTTTTGGAGTCATTACCCAATCAGTTAGTTTGTGCCCTGGAATTGCACCAAAAATACCCCCATGTTTGCCATTTGTAGAGTCAAACCTTAAGATTTTGGGCATTCTATGTGACAAAGTTGTTCCCAATATGCATTGGATGTGTCATGATGAATGTATTCCTGGCTTGGACCAGATATTATTGGAGTCATTACCCAATAACTCAGTTTGTGCCCTGTAATTGCACCAAAAATACCCCCATGATTGTCATTTGTAGAGTCAAACCTTAAGATTTTGGGCATTCTATGTGACAAAGTTGTTCCCAATATGCATTGGATGAGTCATGATGAATGTATTCCTGGCTTGGACCAGATACTTTTTGAGTCATTACCCAATAACTCAGTTTGTGCCTTAGAATTGCACCAAAAACACCCTCATCTTTTCCATTTCGAGAGTCAAACCACAACATTTTGGGCATTCTGTGTGACAAACTTGTTCCCAATATGTATTTGATGAGTCATGATGAATGTATTCCTGGCTTGGACCAGATACTTTTGGAGTCATTACCCAATAAGTAAGTTTGTGCCCAGAAATTGCACCAAAAACACCCTCATCTTTTCCATTTCGAGAGTCAAACCACAACATTTTGGGCATTCTGTGTGACAAACTTGTTCCCAATATGTATTTGATGAGTCATGATGAATGTATTCCTGGCTTGGACCAGATACTTTTGGAGTCATTACCCAATAAGTTAGTTTGTGCCCTAGAATTACACTAAAAATACCCTCATGTTTGCCATTTGTAGAGTCAAACCTTAAGATTTTGGTCATTCTATGTGCCACAGTTGTTCCCAATATGCATTGGATGAGTCATGATGAATGTATTCATGGCTTGGACCAGATACTTTTTGAGTCATTACCGAATAAGTTAGTTTGTGCCCTGGAATTGCACCAAAAATACACCCATGTTTGCCATTTGGAGAGTCAAACCACAACATTTACAGCATTCTGTGTGACAAAGTTGTTCCCAATATGTATTTGATGAGTCATGAGGAATGTATTCATTGCTTGGACCGGATACTTTTTGAGTCATTACCCAATAAGTTAGTTTGTGCCCTGGAATTGCACCAAAAATACCCTCATGTTTGTCAGTTGGAGAGTCAAACCTTAAGATTTTGGGCATTCTGTGTGACAAAGTTGTTCCCAATATGCATTTGAGGAGTCATGATGAATGTATTCATGGCTTAGACCAGATACTTTTTGAGTCCTTCCCCAATAAGTTACTTTGTGCCCTGGAATTGCCCCAAAAATACCCCCATGTTTGCCATTTGTAGAGTCAAACCTTAAGATTTTGGGCATTCTATGTGACAAAGTTGTTCCCAATATGCATTGGATGAGTCATGATGAATGTATTCATGGCTTGTACCCGATACTATTTGAGTCATTACCCAATAAGTTAGTTTGTGCCCTGGAATTGCACCAAAAATACACCCATGATTGCAATTTGGAGAGCCAAACCTTAAGATTTTGGGCATTCTATGTGACAAAGTTGTTCCCAATATGCATTGGATGAGTCATGATGAATGTATTCCTGGCTTGGACCAGATATTAATGTAGTCATTACCCAATAACTCAGTTTGTGCCTTAGAATTGGACCAAAAATACCCCCATGATTGCCATTTGTAGAGTCAAACCTTAAGATTTTGGGCATTCTATGTGACAAAGTTGTTCCCAATATGCATTGGATGAGTCATGATAAATGTATTCATGGCTTGTACCCGATACTATTTGAGTCATTACCCAATAAGTTAGTTTGTGCCCTGGAATTGCACCAAAAATACACCCATGATTGCAATTTGGAGAGCCAAACCTTAAGATTTTGGGCATTCTATGTGACAAAGTTGTTCCCAATATGCATTGGATGAGTCATGATGAATGTATTCATGGCTTGGACCAGATATTAATGTAGTCATTACCCAATAACTCAGTTTGTGCCTTAGAATTGGACCAAAAATACCCCCATGATTGCCATTTGTAGAGTCAAACCTTAAGATTTTGGGCATTCTATGTGACAAAGTTGTTCCCAATATGCATTGGATGAGTCATGATGAATGTATTCATGGCTTGTACCCGATACTATTTGAGTCATTACCCAATAAGTTAGTTTGTGCCCTGGAATTGCACCAAAAATACACCCATGATTGCAATTTGGAGAGCCAAACCTTAAGATTTTGGGCATTCTATGTGACAAAGTTGTTCCCAATATGCATTGGATGAGTCATGATGAATGTATTCCTGGCTTGGACCAGATATTAATGTAGTCATTACCCAATAACTCAGTTTGTGCCTTAGAATTGGACCAAAAATACCCCCATGATTGCCATTTGTAGAGTCAAACCTTAAGATTTTGGGCATTCTATGTGACAAAGTTATTCCCAATATGCATTTGATGAGTCATGATGAATGTATTCATTGCTTGGACCGGATACTTTTTGAGTCATTACTATCCAATAAGTTAGTTTGTGCCCTGGAATTGCACCAAAAATACCCCCATGTTTGCCATTTGTAGAGTCAAACCTTAAGATTTTGGTCATTCTATGTGCCACAGTTATTCCCAATATGCATTTGATGAGTCATGATGAATGTATTCATTGCTTGGACCGGATACTTTTTGAGTCATTACTATCCAATAAGTTAGTTTGTGCCCTGGAATTGCACCAAAAATACCCTCATGCTTGCCCTTTGGAGAGTCAAACCACATCATTTTTGGCATTCTGTGTGGCAAAGTTGTTTCCAATATGGTTAGGGTTACATCCTGTTCGAAAATTAAGTAATTATTTATTCTTATATGTGGACTTCTCGCAAGTTCTTTACCCCCATGTACCATGTACCAGCATTTACATACAAGTAAGGACCAGAGTATGTACCGAAAAATGAGTTTTTCACATGACAATCCCTAACATTATCTAGTACAAAAAACGTGTACGAATCTACAGGGGTAGAAACCTACACGGATTCACTACCGAAAAATTATCTAGTACTAAAAAGGTATAGACATCTACTGGTGTAGAAACGTACACGAATTCAATACCGAAAATTTTCTAGTAAGGTGTAAAGATCTTCCCGTGTAGAAATCTACTTGGATTCAGTACTTAAAATTATTCAGTACTAAAAAGGTGTAGAAATCTTCACTACTACAAAATCCTGTAGAATTGTACAGGATGTAGTACCTACTTCGATCGACCGATGATTTTTTTCTACCTCGCGACAAAAAAAAAATCTCTCTCACACAAACACACAGTAATGTTATTTTCTACTTCGCGACAAAAAAAATCACTTTTTCTACCTCACAACAAAAAAAAACAATCTACCTCGCAACAAAAAAAAATACACTTCATAATCTGCCTTCTTACATCCGACTTATTTGAGTAGAGTGTTGGTTCTTGCAATCAACACTCCGTCCGAGAACGTGGGATCCGACCCTCTTTGAGCACAACGATCCGTTCTCATTTATTTTAGTCCGAAATAACAGCCTTGTACTGGAAAAGAAGTAGTTAGCATTTGACGAGAAGGGGATTTGCTGGATAGATATTGTTTGGACTGCAGCCTTACATATACGTCTTGAAATCAATGAGCTGGCTTTGTCCCTTGCAATTATATCAACAGGAACAAGGTACTGTTTTTCGTGACATGGAGTAAGAAGTATTCTACGGCAGCAACAACAATTTCATCGGGACGATTGTCGGAACGTCGGAACAAGCAAAGGTAAGAATGAGAGAGATCGGCATCGGCAACGACAACGGCAACGGCAATTGATTGGTCTTCCACTCCACCGGCATTACTGATAATGTATTTCTTCTCTGTTTTTCTTATTTTCATAGGACCGGATCAGAAGCAACGAATCGAAACCGAATCCTCAACCAGCAACCGGAAACCATCAAATAGAGGCAGGGAACAATCGAAACAAGCGGGAACGATCGAAGCAATCAAACAAATAGACCGTATCAACAAATCGAACGTATCAACAAATCGGAAGCATCAACAACGGGAGCAGACAGCAACATCGGTGAAATTGAAGGTGCGGCATCGATCGGACCAACGTCAGCATTCAATCGATCGGCATGTAGATTATATTATTCGTTGTTATTATTTACGCTATGTAGTACATCAATAGATACTCACCCATTTTGTTCAATTATCATGTTCCTTTCACAGACACAACCGGCAAAACGCTACTCCTCCTTTTTACCGGCGCTTGGCAACGAATCGTCGAAACGCTCCTCCTCCACCGAAGCGGCAACGAATCACCAAAACGCTCCTCCTCCACTTTCAAGCGGCAACGAATCAGCGAAAACGCTCCTCCTCCACCGGCAAGCGGCAACGAATCAGCGAAAACGCCCCTCGAATCGTCGAAACGCTCCTCCTCCACCGTCAAGCGGCAACGAATCAGCGAAAACGCTCCTCCTCCACCGGCAAGCGGCAACGAATCAGCGAAAACGCTCCTCCTCCACCGGCAAGCGGCAACGAATCAGCGACAACGCTCCTCCTCCACCGAAGCGGCAACGAATAACCAAAACGCTCCTCCTCCACCGGCAAGCGGCAACGAATCAGTGAAAACGCTCCTCCTCCTCCTCCACCGGCAAGCGGCAACGAATCAGCGAAAACGCTCCTCCTCCACCGAAGCGGCAACGAATAACCAAAACGCTCCTCCTCCACCGGCAAGCGGCAACGAATCAGTGAAAACGCTCCTCCTCCTCCTCCACCGGCAAGCGGCAACGAATCAGCGAAAAACTTGGCGGGCGTCTCCTCATATATGTAATGAAGAGGCCCCTGAAATATCGTTGCTGTTGGTGCCGTTGTTATAGAGATATCTGCTGTTGCCATTATTTGGGTTGCTTCCTTGAAATACAACCAAATTTGTCACTTTGCTATGTTGAGTCTGTTCCTTCTAATCCGCTCAATGGATCAATACGAAACTTGGCGGGCGTCTCCTCATAGATGTAATGAAGAGATCCCTGAAATATCGTTGCTGTTGGTGTCGTTGTTATAGAGATATCTGCTGTCGCCATTACTTGGGTTGCTTCCTTGAAATACAACCAAATTTGTCACTTTGCTATGTGGAGTCTGTTCCTTCTAATCCGCTCAATGGATCAATACGAAACTTGGCGGGCGTCTCCTCATAGATGTAATAAAGCGAACCCTGCAATATCGTTGCTATTGGTGTCGTTGTTATAGAGATATCTGCTGTCGCCATTACTTGGGTCGCTTCCTTGAAATACAACCAAATTTGTCACTTTTCTATGTTGAGTCTGTTCCTTTTAATCCACTCAATGGATCAATACGAAACTTGGCGGGCGTCTCCTCATAGATGTAATAAAGAGATCCCTGAAATATCGTTGCTGTTGGTGCCGTTAGTGCAGAGATATCTGCTGTGACTATTGTTTGGGTTGCTTCCTTGAAATGTAGCCAAATTTTGCCCCTCTGCTTCACCGGTTCGATTCTTCTGATCCGCTGGATCAATCAATTCGAAACTTAGGCGGCTTGTTCTTATATATGTAATAAAGCGGACCCTGCAATATCGTTGCTGTCGGTGTCGTTGATATGGAGATATCTGCTGTGACTGTTATTTGGGGTGTTTCTTTGAAATACAACCAAATTTTCCCAATCTGCTTCACCGGTTCGATTCTTCTATTCCTCTCAATCAATCAATCCGAAACTTGGAGGACGTCTCCTTCTCGATATAATGAAGAGGTCTGTGCAATATCGTTGGCAGCGGCGACCTCGGTATGGAGATATCTGCTGTCACCGTTATTTGGGTTGCTTCCTAGAAATACAACCAAATTTTCCCAATCTACTTCACCGGTTTGATTCTTCTAATGTGCTCAATCAATCGATTCGAAACTTGCAGGCCTTGTCCTTCTCGATATAATGAAGGGATCCCTGCAATATCGTTGCCCGCGGTGACTTCAGTATGGAGATATTAATATTCACCGTTTTTTTCCTTTGCTTACCTTCAAAATGGACCTTGTGGGTCCAATGCTTTGCCGGGTAGATACTTCCAATCCACTCGATCAATCGATTCGAAACTTGCAGGCCTTGTTCTTCTCAATATAATGAAGGGATCCCTGCAATATCGTTGCCCGCGGCGCCTTCAGTATGGAGATATCTGCTGTCCCTTGGGTTTGGAGGGGGTGTTTTCTGTGGAGGTGAAAATTCGGATTTGGAGTCCTCTGCTAGGCCC
The DNA here is from genome assembly GCA_037355745.1 of Pseudo-nitzschia multiseries. Lineage (NCBI taxonomy): Eukaryota > Bacillariophyta > Bacillariophyceae > Bacillariales > Bacillariaceae > Pseudo-nitzschia > Pseudo-nitzschia multiseries. The sequence continues at coordinate 1,612,383 of CM074788.1, forward strand.
TCCTATTGCTTCTAATCAAACGCATACGGCAGATCCCTTTGAGACTTGCAGGCCTTCTTAGTATTGTTGTCCAGAATCGTTTGCCTATTCTACCAACTTTTTGGAGTTCTTGGTTTATGAGATACAAGGGGGGGGGACAGGTCCCTATCCATTGTGGATTTGAGTTGGAGTTGGAGTCGGGACGCCCGTTAAATGGTGGCAACATGTTGAGAAGATAAAAATAGTCATGATTCGTGCATAACTTGTACACAAAATAGTGCTTGACACGAAAAGAATATGATATCCTTAACCCTAAAATAGCTATTTTGTTTGAGGAGTGACGAGATATTGTCTCGAAAGTAAAGGTGTGCGACGCGCGAGGTATTTTAGTAGACACGCGACCTAAAAAGGTAGGAAATTTAAAAAATAGGGTCGAGAATTGTAAAAATAGCGCGCGATAGCCCGCGGGGGGTCGAGAAACAGTTCTCGGACGTATATCTGTATGTATATATATATTGTGTGAGAAGCACACACCAACGGTTTTCTTCTCTTGTTCTGTTAGGAAGATCCTATGATATGTTTATCATTATGATCAGGAATTGCTCCCGTAGCTCGTGTGATACTTTATAAAATCAGAGTTTGCTCACCGAAGAACAAGGGCAATACTATAAAACAGAGATTGCTCACCGTCAATGCGCGATGGGAATCGATGCGCCGTGGGAATCGATATGCCGTGGGAATTGATTACTTTGGTTGATACGGGACTCATTGATTCGTACGAATAGAATAGCTACCGTCGTGTAGCTTTGGTACTTCTGGACACGAAAGGAATTTAATACGAGTACGTACCGTATGGTACTTGTACGTACACTTGATTACGACGACAAAAAAGTTGTTCTTATGAGAGTAGATGGCTGTAAGTACATCAAGTCCGACTCATTCACGTACAAATTGTACCCAATCTAAAAAGTCCGATTGTATTTCTCACAAACTCTCTCATCTGGCAAAGACTCAAGCGTCTTGTTCGATCGAAAAATCCGATTCGTATGAGAGTAGATAGCTGTAAGTACATCAAGTCCGACTCATTCATGTACAAATTGTACCAAATCTAAAAAGTCCGATTGTATTTCTCACCAACTCTCTCATCTGACAACAACGACAATGGGCCGACAATGGCGACGACGAGAATCGTATGATTTTTATCTGTATTCATGTTAAATCTTATGGTTACTTGCAACCATAAAAATGAGAGTTTGCTACCATAAAAATGAACGCGCGCCACTAAATATTACTATTGCTTTTAGACGAAGCATCTCATTTCCGTAAATAATTATTTCAATTCTGTTTTTTAAAGTTTTTAGTTGTAGCGTTTGTACCAAGTCTACTTGTTAAAAACAGATTTTTTTATATTTCTACATATTTCCCCCCCCAAACCCCCCCCATAAACTCCGTCTAGAAGGTTACGTTGTCAACTCTCTTAGGGTTAGTGTTAAACGTTCAACTAACAACTCCACCAATTGCACTTATGGGTTCCAAGTGTTTACTCATCGATCCGGTCTTTAATGATGCCTTGGTTCGAATAGTTCAACCTGTTTCTGTTGTAGGCCTAGTAAGTGGAATTGTTTTTAACACTCAATGATTTCAAAATAAGAGATGCATATGATTGATTCGTTCTTTGGGTGACCAAAATATTTGATTTTAGTGTGATTCTAAGATTCCGTTGGAGTTTATTCTCCATTTCAAAATCTGGCAGTCTGAGGCTGCCTCAACTGCCAGATAATATTCGAAATGGAATAAATCTATTACTAAAGAGAATAAATTTATTAGTCTGGTCCCGATCTTTTAGGTTTTCCCCCGGTCTGGCTCTCTACCGGATGTAGGGAGTGCCACGTGGCACTACCATTACTTTCATTCGGCTCGCTACATCAATACTTCGTACGAAGTACCGGTAGGAGTAGTTAATAAAAAATATTCGTGCGTTGAATCTATTCAATCTATGCACTCCCGAATATTTTTTTATTACTTTGGTCTTTTACTGCTGGGAAATGGAATAAATCTATTACTTAAATAATGATAAATTTATTCGTCTGGTTCCGAACTTTTATTACGCACAATGTGAATAGGTTGATTGGTTTAGTTGCGAACTTTTATTATTTTTACCAGAATCGACACCAAGTCAGACTCCCTGACTGACTTGCGCGCGCGCAATTTTTGACTTGAGTATATAATAACTGACTTATTAATACTGGAATGAATTAATAAGGAGAATTATTTTACCGGAGTCAGTGTAGGTTTTGTACTGCAATTACTCAATCCGGGCCATATATCCGGGTTTTATCCGGGTTTCTTTATCAGCCCGGGTTTCAGTGGTATAAGGTTGCATTTCATTGGTTCGATCCAATCCCACATCTCGCCGGCCAGGCCGGCATGCGCATGTATAGTTGAATTTGATTGGTTAGAATTGCGAAAAGTGGTTATTCGACCAAGTCAGAGGAAATTACCGTTAACCGTGAAACTGCGCACAATCCTTAAGACTGAAGTCTGACTTTTCGCTGACTTCGTATAAATAATCTCTTATTATTATTTTATTCGAGGTGGGCTTTTATTACCGGTACTTCAATCAATCACTCACAATGTGAATAGATTCATTAGTTTAGTTGCGAACTTTTATTATTATTTTATTCGAGGTGGGAAACTCTCAATCTCTGACTATGACGAACTCTCTCTTTACAACAACAACAACAATGGCAACAAATGGCAACAAATGGCAACAAATGGCAACGATGGCAATAGACTATCTCCACCCCCTCTACGACGCAGCAAAAGATTTTCTTTCCAACTTGACTACATTAGCTGTGGCCAAGTATGCTATCGCATTGTCCTTTCTTCTTGCAGCCTTGGCCTATTTTGTCTTGACTAGCTATCAGCGTTGGGAAGAAGACTTTTCGGCGGGGACTCGAGTCCATCGTGATTCCCGCAGCTCTCCATCGAACAAGCAACGTCCAGAGGTTAGAGGGTAAGTACAATGATGGACAGGGTGGTCGGACCAAACCAATATACCCAATGACTGGAATCCAGGGAACAGGAGTACTTGGCAAGCACCGGGGCTACTTTGCACCCACGACGAACGAGCTCATGTTCCGTTGCTTTGTTTCGATTGCATTCGATTGCATTCAATTGCATTGAACTCCATTCCATTCCATTTGATTCCATTCGATTTACATGAAATTGGCCTCCAGTTTCAAGACGAATAAAGCGCAGATGGACAATTCTGTGGTTCGCGAGCGAGCAAAGCGCAGACCTTTTCACGGAGACACTGACACCAACGAGGCTGCTGCCGAACTCCACATGGACCATGTCTACATCAAATTCTCGGACTTCCTCTGGGGACTCATTTTCGTTGGAATCAATGCAAGGATTATGTCGAAAGTGGGAATCTTTGTTTTGGGAATTCGCGAGACGTTGACAAAGTGGGGTATCATCAAAGTGCCGCAATTCGACATCGAATCTTTGATCGCAACCCTCTGTTTGGAACAAAGTCAAGTGATTCATTACTCTACAAGAGCAAAGAAAGACAGCGAACTGTGCAACATTCTTGCTGGATTCTGCTTTCCAAACTTTCCTTACGTGGAGAATGAAAACCTGGAGTTCAAGGTGGCCGACATCTTTGCCGTCGAAATTGATCTCAACACAAAGAGATTTGTTAATGCCAAGCTTGACAATGAGAACTTGACGCCAATGCAAACTCTTATTTTGCTCGTCTACAATACGATTGCGACCCAGCATGTCAAGCTTCACGCCATGGCTAACTGGGGTGTCAACGGCCATGCCAGCATCAAAGCGAAAAACCCGTTCCTTCACCAGAACAGTATTGTCACCATTATCTACAACTACCTCGGCTACACTTCCTTTTCGGGATTGTTGAAGATATGGGAGGAGCAAGGCTTCTTGGGGGACGGCTGGGCCGAGAAAGGGTCGCTGATAAAATGTTTTAATCATGGGATCAGTGAAGGCATTTGCCAGCATCCACACATTCAGGAGCTCATCAATGACTCCCAGTTTGTTCATTTTGCCATAAAGGTCCGCGCCATCTTTATGAGTGAATTCGACAAGCACAAAGACCTGTTTCCTGGTATCGATGGAGAGGCAAGTACTATTTTTTTAATTACTTTCAGATGCATATACACTCTCGAGAGTGGAACTCATATCGTGTTTTCTTTGTTACCGATTTTGTATCGCTGTACTATCAAATTACTTCCAGGCGCTTTTTGTTGGAACGATTCTCCACTCGCTTGATCATACCTTCTTTGAATGGAACCTGTGCGATCCCCTCTGGCTCGATGTCAACGAGCCAAGATTTGGGGAGATGGCGAAACTCGGCCGTATCGTGAGAGTTGGTTTCGTACCGGATCTCCCGTTATTGCTCTTCCACAAGCGGTTCAAGGGAAGTGGACACCCATTCTACGAGGAAGTCTACAGAAAAGCCGCAAAAATTAACAAGAAGCTCGCCGATCACATGGATACTTGCATCGTCAAGTAATGCGATTCAATCGATGCAACGCATTTTTTTGAATTTTAAAATCAATGTACCCTAACATTTACAACAACATGCACAACAATATGCTCAACGACACGACAGTATGCACGTGTGAAGTGTTTCCTAACTGTAAGTGGGATGTAGATGTGCCCTTACTACGCGTCCGACAACAATTGAGACTCGTGTAATGTTCTAAATTGAATGAGATTCCATTGAAGGCGCGTTAAATGGAATCTCACTCAATTTAGAATGGTGAACGAGCCTCAATTGTTGTCGGACGCGCAGTATCAATAATGAATAATTTACTGCGGTGATGCATATTTAAGATTGTAGATATCGTGCAATATCATTTACAAACTTGTGATGATGGTTGGACTTGATCTTGGCGGACGCGTACCACAACGCATTGGATCGCGGTGTATCCTCGTATTCTACGCAAGACCACGCATTCTGGCATGATTAGTGAACATCTCTAACTCGCTCTAATCAATTAAGTATGTGCTTCCGAGATGGAAGCCCCACAAACGTAGCAAAGGGACTCGGCTACAGCTGCCATGTGTTCACTAAGGAATCGAAAGTAAAGCAACACCAATGGTGGCCTGTCCCTCTTGCGGAGCTGACTGCGATCATTTTGCCGTTGGAATAATAACTGGTGTCCTAGTTCGCGTTCATGCTTGATAAGAAACGTTCTCTTTCGTCGCCTCCTACATTTTTGTGCTGCACTGCGCCACGTCACGTCACGTCACGTCACGTCAAATCGAATCGAATCGAATCGAATCGCATCGCATCGCATCGCATCACGACGCATCGCATCGCATCGCATCGCATCACAGGTATTCGGTGGACACCAGGGCTTCGTAGGGCTCCGTCACAAGCATGGGGTCGTTGGCCACCGTCGATTCGTAGTTTCGATTGTGAACGACTCGGAACCATCTCCGGTGTCGGTACCGGTAACCCTCGCCCTCGTAGGATTCGGAAAGGGTGGTCCGGAACACGGCTTCCATCTTGGCGGCCAGTTTCGGAACCAGCCTCCGGTTGACGCAGGCAACGTTGGCCCAGGTGTGGATGTCGTAGTACCGCATCCAGCAGCCGGTGATCCGCCAAAGGCGCTTCTGGCCGGCCCAGTAGCAGGTAAACGACAATCGTGCGTCGCTGTCGCTGTCGCTTTCGCCGTCGTTCGCTGCCTCGTAGATCTTGCCACTGCCGTCGAGGTACGAGACCACATCGTAGAGGTGCTGGTGGGTCCAGGATCCCATCCAGTTGTATTCGAATTCGAGGTACTCGACGCGGTTCAAGAGATCGGTTCCGGCTCCGAGAAGAACGTCCGCATCGTATCCCTCGACGTCGATGGACAGGTGGTGTATGGTTCGTTTCTGCTGCTCTGTGGATTGTTGCGTTGTACCCGTCGTGGATTGCTTCATCCTCCTCGCGTTGTTGTTGCTGTCGTCCATATGCTCGTTGACATATTCCCGGAGGGTCATAACCCGCACTTCCGAGCAGTACTTTTTCTGTTTTTTCTCATTCATTCGCAGGCAATTTCCGAGGCCCTTGTTTTCGACTCCGCTGTTGTTCTTTTCCTTGCTTTCGTAGGCGTCGAAAAGGGCCGTGCCAATCTTTTTGGAGACCGCAGCGTGGATCACCCGGAAGCCCTTTTTGTCGTACCCGAGCTGTTCGGCGGCGTGGGCGAGCCTGCTGGCGGTCTGGGGCATGGGCTCGAAGCAGTGCATCTCTCCCCGAATCACGAGCTTGTTGTTGTTGTCGCGGCGGTTCTGGGTGGTTGGAACCTCGAATTGCTTGGTTTGGTCTTGCTGGCAGACCGAGTTGTGAAGTTTTTGTCCGTCGTGTTCCATGGCCCGTTTCCAGCGCCTTTTCGAGAGGCTGCTGTCGTAGGTTCCCATTCGGAGCGTGTTGAGTGCGTCGAATCCCTTGTTGCAACCCACCGAAATTGCCACAAACTCGTCATTCGACGTATCACGCTGCTGCTGCTGCTGTTGCTGCTGCTGTTGCTGTTGCTGTTGCGTATTGTTGTTCTGTTGATAAATACTAGCATAGACTTCTTGGTAGTACTCCTCTAGCCAGTTGCTCGAATCAACGCACTTGGTAGCCTGGGTGATGCTACAATGCTGCGCCGATGGAATTCTTCGGGCCGTCGGGCAGAGTTCTGGATTGAGCTGGGATCGAACCGTGAGCAATTCGTCCAGGGTACACACCGGGGGCTGCTCGTGTCCGTTTCCGTTTCCATCTTGCGCAAGCAACAATGGATTCGATTCCCCAAGGATGTCCGGAGAGGTCTTGTTGACCGCGGTCTTGGCCGCCGACTTGGGGGTGTTCTTCGCCCCCTCGGTGTTGGGTTTGTGCTTGTGCTTGTGCTTGTGCTTGTCCTTGTCCTTGTGCGGTGCATCGAGCGAAAGGAAACCTTCCTTTCTTGTGAGGTGGTGATTTGTGGTCGCAACCAACACCAGCACTCCGTATCCCAATCCCAATTGAGAGATCAGCAGCAGAGTCCAGCAGAACGAGGAGTACTTTTGTTTCGTGGTTCTGCGATTCGTGTCCGGAGCGACGGTCGAATCCACGGTAAGAAGAGGGCTCTTTTTGGAATTGGAACGGGCAAATCGACGTCTGGGGGGGAAAACTGCAGCGCCACCTTCTTTTCGAACTCCCATGTTTTCGGTCGATCAACAGCTTGTTAGCATACTACAGGCACCCACTGCTAAACCTTCGAGGCAATGTGCTCGTGTCTATTGGGATCATCCCAAATCCCAAATCCCAATTCCCAGTGGGAACAAGAGTTAAGAGTACAAGTTTATGTGTAAATGGGGGTATCGTACGGTATAACAGCCGTAAGCGGTACGTAGCCGGAGTACCCACGAGCCACGGTACAACTTTACGGAGGATCTGCACGAAACCATTACATAACAGTAACTTACTTGTACCGGTACTGTGAGTGTACGTCATAAAAATACCACAATAAATACCCAGTACAAAAACCATGTACAAGTCTACGGGTAATGAACATGTGTGTGCTCCGCACACTGAAGTCTCTTCAAAAAAAGAACAAGTGAAAATATCAGAAAAGACCCTGAAAACACACCGAAAAACTCACTCCTAAGACAATTTTTTTGATGGGAAGTCCGATCATCGAAATCACCAATGTCATTAATTTCACACACACACGACCCCTACAACGACCCTTCTGTTTCTCCTTCCATAGAACAGACCAGCATGAAGGTTCATCACCGTACAAATAGTACAAAATGACACCAACTCAAATACCTACACATTCCGCTACTTGGTTTTCGATCCGGAAGGGTATTCGAACCGCAATTCTACTACGAATCACACACAAAGATACAAAAAATTGACGACGACGACGACGGCCCTTCTCGGACCCATCTGTTTCCCCTCCAATAGAAGGGAAGATGAGGGTAGACATGTACAAATACTACCACATTCGAACACCATCATATTCCTCTACTGATTTTTTGACTTGGAATGGCAATGGAATGGCAATGGAATGGCAATCGAACGGCAATCGAACGGCTACTTCTATCAAAGATGCAACAGATACAAACAGAGGAGATGACAATGGATCGATACAAAGAAGAGCAAGCAGGGCGAGCTTCATTACAATTGGACTTAGGTGCCAACCAACGTGTTACACTACACTACACTAAAATCTACAGGGCAAATCCCCCCTAGCAACAACAAGAAGGGGGGTTTGCTCTCCAGCAAGATCAATGCCTTCACATCACACCAACACACAACAATAAAGAACCAGATGCCGATGCCGCTGCCGCCAACGCCTACCAATACAGCCTGTTGTTCCCTCCCCGACCTTCATCCTTTCGAAGCTGGTTGATGATCCGAGTCACTGATACATTTCCATACACAGAGTGAATCCGACTGATTGCTGTTGCAAGATTGAGCCCACGGTCCAACAGCTTCTCAATCACTTTCCAAACAACAAGCCGCCTTGTGTACTTGTATCTGTTTACACCACGCTCGTGCCAGCTGAACTACCTTGCAGGCTTCCTCCCTCCTATTCCATTCACATACTCATCCCAGAGCACAGCAAGGGACCTTGGACAGTCTCCAAGCAATGCTGGGGGCTGGACACGAGGAGTGCCAAGCCGAGTTGGCTGACGACCACCAAGTGTTACTACCCCTCCAACTCGACGGGCTGGAGCTGCAGCCATGTGCCAAAGAATACCTTCAATCATTTTATTCTGCCGGCTCAGCTGAGCCATGTTAGTGATGACAAAATTCCTCAGCTCTCCAAGTTCTACCTGATTAGAGGACAGCTTGGCATAGATACTGTTCCTCCACTGCTGTCCTGACCGCGTCATCAAATCATCCATGTTATCCTCTATCTCATCAAGGCTAACACATCCTCCGTGCTCTGATGCAAAGATCATCACCTTCTTTACTGGATTCACCCCATCTGCAAGCCCAGCTTCAAGTTGGATGTACTTTGCCGTGACTTGGTGTCTGATATCAGGGAGGACCAAATCTGCTGCATGAGCATCGAACGTTGCCCACAGCAATGCCAGCCCAAGAATCCTACCAACTCCAGGACCAAACTGGGCCTTGATTGCTGGCACAACATCAGCCAGTAGCCAGTCACCGGTCACACCACTGCCCTCTGTTGCTTTGTAAATACAGGGGCCTCCACCACAAAGTTTTACCGCTGCAGAGATATCAGGCCAATCCAATTGAACTGCTGTGTACCTGCCTTGCATATTGGGATTCTTCCATCGCGCACGACAATCTACATCCTCATACCTGGCCCCTGACATTCGGGCTTTGCTGGTACCATACTTTCGAATAGAGTGTGTTCCTAATTTACCTGGTCCTTCGCGTTCAAACACAGAACACTTAATACAGGCTGACACTGCATCTGTTATCGGCGAAAAATACGGACTTTGTCGGCATCAAATTTGATTGAAAAAGCCGACAAAATGACGACCGAGGTGCGGAGTACGAGATACGAATATTCCGCTGATATAGCATTAGAACCAAACGCACCTCCACTACTTGGAAATCCCTAAGTGGTAAAAACGATATCACTTAGGACTACAAACAAAAGACAGTAATCGGTTAGAAACAAGACATATCCAAAGACCTGACCAATAAGTGAACACTTGGAATCCATAAGTACATTCAAAAGAATATACTTGATATCCCGTGAGGAAATTACTTATTGCAATCAAGAAAATCAATACCGATTCCAGATGGGCCTCATATCTAGCATATATACCACGAACAAGCATATGCCCCATCGAACAGATTACTTAACAACGTGAATGACCGATACCACCAAATGACCGATACAGTAAGACCGACACGACGCTAATACAGCAACAGCAACAGCAGTATCGGTACAAAGAAGATAACAGTAACAGATAACAGGGAAAGATCTCTACCACATAAAAATACAGCAGAGAGCCCCGATACACAGTGAAAATACGTAGTAAAAATAAGAGCCTCTCTCTGAGCTCACATCTCTTTAAATTTTAACATCATATACCTTTGGTCGATTTTTAGAGTCACAACAGGTTATAGAGCCCTTATAACTCGCGCTGTTGAGCGTATACCTTAAGAGCCTATCTCCGCCCGATCAGCACCTCCACTGACCGGTCACAGCCAGAGGACATTGCTGTTGAGCGATAGGCCTTCCCCCCAGCGCAGAGATTGTTCCGAGAGCCCGCTGTTGAGCGCCTCCCTTCCAATCTCCCTCTTACTCCGATTTATTTCCCCGACGAACGTCCCTTCGGTCCTTTCTTCGGTTAATTCTCCGGTCACCGCCGATTCCGTAATCTTCTTCCAATCGTCGGTTATTTCTTCGACCGCTCGTCGGTTCTTTCTTCGCCCGTTCGATAATTCCTCCGACACATCTTTCGGTCCCTTCCTCGGTTAATTCTCTCCCCCGCCTCGCATCGAATCTTCGACCGTCTCTTCCGCCGGTTGATATTCCTTCGGTTCTTCCTCTTCTTTTTTCCCTTCTTCGTTCTTTGGTTTCTCCATCGATCCCGTCTCCGGGTTAATTCTTTGTCTCCCTCCGGTCATCGTTCGTTCCTTCGAGGACGCCACCGCTTTCGACGCCGTCCTTCTTTTCGTTTTTTCCTTCTTCCCCTCCTGCTTGTGAATCAGGGGGTGTATCCACTGTCTCTACATCCAGTTCTTCGATAATCCACAAGCAAGCATGGTCGACCCCTTTGATTGGAATGCTATGGAAGGCATCCAATTCCGGTTCAAGGGCAATAGCCCCTATGACGAACAATTGAATGCCGTCTACTCCCAGATCATGGACGACACCGACATGGAAGATTTATTCGTGGAGAGCGCAGACGCAAAGGTGCTAGCCCCCTCCATGATGTCCAACCTCCGGGGCAGTGTTGTCAATGCAATCACCTCCTACCTACCCAGCTCCACAGAGCTCGAGAAAGGACACATCACCCAACTCCTCTCAGGCTGCACCATATCCTATGTTAATCACGCCGGTGCTGAAAAGAAAGTTCGCGGACCCGTCGACTTGGAAAAGGCTGCAAAGGAAGCACTCACACACCACACAGACAATTCCACCAAACCATTCATCATCATTGAACTACTCATCACCAAATGGCAATTCAAACCCACCTGGAGACCCCAACGTTTTGACAAGATCTATGAAGGTGCCACACAGGCCGACTCAGATGATGAAAATGCCGCAGCTCCAATCCCAGCGCCCACGGCAGCAGGCACCGACATGCAAGAATTGACCACCCTACTCCAGCAATTGGTCAACAACGGCAACACCAATAACAACACCAACAACAACACCGGCGCCAACCACCAAGCTCTTGACCTTCCATGGAATCCGGCAACATTACCACCACCAGTGAAAGAGCGATATTACAGGAGAGATGAATTCCTCACCAGAGATAATATGAAAGACTTCCCAATCACCTACACCAATTCATCGGGAAATGAAACAACTGTCAGGCAAAATTACTACCTACACAATCTAGGCAGTGGCAGAAATGACCAGCGCTTGATCACTAGAAGTGGTGACTGCTTTGATCTAACCAGAGCCTCTGACAAGTCCAAGGAAGCAGCTAGAGACAAACTATTCCTCTCAGGATTTCCACAACTAAAGGATGCAACAGACCCTCAGGTTAGGAAATGGTACAGAGAAATCACAGCTCATTCACAGCAACACCATATTTATGTCCACCCATACTACCTCTACAGGCGTGAAGCTGATCACCTCAGAGGATTTACAATTGGTGATGACTTTCCACACGATCTACCTTCAAGATATGAATTGGCCATCAATGAATGGGGAAATCTCATTTACACCGCACTCAGGACTGACAAGATCATCCCTGATTCATGTACAAGTATGAAGGCCACCATTCAGAGCTTTGAGGGCAGACAGGGATATGAAGCACTATACACAGTTATTGCTCAGACACATCCCAACTCCAAAAGGCCATCCAATGCCAGCAGAATGGTCCGAAACCCTCCAAACCAGGACGCAGGTGAATCCCTTGAAGAATACTACTTCCAGTACAAGGATTACTTGAGACTTAGGGTGTTCCTCCAAAACCAACCTGGCACTATCAGTTCGACAGAAGAAGTCAGCAACCTTATTGCAGGAACCACCCTCTCAGAAGAGCTCTTCAAAAAGACAGAGGATGAACGCGACTCAGATGACCAATTCAAACAAGACAAATACAAGGCAGGTAGGCTTCTACAAACCCTCCAAACATATGAGCAAGAGATTAAAGCTGAACAAAGGTACAAGAACAAAACCTCCAAACCAAGCCTGTCCAAACAACTACCAGTCACAGGAATCAGACCAGGTCCCCGTCGCAATGACAGGTTTCAGAAACGCACGGGCAACAATACGGTCAGAACGCCTTCTACTTTGACTTCTCACTCAATCAACTTGATTGATTCACTTGGATACCCTGAGATGAATGAAGAATCTGATAATCCCTTCCTCCACCAAGCATATTGCAATGCTATCACTGCATTTGACAAACAACCCAGTCTCTTTGACACATCCAGAAAATGCATTGTTTGTCACACATCCGGTCATAGTTTTGACAACTGTCCTGCCTTACAAGATGTTGAATCACTCAAGAAACATAGGATTGCCACGGCTGTTTTTCTAAGCAAATGCAACAGGGAAACCCAACAGCTCTTAGATTCCACTCAACAAATCTCTCAGATCAACATTGGCGATGAAGATCAAGATGAGGTTTCACCTGATGATGCAGTAGAAGACCAAAATTTTTGCAACGGCCAAGAATAGAAAGTCTTTCTTGCAGCCACCATACGACATCACCTCAAGATGACCTTCAAGGATTTGACGACGTCACAGCCCATCAAGTGAAAAGCCTATGCCCTTCCTTGGAATCCAGCAGTGCCAGCTCCTATGAATCCGTCCACATTGGTGCTGTCAATCTCCTACCCAGGGACAGCTTCCAATCTTCAATCCCAATTGATGTCTACTGTGATATGGAATCACTTGAGGCTACAGCCCCTGCATTGGAATCACACCTGGAAATCAATGGAGATCCCAACTTCGACAGAGACAACCCTACATCAGTTGATACCCACAATGTGCAATTCCTGGTCCCACCAGACCCTATTGCGGCTACGGCCTATTTCCAACATGGTGTCAGAGCTCAGATTGACACCAGTGCGAGAGTTTCCTGCACAAATCTCAAGCACATCCTGCATGGTTACAAACCCTACACCAAGCTGAGGAAATGTCCTGTCAGGCTCACGGCAGCAATTGGAGGAAAGGCAGCGACCTGTATTCCTGAAGGGTCAGGCTATGTGCACATACCAGCCCCCAATCCTGTAGGGTATGTTAGAGTCTTCTTCTACTATTCTCCCTCGCTGTCAACAACATTGCTGAGTGAGAATGACCTTTGTGGAATGACACCTCGCGTAAGAAATCAGTTCAGTGGACAGTCTATTCACAAAGTCTTCAATGACGACCATGAGTCATCTGTTCACCAAAATGGAAACCTCACCATTATCTGTCATCACAAGCAGAGCACCGCCAAAAGTATTGTCCTACATGGAAGTATCATTGATGCTCAGTGCTACACACGTCCAGTACTCATCCCAGACATTGATCTTACATCTCCATATGCCAATTGTGCAACGTCCTCAGCATATGCCTTAGCGTCTGACATGCAATTCAAAAAAGCTTGTGAACTGGCCTCAAACGAAGCCATTAGTCGCTACAGATATGATGTGTACACAAATCTTGTCACACTGCAAAAATGCACAGAAGCAGCTCAAGCTCGGTCTGACACCAGTGACGTGCCAACTTTTGATGCTAAATTGTTCTTCACCAAGATTGTGGACAAAAATATCCCCATCCAAGCCATCAAAACCAAGACATTGAAACTTCTGTGGCACCAAAGATTAGGACACCCATGCGATGAATTTCTGTATCAAGCTCATAAGCACATTCTTGGAGTACCAAAGTTCAAGCGCCAAACAAGTATTCTTGATCAATGCCCAACTTGCATACAATGTAAGCAAACTAAAACACCTGCTGGCTCACATTCCACAAGAAAGGCTACACAACCTTTTCAAGGTTTATCCATTGATTTTGCATTCTCTGGCGCCAGATCCTCCAACAGCAAACGAAAGTCACATTACGAAGGAATACATGGCAAGACAGCTTGGATTCTCATCACAGATCACTATACTGGTATGAAATATGGTGATACCCGAGTCTCCAAAGGAGCACCTCTCCATTGGTTGGAACATTTCTTCTCACAGCACAACCCAACTTGTGCCAACAAGTATATCAGCGTTGATCAAGGTGGTGAACTCTACCACAACCCTGACATCCGCAATCTATTCTCTGCCTTTGGATATTCAATTTTCCCAACTGGTGCTGATGCTTCTCACCAGAATGGTACAGTTGAAAGAGCTCACCGGACTCTTGCTAACTCAATGAGGACCATGCTCAGTGGTGCAAATTTGCCCATCAAATTCTGGCCCTTTGCTTTTTATCATGCCCTTTGGTTGTCCAATGCCTTCCCTGAAGGCAATCAGCAGCATTCACCCTTAGAATTGGCAACTGGCCATAAGGAAAATATTGCTGACTTCCGCACCTTTGGCTGCAGAGTTTGGGTGCGCCCTCCAGGGAAGAAATCAATCAAGCTTCAACCCAATGCAAGAAAAGGCATATTTCTTGGTTTTGTCCCATACACTACCAGAAACATCCTTTGGTATGATACTGAGACACACCGAGTCAAGATCGCCACTCATGTCAGGTTTGATGAAGGGATGAATGACTTAGCCCTTGCAGATCTTCCAACCAATGTCAAACACCTGCTCAGGACCAATGATAACATTCATCTTCCAGCAGAGCCACATGAGGTGTCATCCAGTGAATTCAAATTTCCATCTCACCTTTTGCAGATCTCACAAATCGCAGGCTCACTGTTTCAACCTCTTGTACAGATCCAGCATTTGGTCTCAAATATGCCAATGATTCACTACTTGGCAGAGCATACGTCACAGATATTCTTCCCAAAAGCCCTGCCTCCAAGCTTTTCTCCTCGCATAAGAAATCTATCTCCAAGCTCCGAGGCGCTTATATTGTATCTATCAATCACAACCGTGTGTTCACTGCTGCTGATGTTACCACCGCATTGCATCAATCACACGCTTGAGGGGTGAGGGATTCAATAGATACCCCAATTACCTTTGCACTTGAAGCCAAATTATCTATGAATGAGGTCAGGAAACACTCCAATGAATATGGTTTATTTGCTCCCAATACCTCCTGGAAGGAATCCACTGATGAAGAAGATCCACCATTCTTGGACCGGCTTTCCTCCATTCAAACCATCAAGCGCATTGGTACCAAATACAAGCAGCTGATACAATCAAGAATCAACCAGGTCGATAGCACTGAAACACTCCATGCCTCCATCCAAAAACACTTGGCCCCAATCGAAGATGACATGGAGGTTGTCATTCCCACCATTGACATTGCATCACTCAGAGCTATCACTAAGCTTCACAAACCAGGCAACCAGGAACTACCCCTAGATGCAGATTCACTGCCAACTGAAGAAATTGAACTTTTAATCAAGGCCATCAATTCCAAGGCAACTACACCTGAAGAACAAGCACTCGGACACTTTACTCGAAGGAATCTCAAGCCTTTATCCACATGGCCTGAATGGGAAGCTGGGGAGCGAAAACAACTTGATCAATTTGAAGATTTGGAAATGTTTGGCTCACCAATTCAATACCCTAAGGACCCAGACGCTATTATCCTCAGGCCTCACTGGCAATACAGTGTCAAAAGGAATGGTGTCAGAAGAGCCAGGCAATGCTGCAATGGAAGCAAATATGCCGCGCCAACCCTGCATGCCATAGCAATGTCATACTCATCCTGTGTTGAACACCCCATCCAACGATTGTTCTTTGCCATTGCAGCTAGCCTCAATCTCAAAATCTATGGAGGTGATGCTGCTGACGCCTATGCCCATTCTCCAGGGCCCAACATCCCTACATACATGACTATTGATGATGCATATGCAGAATGGTACCGACACAAGCATGGCAAAGACATAGACAGAAGATTGGTGCTTCCTGTTCTTCGAGCACTCCAAGGCCATCCGGAATCAGGTAGGCTTTGGGAAACCCACTGTAACACACTAGGGGTAGAATTTGAGTAGGAGTGATAATTATGAATGGATTAATACTTTACGAAAATGGATGGAAACTTAACAGATAAAATAATGAGCGATCAGGCCATGCTGGCTTCGATCGCTCATGGACATTCATATAGAGTCTGGATAGGAATCATGCCGCCCGCCTGGCATCAGTATACCATTGTATACAGATGATGCTTCGCTACTTAATGATTCTTAGAGTAGACCAAGTCTCATTAATTCGATCGCACGTATCCTTCGAATGGTATCTTGGATAGTATGACTCGTACGGTAGGTTGATAGTAGTACGTACGGGTAGTACATAGCTCGGTACGTACGTACCTTGGCTTGTATGTCCGTAGTACGTTACAGAGTCCCCCAATGAGTGACTTGAGGATGATCTTTTCATTACTAGACTTCTTCCATGTCTAGGTCGTTGTTGGCCGGTGCATCGTCTTGTGCTGGATCCTCATTTGCTGGGTGTTCCTTGTATGGGGTCAGCTTTCGGATGTTGACTGTTTCGGTGACATTTGGAGACAGCCTCAGTTTCACTGTGCCATTGGTATGTACTTGGACAATTTGATATGGGCCTTTCTTCTGAGGTTGTAATTTGTCTGGATCTGGTTCTTTCATCCATACCTTATCATCAACCTTGAAAACATGTTTGATGCGCTTGGCATTTTGACGGAGCAGATTCATGTTGATACCTTGTTGTCGAATTTGTTGTAGCGCAATGAGATTGGACGTAAGTGGTATGTCCAATAGCATGTCCCTGTTGAACACCAGGGCCCCTGGAGATGAGCCCATAGATGCATTGATTGCGCATCTGGTGGCGTGCATGCAAGTGGCTAATGCATTGTCCATGAGCTGTGTGGCCTGTGTGTTGGTTTGAGGTGGATTCACATGTACCAATATGCGTAGAGTGTCTGCAATGGTATGATGGGCCCTTTCGCAGACAGCATTGCTCTGAGGATTTTTTACTGTGGTAGCCACACCTTCAATTCCATAGGATGCCAGTGTATTTTGGAATTCATGGCCTAGGAACTCTCCACCATTGTCATAGACACACTTGACTGGTCTTGGATATCTGGATAACCAGCAGTTGGTGAATTGGTTGGAGACATGTTGACTTGACTTGTCTCTGATGCGAATGATTTCCAGCAGGTTGGTAACCGGGTCGATGCAAGTGAGAGCCTTGAAGTTGTAGACTTTTCCTTGGGCTGTTACCTTCCATGGTCCAATCAGATCCACATGCACTTCACTGAATGGTGCCAATGGCGCTTGCTTGGGCGCCAGCAATCCATAACTAGCATTTCTGCTCTTGTACTTGATGCAATCATCCGGGCATATGTATTCTCGGCACAGCTTCGCAAGACGTTCCACGTGGAACCTGGCGGCTATTGTTTGGTTGAGCCTGGTGGATCCACAGTGCCCTAATAGTAGATGGTACCACTTGAGTAGTTGTGGAGCAAGGGAGGTTGGAATGTAGATTTTCCATTCTTCTCTGGTTTCTGCTTTGGAGTAGCATGCGATTTCCTGATTACCAAGTTGTTGTTTGAAGAAGGTTGGTAATTGTAGCTTGGCTGGTAGCGTCTCATCGTTTTGTTGATGTTGAGCGATATTGGTGTAATTCACTGGGCATTCCATCTCCTGGAGTGTTGGTAGGTTGACCAGACACTCATTGTTCAGTAGACATGAATATAATTCATTGTCTGCGTCATGGCATAGGTTTGGGAATACCTCTGGGAATTCTTGTAGAAAAAGCTCTTCATCTGCTTGTTCAGGGACGTCTAACTTGAGAAAATCGATTAAAGTTCCTTTGCCTTGCTTCTGTTTCTCCCCCACTGTAGGTGGATCCATCCTGGGTAATCTTGAGAATGCATCCGCGAGGACATTCTTGGGTCCTTCCACATAATTCCACTTGAGGTTGTATTCTTGGAGAAAGAGATTCCATCTGAGTACCCGTTGTGGAGAGAGGGTTTTGAAGGTGAGATTCTTGTGGTCTGTGTAAATGTTGAGTTCACAGCCTAATAGTAGTTTCCTGTATTCCTTGCAACACAGGACTATTGCAAGTAGTTCCTTTTCTGTCGTAGTATAATTCTTCTGAGCTGCATTCAGCTTCTTGGACCAATAAGCAATTGGTTTTCCCTTTTGTAGGATCGCTGCGCCAAGTTGTAGATCTGATGCATCTGTGTAGATATCAAATGGGAGATTTAGATCTGGGTATGTGTTCAGCGCGTCGCTTGCTATCATGGCTTTCATTTCTTCAAAGGCTTTTTCCTGAGCCAGCCCCCATGTGAAGGCCGACTTTGTTGTTGCTTTAGGCTGCCCATTGGCAGTCTTCTTTGGGGTTCCCGTGAGTTCAAACAAAGGAGAGAGGACATGTGATCTTCTTGGCCACATGTCCCGGTAGTAACCAACAGCGCCTAGAAAGGACTTGACTTGAGTGATTGTTTTGGGTCTGTCCATTCTCAGAATAGCTTCAATTTTCTTCTTCCAAGGTTTCACGGCTTCTGGAGTCATCCAAAATCCGAGGAAGTCAGTTTCCTGTACAGCCCAGTCGCATTTGAGGGGGTTGCACTTGAGACCATTTTCATTCAGTCGTTGCAGAATTGTGTCCACTGTTTGCATGTGGTGGTTGAAGGTGTCATTTGTCCAGATTCCAATGTCATCAATATAGACGGTGCAGTCGGTACCTTGCAAAATGTCCTCCATCAGTTGCTGCGCGACAACCGGAGAGATTTTCACGCCCATTGGCAGCCTTTGGTATTCATAGCAGCCATATGGTGTGACAATCGTGCATAGTTTCTTGCTTGGTTCATCCAATTCAAAACAGTAGTATTGCATGGACAAGTCAATCTTGGTGAAATGGGTGTATTTTCCGCGTCGATGCATGATGTCCTGAATTCTTGGTATTGGATATGGTCTTCTGACTAGCAGTTCATTGAGTTCTCGAAAATCTGACACCCAACGGACCCTGTTATCCTTCTTTGGAATGATAAAAGTAGGAAATGCCCATTCAGCTGGGCCATCACATCTTTTGAGGACTCCATCATCTACCAGATTCTGGAGCTCCCTTTTGAATAGTTCTTCTCTTTTGTATGCGACTGCATATGGCTTCTTGTGGACTGGCTTAGCATCGGGCTTCAGTTTGAGTGAGATTTTCTTGTGCGGGTATTTTCCCAGTTTGCCATTGAAAACGTTTGGATATTTGGATAGGACAGCTTGGAATTGTTGTTTTTCTAACGCTGTCATATGCGCTTGCTGTTCTGCAACTGATGTTGGATCCGTGGCTTCATAGGCTCTGTCAAG
Source organism: Pseudo-nitzschia multiseries (assembly GCA_037355745.1). Classification (NCBI taxonomy): domain Eukaryota; phylum Bacillariophyta; class Bacillariophyceae; order Bacillariales; family Bacillariaceae; genus Pseudo-nitzschia; species Pseudo-nitzschia multiseries. The sequence continues at coordinate 1,631,898 of CM074788.1, forward strand.
GATGATGGGCGACGAAGATACTGCATCATGCACAAATAGCTCAGAGTCAATGGATTCCTCCAGTAATGCTTGAAAATATGCTTCTTGCAGATCTGGAGTAATATCAAAACTGGCTGTTTCGCGCATTGGAATTTGTCGGTTATTCCATTGAATCGTGCTGGATTCAAATAACAAGTTGATGTTGGTGCTGCATAGAAAGTCTCGACCAAAGATAATATCATATCTGCATGATTTGGATTCAAATAATCTGGCCTCACAACGCTCGATTGTTGTGTTCCCAAATTCTTGTAGCTTGAGATTCTTCATTATGACAAACAACGAGGTGTCGAATGATCCATTGGCTGTGGTTGTGATGGTTCTTGTTTTGGATTGAATTGGTAGAACTCCAAAGGGAAGTGCCCTTTTGTTGATGAGGGTTGTTGTGCTGCCGCTGTCGAGTAGGGCAAGCATTGTTTTCGTTGTTTTTACAGGAATGCCTTGAATGTATTGGATGGTCGTCAAAACAATAGGAGCCACATCGCTCTTACGTTTGGTAGATACGGGATATTCGGTATTTGGTTGTAGGGGTGTGCTTTTTGCTAGACGCGTGGTCCAGCTTGTGGTCATCGTACCCGGGCCCATCGAATTCTCATCCGATTTGGCTGTCAATGTCGCTGCCCCATTCATTTGGTCGTTTGCTGTACCCATGCCAATTGAATCGTCATTCAGTTTGGCTGTTTTGTTATTGGCGTTTGTACCCATATTTTTCTTTTTATCGACGCGTTCATCCATAAACTGGACTCGTCGTGAGCTTTTGTCAACATCAGATATACGTTCTGTAGGTTTCTCCCCTTCTGTGGAGAGAGTTCCTCCTGCGAGCCCAATTGGCTGTGCCAAATTGGCATCCAGGTCCTGTGGAGCTGGAGGCAGGGTGACTGCTCTTGTTTGACCTCAAGGAAGCCAGATTTGCTCACCGCTCTGTACGCTGTGTTCTGCTTTGCCGCCATGTTGTTGGAGGAAAGCTTCCTTTGCGCGCTGCATGTGTGCTTGGAATGATTCATTGCTGGCTGTGGTAGTTTTTCCGGCTGAGTCATTATTGTTTTTCTTGTCGGCGCGCTGCTTTTTCTTCTGTTTGGAGTACCTGTTCTTGGGACATTCAGACCAATCATGGTGGTGTCCGGGAATGCGACAGGGATTAGAAGATTTTTGTCCTTGGTTTTTGTTGTTGGTTTTGCGTTTGGATTGGTTGTTGGCATTGTTTCCAGGACGTCTCCCTTGTTTTTTGCCTCCTCCATTCCTTAGCTTGGACTCGCGTTCTCGACTGGACATATATTCCACAATTTTCTGGATGGACGTTTCTGCAGTGATGCCACCATGAATTTGGCCATATTGCTCAACCCACAGGTTGGGGAAGGTGTGGAGCAGCATTGTTGTTTTATTGATTTTGTTGAGGTTTTGGCCATGACCTTGCAGCTTCTCCGAGTACCGAATGAGCCTGTTGATTCGCACTGCATGATCCTTGGATGTGTTATCATGAGGTTTCTTGCATGCGTCGCTGCGAATGTAGGTTTGCATGATGTCTTTTGCATCCCCTGCATCACAGTAGTGTTCTTGAATGTAGTCCTTGAATGCTTCTTCATAGCCTTCCATGTTGTCTGGATAGTTCAAGTCATCGTTGTCGTCCCGGGTTGTCTCGTCCCACTTTCTTTGTGCTTCCGGGCACAGTACCTTGGTGAACAGTTCAATGTACCGATGTTCCGGTAGTGGTAGTCGCTTTGCGCCAATGATGAAAGCTTCTTGGCAATACAATAGTTCTTCAAGGCCCCCTTCTTCTGAAAAGATTGGTAGTTTCCATTCCTCCTTGGAATTATTGTTGGCGTCATACAATTTCAAAGTGGCAAGTTTGTTCTTAGTCAGGTCAAAGCTGGAATCATAGGTGATTGGTGGTTCTCGATGCAATCCGGTTGACATGGTTGATACTTGCCTGGTTTGGTATTTGATTTGTTTTTTGTTTTATCGATGATTAACAATGTCGACTGTCTTTGCTTTATTGATTAACAATCGAGACGTCTTTCGTTCCGGTTGATTTGTTGGTGAGAAACTTCGAAAATTCGTTAACGTTCGAAGATTCGATAGGTTATTTGTTATCGAAGAAAGAGCCGTTGTTCGAAAATTCGTTATCGAAGACAGCCGTTGTTCGAAAATTCGTTCTTCAAAAAAATCGTTATTCTACAGTAGCTGTAAGAGTAATTACTGTGTAACACACTAGGGGTAGAATTTGAGTAGGAGTGATAATTATGAATGGATTAATACTTTACGAAAATGGATGGAAACTTAACAGATAAAATAATGAGCGATCAGGCCATGCTGGCTTCGATCGCTCATGGACATTCATATAGAGTCTGGATAGGAATCATGCCGCCCGCCTGGCATCAGTATACCATTGTATACAGATGATGCTTCGCTACTTAATGATTCTTAGAGTAGACCAAGTCTCATTAATTCGATCGCACGTATCCTTCGAATGGTATCTTGGATAGTATGACTCGTACGGTAGGTTGATAGTAGTACGTACGGGTAGTACATAGCTCGGTACGTACGTACCTTGGCTTGTATGTCCGTAGTACGTTACACCCACATCAACAAAATATTGAAAGGTCCTGATCTCAACTTCAAGACCACCACTCATGACAGAACAATCTACTCAACATTTTTTGAAGGTGAAACAGTCTACATGCTGAGACAGGTTGACAATTTTGCACTGGCTTGCTCATCAGAATCCATATCTGACAAGATCTACGATATTATAGGCGCAAAACTAAAGCTCCCTAAAGAAGATGTAATCCCCTTCACAAAAATGGGGTTGCTAGAAGACTTCAATGGAATTGATGTCAAACAGACAGCTGACTACATTGAACTGTCCTGCGCAAACTACATTGACAGAATTATGACATCCCATGGTTGGGAAACTGATTCCAAGATGAAACCCCACTCCAAGCCTTCAGCACCATTATCAACGGAAGTACTGAGTCAACTTCAATCACATACGAATGGACCATTAGAAGGCACCAAGGAACATGCTGAATTACAATCCACATTGGGCTTCTCATACAGGACACTCTTAGGTGAAATGATGTTTGCATATGTAAGCTGCCGGCCAGACATAGGCTATGCAGTGACCCTGATGTCAAAATACAGTTCCAACTCCACTGCTTTCCACTATTCCAGTTTGAAGAATATAGCCCGCTATCTCAGAACAACCAGATCTTGGGGTACTAGATTCTACAGACAAAATGCCGATCCATCTTTACCATCAGGAGAACCATACACCAACGTAGTCCAAGATGCATCACTCCCAAAATTCCCTGAAGATATCAAGCAAGCCAAACTGATGTGTTTTGTTGATGCCACGTATGGCAATGACCCAAAACATTGTAGGTCCACCACAGGATATGTTTTCACTTATGCTGGTGGAGCCATTGTTTACCGATCCAAAGCTCAGTCACTTACTGCACAGAGTTCTACAGAAGCGGAGATCATTGCTGCCGTAACAGCAGCCAAAACAGCCAGATATCTCAGGTCTATACTCAAGGAATTAGGATTCGCCCAAGTTGGTCCAACTCCAATCTATGAAGACAATGCATCCGCAATTGAAATCATCAATGCCCAGAAGCCTACTGAAAGAACCAGACATATTGAAATCAGGTTCTTTGCCATCCAAGCATGGAAAGAAAATGGTGAAATCAAGATGATTCATATTCCTGGAGTTATCAACCCAGCTGATGATCTAACCAAACCATTGGGATGGATCTTACACGCCCAACACGCAAGATACATCATGGGACACTACCCAGGTTAGATCGCCTGCTTGTTACGATTCCATCCGAACGCCCGATCTATCAATCGAAGCAATCGTCGAAGTACATACTTCGCATATTACAATCGCACCAGTTTGATCAACAAATCGATTTGAGAAAATATACTCCGACAGTAATCCAACATTGCGTAAACATGTTGGATCAAGGGGTGTGTTATCGGCGAAAAATACGGACTTTGTCGGCATCAAATTCGATCAAAAAAGCCGACGAAACGACGACCGAGGTGCGGAGTACGAGATACGAATATTCCGCTGATATAGCATTAGAACCAAACGCACCTCCACTACTTGGAAATCCCTAAGTGGTAAAAACGATATCACTTAGGACTACAAACAAAAGACAGTAATCGGTTAGAAACAAGACATATCCAAAGACCTGACCAATAAGTGAACACTTGGAATCCATAAGTACATTCAAAAGAATATACTTGATATCCCGTGAGGAAATTACTTATTGCAATCAAGAAAATCAATACCGATTCCAGATGGGCCTCATATCTAGCATATATACCACGAACAAGCATATGCCCCATCGAACAGATTACTTAACAATGTGAATGACTGATACCACCAAATGACCGATACAGTAAGACCGACACGACGCTAATACAGCAACAGCAACAGCAGTATCGGTACAAAGAAGATAACAGTAACAGATAACCGGGAAAGATCTCTACCACATAAAAATACAGCAGAGAGCCCCGATACACAGTGAAAATACGTAGTAAAAATAAGAGCCTCTCTCTGAGCTCACATCTCTTTAAATTTTAACATCATATACCTTTGGTCGATTTTTAGAGTCACAACAGCATCTGCATATGCGTGTTTCTGGCGGCAGGCTTCCTCAGCCTGCAAATCTTCTGCATCATTAGGACTTGTTGTGCCATCACTGAATAACCACTAACTGGTAATGCCTTCCCCCGAAGCTAGCCATTTCTCTAGGAACACAGCCAGCCCAACCAAAATACAATACTTTGAATTCATTGATCCAATTAATAGCTGTTGTGGACAGCCCCTTTCATCTTGAACATTCTTACACCATTTCAATCTAATACAAAGATAATTTGGGAATCGTAGGCTCTTTTGCAGGTTCTTCTTCTGCACATGCGATGTGTCGTCCATTCTAGCAATAAGATGAAGCTGGAACTTTAGCATCGCCTGGTGACGCAGATTTTCCATAGGCTGTCCTTGGGTGAAAATCATATCCACTATCTGCATGAATTCCTCAGAGGTACACTCCCTATCAGCACAGCTTGGCACTCCACTGCCTCTAGTTTCTTTCTTGTGAACAGCTTTGACAAGGTCATTCACATGGCGCGATTTCGTTGGGTTCCCCCTGAGAGTTGCTTCGCACCATGCTGATTGGGATACTATAAATTGCGAGATAGCTTTCTTGTAGTATGTAAGGGTAGAAGACCTCCCCAGGGTTGGATTGTCATCACCAGTAGGATCCTCTCTTCCATACGATTTCAAAGCCATGAATTTATAGATATCCTCTGGTGTAATTGCTGCTTTCTCCTCATTGGAAAATACATAGTTGTCAGGGAAGTTGTGACCTGCCTTGTGCTCCATCAAATTGCAAAAGATAGTGTAATATCTCTTTAGCTGGGTTGGGGCATTGATTGAGTTTTCAGTAATGGGGAGGATACAATTGCGTCGTATACTTCGTGGTGCCCGTGTCGTCGCCGTCGCGGTTGTTGCTGGGGGGATCGGCCGGCCAATTCGAGCTGTCTCAGCTGCTGCTGCTGCTGCTCTTGCCATTGCCGATTCTTGTCTTGCTGCTGCTGCTGCTTGCGCTGCTGCTGCTAAAGCTGCTAGTCCGCGCCCGCGCCCGCGTCCTCTTCCTCCTCATCCGCGTCCTCCTCCAGGAGCGACTGTTGTTGTTGTTGTTGTTGTTGTTGTTGATCCACGTCCGCGTCCGCGTCCTCTTCCTCCTCGTCCGTGTCCTCCAGCAGCAGCCATCGTTGTCGTGGATCCTCGTCCTCTTCCTCTGGTCGATCCTCGTCCTGCTCTTCCTCCAGTCAATCCTCGTCCTCGTCCTCCCCGTCCTCGTCCTCCCATTGCGGCTTGCTCTTGCTCTTCATCTTGCTGCTCAGCATCCGCTTCCATAAGCGCTAGGTTTGCAGCATCGGTGCTGTGGGCTTGCATCTGTGCGGTTGCTGCTGTGGTTGCTGCTGTTTGTTTGGTCGTATTCTTCTTCGGTCGTACTCGCGCGGAGGATAGATATCGTACCGGTAGTACGGTATTGCATAAAGTGAGCAAAATTAAGTGAGCAATTTTAGCGAGGTTTTCAAGCACCTCAATGGAGATTTCTTAGAAAGAAAAGAGAATGAAGAACAACGGTCATGTAAAGGACTTGTGGTATTTGTGGTATTTCCTTAAGAGTTACACGGAGTCTTATACCACTAAAAATGCAACAATTCTGTATATGAAAATGCGCCGCGTTCCCCTATTTTTTGAGGGGTACCACATGATTTCTACGTCTAAAAACAGTAGAAATAGTCATTAAAGGTATGTATCACTAAGCGTACCTATTCCTACTTACGAGCCACAGTAGTTCCAGGCTAAATACCACCTTTGTGGTATTTCCGACGTATTGTTACCGTACTTGTACCGGTACTCGTACGTACGGTACAGTAGATATTGTTACACTGTTGACTCGTACCGTACCGTACAAACGGTACATACGATTACAACGACTTCAGAGTACGAGTAGGAGTACGGGTACTCGTACTCGTACGCATCTTACGGAAAACTTCACAAGAGACAATTCCAAACGATGACCGCAATTTGGGTCTGCGATTGATGTAGCGAACCGAATGTAAGGAATGGTAGTATGCCACGCACCAAAGAACACCCTTGAGTATGCAAGATATCACTGTATCACCAACGTAGGTACGAACTCTACGATCACTCACTGCATGCAGCAATCGAACTGTAAGCAGCAAAATTACAGCCAAAAGCACTAACAAGCCTGCAAAGGATTCCTCCAGCAAGAACCAAGCCTACAGCTCACTCTTTTTGCTCCTAAAATGATTAGTAGTAGAATAAGTAAAAGGCTTATATGTCCAGGTCCAATAGTCTCCCCTATTGTACCCGTACAAGCCTCTCTTGGTGGTTGATAGTCCCTCTATTGATTCACGGACGGCTTCTCCCAACGCGAGAGCCGTAGCGCACCGATTCCTCCCAACGTGAGGATCCTGGGCCCGACGCGCCCATGACAGCGTCTATCACCAGTTCCTCCCAACGCGAGGACCCCTTTGTTCGATTCATCTACCGCGTCCCGGTTCCTCCCCACAAGAGGACTCTTTGGTTCTGTTGCATCCCTCGCGTCACCGAAAGATCCACCCTTACCCGGAACCTATGAGAGCCGACGCCCGGTTTGGTCGCATCCCCCGCGTCACCGATAGATCCACCCTTACCCGGAACCTACGAGAGCCGACACCCGGTTCGGTCGCATCCCTGCATCACCGATAGATCCACCCCTACCCGGAACCTACAAGAGCCGATGCCCCTACAAGCTAACGTCACGACAATGAACTACAGGGAGTACTTCCAAGGGGCGGGCCCCTTTGGGGAAGCCCCTGCTAGGCATGACATCTACCAGGCCATCTACACTCTCTTCACTGAGGCTGACGGGGATAGGCTTCTCCCCCTCCTTCTGGATATCTTCAATGCACAAGCTATTGGCGGCTTGAGCATCTTCCACAAAGATGCAGCTGGGGTGGACCGGCTACGGGTCATCCATGGCCTCCGGCGCTATCCAGGCACCATCACCCAGCCCTCGGCCAACCGTGGCCGAGCCTTTGGCTACATCGATGATGTGGAAGGACAAGAGGGTGAGCTGGTGCAGGCAGATGCAGCCCTGCTGTCGAGGGCTGCAGCTAGCCGGGTGTACCTTCTGGCTCATCATGAGGCCACCATATCCCAACACCCTGATAGAGATTACATCCCTGCCATCCCGGAAGGAACAGACCGCCCACACCGAGATGCTCCAGGCCCACAAGGTGTGCTTCCTACCCTTTGAATTTTTCCCACTGGTGTTGTGCAGAGGCCTCACACCGAAGCAGGCCTTCCAAGTCCTCCAACCTCACATCCACCTATTATTTTCCTTCTGAATCCGATCTGTTGAGAGACTGATTCAAAGGCTTCTGAGGAACAGCAACGCTGCGTTAGTGTGTTAGTAGACGAACGATTGTACTCTACGCGTGATAAATGTGTTTGGATACTTTCGCAACGGATAATCGGACTACAGGCGAAGCTAGGGAGACGCCAGATCTCTTCTTGCTGTGACTTATTCAGATTGCAGCGAGACAGACCTTAGTATGTAGATTACAAGTAGTTGGTAACAACTAGTGTGAATTTTGGGATTTAAATCAGTTGAATGTTAAAAGTATGAGATAAAGTGAAATCTTGCTGAGATGCAAGATATCTCTTTTATTGAGATGAATACGTTGCAACTGCTGTTGCGTAGTGCTGGGATTACTCGCTGATTATTTCCGTACATGTATTGGTCGTTGACCATATATATCTGTATGCATGTATATGTATTGTGTGAGGATCGCACGCCAACGGTTTTCTTCTCTTGTTCCGTTAGGAAGACTTCATGTTATGTTTATCATTAAGGTCAGGAATTGCTCCCGTAGCTCGTGTGATATTTTATGAAATCAGAGTTTGCTCACCGAAGAACAATGGCAATATTGTAAAACAGAGATTGCTCACCGTCAATGCGCAATGGGAATCGATGCGTCGTGGGAATCGATATGCCGTGGGAATCAATTACTTAGATTGATACGGGACTCATTGATTCGTACGAATAGGAAATCTACCCTCTGGTAGCTTTGGTACTTCTGGTCACGAAAGGAATTTAATACTCCCCATGTCTCCTTGTGAAGGGTCATCACGCTCTACATGATGCTTCCATCATCCTGAAGAAGGTCGCCGGTATTACCACAGAAGTGGAAGATGGGCCTGAGCAGTGGATACACAACTGAGTGACTCCAATGCTTGGTGAGAATGTCTGCACAGTTATCCTTACCTGGGATGTGCATCATTAAAATGAAACCTCTCGCTATCATGCTTCGTACGTAGTGAAACGACAGAATGTTATGACGCTTGTGCAACCTTGCGTAAGGGAAAGTTGACGTTTGGATCTTTCGTTGTCACCCCAAGAATATGAGACATCATGGACTCGTGTTCCTAGGTATCGGAATGAGTGGCGTAAATCGACGATCTGTTCGATACAAGTCCTTCCTGCAACAAATTCAGCTCCAAAGGTGGCTGTTTCCGTAGTAGACTGCTTCTTCGAGAACCACATCATGGGAGTCTTGTTCGCGAAATGAAGGATTCCGGTTACAGCCTTACCACTGAGAATATCATGCATGAGGTTGGCATCATAGAAATGTGTCAACACTACTGTCTTTCCAAGCGGTGCAGGAGCGTTGTCGGGTAGCTCTTCAGAATGCTCCCCATAGACGGTGTTGGACCAGTCGATGATGTCTGGTTTAGTCAATATAAAATCGGGTGGTTCCACGCGGAATCTGATTTTAAAATGTCTAAACTTGGAGATGTATCCATAGATACGTTTTGCACGTTCGAGATGCCCATCTCGTGGCTGAGCTCTGAAACTTGAGAGCGTCATCACGGCTGTTTGTACATCGAAACGCCCAATAGCGATGATCCATTGTAGTGAACTGATCATACTTTGGTATTTTTGTATACCGGTTTCTTCAAGAAAGGCTGAGGAGTCCAATTCGGGATGATCGTTTTCCGCAATGGGTGACTGAAACCTAGTGTTAGGTTTGCATCCGAACATTTGTTCGTAAGACGCTTCCATCTTTTCGATGAACTTTATGGGATTCATGCATAGAACGCCATGTTCGTTGCGCTCAAATCCACAACCTAAGTGAAAGTTCATAGGTCCGGATCCCTTCAGTTTGAAGTTATATGGTGACGACTGCAATATCTTCAAGAAAGAATTGGGATCTGCCATGCAGAGACATAGGTCATCGACATATGTGCATATAAGTTCATATACACGTTCACCATGCTTGTTCGTTCCGGGTTTGAGGAATATCTCCGGTTCTGCGCGGGATCGTTCGAAGCCGAGTTTGATGAGACAAGCCGCGAGTAAGTCTCCAAAGCACTTGCCTGAAGACCTGAGACCGTATAGGGCTTTGTAAATGATCAACAGGTGACCTTCCAGCGATCCGAATTCGGGACCTGCCTTGATGCATACTTTCTCGCAGGTAACTGCTTCTAGGTAGGCATTACCTATGTCGGTACCCCATGCTTCCAAGTCGTTGAGTTCAGCTAGGAATAGGCACATACGTATGCCACGGAGGGATACGACACCTGCGTAAACACTGTGGATAGGGGCCTCAGTGAGATTACCGTTAGCAACGAGACGAGCCTTGTGTCTACCGTCTTGCTTGACAGCATATATCATGTGTACCTTGATCTGTTGGAATCCCAGGGGAATGGAACTTGTCTTGTACACGCCTTTATCAATGAATGTATTGTACTCATTGAGTTGTGCCATTTCCAGAGTGGTGGCATCTTCCCATTTGGTGTTTCCGTTGGCTTGATCAAATTGGAGGGCTTCTTCGTGGTTACGAGGCACTTTGAATCCATATTGATATTGCGGAGTGGTACGGAAAGAACGTAGATTGGCTTGGTGCACGAGTCGATCAAGTTTCTTGGTTTGTCGCGCTAGGTTGGTGATTCGCTTGAGGCGTTTCCAACCCGGGAGATCAAGCAAGTGGTTGTCTTTCCCATATTTTGCAACGGTGACAGGGTCATCAGCCGCAATGTTGGCCAGAGGTTCATATGTGCGTTCCATATTTTCCCATTCAATCCAAAGGTTATACTTGGAACCTTTGTATTGAGGATGCTTGTTATCCAGTGGACCTTGGTGTCCTAGGATGCGGCAAAACGACCAGAGTTTGCCGTCTTCTTGTGTTGAATCACGATGTATGTAATTCATGACATCATTGTATGCAATGATATCATTGAGTTCGTCATCGGAGTGTTTGCACTTGAACTTGATGAAGTCGTTGTTGCGTTCAAGACTATCTTCAACATCGACGATGGTAAGACGTTTCCGGGTGCCATCTGGATTGGTTACAAGGAAGGATTGTCCTTGTAGATTGGCAATCGGGATCGTAGGAATGGTAATGGGTTTACCGTCAGCGTCAAATTGTGCGTTACCTTCTTCGTCGGTAACAACTACCTGTGATGGGTCTACTGAAGGAGTAGCGGGGTTGGTGTGTGGAGTTGTGACGTCACTAACATCAAAGAATGCTAATTCCGGTGGGTCAAAATCATCTTCAGTAAGGAGAACGCCATCGGATGTCTTGCTGAAGATGTGTGTCGTAGGAGGACCATCGAGACTCTCCCCATAGTTGTTAGGGAGTGGAGAAGGTGACCAGCTCGGGCTGTCATCGACCTTCTTATAAAGAAAGCTCGGTAACGAGGGGTGGGCGGGTGGTTGAAGAATTGTTTGAGTGCCAGATGCGTGGGGCGTAGTATCTGGTTGTTTGTTGGGTACAGATGGAGCGGTGTCATTGGCAGTATCAGAATCAGCGGGTGAAACGCTAGGGGGAACTGAGTTGTTTGGTTTCGTAGACTCGTCAATGGGTTTACTCTGATTGGTATGCTCCCCATGTTTGAATGCTGGAGCTTCTCCAGTGGCGTATAAACGGGGTAAGGAATCCTTGGCGTTACGCCATTTGATGAAACCATCATCAGTAAATAGGCCCGCGCGTTTGTTACGGGACTCAGGCGTAAGAGCAGATCGGACACCGGACCGGTCAAGTAACTTGTTGGTAACGGGATCCCAGATTCGGAAGCAGAGTCCATTGCCAACATGTTCGGCGATGCTGACGAAATGACCTAGACGTTCGGTAGACTGGGTACCGAAAGGAGAGTCATTGGTTTTGAAATACACAGGTTCAAACCAGAAGAAACTGGTGTATGCGCTGATGTCGCCAAGTGTACCGGTGGCAATGAAGATCGGCTGTTTATCGGACAGCGTAGGATCAGAAACAACATTGAGGAGACCCGCGACGTATATCATGCACAATAGCCATAGGTGTGGTGGTGTGCCTGTACGATCCATGACGCGATTGACAATGCGCTTGAACGTTTGGTATCGCCGTTCGAATTGATTCTGGTGTTGGTGATACGGTTCACTTTGCCAGAGTCCAATCCATAACATTTTGAGGTAATCGACGACCTTCTTACTGGATTGATAGTTACCGTGGTCGCAAAGGAGGCGAATGGGTCTGCCCCATTTTCGAGCAAAGTTCTGGAAGCAAGATAGGAAGTCGCCGGTGGTACGCATTTCCTCAACGTGTATAATATGTGATTTGCGGCCGAAGAAGATCTGAGCAATCTTGGAGCCACCATCAATTGCTGGGACATCTGAATAGACAGCATCGGACATAACATTGTCATTGAAGGGTCGAACGTTCATGGCCGGTTGAGGGGAATGAAAACGTTTGAAAATGTTTCCATCAGGACTAACCGCTAATGAACCATATTGGGTTGAGTTTTCAAACGTGGCCTTGATGCGATCGGTGGAAACCCAACAAAAGAAAGGTTTCAGGGACAAGTAGTCATGTTCGTTGGGGTATCTTTCGCGGGGCGTAGCTGCAATACGTGTAGTGTCACTGGCAGTACAATCCGTCGGAAACGCGGTAACTGTCCCAGAGGCTGCGGGTAACGCACAGCATGCGAGACGTTCGTGATGAGCGTAGTCGGTGGAGGTAAGCCAAAAGGAGTGATCGTTGGCCCTATGATCATCAATAGGAAGGAAGGGAGATCGAGTGGAATGGCTGGAATACAAACTGAGGGATGTGACTGTGGAGGACCCGGGGGAAACAGAGATATCTAATCCTTCAAGGCAACGTGGGTTCCCATATTCGTCGTAATCGGCATAAGGGAGTTGCTGTGGCTGGGGAGGATATTTCTGGAGAAATTGTTCATCCTTCGCACTGATCGTGGTATCGAGAACTGATGGGTCCCAATGCTTATCGGATGTCATGATAACATGTGGGAGCGTGTCAAACTCGACAGTCGTATACTTTCGCATCGCAAGGTATGGTAAACCGTGTCGTATGCTAAGAGGCAGTGCATATCCATCGGAGGTGGTGATGACCTGTCCGCCGCCCGCTTTGATGGATGTGTCGTCAACAGTGGAAAAATATGCTTCCATCTGGCCGGAGGACAATATAGAAGGGTGTCGTCCTGTATAGGCACACTCGTTGAAAATGAGGATGACGGGGCCTCTGTTCGACATGGAATATGCCCCGCATGTAGCAATGGGAATATTTTGTACCTGATGATTGTTAATTCCGGTGACATTAACGTATTGTGGTGGGATATCCTTGGAGATGAGACATGCATCATTGTCGATGATGCACCCATTTGCGCCACGATCTACCATTGCAAAACCAGGGCTAGTGACCGTAGTTTTGTGTATGCGGTATGTGTATGACGTTACTGGGCTGTCGTTAGGAAAGGTGAGATCTTCTTCAGGAGTATACCACTGGTGAAAATTGGCGGAATATGATGATGTTCCCACAGGTATTTGGGTGTCACCGTCCTTTTTGTACTGAATGTCAGGGTTGTAGGAAAGGAATCGAGCGGGATGCGCGGGTGACACGGAAGACTTGAGAGGTCGCTGGTCCTTGGACGAAGAGGTCGTTGATTTGTATACACCTAGGGATGCATGGAAAACACCTCTACGATCATTTTCTACAGCAGGATGTAGGTCGGCTGCGGAGTTGGCATGCTCATCGTTGGCCGAAGTATCGTCTTCTCGAAATGATACCGAATGTTCATGTTGGTATGCCTTCCGGGTAATGGGTTTGACACTGTTGGGGTCAGGTTGGTCCGTGTTAAGTAAGTCGTGTCGCAATGAGGCGACCACGATTTTCTTGCCTTCCGGGGAAAAACTAAGCCAACTCTTCATGTCCTGGCGTGACAAGGCCTTCCATATGTTTGTAGGTAACCTTGTGGTAGGGTCAGGGGTACGTCCAGCTTTAAATACAGCATAATCTTGATAGTCTCCCTCAAATTCCATGGGGAGAGCATAGTCATCATGGTTTTGGCTTTGTTCAGAAGAAAAATCATGAACATGTGCACGTACGGTCGACCGAGGAGCGGACATCGCGGACTGGGAATCAAGTCGGGTTGCTTCAAGTAGAAGCGTGATTTTAAGATCGTGGGTAGCAGCTGCTTTGGCGACTGCATCCGTCATGGTGCTATTCGTCCCACCTGGGTCCTTGACTTTGGCAAACTGTTCACTTAGCTGAAAGCTGGAATAGCATGCTTGACATAGAGCCGATTTTACGGTATGGTATTCAAGGGGCTTGTTGGGAGGACGAAGTTTATTGAGGTGATTTAATTCATCAAACCAATGTGTAATGAATTTCACTTTGGATTCCTTCCAATTGTTGAGATTCAACTTTAGCAACGCTTGTAGCTGGGTCGAGTTGTCATATACCTTGGCTTTTGATTTGCTGTGAAGGTTTACGAAATCGAAGTATGCCTTGCGTCCATCACGAGTGGTAGAATGACTGTGTACACACGACGCAGAAAGGTCACTTTTGAAGACTTCCAACATTAGTACCCAGAAGAAGGCACATTGTTTGACGTAGAGATCACGAGTGTAACCCACAAGCGTGGCTGGAGGCCAAGTTTCATCAAGGAATGTCTCGGTGTCGATGTCGTATGCCTCGAGTTTAGCCTTGAAACCAACGAGCCAGTGTTCGAATCTCGAGTCATTCGTGAGGGGTGTAAAGGACTTTTCATCCCGTGCTTTTTGGCACCAAGATTCGTACTTTACCTGCTGAGGGGACTTTTTGCTACTCCCCGCCGGAGGAGGTGGGGGGTTCAGAGCGGATTCATTACGGATGCGTTGGGCACGCTCTTCGCGGAAAGTCTCGAATTCCTTATATGTATATGATTTCACATCCTTCCAGGTTCTCAAGTCTTCTGCTAGAGCGCCATCGCCTTCTTGTAGATCAATAGCGTAATCCGCAAGTGCTTCTATGTTCCTTTGAACAGATCGAGGGATATTCATGGGTAGCCCTCCATCAGTATAGGTAAGCTCGCGTGCAAAATCCGGTTCGATGAGCGCGCCGAGGAATGCATTCCACTTGCACAATCCGCCTTCCTTGAGGGCTAAACACAGTTTACTACCGTCTTCACTTGTTATGCTGAGTAGGGATACGAGTATCTTCTTCATAGCAGCATCGAAACTGGGGAAGTGATTGATTGCAGCGACTTCTGCGTCATTCTTTTCTTCGCCGCCGGCCATCATCGGTATGTTCGGCATCAGTGTCGGTTCCGATCCTCCGAGAGAATTGCGCGGTGACTGGGAATGGGAACTACTTCGTGTACGCATATGCCAGCGTAGAGATCGAATTCAGGTCCGTTCTTGTCCCCCTTTGTGTGCAAGCCTTCTTAGAGCTTGCGACTGTTAATCTATTATTTTCCTTCTGAATCCGATCTGTTGAGAGACTGATTCAAAGGCTTCTGAGGAACAGCAACGCTGCGTTAGTGTGTTAGTAGACGAACGATTGTACTCTACGCGTGATAAGTGTGTTTGGATACTTTCGCAACGGATAATCGGACTACAGGCGAAGCTAGGGAGACGCCAGATCTCTTCTTGCTGTGACTTATTCAGATTGCAGCGAGACAGACCTTAGTATGTAGATTACAAGTAGTTGGTAACAACTAGTGTGAATTTTGGGATTTAAATCAGTTGAATGTTAAAAGTATGAGATAAAGTGAAATCTTGCTGAGATGCAAGATATCTCTTTTATTGAGATGAATACGTTGCAACTGCTGTTGCGTAGTGCTGGGATTACTCGCTGATTATTTCCGTACATGTATTGATTGTTGACCATATATATCTGTATGCATGTATATGTATTGTGTGAGGATCGCACGCCAACGGTTTTCTTCTCTTGTTCCGTTAGGAAGACTTCATGTTATGTTTATCATTAAGGTCAGGAATTGCTCCCGTAGCTCGTGTGATATTTTATGAAATCAGAGTTTGCTCACCGAAGAACAATGGCAATATTGTAAAACAGAGATTGCTCACCGTCAATGCGCGATGGGAATCGATGCGACGTGGGAATTGATATGCCGTGGGAATCGATTACTTAGATTGATACGGGACTCATTGATTCGTACGAATAGGAAATCTACCCTCTGGTAGCTTTGGTACTTCTGGTCACGAAAGGAATTTAATACCACCAGCAAGGGCTGGGGGATATCTGCAAACCACTATTGGACACCCTTCGGGGAGTGGGAACACAACCCATCACCCTTCTTGGTGCCATCCGTCTCCTAGAACCCGGACCATCCTTCCAAGCTGAGGCCAACCTCCGCGCCTAGATGAAGAAGAATGTCCTCCTCCGAGACCTCCCAGGCCTAGCAGGCTCAGCGCCTGCAGGCCCTACACTCACAGCAGCCTTCTCAGCGCTCACAGACCAGCAACTAAGACTGAGTGAGACCATGGACCAAAGAAGACAAGAATCCTCCAAGCTGCACACAGTCCGGGAAGTTTGGGGGCCCCTCTACACTGAAAGACTGCTCCTCCTCTGCGGCAAAACAACTGAATCAGATTTTCCACCCATCTACACAGCATGGGCCAAGAAGAGCAAACACGAGAAAACTCACATGATACTCCAAAGCCAAGTAGCCACCGACGCCTACAACCTTGGCATAATTACAAGATACTGGTACGTACCATATCACAACAACGATAAGAGTAGATGACTGCATTTGTTCTTAGATCCAGTGCATACTCATACTACATACCTTGCTTGAGTCATACTTCATTTTTGAGGGCGGGGTGAAAGAAACTATTTTTTCAATTGTTAGTTTTTCAAAAGATTTGTTTTAGATCCAGTACACACTCATACTACATACCATGCTTGTGTCGTCCTTCATTTTTGAGGGGGTGAAAGAAATGTGACGAACTATTTTTTAAATTTTGGTTTAAGAGAAACTATTTTTTTTAAATTTTGTAGGGGGTGAAAGAAACTATTTTTTTAATTTTTAAGTTAGATCTCCCCCCCCATCCAGTATGTATACTCATACTGGAGTTATCTACCTTCATACTGATCCTACCATTCGATAGGTACTACCAATCAAGTGACGTCATTCGTCAAAGTTCAACATTTCGCACCTTGGTTTGTTGGCTTTTTCGATCGAATCTGCCCCCGACAGCTACTTGTACTTAGGTGATCTGCCGGTACCGGTATTACCAATCAATTCTCGTACAATATTTCTCGCACCTCTTCGCACCTCGGTCGCGTTGTTGACAACTTTTTCTTTTTCTTCCAATGTACCGGTAGTCGGACTCATTCATGTACAAATTGTACCAAATCTAAAAAGTCCGATTGTATTTCTCACCAACTCTCTCATCTGGCAAAGATGAAGACTACAGAAAAAATTCGATTCGTGCCGATGATGATGACGACGAGAATCATATGATTTTTATCTGTATTCAGGTTGAATCTTATGTTTACTTGCAACCATAAAAATGAGAGTTCGCTACCATAAAAATGAACGCGCGCCACTAAATATTACTATTGCTTTTAGACAAAGCATCTCATTTCCGTAAATAATTATTTCAATTCTGTTTTTCAAAGTTTTTAGTCGTAGCGTTTGTACCAAGGCTACTTGTTAAAAACAGATTTTTTTAATATTTCTACATATTTCCCCCCCAACCCCCCCCCCCATAAACTCCGTCTAGAAGGTTACGTTGTCAACTATCTTAGGGTTAGTGTTTAACGTTCAACTAACAACTCCACCAATTCGTACCAGGCATTCTGATCTTAACCCGAGGGTTAAGGAGTTTTTCGACCCGAGAGGCGGACAGCTGTTACCGTACGAATTACGTAGTACGGTACGATTACTCCACAACTGGTGAGACATTTTATTATTATCGAGTAAGAATTAGAAAAGAATGTAGAATTTTATGACACGTAATTGGTACTTGTGGCTCCCCATCGTAGAATTGCCAACGTGTAACACAGCGATTCGAGGTTGGGGGGGGGGGGGAGGCAGCTGTCAGGAACTCGGACCTGCAATGAAGTTTTTTGGGTATGTATGTCGCAGAATGAGCGGATACTTATGACATCGTCCTTTATTATAGTTCTATCCATAGGTAAGATGTACCGTACCGTACCTAAAGCGGATAATCCTTGAGGTATTTTTATCATCCAACCTAAGTTACAGAAGTGTCAAAAGTTTCCCCGGCGCTCCATCGGACAATCAATCAACTCTGGTAATGTTAGGATCACATTTTTTTAGATAACACTCCGTACCCCGATATAATCGCCCCAACAACCACGCCCAGCCTGCCTACGTAGGTAGCTTGGGTCAGAACAAGTTCAGCTTTAAGATCTCAGTAGAACGAATCGTACAACACAACGCACAAACGCACCAACACAAACACACCAACTCGACACAAACACAAACACAAACACAAACACAAACACAAACACAAGCACACACAAACAAGCAGGGTATATACGAAGTACAGTAACACACACGATACTCAGAATAGGACTACATTCACAAACGTGCTTACGCACATGAACGTGCATAACGGTACCGTGCGTACTCCAAAACCAATCCAGAGAACAACAACAAGCAAGAAATCCAATCCAATCCAATTCAATTCAATCAACAGTCCACGGAATAATATTAATATTAATATTAATAATAATAATGGATCCGATTTCCTATTTCGATTCCGATTCCGCTCTCGCTCCCGTTAGCGACAACGGCAACGGCAACGACGCTGCTGCTGCTGCTGCTGCTGCTGTCGTTACAGAAACAGAGATAGAAACAGAAACAACAACAACAACAACAACAACAACAGAAACAACCACTACCAACAATGCCGAGCGATTGGGCTTTTACCACCGACCGTTGGTCCTGTTGGTCATTGTGGCCGTTTCCCTCGTGGTGCTCGCCAAGATCTATTCGATCCTGCACCGCCGCTGCTGGAATAGGAATAGAAATAGAAATCGAAACAGAAACAATAGTACTAGTACTAGTAGATGTTGTTGGGATTGTAGAAAGCAGCAACCCACAACCACCACAACCACAACCACAACCGCAACAACAACTACTACTACTACCACTCCTACCACAAGCCGCAAGGGCCAGGGTCCCGTAGACCGCAGCACTGCCCTCTACAATGCCCTGTTCGACGTCAGCGGAAACCAGGAAGTGTTGGGCGAGGAACACAAACACAAACACCCCGCGAGTTCGAAGAAATCAACATCGGTAGTAGCTACAGCTACAGCTACAGCTACAGCTGTTGGGGACGATCCCGAGGATTGCCGGTCTTCCGGGGACAATCATCACTACCACCACCATCACCATCACCATCACCATCACCACCACGACGACGACGAAGAAGAAGACTACAACGACGACGACGCTCCGGTTTGGTCGATTGATCTCTTCCACAAAACAAGTAACAGCAACAGTAACAGCAGCATCATCTCGGTTCCAAAAACCTGTGTGGTGTGTTACGAAGACTTTGGCATCGGGGACACGGTGGTGTGGTCCGATCGATATCGAACCAAAAACCGAAACCAACACCAAGAACAACACCAAGAACAACACCAAACGTCGTCAACGTCAACGTCAACGTCAACGTCGCTACAAGAAGCCCCGCAACTGTTACCACCAGAAGGATTCTGCCCACACGTGTACCACAAGGAATGCATGGTCCGGTACCTCGCTCACCACTGTCCCATTGGAGAAAATCCTATCTGTCCGACCTGCCGGCAACCCTTTTTCCTACCCCGCCAGCACAAGAACAAGCACAAGAACAAGAACAAGCACAAGCACAAGCACAAGCACCACCATCGATCCAAACGCGAATGCGAATGCGAATGCGAATGCGAACGCAATGCGGAGACGGACGTGGAGACGGACGTGGAGGAGGGGATGGCACAGGAGTTTCGTTGGGAGTCGGACCGGACGGCAAGCGAGACAACTAACTAACTAAACCAAACTAAACTAACCAACTAGCGTACGACGCTGCACTGGGATCAAAGTCACGGAGGCAAGTGGAGTAAAGTAGATGCTTACCAAACCAATCCAGTCATTGGGTGTTGTTGTGTGGACGCAGTGCAGAGTGGTGCAAACTAACGAACTAACTACCTAACTAACTAACAACCTAACTAACTAACTAACTGTCACCATGACACGACACGACACAACAAAACGCGAGCGCCAACAACACCCAATGGTATGGTATGTTCATGCAACACAACGCAACAAACACTAACCAATCAATGGTATACTTGTTCGAACACACAACATTACAATGCTGGTAACTATTACTACGGCACGAACTGGGTGTAGCAACCAACTCAACTCATTGTAGAATATACACGTATATAATAATATAATATTATAATATGTACTTGGAAAACGAAACATACAAAGTATAAGTACCGGTATATGGCCTGTATTGTTCATTGTTTTGTATTGTATTGGTTGTTGATCTATAAAATAATAATGATAACCACGTAAACTATTAAAGTATGCACATACTGTACGAGTACTATACTGTATAGGTCCTAAACCATCCCTGTTCCTCTCGGTTCGGTGCATTCGTCGAATGCGCGTGTCGTTGTGTCGTCGTCCCGGATTCGATTCGATTCGATTCGATTCATCGAATTCATTACATTCATCGATCACCAAATCAATGAATCAATCGTCGTCCAATATATTAGAATAGCAGAGGGTTCGATTCGATTCGATTCGATTCAATTCATTTCATTTCATTTCATTTCGTGTCGTATTCGTATCCGTCAGTGCGTTCGCCGTCTCACGTTGAGAGTGTTCCCGATTATCACCGGTGCGGATTCTCTGTCGCTGTCGCTATCGCTGTCGCTATCGCTGTCGCTGTTATTGGTGTTGTCGTTGATGTTGGTGGTGGTGGTGTCCAACCACTCGTCATAGTCATTTCCGTTGTCACTACCAACAGCATCGGCATCAGCATCAGCAGGAGCAACCACCATTGAAGGGTCGTGTTTATTGTGATTGTTGTTGTTGTTGTTGTGGATGTCTCCCCACCCGGAATCGGAGGAGGCGCTTTGCTCAGCTGACGAGGACGACGTTCTCGTATTCCTGTTCTTCGCATTCCACACAAAGGGAACCGGTAGAAACCGGCACCGAAACCCGGCATCGATCCATTCCGCGAGGGTGACGACAACATTGCCATTGCCATCGGTGGGTGGGTCGTCGCCGCCGCCGCCGTCGCCGTCGTTGTTGTTATTATTATTATGGGAGGGAAAGTAATAGGCCATGGCCTGCTCGGTGTACAAGGTCAGACCCCGGACGAATGCGTCCGGATCCATGGAATAGATGAACCCACTATTGGTGCCGTTATCGTTATCGTTATCGTTGTCGCTCTCGATGGTCCACGACGATGGATGCGTCACCGACAGGTAGTCGAACAAATCTTTGGGTTCAAGGCACATCTTGGAGAGAATCCGCTCGTCGATGTAGTCGGTGAGTTCTTTTGACAACACCAGCACGTCGTCGTTGTCGCTACCGCCACTGCTTCCAACGACCACGAACGAATCGGTGTCCATCCCCAACATCATCACCAAGAGCTGTCGATAATAGATCTCCAGTTGGGTCAGTGTCGATCGCTGCTGGGCACCGACCTGGTCCCCCAGAGTCGCTACCAGTTGTTTCAGCGTTGTCGTTTGGGACTCCTGTCCGGTGATTACCAAGGTCGTCGCGTTGTTGAGGTAGTTCAGACCGAGCAACAGGTCGTCGTGGAGCGCCCCGAGCCGGTCGTTTTCGGCAACGAATCCCTCGAGGGTCGATTGGAGCACGCCCACCAAAAACAGCGTGTTGTTGTTGTTGTTGTTGTTGTTGTTGTCGGTTGTTGTTGTTGCATTGTGTACGGTTCCGGAGAATTCTACCACCAGTTCCCGGAGTGCAAACGTCGTGTTCGAAAGCAGTTGGTGCTCTTCCTCCAACCGTTTCAGAGCCGATCGGACCGCTTCCACCTCGTGCGAGAGGTCGGAAGCGGTTTCCTCCAGCTTTGTGTTGAGTTGTTTGTAGTGCTCGTTTTGGTCGGCCAGCTCGGTGACTTTTTGGGACAATTCGGCTCTGGTCGACGAAAGAAGTTCCGACGTTTGCTCTAAATCGTTGGATGTGTTGTTCAGCGCGGTTTGTGTCTCCTCCAGATCCTCGTGGGTTTGATTCAATTTATCGTTGAGATGTTCGTATCGATTGTTCTGGGATTCGAGGCGATCGACCTCGTCCTCGAGGCGGACGATCTGTCCGTGGAGGTGTTCGATCTCCGCTGTAAGGGCTTCCACCTGTTGGTTCAGAGAGGGGAAGCGGAAGATCCACCCAAAGACGGAGGAGGCACCCGCCACTACCAGAGCGAGCAACACGATGACCAACAGGAGGGGTTTGATCCACCACCGCAAGATTGCCCAGCACGAGAAGACCGGGGTGTCGTTGTTGTGATTGATGGCCGAACAGCGGGAGGATTTCGAGGAGGATACCTGGTGGTGCTCGATGACGATCTTGTTGTCGGCGACAGCGTTGGTTTTGTTCTTGTTACTCTTGTGCTGGTTCTTGCTGTTCTTGTTGCTCTTGCCTTTGGAACATCCCCCGCTAACAGCATCAAAGTTCAGGAGGGTCACCGGAAGGTGGTGGTCTCTTGGATGGTCGGTGCAGGACGACGAGGACGACGACGAGGGACTCAGAGGGAGCGTGTCGAATGTTTCGGTCGGAGAGAGTGCCAGAATCTCCTCTTGCTGCTGCTGTTGCTGCTGTTGCTGTTGCTGTTGTTGCTGCTGTTGTTCTCGGAGGGTGGCATTGTTGTTGCCATTGTCATTGTTGTTGCCGTGGTGATTCGTTGGGCTACCGTTCTCGTTATGGTTCTCGCGGTAAAGGCGCATGCTGTCGACCAATTCGTCCAGATCCACGGGCGGCTGGCTGCTGCTTGTTGTGCTGCTGCTCGAGTAGTTTGGGTACGAGTTCGAGTTTGAGTTTAAATTCGAGGCAATCCTCCTCGGCGGTGTTGTTATTTTGGGTAGTGTCGGTGTCGGAGACCCCTCTCTCTGCTTCTGCTTCTGCTGCTGTTGTTGCTGCTTCTGCTGCTGTTGGTTCTTGTTGGAAGACGCTGTGCTCGTGTTCGTGTTCGTGTTCGCGTTCGTGTTCGCGCCGGGGCAAGATACAGATACGTTGGAAATCGGGAGGGTCTCGGCGGAGCGAAAGCTGTTGGTGCTGTTGGTGTTGCTTTTGTTGCTGTCGATACTCTTGTTGGTGTTGGTATTGCTCTTGCTGCCCCTCGGGATTTTTCGCTTCGTTTTCGTTTTGGGTTTCGTTATCTTGTTGTTGTTGTTGTTGTTGTTGTTGCTATTGTTCCTCACTCTTTCGTTGACGCTGTCGTTGTTGTTGTTGTTGTTGTTGTTGTCTCTGGCAATGGTCATTGTGACCAGAGCGGGTCAAGTTGGATTGCAAAGAGCTAGTGTGAATTGAATTGAATGGAATGGAATTGTATTCAATTCAATTCAATTCAATTCAATTCCGGCAACACATGAACAAACAAACAAAGGCTCAACACCCTCCACCTCCACCTCCACCTCCATTCGAATCCCTCCATTCATTCATTTTCTACAAGGAATTCGTTTCATTGCATTCTATTCGTACCATTCGGCATTCGGAACACAACAGCAGTCGTGCCAATTCGTGCCTGTCATTCCCAAAAACATGGGCACCGGTATGTATTGTGTTTCGTAATAGAAGTACCGGTAATAAGTACGGGGTAATCATAATTCGTACTTCATTATGTTACTTCTATTTTTTTGTCGTACCGGTATCTCGTTTTCGTCGGTGGGTCGAACCTCCGATGATTCAATCACGTCACACACACAAAATAATACCGAAGTAGTAATCATACCGTACGTTACTCGTTCACTCGTACACGCATCAACCATTCATTCATTCATTCATTCATTCATTCCTACCGATAACTTACGTACCGTACCGTACCTAACGTACGATACGTTATCTTACTCCTAATTGCGGCACTTTTTTACTGGTCGAAAAATCTGGTCGCAAGGATGCCATCATCTATCACATGGTCCAACGTAATTACGAGTATTGTACGGTATTCGTACCGTACTGTACCGGTAGCTCGATAGAGTACGCACGTACTCGTAGAGGTACGAAACGATTAGAAAACGCGTTATCCCTTGCTTATATGGTATATTGATTCATTCGGAACCAAAACATCACGACTAAAAAATGAGATGTCAAACAATCTACCGTGTGAACGGGTGAGAGTGCACTCTCACTGTAATCTTACGAACCGGATGTCACGTTCCACCAAATTCTTCCTACCGTACTCGTACCGTAGTACCGTACGGTAGGAACCCTGAGAGCGCTGCTGGATTTGGATTTGAACGGAGTTTTTACGATACGTACGTACCTGTTTCCATTGTGTTCGCGCAATGTAGTAGAGCACCTTTATACACTTCTTACTTCCTCCGTTTCAAAAAGAGTGCGTTACGGTACCGTACCGTATGACCGATCGGTGCGCGTTTTCTACAAAGAGTGTTCCTTTCGCGTACCGGTAGAAATGTGTAGAATTGGTACGGTAAGAGAAGAAAAAAATATTCTCATTATTTTCGAATTTTTAAGATCACCGTGTAAAAACACGAACACACACAACATAGACTTTTATTTAATGAAGTCGTGTTTTTTGCATGGATAGCGAGAATATACGGTACAATAAAATTAATGGCTCTCTGTGTAAGGAATAAGAGGACAAGAATATTCTTATTGTTTCTAAAATCTAATGTCTCAGCTTTCATGTGGAAGTATCCAGACGTCAAAATGACCGATGGAACCCTTTCAACCAGTAAAATCAATATTGCAAGGCGTGACAGCCCTTCTATAAGCCCCTATGAAGAGACACACCAATACCACTGAGATTCTCTTATGTTTCACCCATCATAAGGAGTTGGTTAAGGAGAGGGTTGACAAGAGCTCAACCCAAAAAGATTGCATCAATGTCTAAAAACGTCACGGTACGTACGAGTAGTTGATACACTAGTAAGCAACTTAGTATGTGCCAACCAATGGCACACTCATTTTGAAACGGAGGAGAAAAGGTACGATGGAACACTTTTCTCCTCGATGGATTTATCTACCGGTACGGTACCTAACCAGATCACCACGATTAGAGTGTTAGCAGTTCGTACGGTACGAGTACTCATACTCATACTCGTAACTTCTCTTACTCGTAGTTCGATGAGCGGGATCAGTAAACTTTTTCCATTGTCTCACTTTTTATTTGCTCAACGAACCTAAACACAGCTGTAATCTTACCAAGTTGATAACATTATTTGCTCCAGCGGCTCGATTAGGAGTAGTACCGTACGGTAGAACAATCAGTTGGTATTTCTAACAAAAAGTAAACTTTTACTATTCATTCTTGTAATATTGAAAGATATGGTACCGTACCGCACCGCACCGCACTGTTGTTCTGTCGAATACTTCTATTATTGTTTCGTTAAATTCATGTATTCTTTTGCTCCCTTTTTTATGTAATAGTATTATTTCTTTGATGTTTTCTGCATTTTAGTGTACACGAGTAATTGGGTAATACGGTACGTCATACACACAAGCATCCCCGGAGGGCATACAAATCCGCCGGAACCTGACTGTATCCGTGTCATCCATTGCATTGCATTGCATCGTGTGCAATTCAATTCAATTCAATTCAATTACTCGCATGCCGCATGCCGCATCAACATCAGCATCATCAATTCGCCTCGCCTCGCCTCGCGCCTGTTACTGCTGCTATTGTCATTGTTGTCACTGATGTTGTATCCTTCTTCGTTCAATAGGGTTATCTGTGTATATTTTTTTTGTACTCTTTCAGATTCGACACTCGTTCAAGTAAACCGTAGTAGACGTAATACCTAGAACGGCCGTTAGTTAAATAAATGTAAGAGAGCGTTCTCAATTTTTAATTCACCTACGAGGTAATACTCGAGCTCAAGCCCAAGCTGCTAGTGGCGGTGTCTTCCTCCGACGCACTCTCCGTCGGAGCCAACGAGGGAGCCGGTGTTGGAGCCTCCGACGGAGCCGCCGACGGTGCTGCGGTCGGAATCGGCGTGGGGCCGGGACCCGACGTGACAGCGGGAGCCTCGGTGGGGGGGGCTTGTTCTTTCATCTTCTTGGACGACTTCTTGCCGACCTTGCCCTTCTTCGATGTCTTCTTTGTGGGTGTTGTGACAACAGCATCAGCAGTAGGCGTTGTGGGCATCGGCGCTGTAGTAGGAGCGGGAGCCTTGGTGGGTGGCTTGGTCGATTTTGGCGACGATTTGTCCGATTTGTCCGATTTGTTCTGCTTGCCCACCTTGAGCTCGCGGAGGATGGGACGATAATCATCCTGTTGTAGTGCCTCGTTCGCCGCTGATGTACTAGCGAAAGCTGCGGAACCACCGACCGCGAAGGTCGATGCTGCTAACAACACGGCTATCAAATATACTTTCGGGAAGCCCATTTTATCGTGTAGTAAGTTCTTGTTACTATTGGGGATTTTGTTAGTTCTGTAATAAATGTTTCGAAACTTGGGGATATACCGGTAGTACAAGTATGAGTACAAGTATGAGTACAAGTTTGAGTACGAGTACTCATACTTGTACTCGTAATTACCGTACACTGTGATGTGCGCGTGGGCAAGTTCTTTGTCTAGTAGAACTTTGGAATGAGTCAACTGCGAGTGAACACATACCTGTACCGGTGTAACGTATCGGGACGAGAAATCTTACTATCCGCCGGTGAGGTTGTTCTGTTTGTTCTG
Organism: Pseudo-nitzschia multiseries; assembly: GCA_037355745.1. NCBI lineage: Eukaryota > Bacillariophyta > Bacillariophyceae > Bacillariales > Bacillariaceae > Pseudo-nitzschia > Pseudo-nitzschia multiseries. Next base: position 1,658,657 of record CM074788.1, read on the forward strand.
TTGATTGTTTCGTTGATACCGTACGACACGTGCCTCTTTATTTCTCTTGCTAAAACATACTTTCGTTTAGGGCGCCTTTTTTTATCTCCAGAATTCGCTGGATACGGGTTTTTATGTCTCAACTCACAACGGAATACTTGTTCAAATATCCTCAGTGGCATGTCAACATTCTCCTGATTTTTGTTGGGCCGAATGTCGTGGACGTGCTGTAACAATAATCCTGATGACCGGACGAAGATTTTCTGATGACCGGGAAGAGGTTCTCTTTCTGAGGTTCCGGATTTCCCTTCAGAAGCGAGACTTACTAGTACTTTATGTTGCTGGAGCACAGCACATTCACACAGATGGTCATGGCGCGCTACTATGTTACCAAGTTACTACGAAGAAGAAAATACGGGGCATATAAAATGTACTTCCCAATACTTGCACCAATATGTTCAATCCACACAAAAATACACAAAAATAGGTATGCCCGGGATGATAATGAGACAAGCACAGAAGTCCATGATCATCCAGCGCATACTACTACTTTTTCTTTTATCTCACTAATAGGAAATGGTAAAGTAATCTTTGTATTTAGGTTCTTAGCGTTGTTCTTTAAAGTGTTCACTCAGATTGTAGCATCACGTGCTCAATCTCCATTGATTTAACATAAAAGAAAAAATACCAGTACACAGAAATCACCTGTACAATTTATTTCTACCATCACGATAACACCATCCCTGCCGAACGAGCGTCTCCAGGAGTCGTTATCAAACCTACAGCCCTGTTGAACAAGACTCCAGAGGTGCGCAGTTATTGTTAGTCTGTGTGCTCTAACCTCAGTTTTGTCTGCCAACGAGATCACTCCAGAACAGCAACAAGCAATGGACCAACACAACCAAGACAAAGAGCCAACAACAACCCCGCCTACCACCACGGAACAGGAACCGTAACAAGGACAGCTGTGTTTTCATGGTTGGGAAGCCGATGCTAAAATGAAGCCACATTCCAAACCATCAGCAGCATTGTCAACTGAAGTGCTGAACCAGTTGCAATCTCACACTGATGGACCTCTAGAAGGCACCACTCTAGAATCCACATCTGGTTTCTCTTATCGGACTTTCCTGGGAGAAACGAGGATTATTGTTACATTCATTTGCAACGTGTTGTTACTCTAAAAATCGACCAAAGGTATATGATGTTAAAATTTAAAGAGAAGTGAGCATATCATGAGATTGCTCTGTTACTGTGTATTTTGCTGTATTTGACCGGTATCCCTGTGTTAGTGTTGTATGTAGGGATGTCTAAACCGGTCGTCGATCATGTGTAATTCGTCATAAGACAGAGAACACATGATATGACCTAAATGTCTGGATACTTGAAGTCATTTTTATCTCAGGAGGAGTATAAGTAACTTTTCAAGTGTAGAATGGATGTAACCGCTGTAGAATGTACGTAAGTAGGGTACGTGTATTTTTGACCGACAGCACACCCCTTGATTCAACATTTAGTAGTGAAGAAGTGTTGAATTACAAGTCGGTTCTCCATCTTGTAGAACTCTAAAAATTTAAGTATAAGCTTAGATATTGGATCGTAGAATCGGAGTATCATTGAAGGAGAGGTGCTTGAGTATGCGATGGTCGCGCGAGACCGATGAGAAGGTTAGTCGGAATCGATTGGAAGGGTAACGAATCATCAACTCGGAAGAGACAGTAGGAATCGATATGATTGGAGAATCCAACCGTATAAGTGGAGAGATTGAAAGTAATCGTAGTGCTGATTAGATTGGAGTTTGAGATCGTCTGCGGAGAGAGTTGATTGATCGTGGAAGAGTTACCAATCGGAGGGAAGAAGAGATATCGAACAAGAGAATTGGTAGGAAGGTCTGTTGATTCCAGAATCGAAGGCGATTGATTGGTGGTAGAAGAGTTATCAATCGGAATGGAAAAGAAGAATCTTAGAGATCGATTGACTCGTATTTTTCAAGAGTAAATTGGAGAATCAGAATCGACACATGGAAACTTGATCGTAGATAGACGTAGATTCGAGAATCTGAATCGATTCATAGTGGAATCCAAAATCGGAGTATCGTAGGAAACGGACCGTAGAAATTGATCAATCTAGAACAGTATTGGATCAACCAATCATGCCATACCCAGAGTAGGAAAGAATTCAATCGGAGATCGCGGGAATCGATATAGTGAAATCGGATGTAGTCTTAGGTTCAATTCAATTGTCGAATAGAATCAAATGAGTCGATTACTGATGAGGTGGATTGATGGAACTGGAGAGGAAGGATCGATTGTCGATCTCAACAGATGGGAGTCATATTTGCAAAGATGAGATTGGCTTATCGTAGAATCGCAAAGAGACGTGTCATAGAAACGAATGGAATCGGAGGGGATTCATTTCCGACTTGGTAGGAAGAAGATCTATCGATTCCAGAATCAAATGTCAATTGGTTGAGTGCGGAATACAATGGAGAGATCGGGGATGACCAAGGGTCGTTCGAGAGGAGTCAATATGATCGACAGTCGTCGGAGGGATCGACCATAGTACAAATCGAATCAAGGTGGAGACAAGACAGAATATTGATGCGTATCCTGGAAAGGAGATTGGGGAATCTGAATCGACTCGTAGGAACTCGATCAGTAGAGATCGAATATCAACGTAGATTGGAGAATCCGAATCAGATTGCAGAGTCGAATGGCGACGAAGGGGACAAACGCTGATCCTGGAACATCGATAGAGTGATTGTATTGATGCCAAGTGTCGAGATTCGAAATAATCGATCATGGTGGAAACCAAAATTGGAGAGAAGAGGAATGCTTGTGGGGTATCGCGGATGGGATAACAAACAAGAAGAATGGATCATGAATCGTAGGGACAAAGTGGAATGTTCGAAATCGATTTCATTGATTGAAAGGAGAGATTGGCTTATCATAGAATCTCAAAGAGACGTGTCGTAGAAACGAATGGAATCGGAGGGGATTCATTTCTGACTTGGTAGGAAAAAGATCTATCGATTCCAGCAGAATCAAATATCATATCAAACGCCGACCAGGGGATTGACGCAGGATCGAATGGATCGCCGATCGAATGGTGGAATGGAGAATCAGAATCGTCAAATAAGATCCATAGAAACTCGAAAAGTAGATTCATTTCAACTTGGTAGGAAGCAGATCTATCGATTCCAGAATCAAATAGCAATCGGTTGAGTGTGGAATACGATTGAGAGATCGGAATGAATATGATCGGTGGATGCCGTAGAAGAGGATTGATCTGAAGGAATGCAAGGAGAATATCAAGTCAGGGATTGAAGAACGGGGTCCAAAGCCGACTAGTAGATTCTTTTTGTATTAGATCTCATCTAGCTCGCATGTTAATTAAGCTTTGAATCATCTCTGTGTCTTAAGTAAGTTCCGTGAATTCGTCGGAACCGGCAACACACCCCTTGATTCGGCACGGAGTGGAGGAGTGGTGAATTATCAGTCGGTTCTGTGAGGGTGTTTTCAGTGGGATCCATAAGTAAAGTGGTGGAGGCTTATGATGAAAACTCTGTAAGGTAGATGTGTCCAAATTAAGCGGCATGTGGGGATCTAAGGCACACCCCTTGAGTCAGATGCACACCCCTCGATTCAACACTTATGGGATTAATCATTGCAGCGTCGTCGAAATGACTGATTGTCGAACTGACTGATTGTCGAAATCCGCGTAGAAAAGCAAATTCAATCGGGGATCACGGGAATCGATATTGAAATCGGATGAAGTCCCAATTGTCGAATAGAATCGATATTGAAATCGGATGAAGTCCCAATTGTCAAATAGAATCAAACGAGTTGATTACTGATGAGGTGGATTGATCTTGGATCGCAACCGATGGGCATGATCGAACACAAATCGTGGATTAGATCGCAATGTTCAGTCAAAAGTGTCGTAAAACCAATTCATGGACAGGATATTGGCATACAAATGATACCGCTTGACCTTGATGGCATCCCAATGGCGTTTGGAGATTCCCGAAACGGGTTTCGGTGATTTGCGAGACAGTTGGGTTTGGATGGTGGCAAATTGCGTGACGACCTTCATGACTTGCTTTGGGCAAGAAGCAATAGGAGACTTGGGTATAGAAACTGTTTGTGGCAAGCGGTGGAACACCACAGATTGACTCTGAGGATTACATGTCCTACGGAAGTTGGCTGGCGTCCCTGGGAGAGCTTTGACAGGGGTCGCGACAGCATTCGAATCAACCATTTTGGTAGTATCAGAAGGAATGGCCTCGCAAGGGGAAGGAACGATTGCGTTGACAATGAAGCTAGAAGTGCACGTAGCTGGGACTAAGTCGGAAGGAGCAGGTGTTTTAATAATAGAAGTGTTTGCCTGTGCAGGAACTTCTTGGATAGTCAGTTTGATCAGGGATTCTCTGGGCTTGACAGGAGGAATGCCCACACGGGAGGAAGGGACGGGAATAGGAATGGCATACACTTTATCAAAGCGGTGGGCTCTCCATGTGGATTTGAACTGCCATTCTGTGATGATTAGTTCAATTCTGATTATTGGTTTGGTGGAAGCATGTGTGTGGTGTGTAAGCGCCTCCTTTGCAGCCTTTTCCAAGTCGATGGGTCCACGGACTTTCTTGGTAGCACCGGTATATGTGACGTAGGAGATGGTGCATCCAGAGAGGAGTTGGGTGATGTGTCCTTTCTGGCTGGCTGTCAACCTGGGTAGGCAGTAGGTGATTGCGTTGACAACACTACCGTGGAGGTTGGACATCATGAAGGGGGCTAGCACCTTGGCGTCTGCATTCTCCACAAATAAGTCTTCCATGTCGATATCATCCATTATCTGGGAGTAGACGGCATTCAATTGTTCATCATATGGGCTGTTGCCCTTGAATTTGAATAGTATGCCGTCAATAGCGTTCCAATCAAATTGGTCAACCATGCTTGCTTGTGGATTATCAAAGAACTGTGGGTAGAGACAGTGGACACACCCCCTGATTCACAAGCAGGAGGGGAAGAAAAGAAGTAACGGCGGAGCCGGCGTTGGTAGAAGGAACGATGACCGGAGGGAGGCAAAGAAGTAACCGGGAGTTATATTTTCGTCAATGGGAAGACGAGGAGAGATGGGTAAATCGAACGGCGTATAGATGATCGACGGCGTTGATGTTGTCGCCGGGGAGTTAGCGGAGATGTTATTAACCGGCGGAGGAAAGACCGCCGTCCCGTTGATTTAAGTGTCCGGTGTTGGTGGAGTCAATAGGACGGTGACGTCGGGGAATGTTCTGAAGGAGGAAACGAAGAACGGTTGCGGCGAAAGAACTCACCGGAGGAGCCAACGAAAATTTGCAGAACGAATTAACCGGTAGGGCCGGCGAATCGAGGCGGGAGCGGTGCGGCGACGGCAGAAACGACGATAGCTGCAGAGAACGTTTGTCGGAGGAACCAAAGAACGGTTGCGGCGAAAGAACTAACCGGAGGAGCTGAAGGAAAGGACCGAACGAATGTGTGGCGGTCGTGTTGGGGGGATGACCAAAGGAATGATCCGTGAAGGTGCGGAAATGACCGAAGGAACAGAAAAGAAATAACCGGTGTCGGCGGTAGAAGCGTCGATGACCAGAGAATTAACCGAAGAAAAGACGACCGGCGGGAGAGACGGGCGGAGGGAATTAACCGAGGAAGGGACCGAAGGAATGTTCCAAAGAAGGACCCAAAGAAAGGACGATTGGGAGATAGATTGGTAGTGAGTCGCTCAACAGCGGGCTTGCCACAATCTGGAGGAGATCTGAGGTATTAATTAATCCGTGGTCTCGGGATGTACAGACTTGGATCGATGTGATAGGGAGCAATCGTCGAATTGTCGATTCGATTGATTGTCGGAACGATCCTTGGAGGTGCAGAACTAACCGAAGGAATGTTCCAAAGGAATATCGACCGGTCGCCGGAGGAACGGGGATCGAAGTTGCTGTATGATTGGAATGGATTATCGCGGAACGTTCCTCGGAGGTGCAGAAGGAACGAAACGGCCTTGGATGTGGATGAAAGCAACTAACGAAGGATGTGTTGCAGTTTGTTGTGGTTGGAAGTGGTGCTTAGCACAATCAAATGGGCGTCGATGGTCCTTTATTGGGATGATGGACGCGGAAGAAAAAATATGGGGGATTGCAATCGGCTTATCCGGTGCAATGGGCTTTCATATTAAAGACGGCGATGGTCTTTATCTTGTAATCGAATCAGAGAACTGGTTGTGGATTACAATATCGGCGTGAGGAGTACACCCCCTGATCCACAAGCAGTGAAGAAGAGGGGAAAGAAGATCGGGAAACCGGACTTCGAAAAAAGAAGAAAAGGAATACGCAGATCAGAGGGAGATTGGAAGGAAGTCGCGCAACAGCGGGCTCACGACAATCTCGAGTAGATCAAAGGGAGATTAGAAGGGAGTCGCTCAACAGCGGGCTCACGACAATCGCGAGGAGATCAGAGGGAGATTAGAAGGGAGTCGCTCAACAGCGGGCTCACGACAATCTCGAGGAGATCGGAGGGAGATTAGAAGGGAGTCGCTCAACAGCGGGCTCACGACAATCTCTGCGCTGGGGGGAAGGCCTATCGCTCAACAGCAATGTCCTCTGGCTGTAACCGGTCAGTGGAGGTGCTGATCGGGCGAAGATAGGCTCTTAAAGTATACGCTCAACAGCGCGAGTTATAAGGGCTCTATAACCTGTTGTTACTCTAAAAATCGACCAAAGGTATAACGAATTGTTTAAATTTAAAGAGAAGTGAGCATATCATGAGATTGCTCTGTTACTGTGTATTTTGCTGTATTTGACCGGTATCCCTGTGTTAGTGTTGTATGTAGGGATGTCTAAACCGGTCGTCGATCATGTGTAATTCGTCATAAGACAGAGAACACATGATATGACCTAAATGTCTGGATACTTGAAGTCATTTTTATCTCAGGAGGAGTATAAGTAACTTTTCAAGTGTAGAATGGATGTAACCGCTGTAGAATGTACGTAAGTAGGGTACGTGTATTTTTGACCGACAGCACAACGCACGTTAAAAACATGGGGGGGGGGGGGGGGGGGGGGGTATCAACTATCGGTACAAAATTAGAATGATGTGATGTGTAAATTATTTAGGTAAAGATGTGTGATGAATATAAATGTAACCCGATGGACATGATACCTTGACATGTATCCATGACTTCAAGGTAGTCTACGTCATCAGGAGAATGATGTCTCCATGGTCATTATGACCTAATGTCTGGCCCTCATCCTTTCTCATGACTTCATCAGGATTCGTTCCAGTCAGTCACGAGGATTATTGTTACACTAGTATCCCCCACAGTGATTGACCGTACGATCATGCTTATTGTTGCTACTGTTGATCTGGCCCCCAATATGGTGCGATCTTTCAAATGTTGTATATCTCTTCGACTGCTTCGGATCACGTTCGTGAATACTTGAATGATTGTATATGGCCCATGGAACCTTTCTTGCAGCTTCGTTGGGTCGTATGTTTTGACCATGATTTGATCGCCTATCTGATAGTTGTGATTTATTCTACCTTTGTTGGTTCTCATGAGGTTCTGGTCAATAAGTTGCTGTCGTTTGTTTCGTATTGCCTCCAGATTGGCTATCAAGGGTACGTCGACCATCATGTCTCTGCCAAACGATAGTGCCCCCGGTGAGGTTTGCATGGTGTGGTTGGCGGCACAAAGGGCCGCATGCATGCAGCTTGCCAATGCGTTGTCCACTATGTGTTCGGCGTCCTGCTCATTGTTCGCATGTGTTGTTCTCATGGTAACTCGCAGTATGTCTCCCATGGTGCGGTGTAACCTTTCACATATTGCGTTAGATTGTGGATTTCTTACTGTTGTTGGTACTGATTTAATTCCATGGTGGGTCAATAAGGTCCGGAACTCACGACCTATGAATTCACCTCCATTATCGTGTATGCATCGATTCAGTCTGGGGTATCGTGCTAGCCAGCTGTTTGCAAATTGGGCGGCCACATGTTGGCTGGATTTGTTGTCAATTCTGACGATTTCTGCTAAATTGGTGACCGGCTTGATTGTTGTTAGTGCTTTGAATTCATACTGTCGATCCTCGGCTTGGATCTTCCAGGGTCCTATGAGATCCACACATACTTCATCCCAGGGTGCCGCCGCCGCTGTCTTGGGTGGTAATGTGCCGTAGCCCCTACCTCCTTCTTTGTATTGATGACAGTTCACTGGGCATGTATATTGCTTGCACAATTGTTGCATGTTGTATTGATGACAGTTCACTGGGCATGTATATTGCTTGCACAATTGTTGCATGTTGGGAGAGTAGAATCTAGCCGAGATAGTGTCGTATAGGCGTTGGATTCCACAGTGACCCAATACCACATGGTACCAACAAATTACCTGCTGAATGAGCAAAGCGGGTATGACGATTTTCCAGTTTTGATTGTTGGGTTCCGCTCTTGTCACGATTTGTTGTCCATTGATGACTGTGATGGGGAACTTAGCTGGATCTTCCTGCTGGTGAGCGGTGCGAAGGTGGATGTCTTGGTTCTGATGGTTCTGTATGTTGGTGATGGTGATTGGATTGGTCATTTCCTGTAGTGGTGGTAGGTTCAGAAGGCATTCTATCCACTTGTTGTTTTCATTGATATTGGTGAAGGTCTCATCTCCTATGACTATGTCATCTTTTGGGACTTGAATTGTGTGGAAGTTTACGAGTGTGCCCTTGCCTTGGCGACTATCCCCCGCAGAGGGTGGCTCCATACAAGGCAGCCGCGAAAACCAATCGGCAAGGACGTTCCTTTTGCCTTCAATATGGGTGAGGTTGATATTAAATTCAGACATGAAGAGTTTCCATTGGAGCACTCGTTGGATAGAGAAGGTTTTGAAGATGAGATTCTTGTGGTCCGTGTAAATGTGGAGTACGCTGCCTAGTAGAATTTTCCGGTACTCGGTGAGTGTGAGGATGATTGTAAGTAGCTCTTTCTCTGTGGTCATGTAGTTTTGCTGGGCTTTGGAGAGCTTTCTGCTGAAGTACGCTATTACCCTGCCTTCTTGGATGATGACTGCTTTGAGTTGATAATCTGAGGAGTCCGTATAGAGGTGGAATGGTTTCGTGTAGTCTGGGTAAACATTCATGGCGTTGGCTGCTAGAATGGCTTTCATTTCGTCAAAGGCTTTTTGTTTGGCGCCGTCCCATGTGAAGCTTTTGGCTCCTGTCATTTCAGTGAGTGGTGCCAATACCTGAGCTCTCCTGGGCCAGAAGGATTTGTAATAGTTGACCGCACCAATGAGAGCTCGAGCGTGTGTGATGTTTTGTGGTGGTCCTAAGCAAAGGACTGCATCGATCTTTTTCTTCCACGGTTAATTCCCTCTGGGGTCATCCAATGCCCACGAAAGTCTGTCTCTTTTACTAGCTAGCTGCATTTGAGGGGGTTGCATTTCATTCCGTTGGCCGCAAATCTGCCCAGTACCTCATCTAGTAGCTGAAGGTGATGTACAAAGGAGTGGTTTGTCCATATCCCCACATTGTCAATATAACAAGTGCAATCAAGGCCCTCCAGCATTTCTGTCATGATGTGTTGTGCTACATCTCCACTTATTTGTACTCCCATGGGCAGTCTTTTGTATCTGAATAATTTGGAATCTTTCTTCTGATCATTAGAGACCTCCAACTTCTTCTCCTCGTGACTCGATTGGTCAGTCACGAGGATTATCGTTACACTATCCCCCACAGTGACTGATCGGTCGATCGCTCCGCACTATTGTTGCTGTTGTTGCTGTTGCTGTTGCTGTTGCTGTTGTTGTTGTTGTTGTATCGCTGGCCCTCTGTACGGTGCTATCTTCCGGATGTTATATACTTCTTCGACTGCTTTGGATCGTTGGTTCTGTTAGTGAATATTTGAATAATAGGATACGGCCCATGGAATCTTTCCTGCAGCTTTGTTGGGTTGTATGTTCTGACCATGATTGCATCTCCTATTCAATAGTTGTGTCTTATTCTGCTCTTATTTGTCCGCATTAGGTTCTGATCGATGAGCTGCTGTCTTTTGTTGGGGATGGCCTCCAGATTGGCTATCAACGGCACGTCCATCATCATGTCCCTGTTGAATGCCAGGGCTCCGGGTGATGTCTGCATGGTGTGATTAACTGCACATCGTGTCGCATGCATGCAACTAGCCAATGCGTTGTCCATTATGCTTTCCGCTTCCTGTTCATTGTTGGCATGTGTTGTCCTGACCGTAACTCTTGGAATGTCCCCATGGTTTGGTGTAGCCTTTTGCATATCGCATTCGACTGTGGATTCCTTACTGTTGTTGGTACTGACTTGATTCCATGCTGGATCAACAGCGTTTGAAATTCATGCCCTATGAATTCTCCTCCATTGTCATGCACACATCAATTTGGTCAGGGGTACCGGGCTAACCAGCTGTTGGCGAACTGATTTGCTATGTGTTGACTCGATTTGTTGTCAATCCTGATAATTTTGGCCAAGTTGGTGACTGGGTCTATGGTAGTCAATGCCTTGAATTCGTATTTGCGGTCGCCGGCTTGGATTTTCCACGGTCCAATTAGATCCTCACACACCTCGTTCCATGGTGCTATGGCTGCTTCTCTGGGAGGCAACAGTCCATATCCTTGGCTTCCTTCTTTGTATTGGTGGCAGTTTATTGGGCAGATATATTCCTTGCATCGTTGTTGTAGGTTTGGTAACCTGGCTGATATTGTGTCGTATAGGCGTCGTATGCCACAGTGTCCTAATATGATGTGGTACCAGTGGGTTACTTGTTGGATGAGGGTAGCTGGTATAACTATCTTCCAGTTTGGTTCGTTTGCGTCCACTCTTGCAATGATTTGTTGTCCGTTGATGACGACGATTGGGAATTTGGCTGGGTCTTCCTGATGTGCTGTTTGGAGATGGATGTCCTGATTTTGGTGGTTCTGGATGTTGGCTATGGTGATTGGATTGGGCATTTCTTGCAGTGGTGGTAAGTTGAGTAGGCACTCGATCCGTTCATCGTTTTCGTCGATATTGGTGAATGTTTCATCGTTGATTATGATGTCATCCTTTGGTACTTGAAGTGTGTGGAAGTCTACAAGTGTGCCATTCCCTTTGTTCTGCCGACTATCCCCCACAGAGGGTGGCTCCATGCGAGGCAGTCTCGAGAAACAATTGGCAAGGACATTCCTTTTGCCTTTAATGTGGGTGAGATTGATGTCAAATTTGGACATAAAGCGTTTCCACCTCAGGATGCGCTGTAGGGAGAAGGTCTTGAAGATAAGGTTCTTGTGATCTGTATAGACATGGAGGACTCCTCCAAGTCATATCTTTTGGTATTTGGTGAGCGTGAGGATGATATATTACATTCCTTTTGTGTCCAGCAGTACCAAAACTACACAACGACAGTTGTTCTATTCGTACGAATCAATGAGTCCCGTATCAACCAAGTAATCGATTCCCACGGCGCATCAATTCCCACGGCGCATCAATTCCCATTGCGTATTGGCGGTGAGCAATCCCTGTTTTCTAATATTGACCTTGTTCTTCGGTGAGCAAACTTTGATTCCAAAAAGTATCACACGACCTACGGGAGCAATTCCTGATTTTATTGATAAACATATCATAGGGTCTTCCTAAAAGAACAAGGGAAGAAAACCGGTGTCAGAAGCTTCTCATACAATATATATATATACATACGGATATATACCATCAACGATCAATGCATGTACAGAAATAATCAGCGAGTAATCTCATCACTATGCAACAGCAGTTGCAACGTATTTCACCTCAATAAAAGAGATATCTTGCATTTTGGCAAGATTTCACTTTATCTCATACTTTTAACATTCAACTGATTTATATCCCAAAATTCACACTAGTTGCTACCAACTACCTGTAATCTACATTACTAAGGTCTGTCTTGCTGTATCTGAACAAGTTTACAGTAAGAAGAGATCCGGCGTTTCCATAGTCTTGCCTGTAGTCCAATTATCCATTGTCAAAAGTATCCAACCACAATTGTCACACGTAGAGTACAATTGTTCGTCTACTAACACACTAACACAGCAGTGCTGTTCTTCAGAAGCCTTTGAATCAGACTCCCAACGGACCGGATTCAGAAGGAAAATAATAGATTAACAGTTGCAAGCTCTAAGGCAGCTTGCATAAGAAGAACAAGCACGAGAGTGAACACAATCTCTACGCTGGCATATGCCAATCGCAGATCCTCTACGTAGCCGTTCCCTTTCTCCACATGAGTCCTCCGTCAACTTGGACGTCTTGAGAGCAAACATGCCAGCCAATACCGGAGGTAATGGGACCAACGACAATAATGATGACAACCCACAAGCAATCAATCTTCCTAGTTTTGACCACCACATGAAGTTGATACTTGTAACCATATTCCGCGTCACGAAGGAAGAAGAGAGAGTATGTGAGGCCCTTCTCGAAGGAGGATTGCACGAGTGGTCAACTTTCCTCAACGGACTCCTAGAACATGGTTTTGCCAGCAAACTTACCTACATGGATACTAGTAGCGGACTGCCAAACCAACTTCACAGATCCATCCAACGGACCATCGAAGCACTCACGGACTTCACCAAGGATTTACGCAAGAGCAAGAAAGATTGGAGAGATGTAGCATCATATTCATACGACGACTTCAGTGCCTTCCGTATGACACGTGCAATACGTCTTCAAAATGAATCTATCTTGAACCCCCCAGCTCCCCCTCCAGGAACTAACAAGAACAAGTCCCCAATGCAAGTACGGCACGAGTCTTGGTGTAGAAAATTACGTGATGAAAAATCATTCACCCCCCTCACGAACGACTCAAAGTTCGAACATTGGCTCGTCGGCTTCAAGGCAAAGCTTGAGGCGTACAATATTGACACCGAAACGTTTCTTGATGAAAGCTGGCCACCTGCAGCATTACAAGATTTCTCGCGTGACCTCTTTGTCAAACAATGTGCCTTTTTCTGGGTTCTCATGTTAGAAATTTTCAAAAGCGACTTATCAGCAACATGCGTCCACAGTCATTCCATCACTCGCAATGGCAGACAAGCGTATTTTGATTTTGTAAATCTACACAGTGAATCAAAGGCCAAGGTGTACAACAACTTGACTCAATTACAAGCGTTACTGAAATTGAATCTCGACAAGTGGAAAGAATCCAAAGTAAAGTTTATCACGAACTGGTTCAGAGAGTTGAACCACCTCAATAAACTTCGTCCTCCCAATAAACCTCCTGAGTACCATACCGTAAAATCAGCATTGTGCCAGGCCTGCTATTCAAGTTTTCAACTAAGCGAACAGTTTGCCAAAGTCAATGACCCTAGCTGAAGCCGCTGCTATCCACAAGCTCAAGATCACACTTTTACTCAAGGCTACCCGTCTCGACTCTCAGTCAGCAACATCTGTTCCAAAATCTACAATACGTGCACATGTTCACAACTTCTCTTCCAATCAGTTGCACAATTCTAGCGAATATGCTCTCCCTATCAAATTTGAAGGAGACTATCAAGACTATGCGGTATTCAAGGCAGGACATTTGCCTGATCCCTCTACACGTTTACCAACTGGTATATGGAAGGCATTATCACGTCAAGACATGAAGAGTTGGTTGAATTTCTCCCCTGAAGGCAAGAAAATAGTAGTTGCTTACTTGCGACCTGAATTGCTCCCTGACAGTCAACCTAACCCCAACGCCATTAAGCCTATCACTCAAAAAGCTTATACGCATGATCATTCTGTCGTGTTCCTTGAAGATGATACCTTGAGCGGTGATAACAATACCAATGCTTCAGAAGATCTCCATCCAGCTGTTGAAAATGACCGGCGAGGCGTCTTCCACGCATCTCTTGGTGTCTAGAAGTCTCAGACCTCCTCCTACAAGGACCAGCGACCCCTCAAGTCATCTGTGTCACCCGCTCATCCTGCCAGATTTCTTTCTGAGAACCCTGACATCCGATACAAACGGGATGGTAACACTCTTGTACCCATTGGAAAATCTTCCTACTCGGTTAATTTTCACACATAGTACAAACCTGAAGACGACTTGACTTTACAGCACGAAAACCTATTATCCGCATATACTTATCGTGCCCTTAAGGCTACTGTCTCCAATCCTGGATTCGCTATGGTCAACCGTGGTGCCAATGGTTGTATCATTGGTAATGATGCATGTCTTATCTCCAAGGATAACCCACCTCGGTATGTCAATGTCACAGGCATCAACAATCACCAAGTGCAAAATATTCCCATTGCAACATGCGGAGCATATTCCGTTTCAAATAGAGGTCCCATTATCCTCATTTTTAACCAATGCGCATACACAGGAAGACACCCCTCTATCCTGTCATCTGGTCAGATGGAAGCATACTTCTCTACTGCCGATGACACATCCATCAAAACAGGCGGTAGACAAGTCATCACCACAACTGATGGATACGCATTGCCCCTCAGTATTTGCCATGGCCCGCCATATCTCGCCATGCGCAAGTATACCACTGATGAATTCAACGCACTCCCACATGTTATCATGACGTCCGATAAACATTGGGACCCTTCCGTGCTTGATACCATCATCAGTGCTAAGGACGAAACTTTCCTTCAGAAGTATCCACACCAACCACAGCAGCTTCCGTATCACACATATGATGAATATGGAAACCCACGTTGTCTTGAAGGCTTGGATATATCTGTATCCCCTGGTTCGTCCACGGTTACATCCCTCAGCTTGTATTCCAGTCAATGCACTTGATCGGCGTTTCTCCCTATTGAAGATCATGGCATCAACAATTGCTCATTCTGGCTTACTCCTACAGACTATGACCATCAGGAACGTCTAGCTCGTTGTATTCCGACTCCACCATCTGATACGATCCTTGCATTTCCTATGGCTTGTACCGCTGATGACACACCTCGTGTCGCAGCTACACCTTGTGAACATTATCCTAACAATCATGACTACTTATCCTTGAAACCCTTCTTTTGCTGGGTTTCTATGGACCGCATCAAGGCTACCTTCGCCAATTCTACGCAATATGGTTCCCTAGCTGTTAGCCCAGATGGTAATATCTTCAAACGCTTTCATTCCCCCCAACCGGCAATGAATGTTTGACCATTTAATGATGACGTATTGTCAGATGCCGTGTATTCCGACGTCCCTGCAATTAACGCCGGTTCCAAACTGGCACAAATCTTCTTTGGTCGCCAATCCCACATCATTCATGTCAAAGAGATATGTACCACCGGTGATTTCCTATCATGTTTCCAGAACTTCATTCGAAAATGGGGTAGACCTCTTCATCTCTTATGTGACCATGGATCCTACCAATCCAGTAAGCGTGTCATCAATTATCTCAAGAAGATGCTTTGGATTGGACTTTGGCAGAGTGAACCTTATCACCAACACCAAAACCAATTTGAACATAGATATCAAACGTTTAAACGTATTGTCAACCGTGTCATGGACCGCACCGGCACACCTCCACATCTATGGTTGTTGTGTATGACATATGCTGCCGGCCTCCTCAATGTTATTTCAGATCCTACTCTATCTGATAAACAACCAATCTTCATTGCTACTGGTTCTCTTGGTGACATCAGCGCATATACCAGTTTCTTTTGGTTTGAACCTGTTTACTTCAAGACCAATGATTCACCATTTGGTACCCAGTCCACCAAACGCCTCAGTCATTTTGTTGGCATTGCCGAACATGTTGGTAATGGCCTATGCTTCCAGATCTGGGACCCTGTTACTAACAAATTACTTGACCGTTCTGGTGTCCGATCAGCTCTTACACCTGAATCGCGCAACAAACGAGCGGGCCTGTTTACCGACGATGGTTTTGTCGCGTGGCATAAAGCAAAGGACTCAGCAAACCGGCTGTATGCAACCAATGATGCACCTACGATAACAAAACATGGGGAGCATACCACCATGGATGTCCCAAATACAGAGTCCACAACACAGGACGTCCCAACTGCTCCTACTACTGCAGAGTCCTCCACAGACTCCGACAACAAGACAAGTTTTGATAATCCTGCGGCACCTGAAGACAACAATCCTACGGCACCTGAAGACAACAATCCTAGGGCACCTGACAAGCACCTAGCTCCGACATCTGCTACTCAGCCACCTGCTGACAGCAAACCTCCAGCATCTGGTAATCAGTATATTATCAGACCACCCGCCCACCCCTCGTTGCCAAGCTTTCTATATAAGAAGGTCGATGACAGCCCAAGCTGGTCCCCTTCTCCACTCCCTAACAACTATGGGGAGAGTCTTGATGGTCCTCCTATGACACACATCTTCAGCAAGACAACCGATGGAGTTCTCCTTAATGAAGATGATTTTGATCCACCAGAGCTAGCATATTTTGATGTTAGTGACGTCACGACTCCACACACCAACCCTGCTACTCCTATAGTAGACCCATCCGAGATAGTTGTTACTGACGCAGAAGGGAATGCGCAATTCGATGATGATGGTCAACCGCTCACCATCCCTACCATTCCAATTGCTGACCTACAAGGCAGATCTTTCCTCGTACCCAATCCCGATGGTACCTGGAAGCCCCTTACCATTATCGATGTAGAAGACAGTCTTGAAAGCAATAAAGATTTCATCAAATTCAAGTGCAAGCATTCTGATGACGAACTCAATGATATCATTGCATACAACGATGTCATGAACTACATCCACCATGATTCAACCCAAGAAGATGGCAAGCTTTGGTTGTTTAGCCGCATCCTAGGACACCAAGGTCCATTGGATAACAAGCACCCTCAATACAAAGGCTCCAAGTACAACCTTTGGATTGAATGGTAAAATATGGAACGGACATATGAACCATTAGCCAGCATTGCAGCTGATGATCCTGTCACCGTTGCCAAATATGGTAAAGACAACAACATGCTTGACCTCCCAGGTTGGAAACGTCTCAAACGAATCACCAATCTAGCACGACGAACCAAGAAACTTGATCGACTTGTGCATCAAGCCAAACTTCAATCTTACTGTACCACCCCACAGTACCAATATGGATTCAAGGTACCTCGTAACCACAAGGAAGCCCTCCAATTTGATCAAGCCAATGGAAACCACAAATGGGAAGACGCCACCACTCTTGAAATGGAACAGCTCAAGGAATACAATACCTTTATCGACAAGGGAATGTACAAGGCAAGCTCCATTCCAAACGGGTTCCAACAGATCAAGGTACACATGATATATGCTGTCAAACATGATGGTAGACACAAGGCCCGTCTTGTTGCAAATGGCAATCTTACTGAAGCCCCCGTCCACAGCATATATGCCGGTGTCGTATCACTCCGCGGTCTACGCATGTGCCTGTTCTTAGCTGAACTGAACAGCCTGGAAGCATGGAGTACAGATATCGGAAATGCCTATCTTGAAGCAGTGACCTGTGAAAAGGTCTGTATCAAGGCAGGTCCAGAAATCAGATCACTAGAAGGTCACCTCCTGATCATCTACAAGGCCCTATATGGGCTCAGATCATCCGGCAAGTGCTTTGGTGATTTACTAGCAGCATGCCTTATCGAACTCGGATTCGAAAGATCTCGCGCCAAGCTGGAGATCTTCCTCAAGCCAGGAATGAACAAACATGGGGAGCATGTATATGAACTCATATGCACATATGTCGACGGCCTATGTCTATGTATGGCTGATCCCGATTCGTTTCTGGAGATTCTAAAGTCAGAACCATACAACTTCAAGCTGAAGAGATCGCGGCCTATGAACTTTCACCTGGGATGTGGTTTTGAGCGTGATGAACATGGTATTCTCTGCATGAGCCCCATCAAGTTCATCAAAAAGATGGAAGCGTCATATGAGCAAATGTTCGGATGCAAACCAAACACTAGGTTCCAATCACCCATTGCCAAGAACTGTTGTCGGTCAAAAATACACGCACATACACGCACCGTACTTACGTACGTTCTACAGGAATTATATCCATTCTACACTTGAAAAGCTACTTATACTCCTCCAGAGATAAAAATGACTTCAAGTATCAAGATATAAACGTCGCATCATGTGTTCTCTGTCTTATGACGAATTACACATATATGTATTTTCTTATGTGGGTACAGACCTAACTCGCCGTTGAATACAATCTCATGTTTCTGAAGCATGTTCTGAAACTTCCTTTTCTGTTCATTGTTCATGTGATCCTGCTGTCGAGCTCTGCTGTGATCCTTTGATAGCTTCTTTTTAATATTTCAGCGGTTGCATTTTCGAACAACTCGGCATCCGCGGCTTCCTCCGGGCTGACTTGAGTCATTCTTGTTGTATCTCTCAAAGGGATAGTCACATCCATCCAAGTGATCGTGTGGTTGTCGAATGATATGATGATACCAGCTGCTGATAGGAAATCTCTTCCCAGTATAATGTCATATCTGGAATGTGCCGAGTCGAATATAGATGCGGAGATCCCCACGATTCTCCTGCCATTCACAAACTCGAGCAATTGTAGCTCTTTCAGCTGTACCTCGCGCGAGGTATCAACTGCTCCATTGGTTGTTGTTGTCAATTGTTTGCGTCTGATGTGTTGGGGCTTTACCCCAAACGGCATGGATCGTTTATTTATCATTGTTTTGGTGCTACTGGAGTCAAGCAGCGCCATGTATGGCCTATCCGCTGCCACCCCTTGTATCTCTCAAGAATCTAATCTTTGAATCGATGCCTGAGGATTGGAAACACACCTACCAGCAACACCACTCTCCCCATAGGGATTCCCTCTCTGAAATGATGATGAGATTCGAACGATATCAATATGCACAGAATAGAAAGAAGAAATCAGATAACCCATCTCAAAATACCAACAACAGCAACAACAACAATGCCAACAACAATCGTAACAACCGGAATGGAAGCAACAATTGTAACAACCAAAACAATTGCAACAATTGCAATAGAAACAACAACAACAACAATAACAACCAACGCAATAACAACAGCAATAATCAACACAACAACAACCAAGGCGACAACAAAGGGCCGACTAGAATCTCCAATGACTCACCATGTCCTATCCATCCGGGTACCAACCACACTTGGGGCCAATGCTACACCAACAAGTATGGCACCAACTCCAATCAGTCCAACAACAGAGACAACACCGACTCGCATGTGAATGATTGCAGCAATTCCAACAACAGCAATCAATCCACTACCTCCTCTTCACATGGCAGTAACATCCATGAGCCAGAACAACATATGTGTGTCTTCATCAATGAACCAGAAGAAACAACTATCCCTGCAACTCCTTGGCCGGATCTCTTCCATGTAGACATGGACATCAATGAAGAATGTTACAACTCGGATCTTCAAAGATTTCCTTCTGAAAACACCGATTCCGACAACAACAAGCAAGAGGTTGCTCCCAGCAACGCGGATGTCGACCTTGCTCCAACCACAGTAAGTGTCTGCAACTCAATCAATAGATCCCTTGGCAAGTACTACTTGAAAACCCTCTTCGATTCTGGGTCAACCGACAATCTCATAGTGGAATCAGCAATTCCCTCCGGAATCAAGAAACACCTTCTAGACCAACCAATCCAAATGCAGACAACAAACGGCAAAACCACTTGCAACCACTATGTAACCTTGGAGAACACTGTATTTCCAAAACTATCCTATTCGATGAAAGTCCTACAAATCAAGTGCTTTGTAGTCTCTCAGAATATCAACTACCACCTCCTTATTGGAAGGAAAACCATGAGAGATCTTGGAATGAAGATGGACTTCAAAACTTGCACCATTGAATGGTATGAGAAGACAATGGACTTCCATCCCAGGAATTACTTCAACAACAAGTCCTTGCTCCACAAGGTCATGTCTGCAGAACCACACACCGTTGCAGACAGTTACTCCAAGCAAGCAATCCAACAATCATATGTTGATGGCACCACCAAGTATGAGAAAACCGACCTCCACAAGCTAGTCAATGAACAAAACCATCTCTCCTACCATGAGAAACAAGCCTTGTTACCAATACTCCTACAAAATGAAGAACTTTTTGAAGGGTTGAATGACAAAGAATTAGGTATTTTCCCTAATCAAACCTTCCACATTGATCTCCAGCAAGGCGCAACTCCATATCATGTAAAAGAACCATATTCCATTCCACTGCACCAACAAGAAGCAGTGAAGAAAGAAATCGATCGACAAGTAAAACTTGGTATCCTAGAATGTTGCTACGCCACTGAATGGGGAATGCCAACCTTTGTAGTCCCAAAACCAGATGGCTCCTGTCGACTTATCAGTGACTTTAGAGAACTCAACAAAGTCACCAAGAAACTTCACTATCCACTTCCAAAGCTCCAAGATATCTTCCACAGAAGAAGAGGCTTCAAATATGTCACCCTTATCAACGTTAGTATGCAGTTCCACACCTTCAAACTTGATGAAGCCTCCACCTGGCTTTGTGCCCTTGTTACTCCATTTGGAAAATATTGACTGCTTCGATTGCCAATGGGCTTCCTCAACTCTCCAAGTTGGGCCCAAGGCTGTATGGAACAGATGCTCCTACACTTGAAGGACATTGAAGTATACATCGACGATATTGGTATCTTCTCAGATACTCTTGAATCCCATTGCAAATCAGTCTCCTCTGTTCTGTCCTTACTGAAGTGTCACAACTTCTCTGTCAAGCCCTCCATATGCCACTGGTTTCAATCGCAAGCACCTTGGCTTGGCCACATTATCTCTCAAGATGGAATCAGACCCAATCCAAACAAGATTTCTCCTATCTTGAAACTTGCTTTACCCTCAACAACAACCCAACTTCGATCCTTTGTTGGGATGATTAACTTCTATCGCAACTTCTATCCCAAGCGCGCTGAAGTCCTTGCACCCCTTACCAACCTCTCCGGAAGAGCCAAAGGCAAGAAGATATCTCCGACTCCGGAACTCCTCCAAGCCTTCAACTGTTGTTACTCTAAAAATCGACCGGAAGGATAGGATAATTAAAATTTAAAGAGATGTGAGCTCAGAGAGAGGCTCTTATTTTCGCTATGTATTTTGTACTGTGTTGGGGCTCTCTGCTGTATTACATGATAGAGATCTTCCCCGGTTACTTGTTACCCTTCTCGTGCCGATACTTTCGCTGCTGTTTCTGTGTTAGTGATCGTGTCGGTCTTATTGTATCGGTCATTCTATGGTATTGGTCATTTTGTCGTATATGAGGTTAAGTGTTTTATCCGATGGGGCGTATGCTTGTTCGTGGTATTTGAGATAGTAGATGAGGCCCATTCGGAATCAGTATTGATTTTCTTGATTGCAATAAGTAATTTCCTCACGGGATATCAAGTACATTCTTACAAATATACTTAAGCGTTCCAAGTGTTCACTTATTGGTCAAGTATTTGGAGAGATCTTGTTTCTGATGGATTATCCTCCTTTTATTTGTAGCCTTAGGTGATATCGTTTATACCACTTAAGGATTCCAAGTAGTGGAGGTGCGTTTGATTCTAATGCTTGATCATCAGAATATTTGTATCTCGTTCCGCACCTCGGTCATCGTTTCGTTTTGTCAGCTTTTTCGATCAAATTTGATGCCGGCAAGAAGTTCGTATTTTTCGCCGACAACACACCCCTTGATCCAACACGTTCACTCGATGTTGGATTACAGTCGGTGTATGATATTTCCATGGCGTCCAATCGATTGTGGATTGATCTAGATGGCTACCAAAGCATCGATTCGTCGAATAGGGTCAATGAATCATGGGTAATCAAAAGATTTAACCTGGGTAGTGTCCCATGACATATCTTGCATGTCGGGCGTGCAAGATCCATCCCAATAGTTTGGTTAGATCATCAGCAGGGTTGATAACGCCAGGGATATGAATCATCTTGATCTCACCATTTTCTTTCCAAGCTTGAATTGCAGAGAACCTGATTTCAATATGCCTGGTTCTTTCAGTTGGCTTTTGGGCATTGATGATTTCAATTGCTGATGCATTGTCTTCATAGATTGGGGTTTGACCAACTTGAACGAATCCTAATTCCTTGAGTATCGACCTGAGATATCTGGCTGTTTTGGCTGCTGTGACTGCAGCAATGAACCCAGCTTCCGTAGAACTCTGAGCAGTGAGCAATTGTGCTTTGGATCTGTAAACAGTTGCTCCTCCAGCATAGGTGAAGACATACCCTGTGGTGGACCTGCGATGTTTTGGATCATTCGCATATGCTGCATCAACAAAACACATCAGTTTGTTTTGCTTGATATCTTCAGGGTATTTGGGGAGTGATGCATCTTGGACTGCGTCGTCGTATGGTACCCCTGGAGGCAGAGATGGCTCAGCATTTGGTCTGTAGAACCTAGTGAAAAGCAGTGGGGTTGGAGCTTTATTTTGACATCAGGGTTACTGCATACCCAATATCTGGCCGACAGCTGACATATGCAAACATCATTTCACCCAAGAGTGTCCTGTAGGAGAAACCAGATGTGGATTGTAAGTCAGCATGTTACTTGGTGCCTTCTAGTGGTCCATCCATATGAGTTTGCAGTTGGCTCAGCACTTCAGTTGACAATGGCGCTGATGGCTTTGAGTGCGGCTTCATCTTGGAATCGGTTTCCCAACGATGAGATCTCATGATTCTGTCAATGTAATTGGCACAGGACAGTTCAATGTAAGCGGCTGTCTGTGTGACATCAATTCCATTGAAATCTTCAAGCAATCCCATTTTTGTGAAGGGGATAACATCTTCTTCAGGGAGCTTCAGTTTCTCACCAATGATGTCATAGATCTTGTCAGATATGGATTCTGATGTGCAAGCTAGTGCGAAATCATCAACTTGTCTCAGCATGTAGACTGTTTTGCCTTCAAAGACTGTCGCATAGATTGTCCTGTCATGTGTGGTGGTCTTGAAGTTGAGATCAGGGCCTTTTAAAATCTTGTTGATGTGGGTCTCCCAAAGTCTTCCAGACTCTGGATGGCCTTGGAGTGCTCAAAGGACAGGACGCACCAATCTTCTGTCTATGTCTGTGCCATGCTTGTGTTTATACCATTCTGCATACGCATCATCAATAGTCATGTAGGTAGGGATGTTGGGCCCTGGACTATGTGCATAGGCGTCAGCAGCATCACCTGCATATACTTTGAGGTTGAGGCTAGCTGCAATGGCAAAAAACAATCTTTGGATGGGGTGTTCAACACATGATGAGTATGATATGGCAATTGCATGCAGGGTTGTAGCTGCATATTTGCTTCCATTGCAGCACTGTCTTGCTCCTCTGACACCATTCCTTTTGACATTGTATTGCCAATGGGGCCTGAGAATGATGGCTTCTGGATCCTTAGGGTATGGAATGGATGATCCAAACATTTCTAAGTCTTCAAACTGATCAAGTTGTTTGCGTTCTCCAGCTTCCCATTCATTCCACGTTGATAGGGACTTGAGGTTTCTGCGCGTGAAGTGCCCTAGTGCTTGTTCTTCTGGTGTAGTGGCTTTTGAATTGATGGCCTTGATTTAGAGCTCAATTTGTTCAGTTGGTAGTGAATCTGCATCTAGTGGCAATGCATGATTGCCTGCCTTATGAAGCTTGGTGATGGCTCTGAGCAAAGCAATGTCAATAGTGGGGAAGGCAACATCCATGTCATCTTCAGTTGGTGCCAAGTGTTTCTGGATGGATGCATGGAGTGCTTCAGTGCTATCGACTTGGTTGATTCTGGATTGGGTGATATTCTTGTATTTGTTGCCAATTCGCTTGATGGTTTTGATGGATGAAATCCGGTCCAAGAATGGTGGATCTTCTTCATCAGTGGGCTCATTCCAAGAAGTGTTGGGGGCAAATAGACCATATTTGTTTGAGTGTTTCCTGACTTCCTTCATAGAGAGTTTCTCTTCAAGTGCAAAGGTTATGGGTATCTCTATGGAATCATCTCGCACCCCTTGATTGTATGAGGAATGCAGCGCTGTGGTGACATCAGCTGCAGGGAACACACGATTGTGATTGATGGAGATAATGTATGCACCCCGTAGCTTGGAAAGGACCCTCTTGTGAGAGGAAAAAAGCTGGGAGGCAGGACTTTTGGGAAGGAGATCTGTGACATAGGCTCTGCCAAGTACTAGTGAATCATTTGCATACCGGAGACCAAAGGCTTGGTCAGTACAGGAACTTGAAACAGTGAGCCTGAGATTGGTGAGATCTGCAAATGGTGAGATGGAGAATTGAAAATCACTGGATGACACCTCATTTGGCTCCGGTGGTAGAGGAAGGTTGTCATCAGTCCAGAGCAGGTGCTTGACATTTGTAGGAAGGTCAGCAAGTGGTAAGTCATTCATGCCTTCATCAAACCTGACATGGGTGGCTATCTTGACTCTGTGCGTTTCACTATCATACCAAAGAATGTTGCGGGTAGTGTATGGTACAAAACCTAGAAATATGCCTTTGCGCGCATTGGGTTTGAGCTTGATTGATCTCTTGCTGGGGGGTCTCACCCAAACTCTGCATCCAATGGTTCGGAAGTCAGCAAGATTTTCCTTATGTCCAGTTGCCAATTCTAAGGGTGAATGTGGCTGGTTGCCTTCAGGGAAGGCATTTGACAACCTCAGGGCATGATAGAATGCAAAAGGCCAGAACTTGATGGGCAAATTTGCACCACTGAGCATGGTCCTCATTGAGTTGGCTAGAGTTCAGTGGGCTCTTTCAACTGTACCATTTTAATGTGAAGCATCAGCACCAGTTGGAAAAATGGAGTACCCAAAAGCAGAAAAGAGGTTTCTGATATCAGGGTTGTGGTAGAGTTCACCACCTTGGTCTACCAAGACATATTTGTTGGCACAATCTGGGTTGTGGCCTTGCGCCATGCAAGAAAGCCATCATCAGTGAACAAGCCAGCATGCTTGTTGCGATGCTCGGGAGTTAAAGCAGTGCGTACACCAGAGCGGTCAAGGAGCTTATTGGTAATGGGATCCCAGATGGTGAAACATAAGCTATTGCCAACATGTTCAGCAATGCCAACAAAGTGGCCAAGACATTCAGTGGTCTGAGAGCCAAACTGTGTATCTGGAGTCTTGTAGTATACGGGCTCAAACCAGAAGAAACTAAGGTAGGGACTGATGTCACCAATGATACCAGTAGCAATAAAGAAAGGCTGTTTGTCAGAGAGAGTGGGATCAGACAAATGATTCATGAGGCGGCCAACATATTGCATACAAAGAAGCCAGAGGTGTGGTGGAGTGCCCGTGCGATCCATGATTCTATTGACAATGCGTTTGAAGGTCTGGTACCGCCATTCAAAGAGATTTTGGTGTTGATGGTATGGTTCACTTTGCCATAAGCCAATCTACATCATCTTGAGGTAGTCAAGAACAGATTTGCTGGACTGGTAAGATCCATGATCACAGAGCAATCTGAGTGGTCTACCCCATTGCCGAACAAAATTTTGGAGACAAGGGAGAAAATCAGCAGTAGTCCTCATTTCTTCAACATGGATGATATGAGATTTGCGACCAAAGAAAACTTGAGCAATCTTGGAACCACCATTGATAGCAGGGGTGTCTGAATAGATGACATCAGAGAGGACATCATCATTGAAAGGCCGGACATTCATGGCAGGCTGTGGTGATTGGAACCTTTTGAAGATGTTACCATCGGGACTAAGTGACAGTGAGCCATACTGAGTGGAATTGTTGAAGGTGGCCTTGATACGATCAAGGAAGATCCATCCAAAGAAGGGCTTCAGTGACAAGTAATCTATATCAGTGGGCGATTGAACATGGGCTGCAGCAGTAATGGAGGTGGAAGGAGTCTGATTAGAGCACCGACTGAGGATTGCTTGGTGAATATAATCAGCTGGGCTGAGCCAAAAAGAGGGATCAGAAGCATCCAATGCCTGGATGGGTGAAGTGGCGCTGTTGGACAAGAATGATGTGACCGTAGGAGATATGCCAATGTTGATATCCCTGAGGGAGCCAAATTCATCATAGTCTTTATATGGAAGTGATGTGACAAGAGGCGGGTATTTCTGGATGAAGGTATCATCCTGGGGGGTATATGCGCGATCTAGTGTAGATGGGTCCCAATGTTGATCACTGGTCATGACAACATGAGGAAGATGAGCAAATTCTTCACTGGTATACTTGCGCATGGCAAGATAAGGCAATCCATGGGATATACTGAGTGGAAAGACATAACCATCGGTGGTGGTGATGACTTGGGTGCCGCCCGTCTTGATAGAGGTGTCATCTACAATCGAGAAGTATGCTTCCATCTGAGGAGAAGACAAGATGGATGGGTGTTGTCCAGTGTAGGCACACTCATGAAAGATGATGATGACAGGACCCCTGTTGGAAACAGAGTACGCGCCACATGTAGCAATAGGAATATTCTGAATTTGATGATTGTTGATGCCAGTCACATTGACATACCGTGGTGGAATATCCTTGGAGATGAGACATGCATCATGTCCTATGATACATCCATTTGCGCCTCTGTCAACCATAGCATAACCGGGTGTGGAGACGTTAGTTTTGCTAGAATGATATGTATCAATGGGGTGTGACGGTGAAACATGAGGTTCGCGTTCAGGTGATGCCCAATGGTGGAATTTCACAGACATGGAAGACAGACCGGCAGGGACATAAACATTGCCTTCTTTCTTGTAAAGAATATCAGGATTATCTGCAAGGAAGCGAGCTGGGTGTGCAGGAGAAACAGAAGACTTGAGGGGCCTGTTGTCTTGGTGAGAAGATGTCTTGTATACACTGAGGGATGCATGGAAGGCGGATCTGGCGGAGCTTTCTTCGTCAGGTGAGAGGACTTGCTCACCATCAGGTGATGAGGGGACCTGCTCATCAGTAAGGTGTTCATAAGCTCGTCGCGTGATTGGCTTGCTGGAATTGGGGTCCGGTGGCAGTGCAGCATCAAGGAGCTCAGATCGAAGGCAAGCAACTAGGCGCTTCTTGTCATCAGCTGTGAAGCCAAGCCAATGTTTCATACCTTGCTTGGACAGAGTTTTCCAGACGGCAGAAGGTAACCTTGTGGTTGGGTCTGGGGTTCTTCCAGCCTTGTAAACAGTGTAGTCTTGATAGTCGCCATCAAAATCAATAGGAGGCAAATATGATGCTGAGTCATCGGTTATTCCAGAATATGTGGACGGTGTCACAGAGGAGAAATCATGGGAGTTGGCCTTAACAGACGTTCGACTGCGAGGCTGGGTCAGTGATGCTTGGGAATCCAGCCTGGTTGCTTCAAGGAGGAGGGTATTTTTCAATTCACTGATAGCAACGGCTTCATGCTGTCTAAACTTAATCAAGTCCTGTGCTGCAGGGGGATCATCAACCTTGTAGAACTGTTCACTGAGCTGGAAGCTGCTACTACAGGCCTTGCAAAGGTGCGTTTTGACAGTATCAAAATCAAGTGGCCTCTGTGGATCGCGTAGTGTGTTGAGATGTTCCAACTGGGCAAACCACTGGGTGATGAACTTGACCTTGGTATCCTTCCATGTCCTCAAATCAATGTCCAATAGTTGTTGCATCACGATGGAGGTGTCATATACTTTGGATTTGGATCTGTCGTGCAATGACACAAAGTCAAAGAAGGCTTGTCTACCATCTCTTGAGGAGGTATGGCTGAGCACGCAGGAGTAGGAGAGATCACTCTGGAGGGCATGTAGGACAAGGGTCCAGAAGAAAGCACATTGCTTGTCATGGAGAGCTTTTTCATACCCGACGAGTGGTGTATCAGGCCAGCTTGGATCGAGGAATGTATGAGTATCTATGTCAGATGTTTCCAGCTTTGCCTTGAATTTGACAAGCCAGCGTTCAAACCTTGCATCATTCTGCAGAATTGGGAAGGTGGTTTCATCCCTTGATTTCTTGGTCCAGGATTCATATCTAAGCTGTTCGATGGGCTTGGAGGATCTTTCCTGTTGTCGTCGAGGTGTTCCGGTGATGTTGAGTGTGCTAGTGATTCCAATATCCGTTCCAGATGCTCTTCTGGCTCTGACAGCACTAAAACAGTAGCTCTGAAAGTCGTTTTTGGTATACTGGGTTCTATCCTCTGAGTCTAGTCCTTGTGCTGTGAGATGTTGGCCAAAGTCGATGACTTGCTGTATGGACATCTGTACATGTCGATAAATTGGTGTTCTTACGCCCCCTTCGAGGAAAGCTAGATCTCCAATGTTCTTGATGTACAAGAAGGCTAGCCATGTCTTGATCCTTCCAGCAATGAGAGCCTCACACAGGGCATCATTTCGTTCCCTTGGTATGTCAAAGATTTCATGCAAGAAGGTGGCTAATGGTCGGTCAAACGATGGGAAGAGGTCCGCGATAGATGTGTCCTCTTCCTCCTCTTGGCTTGGATTATTCTGTTGATCGGGTGCCACGTCTGCTGTGGGTAGCCTAGGTGTGGTTGCTGCGCTCCCAGGTTGGAGTGTTTGGAATCGTCCTGTCGATCTGCTTCGTCCAGTCGACCTGCTTCTTGTTCTCCCAGCAATCGGAACGGTAGGCATTGTTGTCGTGTAATCGTAGGTCGATGGAATCCGATAGCGATAGATTGTTATTGGCGTGTCCAATGCGATGGGCTTCTATTAAAGACGAATGGCTTTGTCCGTTTGTTCTTTGTTATGCTGTAATCGGATCAGAGAACTATCAATCGTCGTCCGTAGTCGAGTCAATTGATGATCTGCTGTCGGATTGTTTTCGTCGATTGTTTTCGTCATCGTCGAGTGCTTCTACTGTCTTCTTCTTTTGCAAGCTTCAACAAGCTTGCGACTGTTAATCTGTTAATTTCCTTCTGAATTGGCTGTTGAGCTGATTCATTCCAAAGGCAAAGAAGAGCAACGGAAGCTCTATCTGCAGGCCGGTTGAGGTGCCGGTCTGTTGTGGTCTAATATTTCTCTGATATCCACTACGACTGGATGCGAATCCAATCAGATCTATTCTGACTATCGACCAATCGACGCAATCAGTTAGATCTTAGGCTTGTAGTTCTACAAATGAGACGCAAAGGAGGCGTCCGGTATCCAAGGTTTAAGGTTGAATAATCAAATAATCTAAAAGTATAAGCGATTGATCTTGCTGGAGAGCAAGATAGCGCTTTAAAGGTCGTACTGCCGCTAATACAGCACGATACAGTAAAATACCGTGTTGCCGCTAATACAACACGATATAACGTGTAATGTGTTGTCGCTAATACAACACGTAATTTTGTGCAGCAAACAAACAGGTTCGTGAGCACAAAGATCGAACCTCTGCTGTCTTTTCTTGAAAACAAAACACTTAACGGGATGGCTAGCATATGCTAGTTTCTGCCGTGTATTCTCTCTTTGATCTCTTAAGTATCGATAATTCGATCGTACGAGTGACGATCATTTGGCTCGCAAGATTGAGCCATTTGGTCAATAATGAGACACCTGGCTTACACGATCAAGCCATTTGGTCAGAAAATGAGATATTTAGCTCACAGATTGAGCCATTTGGTCCATAATGTTAAACATCATGATTTGCGAGCAAGTAAGCTGAACTCGTGTGAGTAAAGAATGAGATACCACTGTACCACTGTTACATACGCTATGCCGGACATGAAAGGAATTTAATACTGGGAGAAGCAATGCTCGAGCCAATGGAGTGGTGCTGCCTTGGAGATTCTGGTATCACCATATTTCATACTGGTGTGGTGATCTGTGATGAGGATCCAAGCTGTCTCACCATGGATGCCTTCATGATCCCGCTTTCGTTTACTGTTGGATGATTTGGTGCCTGAAAAAGCAAAGTCAATAGACAAGCCCTGAAAGGGTTGTGTAGCCTTTCTTGTGGAATGGGACCCGGCAGGGGTCTTGGTTTGCTTACATTGAATACAAGTTGGACATTGATCAAGGACACTGGTTTGGCGTTTGAACTTTGGTACTACAACAATGTGCTTATGAGCTTGGTATAGGAAGTCATCACATGGGTGGCCCAGTCTCTGATGCCAGAGAAGTTTGGATGTTTTGGCTTTGATGGCTTGAATGGGGATAAGTTTGTCAGCAATCTTGGTGAAAAACAATTTTGCATCAAACCTTGGTGTGTTGCTGGTATCAGTCTGAGCTCTGGCAGCTTCAGAGCATTTTTGCAGTGTTACAAGATTTGTGTATATATCATACCTGTAGTTGCTAATGGCTTCTTTGGAGGCTAGTTCACAAGCTTTCTTGAACTCCATGTCAGTGGCTAAAGCGTATGCTGAAGATGCTGCACAATTGGCATATGGGGATGCAAAATCAACATCTGGTATCAATACTGGGTGCGTAAAACACTGGCCATCAATGATGCTTCCATGGAGGACAATGCTTTTAACAGTGCTATGTTTGTGATGACAAATAATTGTGAGGTTGCCATTTTGTTGAACATACGAGTCATGGGTGTCAGTGAAGGCTTTGTGTATGGACTGTCCACTGAATTGTTGTCTCATTTGTGATGTCATTCCACAGAGGTCATTCTCACTCAGTAATGTTGTTGAAAGGGAGGGAGAATAATAGAAGAAGACTTTGAGATACCCTATGTGATTGGGAGCTGGTATATGCACATAGCCTGATCCTTCAGGGATACAGCTGGCTACCTTGCCTCCAATTGCTGCTGTGAGCCTGACTGGACATTTTCTCAGCTTGGTGTAAGGTTTGTAATCATGGAGGATATGCCGTAGGTTTGTGCACGAAACTTTGGCACCGGTATCGATCTGTGCTCTGACACCCTGTTGGAAATATGCTGCAGCTGCAATAGGATCTGAAGGGACAAGATTTTTGACATGGTTGGTATCAACTGAGATAGGATTGTCTCTGTCAAAGTTGGGGTCTCCATTGGTTTCCAGATGTGATTCCAATACAGGGGCTGTAACCTCAAGTGATTCCATATCACAGTAGACATCAATTGGGATTGAAGGCTGTAGGCTATCCCTAGGGAGAAGATTGACAGCACCAATCTGGACGGATTCGTAGGAGCTGACACTGCTTGAGTCCAAGGAGGGACATAAGCTGTTCACTTGAGGGGATGTGGCATTGTCAAATCCTTGAGGTTCATCTGGAGGTGATGTCATATGGCTGCAAGAAAGACTGTCTATTCCTGGCCTTGGCAAAAAATTTGGTCTTCTGGTTCATAACTTGGGGAGGTCTCATCCTGTTCCTCATCTTCAATGTGGATTTGGGAGATGCGTTGAGTGGAACCAAAAGTTTTTTTGTTTCTCTCATGTTTTTGCTGATGTAAACAGCAGTTGCAATCCTATGTTTCCTGAGTGACTCAACGTCTTGCAGGACAGGGCAGTTGTCAAAGTTGTGCCCAGAGGTATGACAAACAATACATTGCCTGGAGGTATCAAAGAGACTAGGTTCTTTGTCAAATGCAGTGATGGCGTTGCAATATGCTTGATGGAGGAAGGGATTGTCAGATGCTTCATCCATTTCAGGGTATCCAAGGGATTCAATCAGACTGATTGAGTGAAAAGTCAAAGTAGAAGGTGTTCTAACAGTATTGTTGCCAGCGCATTTTTGGAACCTATCACTATGGTGAGGACCTTGTCTGGTTCCTGTGGTGGGCAATGGCTTGAGCAGACTTGATTTGGAGGTCTTGTCCTTGTTTTTCTTCTCAGCCTCAATTTTGCTCATATGTTTGCAGGGTTTGTAGGAGCCGGCCTGCTTTGTATTTGTCTTGTTTGAATTGGTCATCTGAGTCGCGTTCATCTTCTGTTTTCTTGAAGAGTTCTTGCGAGAGAGTGGTTCCTTCAATGAGGTTGCTGACTTCTTCTGTGGAACGGATTGTGCTGGGTTGATTGTGGAGGAAGACTCTAAGTCTCAGATAAATCCTTATAACAAGAGTAGTATTCTTCAAGCGATTCATTTGCATCTTGATTTGGAGGATTCCTGACCATTCTACCTGCATTGGATGGCCTTTTGGAGTTGGGATGTGTCTGTGCAATGACTGTGTATAGAGCTTTGTATCCTTGTCCCCCTTCAAAACTTTGAATGGTGGCCTTCATACTTCCACATGAATCAGGGATGATTTTATCAGTTCTGAGTGCAGTGTAGATGAGATTACCCCATTCATTGATGGCCAATTCATATCTTGTAGGTAGGTCATGTGGGAGGCTGTCTCCAATGGTAAATCCTCGGAGATGATCGGCTTCGCGCCTGTAGAGGTAGTATGGGTGGATGTAGATGTGGTGTTGTTGTGCATGAGCAGTGATTTCTATGTACCATTTTCTAATCTGAGGATGGGTTGAATCCTTTAGTTGTGGGAAACCGGAGAGGAACAATTTGTCTCTGGCTGCTTCCTTGGACTTATCAGAGGCTCTGGTTAGATCAAAACAGTCACCACTCCTAGTGATCATGCGCTGGTCATTTCTACCACTGCCTAGGTTGTGAAGGTAGTAGTTTTGTCTGACAATTGTTTCAGTTCCTGATGCATCGGTGGAAGTGATTTCAAAGTATTTCATATCATCACTGGTGAGGAATTCATCTCTCCTATAGTATCGCTCCTTAACCGGTGGTGGTAAGGTTGCTGGGTTCCATGGTAGATCAGTTGGGTTGTTGCCGCCGGCGTTGTTGTTGTTGCTGTTGTGGGTATCACGTTCTGATAGTTTGTCAAGGAGAGCACGTTGGCCTTCAAGGAGTTCCATCATCTTTTTGTCATAGATCCTGGCTTGAGGCGTCCCTGTCGCTGGGTCGTCAACAGTGCGCTCTTTGTCAGAGTCCTCCTGGGTTGCACCTTCATTTATTTTTTTGAAGCGTTGGGGTTTCCAGGTGGGTTTGAATTGCCATTCAGTGATGAGTAGTTCAATGGTAATGAATGGTTTGGTGGAATCATCTGTGTGGTGTGTAAGCGCTTCCTTTGCAGCCTTTTTAAGTCGATGGGTCCACAAACTTTCTTTGCAGCACCGGCGTATGTGACATAGGAGATGGTGCATTCGGAGAGGAGTTGGGTGATGTGTCCTTTCTGGAGCTCTGTGGAGCTGGGTAGATAGAAGATGATGGCATTGACAACACTGCCCCGTAGGTTGGGCATCATGGAGGGGGCTAACACCTTTGCGTCCGCGCTCTCTACGAATAAATCTTCCATGTCGGTATCGTCCATGATCTGGGAGAAGACAGCATTCAATTGTTCATCGTAAGGGCTGTTGCCCTTGAATCGGAATCGAATGCCTTCAATGGCATTCCAATCAAAGGGGTCGACCATGCTTGCTTGTGGATAAGCAAAGAACTGTATGTAAAGACAGTGGATACACCCCCTGATTCACAAGCAGGAGGGGAGGAAGAAAAAAGGAATCGGTGTCGTCGGTAAAAGCGGCGATGACCGAAAGAACGACGGAGACCAAAGGACCGGCGAAAATGCGAAGAAGGAATGAACTGGCGGAGCCGACGGAGACTGAACCAAGAGGGATCAAGGACGAAAGAATTAACCGAAGAAGATATCGTTCGAGGAATGACCGAAGGATCGTTCGAGAACGGTAGCCAAAGGGATGATGTTACCGAAGAAAGGACCGAAGGAACGTTTGTCGGAGAAATAAGAAGAAGAGGGGGAGATTGGAAGGGAGGCGCTCAACAGCAGGCTCACGACAATCTCTGCGCTGGGGGAAAGGCCTATCGCTCAACAGCAATGTCCTCTGGCTGTGACCGGTCAGTGGAGGTGCTGATCGGGCGGAGATAGGCTCTTAAGGTATACGCTCAATAGCGCGAGTTATAAGGGCTCTAAATGTTGTAACTCTAAAAATCGACCGAAAGGCATAGGATAATTGAAATTTAAAGAGAAGTGAGCTCAGAGAGACACTCTTATTTTTACTATGTATTTTGCACCGTATCGGGGCTCTCTGCTGTATTTTACATGGTAGAGATCTTCCCCGGTTATTTGTTACCATCATCGTACCAATACTGTTGCTGTGTTAGCGTCATGTCGGTCTTACCGTATCGAATGACCGGTCGTATACGTCATAAGACAGAGAACACATGATGTGACCTAGATATCTTGATACTTGAAGTCATTTTTATCTCTGGAGGAGCATAAGTGACTTTTCAAGTGTAGAATGGATGTAACCGCTGTAGAATGTACGTAAGTAGGGTACGTGTATTTTTGACCGACAACACACCCCTTGATTCAACACTTAGTGAAGGAGTGTTGAATTACAGGTCGGTTCTCCATCTTGTAGAACTCTAAAAACTTAAGTATGCTTTGATATCAAATCGGAAGATTGTAATCGTAGAATCGGAGTAGCTTTGAAGGAGAGATGCTTGAGTATGCGATGGTCGCGCGAAACCGATGAGAAGGTTAGTCGGAATCGATTGGACGGGTAACGAATCATCAAGACAGTAGGAATCGATGTGATTCGAGAATCCAGTATGATTCAGGAATCCAATCGCATAAGTGGGATGAGTAGCATTGAATACGATTGATATTGATCGATCTTGCAGGGGAACAATGTATAAAGATCGTGAAAGGATGATAGCACAAAGTCGAAGCCATGTGTATTGGTTGAGCTTGGGTACCAACTGAGTCGAAGGAATCGATCATAGCGGAATACCAACTGAGTCGACGGAATCGATTATAGTGGAATCCAAAATTGGAGGGAAGAGGAGATGTGCTTGGATGAAGCGCTTTGGATATCACGGATGGGATAAAGGGTCGTCCGAGAGGAGGAATTGGCTTGTCGTTCACAATTGTACCGTAGAATCAAATATTGGTGCTGATCTTGGGAAGAAGTGGAACATCGATAATCGATTGATTGGAGTATCTATTGGGGATGGACAAAAATAATCGTAGAGATCGATGGACTCGTATCTTTCAAGAGGAGATTGGAGAATCAGAATTGACGCATGGAGACTTGATTGTAGATAGTCGTAGAATAGGATTGATCCGTATGGAGGAATCAATTGTATCAATTGAACTGGAACAGAGGGTTCCATTGAAGATCTCAACGGAGAGGAGATCCATGAGTGATTGTGTGAGATGTGAACCGGATACTTGGAAGTGAGATCTATTAGTATCGAGTTTTGGGATAATCAGGAGCAATCGTAGAAATTAATTGTGAAACGAATCGTAGAGTTCATGCCATATCAAGCGTAGGAAAGAATTCAATCGGATGTAGCCGTAGGTTCAATTCAATCGCCGAATAGAATCAAACGAGTCGATTACTGGTGAGATGGATTGATTGAACGGGAGAGGAAGGATCGATTGTGGATCTCAGCAGATGGCAGTCATATTTGCAAAGATGAGATTGGCTTATTGTAGAATCTCAAATGGACGTGTTGTAGAAACGAATGGAATCGGAGGGGGTTCATTTCTGACGTGGTAGGAAGAAGATCTATCGATTCCAGAATCAAATAGCAATTGGTTGAGTGTGGAATACGATTGAGAGATCGGAATGCGGTCCTTTGATTTGACACTTGGTGGAGGAGTGGTGAATTATCAGCCGGTTTGTTGATTTGTTTTCAGTGGGATCTTTATCCCATGCGCGCGATGGTAAGGAAATTTGTTGAGGCTTATGAGAAAAAACTCTGTAAGGCAGATGTGTCCAAATTAAGCGGCATGTGGTGATCCAGTGCACACCCCTTGATTCAGATGCACACCCCTCGATTCAACACTTATGGGATTGAATTCCATGGTTCAATCGAATCCCATGGTTGTACCGTAGAAACAAAAGTGAGGATGCGAAAGGTTGATTTAATCAAAGACAGTTGAATCGTAGAATCGTTGGGTCGTAGATCTGATCGTAGGGTTGGAATTTGTATCCATGTGATGATCATCAAACCAAAGTTGATTGATTTGTCGAGAAAGAGATCGATGCGTGATTGATCGTTGCAGACGATTGTGGAGATTGGATCAACCGTGTGATCGTAGGAGAAGGCGAGTGATGGGTCTTGGAATGAAGCATGGATTGGAGAATCCGAATCGATTCATAGAAGCTCGATCGTAGATGGTCGTAGATTCAATCGTGGAATGATATCAAAGAGAAGAAGAGATCGCAGAATCAAATGTCAACGAAGGGGATAAAGGCTGAGATCCATCAGTGCCAAGCGTAGTATAAAAGTCAAACGTTGAGAATTGCTCGTTTCAACGTTGGTGGAGAGGGGAGACGGATAGATTGAACTGTAGTTGTTGATCATTGAGGATCTCGACAGAGGGGAGATCAACAAGGAGAATGGATTTCTTTATCGTAATCGATCACTATTGGAGGGTTTGATTGGAATGTCCCTGTACCGGAGCCATGGTGGACTTGGTGGAGAGATCGATTAAGCGTACAGTAGGATATGATTGAACGTTGATGAAGAGGAGATCGATGGTCATAGTTGAGAATCGACTGTAGTTGCCACAGGTGCTAGAAGTTGCCAAAGAGACGTGTCCTTGGATATGATGTTGATTCATAGGCTATGTCAATCGATTAGACGTGGTGTCGTAGTGATCAATTGGAGAAGGAGAGACCGACAGTCGACGGAGGGATTGACACAAATGTAGGAATCGAATGAAACTCGTCCACCTGGAAGGGAGGTGGGGAGGATCGATTGGATGGTTGGATCAAATCGGATTGAAGATCATATCCCAGAATGGTCGAGTGTCCAATCAGTAGACTTCTTCTGTTCTGATTGAGATCTGATCTAGCTCGTGTGCTAATGGAGCTTTGAATGGTATCTGTGTCTTGATACTTAGTCAGGCCTCGTTTTGAGTATCGATTTTGTGATCAAAGCGGTGACGGTTTATTGTCAAACACGATTGTTATATCGTAGGAATCGATATGATCGTAGAATCGGATCGTATAAGGATGATATCACGAAATCGAGGTCGCGTGTGTATTGAAAGGGCTTGAGGGGGTAGCGCGAAGGAAAGGAACTCTTGGGTCTAGTGGATGCCACCATAATCAAATCCCATGGTTGTGGATTATACAAAGAGGCCTTAGGGCGGAGGACATGCACCCCTTGATCCACAAGCAGGGGGAATCATGGGAGTGGAAGGAGGCACCCGCAGATTAGGAAGGATCATGGGGAATGCAGAGTCGGAGCCAGAGCGGGACGGACGGTGGTGGCGAACATGAGGGAGGATACAACACAGTGGAAGGGGACTGAGTATAGCGGATGTGCGGGGTCGTCGGATGCTGTGCGTCATGTGGGTATACACCCCCTGATCCGGAACGGGATGTGGCGGCCAGATTGAATAATGGGAAGGAAACTTGGCTGTATCAATGAGCGCCGGGGGAAAGGAGTCGTATCGAGCGAATCTCAGAATTTAGGCACCATATGTGAGCATGGTAGTTCAATCGAATTCCATGGTTGAAGATATAAAGGGAGTCGGAGATGCGAAGGATTGACTGGTAAATCAGATGTCTTGATCAAGATGGCAAAGGGATTCGGCGTGGTGGTAGACTTCCCCTGGCAGGGAAAGCGATGGTAGAATCAATGGCCAACGAAATATTCGATTAGATGTATACTGAACGGCAGTGGAGCTCGAAACGAAGAGTTCTGGTATTGTAGTGTTGTTTTGTGGTACACCCCCTTTGATCCGGAGTCGAGTGCAGCGACCGCAGTGGAGGCGAAAATTCCAAAGAAGAACACGTGGCAGAGGTGACAGTTTGTTTGTTGGGGTCGAGAACATAATCAAAGCGATGACAATTGATGGAACGTAGTACGAATCGTGATTTGATACGTTGGATCGTAGAATCAATCGTAGCTTGAATTAATATTGGATGGCAAAGAAATCATTAAGCCGTAGCAGACAACAATGGGTTGAATGGATTGTTAAGATCAATATGGTCGGAGACAAAACCAGGGACCAAAGTGATTGATGAAACATGGTTCCTAACAAAGATGATCGGTTGATCGGACAGATATGCAGGACGCTGTCCTGTGTAGTGAAGTGGTACCGATAGACCGTAGGGTAAATTGTAGGAGAAGAAATAAGGGAAGCTGTAGAAACAGATTGACTTGTAGATTCGGAGCCTTCAACGATAGATATGTCACAGAAGCGCTCAAGGAGTGCCCCATGGTTGTAAAAGAAAGATGCGGTGCACACCCCCTAATCCGTGGCTGATCGTGGAAAAATGGTATTGGCCGGATTGGAGGAGACCAAAGCCAAATGTGGGAGGAAAGGCAGTCGGAAAGACATGCATAAGGGGAAGTGAGCAAGTTCCGGTCGCAATGTTTGGTCAAAATTATTGTACGGCCAATTCCTCGACAAGACATGAGTAAGTAGGTGGTATAGCTTGAGCTTGAGAGCATCGCAGCGGCGTTTGGTGAGGCACACCACGACGGTATAACCGGATCTGACATATGGATTTGTAGGAGTTAGATGCATACAATGCTGATGATGGATCTGATCGTAGGATCAATGTTCAAAGACGAGACATCAACTGTGACCATAGATCGAATCGTAGATCGAATCGTAGATCTTGAAAAGCAGCGCTTGATTGTAGATATATCCAGAACAGAGACGGTTGATTGGGGGTGAATGATGATCGATTGATCGATCGAATGGCAGGAATCGTAGTATCAAATCGGTATTCTTCTGACTCGGGAGGAAGGAAGGAACCATATCAAAGCCAATACAGTGGATCATAGGATCGTTGCGGCGTAGATTGATCTTAGATTGATCTTAGATGGATCGTAGATCAAATCGGAGATTCAGATCCATACAAGTCCACTGAAGTCCAGTGATCGAATTGTGATCGTAGATATGGAATCAAATCGTAGTATCGTCAATATACTAATCGTAGAACCAAGGATACAGTTAGTGCCCCACGATTGTAAGGGAAGACTTGTTGATGCAGGTGGATCAAGTGGTGTATATCCAACGATGGGATCGTATATCCATGTGATCGGAGGTCAAATTGTAAAGATCGTGTCTTGATCATAGAGCAAATGGTACCCCATGATGGGAATAGATAGTATGTCGAATCGTAGAATGTGAGTGATAGTGGATACCAACGTGAAATAGCAGAAATACAATCAATTGCTCGCGTCCGCTGTTGGAGATCGAATCGAAGACGGCTGACTGATCAATCGTAGAATCATAAAAAAATAAAAATGCAAGTGTACACCCCTCGATCCAGAGATGGTGGTATCAGCCAGAATGGAGGAGACAAATCCACAGATGATGGGAGTAAACGGATTCGTCATTTGTACACGACAAGGGAGGTAGTTTGGTGGAGTAAAGCAACTGCCTTTGGAGGGGGAAGTTGCAGTCGGTTGCAATGTTCAGTCAAAAGTGTCGTAAAACCAATTCATCAACAAGATGTTGGCATATAGATGATACAGCTTGACCTTGAGGGCATCCCAATGTCGTTTGGAGAGTCAAAGGACAGGCGGATGATTCGGTCTGGAGGAAATTTGATTATGGCATGGAGATTGCAATGATCGGATGTATGCAGGAGCGGCGTGTGAATGGTCGGTGTCCTCAGCAAGTGTCTCAGATGGTGGTGAGGGAACAGATTTTGGTACACGTCAGAATGTTGCAATTTCATTCTGAGGATTGAAGGTCCATACAAAGTTGGTTGGTTTCCAAGGTGGAGCAGAATGATAGTCTGAGCTGGGCAATGTGGATGGCGTTACAGGTAGTGAGGTTACAGTGGACCTGTCCTGACGTTGAACATGAGGACCTGAGGAAGTGGCACGTTGGAAGGAGATGGAGTTGGATCGGACTCGGCGAAAGGAGACGGAGTCACTGTTGGGGGAGTATGTCCATGTCCATGTGTGACTGGGAGGAAAGGCCATGAGATAAGTTTGTTTAAATGCAACGTAATCAAAATAGGGATCTGGTAGGTCAAAGCAAAATTCATTTTCGCGGGAGATGGTTCTCCTGGAGAATTTCAGGATATTTGCCACTCGATTGTTGTATGACGCGGCGGTGGGCAATGGTTTCAGAGGCTTGGATTTCTCAGAAGCCGTTGCTTTGCTGCTGTTTCTATCGTAAACCTTGGCAAATTCGTATGGATACCATCCTTTATCAAACCCCCAATGTTGGATGCTGAATTCCAATTGGATGGTAGGATTTTTATACTGGTGATAGTCGAGCTTTGCCGCGTTTGCTGCAGGAGCAAGTGCATGGTAGTCATGAACGGGTCTCCTTGTCGTATTCACAGTCAAGGCACCAAATGGTAGAGTGTTCCAGAAGCATTCTAATGTGTTGTTTACATTTGGGAGATACTTCTGATATAGGGAGATTTTCTATGATGGCTGCGGTGACAAGGGATTTGATTCGGGAAATGGCGTCCGGCTTGAGGGTCTCAGCACCATGATTGTCGACAGTGAGTATGCTGTTAATATCTGTCAATTTCTGGGAGTATGCCGCGTTGAGTAGGTTTTGGGCGGCATTGTTCTTGCCAGCTCCTACTGGTTTTCTGAATGAGAACTGTATGGCTTCGACATAGTTCCAATCGCTCCAGCCGTCATAGTTCAAGTCGGTTCGTTGCGTCATGGTGAAGTCGTGATTGTAATCATTGGTAGACGGATGGTAGTAGCGAATCAAGCGTTTGGTGTTTCCCGTTGACGGAGGGAGAATGGGATTCGCTGTAGATATGGATGTATTGAACGGCGGAGTTGTTCAAGGCCCTCAAGCAGTAGAAGAGGTATTCTCTAGATTGTTGGAGAAACAATTTTCGGAAATAATGATCGGTTATCAAAATATCGAATGATCGTCGTTGCCGTGGTAATCGATCGTGGGTAGAAAAGAATCAACCGTGGGATGTCCGTCGGATAGACAATCGGATCTGAACAGAAAATTCCGGTAGAAGGATTGGTAGTACGCCGTGGAGATCAGGGGGAATGGATTGTAGGAATCAATTGCCGTTGGAGTAGTCAGGTAAGGAACGCGTGTGGGCAATCTTCGTAGATCGGGGATGAACGTGAAGGTGCCGTACGGTAGCTGTTAGAATATTCCGGATGATTCGGGGGAAGAAGGGAATTCGCAGTCCGGGAGAACGTTTGCAGGAAGCAGGATCAAGGAAAGGAGTTGTTTGGTAGGCCGTGGAGGTAAACGCCGGGGTAGATGTTACTGTAGTTGTCGGCGAGAGAAAGAGCTGACAAAGAGAGAACCGATTAGCGGAGAAGCAATCGGAGTAGATCGAAGTATGGATTATCGAGTGATCAAGATTTCGAAAAAAACCGTCGAAATGATCCGCGAAGGTACAGAAATAACCGAAGGGATTTTCCGATAAAGGAAGAAGATAATCGTCGGCGTTATCAGGGATGGAAGAAATGTTTGTCAGAGAAACAATCGAAGTAAATTGAAGTTTCGATTTAATGTCGATAGTTATGAAAGATTAGAAGGGAGTCGCTCAACAGCAGGCTCACAACAATCTTGATTAGATCTGAGGGATTCCTTTAGTGGGTTTTTTGTTTGGGTAATCCGCGTCGGAAGGAGATAACCGGCGGAGTCGGCGAAATGACCGAGCGTAGGTGCGTGGGATGACCAAAAGAATGTTCACAGATCGTGATCGTAGATCGTTTTTTGAGGAGCAGTTATCGAATTGTCAATGTCGGCCTTGGATGTGTATTACAGAAGGAGATTCTTGGTAGAAGGATCTGTAGACACAGTGGGTCGGGGATCGAAATATTGAATTATCGAGTGATCCTCGGAAAGATCCGCAGAGGTGCAGAAATAACCGAAAAGAGGCCGTCGTCTTCGTCAAAAGAAATGGCAGAAGGAGAAAAGGAGTATTCGATATATCGAGATGTCGAAACGGCGTGGTGGACCGAAGGAATCTTCCGAAGGAGGAACAAACGACGGTGTTGAATGTAGTGAATAAAGCAACTAACGTAGGGTGAGTTGCAGTCTGTTGTGGTTTGAAGTGTTGCGTAGCACTATCAAATGGGCGTCAATGGTCCGGTATGGGGATGATGGACGCGGAAGAAAAAAATATGGTTGGGTGATTGCAATCAGCGTGTCCGGTGCAATGCTGGGCTTTCATTAAAGACGGCGGTGGTCTTTAGTTTGTAACTGTGTTAGTCCAGAGAGCTGGTTGTGGGTTACAAGGCTTGTGATAGCGAGTACAACCCCTGATCCACAAGCTGGGAACAGAAAGACAAGGTACAGTCCAGGGTGCGGCCCTCAGAAGGGAGGCGCCGCAAGAAAAGAAACCTGGAGTGGAGGTCTAGAATGTGCCGCACAGGGAGCTAAGCACACAATTGCCTCTGGTGTTAACCGTCAGTTGAGGTACTGATC
The DNA here is from genome assembly GCA_037355745.1 of Pseudo-nitzschia multiseries. Lineage (NCBI taxonomy): Eukaryota > Bacillariophyta > Bacillariophyceae > Bacillariales > Bacillariaceae > Pseudo-nitzschia > Pseudo-nitzschia multiseries. Next base: position 1,700,788 of record CM074788.1, read on the forward strand.
GGGCGGAGATAGAGGGCTCTATAACCTGTTGTAACTCTAAAAATTGACCGAAAGGTATAGGATAATTGAAATTTAAAGAGAAGTGAGCTCAGAGAGACACCCTTATTTTTACTATGTATTTTGCACCGTATCGGGGCTCTCTGCTGTATTTTACATGGTAGAGATCTTCCCCGGTTATTTGTTACCATCATCGTACCAATACTGTTGCTGTGTTAGCGTCATGTCGGTCTTACCGTATCAAATGACCGGTCGTATACGTCATAAGACAGAGAACACATGATGTGACCTAGATATCTTGATACTTGAAGTCATTTTTATCTCTGGAGGAGTATAAGTGACTTTTCAAGTGTAGAATGGATGTAACCGCTGTAGAATGTACGTAAGTAGGGTACATGTATTTTTGACCGACAACACTATAACCTGTTGCTACTCTAAAAATCCACCGGAAGGATAGGATAATTAAAATTTAAAGAGATGTGAGCTCAGAGAGAGGCTCTTATTTTCGCTATGTATTTTGTACTGTGTTGGGGCTCTCTGCTGTATTTTACATAATAGAGATCTTCCCCGGTTACTTGTTACCCTTCTCGTGCCGATACTTTCGCTGCTGTTTCTGTGTTAGTGATCGTGTCGGTCTTATTGTATCGATCATTCTATGGTATTGGTCATTTCGTCGTATACGAGGTTAAGTGTTTTATCCGATGGGGCGTATGCTTGTTCGTGGTATTTGAGATAGATGAGGCCCATTCGGAATCAGTATTGATTTTCTTGATTGCAATAAGTAATTTCCTCACGGGATATCAAGTACATTCTTACGAATATACTTAAGCGTTCCAAGTGTTCACTTATTGGTCAAGTATTTGGAGAGATCTTGTTTCTGATGGATTATCCTCCTTTTATTTGTAGCCTTCGGTGATATCGTTTATACCACTTAAGGATTCCAGGTAGTGGAGGTGCGTTTGATTCTAATGCTTGATCATCGGAATATTTGTATCTCATTCCGCACCTCGGTCGTCGTTTCGTTTTGTCAGCTTTTTCGATCGAATTTGATGCCGACAAGAAGTTCGTATTTTTTGCCAACAACATCAACAAAGCCAAATCTCTCATTGCCAATGATATCCTCCTTGCCTTTCCTGATCCAAACAACCCTTTCCATGTCTGTACTGATGCTTCTGACTACCAACTCGGAGCTGTCATCCTCCAAGATGGCAAAATCATCCTTTGCTTCTCCAGAAAACTCAACGCCGCTCAACGGAAATACCCAACGGTTGATAAAGAGATGCTCTGTATTGTAGAAGTCTTCAAGGAATTCCGCACCATTCTTTGGGGTGCTGAAATCATAGTGTGGACAGACCACATCAACTTAACCCGCCAAAACCTTACAAGCCACAGAATCATGACTTGGAGAATGCTTCTTGAAGAATTTTCCCCAGTATTCAAATATGTCAAAGGCAAAGACAACGTCATTGCTGACGCGCTCTCCAGGCTCCCACTCCAGCAAGACACTCCTGAGAAGAAGAAGGAGTTCTTCAGTCCCGCTCCTGATCCAACAGATGACGACTCGGACCTTGAAACTACCGGCTCCACAATCAACTGTGACTCAACGGACTCCGACCTTCTCTCTCTTTTTGAATTGTTTCTTAACTACCCAGAAGACATCCCCATGTACCCCTTAGCCTTCGACCAACTCGCCCAAGACCAAGCAGCCAATGTAGATATCTCTACCAATCCCCGGTACACAACTGAAAACTTCAACGGAATAGACTTAAAAATTGTAGACTCCAACGGCCGACAGAAAATTGTACTCCCTCCAAACCGAGTGCAAGCCACAATCAAATACTACCACCATGTGCTTGGCCATGCCGCCGCAGAAAGATTGTATCGAACCATTAACCAATTCGTATACGCCCCAAACTTGAAGGACCAAATCAATTCCTTTTGCAGAACTTGTGAGGCGTGCCAAAGATACAAGAATAGCCACCAAAGCCATGGACAACTCCCTACCAAGGAACACCAATACGTCCCTTGGGATACGATCGCAATCAATGGAGTAGGTCCCTGGAAAATCAGGATCCCTGGGCATGGAACTGTTTCCTTCAATGGCTTCACCATGCCACCAAGCGAACCTGTACAAGAAGGAGAAGAGTGTGGTATTCCAAACGGTCACGATTGAAATTACCCACGATTCAAGAAAATCTGGAATCTGACATCAGCATCAACGCCACACCAGCCGGCCCTTCAATATTGAAGACTGGATGAAGAACATATCCAAATTCTCCATGTACAATGTGCGTTGAATTCCGATTCAACACCTGTTTACTGTTACAAGTTCCCAACTGCTCCTTGGAGTAGTTGACAGGGGAGCTAGCTCACAATCTTAGTTTTTAACCGTTACATAAACCTTATTTTAGTACCTTTTTCTAGAGGCATACGACACTTCTTGTGGTATTCCAACGCTCACGATTGAAAATTACCCACGATTCAAGAAAATCTGAAAAGCAATGCCACGCAAGCCGGTGTTCAATATTGAACACTGGATGAAGAACATATCCAAATTCTCCATGTGCTTCTCTATGTGCAATGTACGTTGAATTTCCACTCAACGGCTTTTTACTGTTACAAGCTTTCTCAACGGCTCCTTGGAGTGGTTGACAAAGCTAGCTCACAATCTTAGTTTTTAACCAATACATAACTCAAACCTTATTTTAGTACCTTTTTTCTAGAGGCATACGACACTGTTTAAACAGTCGAAAAACTGCTTCGACCTTATTACTACCGGTAAAGACTACTTCAACTACCCGAGTAAATACTACTACAACAACTATAAACAACCACCAATTGATCCTGAAGATTGTCCAGTAACAAGAGAAAACAATGTCGTACTCAGTCATCCCCTTGAAGTATGACTTTGATCAAGAGTCTATCGACAAAGTGGAATACAAGAACACCCAAGAAGTCAATGGAGCTCAAGAAGTTACCAAGATCAAAATCCCCTTGATTACTGCAGGATCAACCAAACTACAAATCCTTTTTACCATCAATGAGTTCATCCAATCCAAGAAGATGCTCAACCTAACCACAGGACCAAGAATCTATGACAAATTTGTAGATCTCCTCAGAGACTACACCGACTGTAGCTGGTGGAATAGCTATGTGTCAACCAATGTGCCACAGAGAACTGTGGACAACTTCCAAACCACAATGGAAGAATTTATCAACTACAAGTTTGACAACAACCTTGACGCCTATCAAAACCACAGAAGATTCCTCACCAATATCAAGAAGCCAACCACCATGACAGTACACCAATTTGTAGCACAAGTCAACTTCCACAACCATGTTATCCTCCCATTACTTCCGGGACACCCACCAGAAGATGCAGAGATCAAGGAAAGAGAGTTCAAGAATCTAATCATTGAATCGATGCCTGAGGACTGGAAACACACCTACCAACAACACCACTCTCCCCATAGAGATTCCCTCTCTGAAATGATGATGAGATTCGAACGATTTCAATATGCGCAGAATAGAAAGAAGAAGTCAGATAACCCCTCTCAAAACACCAACAACAGCAACAACAATGCCAACAACAATCGTAACAACCGGAATGGAAACAGCAACAACAACCGCAACAATTGAAACAATCGGAACCGAAACAATAACAACAACAATAACAATCGAAACAACAACAACAACAACAATCAACGCGGCAACAACCAAGGCAACAACAAAGGCCCGGCTAGAATTTCCAACGACTCACCATGTCCTATCCATCCGGGTACCAACCACACTTGGGGCCAATGCTACACCAACAAGTATGGCACAAACTCCAATCAGTCCAATAACAACATAGACAACACCGACTTGCATGTGAATGATCGCAGCAATTCCAACAACAGCAATCGATCCACTACCTCCTCTTCACATGGCAGTAACTACCATGAACCAGAACAACATATGTGTGTCTTCATCAATGAACCAGAAGAAACCATACCTGCAGCCCCTTGGCCGGATCTCTTCCATGTAGATATGGAAATAGATGAAGAATACTACAACTCGGATCTTCAAAGGTTTCCCACTGAAAGGACCAATTCTGGCAACAACAAACAATCGGTTGCTCCCAGCAACACAGATGTCGACCTTGCTCCCACCACAGTAAGTGTCTGCAACTCAATCAATGGATCCCTTGGAAAGTACTACTTGAAAACCCTCTTCAATTCTGGATCAACCGACAACCTCATAGTGGAATCAGCAATTCCCTCCGGAATCAAGAAGAACCTTCTAGACCAACCAATCCAAATGCAGACAACAAATGGCAAAACCACTTGCAACCACTATGTAACCTTGGAGAACACTGTATTTCCAGAACTATCCTACTCGATGAAAGTCCTACAAATCAAGTGCTTTGTAGTCTCTCAGAATATCAACTACCACCTCCTTATTGGAAGGAAAACCATGAGAGATCTTGGAATGAAGATGGACTTCGAAACTTGCACCATTGAATGGTATGAGAAGACAATGGACTTCCATCCCAGGAATTACTTCAACAACAAGTCCTTGCTCCACAAGGTCATGTCTGCAGAACCACACACCGTTGCAGACAGTTACTCCAAGCAAGCAATCCAACAATCATATGTTGATGGCACCACCAAGTATGAGAAAACCGACCTCCACAAGCTAGTCAATGAACAAAACCATCTCTCCTACCATGAGAAACAAGCCTTGTTACCAATACTCCTACAAAATGAAGAACTTTTTGAAGGGTTGAATGACAAAGAATTAGGTATTTTCCCTAATCAAACCTTCCACATTGATCTCCAAGAAGGCACAACTCCATTTCATGTAAAAGAACCATATTCCATTCCACTGCACCAACAAGAAGCAGTGAAGAAAGAAATCGATCGACAAGTAAAACTTGGTATCCTCGAACGATGCTATGCCACGGAATGGGGAATGCCAACCTTTGTAGTCCCAAAACCAGATGGCTCCTGTCGACTCATCAGTGACTTCCGCAAACTCAACAAGGTCACCAAGAAAGTTCACTATCCACTTCCAAAGCTCCAAGATATCTTCCACAGAAGAAGAGGCTTCAAATATGTCACCCTTATCGATGTCAGCATGCAGTTCCACACCTTCAAACTTGATGAAGCGTCCACCTGGCTTTGTGTCCTTGTTACTCCATTTGGAAAATATTGACTGCTCCGATTGCCAATGGGCTTCCTTAACTCGCCAAGTTGGGCCCAAGGCTGTATGGAACAAATGCTCTCACACTTGAAGGACATTGAAGTATATATCGATGATATTGGTATCTTTTCAGATACTCTTGAATCCCATTGTAAATCAGTCTCTTCTGTCCTCTCCTTACTGAAGTCCCACAACTTCTCTGTCAAGCCCTCCAAGTGCCACTGGTTTCAATCGCAAGCACCCTGGCTTGGCCACATTATCTCTCGTGATGGTATTAGACCCAATCCAAACAAGATTGCTCCGATCCTGAAACTTGCTTTTCCCTCAACAACAACCCAACTTCGATCCTTTGTTGGGATGATTAACTTCTATCGGAACTTCTATCCCAAACGCGCTGAAGTCCTTGCACCCCTTACCGGCCTCTCTGGAAGAGCCAAAGGCAAAATCTCTCCAACTCCGGAACTTCTTCAAGCTCTCAACAAAGCCAAGTCCCTCATTGCCAATGATATCCTCCTTGCCTTTCCTGATCCAAACAAGCCCTTCCATGTCTATACTGATGCTTCTGATTACCAACTCAGAGCTGTCATCCTCCAAGATGGCAAAATCATCCCTTGCTTCTCAAGAAAACTCAACGCCGCTCAACGGAAATGACCAACGGTCGATAAAGAGATGCTCTGTATTGTAGAAGTCTTCAAGGAATTCCGCACCATTCTTTGGGGTGCTGAAATCATTGTATGGACAGACCACATCAACTTAACCTGCCAAAACCTCACAAGCCATCGCATTATGACTTGGAGAATGCTCCTTGAAGAATTTTCCCCAGTATTCAAGTGCTGTTGTTACTCTAAAAATCGACCGGATAGGTATAACGAATTGTTTAAATTTAAAGAGATGTGAGCTCAGAGAGAGGCTCTTATTTTTACTATGTATTTTCACTGTATCGGGGATCTCTGCTGTATATTACTTGGTAGAGATCTTCCCCGGTTATCTGTTACTGTTGTCTTTACCGTCGTACCGATTCTTTTAGTGCTGTTGCTGTGTTAGCGTCGTGTCGGTCTTACTGTATCGGTCATTCGATGGTACCGGTCATTTTGGGGTTAAGTATTCTGTTCGATGGGGCGTATGCTTATTCGTGGTATATATGCTGGGTATGAGGCCCATCCGGAATCGGTACTGATTTTCTTGATTGCAATAAGTAATTTCATCACGGGATATCATATACATTCTTTTGAATGTACTTATGGGTTCCAAGTGTTTACTTACTGTTCAGGTCTTTGGATATTTCTTGTTTCTAACCGATTATCCCTTTTTGTTTGTAGTCCTAAGTGATATCGTTTTACCACTTAGGGATTTTCATGTAGTGGAGGTGCGTTTGATTCTAAGCCATGGAATATTCATATCTTGTATTGTTTTCTTCCGCACCTCGGTCGTTTCATTTTATCGGCCAAAGTCCGTATTTTTTCGCCGACAACACACCCCTTGATCCAATACTCTACTTGCGTGGTATTGGATTACTGTCGGAGTATATCATCCTGAGTTTTATTGATTGATGGATCGAACGTTCGGATCGAATCGAATTGTGTCGTTGAACAGAATCGACTAATAGATTGAATGTTCGGATCGAATCGTAACAAGCAGGCGATCTAACCTGGGTAGTGTCCCATGATGTATCTTGCGTGTCAGGCGTGCAAGATCCATCCCAAAGGTTTGGTTAGATTATCAGCCGGGTTGATAACTCCAGGAATATGGATCATCTTGATTTCACCATTTACTTTCCATGCTTGGATGGCAAAGAACCTGATTTCAATATGTCTGGTCCTTTCAGTTGGCTTCTGGGCATTGATGATTTCAATTGCTGATGCATTGTCTTCATAGATCGGAGTTGGACCAACTTGGGTGAATCCTAATTCCTTGAGTATGGATCTGAGATATCTGGCTGTTTTGGCTGCTGTTACTGCAGCAATGAACTCAGCTTCGGTAGAACTCTGTGCAGTAAGTGACTGAGCTTTGGATCTGTAAACAATTGCTCCACCAGCATAAGTGAAGACGTATCCTGTGGTGGACCTCCGGTGTTTTGGATCATTTCCATATGCGGCGTCCACAAAACACATCAGTTTGGCTTGCTTGATGTCTTCCGGGAATGTTGGGAGTGATGGATCTTGGACTGCATCATTGTATGGTTCTCCTGGTGGCAAAGTTGGCTCAGCATTTGGTCTGTAGAATCTAATACCCCAAGATCTGGTTGTTCTGAGATAGCGGGCTATGTTCTTCAGACTTGAATAGTGGAAGGCAGTGGGATTGGAACTGTATTTTGACATCAGAGTCACTGCGTAGCCAATGTCTGGCCGGCAACTCACATATGCAAACATCATTTCACCTAAGAGTGTCCTGTAGGAGAAGCCAGATGTGGATTGCAATTCAGCATGTTCCTTGGTGCCTTCTAATGGTCCATTCGTGTGTGATTGAAGTTGACTCAGTACTTCCGTTGATAATGGTGCTGAAGGCTTGGAGTGAGGTTTCATCTTAGAATCAGTCTCCCAACCATGGGATGTCATGATTCTGTCAATGTAATTTGCACAGGACAGTTCAATGTAGTCAGTGGTCTGTTTGACATCAATTCCGTTGAAGTCTTCAAGCAATCCCATTTTTGTGAAGGGGACAGCATCTTCTTTGGGAAGCTTCAGTTTTGCACCAATTATATCATAGATCTTGTCAGATATGGATTCTGATGTGCATGCCAGTGCAAAATCGTCAACCTGTCTCAGCATGTAGACTGTTTCTCCTTCAAAAACCGTTGTGTAAATTGTTCTGTCATGCGTGGTGGTCTTGAAGTTGAGATCAGGGCCTTTCAATATTTTGTTGATGTGGGTTTCCCAAAGTCGTCCTGATTCTGGGTGGCCTTGGAGTGCTCGAAGGACAGGGAGCACCAATCTTCTATCTATGTCCTTGCCATGCTTGTGCCGGTACCATTCTGCGTATGCATCATCAATAGTCATGTATGTAGGAATGTTGGGTCCTGGACTATGCGCGTAGGCGTCAGCCGCATCCCCCCCATAGACTTTGAGATTGAGACTTGCTGCAATGGCAAAGAACAGTCTTTGGATGGGGTGTTCAACACATGATGAGTATGACATGGCTATGGCATGCAGAGTTGGAGCTGCATACTTGCTTCCATTGCAACATTGCCTGGCTCTTCTGACACCATTCCTTTTGACACTGTATTGCCAATGGGGTCTGAGAATAATAGCTTCTGGATCCTTAGGGTATTGAATTGGTGATCCAAACATTTCCAAATCTTCAAACTGATCAAGCTGTTTTCGCTCACCAGCTTGCCATTCTGCCCATGTAGATAATGACTTGAGATTCCTTCGAGTAAAGTGCCCTAGTGCTTGTTCTTCAGGTGTAGTTGCTTTTGAATTGATGGCCTTGATTAAGAGTTCAATTTCTTCAGTTGGCAGTGAATCTGCATCTATAGGTAATGCATGATTTCCTGGTTTATGGAGCTTAGTGATGGCTCTGAGCGATGCGATGTCAATGGTGGGAATGACAACCTCCATGTCATCTTCGAGTGGAGCCAAGTGTTTTTGGATGGAGGCATGAAGTGTTTCAGTGCTATCAACCTGGTTGATTCTTGATTGTATCAGCTGCTTGTATTTGGTACCAATGCGCTGGATAGCTTTGATTGATGAAATCCGGTCCAAGAATGGTGGATCTTCTTCATCAGTGGGTTCCTTCCAGGAGGTATTGGGAGCAAATAAACCATATTCATTTGAGTGTTTCCTGACCTCCTTCATAGATAATTTTTCTTCAAGTGCAAAGGTAATTGGTGTATCTATTGAAGAATCCCGCACCCCTTGATCGTGGGAGGTCTGTAAAGCTGTAGTAACATCAGCAGCAGTAAAGACACGATTGTGATTGATAGATACAATGTAGGCGCCTCTGAGCTTGGAGAGAGTCTTCTTACGGGAGGAGAAAAGCTGTGAGGCAGGACTGTTTGGAATGATATCTGTGATGTAAGCTCTGCCAATCAGTGAGTCGGTGGCATATTGAAGACCAAAGGCTGGATCAGCACAAGATGGGGAGACAGTGAGTCTGAGATTCGTGAGATCTGCAAAGGGGGAGATGGAGAATTGGAATTCACTAGATGATACCTCACGGGGTTCTGCAGGAAGTGGAGTGTTGTCATCAGTCCGGAGCAGGTGCTTGACATTAGCGGGGAGGTCTGCAAGTTGGAGATCGTTCATCCCTTCATCAAACCTGACATGGGTGGCTATTTTGACGCGGTGGGTCTCAGTATCATACCAAAGGATGTTTCTGGTAGTGTATGGGACAAAACCCAGGAAGATGCCTTTGCGAGCATTAGGTTTGAGCTTGATGGATCGTTTGCCTGGAGGTCGCACCCAAACTCTGCACCCAAAAGTGCGGAAGTCAGCAAGATTTTCCTTGCGACCTGTTGCCAATTCTATGGGTGAATGTTGTTGATTGCCTTCAGGAAATGCATTGGACAACCGTAGAGCGTGATAGAAAGCAAACGGCCAGAACTTGATGGCCAGATTTGCACCACTGAGCATGGTGCGCATGGAATTAGCTAGGGTGCGATGTGCTCGTTCAACTGTACCATTCTGGTGAGATGCGTCGGCGCCAGTGGGAAAGATGGAGTATCCGAATGCGGAGAAGAGGTTTCTGATGTCAGGATTGTGATAGAGTTCTCCGCCTTGATCAACTGAAACATACTTGTTGGCACAAGTTGGGTTGTACTGGGCGAAGAAATGTTCCAACCAATGCAGTGGCGCTGCCTTAGAGATTCGTGTATCACCATATTTCATACCAGTATAGTGATCTGTGATGAGAATCCAAGCTGTTTCTCCATGAATGAATTCATAATCGCGCTTGCGTTTGCTGTTGGAGGATCTGGCACCTGAGAATGCAAAATCAATGGATAAACCTTGAAACGGTTGTGTAGCCTTTCGTGTGGATTGTGAGCCAGCAGGTGTTTTGGTTTGCTTACATTGTATGCAAGTTGGACATTGGTCAAGAATACTTGTTTGACGCTTGAACTTTGGTACCCCAACGATGTGCTTATGAGCCTGATACAGAAAGTCATCGCACGGGTGTCCCAATCGTTGATGCCACAGAAGTTTCGATGTCTTGGTTTTGATGGCGTGGATGGGGATATTTTTGTCCACAATCTTGGTGAAGAACAATTTAGCATCAAACTTTGGCACGTCGCTGGTATCAGACTGAGCTTGAGCTGCTTCTGTGCATTTTTGCAGTGTGACAAGATTCGTGTATACATCGTATCTGTAGGTGCTAATGGCTTCTTGGGAGGCCAGTTCACAAGCTTCCTTGAACTGCATGTCAGTAGCCAGAGTATAGGCTGACGATGTGGCACAATTAGCATATGGAGATGCAATATCAACATCTGGAATCAGTACTGGGTGTGTATAGCATTGACCATCAATGATGCTTCCATGGAGGACAATGCTGCTGGCAGTGTTCTGCTTGTGATGACAGATAATTGTGAGATTGCCGGTTTGTGGAGCAGCTGAGTCATAGTCGTCAATGAATGATTTATGGATTGACTGCCCACTGAACTGACGTCGCATGCGAGATGTCATTCCACAGAGATCGTTCTCACTCAGTAATGTTGTTGACAGGGAGGGAGAATAGTAGAAGAAGACTTTGAGATACCCTATGTGGTTGGGTGCTGGGATGTGCAAATATCCCGAGCCTTCAGGGATGCAGGTAGCTGCTTTTCCTCCTATTGCTGCTGTAAGCCTGACAGGACATTTCCTTATCCTGGTGTAAGGTTTGTAACCGTGCAGGATGTGTTTGAGATTTGTGCAGGAAACTTTTGCACCGGTGTCAATCTGAGCCCTGACACCATGTTGGAAGTAGGCTGTAGCTGCAATAGGGTCTGGTGGGACTAGGGATTGCACATTGTATGTATCAACTGGTGTAGGGTTGTCCCTATCAAAATTGGGATCCTCATTGGTCTTCAGGTGTGATTCCAATGTAGGGGTTGTAGCCTCAAGTGATTCCATATCACAGTAGATATCAATTGGGATTGATGACTGGAGGCTGTCCTTAGGGAGGAGATTGACGGCACCAATTTTGACAGATTCGTAGGAGCTGACGCTGCTGGAGTCCAAGGAGGGGCATAAGCTGTTCACTTGGGGCGCTGTGACGTTGTCAAATCCTTGGGGATCATCTTGAGGTGATGTCATAGGATGGCTGCAAGAAAGACTTTTTATTGTTGGCCATTGCAAAAATTTTGTTCTTCTACTCCATCATCGGGTGAATCCTCATCTTGATCTTCATCGCTAATGTTGATCTGAGAGATTTGTTGAGTGGAATCTAAGAGCTGTTGGGTTTCCCTGTTGCATTTGCTTAGAAAGACAGCCGTGGCAATCCTATGTTTCTTGAGTGACTCTACATCTTGTAATGCAGGACAATTGTCAAAGCTATGGCCGGATGTATGGCACACAATACATTTTCTGGTTGTGTCGAAGAGACTGGGTTGCTTATCAAAGGCTGTGATAGCATTGCAGTACGCTTGGTGGAGGAAGGGATTGTCAGATTCTTCATTCATCTCCGGGTACCCAAGTGATTCAATCAGGCTGATTGAGTGGGAAGTCAAAGTAGAAGGTGTTCTAACAGTACTGTTGCTAGCGCGCTTTTGAAACCTATCATTCCGACGGGGACCTGGTCTGGTTCCTGAGACAGTCAGTTGCTTGGGCTGGATTGGTTTGGAGGTGTTCCTCTTGTACTTTTGTTCAGCCTTGATCTCTTGCTCATATGTTTGGAGGGTTTGTAGAAGCCTACCTGCCTTGTATTTGTCCCGTTTGAATTGGTCATCAGAGTCGCGTTCATCTTCTGTCTTTTTGAAGAGCTCTTCTGAGAGGGTGGTTCCTGCAATAAGGTTGCTGACTTCTTCTGTCGAACTGATAGTGCCAGGTTGGTTTTGGAGGAACACTCTGAGTCTCAAGTAATCCTTGTACCGGAAGTAGTATTCTTCAAGAGATTCACTTGCGTTTTGGTTTGGAGGATTTCGGACCATTCTGCTGGCATTGGATGGCCTTGTTGAGTTGGGATGTGTCTGAGAAATAACTGTGTATAGCGCTTCATAACCTTGTCCTCCTTCAAAGCTCTGGATGGTTGCCTTCATGCTTGCACATGAATCAGGGATGATTTTGTCGCTTCTGAGTGCGGTGTAAATCAGATTTCCCCATTCATTGATGGCCAATTCATATCTTAAAGGTAAATCATGTGAAAAGTTATTGCCAATTGTGAATCCTCTGAGGTGATCAGCTTCGCGCCTGAAGAGATAGTATGGATGGACATAAATATGGTGTTGCTGTGAGTGAGCTGTGATTTCTCTGTACCATTTCCTAACCTGAGGGTCCGTTGCATCCTTTAGTTGTGGAAAGCCTGAGAGGAATAGTTTGTCTCTAGCTGCTTCCTTGGACTTGTCATAGGCTCTGGTGAGATCAAAACAGTCACCACTTCTGGTGATCAGGCGCTGGTCATTTCTGCCACTGCCTAGATTGTGTAGGTAGTAGTTTTTGTTGTCGGCCAAAAAAAATACGGACTTTGTTGGCATCAAATTCGATTGGAAAAGCTGACAAAACGAAACAACCGAGGTGCGGGAAAACAAAACAATACGAGATGCGAATATTTCAAAGCTTAGAATCAAACGCACCTCCACTACATGAAAATCCCTAAGTGGTAAAACAATATCACTTAGGACTACAAACAAAAAGGGGATAATCGGTTAGAAACAAGAAATATCCAAAGACCTGAACAGTAAGTAAACACTTGGAACCCATAAGTACATTCAAAAGAATATACTTGATATCCTGTGAGGAAATTGCTTATTGCAATCAAGAAAATCAGTACCGATTCCAGATGGGCCTCATACCCAGCATATATACCACGAATAAGCATACGCCCCATCGAACAGAATACTTAACCCCATAATGACCGATACCATCGAATGACCGATACAGTAAAACCAACACGGCGCTAACACAGCAACAGCAGCAGAAGAATCGGTACGACGGTAAAGCAGACAGTAATAAATAACCGGGGAAGATCTCTACCACATGAAATACAGCAGAGAGCCCCGATACACAGTGAAAATACATAGTAAAAATAAGAGCGTCTCTCTGAGCTCACTTCTCTTTAAATTTAAACAATTCGTTATACCTATCCGGTCGATTTTTAGAGTAACAACAGGTTATAGAGCCCTTATACCTTCCACTAACAAGTGGATACCTTAAGCTACCTATCTCCGCCCCGTACTTCCAAGATGTGATTAGGAGTTCGATGGTAATGGATGGTTTTGAGGAGGCGTCTGTGTGGTTCGCGAGCGCTTCCTTAGCAGCTTTTTCTAAGTCAACAGGACCTCGCATTTTCTTGGAGTCTCCATTTGGCGCAATGTAGGATACAGCGCAACCAGATAGTAGTTGTGTGATGTGCCCTTTCTGGAGCTCGGTTAATTGGGGAAGAGGATAAGTGATCGAGTTGGCAACACTGCCACGTAGATTGATCATCATGGAAGGGGCTAGCACTTTAGCGTCCGTTGTGGTGCTCTCCACGAATAAGTCTTTGGTGTCGGTATCGTCCAGGATGGTGGAATATAGGGTATTCAATTGTTCATCGTATGGGCTGTTGCCCTTGAATTTGAAGCGAATGCCTTCAATTGCATTCCAATCAAAGAGGTCGGCCATGCTTGCTTGTGGATTATCAAAGAACTGTGTGTAGAAACAGTGGATACACCCCTTGATTCGCAAGCAGGAGGGGAAGAAGAAAGAACAAAAAAATTGGCGGCGACACGATGCGGCGGCGTCGGTGTCGGCGCAGAAGAACGGACGGCGATGACCGGAGGGAGGCGACGAATGAATCGGGAGACGTGGATCGAAACCGGAACCGAAAAGAACCGACGAGCGGAAGAAGACCGATGACCGGAGAAACCGGAAAGGAAGGATATCGGTCGTCGGGGAAACGAGAATCAAAGGAGGAACCGAGGGAGAATCGGAGGAAGGCACCGAGGAAAGGACCGAAGGAATTAAACGGAAAGAAATAACCGGTGTCGGCGGTAGAAGCGTCAATGACCGGAGAATTAAACGAAGAAAGGACCAAAGGATCGTTCGTCGAAGAAGAAAAAAATGTAGCGGAGTAGAAGAGAGGGGGAGATTGGAAGGGAGTCGCTCAACAGCAGGCTCGCGCAACAATCTCTGCGCTGGGGGGAAGGCCTATCGCTCAACAGCAATGTCCTCTGGCTGTGACCGGTCAGTGGAGGTGCTGATCGGGCGGAGATAGGCTCTTAAAGTATACGCCAACGCGTGAGTTATAAGGGCTCTATAACCTGTTGTTACTCTAAAAATCGACCGGATAGGTATAACGAATTGTTTAAATTTAAAGAGATGTGAGCTCAGAGAGACGCTCTTATTTTTACTATGTATTTTCACTGTATCGGGGATCTCTGCTGTATATTACTTGGTAGAGATCTTCCCCGGTTATCTGTTACTGTTGTCTTTACCGTCGTACCGATTCTTTTAGTGCTGTTGCTGTGTTAGCGTCGTGTCGGTCTTACTGTATCGGTCATTCGATGGTACCGGTCATTTTGGGGTTAAGTATTCTGTTCGATGGGGCGTATGCTTATTCGTGGTATATATGCTGGGTATGAGGCCCATCCGGAATCGGTACTGATTTTCTTGATTGCAATAAGTAATTTCATCACGGGATATCATATACATTCTTTTGAATGTACTTATGGGTTCCAAGTGTTTACTTACTGTTCAGGTCTTTGGATATTTCTTGTTTCTAACCGATTATCCCTTTTTGTTTGTAGTCCTAAGTGATATCGTTTTACCACTTAGGGATTTTCATGTAGTGGAGGTGCGTTTGATTCTAAGCCATGGAATATTCATATCTCGTATTGTTTTCTTCCGCACCTCGGTCGTTTCGTTTTATCGGCCAAAGTCCGTATTTTTTCGCCGACAACAAGTACATCAAAGGCAAAGACAACGTCATTGCTGACGCGCTCTCCAGGCTCCCACTCCAGCAAGACACTCCTGAGAAGAAGAAGGAGTTCTTCGGTCCCAACCCAACGGATAACTCGGACCTTGAAACTACAACCGACTGTGACTCAGCGGACTCCGACCTTCTCTCTCTTTCTGAATTGTTTCTTATCTACCCAGAAGACATTCCCATGTACCCCTTAGCCTTCGACCAACTCGCCCAAGACCAAGCAGCCAATGTAGATATCTCTACCAATCCCCGGTACACAACTGAAAACTTCAATGGAATAGACTTAAAAATTGTAGACTCCAACGGCCGACAGAAAATTGTACTCCCTCCAAACAGAGTGCAAGCCACAATCAAATACTACCACCATGTGCTTGGCCATGCCGGCGCAGAAAGATTGTATCGAACCATTAACCAATTTGTATACGCCCCAAACTTAAAGGACCAAATCAACGCCTTCTGCAAAACTTGCGACACGTGCCAACGGTACAAGAATAGCCACCAAAGCCATGGACAACTCCCGACCAAAGAGCACCAATATGTCCCTTGGGATACCATTGCAATTGATGGAGTAGGCCCCTGGAAAATCAGGATCCCTGGGCATGGAACAGTCTGCTTCAACGGCTTTACCATCATGGACATGTGCACCAACCTCCTTGAGATCATTCGAGCCCCACAAGTAAATCCAACCGGCCTCATGGCAGTCCATGCCCTCGACAATGGCTGGCTCTCCAGATACCCCAAACCAGTAAATTGTATTATCGACCAAGGAACCAACTTCATGAGTAATGACTTCCAACTCCATCTCACCAACCTTGGAATCAAAACCAAGGTTTGCTCTGTCCGCAACCCTCAATCCAATACAGTACTTGAAAGGGTCTATGACACCATGAAATCAGCAATGCGAACTGAGCTCAATACCAATCCTCCACAGACCCTCCAGGAAGCCACCGACATCATTGATAGTGTGTTTGCGTCCACCCAGTTTGCAGTTAGATCAACCATCAACAAGACCTTCGGAATGACACCCGGAGCCCTTGTCTTCCATCGTGACATGTTTCTACCAATCCCTGTAATCACTGACTTGGCCATGGTCAGAAACAAAAGACAAGCTCAAATCGACAAGAATGCTATGAAAGAAAACAGCCACAGGAAGATTCATGATTACAGTGTAGGAGACCAAATTATGGTGAAAAATGAAAAGCAAATTCCTGGAGCTTTTGACGCAAGAAGCAAAGGCCCCTACACCATCCAGCAAATCCACACCAATGGTACAGTTTCCTTTCTCTTACGAAATCAAGTAATCCAACGTATGAACATTCGGAACCTCAAACCATATCACACCAACTAAAAATTTCTTATCTAAGCAATACTGGTCTCACACGACTAACAAAAATTCTGTGCCACCAATCGAACTTTTACGAGAAGGAGAAGAGTGTGGTATTCCAACGCTCACGATTGAAAATTACCCACGATTCAAGAAAAATTTGAAAAGCAATGCCACGCAAGCCGGTGTTCAATAGTGAACACTGGATGAAGAACATATCCAAATTCTCCATGTGCTTCTCTATGTGCAATGTACGTTGAATTTCCACTCAACGGATTTTTACTGTTACAAGCTTTCTCAACGGCTCCTCGGAGTAGTTGACAAAGCTAGCTCACAATCTTAGTTTTTAACCAATACATAACTCAAACCTTATTTTAGTACCTTTTTTCTAGAGGCATACGACACTTCTTGTGGTATTCCAACGCTCACGATTGAAATTACCCACGATTCAAGAAAATCTGAAAAGCAAGCCGGTCTTCAATATTGAAGACTGGATGAAGAACATATCCAAATTCTCTATGTGCAATGTACGTTGAATTTCCATTCAACGGCTTTTTACTGTTATAAGCTTTCTCAACAGCTCCTCGGAGTAGTTGACAGAGCTAGCTCACAATCTGAATCTTAGTTTTTAACAAATACATAAACCTTATTTTAGTACCTTTTTAGAGGCGTACGACACTGTTTAAACAGTCGAATAACCGCTTCGACCTTTTCTACCGGTAAAGACTACTTCAACTACACGAACAAAAATTACCACTACTACACAGCTAACAAACGAACAACCGATCCGAAGATTGTCCAGTAACAATAAGAAACCGACCAGTATGTCTTACTCAGTCATTCCCTTCAAGTATGACTTTGATCAAGAGACTATTGACAAAATTGAATACAAGAACACCCAAGAAGTCAATGGATCTCAAGAAGTTACCAAGATCAAAATCCCTTTGATTACTGCAGGATCAACCAAATTACAAATTCTTTTCACCATCAATGAGTTCATTAGATCTAAGAAGACCCTCAACCTAACCACAGGACCAAGAATCTATGACAAGTTTGTAGACCTCCTCAGAGACTACACCGACTGTAGCTGGTGGAACAGCTATGTGTCAGCCAACGTCCCACAGAGAACTGTGGACAACTTCCAGACGACAGTGGAAGCATTCATCAGCTTCAAGTTCAACAGCAACCTCGATGCCTACCAGAATCATAAAAGATTCCTCACCAACATTAAGAAGACAACCTCCATGACTGTACACCAATTTTTAGCACAAGTCAACTTCCACAACCATGTTATTCTCCCATTACTACCGGGACACCCGCCACAAGGTGCAGAGATCAATCAAAGCGACTTCAAGAATCTAGTCTTCGAATCGATGCCAGAGGACTGGAAAGACATCTATCAACAACACCATTCTCCCCAAAGAGATTCTCTCTCTGAAATGATGATAAGATTTGAAAGATTCCAATCTGTACAGAATAAAAAGAACAAGAAATCAGATAACTCGTCTCAGAACAACAACAACAGCAACAACAATGCCAACAACAATCGTAACAACCGAAATGGAAACAATCGCAACAATCGAAACAATCGAAACAATCGAAACAACAGCAGCAATAACAATAACCAACGCAACAACAACAACAACAACCAACGCAACAACAACCAAAGCAACAACAACAACAAAGGCTCGACTAGGATCTCAAATGACTCACCGTGTCCTATCCACCCTGGTGCCAATCACACTTGGGGTCAATGCTACACCAACAAGTATGGCAGCAACTCCAATCAGTCTAATAACAACACTAGGGACAACACCGACTCGCACGTGAATGATCGCAACAGCAATTCCAACAACAGCAATCGATCCACTACCTCTTCGTCGCACGGCAGTAACTTCCATGAACCAGAGCAACACATGTGTGTCTTCATCAATGAACCAGAAGAAACTACCATCCCTGCAACTCCTTGGCCGGATCTCTTCCATGTCGATATGGATATCGATGAAGAATACTACAACACGGATCTTCAAAGGTTTCCCTCTGAAAAGACCGATTCCGACAACAACAAGCAAGATGTTGCCCCTAGCAAGGACAACGTCGACATCGACCTTGCTCCAACCACAGTAAGTGTCTGCAACTCAATCAACGGATCCCTTGGCAAGTACTACTTGAAAACCCTCTTTGATTCCGGATCAACCGACAACCTCATAGTGGAATCAGCAATTCCCTCTGGAATCAAGAAGAACCTCCTAGACCAACCAATTCAAATGCAGACGACAAACGGCAAAACCACTTGCAACCACTATGTAACCTTGGAGAACACCATATTCCCAGAACTATCATACTCCATGAAAGTCCTACAAATTAAGTGCTTTGTAGTCTCTCAGAATATCAACTACCACCTCCTTATTGGAAGGAAAACCATGAGAGATCTTGGAATGAAAATGGACTTCGAGACTTGTACCATAGAATGGTATGAGAAGACAATGGACTTCCATCCTCGCAATTACTTTGACAACAAGTCCTTGCTCCACAAAGTCATGTCTGCCGAACCACACGCGGTTGCAGAAAGTTACTCCAACCAATCAATCCAACAGTCTTATGTAGATGGAACCACCAAGTATGAGAAAACTGACCTCCACAAGCTTGTCACCGACCAAAACCACCTCTCCTACCAAGAGAAACAAGCCTTGTTACCAATACTCCTCCAAAATGAAGAGCTTTTTGAAGGCTTGAATGACAAAGAATTAGGCATTTTCCCTAATCAAACGTTCCACATCGATCTCCAGCAAGGTGCAACTCCATATCATGTAAAACAACCCTATTCCATTCCACTGCACCAACAAGAAGCAGTGAAGAAAGAAATCGATCGACAAGTAAAACTTGGCATCCTCGAACGGTGCTATGCAACTGAATAGGGAATGCCAACATTTGTAGTGCCCAAACCAGATGGCTCCTGTAGACTCATCAGTGACTTCCGAGAACTCAACAAAGTCACCAAGAAACTTCATTATCCGCTCCCAAAGCTCCAAGACATCTTCCACAGAAGAAGAGGATTCAAATACGTCACCCTTATCGATGTGAGCATGCAATTCCACACATTCAAACTTGATGAAGCCTCCACCTGGCTTTGTGTCCTTGTTACTCCATTCGGAAAGTTCAGACTGCTCCGATTGCCAATGGGCTTCCTTAACTCTCCAAGTTGGGCCCAAGGCTGCATGGAACAAATGCTCTCCCACCTAAAGGATATCGAAGTATATATCGATGATATTGGTATCTTCTCAGACACCCTTGACTCCCATTGCAAATCAGTCTCCTCTGTTCTGTCCTTACTGAAGTGTCACAACTTCTCTGTCAAGCCCTCCAAGTGCCACTGGTTTCAATCCCAAGCTCCTTGGCTTGGCCACATTATCTCGCGCGATGGTATTAGGCCCAATCCAAACAAGATTGCTCCTATTCTGAAACTTGCGTTTCCCTCAACAACAACCCAACTTCATTCCTTTGTTGGGATGATCAACTTCTATCAAAACTTCTACCCCAAACGAGCTGAAGTCCTTGCACCCCTTACTGACCTCTCTGGAAGAGCCAAAGGCAAAATCTCTCCAACACCAGAACTAATCGAAGCTTTCAACAAAGCCAAATCGCTTATTGCCAATGATATCCTCCTTGCCTTCCCTGATCCAAACAAGCCCTTCCATGTCTATACTGACGCTTCTGATTACCAACTCGGAGCTGTCATCCTCCAAAACGGCAAAATCATCCTTTGCTTCTCCAGAAAACTCAACGCCGCTCAACGCAAATACCCAACGGTCGATAAAGAGATGCTCTGTATCGTAGAAGTCTTCAAAGAATTTCGAACCATTCTTTGGGGTGCTGAAATCATTGTATGGACAGACCACATCAACTTAACCAGACAAAATCTTACCAGCCACAGAATTATGACTTGGCGCATGCTCCTTGAAGAATTTTCCCCAGTATTCAAATATATCAAGGGCAAAGACAATGTCATTGCTGATGCCCTCTCAAGGCTCCCACTTTAGCAAGACACTCCGGAGAAGAAGAAGGAGTTCTTTGGTCCCGCTCCAACGGATGACTCGGACCTTGCAACTGACTCAACCGACTCCGATCTTCTCTCTCTTTCCGAATTGTTTCTTATCTACCCAGAAGACATTCCCATGTACCCCTTAGCTTTCGACCAACTCGCCCAAGATCAAGCCGCCAATGCCGATATTGCTACCAATCCTCGTTATACAACTGAAAACTTCAATGGCACCGACTTGAAAGTTGTAGACTCCAACGGTCGCCAGAAAATTGTACTCCCTCCAAACAGAGTGCAAGCCACCATCAAATACTACCACCACGTGCTTGGCCATGCCGGCGCAGAACGGTTGTACCGAACCATCAACCAATTTGTATATGCCCCAAACCTGAAGGACCAAATCAACGCCTTCTGCAAAACGTGTGACACGTGCCAACGATACAAGAATAGCCACCAAAGCCACGGACAGCTCCCCACCAAAGAACACCAATATGTCCCTTGGGACACCATTGCAATTGATGGCGTAGGCCCTTGGAAAATCAAGATCCCTGGCCATGGAACAGTCTCCTTCAATGGCTTTACCATCATGGACATGTGCACCAACCTCCTTGAAATCATTCGAGCCCCACAAGTAAACCCAACCGGCCTCATGGCAGTTCATGCCCTCAACAATGGCTGGCTCTCCAGATATCCCAAACCAGTAAATTGTATTATTGACCAAGGAACCAACTTCATGAGCAACGACTTCCAACTCCATCTTGCCAACCTAGGAATCAAAGCCAAGGTCTGCTCAGTCCGGAACCCACAATCCAATGCAGTACTTGAACGCGTCCACGATACGATGAAGTCTGCAATGAGAACAGAACTCAACACCAACCCTCCACAGACTCTCCAGGAAGCAACTGATATTATTGACACCATCTTCGCATCGGCTCAGTTTGCAGTTAGATCAACCATCAACAAAACGTTTGGAATGACACCCGGAGCCCTTGTATTCCACAGAGATATGTTCCTACCGATTCCAGTAATTACTGACTTGGCCATGGTCAGAAACAAAAGACAAGCTCAAATCGACAAGAATGCTATGAAAGAAAACAGCCACAGGAAGATTCATGATTACAGCGTAGGAGATCAAGTTATGGTGAAAAATGAAAAGCAAATCCCTGGAGCTTTCGAAGCAAGAAGCAAAGGCCCCTACACTATACAGCAAATCCACACGAATGGTACAGTTTCCTTTCTCTTACGAAATCAAGTAATTCAACGCATGAACATTCGAAATCTGAGACCATATCACACCAACTAAAAATTTCTTATCTAAGCAATACTGGTCGCACACGACTAACAAAAATTCTGTGCCACCAATCGGACTTTTACGAGAAGGAGAAGAGTGTGGTATTCCAACGCTCACGATTGAAATTACCCACGATTCAAGAAAATCTGAAAAGCAAGCCGGTCTTCAATATTGAAGACTGGATGAAGAACATATCCAAATTCTCTATGTGCAATGTACGTTGAATTTCCATTCAACGGCTTTTTACTGTTATAAGCTTTCTCAACGGCTCCTCGGAGTAGTTGACAGAGCTAGCTCACAATCTGAATCTTAGTTTTTAACAAATACATAAACCTTCTTTTAGTACCTTTTTAGAGGCGTACGACACTTCTCCTCCTCGCGACTCGATCGGTCAGTCACGAGGATTATCGTTACAGTACTTGATATCACTGAATGCTTAACTACTACGAAGTACGAAGTAGCAGTTGTTACTATCTACACGCGTTAAGCGCTGTCACTAGTGTGATGCGATGCGTGATGCGATGCCGTGATGCGATGCCGTGATGCGATGCCGTGATGCGATGCCGTGATGCGATGCATAGTAGAGGGACATAGAGAGAGAGAGAGAGAGAGAGCAATAAGAACAAACAACTAGAAAATTACTAAAAGACCGAGGAGGACGCAGAGATTGGAAAAGGGATACTAGTGCGGTACGTCTGTTGTTGTGCGCAATAATTACAACTATGATGTAATTGCACCGTTTACTAAACAAAACGTGCTCGCACGGTACGGTAGTTTTTCAGAAGAAGAATATTTTCTGGTGGACAGAATGAATCTAGTAGTAGGTAAGATTAGTACCATGTCTGGCATAGTAATCTTACCGTGCCGTGTCGTACCGTGCCGTACAGAGCCGTACCGTGCCGTACAGTGCCGTACTTGCCACATAATATTATATAACATTCTTGGACATGGTGGTGGTGGTTCTGTCCTGTCCTGTCCTGTCCTCTCACGTAACATCGTCTTCGATGGTATTGCCGGTAAAGAAGTAAACAAAAATATAAATCCCCAGGGTAAAGGCAATGAAGAAAAAATGCCTGTAATTGTACCAAAACTCGGCCCTGAGGAGTAGTAGTAGTAGGTCCATCATTGCGAGGAGTAGTTTGTACGATGATGATTTCCCGGATGTTGTACTACTACTACCACCACCGAGTTGCAGTTGTTTCAAGTGTTCGAGGTCCTTCTCGCCCAGGAATCCAGCCGATGTGGTAGTTTCATAGTCATTGTGTTCTTCCGTAGTGCTAGTAGGCAGTGATTGTACCTTGGAGCGCCACCTAGACAGGGGAGGGGTTGGTAGTTGGTGTTGTTGTTGTTGTTGTTGTTGTAGTTGTTGATTGCCGTGGTTGAAACCCCGCTTCAATCGGTTCAAGTTTTCTAGGGCCATGTTTTTGAAATATCCACCAAAAGGACCGCTGCCGTGGCTTTGGCTAGTGGCGTTGGGATCATCGATTTGCGTTGTTCCACTTCCACTTCTTGTTGCATCTGGAATACTTTTTGCTAGCATTGCGTCTATGCTTTGGTCTGGTGGTGGTGGTGGTTGTTGTTGTTGTTGCAAGGGACTTTGGAGGCGAACGTCTTCCATGAATCGATTGGATGGTTTTTTTTGTTGTTGTTGTTGTTGTTGTTTGTGTTGTATCGTTATCATAGGCGTTGGTGCGTACACGTCGTCGTCGTCGTCGTCGTTGTCGTTGTTGTCGCCATCGGTACCATCATCCGTGCAATAATAATTTTCATTCCGACTTGCTGCTCCTGCTGCTGCACCTTTTTTTGGGACTTCGTTTCGCATCATGGAGAGAATTGGATCTTCTTCGTCAAAATCTTCCGAGCTGTCGTCGCTATCGCTTGTGTCGCCTGTGTCGCCGTCGTTATAATTGCTCCTGGAAATCATGCTGCTGCTGCTGCTGCTGCTGGTGGTGGTATCATAGTTTGTGGTTCCCGCTCCAATTCCTGGGCGGACAGCAGGCTGTTGTTGCAGCTGCTGTTGCTGTTGCTGTTGCTGTGTCGGGACAATGTCGTTGTTTGCTCCCTCGGAATTGTTGTTGTTGTTGTTACTGTTGTTGTTACTGTTGTTGTTACTGTTGTTGTTGTTGTTGTTGTTGTTGTTACTGTTGTTGATTCGATCCAAAACCAAAACAGCGGGACCGGTTGTCCGGTCCAGCAACGACCAAGAAGAACCGGTGGAATGAGAATAATACGAGGCTACGTCGTCGGTTGTCGTGGTGTTTGCACTGCTCGTGCTACCGCTACCGCTATTGCCGGTACCGCTATTGCCGGTACCGCTATTACTGTTACTGTTACTGTTACTGTTGTTACTACCGCCGCTACAACCGCGAACATTAAAGTCGGGAGAATGAATGTATTCATCGTTCTGTGCCATGTCGTCAAAGCTGGGAAATTTGTAGTAATTGTTATTTAGATTGCTCCCCGCAACAGCAGCAACCTGCACAACTGCATCCTTGGCCTGCTCCCGCAGCTTGGAAGCGAAGCCACGAAATCCGACACCGCTGTTGTTGCTGTTGCTGTTGCTGTTGTTGTTGCTGTTGCTGTTGCTGTTGCTGCTGTTGTTGTTGTTGTTGCTGTTGCTGTTGCTGTTGCTGCTATTGCTATTGCTATTGCTATTGCTGTTGCTGTTGTCGCTATTGCTATTGATGTTGCTGTTACTATTGCTGTTACTATTGCTGTTACTATTTCCGCTGTTCATCGCTGCTGCTGTTTGCTTCTGTTGCTGCTGTTCGTTGTGTCGAAGGATCGATCACGCTGTGATGCGATGCGCCGTTCGGTTGGGTTGGCTTGGGTTGGCTTGGGTTGGAAATGCTTCGGTCGCTCGTTGTGTTGTTGTTGTTGTTGTTGTTGTTGCTTGGTGGCGAACAGAACGTGGTTGCTTGCTTACAGCTATTGGTGGTGGTGGTGGTGTTGTTGTTGTTGTCTTGCAACTGGGTTGTACCGGTACCGGTACGAGTACTCGTACCCTAGTATGTCACCTTGTACTACGTACCGATACTCTGTCGAACGTATGAAGAGTACGAGTATGTACGGTAGGTGCGAATGACGAAGAGACAAAGTACGTAGGGATACGTCGAATTTGTACTGTAAGCAAAGCCTTGAATTAACACTCATGATCAAAATTGGTCTTATGACTGACTATCACGCACTACGTTTGTGATAGCCTCAGTAGCCTACCTACTTGTAGTACTGGATGTGCAGGGTTTATAGTTCATAGGTGTGTTGGTGGGTTAAGCAATGCTAGAGGGGGATCCGGGAATCGCCAGCCTGTGACTAGTTTTTGCAGGCTGGTCCGGTCCCTTGCTTTGCCCACACACCGGCGCACAGCTTTGGCTGTTAAGCCTTTTCTGCGGGCGGGCGTGGTGGGCCTTTTACTTATTCTACTACTAATCGGTTTAGGAGCAAAAAGAGTGAGCTGTAGGCTTGGTTCTTGTTGGAGGGAACCTTTACCGGCTTGTCGTTGCTTTGCCTGTAATTTGCTGCTTACAGCGAGATTGCTGCTTACAGGGGAATTGCTGTATTCGGTGAGGAGTGAGCGTACTAGTAGAGTTCGTACCTACGTTGGTGATACAGTGAGATCTTGCATACTCAAGGGTGTTCTTTGGTTCGTACGTCGTACGTTCCACGTGGCACTACCATTCCTTACATTCGGTTCGCTACATCAACTATCACGCACTACGTTTGTGATAGCCTCAGTAGCCTACCTACTTGTAGTACTGGATATGCAGGGTTTATAGTTCATAGGTGTGTTGGTGGGTTAAGCAATGCTAGAGGGGGATCCGGGAATCGCCAGCCTGTGACTAGTTTTTGCAGGCTGGTCCGGTCCCTTGCTTTGCCCACACACCGGCGCACAGCTTTGGCTGTTAAGCCTTTTCTGCCAATAGGCCAGATGGCCACAGGGTGGGAGGTGGCCGGAGATGAACCTGGAGGGGGCTTGGAGGACAGTGAGGGTGGGAGAAGCCTCATGGAGGATTCAGAGAGGAAGATTCCCCCGAGGGGGGTCAGAGAGAGCTGCCAGGGGGAGTTGGTGCCGACGCCGGCACCCACTCGTCAGGCAGGAAGGAGTATGTTCCATTGTTGAACATTACAGAGGCAAGGTTCTTGAAGATGGGGAGGGACTGTTGATGGAGGTAACGCATCATGCAATCACTGTGCCATCTGGCAAGGAGCTTGATGACATTGGCATCACACTTTCCCTGGAGCAGTGCCATCGCCCCTCCCGCTCGAAGGGAGTGGGCAGAGATTGCTGCAGGGGAGATGCCTGTGGTATGGTAGAGGGTCTGGGCATAGACTCTCATGGAGGATGTGACAGTGGCTGCGCGAACGAGGGTGAGAATCCCATCGTCAAAGTAACTGGAAAGCTTTAGGTCTGGGCTGAAGGGATGGGTGCTAGTGCAGCAACCCCTGAGGTGGAGCACCTGGCGCGCACAGGCTGCCACAGGGCAGCAGAGGGAGTCCCCACTCCTGGCATGAGCGACTACCTCACCTTTGTCCCCATTTTTCTGTGTGGTGAAGGTCAGGGTGACAGAGGTAGCAGCACGGAGCTCATGTTCAGGGCCATCATGGTGGACCAGTTTAGAGCCAAGGTAGAAGGAGACCTCCCGGAGGTGGAAGGCTTGGTCATCTCTGGTAGTACCCGTGTACTCACCAGGTCTGAGGCAGAAGAAGAAGGCTATGCAGATCATGTTCGCAATGGCCTGCCTGGCGGGGGAAGGGTAGTCATGGTATGCAAAGCGAAGGGCGTGCATGACAAGGGTGATTGGGACTGGTTTGACCCTGCAAGGGGCGGGGTCAAGTTTGGCATAGGCTTTGAACTGGGCAGTTAGCCTGAAGTCAAGACTGCCAGTTGAGTTGGTTCTGGGGTCTTTGGCCCCCAAGCGGGCCAGCGTCTGGCCCACTGACCTGAGGGTGTCCGATACTGTGCGAGATCTGATGGGCTTGCGGCTACAGGAAAGCCTGCCGTCATGGAGGCGCTGGGCAAAGACTTGGAGGATGGGGATGGGATCTGTAACAGATTGGAGGGTTGGTTCAAAGCCTTGAGACAAACAGAATTGAACCCATTGAGTCCAATGGGCATCCTTGCGCTTGGCATAGAGTTCAGTGACTGAAGCGCGCATGGTCTGCTGGATAGAGCCAAGGTCAGAGCAGAATGCATGGCAGGCTTCAGGGGACATAAGATCCAGGGCAAGTCCTGTGGGTAGGTGGTGTTGAAATGAAGGAGCAAGGCAGCGTCAGAGAGGGGTGATCGAGAGAGCAAATCAGCCAGGTGATTCACAGGGCCCGGGATGTAATCCCTGAGTGGGACATATTGGTGGAGGCGCCGGTGAAGGGACTGAATTCGAAGGAGGTAAGCGGCCGGCCCAGTGGTGGTAGTGGCGCCTTTCCTTTGCCAGTAGACAACTGCCGTGTTGTCATAGCAGTTGTGGGTGGTTCTGTGTCGGACACAGGCCGCCTGGGAAAGGATGTCATTGTGGGCGATGGAACCAGCTAGCTCCAGGTCACTGTTGGTGATGTTGCCATGGGGGTTGTCAAAGGTGACTAACTGAGAGGAGACCCATTTTGGGAAGGCATGTCGCCACAGGATGGGTTGGGTTTTACCATCAGGGCGTGGAACAAAATGAATGCCCCCCATACCATGGCCAGAGGCATCACAGGCGCCCATGGTGGCAGGGAAGGGGTCCGGCACCAGTTCAGCAATAGAGGTTGGTCGGTTGGATAGATCCTTGGCTAGCCATTGGAAGTCCCGAAGGAAGCTGTGGACCCGCGTGGTGAGCCGTATGGGCTGCCGGCCTGGATCTTGGTGTCGCAAGGCTTCTTGGAGGATAGAGAAGAGGCCAAGGGATCCAGGGATGGCAATAGTCATGGAACGCAGTTCTCCAACGACCTGGTGCCATTGTTGGAGGGGGACATGGCGCTGGGTGGGAGTGATGGCGTGCGGGATCTCCTGTAGCCGGGCCACTCGATGGGGAGGAAGGCTGATGGTTTTGTGGATGGAATCAATGAGCCAGCCCAGTATAACTTTTTTGGTGGTCCACGTGGCATCCCCCTGGAGCATTTTCTTGAGGGAAGCTGGTTCCTGTCTGAAGGTGGTGTCGGTGGCATCCAGGGGCCGGAAGACCTTGTCCAGTGATTGGAAGAGCACCCGCTTGATGGCGCGTCGGGTCCATTGGTTGCCCTGAGCAAGGCCACAGAAGTCATTGACATAGACATCCCAGTATCGCACTGGCTTTTTGCTGGGGGTGGTGCTTTGGGTGGTCTCCAGAGGTGGGCCTGGTGAGACTGCAGTGGGGATGGTGGTTGGAGGTAGTGCTTCAGAGGGGAGGTCTAGACGATGTGGTGTGAGCCTGGCGTGTGCCAGCCCGGTGGAGAGGGTGGCATTGGCCAAGTCTGCAATAGTTTCAGTGAAGGCACAGAAGTTGGGAGGGCTAGATGTCCACCCCATGGGGTTGGTGAGAGGAATGCCCACCAGTGGAGGTTCGCCCGGCCTGGCGGGGAACAGCACACCCAGTTTCATGGTGTCTTCTGGTCGTAACTGGACTCGGTAGAACCCATCTGCGAGGTCGATTTTGGACATATACACGGGACCAAACCTGGGGTTGGCGTGGTGCAGCTTGTGGAGGAGCCTGGGAAGTGTCCGGCCAAATTGCATGGCTTCTGCTGGGGCTCGCGGGATGGTGTCTTGGTTGACCGCCGAGTAGGTGTAATCCGAGATCATTCGGGGGCGCCTGCCCCGTTGGGGGACTAGCCCCAACGGACTCAGCCGGAGGTTGGGAAGGTCTAGGATGAGGCTGGCTGGGAGGACAGTCCATTGCTGCTTGTCCATCATGTCGGCATATTCTTCCTGAAGGAAGGCAATGCCCTGCTGTGAGGATCGATGGGGGCCCCTGGCGAGGGCCTTAGCAAGCCGGGCAGTGTCCCAAGGGGGGTTGTTCATGGAGGCTGGGGTTCCCTCATGCCCATAGTGGGCTAAGAGGGGACCCGCTGGGTGGGGAATAGTACCCACACGTGGGTGGATGTCACCGCGTCCCCGGATGGTCCGGATGAAGTCCGCCCAACTCGCACTGTGGCGGTACACTGAGATAGCTCGGGTGATGTGCTCGTCGAGCCGGTCCCTGGGGTAGCTATTAGGAGCGGTCAGCGCGGGGCTGGGAGGAGATGGAGGAG
This sequence comes from Pseudo-nitzschia multiseries, assembly GCA_037355745.1. Classification (NCBI taxonomy): domain Eukaryota; phylum Bacillariophyta; class Bacillariophyceae; order Bacillariales; family Bacillariaceae; genus Pseudo-nitzschia; species Pseudo-nitzschia multiseries. The sequence continues at coordinate 1,729,861 of CM074788.1, forward strand.
GTTCCAGCACAGCGCTGGGAGGAGAGGGAGGGTCCAGCGCGTCGCTGGGAGGAGAGGGAGAGCCCAATACCGGGCAGGGTGTAAAAGCCAGCGAGTTGAGGGCCGGCGGAGAGAGTCCCAGCAAGTCGATGGGTGGAGGTGAGCCCGGCTTGGTGCTGGGTGGAGGAGTTGGAGATCCCAGCCCGGCGCTGGGTGGAGGAGGCACCCGTGGGGCGCGGGGTGGAGGGGCCGGGGTGGGGGTGGGGTAAGACAGTCGAGTGAGAACGTGTGTGGGGGGCTTACCTAAATCTGTAGGAAGGGGAGTACCGGTGAGGGGGAGTCGGTTTCGGTGGAGCGGCGAGGCTGGGGGCCGAGGGCCCTGTACGGGTGGGGCAACAAGGGGAGGAGATGGGGTTTCCCGGGTGGAGCGGGAAGGAGATGGGATGGGTGTGGCTGGGGGGCTGAATCGAATGTGGTGCGGGAAGTGTTCGGGGGGGAAGTGGGTGGGGGGGGGCGCTGTCGTGGCCCCCGAGGCAAGTAGAGTGAGAGGGGGCGCAGCACCAAGTGATTGGCGCTTGCCAGGTCTTCAGGCAGCATAGGCCTCTTGGCACCATTCCCAGAGCAGTTCCTGCTCTGCTGGCGTGATGTCGATGTGGTCATGAATATGGCGGCAGCCAGTGAAGCACCGACCTCTGATGTGCCAGGAATGGCAGCGTTCGTTGCCATCGGGCAGTTTGAGAGGTGGTTTGCCCTTGGCTTTCATGGAAGAGATGACTAATCTCATTGCTTTGTTTTTGATTTTAGCAGTGAGGGGATTGGCGTGGTCAGAGAGCCTGGGATCTCTGTTGGGATTGTGAAGCTGATCATCGCGAGGGCGGGGGGTCCCCCCCCCTCCCCCCCCTCCTGTAGGTGGGGCTGGAGGGGCTCCCGCCGGAGGGGAGAGTGACTGGGGTTCTAGGTTGCTGGAGTGCTCGCAAGGCATCGACGTTGGACACATTTGGGAGCCAGTTGAGGTTCTGGGTCATTCGGAACCTGTGGATGTCTTCCCCAAAGTCTGGGGAAGGGAGGGTGGTGTCCGCTTCCCATTGTTCTTCTAGCCAACCTCGGATGCGGACCTGGAAGTAGTACACCACAATTGCAGGAGTGATCCGGTCGCCTAGTTCATCTGCAATGGCCCTTCTGAGGGGCATTTGTTGCCACTCTAACCTGGAGAGACCACGTTGGTAAGCCTTCACCACATTGTGTGTGGCGCCTAGGAGGGTGGCTAGTACCGCCAGGTAGCTTTTCAGCTGAGTGGTAGCCTCAGTCCAATCGAGGGGGATGTAGGCTTTGGTCTTTTGCAATTCCAGGGAGTCCTTGAGGGAGAGGGAATTGCCTTGGGTGGAGATCATGGTGTCATATGCTGCTACATTAGCGGCTGCTTCATGCTCCCGCTTTAGGGTAGCTGCTGATCCTCCGGGAGGAGTAAAGGCTAGAGGAAGTATGCCATCTGCTACATCAAAGGGGTCTGTTCCATAGAAGTTGCAATCTTGGAACCGCTTTAGCACAGCCGTGGTGATGAGTGGCGCCTGGATCCCAAGGTTGTAGGCGTCTGTTGCAACTTGGCTTTGGAGGATCATGTGGGTCTTCTCGTGTTTGCTTTTCTTGGCCCAGGCTGTGTAGATGGGAGGAAGTTCTGCTTCCGTTGGCTTTCCACAGAGTATGAGGAGTCTCTCAGTGTAAAGGTCCCCCCATACTGCCCTAACCGAGTGTAGCTTGGATGCTTCTTGGCGTCGTTGGTCCAGAGACTCACTCAGTCTTAGTTGCTGGTCTGTAAGTGCTGAGAAGGCTGCAGTGAGGTTGGGGTCTGCTGGTGCTGCAGGGCCTACTCTGAGGCCCGGGAGGTCGCGAAGGAGGACGTTGCTCTTCATGTAGGCGCGTAGGTTAGCTTCAGCTCTGAAGGAGGGTCCGGGCTCTAGGAGCCTTATGGCGCCTAGCAGAGTGGTAGGTTGCGTCCCCACTGCTCGGAGTGTGTCCAATAAGGGTTTGCAGATATTCTCCAATCCTTGCTGGTGGATGTGAGGTTGGAGGACTTGGAAGGCCTGCTTTGGGGTGAGGCCCTGCACAACACCAATGGGACAAATTCAAAGGGTAGGAAACATACCTTATGGGCCTGGAGCATTTCAGTGTGGGCGGTCCCTTCGGGTATGGCGGGGATGTAATCTCTCTCCGGATGTTGTGATATGGTGGCTTCATGGTGGGCCATAAGGTACACCCGGCTAGCTGCAGCCCGCGACAGCAGAGCTGCATCCACTTGCACCAGCTCACCCTCTTGTCCTTCTACATCATCGATGTAGCCAAAGGCCCAGCCCCGGTTGGCAGACGGCTGGGTGATGGTGCCTGGATATCTTCGGAGGCCATGGATGACCCGGAGCCTGTCCACCCCCGCTGCATCTTCTTGGAAGATGCCCAAGCCTCCAATAGCTTGGGCATTGAAGATATCGAGCAGTAGGGGGAGGAGTCTCTCACCGTCGGCCTCCGTGAAGAGAGTGTAGATGGCCTGATAGACGTCGTGCCTAGCAGGGGCTTCCCCAAAGGGCCCGGAACCCTGAAAGTACTCCCGGTAGTTCATATTGTCGTGTTCTGTTGATCGTTCTGGGGTTGAGGTAGGCGATCGGTGACGCAGTACATTCGTTCGCGATACTCTTTTCGTAGGCGCGTTGGGCCTTCTTTGAAGGACAGTGTAGCTGGGCCTTCTGTGTGGGCGGGGCGTCCGTTTGAAGCCCAAAGTAGCTGGGAGCGGGGACGTAGAGCGACGTTCTTGGAGTCGCGATACTTCCCTTGTAGGCGCGTCGGGCCTTCTTGGTGGATGGTAGGCGCGTTGGGCCTCGGTAATCCTCGTGTTGGGAGGATCGGAAGGCTGGTACGGGTACAATAGGGAAGACTATTGGACCTGGACGTATAAGCCTTTTACTTATTCTACTACTAATCGGTTTAGGAGCAAAAAGAGTGAGCTGTAGGCTTGGTTCTTGTTGGAGGGAACCTTTACCGGCTTGTCGTTGCTTTGCCTGTAATTTGCTGCTTACAGCGAGATTGCTGCTTACAGGGGAATTGCTGTATTCGGTGAGGAGTGAGCGTACTAGTAGAGTTCGTACCTACGTTGGTGATACAGTGAGATCTTGCATACTCAAGGGTGTTCTTTGGTTCGTACGTCGTACGTTCCACGTGGCACTACCATTCCTTACATTCGGTTCGCTACATCAATTCGGCACGTCTATCAAACTCGAAATTTCAGTTTTTCCTCTCATTTTTTTCATTCGAATCCAATCGCAATTTCCGAGACGAAAAAAAAAAAAAAAACCTCGAAACTCATCACTTCTTCTTTCCTTCCCAATCCATCTAATCATTGTTGCAACTACTAGTAGTAGTACTTTAACAGCAGCACTCAATAACAAACAAATAACAGATACTAAATTAACTACTCGCACCTCTCTAGTAGCTAACTTCTCTGCCATACTAGCCTTCCCCAAGAGTGTTTCTTCTGTTTCTTTCATCGTGATGATCCTCTCTGCTTTTTTCTCCAGCCGCTGCTGCAGAATTCAGCAGCCGTCGCTCCTCTCCTCGCTCCACTCGACGACCGCGCCGACCGGCGGATCATCCTTTGCTTGAACTAGTAGAGCAGCAGCAACAACATGTTCTTTTTTCATTCCAGCAGCAACCACCTCCTTGCTTCTTTCCAAGCCTTTCCATTCATACACTACTACTAGTAGTAGACTAGTACCTTCAACAACGCTTGCAATCCTAGTAGCCTAGTACTACTAACAGCAGATCATTCGCCCCCACCACCACACTTTGCAACTACTACTAGTAGTACTAAGGCCTCCTCGCTCAGCTGCGAGGAAGTTCGAGGAGGTCAAGCAACTTTGCCGTCATTGGATCCGCTGTACTATGATGGTCTACAGAACCATCCAGTAGTAGTAGTACTAGCGTCGTCACCACCTCGTCGTGAGCTACTACATTGCGATTCCCTACTAGCTAGTAGTAGGCATTTGCTGTTGCTGTGTTAGCGTCTTGTCGTATCGGTCATTCGATGGTATTGGTAATTTACGAGGTTAAGTGTTTTATTTGATGGGGCATATGCTTGTTCGTAGAGTAGGTAGATGAATGAGGCCCATTCGGAATCGGTTTTGATTTTCTTGATTGCAATAAGTGATTTCCTCACGGGATATCAAGTATATTCTTTTGAATATACTTAAGGATTCCAAGTGTTCATCACTTATTGGTCAGGTCTTTGGATATTATATGTCTTGTTTCTAACCGATTATCCTCTTTTGTTTGCCGTGTAGCCTTAGGTGATATCGTTTTTACCACTTAAGGATTTCCAAGTAGTGGAGGTGGTGCGTTTGATTCTAAGACTCGATCATCAAAATAATCGTATCTCTGTTGTTGCTCCGTATTTTCCCACCTCGGTTGTATTTCCGCACCTCGTCGGTCGTCGTTTCGTTTTGTCGGCTTTTTTCAATTGAATTTGATGCCGACAAAGTCCGTATTTTTTGCCGGCAACAGTTTCCTTGCAAGCCACGAGTTGTTCTTCAATTTTGTCTTGTTCTTCTTGCGGAAAAAAAGTTTGAAACGGTCCGTAGTAGTAGTAGTAGTAGTAGTAGTACTAGTTTATATCTGTTGTTGGTTGCCAAATAATATGAGCCGTATTTGGAACTCCGGCGGTGAGTATGTATACTAGCCCTTGTTGTTCTGCTGCTGTAACAATCCGTAGTTCGTCATCATCGTGTCCCGGACCCGAATCTACCAGTAACACTACTCGCTTTCCAGGAATAATGGGGGCGAGGAGGTCTACTACTACCTAGTGCTACTTATTCTTGATCCAGCAGTCTTTAATGATGTCTCGGTACATACTACCTTTACTTATCGATTCGGGCTTTACTACTAATGATGCCTTGCTGGTACATACCTTCTAACCTGTTTCTTTGTGCTGCTCGTGTTAAGTGGAATCGTTTTTACTACCACTTCAGGATCTCAATGAACAAGTAGTAGTAGTGGAGGTGCGTTCGATTCTAATAAGGCGAATAATAATTCATACTACTACTACCCCTGGTGCTGTGGCCTTGTTGTGTTAGTAATGTAGTACTAGTAGCTATTGTACCTCTGCCTGTTCTTGCTTTGTGTTTTTGTTGCCGTATTTTTTGACCAACAACATTGCGGGCTGGAGAGTAGTAGTAGTCCGGTCCCTCCTTAGATTGCTGTGCCCACACACACACACACACACACACACACACAAACACACACGCACACAAACACACACACACACACGCACACACACAAACGCAAATGCACACACACACACACACACACACACAAGCACACACACACACACACGCACACACACACACCACCACCACCAGCTTTGGTAGCTGGCTGGGTGCTGTTAAACCTTTCCTGGTGCGGGATAATAGGCGGACGTGGTTGTGGGCCAAGAACTTCTTCTTATTCTACTAGTACGAGTACTACTACTAGTACTACTACTAATAGTTTTAGGAGCAAAAAGAGGAGGAGTGCTCAGACGACGACGAGCTGTTGTACTACTGCCTATGCTTGGATTTTATTGCTGGTGGAGGGATCCGGATCCAGTACTAGTACACGCTTGTTGTTGTTGTTGTTGTTGTTGTTGTTGTTGTTAGCGCTACTACTACTACTACTACTACTAGACTGTATTTCCCCTGTATTTTTCCTTGCACACGCGTCTTCTTTTGGTGGTGCTGGTCGCAAGCAAATTCCTAGTCCTATGCTGAGCTAGATGAACAGATCATCCAGTGTGTTCTTGTTATATGGTGATACAGTGATAGTACTACTATCGATTGTATTTTCCTGGTGGTAGTAGCAACAACAAAAAGAAGTGTAGTATGCTTGAGATTTGCTGTGACCTCCTGTGACGTGCTGGAGGACAAATCTTTGTTTGCCGGCTTGTTGTTAGTAAGGCTAGTAGTACTAGTAGTAGTAGTAGTAGTAGCCTGCTGTAGCTAGTAGTAAGGCGTGTGCTAGATCTAGTAGTGATAGTACACTACTAGATTTCGGTGATACAGGGAATAGTAGTATACTAGCATGTTCGATCACCCCCAGTCTGGCCTTCTTCCGATCCTAGGGAATGCCACGTGGCACTATCATTCCTTTCGTCCGGACTCGCTACCGTACATCAATTACGTACCGGTACGTACGAGTGCGAGTGCGAGTGCGAGTACGAGTGCGAGTACGCACCGTATATCCATTATTCGAAGTTTCGGCGAGCCGCCTAACCTTTCTAGTCGGAAGATGTTCGTAGAAGGTTCGTTAGAATTACAAGACAAGTACTCGTACTCGTACTCGTACTCGAACTCATACGTACGGCACGGTTCAAGTACGAGCACGGCAAGACATCAACAATTATCATCATCACCGATCATAATATTATTATAACATTGAATCGCCAGTAATCGCAATCGCAATCGCAATCGCAATCGAATTGTTTCATCACGAAACAACCAACCAACCAACCAACCAACCAATCAACCAATCAACCAAACAAACAAACAAACCATGGTGTTGTTGTGTACGAACAATAACGGAAACTAGATTACTTCCAACAGTAAGCAGAAAACAAGCAATACTGTAATTCATTGTTAATCTCACTACTGCCGTACCGTAAGATACGCAGACACAGACACAGACGCAGAAGCAGACACAGACACAGACGCAATTAGCATAGGCTACGTAACCATTGCAGTTGTTGCCACAACAGTTGCTGTGTAAGCGCCGATCCGATCCGATACAATCCGATACAATCCGATACAATACAATACAATACAATCCGATACAATATAATACAATACAATCCACTGAGGGGGGGGAGTGGAGTGGAAGGCAGGCAGGCAGGCAAACATCCAAACATCCAAACAAACAAACATCCAAACAAACAAACAGAAACAAAACAAACAGAAACAAAACAAAACAAACAGACACGCACACAACAATGGTGGCGACGATCCAGGCCCGGCGATGGCGAGCCACCAAGGAGGTACAGCAGATGCCGGAGGAAGAAACCGAACCCACTCATGTGTTTGCTGCGAATGCTAATGCTAATGCTAATGCGAATGCGAATGCGAATGCTAATGGTAGTGTTGATGCTAGTGTTAATGCTAATGCGAATGTTAGTGTTAATGCGAATCCTCGGCGGCGGCGGCGGCGGCTGCTGCCTACGCCGCCCCATCACACCGGAATTTGCTACGAGCGTCCCATTTGCCTATCGGGTACGGATATGGATATGGATATGGAAAGAGATACGGAAAGGGATACAGATACAGATACAGATACAGAGGATGTTGTCGATGCTAGAACCGTTGGTGTTGCCAATCATGAATCGTCGTCGTCGTCGTCGTCGTCATCGTCAATACAACAACCGGAAGAGCTACAGCTACAGCTACAGCTACAGCTGCTCCGTCGTTTCCGGGACAACGACGAAGACAACGACAACGACAATGACAACAAGAAGAACTGGAACTGGAACAGCAACAACGATAACGATAACGATTCCGTTTCCTACCAACACGAATGCCATTTTCGTTCCACCCAAGCGACGACGCACGTGTACACAACAACAACGAGGACGGGGACGGGGACGAGGGCTCCTCCCGCTCCTCCGGTGCGGAAACTGCAACCAAAGCCACAGCGGTGGCAGACGCAGTTGTGGCAGAACAACAACAACAACCACAACCACAACAACGTTACCAACAACAACAACAACAACAACAACAACGTTACCAACAACTACAACAACGTTACCAACAACAAGGATCAAGAGAACGTAGATACCCGATCGGAGGAACAGGAGGACGCAAACGCTTACGCCGACGCCGACGCCGACGCCGACGCCGACGCCGATGCGGATGCGGATGCGGATGCGGAGGATTCCCGATGGATTGCCGAAGCGGCGGAAGAACTGAGATCCATCGTGGCATCGGTCCACGCCGAAACCAACCGGTCCGTGGCGTTGTCGTTGTCGTTGGCATCGTCGTCGTCGTTGACAGCGTCTTTGCCGTCGGGAGAGGAAGGAACCGGATCTGGAACGGCGGGGGGGGAAGGGGCAGTGCAACACCAACACCAACACCAACACCACCAACACCAACAGCAACACCAACAGCAGAAACAACAGCAGAAACAACAGCAGAAACAACAGCAGAAACAACAGCAGCAGAAACCAATACTGCTTTCGTCCTCGTCGTCTCGTGCGTCTCCTTTGGAAACAGAAATCGCCACGTGCCGCCATCTACACGATCGCCCACTCCCTCCCGATCACAGCAGCAATGGCAACAGCAATGGCAACAGCAACGGCAACAGCAACGGCAACAGCAACGGCCATCACGACCACCACCACCACCCGCACCATTCCGAGCAGTACTATGCCAATCGCCGGGCCGCCCTCGTTCGAAAGATGCGGGCGTTGCTGCTGCTGCGCAATACGGAAATAACAGAAATAACAGAAACAGATACCAATAATAGAGAGAACGATTATCAAAATAATCCAGATCCGCAACAGCAACAGCAACAGCAACAGCAACAACCGTTGTGCTGCTGCTCCCCCGAACACGAACACGAACACGAACACGAACCATGGCCCACTGGTAACGAGTGCGAGTGCGAGTGCGTCTCCCAATCGGCAACACTGGTAGCGGCAACAACCACAACCACAACAACAACAACAACAACACCAGCAACAACACCAGCAACAACACCAACAACAACACCAACAACAACACCAACAACAACACCAGCAACAACACCAGCAACAACACCAGCAACAACAGCAAAACCATTGGCAGCAACAGCAACAGCATTGGTAACAACAACAGCAACCACCGCCACCAACCGATCCCCCCCTTCAACCGCAACCGCTACCGGAACATTCGGCGACCGTCCTCCTCCCGTTCCGAAGAATCATCGCCATCGTTATCGTCACCATCACCATGATCGCGGGAGGGGGAGGGGGACAAATCGAGATCACCATCACCATCGCCCCGGCGAGGACCACCCAAACGGGGACGACAACGATCGATGGCACTACGACTACGACTCCTATTACCAACACCAACACCAACACCAGCAACACACCCCGAGGGAAGAGGACGCCACGGAAGAGGACGCCAGGGACGACACCGGTTGTGGCGATCGCGATCGGGTGCAATTATCGCCACAACCGCCATCGCCGGGAACACGGGACGAAGCGTTGGTTCCGGTTTGCGACCACGGAGGATGCTACAGTAGTGGCGGTTACAGCACCAGCACCGGCACCGGCACCAGCACCGCGGCGCCCATTTCCGTCCTGGAGATACCCAACATACACAACATACACAACACACACAACAATATCCATAACAACAACACACACAACACACACGATGACGACGATGACGACGATGACGACGACAACGACGACACATATTACCAAATGGTAAGGGCGAGCGCGAACCCGACTGCAAATGCGACTGCGACTGCGACTGCGATTACGATTACAAATACGAGGGCTAACAACAACACAACGGCAAGTTCAAATGCAACTAGAACTGCAACTGCAACTGCAACTACAAATTCAAATCCTCGTTCCAATAGGAATTCCTGGGCAACTAACGAAACTACCAATTCGAATAATGCACAGTATAATAGTAGTTCTCATGAGAATGCGAATTCGATTCCAGTAAGATTTGGGCAACAACAAGCAACATCAACAGCACCTGCAACAATACCTGCAACAACACCAGCAGCAACACCTGCAGCAACACTTGCAGCAGCGGCAGCAGCAGTAGCAGCAGCAACAACAACAGCAACAACACCAGCAACAACACCAGCAACAACACCAGCAACAACACCAGCAGCAACGACAACACCAGCAGCAACGACAACACCAGCAGCAACGACAACACCAGCAGCAACGACAACACCAGCAACAACACCAGCAACAACACCAGCAACAACACCAGCAACAGCAATCACACGCACTACTAGTCCCGTTGCAAGCAGCCATAACCATCCGGGGCACCTCCTACCGAAGCACATCGGCATCGGTATTCCCGTGGACGATCCCCGGCACCATCACCACCACTTTGTCGCCGGCCCCCAACGCGGGCGCGGGCGCGGACGAGGTGTCACTGCTGCTGCTGCTGCTGCATCTGCTCCCGTCGCCACTACAGCTGCTCTTGCTGTTGGTTCGATGCAGAAACAGGAACAGAGCAGCCACCCAACACCAATAATAATGACCAACACCAACCATCATCATCATCATCATCATCATTATCCCTCCATTCTGGTGCAATTGATTCGCCAGCGCAAGTACCGACTGGCGCTCCAACGGGTGTATTATTTTCCGGGGGAGGCCGCAGCAATGACCAATACAACCATCACCACCATTACCACCACCAACACCATCATCAACAATAACAACAACAACAACAACAACAACAATGCCAATCTCGCCCTGCACGAAGTCATTCTGGGACTGTCGGAGATGCCACTGCAAAACAACCACCACAACAATGAAAACAACCACCTCTACCACGAAAACAACAGCAACAAAGATAACGAGGAGGAGGACGACCAGGTCGCACTCGTCTTGGCACTCATCGAGGCCCTGATCCGAGCCTATCCGGAGGCGCTCGCGACGCACGGAAGCATGGTGTCGTGGGTCGAACACGGTGACCGAGAGAGACAGAGACGACACCACCACCACCACCACCACCACCACCACGAATCGGCAACTACGGCAACGGCAACGGCAACAGCTACTATTACAGCAATCATTGCAGCGCCGTGTCTCCCGCTCCACATGGCCTGCCGGTCGTTGGGGAGGATGCGATGGAAGGGCGGCGTTGGTGATGGTGGTGGTGGTAATAGTGCCAATGCCAATTCCAATACTGTCAATGCCAATTCCAATTCCAACGATCAGGCACGGCTGTTGGGACTGCACCTCGCCGTCGTTCGGCTGTTGCTGAAGGAACGCCCAAAGGCGGCCGGGTGTCCGACGCGCGATGCGGCCTCCGAGCTTCCCCTGCACATTTTGGTCCGCTGGATGCTTCGTCTTCGTCTCTGCGGAGGGGAGAGAAGGACGAGAACGTGCGGTAGCGGTACACTACTGGCAGGAGATGATGCCCAGGAGATGGTCGCTTTGGAGAAGGGAGAGGAGATCGCCGTTTCAGTTTGTGCCGATCGCCTCCTCACGCTGTTGATCGTGGCCCATCCAAAGGGTGCCACCATTCCCGACGGGCACGGAATAACCCCGCTGGATCTCCTTCGAGACTACGACTGCACGTCGTACCGACCAACAAAGGAGCAACGACACGAGCAGCAACAGCAACACAAAGAGCAACCCCCCCCACACCGTTCCGGAACAAGCCGGAGAACTCCCTCTCAATCCCCTTCGTGGTTCGTCCGTTCTCCCCGGGAGAACAAAACGGCCATCCAAACACCGCCGGGTCATCCATCCTCCCTTGTGGAACACATCCGAGACCTCTTGACCTTTGCGTCGGAGATGACCAACGTGGGGCCCATCACTCCAGAAGCGAACGAGAATGCCAACGAGAATGCGAATGCCCCTTTTATTCCAGTAACGGCAATGGTAACGACAGAAAGCATCCCCTCCGAGGATGGTTCCAGAGAGAGATGCGAGACGATACTGCCAATGACACCCACGAAGATTGCGTCTCCAAGAGATGCAACGAACCCCACAAATCACCGTGTGGCAACCCACAAAAACAAACCAAAAACCACCAAACCTCCAAAGCAGCAACAGCAACAGCAACTCCATCGGTCTCGGCCTCGGTCTCGTCCTCGCCGGCGCCGTTCTCTGCAGAAGGAAGAACAGGGGGAGGAGTCGTCGTCGCCGTCGACGAGCGATTCCGAATCCCCGCTCCCGCAGCAACGACCACCACCACCACCACGGCGACAACGAGAGCAACAACAGCCCAATAACGAGTCCCGGGGTAGAAATAGAAGACCGCAAACCGCGGATCCTGTCGACGATCTCTTGGACGAATTGCTAGACTAGACTAGACTAGACTACACGAGATTGGATTGGATTGGATTCAATCGAAGCGAGATATCCAATCAAATCCAATGCAAAGACGAAGACGAAGACGAGTGCTACCCGGAGCACCGACATCGTCCGTGGAGAACACGATTGCAGAGGAGCATCCTGTCGCTTCCCAGCATCCAAATCTAGATCTACATCCATTACACAAACTAAGACTCGTTCGTTACAATCAATCAAAAGAAACAAAAAGAACAATAACGATAGACTGACTGACTCACTCAAATTGTGTCACTTCCACTGTTTTATTCATTTTACTGCGACTGCGACTGGAACTACAATTATCAGAGTGCCCGTGCGGTAGCAGGGGATGTACCCCGTAACAACCATTGCAACTTGTTGTAGTGCAAAAATCATACATTTGTTGTGATTTGTGCATGAATGCTGTTCATGGTATGGACAATATGAATCGCAAAAGAAACTGAAGTGAGGGATACCTGATAGTTTGTGTGTCACGTACCCACTGATATGCAATTTGGAGTGTAAAAATCATACATTTTTGTGATTTCACTATGAATGTTGTTCATGTTATGGACAATATGAATTATGCAAGAAGCTGAAGTGAGATATCTGTGATAGTTTGTGTGTCATCACCTATTCAGTGCAATTGAGTCCTGGATTTCGAGGAGATACAGCCACTGATATGCAATTTGGAGTGCAAAAATTATATATATTTTGTGATTTCACTATGAATGTTGTTCATGTTATGGACACTATGAATCATGAAAGAAACTGAAGTGAGGGATCTCTGATAGTTTGTGTGTCACCACCTATTGAGTGCTTTTGGGTACTGAATTTGGAAGAAAATAGACACTGACATGTAAAAAGTGTGTCGTAACAAGTAAGCAATGTAAGCGCGATCGATCTTACGAGGGCTAGAGCCTCAAAATAGGTTTCTAAAATTTGTCTCAGCCTCGGTGCCTGTCACAAATTTGGTTATTATTGCTACTGGGCCTTGTTATCGAGTATTTTTTATCTACTTACATTTGAATGAGCCTCGTGATCGGTTCCTCTCCTATGTAAACGTAACTGTCTTTAATTGATCGTTATATCTATATTCAATTCCATACGTACGCCAATACTTTATATTCCCCGTATCTTTGGCAGTCATTTATCTTCCTCAAAAATAATGCTCCGATTGTCATTCGGCCATTTATTTTCTTTTATCTTGTTTTCCTTTATCCCCCGAAATATTTACTGACACTCAATGTACACCCGATACTTCATGACAACAAACACTTACATTTACGATTGCTTTCATTACGTCTACTTTGTGTTTCAGCGCTTCTGCCTTTACCCCAACATTACCCTTTCTTTCCGTTTGGCCATGTCTTCTTCTAAACGCAATGGCTCCAGTATGTGCTTCCTTATTATATTTTCCGTTCATTACTGATTACAGTTACTCTTTCTCTAATCTTGCCCGCCCACATACGATACCCTCATTTTCTCCTATGCCTTCTCTGCACAGTTTGGCTGTTTGTCGACAAAAAGCGTTTACGCCGTTCAGTTCTAGAATCATTTTATATTTGTTGTCGGCGAAAAATACGGACTTTGTCGGCATCAAATTCGATCGAAAAAGCCGACGGAACGAAACAACAACTGAGGTGCGGAACAACGATGATCAAGCATTAGGACCAAGCGCACCTCCACTACATGAAAATCTCTAAGTGGTAAAAACGATATCACTTAGGACTACAAACAAAATGGGTTAATCGGTTAGAAACAAGACATATCCAAAGACCTGACCAATAAGTGAACACCTGGAACCCTTAAGTGTGTTCAAAAGAATATACTTGATATCCCGTGAGGAAATTACTTATCGCAATCAAGAAAACCAATACCGATTCCAGATGGGCCTCATATCTAGCCTATATACCATGAACAAGCATACGCCCCATCGAACACATTACTTAACAACTAAATGACCGATACAGTAAGACCGACACGACGCTAATACAGCGACAGCAACAGCAGTATCGGTACGAGAATAATAACAGCACCGGGGAAGATCTCTACCACATGAAATACAACAGAGAGCCCCGATACACAGTGAAAATACGTAGTAAAAATAAGAGTCTCTCTTTGAGCTCACTTCTCTTTAAATTTTAACATCATATACCTTTGGTCGATTTTTAGAGTAACAACAGGTTATAGAGCCCTTATAACTTACACTTGTGTCCCGCAAGAGCACCAGTGTTTACCTTAAGCTACCTATCTCCGGCCGTTCAGCACCTCCACTGTCGGTTAAATCCAGAGGAAATTCTGTGCTTAGCTCCCTGTGCGGCACATTCTCGGCCTCCCCCCCGTCTCATTCTTTCTCTCTCTCTCTCCCTGCTCGTGGATCAAGGGGTGTACTACGGATTCTTCTACAGAACCCTTCTTTTGTAATCCACGACCAAGCACCGTTTAATCGCGAGAACAACGACGACAACTACCAAGGAACGTTCCGGACATCTGTGACCGGCCTGCAAGGTTAATTACGATCATTTTCTCCGACGCTCGGTTATCATCAACATCATCGCAACCGATTACGTCATCTGTGACCGCAATCAAGACGATTAATTCGTACCGACGACGACGGATTAATTACAATAAAAGAACGCCGACGATTGCCTTCTTCAACCGACAACACCAACGATTAATTCGTTTCTACCCTTAATTCGTATCGACGATATCGAGATACCAAAACGACGATGCCAACTCCATTTGACTGGACTCCAATCCATGGAATCGAATTTCGATTTTCCAGCGCTAGCAACCCGGCTGCGGCCACTTCCCTTAACAAAGCCTATTCTGAAATCATTGACAAAGATGAACTCTCAGAATTCTTCGTCACCCGCGAGGATGAAGAAGAAGACGATGGACCACTAGAAATAGCTCCAGATCCACAACTCCACATCCTCAATTGCATTGCAAAGGCTATTGCCATCAACATAGTGGAACCACCACCGGATGAAATAACAAAAGGCCACATAGCCAATCTCCTCGACAAATGTGTTATCAAGCATGTCAGAAATGGTGGATCTACAAAACGAATGAGATACAAAACTGATTTTGACGCCGCTGCAAAGCACGCCATTCGGACCAACACAGATGATGAGCCAATTGTTCTAATTGAAATCACAATCACCCACTGGCGATTCAAGAAAAATTGGCGCCCAGACCTATTCATGGAAGCCTACACTGGAGAACCACCATCAGATGATGAGGTAGACGTTCCAGATACACCTGCTGCAACGGCTGCAACTGTCTCCCCTATCGAGATGGGACAGTTAACCACCCTACTCCAACAATTGGTCAACAACGGCAACAATAACAACAACAACGCCACCAACAACAATACCGGCGCCAACCACCAATCTCTTGACCTTCCATGGAATCCAGCAACATTACCACCACCAGTGAAGGACCGTTACTACAGGAAAGATGAATTCCTCACCAGAGATGACATGAAAGACTTCCCAATCACCTACACCGACTCATCGGGAAATGAAACCATTGTCAGGCAAAACTACTACCTACACAATCTAGGCAGCGGGAGAAATGACCAACGTCTGATCACCAGAAGCGGTGACTGTTTTGATCTGACCAGAGCCTCTGACAAGTCCAAAGAAGCAGCTAGAGACAAACTGTTCCTCTCAGGATTCCCACAACTAAAGGATGCAACAGACCCTCAGGTTAGGAAATGGTACCGAGAAATCACAGCTCATTCCCAGCAACATCATATTTATGTACACCCATACTATCTATTCAGACGTGAAGCTGACCACCTCAGAGGATTCACAATTGGTGATGACCTTCCACACGACCTGCCTTCTAGATATGAATTGGCTATCAATGAATGGGGAAATCTCATTTACACGGCACTGAGAACTGATAAAATCATCCCTGACTCATGTGCAAGTATGAAGGCCACTATTCAGAGCTTTGAAGGTGGACAAGGATACGAAGCGCTATACACAGTTATTGCTCAAACACATCCCAACTCAAAAAGGCCATCCAATGCCAGCAGAATGGTCAGAAACCCTCCCAACCAAGATCCAAATGAATCTCTTGAAGAATACTACTTCCGGTACAAGGATTATTTGAGACTTAGAGTGTTCCTCCAAAACCAACCCAGCACTATCAGTTCAACAGAAGAAGTTAGCAACCTGATTGCAGGAACCACCCTCTCAGAAGAGCTCTTCAAAAAGACAGAAGATGAACGCGACTCTGATGATCAATTCAAAAGAGACAAATACAAAGCAGGTAGGCTTCTCCAAACCCTTCAAACCTATGAACAAGAGATCAAGGCTGAACAAAAGTACAAGAGGGACACCTCCAAACCAATTCGGCCCAAGCAACTGCCTGTCTCAGGTACCAGGCCAGATCCCCGTCGGAATGATCGGTTTCAAAAGCGCGCTAGCAACAGCACTGTTAGGACACCTTCTACTTTGACATCCCACTCAATCAGCCTGATTGAATCACTTGGCTACCCGGAGATGGATGAAGAATCTGACGATCCCTTCCTCCACCAAGCATACTGCAATGCCATCACGGCATTTGATAAGCAACCTAGTCTTTTTGACACATCCAGAAAATGTATCGTTTGCCACATGTCCGGTCACAATTTTGATAATTGTCCTGCGTTGCAAGATATTGAGTCCCTGAAGAAACATAGGATTGCTGCGGCTGTTTTTCTGAACAAATCCAATAAGCAGACCCAACAACTCTTGGATTCCACCCAGCAAATCTCTCAAATCAACATTGGCAATGAAGATCAAGATGAGGTTTCACCTGATGCTACAGTAGAAAACCAAAATTTTTGCAATGGCCAAGAATAGAAAGTCTTTCTTGCAGCCATACTATGACATCACCTCAAGATGATCCCCAAGGATTTGATAACATCACAGCGTCCCAAGTGAACAGCTTATGCCCCTCCTTGGACTCCAGCAGTGTCAGCTCCTATGAATCCGTCATAATTGGTGCCGTCAACCTCCTTCCAAAAGACAGCCTCCAGTCATCTATACCAATTGATGTCTACTGTGACATGGAATCACTCAGGGCTACATCCCCTACATTGGAATCACACCTGAAGACCAATGAGGATCCCAATTTCGATAGGGACAACCCTACGCCAGTTGATACATACAATGTGCAATCCCTCGTCCCACCGGACCCTATTGCAGCTACAGCTTACTTCCAGCAGGGAATCCGGGCTCAGATTGACACCGGTGCAAAAGTTTCCTGCACAAATCTCAAGCACATCCTGCATGGTTACAAACCTTACACCAAGCTGAGGAAATGTCCGGTCAGGCTCACGGCAGCAATTGGAGGAAAGGCAGCGACCTGTATTCCTGAAGGGTCAGGCTATGTGCACATACCAGCCCCCAATCCTGTAGGGTATGTTAGAGTCTCCTTCTACTATTCTCCCTTGCTGTCAACAACATTGCTTAGTGAGAATGACCTTTGTGGAATGACACATCGCGTGAGAAATCAGTTCAGTGGACAGTCTATTCACAAAGTCTTCAATGACGACCATGACTCATCTGTTCAACAAAATGGAAACCTCACCATTATCTGTCATCACAAGCAGAGCACCGCCAAAAGTATTGTCCTACATGGAAGTATCATTGATTCTCAGTGCTACACACATCCAGTACTCATCCCAGACATTGATCTTACATCTCCATATGCCAATTGTGCAACGTCCTCTGCATATGCCTTAGCGACTGACACGCAGTTCAAGAAAGCTTGTGAACTGGCCTCAAACGAAGCCATTAGTCGCTACAGATATGATGTCTACACGAATCTTGTCACACTGCAAAAATGCACAGAAGCAGCTCAAGCTCAGTCTGATACCAGTGTCATACCAAGGTTTGATGCCAAACTGTTCTTCACCAACATTGTGGACAAAAATATCCCTATCCAAGCCATCAAAACCAAGACATCGAAACTCCTGTGGCACCAAAGGTTGGGACACCCATGCGATGATTTTCTGTATCAAGCTCATAAGCACATCATTGGAGTCCCAAAATTCAAACGGCAAACCAGTATTCTTGATCAATGTCCAACTTGCATACAATGTAAGCACACCAAAACACCTGCTGGCTCACATTCCACACGCAAGGCCACACAACCCTTTCAGGGTTTATCTATTGATTTTGCATTCTCAGGTACCAAATCCTCCAACAGCAAACGCAAGCGAGATTATGAAGGCATTCATGGAGAAACTGCTTGGATTCTCATCACAGATCACTATACTGGTATGAAATATGGAGACACGCGAATCTCTAAAGCAGCGCCACTACACTGGTTAGAGCATTTCTTCGCCCAGCACAACCCAACTTGTGCCGACAAGTATGTTTCAGTTGATCAAGGTGGAGAACTCTATCACAATCCTGACATCCGAAACCTATTCTCTGCGTTTGGATATTCAATTTTCCCCACTGGCGCGGACGCTTCACACCAGAATGGCACAGTTGAAAGAGCACACCGAACTCTTGCTAACTCCATGAGGGCAATGCTGTCTGGTGCTAATTTGCCCATCAAGTTCTGGCCCTTTGCTTTCTACCATGCACTCCGGTTGTCCAATGCATTCCCTGAAGGCACCCAACTACATTCACCATTGGAATTGGCAACTGGCCGTAAGGAAAACCTTGCTGATTTCCGAACCTTTGGTTGCAGAGTTTGGGTTAGACCTCCAGGCAAGAGATCAATCAAGCTCAAACCCAATGCAAGAAAAGGCATATTCCTAGGTTTTGTACCCTACACTACCAGAAACATTCTGTGGTATGATACTGAGACACACAGAGTCAAAATAGCCACGCATGTCAGGTTTGATGAAGGCATGAATGATCTCCCACTTGCAGACCTCCCCACTAATGTCAAACACCTGCTCAGGACAGATGACGACATTCCACTTCCTGCGGAACCCACTGAGGTGTCATCCAGTGATTTTCAATTCTCTATCTCCCCCTTTGCCAATCTCACAAATCTCAGGCTCACTGTCTCCCCATCTTGTACTGATCAAACATTTGGCCTCCGGTATGCCAATGATTCACTGCTTGGCCGAGCTTACCTCACAGATATCATCCCAAACAGTCCTGCCTCAAAGCTTTTCTCCTCACACAAGAAATCTCTCTCCAAGCTACGAGGTGCTTATATTGTCTCTATCAATCACAATCGTGTCTTTACTGCTGCTGATGTAACTACAGCTTTACAAGCCTGCCACGATCGAGGGGTGAGGGATTCTTCAATAGATACACCAATTACCTTTGCACTTGAAGAGAAATTGTCTATGAAGGAGGTCAGGAAACACTCAAATGAATATGGTTTATTTGCTCCCAATACCTCCTGGAAGGAACCCACTGCTGAAGAAGATCCACCATTCTTGGACCGAATTTCCTCCATCAAAGCTATACAGCGCATTGGTACAAAATACAAGCAGCTGATACAATCAAGGATCAACCAGGTCGATAGCACTGAAGCACTCCATGCCTCCATCCAAAAACACTTGGCACCAACTGAAGGCGACATGGATGTTGTCATTCCTACTATTGATATTGCATCCCTCCGAGCTATCACCAAGCTTCATAAACCAGGAAATCAAGCATTACCACTAGATGCAGATTCACTACCAACTGAAGAAATTGAACTCTTAATCAAGGCCATCAATTCCAAGGCAACTACACCTGAAGAACAAGCACTAGGGCACTTCACTCGAAGGAATCTCAAGCCTTTATCTACATGGCCTGAATGGCAAGCTGGGGAGCGAAAACAGCTCGACCAGTTTGAAGATTTGGAAATGTTTGGATCACCCATTCAATACCCTAAAGACCCAGACGCTATTATTCTCAGGCCTCATTGGCAATACAGTGTAAAAAGGAATGGTGTCAGAAGAGCCAGGCAATGTTGCAATGGAAGCAAATATGCAGCGCCAACCCTGCATGCCATAGCAATGTCATACTCATCGTGTGTTGAACACCCCATCCAAAGACTGTTCTTTGCCATTGCAGCAAGTCTCAATCTCAAAGTCTATGGGGGGGACGCGGCTGATGCATATGCCCATTCTCCAGGGCCCAACATCCCTACATACATGACTATTGACGATGCTTATGCAGAATGGTACAGACACAAGCATGGAAAGGACATAGACCGACGATTGGTACTTCCAGTTCTTCGAGCACTTCAAGGCCACCCAGAATCAGGTAGACTATGGGAGACCCACATCAACAAGATCTTGAAAGGTCCCGATCTCAATTTCAAGACCACCACGCATGACAGAACAATCTATACAACAGTTTTTGAAGGTGAAACAGTCTACATGCTGAGACAAGTTGACGATTTTGCACTGGCTTGCACATCAGAATCCATATCTGACAAGATCTATGACATAATTGGCGCAAAGCTGAAGCTCCCTAGAGAAGATGCTGTCCCCTTCACCAAAATGGGTTTGCTTGAAGACTTCAATGGAATTGATGTCAAACAGACAGCTGACTACATTGAACTGTCCTGCGCCAATTACATTGACCGGATCATGACATCCCATGGTTGGGAGACTGATTCTAAGATGAAACCCCACTCCAAACCATCAGCGCCGTTATCCACTGAAGTACTGAGCCAACTGCAATCACATACGAATGGACCATTGGAAGGCACCAAGGAACACGCTGCATTACAATCCACATCAGGGTTCTCCTACAGAACACTCTTGGGTGAAATGATGTTTGCATATGTGAGCTGCCGGCCAGACATTGGCTATGCAGTGACCCTGATGTCAAAATACAGCTCCAATCCCACTGCATTCCACTATTCCAGTCTGAAGAACATCGCTCGATATCTCAGAACAACCAGATCCTGGGGTATTAGATTCTATAGACCGAATGCAGAACCATCTCTTCCATCAGGAGAACCATATAATGATGTCGTCCAAGAGCGATCACTCCCAGAATACCCTGAAGATATCAAGCAAGCCAAATTGATGTGTTTTGTTGATGCAGCATATGGAAATGATCCGAAACATCGCAGGTCCACCACAGGATATGTGTTCACTTATGCTGGTGGAACCATTGTTTACCGATCCAAAGCTCAGTCACTTACTGCACAGAGTTCTACGGAAGCTGAGTTCATTGCTGCCGTCACAGCAGCCAAAACAGCCAGATATCTCAGGTCTATACTCAAGGAATTAGGATTCGCCCAAGTTGGTCCAACTCCGATCTATGAAGACAATGCATCAGCAATTGAGATCATCAATGCCCAGAAGCCAACTGAAAGAACCAGACATATTGAAATCAGGTTCTTTGCCATCCAAGCATGGAAAGAAAATGGTGAAATCAAGATGATTCATATTCCTGGAGTTATCAACCCCGCTGATGATCTAACCAAACCATTGGGATGGATCTTGCACGCCCGACACGCAAGATACATCATGGGACACTACCCAGGTTAAATCATTCCACTCGATTGATTCGATCGACAACCGGTTCAACATGATATATTCCGACAGTAATCCAATACAATGCAAGTAGAGTATTGGATCAAGGGGTGTGTTGTCGGCGAAAAATACGGACTTTGTCGGCATCAAATTCGATCGAAAAAGCCGACGGAACGAAACAACAACTGAGGTGCGGAACAACGATGATCAAGCATTAGGACCAAGCGCACCTCCACTACATGAAAATCTCTAAGTGGTAAAAACGATATCACTTAGGACTACAAACAAAATGGGTTAATCGGTTAGAAACAAGACATATCCAAAGACCTGACCAATAAGTGAACACCTGGAACCCTTAAGTGTGTTCAAAAGAATATACTTGATATCCCGTGAGGAAATTACTTATCGCAATCAAGAAAACCAATACCGATTCCAGATGGGCCTCATATCTAGCCTATATACCATGAACAAGCATACGCCCCATCGAACACATTACTTAACAACTAAATGACCGATACAGTAAGACCGACACGACGCTAATACAGCGACAGCAACAGCAGTATCGGTACGAGAATAATAACAGCACCGGGGAAGATCTCTACCACATGAAATACAACAGAGAGCCCCGATACACAGTGAAAATACGTAGTAAAAATAAGAGTCTCTCTTTGAGCTCACTTCTCTTTAAATTTTAACATCATATACCTTTGGTCGATTTTTAGAGTAACAACAATATTCTCCGACACCGCTCCAAAGCATCACCCTCCTTCTCACTTTTTGTCACCGGTTCTTCCGGCAATGTCTACACCATAGTTGCTTCTAGCAAAACTATTATCTGTTCGTGTCCTGACATCCATCCAGTATGCAAACACATATTGTTTTCACTTGCCGAACTAAAAATCCCTGTTTCTACCCGCCTGCAAACAATATCCCTACCACTTCTTAAACTTTGCTTAAGTTCCTATGAGTCATCGCTTGACTATTGCACTATCAACCTTTGCCTTGTCCTTATGCGGCAATGTTGCGTGTCTACAATCAACGCTTCATTCTCGTCTGATTATCTGTAACATTTGTTACTCTGTTTCTCATCATTCTCACAAATACCATGACTTCAATACATGTCCTCAATGTAAATCAAAATGGTTACCAAATGTTTCCGAGTCTGCCGGTCAATATCGCAATTTTTCTTCCGTCCTTATTAGAAATGGATTTCTACCAACTCATTATCTACCTCAACCTTAACAAACTATTGCTACAAATGATACGCCTCAATCCTCCGTCTCCTCCTCTAACAATAGTATTCCTGTTGCAGTATCCAGCTCCAACACGCACATTATGATCCCCCCCTCACCTTCAACCTCGACTTCCCATAACTACTGTCTTTCGGACATTATCTGAGAAGGACTGTATCTAATTTTTGGGTTTCATACTCATGTATGGGCACAATGACACTGCATCAACCCCAAATGCACATGATGGATACATGGTCAAAAGATAAAAGGCAAGGGCCCTGAAACGCCATGAAGGCTTCAATGGGATGACGAAGGTGTTCAGAATTCTCTGTGACAGATTCCGACATCCTGTGAAAAAATTGGTGGAGTTGTTAGTTGAACGTTAAACACTAACCCTAAGAGTTGACAACGTAACCTTCTAGACGGAGTTTATGGGGGGGTTTGGGGGGGGGAAATATGTAGAAATATTAAAAAAATCTGTTTTTAACAAGTAGCCTTGGTACAAACGCTACGACTAAAAACTTATAAAAACAGAGTTGAAATAATTATTCCTGGAAATGAGATGCTTTGTCTAAAAGCAATAGTAATTATTTAGTGGCGCGCGTTCCTTTTTATGGTAGCGAACTCTCATTGTTATGGTTGTCTTAGATGAAGTTAGTCGTCGTCATCGTCATCTCTGCTCGCATCGTTCGTACACCGAGGTGCGCAATATTAAAATTGGTCTCATGATTGATGTAGCGAACCGAATGTAAGGAATGGTAGTGCCACGTGGAACGTACGACGTACGAACCAAAGAACACCCTTGAGTATGCAAGATCTCACTGTATCACCAACGTAGGTACGAACTCTACGATCACTCCGCACTGCATGCAGCAATTCCCCTGTAAGCAGCAATCCCGCTGTAAGCCGCAAATTACAGGCAAAGCACCAACAAGCCGGTAAAGGTTCCCTCCAACAAGAACCAAGCCTACAGCTCACTCTTTTTGCTCCTAAACCGATTAGTAGTAGAATAGTAAAAGGCTTATACGTCCAGGTCCGATAGTCTTCCCTATCGTACCCGTACAAGCCTCTCTTGGTCGATAGTCCCCCTATCGATTCCCAGACGGCTTCTCCCAACGCAAGAGCTGCATCGTATCGATCCCGTACAAGCCTACCTTGGTCCGATAGTCATCTATCGTATCGCCGAATCCAACGTGAGGATCACCGGAAGGCCCAACGCGCCTACCGCGTGCTCACCGACCGACCAAAGGCCCGATAGGATTCTCCACCAGAGAGGCCCAACGCGTCTCTCTAATCTCATCAATTTATTAGTAGGCGTTTGCCTTCCCCCGCAGGCAGGACACCGGTTCGACCTTAGCGACACGGCAATAGTCTTCCCTATTGTACCCCTATGCGAGGAAAGCCCACCGCGTCTCTCTAATCTGACCGACTCAGTAGGTAAAGCTTACACCGCCGACCATCCTCCGCAGGCCAGGAATCCGGCCCGACCTTAGCTACACGACAATGAACTACAGGGAGTTCTTCCAAGGGGAAGGCCCCTTTGGGGAAGCTCCTGCGAGGCATGACATCTACCAAGCCATCTACACCCTCTTCAATGAAGCTGATGGGGACCGGCTTCTCCCGCTCCTCCTGGATATCTTCAATGCACAAGCTATTGGCGGCTTGGGCATCTTCCAAGAAGATGCAGCTGGGGTGGACAGGCTCTGCGTCATCCATGGCCTCCGACGCTATCCAGGAACCATCACCCAGCCCTCCGCCAACCGGGGCCGAGCCTTTGGATACATTGATGATGTTGAAGGACACGAGGTGGAGCTGGTGCGGGTGGACGCAGCCCTGCTGTCCAGGGCGGCAGCAAGCCGGGTGTACCTTCTAGCTCACCATGAAGCCAACCTATCACAACACCCCGAGAGAGATTACATCCCGGCCATTCCTGAAGGGACTGCCCACACCGAAATGCTCCAGGCTCACAAGGTGTGCTTCCTACCCTTCGAATTCATCCCACTGGTGTTGTGCAGGGGGCTCACCCCGAAGCAGGCCTTCCAAGTTCTCCAACCCCACATCCACCAGCAAGGATTGGGGGACATCTGCAAACCCTTATTAGATACACTCCGGGCCGTGGGGACACAACCTACCACTCTTCTGGGCGCCATCCGGCTCCTAGAACCCGGACCCGCCTTCAGAGCTGAAGCCAACCTCCGCGCCTACATGAAGAAGAATGTCCTCCTCCGAGACCTCCCAGGCCTAGCAGGCCCGGCGCCGGCAGACCCTACCCTCACAGCAGCCTTCTCAGCGCTCACTGACCAGCAACTAAGACTGAGTGAGTCTCTGGACCAAAGACGACAAGAATCCTCTCAGCTGCACTCTGTAAGAGAAGTGTGGGGAAACCTTTACACTGAAAGACTCCTACTACTCTGTGGGAAAACAACTGAAGCCGATCTTCCCCCAATCTACACAGCCTGGGCCAAGAAGAGCAAGCATGAAAAGACCCACATGGTCCTCCAAAGTCAAGTGGCCACAGATGCCTACAACCTTGGCATCCAGGCGCCTCTCATCACCACAGCAGTACTCAAGAGGTTCCAAGATTGCAACTTCTATGGGACCGACCCCTTTGATGTAGCAGATGGCATACTCCCCCTAGCCTTCACGCCCCCAGGAGGATCCGCCGCTACCCTAAAGCGGGAACATGAAGCTGCTGCTAATGTAGCAGCGTATGACACCATGATCTCCACCCATGGCAACTCCCTCTCGCTCAAGGACTCCCTCGACTTACAAAAGACCAAGGCCTACATCCCCCTTGATTGGACTGAGGCTACCACCCAGCTGAAAAGCTACCTGGCGGTACTAGCCACCCTCCTAGGCGCCACACATAATGTGGTGAAGGCTTACCAACGTGGTCTCTCCAGGTTAGAGTGGCAACAAATGCCCCTCAGAAGGGCCATCGCAGATGAACTAGGCGACCGGATCACTCCTGCAATTGTGGTGTACTATGTCCAGGTCCGCATCCGAGGTTGGCTAGGAGAACAATGGGAAGCAGACACCACCCTCCCTTCCCCAGACTTTGGGGAAGACACCCACAGGTTCAGAATGACCCAGAACCTCAACTGGCTCCCAAATGTGTCCAACGTTGATGCCTTGCGAGCACTCCAGCAACCTAGAACCCCAGTCGCCCCTGCAACGGGCGCCCCTCCCTCTCAATCAGGAGGGGGAGGCACCCGTCCTCGACAAGACCAGCTGTACAACCCCACCAGAGACTCCCGCTTCTCCGATCCCTCCAATCCCATCAGCGCCAGAATCACAAAGAACACCATGAGGTCGGTCATCTCAGCCATGAAAACCAAGGGCAAACCCCCTATCAAACGCCCCGATGGCCAGGAACGCTGCCATTCTTGGCACATCCGGGGCAACTGTTTCACTGGGTGCAAACACCTCTATGACCACTCCCCCATCACATCCGGGGAGCAAGACCGGCTCTGGGAGTGGTGCCAAGAAGCCTATGCAGCCTGATCCCGTGGCAAGCGCCATCTACTCGGCGTCGAGCCCCCCCATCGATTCACATCCCATCGATTCACAGCCCTACCCGGCAACACCCCTTCCCCAACCCCATTCCATACGCATCGATTCCCACATCCTCCCCCCAGCGCCTACCCGTCCCCCTTCCCCACGCATCGATCCCCATTCCCTGCGCATCGCTCCCCAGCTCTACCCGCCGCCTCCACTGCGCATCGATCCCCATTCCCTGCGCATCGATCCCCAGCTCTACCCGCCGCCTCCACGTCCCCGCACTCATCCCTCCCACCCGACCTAGCTTCGCCAGCAGCCCTCCCACCGGACTTAGGTAAGCCACACCCTCGCGTTGTTGGTTCTGACCCCCCCACCACAGCTCCCAGCCCGCCTCGCAGCGCGCTGGTAGCTCCACTCGGCTCCGCGCCGCGTCCTCCTCTCCTCCCACGCGGACCCCACCCGCCTTGCAGCGCGCTGGTCGCTCCACCCCTCTGCCCACCCAGCTCCGCGCCGCGTCCTCCTCTCCTCCCACGCCCATACCCCAACGCCGGTCTGGGTCCACGCCCATACCCCAACGCCGGTCTGGGCCATCCTCCTCCCTCCAGCACCCACAAGCTGGGCCACAGCCCGACGCTGGGGCGCCCATCCCCCATACGGGGGCCTCCTCCAACCTGCCCCCCTCCCAGTTACCCCATTGACCGGCTCGACGTGCACATCACCAAAGCCATCCACGCCTACAACAAAAGCACTAGCTGGGGGGACTTCATCCGGACCATCCGGGGAAGCGGTGACCTCCACCCGCATGTGGGTGCTATCCCCCATCCAGCCGGTCACCTCTTAGCCCACTTTGGGCAGGAAGGCACCCCGGCCTCCTTGAATGACCCCCCTTGGACCACTGCCCGGATAGCTGGGGCCCTAGCCAGGGGCCCCCACCAATCCTCACGGCAGGGCATCGACTTCCTTCGAGAAGAATATGCCGACATGATGGACAAACAACAATGGACTGTCCTCCCAGCCAGCCTCATCCAAGACCTTCCAAACCTCTGGCTGAGCCCACTGGGGCTAGTCCCCCAGCGAGGCCGGCGCCCCCGCATGATCTCAGATTACACCTACTCTGAAGTTAACCAAGACACCATCCCTCTAGCCCCAGCAGAAGCCATGCAATTTGGCCACACCCTGCCCCGGCTCCTCACCAAGCTGCACCGGGCAAACCCTCAGTTTGGCCCAGTCTACATGTCCAAGATTGACCTCGCGGATGGATTCTACCGGGTCCAGTTGAAACCAGAAGACACCATGAAGCTAGGAGTGCTGTTCCCTTCCAGAAAGGGCGAGCCACCCCTCATTGGAATCCCCCTCACCAACCCCATGGGGTGGAAATCCAGCCCACCGAATTTCTGTGCCTGTACAGAAACCATTGCAGACTTGGCCAATGCCACCCTCTCCACAGGGCTGGCGGAGGCCAGGATCACACCCCACCGACTGGATCTCCCCTCTGAAGCCACGCCCGCCGCGCCTCCAGCTCCCCCCGAGCCCGACTTGCCTCCCGTGCCCCATCTGCCCACCCCTCATTGTACCACTCCCAGCAAGAAGCCGGTGCGATACTGGGATGTCTATGTGGATGACTTCTGTGGCCTTGCGCAAGGCAACCAATGGACCCGACGCGCCATCAAAGGGTGCTCTTCCAGTCTCTGGACAAAGTCTTCCGGCCCCTGGATGCCTCTGACACTCCCTTCAGACAGGAACCAGCCTCCCTCAAGAAAATGCGCCAAGGCGACGCCAGGTGGACCACCAAGAAAGTCATCCTGGGCTGGCTCATTGATTCCATCAACAAAACCATCAGCCTTCCTCCCCATCGAGTGGCCCGGCTACAGGAGATTCTTCACTCCATTTCCCCCAACCAGCGCCATGTTCCTATCCGACAATGGCACCAAGTCCTGGGGGAACTCAGATCAATGGCCCTTGCCATCCCTGGCGCCATTGGCCTCTTCTCCATCCTCCAAGAAGCCTTCCAACACCAGGAACCAGGCAGGCAGCGCCTCCGGCTCACCAAGCGCGTCCATCGCTTCCTCCAAGACTTCCAATGGCTGGCCAATGATCTATCCAACAGGCCTACTTCACTTGCCGAACTAGTCCCCGACACTTTCCCCGCCGCACTCGGCGCTTGTGATGCCTCTGGTCTGGGCATGGGGGGCATTCATTTTGTCCCCCTTCCCACCGGCGCCGTACAGCCCATCATGTGGAGGCATGCATTCCCCAAATGGGTCTCCTCCCAACTAGTCACCTTTGACAACCCCAATGGCACCATCACCAACAGTGATCTCGAGCTGGCTGGTTCCATTGCCCACAATGACATCCTTGCCTAAGCTGCCTGTGTCCAGTCCAGAACCACTCACAACTGCTATGACAACACAGCAGCTGTCTATTGGCAAAGGAAAGGCGCCACTACTACTACTGGGCCTGCCGCTTACCTCCTGCGAATTCAGTCCCTACACCAGCGGCGCCACCAATATGTACCCCTCAGGGATTACATCCCTGGACCGGTGAATCACCTAGCTGATTTGCTCTCCCGCTCTGACCTCTCTGACACTGCCCTTCTCCATCATTTCAACACCACCTACCCCCAGGACTTGCCCTGGATCTTATGTCCCCTGAAGCCTGCCATGCATTCTGCTCTGACCTTGGCTCTATCCAGAAGACCATGCGCGCTTCAGTCACTGAACTCTATGCCCGCAGAAAGGATGCCCATTGGACTCAATGGGTTCACTTCTGTTTGTCTCAAGGCTTTGAACCAACCCTCCAGTCTGTTACAGACCCAATCCCCATCCTCCAAGTCTTTGCCCAGCGCCTCCATGACGGCAGGCTCTCCTGTAGCCGCAAGCCCATCAGATCTCGCACAGTATCGGACACCCTCAGGTCAGTGGGCCAGACGCTGGCCCGCATGGGGGCCAAAGACCCCAGAACCAACTCAACTGGCAGTCTTGACTTCAGGCTAACTGCCCAGTTCAAAGCCTATGCCAAACTTGACCCCGCCCCTTGCAGGGTCAAACCAGTCCCAATCACCCTGGTCATGCATGCACTTCGATTTGCATACCATGACTACCCTTCCCCCGCCCGGCAGGCCATTGCCAACATGATCTGCATAGCCTTCTTCTTCTGCCTCAGACCTGGGGAGTACACCGGTACTACCAGGGATGACTAAGCCTTCCACCTCAAGGAGGTCTCCTTCTACCTCGGCTCTAAACTGGTCCACCACGATGGCCCTGAACATGAGCTCCGTGCTGCTACCTCTGTCACCCTGACATTCACCACACAGAAGAATGGGGACAAAGGTGAGGTAGTCGCTCATGCCAGGAGTGGTGACCGCCTCTGCTGCCCTGTGGCAGCCTGTGCGCGCCAGGTGCTCCACCTCAGGGGTTCCTGCACTAGCACACACCCTTTCCAGCCCCGACCTAAAGCTTGCCAGTTACTTTGACAATGGGATTCTCACCCTCGTTCGCGCAGCAACTGTCACATCCTCCATGAGAATCTATGCCCAGACCCTCTACCATACCACAGGCATCTCCCCTGCAGCCATCTCTGCCCGCTCCCTTCGCGCGGGAGGGGCTATCGCACTGCTCCAGGGCAAATGTGATGCCAATGTCATCAAGCTCCTTGCAAGATGGCACAGTGATTGCATGATGCAATACCTCCATCAACAGTCCCTCCCCATCTTCAAGAACCTTGCCTCTGTAATGTTCAACAATGGAACATACTCCTTCCTGCCGGACGAGTGGGTGCCGGCATCGGCCCCCACTCCCCCTGGCAGCTCTCTCTGACCCCCCCTCTGGGGGATCTTCCTCTCTGAATCCTCCATAAGGATTCTCCCCCCCTCGCTGTCTTCCACGCCCCCTCCAGGTTCATCTCCAGCCACCTCCCACCCTGTGGCCATCTGGCCTATTGGCAGAAAAGGCTTAACAGCCAAAGCTGTGCGCCGGTGTGTGGGCAAAGCAAGGGACCGGACCAGCCTGCAAAAACTAGCCACATGCTGGCGTTTCCTGGATCCCCCTCTAGCATTGCTTAACCCACCAACACACCTATGAACTATAAACACTGCACATCCAGTACTACAAGTAGGTAGGCTACTGAGGCTATCACAAACGTAGTGAGTGATAGTTGATGTAGCGAACCGAATGTAAGGAATGGTAGTGCCACGTGGAACGTACGACGTACGAACCAAAGAACACCCTTGAGTATGCAAGATCTCACTGTATCACCAACGTAGGTACGAACTCTACGATCACTCCGCACTGCATGCAGCAATTCCCCTGTAAGCAGCAATCCCGCTGTAAGCAGCAAATTACAGGCAAAGCACCAACAAGCCGGTAAAGGTTCCCTCCAACAAGAACCAAGCCTACAGCTCACTCTTTTTGCTCCTAAACCGATTAGTAGTAGAATAAGTAAAAGGCCCACCACGCCCGCCCGCAGAAAAGGCTTAACAGCCAAAGCTGTGCGCCGGTGTGTGGGCAAAGCAAGGGACCGGACCAGCCTGCAAAAACTAGCCACAGGCTGGCGTTTCCCGGATCCCCCTCTAGCATTGCTTAACCCACCAACACACCTATGAACTATAAACACTGCACATCCAGTACTACATAATAACTGGTAATTTGAATTATGATCTAATTAGGTTAATCTAAGAATCCGGACCTCTATTGGAGCATTCCGCGTATTCCTGTGTTAGCCCTTTTGTTAACACATGCAATCCCTTGTTATTCGCTTATTAAGCGATCGATCGCTTAATTAAGCGATTCCGTTATTCTCCGGATGGATGGTGAAGCATGTGCGACCAATTGGGCATATCAAGTTTCATTTGTTTGTGATGGATTTATCATGATAGTGTCTTGACACTTAGTCATGGTAATCCCGTGTCACTTAGTAGATCGGTACAGTATTTAGCCTTAGCCGGCTGTCCGCGATTACTTTATTTATTGATACTTGTCGCTGATTATTTGATCTGTTTCTTATCATACTCAGTTTGCCGCAACAAATCGATTAATCACGATTAAGGTTAAGTATATTCCTTAATCGTGTGTTCGTATTCGTGATTACGATTCATAGTGAATCGTGGCTCATTATTTATGATCCGACAGCGCCGGTACGGTTATTTACGTACTGTTTCTGATCGCGTCGTATACTCATTTATTCTGTTCTTCACTTAACAACTCTAATTCCGGTTGTTCTCCCCTAAATCCATGCCACGCTTTTGACATTGCCTTTCCAGATTTTATGTCTGGTATCACATTTCAAATTGTTTACAAGCAAAGATATTTTTAGGCATGGATTTGTGTTCGTGGAATTAAGTGGACAGTTATTATTGTTTTTACTTGTTTTTATTTTGTACTTAACTTTACATGGTCATAAACTCATTAAGCAGGCTTCTTAGTGCGGTACTGTTGAGAGGTTTTGTAAGTATATCAGCATAGTTCTCATGGGACTTGATATGGCTGATGGAGATAACTTTGCCTGCTTGGTGTTGTCTGACAAAGTGATATGCTAGTGCAATTGATTTCTTGTTGAGTGTACTTGCTGGATTGGTTGAGTTGATTACCACACTTTTGTTATCCACATGGATTTCAGTTGGCTTGGTAACTTGGATTCCCATGGATCGAAGATGGTACCTCAACATGATGGCTAATGCCACTGCATCTTTGAGCGCTGTGAATTCTGCTCCAAATGTGCTCGTATGAACTGATGTTTGTCGTTTTGATTTCCAGTATACTGGCATTGATCCAACAAATGCAATCAGACCGGTAATGCTCCTTCCTGTTACCAGATCATGTGCATGGTCACTGTCACAGAAAATATTTAAATCTAATTCTGCAATTAGTGGTGTTGGGAACATCGGATCTAATTCTTCTTTGTAGTACTTGTATTGGTGAGTAAATTCTTCATAGTTCACTGTCGTTTCCCCGATTGACTGAATTTTGGGCGATTGTGGGTCCACTAAGATTCCTTTCTTTTTGTATTTTTTTCAAATATCCTAGCACATGTCTTGCCATTTGTAGATGCCCTTCTCTTGGTCCGGATGCAAATCTGGATAGTGATGAAATAGCATATGCAATGTCTATTCTTCCAGACAACACTATCCATTGTCCTAGACCGATAATATGTTGGAATTCCTTGTGGCCTGATTCGTTGAGTAGTTCTGAGTCATCTAATTCTGGGTGACAGTCTGTTTTCATTGGTAGGTTCTCATTTCGCAGGGTGATATTGTATTTGTCTTGATATTTCCTTAGGACTTCTGAGATGTATTTTGTAGAATTCAATAATAATCTCCCATCCTTTATTCTTGTCAAGCTTGTACCCAAATAATATCCGGGTTCAGTTTCGATATTTCTGAGTGCAAATTCCTGTTCGATCAATGCAATCCAATCCTGAGGCTTCCTTGACACTACCATAAGATCATCAACATGTGTTCCAATGTAGTCGTAGCTTTTGTTGTCTTCACTCAGTTTCATCCAAAGGTCTGGGTCAGCCCTGGAGGGTCTGAATCCTAGATTCATCAGAGTGTCTGCAAAGAAATCCGCGTACGCGCGTCCTGAACCTGCTAGTCCATAAAGGGCTCGTTGTATTTCCACCTTGCAGCCTTTCTTGTCTCCAAATTCATCTGTGGCCCAGCACCATACTTTTTCTTGGACCGGTGCTGTGGGAAAGGCGTTTCCCACATCTGCAGTCATTAGGTCGAGATTTTGGTGTTGTGCGATGAGAAATAGTAGGTAAACTGATAGGCTGTTGACTTGGCTGGAATATGTATTATATTCAGTAGAATCCACCAAATGCCCCCCTGCAACTAGCCGGCTCTTGTATCGTTTGTCTTCACTTTTGATATCCCAAATCATATTGAGCCTTGCTTGTTGCCATCCTTCGGACTTGGGGAATTCTTTCTCAGCTGGATGATATTTGAAGCACTTGAGTCGATTTAAATTGTCCATTTCTTTTTGAATTGAGTCTTGCCATTTAGTATCCCCAGCAGCTTGATCGATCCGAACACAGTCATGGTAGGTATTAGGAATTTGTAGGCCAAATTTTTCTTTATTTTTCTTCTTGGCTTGTCTTTGGTTTCTAGACATTTTCTTCGGGTTGGTATTTCGACGTGGTTTTCTGGCTTGTAGTAATCGAATTCGGCGTGTAATTGCTGTATCTTGCTTGAGGACCGATCTTGACCAATCCAGTAAGGGGTGGCTACCCCTTCGGCCGCCAGCTTCGATGATGTACCTTGTGATGTATTTTGCACAAGCAATAGGCTCGTCTTTTCGTAGTTGAGGGAATGGAGTATTCAATACAGTGTTTCCTTCCAGGTCATCCAAATATTGTGATTTAAGGATCAGTATGCCGTCTTTCCAAAAATGGCCCAGTATTTTCCGAAAGGTAAGGTCCAGGTTGGTATCATTACTTTCAAGTATATTATTGTATGTTTCTGCGTCATTGGTTCCATCGACTGTACTGGGAAGGGCCTCCTGATCCGAATTTTCAATTTCATTCTGGGTTTCTGCATTTTCTTCTTCTTGCTCCCCTGAATCTGTTTGTTCAGATTCTGATTGATCAAGTGGATTGTTGCTGGTTGAATATTCCATTCCCGTGCTAGTTGCATCAAACTTTTCGCCTGGCACCAATAATGGGACTTCATCTGTACTTTGAATATCGTTGAGATTCTGCTGGTGCTCTGAGGTTGATAGTCGGAATTCCGCTGCTTCTGGGTCATCATTCACATATTCATCTTTTGTTCCAATATTTTTTCTTCTTGTTCTCACAACTGATCTCATCAATACCTGTCGTTTTTCCTTAGATGATTCTGGTTCAGTCAATATGTAATAAGTCATTGCGTCTCCTGTAGAATCAGCAAACGCTAGGAATCTTCCTTTTCGCATGTTGCTTTTAGGTGACTTGAAACTTGGGTTGTACCACCATATTGGCTCGTAGAAGTGGAATCGTAAATGTGATACATCTGGTGTCCAGCCTTGTGATATTTCTTGTGGCACTTTCCATCCCAACGATTTTCTTGCAGCTAGGTTGTTGATTTGAACGCACCACAGAGAACACCAATTTGCCAATCCTATAGGGGCTTTAAACATTCTCAAGCAGTTTTGAATCATTTTCGACAATCGAGCCCATTCTGATTCTGCTGGATTCTGATGATGGTAGTGTGGCTCGGAAGTTCTTGTTTTGATCATATTTTGTCGCATGATTTCGGTCCATTTTACTCCTTTTTCTGATTTGGCATTGTCGCTGATAATTGTATTGGGAGCTCCCCTTTCTCGGAGATAGTCCAGTAGGGCATTGGTGCATTGTGACTCTGTTTTTAATGGATGGAAAGACCACATCTTGGATTTTGTGCCTGCGAAGAATTGACCACCATTATGTCCTTGTGAGGTCTTTTGGCTGAAAAAGGTGTAATCGGTACTAACATCCTCATTTTGTCGTTTGTAGTGGAACGCTTTGAATCGTTTCCTATAGTGTTTTCTTGGGATGGCCCGATTCTCTTCTTCGATTTCCTCATAAAATTGAGTGGTATTTTCTAGTGTTTTCTTACTGTTTCTTCCGGTAACATTCCAAATCTCTTCCTCAATTCCAATATTGGTAGATTACCAAAAGCAAATTTTTCCCTCAATCTTTTCCTCCTCAACATTGGGTACTGTCTCATATTTGGTGGTGCCGGCGAGTTTAATTCAAAGACTTCCAATTCATTCATTTCTGCCTCTGTTGGTTTTGTAATGTGGTAATAGACTTTTTCGTCATCGTAGCTGAATGGTAAGAATGTATTTTCCACTGTGATTCCACATTTGTCACTTATCTGGGGTTGCAATCCGTTTACCAATACATTGTGAGAACCCATATCCATGGTTGTGAGGAGTGATTCTCCATCTGTAAAATCCTTGTCTCGAGAGATGAACGTCGCATAGTGTACTAGTAGTATCACTGGTTCCTGGCGTCCTGGGATGAATGCTTTTGTTGCTGCGCTGCACACCGGATATTCCACTAGATCATCATCGTCTTGTGACATGTATGGTTTCATTACTGATGTCATTCCTGTATCTCCTCCTGTTTTCGTCCATGCCCTGGCTGTAATGGTTGGGCGTTTTCCCCCTCCACTATCAATTACTGCAATATTATCGTCCGGTTTTACTTCACGGTATCGTCTAAGTGTTTTCAGTTGTTGTTGTCTCCTTGGTGTACCCTGAATAGTCTTTTTCTTTCTCGCAATCGGTGGATTGGATTCACTCTGCCATTTTTTCTTGCCAAAATTGTTGCTATCATCGTCACTGTCGCTGTAGACCGCGGTTCGTTCCACCAGATCAGGTATTCCTTCCTCCCCACTATCATCATTGCTGCTCTCACTGTCACTTGTTTCATATGTGATTGGTCGCGTCATTTTCAAGCGTCTGGCCGTGGAAAAGAAGGATGCGGCTCTTGCCCTTCTGGTTGGATTTCTTCTGGGTCTGAGGCCTGTATTCTGTTGGTTTGCTGTTTGTGGCGTGCCATCGTCCTCGGCATCTTCTCCCTCCTTAGAATGCAGGTGAGATCGGACTGTACGAAGTTTGGTGCTCCCTGGGGGAAAAAGAGCGGATTCATCGATGGATCCGATACTATCTTCTGTATCTTCGGGGGAAGGTGGCAACGGTGCTAAAGGACTTGTATGTGTAGAGGGTGCCGGTTTGGAGATTCTCCTGACACGTCTAGGCCTGGTGTTGGTAGCGCGGTAGATGTCGGTATTGTTGAGGCCGTCATCCTGTGGAACGCCAAGGGTGATATCAGCTGGTGTCGGCGGAGGTGATTCTTGGTGACGCGCAGATCGATTGTAAAGGAGAACCCATTCCCTGTGTGGTTTGCACAGGGTGGCCCATGTTGCAGGCGGGATTCGTATGATACCTTTAGGATTGGGATGGACCGTAGTTAGGACACCGTCGCTGGCTGATGGAGGTGCATATTGTTGGCGTTTTGTTGGTGGTTCTTGGGCTTCTGTAACTCTGCGAATGGAACGCTTATTGTCGTTTTTATCTGCCAGCAGATTCAATCGGAGTTCCTCATCTCTGATTCTAAGCTTCTGCACCATTTCCACCAGGTTCATCTTGGCTCGGCTTTCTTGGAGCTCCATTTTAAGTTGAGCCAGGTCGGGGTCCAATAGGTTGCGCGCGAAAGTATTCTTGGCATCGCATTCTCTTATGTTGAACCGTGGGATTTTACTCCCTTTTTGGTAGATGCTCTCAAAATTGTTGATGTAGTCAGAAATGTTGCCGCCAGGGTGTAGTCTGACCCCTTCCAATTTCAATTTCATTGTTGCGGCATAGGCCTCTTGTTGGGACTCTGAATCGTACCATTCCAACAATTCTTTCCATGCTGCATGACCATCGCTGGCATCCTCGTGTCTAGTAACTTTGGAGGATGCGCTACCTCCACTGCACGCGTTCAGTAGTGTACCCCATAATGCACTGTTCAATGGATGGTCATTGTCGGCTGCTTCGCGACTTTCCATGATGTCTCGGTGTCCAGTGGCATGGAGTGTTGCCTTGGTATCGCATCTCCATTTGATCCAGTTATCTTGGCTACCGTCGAAATCCTGAATTTGTCTTGGTTTGAGGCGCTGGCGGGCATCCTTTTTGTACTCCTTCTCTTTTTCTTTGAGTTTCAATAGTTCATGAGTCAATCTCTCGATGGCCCTATCTCGTTCCTCACACTTGACTTGGTTAGCCTTCTCTCGGTCATTGCTCATTGTTTGGTTTTTGATGGCCTGGACCGTTTGGTTGTTCATGATATACATGGTTGCTGGTGCTATGATACAGCTGCAGGTGACTATGAGGATTTCCGATAAAGATAACATTTCCGATGAAGAGAACATGATGATGGTTGTTACGAGGTTGTTTTTGTTTTCGGGGTGTTTTTATTTCGTGTCGATATTTTCGAAGTATTTTCTATTGGCTCTGCAGATTTCAATGGTGTTATTCTCAGTGGTGTCTGTGTGATGGTGTACGAGATAAGCTAAAGTTTCAGTAGATTCGGGCTGTAGTGTTAGATTTTGTTTCAGTGGGATGGTCTCTCAGTTTGGGTTATTTTCGATGGTCGGTCGATTGCGAATGATTTTCGCGTTCGGATAATTATTACCAGTAGGATATTTTGTGTAGATTTTCTGTAGACTTTGTCGGATTCGGTTCTTGATTCGAATTCGTATGTATGTATGATATATATCTTTCGTATGAAGTTGCGACTGTTAATCAATAACTGGTAATTTGAATTATGATCTAATTAGGTTAATCTAAGAATCCGGACCTCTATTGGAGCATTCCGCGTATTCCTGTGTTAGCCCTTTTGTTAACACATGCAATCCCTTGTTATTCGCTTATTAAGCGATCGATCGCTTAATTAAGCGATTCCGTTATTCTCCGGATGGATGGTGAAGCATGTGCGACCAATTGGGCATATCAAGTTTCATTTGTTTGTGATGGATTTATCATGATAGTGTCTTGACACTTAGTCATGGTAATCCCGTGTCACTTAGTAGATCGGTACAGTATTTAGCCTTAGCCGGCTGTCCGCGATTACTTTATTTATTGATACTTGTCGCTGATTATTTGATCTGTTTCTTATCATACTCAGTTTGCCGCAACAAATCGATTAATCACGATTAAGGTTAAGTATATTCCTTAATCGTGTGTTCGTATTCGTGATTACGATTCATAGTGAATCGTGGCTCATTATTTATGATCCGACAGCGCCGGTACGGTTATTTACGTACTGTTTCTGATCGCGTCGTATACTCATTTAATCTGTTCTTTAACAACCGGCAAATCGTGTTGTTAAGTAAAAACAAGATATAACCGTTACGTGCGGTTAAATATGAACGAATAGGAAAGCAGATTGACGCGCGCACATATGTAAATGAGATGCGCGGGGAAACGCTAACTAATTACGAAGCTCTGTGAAATACGAAGAGCAAGATTAGATACTGATGGGTAGACACTCGGGCATATGAAGACCAACAAGGCAATATAGGCACCGAAGGAAGTCTATCACAGAAAACAAACTGATGGTCACGATGACTGAATAAATGAGTCACGATCGAATGAATAGATCATTGATAGAAGAATCGGACACAGCGAAATATCACAAGAAAGTAGTACACGAAAATTCAGAGGCTTAGGATCCAATACTAAGTATGTCAATGACAAATATTAAGTATGTCAATGATATACATGTGTATGTCAGTGAAATATGGGAAATATCAATGACATACAAAATGGATACGCGAAGCCCGAATATGTCAGAAACAAACAAAATGAGACACGTTACTCCGACAAATTCACTGAGGAAATATTAGTTAATCTACAACATGAGATTACACGTGCAGTCTCATATGGAGGATTGCTTAACACGAGATTATGTGTGGATTCAGGTTAAGCGCTGGAAAAACAGAAAATAGATTAATTAACTCATAATCCGGAATTACAGTTGTTGATTAACAGTCGCAGCTTCATACGAAGTATATATAACAAACATACCTACGAAGTACAATCCATTCCGGAGTGTTAATACCTACGAGATTCTTACATAAATTCTTCTACTAACAAAAACCGACGATTAGAATCTATCGATCGCGAACTTCAGAGAACTCAATCTATTTGTACCACTGAATCAAATCTAATACCCTCATACGGAATCAGCGGAATAAGCCATTATCTTGAACAGAAGACATCGGATACCACCGAGACTTGGCTAGAACAACAAAGAAGAATATCAACATAAAAATAAAAAATACATAACACGAAACAAAAACAAAATAAAAAATACGTATCAACCGAAAAGAAAATACACGACAACATGCCAACCTTTACTAACAGATTCTTTCAAACCCTGGGTGCAGTCACTTACCCGGCCTTCTATATTATGAGAAACAACGATTGGTGGAGACAAAATGAAGATGTATCACAGAATACATCCGAGGATGAGGATAACCAGATTCCATCGACAACAGACAGCTCCTCGACCCGACGCCAACGACAACGACGTTCAAGACGGGTCAACTACGATCAAGAATTATCATCATCGTCGCCGTCTTCATCTTCATCATCTTCCTCATCGTCAGAAAGTGATGAGGATGATAGTGGCTCAAGACCTGGCAGACGCAGAAACGCAGAACTGGTTAACCTCCGAAGACAAGCAGCAGAAGCTAAACGTCAAATGGAAGAAATCAATGCCCTCAAGGAAGAGATGAGAGCTGCAAGAGCACGAGGACGAGAAAAAGAAAGAAGATATGAGGCGGAGATGAATGCTCTGAGACAAACAATTCAAGAATCACGCAACAAGGACGATGAGATGGAAGCGCTTAGACAAGAAGTTAGGTCGGCCAAAGAAAAAGCAACAGGCCAGCAGCTACTCAAGGCAAAACCAATCCATGACTTTGATGGCCAACAGGAAAACTGGACAAAGTGGAAATCCGATGCGATAGCTACGTTTGCGGCCACAGGACATGAGGAGATTATGAATGATGCAGAGGCGGCCCGGAATGCACCGAGCAAAAACAAGGCACTTTGGGGAACATTGTTGTCGGCATGCAGTGGCGGTAGTGCTCATTCAAAAATCATCAAGCATGAAGATACATTTGATGGTCATGCGGCATGGCAAGAACTATTGGGCTGGTATGATTCTGACAACCGGCGAGAATCTTATGCCGAGACACTGAAGCTTCGTCTACGATACAACCTGTTGCACCCTAATGGCAATATTTCTGAGTATATTAACACATTTGAATTGACCTACCATAAACTTCGGAAAATTCCACCATACCATATGACTGAATGGGATGCAAAAAGTATCTTTGCCCGCAATATTCGAGACCCGAATTTGGAGAGATTCAAAGAAGAATTACTGGAACACAAAACTGACAGGACCCTAGAAGAGATGATTATTAAGCTTCGCATCCATGATGAAGAACTTACCCGCACCGCGTACGATAGCAACAGAGGAGGCCACAAACGCGTTCGCCGCACCCCTGATGGTCCTAACAAAAGACAACGTACGGGCTCCTATGGCACTGGCACTCTTACAGGGACTATTCACCCCAACCTCAAAGGTATCATCAGAATCCCTCCCGACACATGGCAAGAGCTTTCTCAACAGTATCGCGATTGGGTCCTCAAATACAACCAAGCTATCCGCCACAGTGATACTCCACCTCCCACTCCAGAGGGGGTTATTGTTGGGCCTCCACAAGATGATGGACTGAATCATTTTATTCCCAAATCCAGTCGTCAACGTCGCGTCCGTCGTGTGATGGCACCCAACGCACCGGCATCGCCGTCCACATCAGCAGAAAACACTGAGTCCCAAACTCCGGATGTTGATAGTGACCAGGATAGCATTGGAACGATTGATGAAACTGAATTATTCCCTCCCGGTTCCACTGCTCTCAAAACAGTACGATTTCATCTACATTCTGGGGGGGACGATGGTGCGGAGCAGGAAATGCAGAATGCAGCGAATTCGACACCAAGAAGAAATGCATCCTCTTATTTTTACACAACACGAAGAAACAAAATGGAAATAAAACCCGATGAAAGTGAAAATGAGGAAAATGAGGATTGTGATGGAGAACATGTACCCAATCTTGTTGCAAGAACGGCGCCCGACTTGGACGACGAAAGTGAATCGAATGAGGAACGACGGGATCGACGAACAGGAAACAGGAAAATATATCAAGAAAGAAGACCACGAAGAGCATCAAGAAATCCAGCAATTACCAATATACATCGATATAGAGAGGTTCAACAAAATGACAACATTGCAGTGATCGACAGTGGTGGAGGAAGAAGACCAACGGTTACCGAACAAGCATGGCTCCGAATTGGAGGAGAAACTGGAATGACGTCTGCAATGAGGCCGTACATGAGTAATGATACAAATGCCTATGTGGAGCATCCGGTTTGCAGTGCTGTAACGAAGGCTTTTATTCCAGGAAGAGAAGATCCAGTACTTCTAATGGTCCACTATGCAACTTTTGTGACCAAGGATAAAGACCAAACTGATGGTGAATCACTATTGACAACGATCGATATGGGTGATCATGGAGTGCTGGTGAATGGAGTGCAACCACAGTTGAGCAAATGTGGTATTACAATTGGAACGACATTCCTACCATTTTCATATGACGATGAAAAAGTTTATTTTCATATTACCAAACCAACAGAAGGAGAGGTTGATACATTGGAAAAATTTGAACTGAACAGTCCTGCACCTCCAGATATGCGCAAATATCCAATGTTGAGAAGGAAGAGAGCAAGAGAAACATTCAAATTTGCAAAACTCCCAATGCTGGAACTACGAAAACGATTTGCTATGTTACCAGAATTGACTGTTTTGAAAACATTGGAGAATACTACACAACACTACGAAGAAATAGAAGAAGAAAATCGAGAAGTCCCCAGGAAACATTACAGAAAAAGATTCAAGGCATTCCATTACAGAAGACAAAATGAAACAGTGAGCACTGATTACACATATTTTTCGAAGAAGACATCTCAAGGACATAACGGGGGACAATTCTTTAGTGGCACCAAGACAAAGCTTTGGTATTTCCATCCTCTGAAAACAGAATCACAATGTACCAATGCCCTACAGGATTATCTTCGCGAACATGGAGCACCGGATACTATTCTCAGTGATAATGCAAGATCTGAAACGGGGGTAAAGTGGACTCAAATTCTCCGAGAAAATATGATCAAAACAAGAACAAGTGAACCACACCACAGCCATCAGAATTTATGTGAAGCTGAATGGGGAAGATTGTCCAAGATGGTACAAAACAGTCTACGTATGTTTCAGGCGCCAGTCAGTTTAGCACATTGGTGTGCAAAATGGTGCGTGTCAGTTAACAATTTGGCAGCCCGAAAGTCCCTGAATTGGAAGGTACCTCTTGAATTGCACCAAGGCTGGACACCGGATATTTCCCACCTAAGATTTCATTTTTATGAGCCAGTGTGGTATTTTGAGCCAAGATTCAAGAGTCCCAAAAACAACATGTTGAAAGGGAGATTCCTGGGTTTTGCGGAATCAACGGGTGATGCAATGACTTATTATATTCTGACTGAACCAGATACACCAAAGCAGAAACGACAAGTGTTGATGAGATCGGTAGTTAGAACAAGACGCAAGGAAATTGGCACCAAAGATGAATATGTGAACGACAACCCGGAGGCAGAGAAATTTATTCTTTCCTTGTCAGAACACCAGCAGAACATGGAAGATATCAAGAGTACTGACGAAGTCCCATTGTTATCTTCAGGGGAGAAATTTGTCGCGAGCTCTGAAGGAATGGAAAATTCTACTAGCACCAATCCAATGGAAGACAGCGATGAAAATGACAATACAACTTCAGGGGAGATTGATGCTGATGAAGAGGAAAATACGTTAGACATGGAAGAAGAGATGTTACCAAGTGATATAGATGGATGCAACAATGCTGAAACACATCAGGATATATTGGAAAGCACAGAAGTAAATTTGGATATGGATTTCCGAAAGATTTTGGACCATTTCTGGGAAAATGGGATTTTGGTATTCAAGGCGCAATACATCGATGAGCTGCAAGGAAATACAGTTTTGAATACCCCATTCCCACAATTGAAGAAAGATCAACCACTGGCATGTGCAAAGTATATCAAGGAGTACATTGTTGAAAGCAGGAGAGGAAATAACAGACCGTTGAATGTATGGGCAGAGCAAGTCATAAAACAACAATCTGGCATTGTCAGAAGAATACGATTTATGAAGTCCTTGATACACAAGAGTGTTCAACGCGCAGTCAAGAAGAAACTATCCAGGAATCAAAGAATGGCGAAGAAGAAGAATCGTGAAAAGTTTGGGCAGAAGATTCCAAATACCTATGAAGAATGTATGCAATTCGATGCGGAAGCTGGCAATACAAAATGGAAAGATTCAATTCAGAAAGAGATGGATAATTTGGAACGACTAAAATGTTTCAAATATCACTCAGCAGAAAAAGAATTTCCAAAAGAAGAAGGTTGGCAACAAGCAAGATTGCAGATGATATGGGATATCAAGAGCGAGGATGGCAGGTACAAAAGTCGTTTAGTAGCAGGAGGACACAGAGTTGACTCGAGTGAATACAACACATACTCCAGTCAGATCAACAGTTTATCTGTGTACTTACTATTTCTAATCGCCCAACACCACCAACTGGATTTGATGACAGCAGATGTGGGAAATGCTTTTCCAACTGCACCGGTTCAAGAAAAAGTATGGGTGTGGGCTGGAGACGAGTTTGGTGAAAAGAAAGGATGCAAAGTAGAAATACAAAGAGCGCTGTATGGACTGGCAGGTAGCGGTAGAGCTTTCATGGATTTTCTGGCTGATACACTCATGAATTTGGGTTTCCGACCGTCAAGGGCAGATCCAGATTTATGGCTACAGAAAGAAGGAGAAAGCTATACATATATTGGTACTCATGTCGATGACCTTATGGTAATAGGAAAGAAACCACAAGATTGGATAGCCAGAATTGAACAAGAATTTGCACTGAGAAATGTTGAATCAGAACCCCAGTATTACCTTGGTACAAGTCTTACAAGAATCAAAGATGGTCGGTTGTTGATGAACTCTACGAAATATATCAGCGAAGTGATTCGGAAATATCAAGAGAAATATTCAGTGACTCTCAAGAAAGAAAATCTTCCAATGAAAACTGATTGTCACCCTGAACTGGATGATTCTCCATTACTGTCAGTATCTGAACACAAGGAGTTCCAACATATTATTGGACTAGGACAGTGGTTGG
Source organism: Pseudo-nitzschia multiseries (assembly GCA_037355745.1). Classification (NCBI taxonomy): domain Eukaryota; phylum Bacillariophyta; class Bacillariophyceae; order Bacillariales; family Bacillariaceae; genus Pseudo-nitzschia; species Pseudo-nitzschia multiseries. Next base: position 1,773,909 of record CM074788.1, read on the forward strand.
TATTGTCTGGAAGAATTGATATTACATTTGCAGTATCATCTCTTTCAAGATTTGCAGCCGGACCGCGAGAAGGTCATTTGCAGATGGCTAGACACATCCTGGGATATTTGAAGAAGTACAAGAAGAAAGGAATTCTAGTGGATTCAAGATCTCCAAGGATCAGTTCAAATGGTGATGTCAAGCTCAAATACGAAGAATTTACACATCACTACAAATATTACAAAGAAGAATTGGATCCAATGTTCCCCGTGCCTCTAATTCCTGAAATGGATTTGAACATATTCTGCGATAGTGACCATGCACATGACTTGGTTACTGGAAGGAGTATCACTGGATTGATTGCATTCGTTGGGTGTATGCCAGTATACTGGAAGTCTAAGAGACAGACATCAGTTCACACAAGTACATTTGGAGCTGAATTTACTGCTTTGAAAGACGCGGTTGCATTAGCCATCATGCTCAGATACCACCTTAGATCGATGGGAGTTGTAGTCACCAAACCAGCGGAGATCTATGTGGATAACAAAAGTGTAGTAATCAATTCCACTAACCCTGCAAGTTCACTCAACAAGAAATCAATCGCACTGGCCTATCATTTTGTCAGACAACACCAAGCTGGAAAAGTCGTATCTATCAGCCATATTAACTCACAGGACAACTATGCAGACATTCTGACCAAGCCGCTAAACAGTAATGCATTCAGGAACCTTCTAAATGAATTCATGACAATGTAAAAACAAAAGTTAAGTACCACAATTCAGTAATAAAACAACCACATTAAAAATCCATGTCTAAAAATTATGTTGTATGCTTCCCTCTAAAAATTCAATAGGAATCTAAACCAAGATCATGGATTTAGGGGAGAACAACCGGCAAATCGTGTTGTTAAGTAAAAACAAGATATAACCGTTACGTGCGGTTAAATATGAACGAATAAGAAAGCAGATTGACGCGCGCACATATGTAAATGAGATGCGCGGGGAAACGCTAACTAATTACGAAGCTCTGTGAAATACGAAGAGCAAGATTAGATACTGATGGGTAGACACTCGGGCATATGAAGACCAACAAGGCAATATAGGCACCGAAGGAAGTCTATCACAGAAAACAAACTGATGGTCACGATGACTGAATAAATGAGTCACGATCGAATGAATAGATCATTGATAGAAGAATCGGACACAGCGAAATATCACAAGAAAGTAGTACACGAAAATTCAGAGGCTTAGGATCCAATACTAAGTATGTCAATGACAAATATTAAGTATGTCAATGATATACATGTGTATGTCAGTGAAATATGGGAAATATCAATGACATACAAAATGGATACGCGAAGCCCGAATATGTCAGAAACAAACAAAATGAGACACGTTACTCCGACAAATTCACTGAGGAAATATTAGTTAATCTACAACATGAGATTACACGTGCAGTCTCATATGGAGGATTGCTTAACACGAGATTATGTGTGGATTCAGGTTAAGCGCTGGAAAAACAGAAAATAGATTAATTAACTCATAATCCGGAATTACAGTTGTTATTCTTCACTTAACAACTCTAATTCCGGTTGTTACTACAAGTAGGTAGGCTACTGAGGCTATCACAAACGTAGTGAGTGATAGCTCATTTCGAACCGATTTCGGACCGTTCGAAATTTCCGAGACGAATTTCGCACCTCTATTGCAGAAAAACTTGAAATTCGTCCTCACTTCTTTCCTTCCTAATCCATCTAATTGCAACTAATTTAACAGCACTGAATAACAAACAAATACTTCGTAACAGATACTAAATTAACTAATTCAATTGCACCACACTGGGGGGGGGGGGGGGGGGTCGATTCAACCAACAGGGTCGTTGTCCAAATTTGAAAAACTAAAAATTAAAAAAAAATAGTTTCTTTCACCCTCTCAAAAATGAAGTATCACTCATAAGAAAACTGCGTCGTAACGATAACGATTATCGCGTCGTCACAGTAATAAAACAAAAAGAAAGATCGTAAGGATAATCATCTTAGATGTGATAGAACGATCGAACGGTCGAACGGTCGAACGGTTGAACGAACGAGAGGTTAATTACTTGTCGTTTTGCAGGCATATTACTGTGTAATTTGCCACAGTAATGTTTGCGCGCGTTACCACCGTGTTAATTGCCCCAAAACCGGTAAGAGGCAAAACACATGTAAACCAACCGGCCATCGTCGGTCGGTCTTTTACCGTATAATTTGCTGTGATATCCTTAACATGAAATATCACATGTAAAATCATCATATCTTATCATGTAGAATAAGTACTAGAGTGTACATAAATTTAGGGCATGATAGTGTTTTAGAGTTGTTAATTCTTCAAAGAGTGAGCTGATGGGGAAATTCGGTAAAAGAGACAATCCACATGAAAGCGCTGACGATCATTCACTCAGGTTAATAATCCTACAAATAAGGTTATTGCCTTCATGACTCTTCATACGTGCGCCCGTGCTTAGTACGTACGAATACGCGTTTATTTACACGGTGAATTCTTTTCAGTCCCCTTCAGTCGTAAATCCCCCAACCGTTAAGCGGCTGGATTCTATGACTTTAGAAAGAATGTGTCGTAACAGTAATAAAACAAATGCAATCGGTCTTACGATCGATTGATTTAGTGAGTAGAAATAAGAGTAATCGTCTTCTTAATATCGTATCGTCGATCATCTCTGATGGTCGACAGGTTAATTACTCATCGTATCGTCGTGTCGATTTACGGCATATTACCGTGTAATTCTTAGCATACAAAGCACACGTAAAATAAGTCACAGGACGCATGCAAAACCATCTTCGATCGGTCTTTTTACCGTATAATTCACCGTGATATTCTCATTGGAATATCACATTGCTTGTACCTTATTACGTAGAATTAGTACTAGGTTGTACGGAGGTTTTAGGGCATGATAGTGTTTTAGAGTTGTTAATTCTTCGAAGAGTGAGCTGTTGGGAAAATTCCCGCTAAGAGGTAATCCACATAAAAGCACCGACGATTATTCACTCATCAGGTTAATAACCTTACGAATAAGGTTATTGCCTTCTTTATGACTTTTCGTACAATATACCCGCTAAAGACGTATGAATACGCCTTTACACTTTGAATTCTTTTCAGTCCCCTTCAGTCGTAAATCCTCCAACCGTTAAGCGGCTGGATTCTATGACTTAACCTATTCATCGTGAGTCGTGTTGAATACCAAACTGTATCCAGTCTACCATCAGAGGCCCTATCAAAAGAAAATGGGGCGGCATTTTGCCTTTCATCCTGGCTTGTATCATGGCATTTTGCCCTGACCCTTGCCAGTTTGATATATTGTATTCATGGATCAAATTATCCAATTTCGAAATGCTCATTGCAGAACGATTTATTCCATGATCGGACAAATCAACTTGTTACTTCAATCGAACGATCGATCGAACATTCCACCGAATGATTGATTCTTTACCACATGCATCGAGAACAATGTTCCCGGAAAACAGCGCCACTCATTAGCTTTGTAAACAAATCAGCAATATTTGTTGAACCTGGTTCCTTTGCAATTCTGATAATTCCTGCTGCAATAGATTCACGCGCTTTGTGGTATGCAATGCTGTTGTGCTTCTTCTTACATGGGCTTTCAGGTCGTGTAACATTTGTGACAACTGAATCATTATCACAATACACATTGGTGCTCCCATCAACAGGAACACCCATCATTCTCAACTTGTACCTTAGACCTTCAACCAATTCGATTGCAATTTTCAAAGCAATGATTTCAGATCCAAAAGTTGATGTCTCAACTGTTGTTTGTCTTTTGGAAAACCAAATGATCGGTGCATTATTAATGAAGATAATAACACCAGTATGAGATCGTCTTGTTGCCTTGCATCCGGCATGGTCGGCGTCAACAAAACAGCTCATTGTTACATGCTTTCCCAAAGCTTCAGGCATATCTGCTGGTACGACTTCAGCGGCACCAGGATAAAATTCAGACCAGTCACATTTTTGAAATTTACTCTCGTCAACATTTGGTACAGTATCATCAAAAACCAATTTTGACCTGTTGTACTTTTTCAAATATGCAAATATATGAAATAACTGATTCAAATGCCCGATCCTTGCCTGTGCCAAATACCTTGACATCAGTGAGACTGGCATTACTATGTCAAGTCTTCCTAATTCACAAATCCACCTAAGAACTCCAATCAAACCTTGATAGTAATTTTGCAATTCAGGATTCAATTCTTCTGATATATCAATTTCCGGTCGGTAATCATGTGACAGTGGACTGGATGCTGATTTTGGTAGATACTTGTAACCATATTTTTCAGTTCCTAACTCTTGTTCGACTGCTGCAACAGCTTTCGCCGTATACTTAGTACTTGATAATGACCATCTTGGCTTTGAATCACCTTCAAAGTAGAATTTCCCAATATCAGCTCCCAAATACAGAGTTGGCTCTTCAATCGTATCATCCTTCAATTTGAACTTTCGTTCAATGTTTTCAAGCTGGAACTTTGGATCTTCACCAGAACATAAGATGTCGTCTACATAGGCAATGAGCATTGCCCAGTATCTGGATCCATCTTTCCTAGTTTCAATTCTTAAGTGCACATCCGGATCTGCTTTATTCTTCCCGGTTGCAAGCTTTTTCAATCCAAGACGATTGGTGAATAGAATCAAGCATTCATTGAAATTGTCCCGGTAATCTTTGCTCTCGTCAATTGCATCAGCTTTAGCAGCATCAAGTCGCTCATCGCTGATTGAATTGATAAAATCCCAGACAAATCTTCTTTCATTATGATTCTTTTCAAATCTCAGAATTGTACCATGAAAAGCAGTCCAGTTTCGCTTGTGCTTGTTCCAGTCATAATTCTTAGAATCTCCAGTGTAGTGTGAATCTTTCATATCCTGATATGTCTTATTCAGAACCATAGTGATATTGGTATCAGTATAAGCATGTTGCATCAATGAAATGAAAGCGTTTCTTGCATTTTCTGAGTTCAGCGCAGTGTTTTGGAAATGTGCCACATATTCCCAACCAGGACCCTTTCTTGTTGCATCACATAGCAACCTCCAGACGACATTGTTGTCCTCATCGTACTGGTGACCTGATAGGACGCCACATCTTTCATTGTAATCACTCCAAGTTGGATAAGTATCTGTTGTACTTTGCCCGACTGTTCCAGCCCTGGCTTCATCAGTAACTTCTTCCTTTTCTTGGGGTCTTATGACGTATAAGATTGGGAATCCCTCAGAGTTGAATCTGTACCTCAGGTTTTGTCGGAAACCTTCCTCCCATTCCCTGAATTTTGTTAGATCCTTTAGCTCGGGTGGCGTTGCTTTTTCCTGTGATTTCACACTTGATTCCATCATCTTAATTCTGAATTGCTGCAGTTCCAGGTTGTTTGGGTTTGCGTTCCAGTCGATAGCCCTTGGCTTGACTCCAATCAATGGTTGATACCTATTTGGCCCAATTTGCCCAAGTTAGGAGCCTCGATGATAGCCTGTTACCATAGTGGATGCTTTTTGGATTAGGACAGTCCGGACTGATTGATTTCAATCCATGCATGAATGATTTAATGCTTTCCTTGTTGAGGTCTGTAATTTCGCGAATATTAGACATCCCTCCCCTCATAATTTCTTCAGCTGATTCATAGTTGATACCAAAATCCATTAGGCTGCTCCTGAAAGCAAGCTGTTCTGGGTTCAGAAATCTACCATTGTTGAATCCTCTGATTTTTATTCTGGGTTGGGACGACCTTCTACCCCGCCGATCTGCTCTTGCATCCTCGGCATTTTGGTTAGCATCGTTTCCCTCATCCTCATCATTGTCACTATCCGCGTCATCTGGGTTCTCACCCCTTCTTTCTGCATCCCTCATTGCCCTGACTCTCTTCTTTATTTCTTGGTCGATGATTCTCTTCATGGTTGAGTTTGTTTCTGGGTCCCCAAGGGCCCTTTCCATGACTTCCATGATTTTATCTTCCAAATCTTCCTCTTCTTGCATACCTCTTCCATTGTTTTCATTAGGATTCTGTGGATCTTCCTCGTCCACTTCCATTTTCGTTTCTTCTAAGTCGGCGTCCGCTCTAGTTTTTACCATGGTGGAGAATTTCAAACAAAGTTATTTTGTGATGGAGTATGGATGGTCGATTCGTAGGGTGGTATCCGATGGAAGTTGGTATTTGGTGGAAGGGTGTAATCAAATCGAGGATTGGGTGTGAGAGATGGGTATTAATTTTGTGACTGTATTTATCCGGATCGAATTTTCGTTCTGGTTTGTATACTTTTGTTCGGATCGAGTTTTCGTTCCGGTTGTCTGTATTTGTAATTTGTGTGAGCTTTTGCTTTTGTTGTAAATCAAGATTGTGAGCTTTCCTATCCTTTCTCGGGATTTTGCTCATTCTGTATTTCTGTGGTGAATTTCAAAGATTGTTTCCTGAGAAGTGTTCTCTTTTTCGTGTTGGATCTTTCGATCTTTCGCGATTTGGACTTTCGCGATTTGGTGTTCTCATGATTTGGTGTTCTCATATCTTTTGATTTTTCGGTCTCGTGCGGGCAGATGCTTCTTGCAATCTGTTCCTTCTGGGCAGATGCTCTTTGCAATCTGCTCCTTCCAATCTGTTTCACCACAGAATACTTTTGGCTCAATCTTTTCGCTCGCGTCATTCTTGTTTTCAGTGAAAGATCAGTGTTCTTGGGTATTGATTCCTTTCAACTGATGCCAACCTGGGCGGCCCTTTCGACTGAGCCGTCCAGCTTCTTTTCCCTTGCTTGTTTTTGCTGGATCCCGAAACCCGGTGGAGCCACCACCTTGGTTCGGTTCTTTGGTCTCTTCATTCAGGGAGACCGCCCTGGTGTTGGTCTATTCCAGGGCTCCACAGGCAACTGCCTCTTTTACATCCTTGAGGGTTGATGCCGGTAGCTGATCAGGCTAGTCCGGATTAGTCTTCGAGCTCAAACTGCGTTTCGGGAAAACGCGGTCCTCCACAGCTTGTAGAGTGCTGTGGGTCTGATAAACTAGAAAGAATGTGTCGTAACAGTAATAAAACAAATGCAATCGGTCTTACGATCGATTGATTTAGTGAGTAGAAATAAGAGTAATCGTCTTCTTAATATCGTATCGTCGATCATCTCTGATGGTCGACAGGTTAATTACTCATCGTATCGTCGTGTCGATTTACGGCATATTACCGTGTAATTCTTAGCATACAAAGCACACGTAAAATAAGTCACAGGACGCATGCAAAACCATCTTTGATCGGTCTTTTTACTGTATAATTCACCGTGATATTCTCATTGGAATATCACATTGCTTGTACCTTATTACGTAGAATTAGTACTAGGTTGTACGGAGGTTTTAGGGCATGATAGTGTTTTAGAGTTGTTAATTCTTCGAAGAGTGAGCTGTTGGGAAAATTCCCGCTAAGAGGTGATCCACATAAAAGCACCGACGATTATTCACTCATCAGGTTAATTGGTGGAGTTGTTAGTTGAACGTTTAACACTAACCCTAGGAGTTGACAACGTAACCTTGTAGACGGAGTTTATGTGGGGGGGGGTTTGGGGGGGGAAAATACGTAGAAATATTTAAAAAATCTGTTTTTAACAAGTAGACTTGGTACAAACGCTACGACTAAAAATTGCTAAAAAGCTTAGCCAAACATTTATTTACGGAAATGAGATGCTTCTTCTAAAAGCAATAGTAATATCTAGTGGCGCGCGCTCATTTTTATGGTAGCAAACTCTCATTTTTTTGGTTGCAAGTAACCATAAGATTTAACCTGAATAAAGAAAAAATCATACGATTAAAATCTGTCTTAGATCAAGTTAACTTTACCAGATGAGAGAGTTTGGTAGAGGTGCAAAATATACGGTCGTTGTCGGCAGCAAATTCAATCGAAAAAGACGGGTACGAATCGAATTTATTCAATCGATACAATCGAAAAAGACGCGAACGAAAGATACGAACGTTAACTTTACCAGATGAGAGAGTTTGGTAGAGGTGCAAAATATACGGTCGTTGTCGGCAGCAAATTCAATCGAAAAAGACGGGTACGAATCGAATTTATTCAATCGATACAATCGAAAAAGACGCGGACGAAAGATACGAACGAATTATATTTCGGTTGGTGACTGGAAATATTTGCACTGTGTTCAAATTTGGTTGGTTTTTGGGTTCACGATTGAAATATATTTTGGTTAATGACTGGAAAGATTTGCACTGTGTTCAAATCTGGTGGGTTTTTGGGTTGATGACTGATTTATATTTTAGTCGGGAATTGGTGGGATTTGCACTGTGTTCAAATTTGGTTGGTTTTTGGGTTCACGATTGAAATATATTTTGGTTAATGACTGGAAAGATTTGCACTGTGTTCAAATCTGGTGGGTTTTTGGGTTGATGACTGAGTTATATTTTAGTTAGGGACTGGAAACTGAGTTATATTTTGGTCGGGATATTGTACGGTACGTACGGTGAGTAGGGACTGGAAAGATTTGCACTGTGTTCAAATCTTGTGAGTTTTTGTGTTGACGATTGAATCATATTTTGGTTAGGGACTGGAAAGATTTGCATTGTGTTCAAATCTGGTGGGTTTTTGGGTTCACGATTGAATTATATTTCGGTTGGTGACTGGAAATATTTGCACTGTGTTCAAATTTGGTTGGTTTTTGGGTTCACGATTGAAATCTATTTTGGTTAATGACTGGAAAGATTTGCACTGTGTTCAAATCTGGTGGGTTTTTGGGTTGATGACTGAGTTATTTTTTAGTCGGGAATTGGTGGGATTTGCACTGTGTTCAAATTCGGTTGGTTTTTGGGTTCACGATTGAAATATATTTTGGTTAATGACTGGAAAGATTTGCACTGTGTTCAAATCTGGTGGGTTTTTGGGTTGATGACTGAGTTATATTTTAGTTAGGGACTGGAAACTGAGTTATATTTTGGTCGGGGATGGGCAGGATTTGCACTGTGTTCAAATTCGGTTGGTTTTTGGGTTCACGATTGAAATATATTTTGGTTAATGACTGGAAAGATTTGCACTGTGTTCAAATCTGGTGGGGTTTTGGGTTGATGACTGACTTATATTTTGGTCTGGGACTGGCAGGATTTGCACTGTGTTCAAATCTGGTTGGTTTTTGTGTTGACGATTGAATTATATTTTGGTCAGGGACTGGAAAGATTTGCACTGTGTTCAAATCTGATTGAATTATATTTTGGTTAATGACTGGAATGATTTGCACAGTGTTCAAATCTGGTGGGTTTTTGAGTTGACGATGACTGACTTATATTTTGGTCGAGGATGGGCAAGAATTGCACTGTGTTCATTTCTGGCTAGTTTTGGGGTTGAGTATTGAGTTATATTCTTTAAATCTGGTGTATTTATGGGTTGATGACTGAGTGATATTGTGGTTGTGAACGGGCAGGATTTACTATTGTTAGAAACTATTGGTAACTTTTTCAATCAACACTGATGGTGGTTGTTTTTCTTTCTGGAATTCATCATAGAAATTTTTAATTTCTTTACACATTCCCTTGACTTTGGTATGATCTATCTCATCCCTCAAGTACAATCCGTTCAATGTTTTACACCTTGACAAAACAACATATATCCAACGTTGCATCCTATAGTTCCAACTCGAAACCAAAATATTGTCTATGGAACGCCCTTGTAATTTATGCACAGTTCTAGCATGGGAAATGTTGAGAGGGAATTGTTTGAGTTTGACGCTCAAATTTTGTCTTGATGATTTGTGACTGATGTGCTCACTAAACAGAGAAGGATACTTGCACAAGGCATAAATATCTTTTTCGGGCAATTTGAGGTTGTATATGGGTTGTTCTTCGGGAGTATTGGTATCTGTTAGAATAACTTGTATAGATTCAATTTTATCAGCATCAATGCAATTGACATAATAGCCATTGATCACAACACTCTCAAGGGCTTCAAACCTGTTCATCTCTTGTTTCAAAATCAAACCTTTAAATTCACACATTGAACCATTAGCTATAGCCTCTTCAACAGATATATTGCTTGTTATCATGATGGGACAACCAATATATAACTTTAGAAATGGATCAACATGTGTACTTCCTCTTCTTTCTGTAACATCTGCATCAGAGCAACAACTGTAAAATATATCTCCTTTATCTGGAAAGGCCTTGTAATCTTTTCTGCTTTTGGCATATTTGTATTCAACATTGGATGCTCGTATGCATATGGTGTGCAAGGGAATAGGGTCTTCAATGTTCTTGGAATGGGTTTGTTGTAAATGAAGGGCAAAAATTGCATCATTGATTGCACACCTGTCTTTGTTTGTTGGTACAGCATAAGAAATTGCCATTGGTAAAGAATCACTCTCAATCACTTTCCTTGAGTTGATAAGCTTAGCATCTTCTTCACTAAGCCCAATTTTAAAAATTCTTTCTAACAATTTTCCATATGATGCATCTTCCTGAAACCTGTGGTTTGTTTTTAATTCCAGCATCACATTGACAGCATCCCTGAACATTGTTGTATATTGCTCATCATATATTTTGGTTCCATTTATGGGAGGTAGCTGATTGAAATCTCCAGCAAAGAGTACATTGATACCACCGTACAATGTATTTGTTCTTGGAGCACCTTTCAATTCATTCAATGTTTTATGCAGCCTGTTTAACAATGAATAATTTGCAAAGGATATTTCATCAATAATGATCATTTCTGTGTCAACCCAATCTTCTTTGAATTCACTTAATTTTTCAAGGTATGAATCGTTTTCTTTCACTGGAATGTGGCAAGCACTTTGGAGAGTGCTACCATGAATTGACACTGCTGCACATCCAGTTAAAGCTGTAACAACAATTGTTTGCCTTGTAAACTTGATGTTCAAATTTTCACAGAATTCCTTGCAATAAGACAGAATTGCTCTGATCACGCGACTTTTCCCTGTACCACCTGCACCCGATAGAAATGCTATGGATTGTTGTCTATGTTCATGCATTTCTTGCAACATCTGAACTGTTGTACTGAAGTTGATCTTGTCACGCCTTGAAATAGATGAGTCAAAATCATCGTTCTCTTCCTCCTCACCAAATTCATTGAATGGTGCAAGTCTTCCCAATTCACCAGATAATCTTCTCCTTGTGTTTCTTGTTTTTTGCATTCCATTTTTCTTTTGTTTTTCATAAACTCTCAGTACAAATCCAGAGACAATGTATACAAATGCTATCATTTGATGTTTGTCACCATTGAATATCTCTTTACCATATGCAATCATGTTTTCACAAGTACCTGTGGCAGATAAGTTTGTGATCTCTTCATTTGTAACAACAGTATGGTGTGTTACCATCACTTTAATCATGTTTGTGATGTCAAGCTCATGCCAATCCCTGCCTATATCTGTATCTTCACCATCTTCCATTAATGATACTCTAGAAGATGAACAAAATATTGTTTTTGTTTGGTCAATTATTAAATTCCTTTCATGTCCGGCGTAGCAGTACGAATTGACACTGCTGCACATCCAGTTAAAGCTGTAACAACAATTGTTTGCCTTGTAAACTTGATGTTCAAATTTTCACAGAATTCCTTGCAATAAGACAGAATTGCTCTGATCACGCGACTTTTCCCTGTACCACCTGCACCCGATAGAAATGCTATGGATTGTTGTCTATGTTCATGCATTTCTTGCAACATCTGAACTGTTGTACTGAAGTTGATCTTGTCACGCCTTGAAATAGATGAGTCAAAATCATCGTTCTCTTCCTCCTCACCAAATTCATTGAATGGTGCAAGTCTTCCCAATTCACCAGATAATCTTCTCCTTGTGTTTCTTGTTTTTTGCATTCCATTTTTCTTTTGTTTTTCATAAACTCTCAGTACAAATCCAGAGACAATGTATACAAATGCTATCATTTGATGTTTGTCACCATTGAATATCTCTTTACCATATGCAATCATGTTTTCACAAGTACCCGTGGCAGATAAGTTTGTGATCTCTTCATTTGTAACAACAGTATGTTGTGTTACCATCACTTTAATCATGTTTGTGATGTCAAGCTCATGCCAATCCCTGCCTATATCTGTATCTTCACCATCTTCCATTAATGATACCCTAGAAGCTGAACAAAATATTGTTTTTGTTTGGTCAATATTTGGTGCCTTAATCAAATTGTGTCCACAATGATTGCTTCCTGCCTTAGTAATGATTGATGTGTTGAAGGAAAATAGATTATGACTTGTTCTAAAACAGTTGTCATCATCCAATCCTAAAACTGTGTTCCCAAAAAGATCCAATTCATCCAAGATGTTGATATTATTTCTGTTGTTGTCTTCTGCATTTGATTCATCATGTGTCCTCCTAGTATCTGGTGGTAAGGTCACTCTTTCTAGTGCATCTTTTGCACGTCCACCCATCAAGCTGTTATGTGTCCTTTGAATATTCTTCAAAATATTCTGATGCTCTTGTTTTAGCAAACCATTTGCTAAAACAGATTGAAAATAGGGAAGATATTTGGAATTCAATTGGAGGTCAGAAAGCTTTCTGAATGGTGAAAATAACACACTTGCTCTTTTAGCATAATCTTCCATTGCTAAAGCAATTTCCTGGTGTTCTTCATTTTCATGCTGTGGGACAAAATCCATAATTTGTTTGTTCCTAAAGTTTGACGTCGATTTCAAATCATAGTGACAGATACCTGGAAGTTTAGGTTTTTTGTATTCATCACAAAATGAATGGTTTTTTGACGGATGGTTATCCGTAAAGTCCAGTGATGTCTTACTTCTTCTCATTTTTGTATAATACTTTGATGCAAAATCATAAAGACACACACCCTCTAGTTCTGTTGGTCTGCAAATAGAATTTGCTACTTGTGATATGTAAACTGGCAAGTCTTCCTCATTGTCACTTTCATTGGCTTCTTTCAGTTTTAGAACACCATCAACAACATGATCATTCTCAATATAATTGCTCAACACCAATGTTGAAAACTCTTCTGAGAACCTAAATCTTGTATGGTTTCTTGTCAGGTAGGCAGCCATTGGTGCTGAAGTGATGTTATCTTGTGTCACTTTGAACAATGCATTTAGAATAGCTCTTATTCCAACCTTTTCTCTCATCAGATCATCTTCTTCATTTGTTTCATTTAGTTGTGCTGTAGAGTCATTTTTCTGGTTTACTGTGTTTGGTTCATCATGTTCTTCATCATTCATTGTGACATTTTCATTTTCTTGTCTCTGTTGTTCACCAAGTTGTTTGATTACTTTTTCTGCAACTGCACTGATCTTTTCTTTGTCATCCTTTTGTGTACTTTTTGAGGCATAACATGTCAGGTAATAAATCCCTGCACCATCCACCCCCCAAATAACATTGTTGTTGCATTGAAAAATAGAACTTACAATACTATTGTTTGAATTGGCAAAACAATCCTGATGTGTTCTCTCATGTTCCCAGACAAACAATTGTTTCTTGTTGCATTTGCCTGTCCAATCAAATGATGTTAATTCTTCATCTTCAAAATGTATCTTTGTTTCATCACAAGCAGGAAGCGGGAGCTTGAACCTACATTCACCATTTTTGTCCTTTTTGTGACATGAGCTTGCATGCGTTGAGGCATGCAAATTGCGTAACAAATTAACAATGTGAAGGTTTTTTTGGTATTTCATTGATCCAAGGCGCGGGAAAAGACCACTTTTAATTTGGGCAGCAGTTTCTTTATGCAATGCCATTTCCATTGTCACCTGACATTTTGATTGCTTAGTCACACCATTCCAAAACTTGTGATACATGAAATATTGTTCTCCAGTTTCATTTGATGTTGGTATACTTTTGAGGAAATCTAAACTTTCACGCGCCAAATCTTCACTTGTGTAAAGTTTAGAGCAGGCTCTGCATTTAAAAATTGCTTTGTCACCCAGTGATGTGTGACCATGTTTAAGTCTCAATCTCCTTAAATCCTGTTCTGTGCATTTTTCAAAAGATTCTGAAACCAAACTTAAACACTCAGGATTCCTGCACTGAATAGAATCAAAGTTCTGAAACAATTTTGTTGTCAGTATGTTTTGTGCATACTGTTTCATGGTCTCTATTGCCCCATCTTGCTTGTCCTCCCTATGCAAATCTTGTAGCAGGTCATTCCATTTATTTATCCACAAAACAAAATGTGCATGCAGAGTGCCACGTCCTTGTTCTTCAACTGCAACACTATATGCTTCTAAATCTCCAAATAAACCCATATCTTTGATGTTACCTTCCTTGTTATCCCATCCCAATATGAACTTGATGGTTATTTCCAAAATATTTTCAAATTCAATAGCACAAATACCTGGATATGTTGTTCTTATCAATGAGCACTCTGTCACAAACTGAAAAAGATCACAATCATCAATGGGTGGTTGTTCTCGCTTAAAAAGATCTGGGAAATCCTCAGAAGTAACTTCTTCATCCTTGGATTTTGACATCACTCTAATCCTAAAATTGATTGAATCATTTGGAGTGATGGTGAATAGAATGCAAGGCAATCCATAATGTGCCATCAGTTGAAACATTTTCTTCCTAGCAATATCAGAAGCTGCATTTGTATTTCCCATTGAACTTGTTACTCCCCTTATTTTAGAAAGAAAAAAGTCTTCATTTGTTTCTGGCAGAACATTTCCATCTAGAAAATTGATTGATGCTTGTTTGAGTTGAACTGGGTCAAGCTGTGAAAAGTTGCACCTCAGGTTTTTTGTTGTTTTTAAATAGGAATGTTTCACCATTTTGACTCTTTGTACAAAATTGTACATAACTGCTACAAATTCACCCTGATGAAAGCATGGTGATGATAACTCTGATAAATATTTCAGATAATCAGGACTCATTCTCTCTACTCCATCCACATCAACAGATCCAATGCCATATGGAAATTGAAGTGGAAAAGAACGCAAGAAATTGTTTCCTTCATAATCTTTCAGTATGTTGTTGGATGTTCTACAGATCATGGTGGCATTCTTGTCAATGAGATCTTCTATACAGTGGTCCTTGAAATGTTTATCTGTGTCAAATCCTCCATTGGTTGTGCTGTGTAGATTCTCATCAGGAAAGATGACATGCATTTCAAATTGTTGTTCAATGTTTGAGTTCGAAGATGGTATTTGATTGGTCTTGTCAACAAAAAGAGGTAAAATGATATGAGTATCATTTATGTTTTCATCCTCAAGGTAACCCATATTTTGTTTCATCCAATGCAAGGCTTTTTTCACTTTTTGTATTCTGAACTCCATTTTCTTTTTTACTGCCAGTTTTTGTTGGTTAGTGAATGATCCTGTTAGGATCACTTGGATTTGATTCTTCCCAATTGATTCCAGATAGTTGATAACGCCACTTGTATATTCCAAATTGTTTCTTCTCAAAAAGTGATACCCTTTAATCATTTGATGCTGTCCAGCATGGAAATGAAATATATGTTGGCTGATTCTCACATCTGAGATAATGGCAAGTTCTGTTGCTGTCAAATCTAATAGTTCGTTAGGAGGATATCCATGCAAGAGTCCATTTGCTATAGCATATTTTGGAAGCTTGGCTTGTTTATTATTGTTCTTTTTCATGCTCTCAATACCATTATAGCATTGGCTGCAGCACCCAAATTGGGAGATAACTTCTCTATCACTAGAAGGCTTGATCGCATATGTCTTTGGTGACAAAATGAAATCATTGAAGGCAATTCTTTCATTGTTGATTCTTCTAGTCCCATTGATACATTTTTGTGTGTATTGTTTCAGAACTTGGTTTCTAGCTGTCACAGAAGCAAATTTAAACGGCATATTGTCCCACTGGATTTTCTTCTTGTGAAAATAATCTCTAACATATGGATGTGCTAGAGAACTAAAGTCAAGTTTTTTTTCATCACCTGTTCTTATGAATCTGTCACAGATACAGCAAACGTTTGCTTTGAACTTTCCCTGAGAAAAAGTAATCAATTTATTTTTTGCTTTAAATGCCTCTTCATAGGCTTTTTGAATGGCATGAGTTGTCACAAGCATTATCAACCTGTTTCAAAATATTGTAGTGAAAATGATCAATAATATTAGGTAAAAAAATGGATATTCAGAGCCATGTAGATTTGAAATTGTTGAAAACATTTCCAATTTGCTTGCCTAACGTACCTGTGATATAAATTTGGGCCAAATCTGGTGAATACTTTAATAGTCGACTTAGTTAATGTTAGGTGGAGGATTGGCAACGTATCTACGTATACGTGTGAATTTACGTATACGTGATACGTAATACGCAAACGTACGATTTGCGTATACGTGAAATGTATCTACGTATACGTGTGAATTTACGTATACGTGATACGTATACGTGCGAATATACGTGTACGTGATATGTAAATACAGCGAGACGTATGATTCCAAGATCTATCACCGGATGAGCGCAATAAGTAAATTATACATAAGCGCAAGTGAGAATCAAGGGATACTTAAAGCACTGAATAGAGGTATGCAATATGAGGATCGAACTCACGATATGAGTATCCACACATCCCCACACAAAGAAAAGACAAATTAGCAATTGTGGGAACAATATGGTCCAGAAACAATCCGATCATAATCTCATCGATAACTCTTTCCAACACCGTAAAATAAAACAGAAATACGTAACTACCTAACCTAACGACGTTTACGACTTTGGTCTTATTAAATAGAATAGAATCATAGAAATTAATCATAGAAATGAATTGTAGGTTTGAGCCAAAGACTTGAATCATAGACTTAAATCATTGAATTGAATCATTGACTGAGTTAAAGAATTGAATTACATACTTGAATTATATACTTGAATCATGGAATTGAATGAAACAATGGAATCGTGGACTTGAATCATGGAATTGAGTCACAGGATTGAATTGTAGATTTGAGTCGTGGACTGGAATCACAGACTTGAATCAGGGAAGTAAATCATAGAATTGAATCATAGAATTGAGTCATAGAATTGAATCATGGAGTTGAATCATGGAGTTGAATCATAGAATTGAATCATAGATTTGAATTATGGAATTGAATCATGGAAGTGAGTCAAAGAATTGAATTGTAGTATTGAGTCATAGAATGATCAGTAATAGAATGATGAGTAATAAAATGGAATCATAGAAATGAATCATAGAAATGAATTGTAGGTTTGAGTCAAAAAATTGAATCATAAATTTGAATCATAGACTTAAATCATTGAATTGAATCATTGACTGGAGTCAAACAATTGAATGATAAACTTGAGTTATACTTGAATTATAAAATGGAGTCATGAATTGTATCATAGACTTGAATCATGGAAACGAGCCACAGAATTGAATTGTAGATTTGAGTCATGGACTGGAATCACAGACTTGAATCATAGACTTGAATCATAGAATTGAATCATAGAGTTGAGTCATAGACTTGAGTCATAGAATTGAATCATGGAGTTAAATCATAGAATTGAATCATATAATTGAATCATAAGATTGAATCATAGAATTGAATTATGGAATTGAATCATGGAAGTGATTCAAAGAATTGATTTGTAGTATTGAGTCATAGAATGAGGAGTAATAGAATGGAATCATAGAAATTAATCATAGAAATGAATTGTAGGTTTGAGTCAAAAAATTGAATCATAATGTTAATTTCCTTCTGAACTGGCTGTTGAGCTGATTCATTCCAAAGGCAAAGAAGAGCAACGGAAGCTCTATCTGCAGGCCGGTTGAGGTGCCGGTCTGTTGTGGTCTAATATTTCTCTGATATCCACTACGACTGGATGCGAATCCAATCAGATCTATTCTGACTATCGACCAATCGACGCAATCAGTTAGATCTTAGGCTTGTAGTTCTACAAATGAGACGCAAAGGAGGCGTGCGGTGTGCAAGGTTTAAGGTTGAATAATGAAATAATCTAAAAGTATAAGCGATTGATCTTGCTGGAGAGCAAGATAGCGCTTTAAAGGTCGTACTGCCGCTAATACAGTACGATACAGTAAAAATACCGTGTTGCCGCTAATACAACACGATATAACGTGTAATGTGTTGTCGCTAATACAACACGTAATTTTGTGCAGCAAACAAACAGGTTCGTGAGCACAAAGATCGAACCTCTGCTGTCTTTTCTTGAAAACAAAACACTTAACGGGATGGCTAGCATATGCTAGTTTCTGCCGTGTATTCTCTCTTTGATCTCTTAAGTATCGATAATTCGATCGTACGAGTGACGATCATTTGGCTCGCAAGATTGAGCCATTTGGTCAATAATGAGACACCTGGCTTACACGATCAAGCCATTTGGTCAGAAAATGAGATATTTAGCTCACAGATTGAGCCATTTGGTCCATAATGTTAAACATCATGATTCGCGAGCAAGTAAGCTGAACTCGTGTGAGTAAAGAATGAGATACCACTGTACCACTGTTACATACGCTATGCCGGACATGAAAGGAATTTAATACATAAGCTTGAATCATAGATTTGAATCAATGCATTTAATCATGGATTTGAGTCAATGAATTGGATCAAAGACTTGAATTATAGACTTGAATCATAGATTTGAGTCATGGACTGGAATCATAGACTTGAATCATATAATTGAGACATAGACTTGAATCATACAATTGAATCACTGTTTAGTCACTTGAGTTGAATCGTAGAATTGAATCAGTCAATCATTGTTAACAATCATAGACTTGAACAATCACAGAATTGACCTACAGAATTGAATCATAGACTTGAATCATAGAATTGAATCATTGCCGCAAGTCATTGACTTTAATCATACATCATGGAATTGTAACAAATTGAATAGTACTAGTAGATTTGAGTCAAAGAATGGAATCATAGACTTAAGTCATAAAACTGAATCATAGACTTGAATCATCATAGATTTGAGTCAAAAGATGGAATCATAAATTTGAATCATGGAATTGAGTCATAGAATTGAATCATAGATTTGAGTCATGGAATGGAATCGTAGACTTGAATAATGAATGTGAATCATAAACTTGAATTATAGAATTGAATCATAGTCTTGAATCTTACCCTTGAATTGATGTTGAATCGTGGAGTTGAATCGTGAGTTGAATCATAGAATTGAATCATGAATTCTTGAAGTGAATAATAGAATTGAATCATTGAAATGAATCGTTCACTTGAATCATAGACTTGAATCATAGACTTGAGCCACAGAATTGAATCATAGACTTGAATCATTAAATTGAATCATAGAATTGATTCATAGAATTGAATCATAGACTTGAATCATGGAATTTAATCATGGAATTTGATTTTGAATTGGAATATATTTACATCCTTGAAGTGAATCATAAGTGTGAGTCAAAGAATTGAATCATAATTGAATCATAGCCTTGAATCATAGACTTCAATCAAAGTGAATCATAGAATTGAATCACAAACTGAAATCATGGAATTGAATCATAGACTCAAATCATTGCATAGAATCATAGAGTTCAATTTTAGACTTGA
This sequence comes from Pseudo-nitzschia multiseries, assembly GCA_037355745.1. NCBI lineage: Eukaryota > Bacillariophyta > Bacillariophyceae > Bacillariales > Bacillariaceae > Pseudo-nitzschia > Pseudo-nitzschia multiseries. Next base: position 1,793,377 of record CM074788.1, read on the forward strand.
ATCATACTCTTAAAGCATAGAATTGAATCATATACTAGAATCATTGATTGAAAGCATAGAATGGAATAATATAATTGAATCATAGGATTGAATTGTAGAATTGAATCCTAGTATTTATTACAGAATTGAATCATTGAATTGAATCATTGAATTGAGTCATAGACATGAATCATAGAACTGAATCATGTACTTGAATTGTTGACTTGAATTGTAGACTTACTTCATGAATTGAATCTTAGACTTGAATTATTCATCTGTAGCATAGACTTGAATCATAGAATGAAATCATGGAATTGAATGATTCAATTGAAACATGGAATTGAATCAAAGAATTGAATCCTAGAAGTTAATTCTAGAATTGAGTCATAGAATTTAATTCTAGATTTGAGTCATAGATTTGAATCATAGAATTGAATCAAAGTATTGAATTACTAAACCGAACGTGAAGATACACACGGTAAATATACACGTGTGGAATCGGCATATACTATGGTATGGGTATATGTGCCAGAGGTACAAATATTCAGTGGTACTATCCCAAGGTGCGCACAATAAGTAACAAATTGGGCGCATACAAAAATAGGACCATAAGCATTTCATGCATATGCTCCGGTGAATATCAATCGATACTTAAGGTACTGAACAGAGGTACGAACTACCAGAAATAGTAGCCAATCGATCAATCGACTGATATCCCCACAAAAAGAGACAACAGATTAGTAATTGCGAGATTAATATGGTCCAAAAACAATCCGATCATAATCTTATCAATAACTCTTTCCAACAACGTAACAGTAACAGATAAAATAACAAATAATAACTTCAGATCGTTCTTTGGTTCTATTACAAAGACTAGAATCATTGATTTGAATCACAGAATTGAATAATATATTAGAAACATCGATTTGAATTGTAGAATGGAATCATTGAATGGAATCATAGAATTGAATATTAGACTAGAATTATAGAATTTGATGATTGATTTCACGGCCACCGACAAGGTCGACCTATCACTGATCCCCCCGGGAGCACGCAGGTACCATAAATTTGACGAGGTGGACCTACCCCTCGTGTCAGTCCCAAAATTATGCAACAATGGGTGTCGCGTCACCTTCACCAAAGACAATGTCACCGTCATGGGCCCCTCCGATTGACTGGTGTTGGAGGGCACACGCGACTCCCTCCGCGACCTCTACATGGTCCCACTACATCAATCCAGCAATACAGATACAGAACACAAGCCGCGCACGCCCACAGGCACAGATACAAACAATTCTCCAAGGGTGCCGGCTGAATCTCCAAGGGTGGCGAACCCCCCCCCCACACACACACACACAATTTTCAGAACACCAGATACAGATACATATGGGGGCAGGAGCATATCAGATTCAAGCCATCCCCAAACTCATCGCATTTTGCCACGCAGCGGCGGGCTATCCCACCAAGGACACATGGATACAAGCCATCAATCGGGGATCCTTTGCCACCTGGCCGGGACTGACATCTCAACGTGTCAATCGGTACCTCCAGGCTACAGAAGAAACCACAATGGGACACCTACAAATGGTACAACAAGGCATCCAGAGCACCTGCAAGCCAAAGACCGGACCCAAGAAAGGCACGACCGATTCCGAAGCCGAACCAACCAGATCCGGACGGAAGAAAATACATAACATCTGCGTCGACAAAGTCCCCATGACTGAAATGCAACCACACTGGCACGTAGACACAAGCACCAGCAATGAACCCAAGGAGCTCATTGCGTGGGACCTACCGGGAAGATATCCAGTCATGTCACGACGTGAACACCAGTACGTATTCCTCATGTACGACTATGACTTGAACTACATTGACGTGGAGCCCATCCAATCACGTAAAAGCAAAGATATACTGCGTGGGTTCACGGCGTGTTATACGCGGATGAAGGAAGACAACGTGCACGCCAAAATAGTGCGCATGGACAATGAGACCTCCAAGAAACTAATTACCTACATCACAAAGAACAACCTCAACTACCAACTCGCATCACCATGCGACCGCCATCTCAACCATGCGGAACAGGCCATTCAGACCTTCAAGAACCACTTCATAGCCAGCTTGAATGGAGTGGATGGGGCTTTTCCGGTGGACAATTGGGACCTACTAATACCACAAGCACTCATCACCCTCAACTTACTTCGAGCATCACAAACCCAGCCCAAACTATTGGCGTATGAACTCAGACGAGGGATATATGATTACAACAAACACCCATTGGCCCCCATGGGCTGTTGGGTCATCATCCATGACAGAACCCATGAAAGAGGTGCATGGCAGGACCATAGTACGAGAGGTTTCTACATTGGGAACTATACATGCATTGGAGACACCAGTTGCGCTACCAGAGTGAGCAACACAGTCGCGTTCTTCCCCAAGGCAGATATGCCTCACACCTCATCAACAGACCGACTACTTATAATCCTCCAAGACCTAAAGGAAGTTACCAGTAAGCCCCATCCACCAATCCCGTATGCAGAACAAGGAACACAAATTAATGAGGCCCTGCGTAATATACAAGACCTACTACACATAGGGACACAAGAGCCCGTAAATGAAGGGTCAACGCCTCAAAGAACCAAGGATACGCCCGGGTACACACACGAGCCTCCAAGGGTGTCAGATAGGCCCAATGCAAAATCAATCATTAAGCCCAGGAATGAACGCGAACCTTCAAGGGTGCCAGCGCCACAGCAACGCAGCGCCCGCTGAGGGCACCCCTGGGCCATAGGCACCATTATCAGGAAGAAATTCAACACCGGATGGTACGAAGGAGAAGTGGTGAGCTATGACCAGACCAATCAATACTACCAAGTAAGATTCACAGATGGGGACATCGCTGACTACACACATGGCGAAATCTCCCGACACTACAAGTCCGACCAGTACTACTCAAAACCCAAAGATAAGCCCAAGGCACTTATGGGGATGTACCCACGTGACCCGGTGCATTTCCCAGTACCCAAACAGGCCCAACAAGTAAAAGTAACACCATATAGGCCCCATCTAGCATGCGGCGGATCCATCTGGGATGATAACTTAAGCAAGTGGGCTGCCTATCGGGACCTCATCAAACATCCCAAAGCTTCAATACAAGAATTGTGGCTTAGATCAGGAGAGGATGGGTTTGGCCGGCTGTTCCAAGGCTTCCAGCCCAATAACATTGACGGGATGGATGTTTTGGACTGGATCAATAGACATGAAGTGCCCATATGTTGAATTACTAAAAAATACGTAATACGTAAACGTACAATTTACGTATACGTGAAACGTAATACGTAAACGTAATACATAAACGTAATACGTAGACGAAATACGTAAACGTAATACGTAAAAGTACGATTTACGCATACAAGAGAATTTACGTATACGTGATACGTATACGTGAGAATTTACGTATACGTGATACGTATACGTGATACGTATACGCAGCGAGACGTATGATTCCAGGATCTATCACCGGATGAGCGCAGAGCCGGCCCGATGCGACTGAAAGAAGATACATAACGTCAGCGTAGATATAGTATCAGCGAATGAGATGCAACCAACCAACCACGCAGGACCGCGCGCCAAAGAAGAACCAAAGGAACTCATCGCGTGGGACCTGCCGGGGAGATACCCGGTCACGTCGCGTCGTGGTCACCAGTACGTATTCCTCATGTACAACTACGATTCCAACTACATTGACGTGGAGCCCATCCAATCACGCAAGAGCGAAGACCTCCTACAAGGGTTCACGGCATGTTACACACGAATGAAAGAGGACAACGTGAACGCAAAAATAGTACGTATGGACAACGAGACCTCCAAAAAACTTATAGCGTACATCACGAAGAACAACCTTGATTACCAACTCGCGTCACCTGGGGACCATCGTCTCAACCATGCGGAAAGGGCAATTCAGACCTTCAAGAACCACTTTATTGCGGGATTGAACGGGGTGGATGACCAGTTCCCAGTAGATGATTGGGACCTACTGATCCCACAGGCCCTCATTACACTCAATCTACTACGCACATCGCGCACACAGCCAAAACTATCGGCATACGAACTCAGACGCGGAGTCTACGACTACAACAAACACCCACTCGCCCCTATGGGCTGTCGAGTAATTATTCACGACAGGACTCAAGAACGAGGCGCATGGCAAGACCATGGCACAAGGGGTTACTACATCGGACCGGCCCTTAAACACTACAGAAATTACACCTGTGTCGGGGAGGCCAGTCGCGCTAACGGAATCAGCAACACAGTGGCATTCTTCCCCAAGACCGATATGCCACATACCTCATCTACCGACCGGCTTCTCATGATCCTCCAAGACCTAAAGGAAGTCACAGGTAAGCCCCATCCACCGATCCCGTATATAGAACAAGGGACCCAAGTAAATGAGGCCCTACGGAGTATACAAGAACTACTACGGCTAGGTACACGACAAAAGCGAAATGGGCCCAAAGCCACACTTAGAGAAACCGCCATAGAATCACGCGAACCTCCAAGGGTGGAGACACGCGGACCCCCAAGGGTGTCTAACCGGCCCAACACAAAATCAATCAAAACGCCAGCGAATGCGCGCGAACCTCCAAGGGTGCTACCCACACAACAACGCAGCGCCCGCCGGGGACAACCCTGGGCAGTGGGCACCATCATTAGGAAGAAGTTCAACTCCGGGTGGTACGAGGGTGAGGTCGTAAGCTATGATCAAACCAACCAATACTACAGAGTGAGATTCACTGACGGGGACACGGCCGACTACACGCATGGTGAGGTATCCCGATACTATAAATCTGACCAATACTACTCCAAACCCAAGGTTAAACCCAAGGCGCTAATGGGAATTTACCCGCGCGACCCGGTTCGGCTCCCCGTACCAAAACAGGCCCTACAAACCAACCGTTTAACGCATATGCCCCAACTAGCGTGTGGGGGGTCCATATGGGATGAGGACTTGAACAAATGGGCAGCGTACCGTGATCTAATCAGGCACCCCAAAGCACAAGTACAAGAATTATGGCTCAAATCAGGCGAGGACGAGTTCGGCCGGTTATTCCAAGGCTTTCAACAGAATAACATCGAAGGGATGGACGTATTGGACTGGATCAGGAGAACTGACGTACCCATACACAAGAGGGTCACATACCCCCGATATACAGTAGCCATACGCCCCGAGAAGGCCGACCCCTACCGGACGAGAATCACAGCAGGAGGAGACCGACTGGAGTACCATGGTAATGTGTCCACCCAAACAGCAAGCATGGAAACCATCAAAACCCACTGGAACAGCGTGGTGTCCTCCCCTGGGGCCAAATACTGTACGGGTGACATTTCTAACATGTACTTATGCTCCACACTGGATGAACCTGAATACGTAAAGTTCCGGTGGGACATGATTCCCCCCTGAATCAGAATAGCGTACAAGCTGATAGGGCTCAAGCAGGGAGAATATGTATATGCCCGAATCAAGAAGGCATGGTATGGATTAAAACAGAGTGGCAGGATAGCCCACGACGACCTTGTTGACCACCTACAAAAGTACGGATACAAGAAAGCACCCCACACAGAGGGACTGTTCCTACATGATGAAAGGGACATTAACTTTACCCTCGTGGTGGATGACTTCGGGATCAAGTACACCCGACAGGAAGACGTAGATCACCTAGTAGCGGCCGTAGGAGCCAAATATACATTCAAAGTGGACTGGTCGGGGAAGCAATACGTCGGAGTTCACCTGCGTTGGGACTACGACAAACGTGAAGTACAATTGTCTATGGACGGGTACGTGGAACAAGCATTGAAAGAATTCGAACACGTGAGACCGACACGCACGTTCGCGGGCCCTTCACGCGCGGATGTCCCTACCTACGGCGAAAAAATACAATATGCAAAGCTCGAGGACACGACCACACTATTGGACTCAGAAATAAAGTTCATCTGTTCGAAGTGTAAACGCGTACGAACGTAAGTTCGCACCTCGAGGGCCAGCGTGTTGTAATTTCGCACCTCAAGTGCGCGCGCAGAGCGCGCATATGGTGTCAGTGACGTCAGTGCTTGCACCTCGAGGGGTGTCAGCGTCGTATTGGAATCGGAAGCGACAGCGCCGCACCTCAACTTGTACCTCTACTGGTGATAACACAGATAGGTATCAAGCGCCCACACATACAAGATAGTGGTAGTACTCATAATTATTATTAACCCCGATTATTACAGTAACTGCATGCACCTCTGTCTATACATCATGGGCATAGAGTAGAGAGGGGATTCTCGACCTCTAATATTGATGGAGGGGGTTACGCCTTCCTACTGGAGACAGAAGCACAATACCGCGCGAGGGACCCCCAAGCACCGTTCCCCGAGGCTCCACAGGAACCACAAGAGCTCAATAGTTCCATCGAGCTCACCTCCGACGCATACAAACTATGGAAGCGAAGTCGAGCCCTATATGTAGAATGGAACAAGTACGACAGGGAGGCCCTACTGGTTACGGACAGAAAATTTCCCAACATGCTTGGAGACCTGAAGAACCCAGGTTCAGACGCCTTCCCCCGAGGTACTACTGTGCGCGAGGCCTTCCAAACCATGGAGGAAGACCTATGTACAACCGACGCACAGCACCAGCTCACACGCGAACTCACTAAGAAAATGAATGCATTGACTTACACACCGAGCCCGATCGGGCCCAAGGAGTACTTTTGCCAACTCACAAAATATCAATATCAAATCAACCTGCTCCCAGAGACCGCGAACGTCACTGAGGCACAGATGATCGATTACTCACGTGAGGCCTTTGCCCGCAGCAAACACGACCCCATCACGCTACACCGAGTAGACGAGGACTGGAAGAAATACCGAGCCACGCTAGTTAGGAGCGGATTCACCCAATACAAAAGATTCTGGGGACAACGTCTGAAAGAGCTATACAGTAGTTACCACAACCATACATCTACTGCAAACCTAGCCGATATCGAGGCCGATCAATGTTTCACTGATCTCGAAAACAAGCAACGTGATCTGGCCAATGTATGTCACGAAATCTATTCACAGGTCACTGAGACGGCCACAGCAGCATCGACAATGACAATGACCAACCAGTGGGAAACGGCAATGGCCGTCCTCCAAGCCGACGTAAATAGGCTCAAGGCAGCAGACGCTAGCCGTACCACCAGCAAGCCCGACACACGCCAACCATCGCACCAGGGATGGAAACAATACAAGTATTATTGTCACTCGTGTGGGGTGAATCTCACCCACGACGGCCGGAGTTGTTACCGGCGACGCAACAAGGCTGGACACCAGGAGGGAGCCACTTTCGACAACCAGATGGGTGGAGCCACCAGGAACACCGATCGATGGCTACAGTGGAATGGGCCCGACCCCAACAATAACGGCCGGACCACAATAGTTTACGCGCCCTTACACTCTTGACGGTGTGGGAGGGAACACAAAAGTAGCATACATAAACAACCTAGTAATCATGATTCACAGTTACTCAGTATCCTACGTGATCCCTTGAGCGAAACGCTACCACGGCCGCCACGCACCGTTACCTTCACACATGATGTCGCGTTCCACACCCGGTCCTCACCAGGATATGGAGCACTAGATTCAGCGGCGACGGACCATTTCGTCCCTACAACATACCAGGGTGGGGCACACCAAGACACACCAGGGGCACTGACCGTAGGATGTGCAAATGGGAGCAAGATGTTATCAATGGCAACAGACCAATTAGACCTACCCCGACTTCCCCCATCGGCCCGCAGATGCCACAAGTTTGCTGAAGTCGAACTTCCATTGGTATCAGTGCCTAAACTGTGCGGTTCCGGATGCCAAGTGGAATTCTCTAAGGACAACGTGACTGTTCTAGGCCCCAGCCGACGCGTCATTCTTACCGGTCACCGAGACCCCCTAAGGAATCTATACATGGTTCCCCTCCATCAACCCGACCCACCAAAAGGGACAGCTAAATCTCCAAGGGTGACAGACCCCCCCCCCCGCAAACCGAAAACAAAACCACAACTGGCGCAACCAGCGCCGACCAAAACAACAACGAAACCGAATTCCCAATACACACGGGGGCAGGGGCATACCAGATTCAAGCCATCCCCAAGCTGATCCGATTCTACCATGCAGCCGCAGGGTATCCCACCAAAGAGACATGGATCCGCGCCATCGAGCGCGGATCATTTGCCACATGGCCAGGCCTCACGGTATAACGTGTCAACTGATACCTCCCACTCACCGAAGAAACAACAATGGGACACCTACAAATGGCCCGACAAGGCATCCAAAGCACGCGCAAAAAACCAAAGAACAAACCAACCACAGATACAGAGCCGGCCCGATGCGACTGAAAGAAGATACATAACGTCAGCGTAGATATAGTATCAGCGAATGAGATGCAACCAACCAACCACGCAGGACCGCGCGCCAAAGAAGAACCAAAGGAACTCATCGCGTGGGACCTGCCGGGGAGATACCCGGTCACGTCGCGTCGTGGTCACCAGTACGTATTCCTCATGTACAACTACGATTCCAACTACATTGACGTGGAGCCCATCCAATCACGCAAGAGCGAAGACCTCCTACAAGGGTTCACGGCATGTTACACACGAATGAAAGAGGACAACGTGAACGCAAAAATAGTACGTATGGACAACGAGACCTCCAAAAAACTTATAGCGTACATCACAAAGAACAACCTTGATTACCAACTCGCGTCACCTGGGGACCATCGTCTCAACCATGCGGAAAGGGCAATTCAGACCTTCAAGAACCACTTTATTGCGGGATTGAACGGGGTGGATGACCAGTTCCCAGTAGATGATTGGGACCTACTGATCCCACAGGCCCTCATTACACTCAATCTACTACGCACATCGCGCACACAGCCAAAACTATCGGCATACGAACTCAGACGCGGAGTCTACGACTACAACAAACACCCACTCGCCCCTATGGGCTGTCGAGTAATTATTCACGACAGGACTCAAGAACGAGGCGCATGGCAAGACCATGGCACAAGGGGTTACTACATCGGACCGGCCCTTAAACACTACAGAAATTACACCTGTGTCGGGGAGGCCAGTCGCGCTAACGGAATCAGCAACACAGTGGCATTCTTCCCCAAGACCGATATGCCACATACCTCATCTACCGACCGGCTTCTCATGATCCTCCAAGACCTAAAGGAAGTCACAGGTAAGCCCCATCCACCGATCCCGTATATAGAACAAGGGACCCAAGTAAATGAGGCCCTACGGAGTATACAAGAACTACTACGGCTAGGTACACGACAAAAGCGAAATGGGCCCAAAGCCACACTTAGAGAAACCGCCATAGAATCACGCGAACCTCCAAGGGTGGAGACACGCGGACCCCCAAGGGTGTCTAACCGGCCCAACACAAAATCAATCAAAACGCCAGCGAATGCGCGCGAACCTCCAAGGGTGCTACCCACACAACAACGCAGCGCCCGCCGGGGACAACCCTGGGCAGTGGGCACCATCATTAGGAAGAAGTTCAACTCCGGGTGGTACGAGGGTGAGGTCGTAAGCTATGATCAAACCAACCAATACTACAGAGTGAGATTCACTGACGGGGACACGGCCGACTACACGCATGGTGAGGTATCCCGATACTATAAATCTGACCAATACTACTCCAAACCCAAGGTTAAACCCAAGGCGCTAATGGGAATTTACCCGCGCGACCCGGTTCGGCTCCCCGTACCAAAACAGGCCCTACAAACCAACCGTTTAACGCATATGCCCCAACTAGCGTGTGGGGGGTCCATATGGGATGAGGACTTGAACAAATGGGCAGCGTACCGTGATCTAATCAGGCACCCCAAAGCACAAGTACAAGAATTATGGCTCAAATCAGGCGAGGACGAGTTCGGCCGGTTATTCCAAGGCTTTCAACAGAATAACATCGAAGGGATGGACGTATTGGACTGGATCAGGAGAACTGACGTACCCATACACAAGAGGGTCACATACCCCCGATATACAGTAGCCATACGCCCCGAGAAGGCCGACCCCTACCGGACGAGAATCACAGCAGGAGGAGACCGACTGGAGTACCATGGTAATGTGTCCACCCAAACAGCAAGCATGGAAACCATCAAAACCCACTGGAACAGCGTGGTGTCCTCCCCTGGGGCCAAATACTGTACGGGTGACATTTCTAACATGTACTTATGCTCCACACTGGATGAACCTGAATACGTAAAGTTCCGGTGGGACATGATTCCCCCCTGAATCAGAATAGCGTACAAGCTGATAGGGCTCAAGCAGGGAGAATATGTATATGCCCGAATCAAGAAGGCATGGTATGGATTAAAACAGAGTGGCAGGATAGCCCACGACGACCTTGTTGACCACCTACAAAAGTACGGATACAAGAAAGCACCCCACACAGAGGGACTGTTCCTACATGATGAAAGGGACATTAACTTTACCCTCGTGGTGGATGACTTCGGGATCAAGTACACCCGACAGGAAGACGTAGATCACCTAGTAGCGGCCGTAGGAGCCAAATATACATTCAAAGTGGACTGGTCGGGGAAGCAATACGTCGGAGTTCACCTGCGTTGGGACTACGACAAACGTGAAGTACAATTGTCTATGGACGGGTACGTGGAACAAGCATTGAAAGAATCCGAACACGTGAGACCGACACGCACGTTCGCAGGCCCTTCACGCGCGGATGTCCCTACCTACGGCGAAAAAATACAATACGCAAAGCTCGAGGACACGACCACACTATCGAACTCAGAAATAAAGTTCATCCAACAAGTCACAGAAAAATTCCTGTTTTATGCCCGAGCAGTCGATAACACAATGTTACATGCACTCAACGATATAGCCTCGGCCAAGAATAACAAAACGACCTTAGCGGCTACGAAATACTTTCTCAACTATGCTGCGTGTAATCCCGACGCAACCATAATCTACAGGGCAAGTGACATGATACTCCGGGTAGATAGCGATGCAGCCTACCTTGTATGCCCAGAGGCCAAGAGCCGAGCCGGGGGATATCATTACCTGGGGGACACAGCCGATCACACATTCAACGGCGCGATCCTAGTATTGGCAAAGATAATCAAGAATGTTATGGCGTCAGCGGCCTAGGCCGAAGTTGCATCGTTATTCTTGAATGCACGGGAAGCGTTACCCATACGACAATGTCTGATTGAACTCGGCCACCCACAACCGGCCACTCCACTGAAAACCGACAATAATACAGCAGAGGGCATACTCAACGACACGATCAAACAAAAACGGTCCAAGGCCATTGATATGCGATTCTATTGGTTAAAAGACAGGGCGCAACAAGGGTAATTCAATATTTTCTGGGAGCCGGGAAAACATAATCTGGCTGACTACCCCACCAAACACCATCCGGGGAGCCAACATAAGAAGGTACGTCCGATATATCTCTATGAACCAGATAGTCCAAGGACCATCCAAGGGTGTGTTGAATAACTAAAAAATACGTAATACGTAAACGTACAATTTACGTATACGTGAAACGTAATACGTAAACGTGAAACGTAAACGTAATACGTAAACGTAATACGTAAAAGTACGATTTACGCATACAAGAGAATTTACGTATACGTGATACGTATACGTGAGATTTTACGTATACGTGATACGTATACGTGATACGTATACGCAGCGAGACGTATGATTCCAGGATCTATCACCGGATGAGCGCAATAAGTAAATTATACATATGCGCAAGTGAGAAACAAGGGATACTTAAAGCACTGAATAGAGGTATGCGATATGAGGAACGAACTCACGATATGAGTATCCACACATCCCCACACAATGAAAAGACAAATTAGTAATTGGGAGAACAATATGGTCCAGAAACAATCCGATCATAATCTTATCCATAACTCTTTCCAACACCGTAAAAGAGCAACGTAAAGTAAAATAACTAAAAGTAACCAACTTAACCAAGATTGCCGTACAGCTTTGGTCTTATTAGTTATCTGTTCGAAGTGTAAACGCGTACGAACGTAAGTTCGCACCTCGAGGGCCAGCGTGTTGTAATTTCGCACCTCAAGTGCGCGCGCAGAGCGCGCATATGGTGTCAGTGACGTCAGTGCTTGCACCTCGAGGGGTGTCAGCGTCGTATCGGAATCGGAAGCAACAGCGCCGCACCTCAACTTGTACCTCTACTGGTGATAACACAGATAGGTATCAAGCGCCCACACATACAAGATAGTGGTAGTACTCATAATTATTATTAACCCCGATTATTACAGTAACTGCATGCACCTCTGTCTATACATCATGGGCATAGAGTAGAGAGGGGATTCTCGACCTCCAATACCATACACAAAAACGTCACTTATCCCCGGTACACAGTCACAATACGCCCCGAGAAGGCTGTCTTCTACAGAACAAGAATCACAGCAGGGGGAGACCAACTGGAGTACCACAGAGATGTGTCAACACAAACAGCAAGCATGGAAACCATAAAAACCCATTGGAACAGTGTGGTATCCACCCCAGGCGCTAAGTACTGTACCGGAGACATTTCAAACATGTACTTATGCTCCTCACTCGATGAACCCGAATACGTGAAATTCAGGTGGGACATGATTCCCCCTCGTATCCCATTGTCATACAAACTAGAAGGGCCCAGACAAGGAGACTACGTATGCGCCCGAATCAAAAAGGCGTGGTATGGATTGAAGCAAAGTGGCAAAATAGCACACGACGACCTCGTTGCTCACCTACTAGTACAACTCTATGGTTATTGAAAGGCACCCCATGCGGAGGGCCTATTCCTCCATGATGAGAGGGACATCAGTTTCACCCTAGTCGTGGACGACTTCTGGATCAAATGCACACTACAGGAAGACGTAGATCACCTGGTCGAAGCCGTGGGGGCCAAGTACACCTTCAAGGTCGACTGGTCGGGGAAACAGTACGTAGGGGTTCATCTATGATGGAACTATGATAAACGCGTAGTACAATTATCCATGGAGGGATGCGTATAACAAGCATTGAAGGAATTTGAACACGTGAGACCAGCACGCACGTACGCTGGACCATCACACGCTGACGTGCCTGCCTACGGTGCAAAAATACAATATGCAAAACTTGAGGATAATACCACGTTGTCGGACGAGGAGGTAAAATTCATACAACAAGTCACAGGAAAATTCCTATTCTATGCCCGAGCAGTCAACAACACGATGCTACACGCACTCAATGACATTGCGTCAGCCAAGGACAACCAAACTACACTAGGAGCAACTAAATATTTCCTCAACTACGCAGCGTGCAACCCAGAGGCCACAATCATGTACAGGGCCAGCGACATGATACTCCGGGTTGATAGCGACGCGGCATACCTAGTGTGTCCAGGAGCCAAGAGCAGGGCGGGAGGATATCACTACCTCGGAGACACCACAGAAAATACATTCAACGGACCGATACTAGTGTTGGCCAAGATCGTCAAGAATAACAACTGTAATTCCGGATTATGAGTTAATTAATCTATTTTCTGTTTTTCCAATGCTTAACCGGAACACACGTATAATCTCGTGTTAAGCAATCCTCCATATGAGACAGCACGCGTAATCTCATGTTGTAGCTTAACTAATATTTCCTCAGTGAATTTGTCGGAGTAACGTGTCTCATTTTGTTTGTTTCTGACATATTCGGGCTTCGCGTATCCCTTTCTTATGTCATTGATATTTCCCATATTTCACTGACATACACATGTATATCGTTGACATACTTAATATTTGTCATTGACATACTTAGTATTGGATCCTAAGCCTCTGAATTTTCGTGTACTACTTTCTTGTGATATTTCGCTGTGTCCGATTCTTCTATCAATGATCTATTCATTTGATCGTGACTCATTTATTCAGTCATCAGGACCATCAGTTTGTTTTCTGTGATAGACTTCCTTCGGTGCCTATATTGCCTTGTTGGTCTTCATATGCCCCAGTGTCTACCCATCAGTATCAGTAGTCTAATCTTGCTCTTCGTATTTCACGGAGCTTCGTAGTTGGTTAGCGTTTCGCCGCGCGTCTCATTTACGAATGTGCGCGCGCGTCAATCTGCTTTCTTATTCGTTCATATTTAACCGCACGTAACGGTTATATCTTGTTTTTACTTAACAACACGATTTGCCGGTTGTTCTCCCCTAAATCCATGATCTTGGTTTAGATTCCTATTGAATTTTTAGAGGGAAGCATACAACATAATTTTAAGACATGGATTTTTAGTGTGGTTGTTTTATTACTGAGTTGTGGTACTTAACTTTGTTTTTACATTGTCATGAATTCATTTAGGAGGTTCCTGAATGCATTACTGTTTAGCGGCTTGGTCAGAATGTCTGCATAGTTGTCCTGTGAGTTAATATGGCTGATAGATACGACTTTTCCAGCTTGGTGTTGTCTGACGAAATGGTAGGCCAGTGCAATTGATTTCTTGTTGAGTGAACTTGCAGGATTGGTGGAATTAATTACTACACTTTTGTTATCCACATAGATCTCTGCTGGTTTGGCGATTACAACTCCCATCGATCTAAGATGATACCTGAGCATAATAGCCAATGCAACCGCGTCTTTCAGGGCAGTAAATTCAGCTCCAAATGTACTGGTATGAACCGACGTTTGTCTCTTTGACTTCCAGTAGACTGGCATACACCCAACAAATGCGATCAATCCAGTGATGCTCCTTCCAGTAACTAAATCATGTGCATGGTCGCTGTCACAGAATATATTCAAGTCCATTTTCGAGATTAATGGCACAGGAAACATTGAATCCAGTTCTTCCTTGTAGTATTTGTATTAAAGTTCGAGAATCCTCTCTCGACTCTATGCCCATGATGTATAGACAGAGGTGCATGCAGTTACTGTAATAATCGGGGTTAATAATAATTATGAGTACTACTGCTATCTTGTATGTGTGGGCGCTTGATACCTATCTGTGTTATCACCAGTAGAGGTACAAGCAGAGGTGCGGCGCTGTCGATTCTGATACGTCGCATCGCTGATTCCGATACGACGCTGACACCCCTCGAGGTGCAAGCAATGATGTCACTGACAGGCGCGCGCATTGCGCGCGCACTTGAGGTGCGAATCTTGCTGTCACTCGAGGTGCGAACTTACGTTCGTACGCGTTTACACTTCGAACAATTTGTAATGATGTGTGAATTCTTCATACTTGAGTTTGACATCACCGTTTGAACTGATCCTTGGAGGTCTTGAATCCACTAGAATTCCTTTCTTCTTGTATTTCTTCAAATATCCCAAAATGTGTCTAGCCATCCGCAAATGACCTTCTCTTGGCCCAGCTGCAAATCTTGATAATGATGATACTGCAAACGCAATGTCGATTCTTCCAGATAATACCAGCCATTGTCCTAAGCCAATAATATGTTGGAATTCCTTGTGTTCAGATACTGACAGTAATGGAGAATCATCCAGTTCGGGGTGACAATCAGTTTTCATTGGAAAGTTTTCTTTCTTGAGAGTCACTGAATATTTCTCTTGATATTTCCGAATCACTTCACTGATATATTTCGTAGAGTTCATCAACAATCGACCATCTTTGATTCTTGTAAGACTTGTACCAAGATAATACTGGGGTTCCGATTCAACATTTCTCAGTGCAAATTCTTGTTCAATTCTGGCTATCCAATCTTGTGGTTTCTTTCCTATTACCATAAGGTCATCGACATGAGTACCAATATATGTATAGCTTTCTCCTTCTTTCTGTAGCCATAAATCTGGATCTGCTCTTGACGGTCGAAAACCCAAATTCATGAGTGTGTCAGCCAGGAAATCCCTAAAAGCTCTACCGCTACCTGCCAGTCCATACAGCGCTCTTTGTATTTCTACTTTGCATCCTTTCTTTTCACCAAACTCGTCTCCAGCCCACACCCATACTTTTTCTTGAACCGGTGCAGTTGGAAAAGCATTTCCCACATCTGCTGTCATCAAATCCAGTTGTTGGTGTTGGGCAATTAGAAATAGTAAGTACACAGATAAACTGTTGATCTGACTGGAGTATGTGTTGTATTCACTCGAGTCAACTCTGTGTCCTCCTGCTACTAAACGACTTTTGTACCTGCCATCCTCGCTCTTGATATCCCATATCATCTGCAATCTTGCCTGTTGCCAACCTTCTTCTTTTGGAAATTCTTTTTCTGCTGAGTGATATTTGAAACATTTTAGTCGTTCCAAATTATCCATCTCTTTCTGAATTGAATCTTTCCATTTTGTATTTCCAGCTTCCGCATCGAATTGCATACATTCTTCATAGGTATTTGGAATCTTCTGTCCAAACTTTTCACGATTCTTCTTCTTTGCCAATCTTTGATTCCTGGATGGTTTCTTCTTGACTGCGCGTTGAACACTCTTGTGTATCAGGGACTTCATAAATCGTATTCTTCTGACAATGCCAGATTGTTGTTTTATTACTTGCTCTGCCCATACATTCAACGGCCTGTTATTTCCTCTCCTGCTTTCAACAATGTACTCCTTGATATACTTTGCACATGCCAGTGGTTGATCTTTCTTCAATTGTGGGAATGGAGTATTCAAGACTGTATTGCCTTGCAGCTCATCGATGTATTGCGCCTTGAATAAATGATCCAAAATCTTCCGGAAATCCATATCCAAATTTACTTCCGTGCTTTCCAAGATATCCTGATGGGTTTCAGCATTGTTGCATCCATCTATATCACTCGGTAACATTTATTCTTCCATGTCCAACGTGTTTTCCTCTTCATTGGCATCAAGCTCCCCTGAAGTTGTATTGTCATTCTCATCACTGTCTTCCATTGGATTGGTGCTAGTAGAATTTTCCATTCCTTCAGAGCTCGCGACAAATTTCTCCCCTGAAGATAACAATGGGACTTCATCAGTGCTCTTGATATCTTCCATGTTCTGTTGATGCTCTGACAAAGAAAGAGTAAACTTCTCTGCGTCCGGGTTGTCGTTCACATATTCATCTTTGGTACCAATTTCCTTGCGTCTTGTTCTGACCACAGATCTCATTAACACTTGTCGTTTCTGTTTTGGTGTATCTGGTTCAGTCAGAATATAATAGGTCATTGCATCCCCCGTTGATTCAGCAAAACCCAGAAATCTCCCTTTCAACATGTTGTTTTTGGGACTCTTGAATTGTGGCTCAAAATACCACACTGGTTCATAGAAATGAAATCTCAGATGGGAGATATCAGGTGTCCAACCTTGGTGCAATTCTAGGGGTACTTTCCAATTCAGGGATTTTCGGGCTGCCAAATTGTTAACTGACACGCACCATTTTGCGCACCAATGTGCTAAACTGACTGGTGCCTGAAACATACGTAGACTGTTTTGTACCATCTTGGACAATCTTCCCCATTCAGCTTCGCATAGGTTCTGATGGCTGTGATGTGGCTCGCTTGTTCTGGTTTTGATCATATGTTCCCGAAGAATTTGAGTCCACTTTACCCCTGTTTCAGATCTTGCGTTGTCACTGAGTATCGTATCAGGAGCGCCATGTTCTCGAAGATAATCCTGTAACGCATTTGTACATTGGGATTCTGTTTTCAGAGGATGAAAAGACCAAAGCTTTGTCTTGGTGCCACTGAAAAATTGTCCCCCGTTGTGTCCTTGAGATGTCTTTTTCGAGAAGTATGTGTAATCAGTGCTCACTGTTTCGTTTTGTCTTCTGTAATGAAATGCCTTGAATCTTTTCCTGTAATGTTTCCTGGGGACTTCTCGATTTTCTTCTTCTATTTCTTCATAGTGTTGGGTAGTATTTTCCAATGTTTTCAAAACAGTCAATTCTGGTAACATAGCAAACCTTTTCCGAAGTTCTAATATTGGTAGTTTTGCAAATTTGAATGTTTCTCTTGCTCTCTTCCTTCTCAACATTGGATATTTGCGCATGTCTGGAGGTGCAGGACTGTTCAACTCAAATCTTTCCAATGTATCCACTTCTCCTTCCGCCGGTTTGGTAATATGATAATAAACTTTTTCATCATCATATGAAAATGGTAGAAATGTCGTTCCGATTGTAATCCCACATTTGCTCAACTGTGGTTGCACTCCATTCACCAGTACTCCATGATCACCCATATCGATTGTTGTCAATAGCGATTCACCATCAGTTTGATCTTTATCCTTGGTCACATAAGTGGCATAGTGGACCATTAGAAGTACTGGATCTTCTCTTCCTGGAATAAAAGCCTTCGTTACAGCACTGCAAACTGGATGCTCCACATAGGCACTGGTATCATTACTCATGTACGGCCTCATTGCAGACGTCATTCCAGTTTCCCCTCCAATTCGAAGCCATGCTTGTTCTGTAACCGTTGGTCTTCTTCCTCCACCACTGTCAATAACAGCAATATTATCATTTTGTTGAACTTCTCTGTATCGATGTATATTTGTGATTGCTGAATTGCCTGTTGTTCGTCTCGGTCTTCTTCCTTGGTCAATTTTTCTGGTTTTTCGTTGGTCCCGCTTGTTATCATTATTGTTGTTCTCATTTTCATCGTCCGAATCAGGATCCATTCTTGCAACAAGATCTGGTACGTCCTCTCCATCACTATCCTCGTTCTCAGTTTCATCAGGTTTTATTTCTATCTTATTTCTTCTTGTTGTGTAAAAATACGATGATGCGTTTCGTCGTGGTGTTGAATTCACTGCATTCTGCGTTGCCTGATCCTCACCATCATCATCCCCCCCAGAATGTAGGTGGAAGCGAACCGTTTTGAGAGCAGTGGAGCCTGGAGGGAATAATTCAGTTTCATCAATCGTTCCGATGCTATCTTGATCGCTATCGGCATCCGCGGGAGACGGCGAGGTCGTCGGCGGTGACTCAGTGTTTTCTGCCGATGCCGGTGAATTCGTTCCGGTAGGTGCCATTACACGGCGAACCCGACGTTGACGACTGGATTTAGGAATGAAATGATTCATTCCATCATCTTGTGGAGAACCAACAATGACACCCTCGGGAGTAGATGGTAAAGTATCACTGTGTCGGACGGCTTGATTGTATTTGAGCACCCAGTCACGATGAAGTTGAGATAGCTCCTGCCATGTGTCTGGAGGGATTCTGATGATACCTTTGAGGTTAGGGTGGATAGTCCCTGTAAGAGTGCCTGTGCCATAGGAACCCGTACGTTGTCTTTTGTTAGGACCGTCAGGAGTGCGGCGGACGCGTTTGTGGCCTCCTCTGTTGCTATCAAATGCAGTGCGAGCAAGTTCTTCATCATGGATGCGAAGCTTAATAATCATCTCTTCTAGGGTCCTGTCGGTTTTGTGTTCCAGCAATTCTTCTTTGAATCTCTCCAGGTTGGGATCACGAATATTTCGAGCAAAGATACTTTTTGCATCCCATTCAGTCATGTGGTATGGTGGGATTTTTCGGAGTTTATGGTAGGTCAATTCAAATGTGTTAATGTACTTGGAAATATTGCCATTGGGATGCAACAGGTTGTATCGTAGACGAAGCTTCAGTGTCTCAGCGTAAGATTCTCTTCGGTTATCAGAATCATACCAGCCCAATAGTTCTTGCCATGCCGCGTGACCATCAAAGGTGTCTTCATGCTTGATTATTTTGGAATGGGCGCTGCCACCACTACATGCCGACAGCAGTGTTCCCCAAAGTGCCTTGTTCTTGGTTGGTGCATTTCGAGCAGCATCTGCATCATTCATAATCTCCTCATGTCCTGTGGCCGCAAAGGTAGCTGTTGTATCGGATTTCCACTTGGTCCAGTTTTCCTGTTGGCCGTCAAAATCATGGATTGGTTTTGCCTTGAGTAACTGCTGACCCGTTACCTTTTCTTTGGCCGACCTCACTTCTTGTCTAAGCGCTTCCATCTCGTCATCCTTGTTGCGTGATTCTTGAATTGTTTGTCTGAGAGTGTTCATTTCTGCTTCATATCTTCTTTCTTTTTCTCGTCCTCGTGCTCTTGCAGCTCTCATTTCTTCCTTTAGTGCATTGATTTCTTCCATTTGACGTTTGGCTTCTGCTGCTTGTCTTCTGAGATTAACCAGTTCTGCATCTCTGCGTCTGCCCTCATATCGTCCGCCAGGTCTTGAACCGCTATTATCGTCATCACTTTCTGATGACGAAGAAGATGATGAAGAAGATGGTGAAGATGAAGACGAAGACGACGATGATGCGTAGTTGGCCCGTCTTGAACGGCGTTTGCGTCGAGTCGTCGGTGGAATCTGGGTATCCTCATCCTCGCTTGTATTTTGTGGTACATCCGGTACTTCATTCTGTTTCCACCAATCATTGTTTCTCATCATGTAGAAGGCCGGATAGGTGACTGCTCCCAGAGTTTGAAAGAATCTGTTAGTAAAGGTTGGCATGTTGTCGTGTATTTTCTTTTTGGTTGTTACATATTTTTATTTTTGTTTCTTGTTATGTATTTTTTTATTTTTATTTTTGATATTCTTCTTTGTTGTTCTAGCCAATTCTCAGTAGTATCTGATATATTTTGTTCAATATAATGGCTTATTCCAGTATTTTCATACAGGGGTATTAGATTTCAATGGTACAAATACGTATAGAATTTTCTTCAAGTTCGCGATCGATAAATTCTAAGATCAATTTTCGTTAGTAGGAAATTTCTCGTAAGAAAATACTTCCTGACTCGTAGGTATGTTTGACACTCCGGAATGGATTGTAACTCGTAGGTATGTTTGTTAGATAGACTTCGTATGAAGCTGCGACTGTTAATCAACAACTGTAATTCCGGATTATGAGTTAATTAATCTATTTTCTGTTTTTCCAATGCTTAACTGGAACACACGTATAATCTCGTGTTAAGCAATCCTTCATATGAGACAGCACGCGTAATCTCATGTTGTAGATTAACTAATATTTCCTCAGTGAATTTGTCGGAGTAACGTGTCTCATTTTGTTTGTTTCTGACATATTCGGGCTTCGCGTATCCATTTCGTATGTCATTGATATTTCCCATATTTCACTGACATACACATGTATATCGTTGACATACTTAATATTTGTCATTGACATACTTAGTATTGGATCCTAAGCCTCTGAATTTTCGTGTACTACTTTCTTGTGATATTTCGCTGTGTCCGATTCTTCTATCAATGATCTATTCATTTGATCGTGACTCATTTATTCAGTCATCGGGTATTATTTTCCTTCTGAATCCGATTCGTTGAGAGTCTGATTCAAGGACTTTTGACGAACAGCAACGCTGTGTTAGTGTGTTAGTAGACGAACGATTGTACTCTACGCGTGACAATTGTGTTTGGATACTTTTGGCAACGGATAATCGGACTACAGGCGAGACTAGGGAAACGCCAGATCTCCTCTTGCTGTGACTTATTCAGATTGCAGCGAGACAGACCTTAGTATGTAGATTACAAGTAGTTGGTAGCAACTAGTGTGAATTTTGGGATATAAATCAGTTGAATGTCAAAAGTATGAGATAAAGTGAAATCTTGCCGAAATGCAAGATATCTCTTTTATTGAGATGAATACGTTACAACTGCTGTTGCGTAGTGCTGAGATTACTCGCTGATTATTTCCGTACATGTATTAGTCGTTGATCATATATATTTGTATGCATGTATATGTATTGTGTGAGAATCACATGCCAACGGTTTTCTTCTCTTGTTCCGTTAGGAAGACTCCATGAAATGTTTATCATTAAGGTCAGGAATTGCTCCCGTAGCTCGTGTGATATTTTATGAAATCAAAGTTTGCTCACCGAAGAACAATGGCAATATCGTGGATTGCTCACCGTTTATGCGCGATGGGAATCGATGCGCCGTGGGAATCGATATGCCGTGAGAATCGATTACTTAGATGGATACGGGACTCATTGATTCATGCGCATAGGAAATCTACCCTTTGGTAGCTTTGGTACTTCTGGTCACGAAAGGAATTTAATACTCCCCATGTCTCCTCGTGAAGGGTCATCACGCTCTACATGATGCTTCCATCATCCTGGAGAAGGTCGCCAGTATTACCACAGAAGTGGAAGATGGGCCTGAGCAGTGGATACACAACTGAGTGACTCCAATGCTTGGTGAGAATGTCTGCACAGTTACCCTTACCTGGGATGTGCATCATTAAAATGAAACCTCTCGCTATCATGCTCCGTACGTAGTGAAACGATAGAATGTTATGACGCTTATGCAACCTTGCGTAAGGAAAGGTCGACGTTTGGATCATCTTTTCGTTGTCACCCCAAGAGTATGAGATATCATGTACTCGTGTTCCGAGGTATCGGAATGAGTGGCGTAGATCGACAATCTGTTCGATGCAAGTTCTTCCTGCAACAAATTCAGCTCCAAAGGTGGCTGTTTCCGTAGTAGACTGCTTCTTCGAGAACCACATCATGGGAGTCTTGTTCGCGAAATGAAGAATGCCGGTAACTGCCTTGCCACTGAGAATATCATGCATGAGGTTGGCATCATAGAAGTGTGTTAACACTACTGTCTTTCCAAGCGGTGCAGGAGCGTCGTCGGGTAGCTCTTCAGAATGCTCCCCATAGACGGTGTTGGACCAGTCGATGGTGTCGGGTTTAGTCAATATAAAATCGGGCGGTTCCACGCAGAATCTGATTTTAAAATGTCTAAACTTGGAGATATATCCATAGATACGTTTAGCACGTTCGAGATGCCCATCTCGTGGCTGGGCTCTGAAACTTGAGAGCGTCATCACGGCTGTTTGTACATCGGAACGCCCAATAGCGATGATCCATTGCAGTGAACCGATCATACTTTGATATTTCTGTATACCGGTTTCTTCAAGAAAGGCTGAGGAGTCCAATTCAGGATGATCGTTCTCCGCGATGGGTGATCGGAACCTAGTGCTAGGTTTGCATCCGAACATTTGTTCGTAAGATGCTTCCATCTTTTCGATGAACTTTATGGGATTCATGCACAGAACACCATGTTCGTCGCGCTCAAATCCACATCCTAAATGAAAGTTCATAGGTCCGGATCCCTTCAATTTGAAGTTATATGGTGACGATTGCAATATCTTCAAGAAGGAATTGGGATCTGCCATGCAGAGACATAGGTCATCGACATATGTGCATATAAGCTCATATACACGTTCACCATGCTTGTTCGTTCCGGGTTTGAGGAATATTTCCGGTTCTGCGCGGGATCTTTCAAAGCCGAGTTCGATGAGACAAGCCGCGAGTAAGTCTCCAAAGCACTTGCCTGAAGACCTGAGACCATATAGGGCTTTGTAAATGACCAACAGGTGACCCTCCAACGATCCGAATTCGGGACCTGCTTTGATGCATACTTTCTCGCAGGTGACTGCTTCTAAGTAGGCGTTACCTATGTTGGTGCCCCATGCTTCTAGATCGTTGAGTTCAGCTAGGAATAGGCACATACGTAGACCACGAAGAGATACGACGCCTGCGTAAACACTGTGGATAGGGGCCTCAGTGAGATTACCGTTAGCAACGAGGCGAGCCTTGTGTCTTCCGTCGTGTTTGACAGCGTATATCATGTGTACCTTGATCTGTTGGAATCCCGTGGGAATGGAGCTTGTCTTGTATACGCCTTTATCAATGAATGTATTGTATTCATTGAGTTGTGCCATTTCCAGAGTGGTGGCATCTTCCCATTTGGTGTTTCCGTTGGCTTGATCAAATCGGAGGGCTTCTTCGTGGCTACGAGGAACTTTGAATCCATATTGATACTGCGGAGTGGTACGGAAGGAACGTAGTTTGGCTTGGTGCACGAGTCGATCAAGTTTCTTGGTTCGTCGGGCTAGGTTGGTGATTCTTCTGAGACGTTTCCAACCCGGGAGATCAAGCAAGTTGTTGTCTTTCCCATATTTTGCAACGGTGACCGGGTCGTCGGCTGCAATGTTGGCCAGAGGTTCATATGTGCGTTCCATATTCTCCCATTCAATCCAAAGGTTATACTTGGAACCTTTGTATTGAGGATGCTTGTTATCCAGTGGACCTTGGTGTCCTAGGATGCAGCGAAACGACCAGAGTTTGCCGTCTTCTTGTGTTGAATCACGATGTATGTAATTCATGACGTCATTGTATGCAATGATATCATCTAGTTCGTCATCGGAGTGTTTACACTTGAACTTGATGAAGTCTTTATTGCGTTCCAGACTGTCTTCAACATCGACAATGGTAAGACGCTTCCGGGTGCCATCGAGATTGGTTACAAGGAAGGAACGTCCTTGTAGATCGGCAATCGGGATCGTAGGAATGGTAATAGGTTTACCGTCATCGTCAAACTGTGCGTTACCTTCTTCGTCGGTAACAACTACCTGTGATGGGTCTACGGAAGGAGTAGCTGGGTTTGTGTGTGGGGTTACGACGTCACTAACATCAAAGTATGCTAATTCCGGTGGGTCAAAATCATCTTCAGTAAGGAGGACGCCGTCGGATGTCTTGCTGAAGATGTGTGTCGTAGGAGGACCATCAAGACTCTCCCCATAGTTGTTAGGGAGTGGGGAAGGTGACCAGCTTGGGCTGTCATCGACTTTCGTATAAAGAAAGCTCGGTAACGAGGGGTGGGCGGGTGGTTGAAGAATTGGTTGAGTGCCAGATGCGTGGAGCGTGGTATCTGTTTGTTTGTCGGGTGCAGATGGAACGGTGTCATCGGCGGTGTCAGAATCAGCAGGTGAACTGTTAGGGGAAACTGAGCTGTTTGGTTTAGTAGACTCGTCAATGAGTTTATTCTGATTGGTATGCTCCCCATGCTTGAAAGCTGGAGCTTCTCCAGTGGCGTATAGACGGGGTAAGGAATCCTTTGCATTACGCCATTTGATGAAACCATCATCAGTAAATAAGCCCGCGCGTTTGTTACGTGACTCAGGTGTAAGAGCAGATCGAACACCGGACCGGTCTAGTAACTTGTTGGTAACTGGATCCCAGATTCGAAAGCAGAGTCCATTGCCAACATGTTCGGCAATGCCGACGAAATGACCGAGGCGTTCGGTAGATTTGGTACCGAAAGGAGAGTCATTGGTCTTGAAATACACAGGTTCAAACCAGAAGAAACTGGTGTATGCGCTGATGTCGCCAATTGTACCCGTGGCAATGAAGATCGGTTGTTTATCGGACAGCGTAGGGTCAGAGACAACATTGAGGAGACCCGCGACGTATGTCATGCACAGTAACCACATGTGTGGCGGTGTGCCGGTACGATCCATGACGCGATTGACAATGCGTTTGAACGTTTGGTATCGTCGTTCGAATTGATTCTGGTGTTGATGGTACGGTTCACTTTGCCAGAGTCCAATCCATAACATTTTGAGGTAATCCATGACTTTCTTACTTGATTGATAGTTACCGTGGTCGCAAAGGAGGCGGATGGGCCTGCCCCATTTTCGAACAAAGTTCTGAAAGCAGGGTAGGAAATCGCCGGTGGTACGCATTTCTTCAACGTGAATAATATGCGATTTGCGGCCAAAGAAGATCTGAGCAATCTTGGATCCACCATCAATTGCTGGGACATCTGAATAGACTGCATCGGACATAACATCGTCATTGAAGGGGCGAACGTTCATGGCCGGTTGAGGGGAATGAAACCGTTTGAAAATGTTTCCATCAGGGCTAACCGCTAACGAACCGTATTGGGTTGAGTTTTCAAAAGTAGCTTTGATGCGATCGGTGGAAACCCAACAAAAGAAAGGTTTGAGGGATAAGTAGTCATGTTCGTTGGGGTATCTTTCGCGGGGCGTAGCTGCAATGCGTGTAGTGTCACTGGCTGTACAATCTGTCGGAAACGCAGTGACTGTTCCAGAGACTGCGGTTGGCGCGCAGCATGCGAGACGTTCTTGATGAGCGTAGTCAGTGGAAGTAAGCCAAAAGGTGCGATCGTTGTTCTTATGATCATCAATTGGAAGAAAGGGAGATCGGGTGGAATGGCTGGAATACGAGCTGAGGGATGTGACCGTGGAGGACCCGGGAGAAACAGATATATCGAATCCTTCAAGGCAGCGTGGGTTCCCATATTCGTCGTAATCGGCATAAGGGAGTTGCTGTGGTTGGGGAGGATATTTCTGGAGAAATTGTTCATCCTTTGCACTGATCGTGGTATCGAGAACAGATGGGTCCCAATGTTTATCGGACGTCATGATAACATGTGGTAGCGTGTCAAATTCGACAGTCATATACTTTCGCATCGCAAGGTATGGTAAGCCGTGTCGTATGCTAAGAGGCAGTGCATAGCCAACGGAGGTGGTGATGACCTGTCCTCCGCCTGCTTTGATGGACGTGTCGTCGACAGTGGAAAAATATGCTTCCATCTGGCCGGATGACAATATAGAAGGATGTCGTCCTGTATAGGCACATTCATTGAAAATAAGAATGACGGGGCCTCTGTTCGACATGGAATATGCTCCGCATGTAGCAATGGGAATGTTTTGTACCTGATGATTGTTAATGCCGGTGATGTTAACATATCGTGGTGGAATATCCTTGGAGATGAGACATGCATCATTACCGATGATGCAGCCATTTGCGCCGCGATCGACCATGGCAAAACCAGGGCTAGTAACCGTAGTTTTGTGTATACGGTATGTGTATGACGTTACGGGACCATCATTAGGAAAGGTGAGATCATCCTCGGGAGTATACCACTGGTGAAAATTGGCAGAATACGATGGTGTTCCGACAGGTATTTGGGTGTCACCGTCCTTTTTGTACTGAATGTCAGGGTTGTTTGAGAGGAATCGAGCTGGATGCGCGGGTGACACGGAAGACTTGAGAGGTCGCTGGTCCTTAGACGAGGAGGTCGTGGATTTGTATACACCTAGAGATGCATGGAAAACGCCTCTACGATCATTCTCTACAGCAGGATGTAGGTCTGCTGCAGAATTGGCATGCTCATCCTTGGTTGAAGTTTCGTCTTCTTGAAAAGATACCGAGTGTTCATGTTGGTATGCCTTTCGTGTAATGGGTTTGACACTGTTGGGGTCAGGTTGGTTAGTGTTAAGTAAGTCGTGTCGCAATGAGGCAACCACAATTTTCTTTCCTTCCGGAGAAAAACTGAGCCAACTCTTCATGTCCTGACGTGACAAGGCCTTCCATATGTTTGTAGGCAACCTTGTGGTAGGGTCAGGGGTACGTCCAGCCTTGAACACGGCATAATCTTGATAGTCTCCTTCAAATTCGATGGGGAGAGCATAGTCCTCATGGTTTTGGATCGAGTCAGAAGAGAAATCATGAACGTGTGCACGTACGGTCGACCGAGGAGCAGACATCGCAGACTGGGAATCAAGTCGAGTTGCTTCGAGTAAAAGCGTGATTTTAAGATCATGGATAGCAGCGGCTTCGGCAACTGCATCCGTTACGGTGCTATTCGTCCCACCTGGATCCTTGACTTTGGCAAACTGTTCGCTTAGCTGGAAGCTGGAATAGCATGCCTGACACAATGCTGATTTTACAGTGTGGTACTCGAGGGGCTTGTTGGGAGGACGGAGCTTGTTGAGGTGATTCAATTCATCAAACCAATGTGTGATGAATTTCACTTTGGATTCCTTCCAATTGTTGAGGTTCAACTTGAGCAACGCTTGTAGCTGGGTCGAGTTGTCGTATACCTTTGCTTTTGATTGGCTATGAAGGTTTACGAAGTCGAAGTAGGCCTTGCGTCCATCACGAGTGGTAGAATGACTGTGTACACATGATGCAGAAAGGTCACTCTTGAAGACTTCCAACATTAGTACCCAGAAGAAGGCACATTGTTTGACGTATAGATCACGGGTGTAACCCACAAGCGTGGCTGGAGGCCAAGTTTCATCGAGGAATGTCTCTGTATCGATGTCGTATGCCTCGAGTTTAGCTTTGAAACCGACGAGCCAGTGTTCAAATCTCGAGTCATTCGTGAGGGGTGTAAAGGACTTTTCATCTCGTGCTTTTTGGCACCATGATTCGTACTTTACCTGCTGAGGGGACTTTTTGTTACTTCCCGCCGGAGGAGGTGGTGGGTTCAGAACAGATTCGTTACGTAAGCGTTGGGCACGCTCTCCGCGGAATGCCTGGAATTCCCTGTATGTATATGACTTTACATCTTTCCAGTCCTTCTCGTCTTCTCCTAGGTCGACACCTTCTTCTTGTAGGTCAATAGCGAAATCCGCAAGTGCTTCTATGCTCCTTTGGATGGATTGAGGGATATGCGTTGCCAATCCTTGCTCCATATAGGTAAGTTCGCGTGCAAAATCCGGTTCGATAAGTGCGTCGAGGAACGACTTCCACTCGCATAATCCGCCTTCTTTGAGAGCTAGGCACAACTTGCTAGTAATCTCACTTGTTACGTTGAGTAATGATATGAGTATCTTTCTCATATCAGCATCGAAGCTGGGAAAGCGTTCGATAGTGGTGACTTCAGCGTCATTCTTCTCTTCGCCTCCGAGTGCATTGACGGGCATTACCGGTATGTTTGGCATCTGTGGTGGTTCGGAGCCTTGGAAAGAAGTGCGTGGTAACTGAGAATGGGAACTGCTTCTTGTGCGATGTGCGACGTGCATATGCCAGCGTAGAGATTATGTTCAATTCCGTTCCTGTTCCTTATTGTGTGCAAGCCTTCTTAGAGCTTGCGACTGTTAATCTATTATTTTCCTTCTGAATCCGATTCGTTGAGAGTCTGATTCAAGGACTTTTGACGAACAGCAACGCTGTGTTAGTGTGTTAGTAGACGAACGATTGTACTCTACGCGTGACAATTGTGTTTGGATACTTTTGGCAACGGATAATCGGACTACAGGCGAGACTAGGGAAACGCCAGATCTCCTCTTGCTGTGACTTATTCAGATTGCAGCGAGACAGACCTTAGTATGTAGATTACAAGTAGTTGGTAGCAACTAGTGTGAATTTTGGGATATAAATCAGTTGAATGTTAAAAGTATGAGATAAAGTGAAATCTTGCCGAAATGCAAGATATCTCTTTTATTGAGATGAATACGTTACAACTGCTGTTGCGTAGTGCTGAGATTACTCGCTGATTATTTCCGTACATGTATTAGTCGTTGACCATATATATTTGTATGCATGTATATGTATTGTGTGAGAATCACATGCCAACGGTTTTCTTCTCTTGTTCCGTTAGGAAGACTCCATGAAATGTTTATCATTAAGGTCAGGAATTGCTCCCGTAGCTCGTGTGATATTTTATGAAATCAAAGTTTGCTCACCGAAGAACAATGGCAATATCGTAAGACAGGGATTGCTCACCGTTTATGCGCGATGGGAATCGATGCGCCGTGGGAATCGATATGCCGTGAGAATCGATTACTTAGATGGATACGGGACTCATTGATTCATGCGCATAGGAAATCTACCCTTTGGTAGCTTTGGTACTTCTGGTCACGAAAGGAATTTAATATCGGGACCATCAGTTTGTTTTCTGTGATAGACTTCCTTTGGTGCCTATATTGCCTTGTTGGTCTTCATATGCCCGAGTGTCTACCCATCAGTATCAGTAGTCTAATCTTGCTCTTCGTATTTCACGGAGCTTCGTAGTTGGTTAGCGTTTCGCCGCGCGTCTCATTTACGAATGTGCGCGCGCGTCAATCTGCTTTCTTATTCGTTCATATTTAACCGCACGTAACGGTTATATCTTGTTTTTACTTAACAACACGATTTGCCGGTTGTCAAAGAATGTGATGGCGTCAGCGGCAGAGGCCGAAGTAGCATCATTATTCTTGAATGCAAGGAAGGTATTACCAATTCGACAATGCCTAATTGAGCTGGGCCACCCACAACTGGCAAACCCACTGAAAACAGACAACAACACCGCAGAGGGCACATTAAATGGCACGATCAAACAAAAATGGTCTAAGGCCATCGATATGCAATTCTATTGGTTGAAAGACAGGGCCGAGCAAGGGCAATTAAACATTTTCTGGGAGCCAGGGAAACATGACCTGGCGGACTGCCCTACCAAACATCACCCAGGCAGTCACCATAAGAAGGTGAGATCCATTTATTTGTATAAGTCGGATAGTCCGAGGACCATCCAAGGGTGTATTGAATTACTAAACCGAACGTGAAGATACACACGGTAAATATACACGTGTGCGTGGAATCGGCATATACTACGGTATGGGTATATGTGCCAGAGGTACAAATATTCAGTGGTACTATCCCAAGGTGCGCACAATAAGTAACAAATTGGGCGCATACAAAAATAGGACCATAAGCATTTCATGCATATGCTCCGGTGAATATCAATCGATACTTAAGGTACTGAACAGAGATATGAACTACCAGAAATAGTAGCCAATCAATCAATCGACTGATATCCCCACAAAAAGAGACAACAGATTAGTAATTGGGAGATTAATATGGTCCGAAAACAATCCGATCATAATCTTATCAATAACTCTTTCCAACAACGTAACAGTAACAGATAAAATAACAAATAATAACTTCAGATCGTTCTTTGGTTCTATTACAAAGACTAGAATCATTGATTTGAATCACAGAATTGAATAATATATTAGAAACATCGATTTGAATTGTAGAATGGAATCATTGAATGGAATCATAGAATTGAATATTAGACTAGAATTATAGAATTTGATGATTGAATTCAATCTTAGAATTGAATCATGAACTACAATCATTGAATTGAATTGTACAATTGAATTGTGAATTTGAATCATTGAATTTAATCATAGACTCTTATCACAGATTTGAATCATTGAATTGAATCATTGAATCGAACCATTAAATGAAATCATTGAATTGAATCATTGAATTGAATATTAGAGCCGAACCATAGAATTGTATCTTCATTTTGAATTATAGACCAGAATCATTGATTTCATTCATAGATTTGAATCGTAGAATGGAATGATACAATGGAATCATTGGATTGAATCATAGTCTAGAATCATAGAATGGAATCCTTGAATACTACAAATATGTAAGGAAACTACGTAGTACACAACAACTCCACAGGGCCCCTGCAAAGCACTAATTCCCTATTGCATTTGAAGCCATCTGTGTAATATGTCAGTTTAAAATTGAAATCGATGACCCCCTTTACAATGTCCTTGTTGATGACTTGGTCAACGAACCAGAAGTAGATATGTACGCTGAGATCGGAGCAGCTTGGTGATAGATACGTTTATTACAATGTCCTTGTTGATGACTTGGTCAACGAACCAGAAGTAGAAATGTACGCTGAGATTGGAGCAGCTTGGTGTCAGATATGTTGTAATAATAATTCTATTTTACCAATATAACAGTAATAAAGTTTGAAGAATGCCTGACCTCAGATACCCATAGCTAATTAATCAAAGTACATCACTCAAAGTGAAGATAGAAAATAGACAAGACATCTTGCCAGGAAATAGGAACATTTTTGACCGGGCCAAGAAAACAGGCAAGCCATCTTGCCAAGATACAGCGGAATGTTTTTAGACCAAATCAATCCTTGTCTCTCTCTCAATCTGCCATGCACCCACGAACATTGGTAGAGGCTGATTACCCAATTTCCTTTTGTTCATAATATGAGGTGCTAAAACACAGATAACCTCATCGTATTTTCTTTTAAGAGCTGGTTCAAGAACATTTTTTCCAAAGTACTTACCCTCCCAATTATACATGAATAGGATCAAAGATTGGAGTCCATTCACCAGCACATAATGGAATCTATTCACCTCATCTTTCAACAGAAAGACTGTGATGGCATTGCTCTTAGGGTTGTGCTTAAAAGCCCCTTCTCCAGGCTGAGATGTAATCAGTCCACAGAAATCAATGCTTAGTTTTTTCATCTTTGGAAACTGGAGCATGAAATAGTCAATACCTGAATCCAGCCTTACAATATCTGCGTAAGTTTTCATAATTTTAGTGATCATTTCCTCAGTTTGCTCTTCTGGTTCTCTGTCTGCTATCATTGATCTGTACAATGCGTGAATACAGATGATAGCGTTTGGGACTTTCCGCAAAGATTCTTTGTTGCTCATCAGGCATGCTGGGAAACTTGTGTCATATTTCCACAAATGATTAGACAACTTCATGACTGCCACTCCCGGCTCCAAATTAAAACAACAGTGTTTGGTAAAGTTTTGACTCTCATTCTTCAT
The DNA here is from genome assembly GCA_037355745.1 of Pseudo-nitzschia multiseries. NCBI lineage: Eukaryota > Bacillariophyta > Bacillariophyceae > Bacillariales > Bacillariaceae > Pseudo-nitzschia > Pseudo-nitzschia multiseries. The sequence continues at coordinate 1,825,464 of CM074788.1, forward strand.
GTAGGCAGGGCTTCTGGCTTTGGGAAAGTTGTTGGGCTTCTGAGACTTAGGCTTAGACTTGGGCTTCTTATTCAAATCTTCATCGCTTTCATTGCTGTCATCGCTGTCAACATTAATTGTTTTTTTTTTCCTGCTTTTGAGTAGGAGAGAACGCATGAGTTGTTTTGGATGATGCAGACCGCTTCTTTGCGCTGTTGATGATGTGTTGCAAAGGTTCGATGACATCTTCTTTCACCCTCATCATTTGTTGCTTCAACTGTTCTAGGAGAGCAGTGCAGTCACTCAACTTGGTTATTGCAGCAGCACAATTGTTGCTAATTTTCTCCGAATAACTTGATGCATTATTAAGATTGCCCAGAACCTTTTCCGCTTCTCTGATTTGGTGACATTTGGTCAGAGATGTTTTGTTGCTTGGAAGGTGTCACAAGAATTCCTATAGGAGACTCATTTTGACTCTTGGATACAAGTCTAGCAATCACTTCGTCAGCTTCAATTTTGTTTACCAGGTGAGGCATCAGGGTGGTGCTAGTTAGCAGTTGCTGCAACTCATCGAGTGTGTAGCTATCAAGGGTACTGCTAATGCCAGATGACGATGACATTGTTGTTTTTTACTAGATGAGAATTATAGATTGTGGGAATCCCAGATTGTGATAATTCCAGATTATGATACAGCAGCACATGCTTGTCCAAAACATCCCACCACAGCACTTGATTCGTGTACAGCTTGTAGAAAATCAACACATTCCCAGCCGAGCCATCATGGCAAGGCAGCTTGTAGAGAATGAAAACAAAAGGAAAACATGTCAACTGAAACATAGCCAACCCATCGTGGCACACACTAGTAGTTCACAACATACCAACATGTCGCGATTGGCCGACATGTTTCAACTAAAAGGTTGAACAGAAAAAGCCAACAGAAACAGGATTCTGTCGTGGACATCACAACAGCTTAGCCATCGTGGCAAGCTTGTAGAGAATGAAAACAAAAGAAAACGTGTTGACTGAAACATAGCCCATCGTGGCAAGCACTACTAGTTCATCATAGAATATGCAGACCCAATCGCCAACTTGCGATTGGCCGGCATGAACAGAAACAACAGAAATGGGATTCTGTTGCAGATATTGCACCATATCGTACGGTACGTACCGTACATGAGAGCAGAATTTTAGGATTTTAGGAGAATACAAGTAACACATGTACATGTAGTACAAGTAATATTACTGCGTACTGGTATGTTTCACATGAACTGGATACCAAAAATGTGTACCAGTACCCGTAGGCTTCAACAGAACAAAAAAGAGCAACTATTCTTTGTACAGCATGATGGCCAGACTTTGGTGTACCGTAGCCTTCTTAGGAAAGTTCATGCAACTTTGTGTTGTTTATGTCATTCACTCCGACTTTGGTGTTGCACAGAAGATGCACTACAGTACTCGTACCACCACAATTCTAGTTTTTAAGTAGAGGTGAACCTATGATAAAGCTGCTGTGGGTCTATGATAATGGTATAGCCCTGTACTCTTATGTAACACAAATTAAATTCATGTACAAAAAAAGTAACCCACGCAGCAAGGGCATAATATGGTAAACCTAAGCTTTCAAACACAGATATCAATCTAGAATGACATGTTTCTCTGCATCAAATCTCATACTTTTCAAACAGAGGTAAACATATGATAAAGCTGCTGTGAGTCTATTATAAGGTATAGCCCTGTACTCTTATGTAGCACAAATGATATTCATGTACAAAAAAAAGTAACCCACACAGCAAGGGCATAGGTAAACCTATGCTTTCAAACACATATATGATGAGTAAAACACAACGCTGACAACAACGACGACAACAACGACGACAACAATGACGACAACAACGGCGACAACAACGACGACAACAACGACAACGACAACGACAACAACAACAACAACGGCAGCAACAATGACAACAGGACTGGCCTAGGCTGGACTAGCCTAGGCTTGACTAGTCTAGGCTGGACTAGCCTAGACTGGACTACGTCCGAGAACTGTTTCGCGGGGTTCGAATCAACTTATTGCGCACAAATTTTGTGCATGATTCTAACACGGCAAATTTTTTGCAACAGCCTGAAATTTCCACCCCAGCGCAACCCTAGTCACTGCCTTAAAATCATACAAAAAATAATTCTGTGCGCGTGATGCACATTACTCTAATCATGATTAAAAATAATTTATTTCAGTCTCTAGCAGAACCCAATTATTATTCCATACCAACAACAACACTTACTTCTATTCACGAATAAAAAAGAAATCTTCACTCAGTATTAATTCCAAAATATTAATCTCCCAAATAACAATTCGATTCTGCTCTCCTAATTGTGAATTCTATTTCTGGACTACAATATTCCCTTTTTTAAATGTAATTTCTATTATGCTTGATTTATTCCTATTGCAACGTATTACGAATCCTCCATTATTTCTTATATTCTCAATATTAAGTTCATAATTAGTAGTAGTTTTGTATTATGTATGTACTTTTATTTTCTACATTAGTTCACCAATAGATAAACTGGCATTCATCGATGCTGTTATTGCCAGATCAATATAGACCTTCCTTTTCTTTTTCTTTTTTGGTCCACTACATCAGTGGAGCTGCTACTAGTAATATTTGCATCGCCATGCTTATTGTTGGTGTAATCTATCGAACTTTTGTTCCTAAATCTCTCCCTCATCATTTCTTCCAATTCCCTTCCTGTTTCTGGGCGTTTTTGCATCTCGACAATTTTGCCGCACAAATCACTGAACAACTCTCGTCCTTCCTCCATCCATCCATTTCTGCTTCCACTGTCTGAATCGCAGAAAAAAAAATTGTCGCGGAATCGTAGCATCACCCTTTCGCCGCTGCTGGTTCACCCATACATGATGCTCATTGTAGATCACTATCAATGCAAATGCTTCATCTGCTACAGAAAATATATCACTCAGCAAGTGCTTCTCCTTCCGTTGTTTGAAATTGGATTTTGTCAGATTGATTGCCAACATGATTCTTGTAACAAAATAATAAAAATCTTCATTTTCCGCGTCATTGTATTTCCTGTATTGAGGGTTTAAAATACCTGTGTCCTCATTTTCTGTGTCTTGAATAACTGCAACAGCACCAGGGAAGGTGATAGGGACTCGACCTTTGCTGTAATCGGCTGTACGGAAGGATCATCAGTATCAATGGGCAGCATGTTAGTGGTGTCGAACCAAAAATAGATTCCAAAATTCCTAATTTAAACAACCAATTCCCCAACCTGTATTTACCTATCCAGTTTTTTCTCGCTAATGTTTGTGAGTTGTGCCTCAATGCAGTCAGTACTGTCCCTACTCATTTCCTATAAAAGCAACATAATGACTGTATTGGAATATTTTGTGGCACCATAACCGCTCGTGATTTAACAGCCATTTCTGTTACATGCGCCGTTACCTCGTCATCAATAGGGAACTGTTGTTACTCTACTAAAAATCGACCGGATAGGTATAACGAATTGTTTAAATTTAAAGAGAAGTGAGCTCTGAGAGAGGCTCTTATTTTCGCTATGTATTTTGTACTGAATCGAGGCTCTCTGCTGTATTTTACATGGTAGAGATCTTCCCCGGTTATTTGTTACCATCCTTATTGTACCAATACTGTCGCTGCTGTTTCTGTATTAGTGTCGTGTCGGTCTTACTGTATCGGTCATTCAATGGTATTGGTCTTTACGAGGTTAAGTGTTTCTTATCCGATGGGGCATATGCTGGTTCGTAGAGTAGGTAGCTAAATGGGGCCCATTTGGAATTGGTATTGATTTTCTTGATTGCAATAAGTAATTTCCTCACGGGATATCAAGTAGATTCTTCTGAGTTTACTTAAGCGTTCCAAGTGTTTACTTATTGTTCAGGTCTTTGGATATGTCTTGTTTCTAACCGATCATCCTCTTTTGTTTGTAGCCTTAGGCGATATCGTTTTTACCACTTAAGGATTTCCAAGTAGTGGAGGTGCGTTCGATTCTAAGACTCAATCATCGATATAATCAAATCTCTGTTGTTACTCCGTGTCCGCACATCGGTTCGTGTCCGCACCTCGGTCGTTGATTTGTTTCATCGGCTTTTCTGATCAAATTTGGTGCCGACAAAGTCCGTATTTTTCGCCGACAACACACCCCTTGATCCAACATGTTTACTGTCGGAGTATATTTTCTTGAATCGATTCGTTGATCAAACCGGTGCGATTGTAATATGCGAAGTATGTACTTCAACGATTGCTTCGATTGATAGATCGAACGTTTGGATCGAATTGTAATGTTCAAGCGATTTAACCTGGGTAGTGTCCCATGATGTATCTTGCGTGTTGGGCGTGCAAGATCCATCCCAATGGTTTGGTTAGATCATCAGCAGGGTTGATAACTCCAGGAATATGAATCATCTTAATTTCACCATTTTCTTTCCAAGCTTGAATTGCAAAGAACCTGATTTCAATATGCCTGGTTCTTTCAGTTGGCTTTTGGGCATTGATGGTTTCAATTGCTGATGCACCATTGTCTTCATAGATTGGGGTTGGACCAACTTGAACGAATCCTAATTCCTTGAGTATCGACCTGAGATATCTGGCTGTTTTGGCTGCCGTGACTGCAGCAATGAACTCAGCTTCCGTAGAACTCTGAGCAGTGAGCGATTGTGCTTTGGATCTGTAAACTATTGCTCCACCAGCATAGGTGAAGACATACCCTGTGGTGGACCTGCGATGTTATGGATCATTCCCATACGGTGCATCAACAAAACACATCAGTTTGTTTTGCTTGATATCTTCAGGGTATTTGGGGAGTGATGCATCTTGGACTGCATCGCCGTATGGTTCCCCTGGAGGCAGGGATGGCTTGGCATTTGGTCTGTAGAACCTAATACCCCATGATCTGGTTGTTCTGAGATAGCAGGCTATATTCTTCAAACTGGAATAGTGGAAAGCAGTGGGATTGGAGCTGTATTTTGACATCAGGGTCACTGCGTATCCAATGTCTGGCCGGCAGCTGACATATGCAAACATCATTTCACCCAAGAGTGTCCTGTAGGAGAAGCCAGATGTGGATTGTAATTCAGCATGTTCCTTGGTGCCTTCTAAAGGTCCATCCGTATGTGATTGCAGTTGGCTCAGCACTTCAGTTGATAATGGTACTGATAGCTTGGAGTGGGGTTTCATCTTAGAATCGGTTTCCCAACCATGAGATCTCATGATTCTGTCAATGTAATTGGCACAGGACAGTTCAATGTAATCAGCTGTTTGTTTGACATCAATTCCATTTAAATCTTCAAGCAATCCCATTTTCGTGAAGGGAACAACATCTTCTTTAGGGAGCTTCAGTTTCTCACCAATGATGTCATAGATCTTGTCAGATATGGATTCTGATGTGCAAGCTAGTGCGAAATCATCAACTTGTCTCAGCATGTAGACTGTTTCGCCTTCAAAGACTGTCGTATAGATTGTCCTGTCATATGTGGTGGTCTTGAAGTTGAGGTCAGGGCTTTTCAAAATCTTGTTGATGTGGGTCTCCCAAAGTCTACCTGATTCAGGGTGGCCTTGGAGTGCTCGAAGGACAGGAAGCACCAATCTTCTGTCTATGTCTTTGCCATGTTTGTGTTTATACCATTCTGCATACGCATCATCAATAGTCATGTAAGTAGGGATGTTTGGTCCTGGACTATGGGCATAGGCGTCAGCAGCATCACCTGCATATACTTTGAGGTTGAGGCTACTAGCTGCAATGGCAAAAAACAATCTTTGGATGGGGTGTTCAACACATGATGAGTATGACATGGCAATGGCATGCAGGGTTTGAGCTGCATATTTGCTTCCATTGCAGCACTGCCTTGCTTGTCTGACACCATTCCTTTTGACATTGTATTGCCAATGGGGTCGGAGAATAATAACTTCTGGATCCTTAGGGTATGGAATGGGTGATCCAAACATTTCTAAGTCTTCAAACTGATCAAGTTGTTTGCGTTCTCCAGCTTCCCATTCATTCCACGTTGATAGGGACTTGAGGTTTCTGCGCGTGAAGTGCCCTAGTGCTTGTTCTTCTGGCGTAGTGGCTTTTGAATTGATGGCCTTGATTAAGAGCTCAATTTGTTCAGTTGGTAGTGAATCTGCATCTAGAGGTAATGCATGATTGCCTGCCTTATGAAGCTTGGTGATGGCTCTGAGCAAAGCAATGTCAATAGTGGGAATGGCAACATCCATGTCATCTTCAGTTGGTGCCAAGTGTTTCTGGATGGATGCATGGAGTGCTTCAGTGCTGTCAACCTGGTTGATTCTGGATTGGATGATATTCTTGTATTTGGTGCCAATTTGCTTGATGGTCTTGATGGATGAAATCCGGTCCCAAAAAGGTGGGTCTTCTTCATCAGTGGGTTCATTCCAAGAAGTGTTGGGGGCAAATAGACCATATTTGTTTGAGTGTTTCCTGACTTCCTTCATAGATAATTTCTATTCAAGTGCAAAGGTTATGGGTATCTCTATGGAATCATCTCGCACCCCTCGATTGTATGAGGAATGCAAGGCTGTGGTGACATCAGCTGCAGTGAACACATGATTGTGATTAATAGAGATAATGTATGCACCCCGGAGCTTGGAAAGGGCCCTCTTGTGAGAGGGAAAAAGCTGGGAGGCAGGACTTTTGGGAAGGAGATCTGTGACATAGGCTCTGCCAAGTACTAGTGAATCATTTGCATACCGGAGACCAAAGGCTTGGTCAGTACAGGAACTTGAAACAGTGAGCCTGAGATTGGTGAGATCTGCAAATGGTGAGATGGAGAATTGAAAATCACTGGATGACACCTCATTTGGCTCCGGTGGTAGAGGAAGGTTGTCATCAGTCCAGAGCAGGTGCTTTACATTTGTGGGAAGGTCAGCAAGTGGTAAGTCATTCATGCCTTTATCAAACCTGACATGGGTGGCTATCTTGACTCTGTGCGTTTCACTATCATACCAAAGAATGTTGCGGGTAGTGTATGGTACAAAACCTAGAAATATGCCTTTGCGCGCATTGGGTTTGAGCTTGATTGATCTCTTGATGGGGGGTCTCACCCAAACTCTGCATCCAAAGGTTTGGAAGTCAGCAAGATTTTCCTTATGTCCAGTTGCCAATTCTAAGGGTGAAATGTGGCTGGTTGCCTTTAGGGAAGGCATTTGACAACCTCAGGGCATGATAGATTGCAAAAGGCCAGAACTTGATGGGCAAATTTGCACCACTCAACATGGTCCTCATTGAGTTGGCAAGGGTTCGGTGAGCTCGTTCAATAGTACCATTCTGATGAGAAGCATCAGCCCCAGTTGGGGAAATGGAGTATCCAAAAGCAGAGAAGAGGTTCCGGATATCCGGATTGTGATAGAGCTCTCCACCTTGGTCAACCGAGACATACTTGTTGGCATAGGCTGGGTTGTGCTGGGAGAAGAAATGCTCAAGCCAATGGAGTGGTGCTGCCTTGGAGATTCTGGTATCACCATATTTCATACCAGTGTAGTGATCCGTGATGAGAATTCAAGCTGTCTCACCATGGATGCCTTCATAGTCACGCTTTCGTTTACTGTTGGATGATTTGGCGCCTGAAAAAGCAAAGTCAATAGACAAGCCCTGAAAGGGTTGTGTAGCCCTTCTGGTGGAATGAGATCCGGCAGAGGTCTTGGTTTGCTTACATTGAATACAAGTTGGACATTGATCAAGGATACTGGTTTGGCGTTGGAACTTTGGTACTCCAACAATGTGCTTATGAGCTTGGTATAGGAAGTCATCACATGGGTGTCCCAGTCGCTGATGCCAGAGAAGTTTCGATGTCTTGGCTTTGATGGCTTGAATGGGGATATGCTTGTCAACAATCTTGGTGAAGAACAATTTTGCATCAAACAGTGGTGTGCTGCTGGTAGCAGGCTTTGCTCTGGCAGCTTCAGTGCATTTTTGTAGTGTCACAAGATTCGTGTATGTGTCGTACCTGTAGTTGCTAATGGCTTCTTTGGAGGCTAGGTCACAAGCTTTCTTGAACTCCATGTCAGTGGCTAAAGCATATGCTGAGGAAGTTGCACAATTTGCATATGGGGATGCAAAATCAATGTCTGGAATCAATACTGGGTGTGTGAAGCACTGGCCATCAATGATGCTTCCATGGAGGACAATGCTTTTGGCAGTGCTCTGCTTGTGATGACAAATAATCGTGAGGTTGCCATTCTGTTGAACAGATGAGTCATGGGTGTCAGTGAAGGCTTTGTGTATGGACTGTCCACTGAATTGATGTCTCATTCGTGATGTCATTCCACAGAGGTCATTCTCACTCAGTAATGTTGTTGAAAGGGAGGGAGAATAATAGAAGAAGACTTTGAGATACCCTATGTGATTGGGAGCTGGTATATGCACGTAGCCTGATCCTTCAGGAATGCAGCTGGCTGCCTTGCCTCCAATTGCTGCTGTGAGCCTGACTGGACATTTTCTCAGCTTGGTGTAAGGATTGTAATCATGGAGGATATGCCATAGGTTTGTGCACAAAACTTTAGCACCGGTATCGATCTGTGCTCTGACACCCTGTTGGAAATATGCTGCAGCTGCAATAGGATCTGAAAGGACAAGATTTTTGACATGGTTGGTATCAACTGAGATAGGATTGTCTCTGTCGAAGTTGGGGTCTCCGTTGGTTTCCAGATGTGATTCCAATACAGGGACTGTAACTTCAAGTGATTCCATATCACAGTAAACATCAATTGGGATTGAAGGCTGTAGGCTATCCCTAGGGAGAAGATTGACAGCACCAATCTGGACGGAGTCATAGGAGCTGACACTGCTGGAGTCCAAAGAGGGGCATAAGCTGTTCACTTGAGGGGCTGTGGCATTGTCAAATCCTTGAGGTTCATCTTGAGGTGATGTCATATGGCTGCAAGAAAGACTGTCTATTCCTGGCCTTGGCAAAAAATTTGGTCTTCTGGTTCATAACTTGGGGAGGTCTCATCCGGATTCTCATCTTCAATGTGGATTTGGGAGATGCGTTGAGTGGAATCCAAAAGCTTTTTGTTTCTCTCGTGTTTTTGCTGATGTAAACGGCAGTTGCAATCCTATGTTTCCTGAGTGACTCAACGTCTTGCAGGGCAGGGCAGTTGTCAAAGTTGTGCCCAGAGGTATGACAAACAATACATTGCCTGGAGGTATCAAAGAGACTAGGTTCTTTGTCAAATGCAGTGATGGCGTTGCAATATGCTTGATGGAGGAAGGGATTGTCAGATGCTTCATCCATTTCAGGGTATCCAAGGGATTCAATCAGACTGATTGAGTGAAAAGTCAAAGTAAAAGGTGTTCTAACAGTATTGTTGCCAGCGCATTTTCGGAACCTATCACTACGGCGAGGACCTTGTCTGGTTCCTGTGGTGGGCAATGGCTTGAACAGACTTGATTTTGAGATCTTGTCCTTGTACTGCTTCTCAGCTTTGATTTCTTGCTCATATGTTTGGAGAGTTTGTAGGAGCTGGCCTGCTTTGTATTTGTCTCGTTTGAATTGGTCATCTGAGTCGCATTCATCTTCTGTTTTCTTGAAGAGTTCTTGCGAGAGAGTGGTTCCTTCAATAAGGTTGCTGACTTCTTCTGTGGAACGGATTGTGCTGGGTTGATTGTGGAGGAAGACTCTAAGTCTCAAATAATCCTTGTAACGAAAGTAGTATTCTTCAAGTGATTCATATACATCTTGATTTGGAGGATTCCTGACCATTCTACCTGCATTGGATGACCTTTTGGAGTTGGGATGTGTCTGCGCGATGACTGTGTATAGAGCTTTGTATCCTTGTCCCCCTTCAAAACTTTGAATGGTGGCCTTCATACTTCCACATGAATCAGGGATGATCTTATCAGTTCTGAGTGCAGTGTAGATGAGATTACCCCATTCATTGATGGCCAATTCATATCTTGTAGGTAGGTCATGTGGGAGACTGTATCCAATGGTAAATCCTCGGAGATGATCAGCTTCACGCCTGTAGAGGTAGTATGGGTGGATGTAGATGTGGCGTTGCTGTGCATGGGCGGTGATTTCCCTGTACCATTTTCTAACCTGAGGATGGGTTGAATCCTTTAGTTGTGGGAATCCTGAGAGAAACAATTTGTCTCTAGCTGCTTCCTTGGACTTGTCAGAGGCTCTGGTTAGATCAAAGCAATCACCACTTCTAGTGATCAGGCGCTGGTCATTCCTACCACTGCCTAGGTTGTGTAGATAGTAGTTTTGCCTGACAATTGTTTCATTTCCCGATGAGTCCGTGTAGGTGATTGGAAAGTCTTTCATGTCATCACTGGTGAGGAATTCATCTCTTCTATTGTATCTCTCCTTAACCGGTGGTGGTAAGGTTGCTGGATTCCATGGTAGGTCGAGTGTCGCTTGGTGGTTGGTACCGGCATTGTTGCTGTTGTTGTTGTTGTTGTTGCCATTGTTGACCAATTGCTGTAGTAGGGTTGTCAATTGTTGCATGTTGGCGCCTTCTGCACTGGGCACTGAGGGTGTAGCTGTGGCATCTGCGTCGTTGGCCTCATTTTCATCATCAACGTCGGATTGGAGTTCACCTGTGTAGATGCCATTGAAATAGTTGCCGGGGTCATTGGTCTTCCAGTTTCTTTTGAATTTCCATTGAATGATGTTGAATAGTACTGTTGCAAGTGGTTCTGGGTCGTTGGTTGCTTCAGCTCATCTGACAGCCTCTCTTCCTGCAGAGTCAAACTCCTGCTGTGGGTTTCTGATCCTTTGGTTTGGGGATCCAGGTTTAACAAAGCGTATGGGGCATGAATCAAGGAGCTGGGCTATGTGTCCCTTTGTTAGTTCATCAATGTTGGCCATGTCCAAGGTGATGCTGTTGCAGAAGGCTTCCCTGAGTGCAGTGACTGGGGCCGGACCAAGGGTTCTGGGGCCTTCGTCATTAGCGTCTGATGTGAAAAGAGTTGATATTTCAGGTGCTGTAAGTGGCACAGTCTCTGCATAGGAGCCATTGAGAGAGAGGACTTCTTGGGGGTTGTTGTCACTTTGGAATTTGAATGCAATCCCATAGACATTGGACCAATCGTATGCTTCTGGTGGAGGAACCATGATGGGTGTCAAATCGGTGTTTCTCAAATTGGCTTTCGATGTGGCGGCGGTGAGGATTAAACGTCGGCGTCAAAATAATCAACCGTCGTGGCAATTAATTGCCGTGGCGGTGAGAGAAGATTCTTGTAGAACAATCGTTGGTGGAACAATTGTTGTGGGTAGAAAAGAATTAACCGTGGTACATTCGTCGGAGAAACAATCGGTCTGATTGTCAAATCGATCGGAGAAACAATCGATCGTTGGTAGAATTCTTTGGTGTTGTGTGTCGGTGTTGGCGCCGGTGTCGGCGGCGGCGTCGGCGTTCTTGTAGCGATCGCATTGGTGCTTGTTTGTCCGGAAACGTTCCGTTGGAGCTTGGGCGTGGATTACAAAAGAAGATTCCTGTAGAAGAATCGGTATTATACCCCTTGATCAACAAGCAGGGAGGTGAAATAGAAAGAAAAGAAAGAGATGGGGGGAGGCCAAAGTGTAGCACACGGATGGGCGTCACTACAAGTTTCCTCTGGATTTAACCGACAGTGGAGGTGCTGAACGGCCGGAGATAGATATAGCTTAAGGTAGACACAATCCTACAGATGGGCAGCAATTGTGTGAGTTATAAGGGCTCTATAACCTGTTGTTACTCTAAAAATCAACCAGATAGGTATAATGAATTGTTTAAATTTAAAGAGAAGTGAGCTCTGAGAGAGGCTCTTATTTTCGCTATGCATTTTGTACTGAATCGAGGCTCTCTGCTGTATTTTACATGGTAGAGATCTTCCCCGGTTATTTGTTACCATCCTTATTGTACCAATACTGTCGCTGCTGTTTCTGTATTAGTGTCGTGTCGGTCTTACTGTATCGGTCATTCAATGGTATTGGTCTTTACGAGGTTAAGTGTTTCTTATCCGATGGGGCATATGCTGGTTCGTAGAGTAGGTAGCTAAATGGGGCCCATTTGGAATTGGTATTGATTTTCTTGATTGCAATAAGTAATTTCCTCACGGGATATCAAGTAGATTCTTCTGAGTTTACTTAAGCGTTCCAAGTGTTTACTTATTGTTCAGGTCTTTGGATATGTCTTGTTTCTAACCGATCATCCTCTTTTGTTTGTAGCCTTAGGCGATATCGTTTTTACCACTTAAGGATTTCCAAGTAGTGGAGGTGCGTTCGATTCTAAGACTCAATCATCGATATAATCAAATCTCTGTTGTTACTCCGTGTCCGCACCTCGGTTCGTGTCCGCACCTCGGTCGTTGATTTGTTTCATCGGCTTTTCTGATCAAATTTGGTGCCGACAAAGTCCGTATTTTTCGCCGACAACAGGAACTTCATGTTATGGTACCAATGTTTTTTGATGTAATCTCTTAGCTGCTTGTCCAGTGTTTCAGTCATATCACTCAAAGCCTTAAGCATATTGTTGTCTGTTGTAAGCCCATATTTGTCTCTAATTGTACTTACTGCTTGTTCTCTTGTGTCGCCGGCATTGTAACTCCCATCTCCCTGCATGGTTGCCTCTGTTTGTTTATGTACCAATACTACCTTTCATTTCCCACCCCTATATGTTGTTCCCTCTGCAGTTGTCATAAGTGTTTGGCCACTCCCTGTGCCAATATGTCAAATGGGATTTGTTTCATGACACGTTTCACAACATCCTCTAAATCGCAGCATTCTCCGCTGGATGTTTTCTCTACCACATTGGAAATTGCTCCTTCTTTCTGTTGGCTCGTTATTGTAGTGGTGGGTGTGTTGGTAATGCTCAGTGCTGCTTCGTTACTCTGGTTGATGGTGTTGTGTTCTTCCATGTTTGTAGTAGTAGTAGTAGTAGTGTTATTGGTACCAATTTTTTACTGTTGCCCTTTGCTGCGTTCATAGTTGTGGTATTACTGTCACACACTTTGTCAGTAATTGCCGTGTTTGTTTTAACTCTTCTTTTCTTACCATTGTTGTCCCCTGTAGTTTGATGATCGCCGGGCCGGATGGTTTTGTTGTTTCGAAGGGTCCTTCCCTCGGATTTTTTGCTTCGTCGTGTCTTTCTGATAGCATTCATGTTTTTTATTTTATTTTGTGAATACTGTGTCGAACAAGAATCATGTGTTTCTTTTTGTGTGGTTTTGTGCGTGTCCTACAAAGTAATAATTTTTTCGAGTTTCTTGTGCGTGTACAGTGTTTCGTGTGTGTACGGTTTTTACATTTTCTTGTGTGTGTGTGTGTGTGTGTGTGTGTACGGTGTTTTGTGTATGTGTACGATGTTTTGCGTGTAGAGTTTTTCCATGGCTTCTGTACTATGATGTTTGCCCTAACTTCTTCTGTGTGCTGTCTGGCTTAGGCGTGCCCTAATTTATTTCTAGAAGTAGATCACGTACCTGTGCAAACCACCCCTCCCGCGCCATAATTTTTTCAAAAGGGAAACTTTTGATAACACTCAGGTTATGTATTTGAATCCTCTAGTCACCTGTAGAATCTTGTAGACTGCACCAAACATACCGTACCGTCTTGTGTGCCATTTGGATCTACAAACCACAACATTTTCTGTACTGTGTGTGGCAAAAATGTTCCCAATATGCATTTAAAAGTTGTTTACAACATGCATTTGATGAGTCATGTTATATGTATTCATGGCCTGGTACGGAAACTTCGGTAGTCATTACTATTGAATTACTAAACCGAACATGATGATTTACACGGCAAATATACACTTTGTGCCCTGGAATTGCACCAAAAATACCATCATGTTTGCCATTTTGAGAGACAAACCACAACATTTCCAGCATTCTGTAAGGAAAAGTTGTTCCCAATATGCATTTGATGAGTCATGATAAATGTATTCATGGCTTGGACCAGATACTTTGGGAGTCATTACCCAATAAGTCAGTTTTTGCCATTGAATTTCACCAAAAATACCCTCATGTTTGCCATTTGGAGATATAAGCCACAACATTTCCAGCATTCTGTGGGGCAAAGTTGTTCCTAATATGTATTTAATGAGTTGTGAGAAATGTATTAATGGACCGGACCGGATACTTTTGGAGTCATTACCAAATAAGTCAGTTTGTGCCCTGGAATTTCACCAAAAATACCCTCATGTTAGCCATTTGGAGAGACAAACCACAAAAGATGCCTTTCAAGTGGACCAAATTCAGCACCAGCCTTGATACATACTTTCTCACAGGTGACAGCTTCAAGATAGGCATTACCAATGTCTGTTTCCCATGCTTCTAAGTTGTTGAGCTCAGCTAGAAACAGACACATCCTCAGACCTCTTAGAGAGACAACGCCAGCATAAACACTATGATGGGCTGGAGCTTCGTCCGAGCACTGTTTCTCGACCCCCCGCGGGCTATCGTGCGGTATTTTCAAAATTCCCTACCCTATTTTCAAAATTCCCAGCCTCTTGAGCTATGTTCACGTGTTTACTAAAATACCTCGCGTCTTGTGCGCTTCTCCTTTCCAGACAATATCTCATCACTCCTCAACTAAAATATCAAATTCAGGGTTAAGGATATCATTTTATTTTTGTGACAAGCAATATTTTGTGTCAACCTTACGCACGAATGACTTTTTATCATCTTCACAACATGCTGTTGACTGTACCGTACACATATTCTACAAGGAATGCTGCAATCATCATATCACTAAGTAGTGATGCATTTACTGTACGGACCATTTTTGCAATCGCAATATGGTAGTAAGGAAATCTACCGTACAAGAAAACACATCATACACAAAATAATACATTTAACTTTTTCCTTTTGTCGATCCATCTTTTCGACCTCCGTCCTTTTGACCCATTCTACTGATATTTTCCTTCAAACAACTCAGCAACATCGTACCTCTTGTTATCAAAACCCCTCTTCTATTTTACTGCCGTGGTTGCTGGAATAAGAAAGGAAAACAATCCAAGAAGTTTTTAGGATACAAATCTGGGTCAAAAGAGTGCAATACCTTGAAATATGTCTCGTACGGCCTAAGAAAACATCTCGGCTACAATATCAAATGCTACAACCTATACAAAAGGAGGGTCTAATTAAACAAATGATCTATAAGTTCTCCACCTCTGTCAAAGTGCAGCCTACCTTGCCGTCTGTTCAAGATTCTCCATCAGATTTTGGGATGACTATGACAGAAAACGGTCCATCTGTTCCCCCATAAGAGCGTCTTTATAAGCTCACTTCTCTTTAAATTTTAATTATCCTATCCTTTCGGTCGATTTTTAGAGTAACAACAATTGCCGTCTTCATCTGAAGCATTGACTTTGTCAACTGATTCCCCTTCAACGAATCAGTTCTGTGGGTACCAGACTGGGTGAAGTTAATCAGAGCAGATTTGTACAGCTTGTTTAAGTTTTTCCACATGTCTTGCAATTTTGATTTCGAATGAGGAATCACTTCTGATGGATCCATCAAATCAAAAAATGAATGCGAATGTTCCAACGAGTTGTATGATGTTTTGTCCAGGAAGGCTTCTCTCACAGAATCCCAAAAATGTCCATCACCAGAGTTGTCAAGTTGTTGTTGGCTCATTTTGTCGCCTGTTGTAGCAAATTCAGAGGCAAATTCATCACTGAATAACACGTTTAGCAGACGGATATCACAATGGGGCGTCTTCTTTGGCGATGCCTTCTTCTATGCAGTTTTTGCTACTTTTTTAACTCTACCAAAGCCATATCCTCTAACGCCTTCTTACCTTAATCACTTCCGTGCTCCTCGATGACACGTACTTTCAGTCGACGCAGCAAGATTTTCAATCCCTTCTTCTTCATCCAATTGACATGGGTGACGAGGTTTGCTCCTTCTTGGTCATCTAGCGTTTTCTTTTTGCAACACATAGTAGTACTGCAGAAAGCAGCATCCTCATTCACACCCTGGTAAAATTGCTTGAATTGTTTGTAACAATCAACATGGACCCACTTCTCTTGGCATGCATCACACCTTTTCCTAGGGACCTTTTCGTCATCTTGGGTACATCCATTGACATCACAACAATTTTCGGAAGCAATTTCCATACTGGTACTCGATTGAATTTTTTCAAATTATTACTAATATATTTTTATGGGCTTGACGCTGGAGCCGAATGGAACCGAATGGAGCCGAATGGAACCGAATGGAATCAAACCGAACCAAACCGAACCAAACCGATTGAGTGCGGCATATTGTGTCAGAAGTTGGCTCGGCTCGGCTCCGGTGCCAGAATTTTTGGACTAGATCAACGGCTATTTTTGGAGTCGAGCCGAGCCGAGCCAAAAACCGGCCATAGGAACGCCCCTTGCTATGGATGAGATGGATGATGGAAGAAAAATGGTGTGATAATCACATCGTTCAGGCGTTACGAATGTTTTGATCATTGTGGAGCATGGACTCGGAATGTCTGCTAGATATCTTCCATGACTTGGTTATCATAGATATATGCTGGTTAACAAGAAGTCTTCAACCTTACTCGCTGTAGTAGTGGATATCACTTTCGCTGTTCTCACAAGTCGAGATATACTAGTATACCCTGTTTGATTCCTATTTCATGTTGGTATATTACGGTATAGAGATTGCAGTAATATTGATTAGATTCTAAAATTGTGAGCATTAGGAGTAAGTTATATCCGGACCGTACTGCACCTCTGTCGGTCCCTCTTTACAGGTCGTATATGCGTTGAGATGAATCGTATAAACAGTTATTTGCTTTGGCGACTAACACGAGTAACTGTTTAGTCTGTCTGTATGTCCTTAGCCGCATGATTTCTAGAGTCCCCGTGTCTTCGTGGTAGTGAGAGTACTAGTAGAAGATACCTATCCCGCGGGTCTCATTTTTTCATCAACCCCATCTCGCCACATACACCTAATTGCTAGTTCAATTAGCCTGGATCCACTCATTAATTTTGTGAGTAAGTCCGCGATATTCGACTCGCCTGGCTCCTTTGCAATCCGGATAGTTCCTGCCGCTATGCACTCCCTTGCCTTATGATAAGCAACACTATTATGCTTCTTCTTACAAGGGCTTTCTGGTTGTGTAGTGTTCTTCACGACTGACTCATTGTCACAATAGATATTGGTAGGTCCTTCTATAGGTATGCCCATCATTCGTAGCTTGTATCTTAGCCCCTCTACCATCTCGATTGCTATCCTAAGCGCGACTATTTCCGAGCCAAATGTAGATGTCTCAACAGTTGTTTGCCTCTTGGAGAACCACAAAATAGGTGCTCTGTTAACAAAGATGATGACTCCTGTATGGGATCTCCTGGTAGCCTTGCAACCCGCATGATCCGCATCCACAAAACATGTAGTAATAACTGCCTTTCCTTTTGGTTCAGGCATATCTGGAGGCAGCAGCTCTTTGGCCTCTGGATAGAATTCACTCCAGTCACACGACTGAAAATTTGACTCATCTACCTCAGGCATGGATGCATCGAACACCAACTTAGACTTGCTGTAATTCTTCAAGTATGCAAACAGGTGAAACAATTGGTTGAGATGCCCTTCTCTGGCTTGCGCGAGATATCGAGACATAAGTGATACGGGCATAATTATATCCAATCGTCCGAGTTCACATATCCACCGGAGTATTCCGACTAAACCTTGATAGTAGTTTTGTTTCTCCGGATCAAGTTCTGGTGACGCGTCTACCTCAGGCCTATACTCAGAGCTCAATGGTGACCTTGCTGTCTTGGGTAGTACCTTAAACGCGTATTTTCCCGTTAGTAGTTCTTCTTCAACTGATTTGATAGCCTTCGCAGTATACTTAGATGAAGCCATGGACCAGTACGGGTTACCATTGATGTAGGTCTTTCCTATATCGGCTCCCAAGTAGAAAGAAGGTTCTTCAACTGTTCCATTCTTCAACTTGAACTGCCTTTCTATCGCATCCATCTGGAACTTTGGATCCATTCCACATACAAGGATATCATCGACATAAGCCACACAGTACTCGTAGTAAGCTGAGCCATCTGGTTTGAATGCAGATCTGAGATGCACGTCAGGATCTGCTTTGCAAGATTCGTAACCAAGTTCCCTTAAGTGACTAGCCAAGTGTGATCGAAAAGATGCCCCAGCAACCGGGAGTCCATATAAAGCCCTCACAATCTTGCAGGGCCTTCCACATAGTTCCGACGCAAACCCTTGAGCCTCTGTAGCTATTGTGAAGTACTTCTCCTTGATAGGCGCTGTTAAGTAAGCGTTCTGTATATCCGCGCTGAGTACCTCGAGGTTGTTGAGTGCTGCCACTAGGAAGAACAATCTAACTGAATCCCTACTGGGTACACTGGAATAAGTATATTCCTTGGAGATTTCTGGGACTTTGTGACCGTCTCCAACTAACCGGGCCTTCCGAGTTAAGTCAATCTTGACGTCAAAGACCATGTGCATGGTTATTTTAGTATGCCCCACTGGTATTTTGTCTTCCTCATTGAATTCAAAGGCAATAGAGCTGTTCCTCATTTCTTTTGCAATAGCCCGAGCCCAATGATCGGTCCCTGTTTCTCTATCAATTGCTTTTGCTTCTGAAATAGACTTAGGGAGCCGGACCCCGTACTTATGAGACTTGGTCCAGTATTTGGTTTTAGCGCCAGATAAGATCCGGTCCTTTCTCCGGAGTACCTTATAAGCCCACCACTTAAACGCTGGCTCATTTATGACGCCTTCTTCTCGGGCGTATATTGCTGTTTCAACCGGGAAGCTTTCCTTCATATCGCTTAACTTTGCCCAGGATGTAGTGCCATCCTTCCATCTAACAAGAAACCTCCATCCTTTGGTTGTTGGTTTTGTTCTAGTTTGTCCGGACTTTGTTGTATGAGTAGCCTGTTCGATAGTTAAGGCATCCGAATCCCTCTCAGAATCGATAATCTCATCCATCAGGCAATACATGCGCCCTTCATCATCAACGGAAGAATAGATACTCTCTGAAAGTGTATTGGCTGTGTAGATTTCAATAGATCCGTCCGGCATGGTGACCTCGTAAGACCTCGTGTCTAAGAGTGGATTGTTGTTCTTCTCGCCAATCAGCACACCATCCTTATCCCTGCAACGATTCTTAACTAACCCCCGGATACGTTGGTTCCCTATCTGGAGTAACACTTCAGTTCCAAGATACTCATCAAGGTCTTTATCAGATAGGTCGTCAACATCCGGGGAAGAAGCCTCAGCTTCTGCCATGAGCACTTCATCCTCCCCCTCATATTTGCCATCAAATAGGCCCAGAGGTGGTTCGCCAAGTTCGTTTTCAAGATAAGTATCAGAGGGTTTAACCTCGTCACCTATTTTTGCGTTGATCTCTTTGTTGTGTGCTTCCAACTGTGATAGAACATCTGGATGTCTCCATTCTTCCTCAGATATAGCCCGGGTGCTGTTTGTTATGTGAACCTTTCCAGTCTTAAATAAGACATAGTGACAATCTCCACCACCAAAAGTGTCTCCACACGGACCCAGCCACCGGCCAAGCCTATTTGTTTTCCCATTTAAGTCATACCACCAAATAAAGTCATACCAGTCGTGGATCATATACAGGGTGATATCTGGGGTATACCCATGCACCAGTTCAAAGTTAGTCCTCCCCATTGAGGAAGGATCACTTGATGCCATGAGGTTCATCCGGCCGGCCGCTAACATTCCACAGAAGGCCCAACACCTCCTGGGACTGCCCTTCTTAGAAGTCATCCAACGGATTGCCCTTCTTAAGTCCCCGGCACTGTGTTCTGCCGTATTCTGCCAAGAGCAGTGAGGCTGTATGTATGTTTGTCGAATGCGATACTCCGACCTGAGCTTGTTCCAACCGGTGTTGTGTGTCTCATGACTCCCCTGGGCCTTTGCCCCATCAGTAACAAGGTGTTCCGGAATTCCTACTTCATTGATAAAGCAAGAGAAGCCATCGTGGCATCGAACTTCTCCCCTGACAGGGTAGAAGGCCACATAGCCCTTCCCATTTGCAAAGATCTGGGCTGCTGTATCATTGCGAATAATACTGGGAACCTTGAACTTCATAGTGTCAGCGTACCATCGGCCCTTGAGCATCCTCCTATTCCTCCACTTCTGTGTCTTCAGTCTCTTTGTAATAGGCTGGGACAGTTGACGAATACCATCTTGGGTAGTGACTTCAATGGTAGCCTTGGCTCACTTCTCACTGATGTTCCACATCTTAGCAATGGCCTTAGCATCATACCTGTCAACTTTGTCGGGGATTCGTATTGGAGGTCCCCATTGTCCGCGACGTATGAAAGACTTCTTGTCAAGGGACATTTCTTGGTCTAGGACGTCCTGTTGCCGCCTTAGTAGCTTCCGTTCCTTGGTTCGAGCCTTGGCTTCCTGTTGGATGGCAAGCTCAGCTTCAGATAATGAAGTCTTGGTGGAAAAATCAGAAATCATAGAATTTGCTGAATTTCGAAGATTTTCTTGGTCCTCCCCGTTGGTTCCAGCAAGAGCTGAAATGAATCGGGTGGAGACGTCCGTTGGGGTATATCCGCTGCGTTGGGAAGGAACTCTATTAGTGCAGACAGAGGCCAAATGGAGTAGCCGGTTCATGTCGTATCCTGTGCCAAGTGGTTCTGGATGAATCGTGGATGAATATTTGACCGGAGTCCCATAAGCCGGCAGGCAGCCTGAAAGAGTAGCAACAACCCTCGGGAAGGAGGCATTGGTGGCTTCTTCCTCCTCTGCAAAGTGAGAGGAATAGGGGTCCCATGTGTGGGTATCTGTAGCCAGTATATGTTCACAGGTTGCCAGTTCCTTCTTTGTAGGCTTCCGGGAATCAAAATATGATATGACTCCTTCGACTCTGAGGGGGATGAAAAGTTCCGTGTCTTCAGATTGGAATGTAATCCCGTGTGTAGAATTGGAGTCATATCGCCGTGGAGTGTCCTCAACCTTGTTGAAGTTGCAGTCCCGTACTTGATTGGGACATACCAAGCTGTGTTGCAACTTGGCGCCAAAAAACAAAGCCTGTCCAAACACCAAGATGTAAGTAATCCCGTCAGTTGGGTCGGTCCAAGCTGTGGCGCAACGGGCAATAGGGACATTCTTAAGCGGTGAGTATGTATCTGAAAATGGTGCAACATCCACATATGTCAAGACAGAATCCAATGAATCCAGTAATACCATATTTGATCCCGCGGCTGTTGTATCAGCGTGGCTGTCCAACTCGCATCGACCATTAGCTGGAGATGGTGAGCCAAAACTCTTGATATGGACTATCGGCCGGCCTACCCGGGATACAATCGACAGGCCCCGGCCGGCGAATCAGTCTTGGTTCTTTTTCTTGTGAGTATGACTACCGAATTGATCGCCGGCCGACCCTTTTGCTGTAGTGTTGTCCCCTTTGGCTTCAACAAGAGAAACTTGCGCAGACTTTGAATTGGAGTTAAGAGCTGGGCGTAGGGACCGGACTTGGTTCTTCTGGGCAGCAGACATAGTGACCCAGATTTCCTTTGGGTAGATCTTTCCCTCCAGAGGTCCATCGTAGGTACCTGAAGTTTTCTGTTTCTTGTTGCCGTGTCTCTTGTTGGAGGAAGAGTTGCTATCGTTGTTGCGTTTGTTGCCCTTTCCCTTGAAGGAAGAGATATTTCTGCGACTGCCTTTGCGGCTTGCTTGCATCTTCTTGATACCAAGCGTTTGAGTGAAGTGGGCGGAAGCCTTGTCAAAACTGTCATACATGCCACCTGCTTCATTTAGGACCAATTGCACTGCCATCTCGAGTCGTGGATCCGAGATAGAGTGACAGAAGTCAGTAACAAACTGATCTTCTGGTGGAAAGGCCTTATGCCGCAACAGGAACTCCTTTGCATCATACCAACGCCTCTTGTGCTTGTCAAAGCTGTAGTTCTTGGTGTCCCCGGAGTAGGTAGAACTCTGTAGGAAGGCCCTCTTTTCCTCTATGAGAAGTCTTACGTTCGTTGATTCATATGCCTGAGAATAGAGGGTGAAATATGCCTTCCTCCCATCCCCGTCCGATCCAAGGCCTTGGATGTAGGACCAACCGGGACCCGCTCCCACCAATTTGAAGAGGATTCCCCACAGTGTATTGTTGTCTTTTGTCCAGTGGGATCCTGAGTGGACGGTGCATCGTATAGAGTATTCGTTCCAGTTGGCATACGTATCTGTTGGAGCAGATCCAACGGTTCCCCCCCTCTCAGCATCACCGACCATCGAGTCCTTCCGAATTGTGTATAGTAGAGATGTTTTGGTGACACCCCTTTTGTGTCTAAGATACTCCCTGAATCGTTCATCGAACTCCTTGAATTTCGACATTGCAGTGAGTGGTTCTGGGAGAGTAAGGTCCCCGGCCGCCGTATTGCTGTCATCCTCCTTGAGAGACTTGAGGCGCTCCCGGGTCTTGGATTCCGCATCCGGATCAGCTACCCAGTCAACTGGGGTAGCTGTGGCTCCAATGAGAGGCTGAAAATCGATCCAAGCCACAAACAACTTGAGTCGATCTCCGAAAACCCTCCCCACATACACTTGCTTTGGATCCGGGCAGTAGTTGTGTTTGGTCTTGTTGACGCCATTCACCAGGGATTTGATAGCAGATTCGTCCATGTCCCGCAGGGAGTCAGTACTGCTGTGGCCGGTCCGGAAAAGCTCATCCGCCGTGATCCGGTTCAGCCCGAAGGATTCCAAGATTTCTCTGAAAACTACCTCTGTCGGGGTTAGAGTCCTTTCTCCTGCGTATCCAGGGATTCCCTCAAGTTGATTAGCGCGTTTGATTGCGTCTTGAACCTCCTGTGTGAGCGATGGGGCCCGGTTAGTATCCATCATGGTCCTAATGAATTCCATTTGCGCTGCTGTAAAGCCAAGGTTGGCAGCAATAGCTGGTCCATTGTTAGCAGGTTCACCAGCTGCTGCGTTAGCTGCTGCAGCCGCTGGATTAGCGGCCGCATTGTCGTTGCGTTGGTTTTGTCGGGCTGTTCTTCCTCTCCCCATGGTTGGTATTTGGTCCGGAATAACTGTTTACTTGATCTGTAAGTGATATTTGAATGATTTTCTGAGAGGATTTTGTATTTCTCAAGCAATCACTTCCCTCGCGATATCACTAGTAGTGGATATTTCTCCTTGTAGAATTCTGCAAACGTTTCTATTCCGAATGAAAATCGCTCCGTTGCCCCTTACTTAAGCAAACTGTTCGGGTTCCGATTTCGAATCATGGCCGTTGAGTTTATTCGTGCGGGAATATATTGACCGTTAGATCCGGCCCGCTGCACGTTCCCGTGGGAATTTGGGGCCGTTGAATTGTTTTCACAGGGATTGGGGCCGTTGGTTTGTTTTCCCGTTATTTTACGGTTACAAGTCCACCAGGTCCCCCTATTCGGCGGGAGTTGAAATTACTGTAGAATAATTCAACTGCCATCTCCGTGTAGTTTGTAGGCTTAGAACAGCTTAGTGCACACGTCTGTACGCTGTCCCACCTCTTGTTAGTATCGTATTGACTCGTATGGAGGAATCGATCCCTCCTTACTGTTCTCGCACCCACTGCTATCTGTGAGCTTTAAGCTCCTAACTGTTGGTGTTACTGTTGTTGTTGTTGGTGGTGGTGGGGTCGTCTACCCGTCCTTATCGTGTCATTTCGAGACACCATGTGGGTCTCTTCCATTGTTTGAATTGGGACACGTTTACATTTGAATGTAGAGACTGCGGTTGTTCTGCCCCCCCCCCGGAGTTTGATGTGTTGTATCGATGGCGTTTGCTTTGTTCCCCTAGGCCATTATGTCGTTTGAGGGAAGCAAGAGGTATTAGCTCATGCCCGGCTGCACTAGTGCCATTACCCATCTAAGTGCTCAAACATGGACATAGCCTTCAGGGGTCTTTGATTAGCCGGTGATCAGTCGGTAATCATTCTCGCTTCCTCCATCGTCGTGTGGACATTCCTTATTCGGTTAGAGTCTGGGTCTGATAAACTTTGATTCCTATTTCATGTTGGTATATTACGGTATAGAGATTGCAGTAATATTGATTAGATTCTAAAATTGTGAGCATTAGGAGTAAGTTATATCCGGACCGTACTGCACCTCTGTCGGTCCCTCTTTACAGGTCGTATATGCGTTGAGATGAATCGTATAAACAGTTATTTGCTTTGGCGACTAACACGAGTAACTGTTTAGTCTGTCTGTATGTCCTTAGCCGCATGATTTCTAGACCTGAACCAGATAGAGTCCAGTTGTTGGCAATTTGGATCAAGTTTTTTTTTCAGATTGCACACGCATTGAACGCAGGTAAAGAAAGGGCACTCTGCCCCTACTACACTACACTGTAACTTATGCTACACACGTAGAAGAGAATTCGATATAATTCCTTTTGGTTCCGTACGACAAATAATATATGTTAGTAGTAGTTACTGCGTGGATATGTACAAAATGTGCTTGTGTTTGCTGTTCTCGGTTTTGTGCGTCCGGAATTGTAAATAAAGAAGAATAAACAGAGGCATTTTATTTTGCTCGTCGTGGCGTTGCGTTGCGTTGCGTCGTTTTCATGGATATAGATATGTTGATGTGTGACGGGTGGACGGGTGGATGGATGGATGAATGGATGGATCCGTTTGTCTGTCTGTGAGACTTACTGTATGTACATATGCAAAAAAAATAATGGTGGTTCGATCGATCGATCTGTCCGTAACCGTATTCCATACTAGAACGCGTTCGTTTGTGGTGACTTGTTTGTATCGTCTTGTCCTGTAGTGCCTCGTCGTCGATCTTGGAGAGAGAAAAAGAATCACTGGTTCCCAAATACCAAGAGAATATGTATATGTGCAGAAGTGCTGGTCTGTTGGGCAGTGAGTGTGATTCTTGGGGAATGCAGGTCATAAATGAATAATGATACGCATGTTTCGTTTGGTTTCGTTTCGGTGGTAGGTGGGTTGATATGTGCGAACTTGCGCTGCGTTGCGGTTTCTTCTGTGTATGTGTATGTGTCTGTGCCGTTTCGTTTCGTTGTGTATTTCCTCTCTGGAATTACCCTGGAATCATCAGAATAGTCGTCTGTTTTGTTTCGTGTTGCGCTGCGCTGCGCTGCTGTTGTAGGTTTTCCTGCAGTCATGGTTTTGGATTTGGATTTATTACTCCTTTCGGGAAAGACCCGGGTGCGAAGCCAAGAGAGATTTCGTCAATCCACCGAGTGCCTTGAGGGTCTTGTCGTCGACAACGACACCCGTTCCGGAGGGCGAGTGGGGATGATCGTTTTCCGTGGTGGCCGGTTTCTTCTTGCCGGAACTGTTGCTGTTGCTGTTGCTGTTGCTGCGCTTGCTGCCGCCCTTTTTGGATTTGGAGGATGCTGTTGCCGCTGCCCGGGTTAGAATGCAGTGGACGAATCGATCGTGGGATCGGACGCGGTGTCGTTCCAACAGGGCATCGGCAGAATCGCAACAGTTGTGTTGCTGTTGCTGTTGTTGCTGATACTCTTTGTGTTCTTTCTTGCGGGCAATGTGGGCCGTGATGCAGGCTCGGAGCTTGACATTCTCCTCGCGGAGGAGTTCGAGGGAATGTTCGAGGTCGGACGTGAGGGACTTTTTGCGCAGGCGGCTCTTCTTGGCGTGCTTGCGGTTTCGCTCTCTGTGGACGAGATGATGGGTGTGTACGTATATGTATGTATGTGGGTGGGTGGCAGAAACAAAAAGTACAAACATGCAGATATTATGGTGTGAGAAAAGAATCATCCTTCGAAAAATAGTATACATATATATATATATATATATATATGGTTGTTGCACGGAATCCATTCATTCATTCATTCATTCGTCACATACCTGCGGACTTCGAGTTCGACCCTGGTCAGTTGGTGTTTGCCAGAGGCCACCATGTCGGAGGATGACGCACTACTACTACTACTACTACTAGTAGTAGCACCACTAGGGACGTCTTCGGGACACTTCTGGATCCCGGCACTCGGAACGGAGCTCGGAAACACCTGTACCGCCTTTGGCTCGAGTAGTGATACAGGCAGTGTGCCGGCACTCGCCGAGGAGAGCTTCCATTTCTTGTAGGCATCGCTGCTGGTGACGGGGGCAACAGCAGCAGCAGCAGCAGTAGTGGGTAACAATGATGATGATGATGATGACGACGATGTCACGATCGATGGCGACTTTCGTTTCTTCCCGTTGATAGTGGGAGCATCACAATCGGCAGTGGTGGTTGCTGCGCTGTAAGTGTTGTTGTTGTTGCTGCTGCTGCTCACAATACCAAAGGCACCACCGAGACGCGTCGCCGGCATGGGAAGTGGTGCCGTCAATGGCGATACCATCACAACGGCTGCTGCCTTGGGTGGCTTGTTGTTGTTGTTGTTGGTGGTGGTGGTGGGAACAGTAGCAGTAGCAGTAGCAGTAGCAGGAACGGTAACGGTAACAGTTGCATCGGTATCGGTATCGGTATCTGTATCCTGGTGTTGCTGCTTCTGTTGCTTCTGTTGCTGCAGCTCATTCTTTTGGGCATCGATGATTTCCTGGTTTCGCAGAATCGTTTCCCTCTGTTGCTGGAGGACCGATTCGTAGGACACCGGGCGGTTCTCGCTGCGATTGCGGTTCGCGGCAGTGATGGAAATGTTGATGCTGATCGGTTGCTGTTGCTGTTGTTGTTGCTGCTGCTGTTGCCAGTGAGTGGGAGTGCACAGAGGCGATGGAACCAGCGGTTTTGAGCCGTTAAACGCGGGAGAGGATGCAATTCTGCTTCGGTTGGCGGGGTGCGGATGGATTTCTGGCTTGGCCTGGGGTTGTTGTTGTTGTTGTTGTTGGGCGCTATGATCACTATGACTGTAACTACGACCATCACCATTTGCAAGACTAGCCAATGGGTCCGGAACGGGAGCAATAGCACCGGTATCGTTCGTGACATAGTATGTTGGTACCGATGGAGGGATGGCATTGGTGGTGGTGGCATTGGTGGTGGTGGTGTTGATAGCTTGGGCTTTTGCAAATGGCGTGGCAGTAGCAGTAGCAGTAGCAGTAGCAGCAATAGGAGCAGGATGAGGAGAACAAAGAGTAGCAGTAGGAAAACTACTCGATGATTCATCAGTGACATTGCCATCAACATTGCCATCAACATTGCCATTGCCACGATAGATGGCGAACCCTTGGTGGTGGTGGTGGTGGTGATTGGAGCTGGAAATTTGGGAACCAATGGCATCGGGTGTCACGCTGCCAAGAGTGTATTCATATTCCGCAGCAGCAACAGCTGTAACATCCAGTCTCCTGGCATCGTTGTTGTCACAATCACAATCACTATAGACATTCACGTCCACGTCCATGTCCATGTCCACGTCCACGTCCACGTCCACGTCCTTCGTCTTGATCTCGTCACAGTCCTCTTTCTCGTCTTGAAAGAATCCAAGACCATCGATCATGCCATCGATGTCCTCCTCGGTAAAGTTGCCTCCGTAGGAGCTTGCTACAGCTGTTGCTGTTGCTGCTGTTGCTGTTGCTGCTGTTGCGGCAACAGGAGTAGTGGGATGTTGTTGTTGTTGTTGTTGTTGTTGAACCATGCTTGGTGTGTTGCGAGGAAAGATCCCGCACGCGAATCCGTCCATTCCGCTGCCATAGGCAATGGGTCCTGTACCTGCCCATGCGGGTGTCACAACAGATGCAGTATCCATCATCATCTTGGGAAAGAGGTGGTAGGTAGTGTACCGTAGGTATTTTTTGTTATCTCCTGTTGTGCAGAAAGTATTGTATTATTATTTTTTGTTTGTTTCTTTGTTTGTTTGTTTGTGAGTGAGTGAGTGAATCTTTTCTTTGTACTTATCGTTGTTATTGTTTCGTTTCGTTTCGTTTCGTTTAGTATCCTTGGTTTGTTAATTCAATGGTGAACACACACACACACAGCACACACACTCGCTCTATTATTCTTTTGTTGTTTGCAGTCGGTGATGTAATGGAAAGTATTCTGTTGCTTTTTTGTTTTGCGTGTCTTTTGTTCGTGTGTTTGTTTATGTGTCGTTCTTATTTGATGCAGCAACTTCCATAACTCAAAAACGAATCAAGGGCCAAAAGGCAAACATCGGTTTTCGCAAGAAACATGGGTTCACAACGAAAGCTAAGCAACAGACGCACGAAGAACAATGTTCTCTACGACAACTCCTTGTAGATTCTGCACCTACTTTTTTCGTACGGGAGATGTCAAGCCCTGGGAATCTCGTAAAGAGTACTACCGTAGCGTACAAAGACGGGAATCCTAATCCAGAAAACGTCTTTTTGAGTCACATTCTGCGTTCTTCTTAATACGATTACAGATTCTATGATATTTAGATCGTCATTTTGTGTGCCGTTTGTTTTTTGACTAGAAGAATGAAGTCTTTACGGCCACATCGTGCAAAACGAAATACTGATCTAGATACGTCATTTATAAATCGATGACAAGAAATTATCTTAAACAAGCTCACTTAATGTGACACTGACACAATCTTACGCGACTTTCTTATCACTTTGAAGTGGATGACATCACGGAATAACGTCCCTCTCGTAGGGCCATCCGATTCCGTGTCATCCTTTATTCCAGGCTCCGGATCTCACACTTAACGTTGTGACACGGTGATGTCATCGATCTCGGAATTCGTTGCGCGACTTTATCTTTGCCCGGCTCGGATTGGATTTGGCGGTATGTACGGTATTCAAGACATGATCCATGAATACATTGTACCTACGGTATGATTATTATGCTCGCACGTGTCCAAATAATGAAAGTAATTACTTCTACCGTAGGTACTCCGTACTAACTACGGTACGAGTACCGGTACAATGGTATATCCCGGAATACTACGAAGTATTATTTTTACCAGAATCGACTCCAAGTCAGACTCCCTGACTGACTTGCGCACGCGCAATTTTTGACTTGAGTATATAATAACTGACTTATTAATACTGTACCGGTAAAATAACACGAGTTATTTTACAGAAGTCAGCGTAGGTTTAGTACTGGACTCTTATTTTAGTACCGCGAGACACCACGACTTATTTTAGTAGACTAGTACTGCACCTCTTCTATCCAACGGACGAAACCCGAACTTGAAAGGGAAGAGTGTTCTCCACTTTAGTTCTCCACTTTAGTTCTCCACTTTAGTTTTTAACTCACCGGCCGAGGTGAATCCCAAAACATTATCGCAAATTATTTCAGTTCTTCGATACTCACCGCGTTGTTCAATACTCAAGGAAATGGGAACGATTCCACGATTGGTTGAGATTGGTTGGAGTGATTTGCAAAAGGAAGAAATTCTAATTTCTTGCAGCATTTTGCACGTGATTCTACTACGTACACGCGATATTACTAGATAACAAGTGATTCCACTTCATAATTTCTACTTTTGCAACAAAGAGCTCATAATTTCAAATTTGGAACTAAACTCTGCATCTTTTTTGGCTCTGCTAAACTTGGCTAAGCAAAACAATCTTGGAATCGAATCGACCATGGGATTCATCCTAAACTGCTGATGCTAAGCAAAACAATCTTGGAATCGAATCGACCATGGGATTCCTCCTCCACCAATCAACAATCGACTCGCTCTTCTCTCCAATCAACAATCAACTCTCCTCTCCAATCAACAATTGACTTGCTCTTCTCTCCAATCAACAATCGATTCGGCTCTCCTCCTCCTCCTCTCCAATCCGCGGCTCTCCCCCTCTCCAATCCGCGACCTCTCCCCATCTCCAATCAACAATCGACTCTCCTCTCCTCTCCAATCAACAATCAACTCTCCTCTCCAATCCGCGGCTCTCTCCCTCTCCACCAATCAACAATCGAGTCTCCTCCTCTCCAATCCGCGGCTCTCCCCCAATCGAATCGATCGAGTCTCCTCCTCTCCAATCCGCGGCTCTCTCCAATCCGCGGCTCTCCCCCAATCGAATCGATCGAGTCTCCTCCTCTCCTCTCCAATCGAATCAATCGAGTCTCCTCCTCCTCTCCAATCCGCGGCTCTCTCCAATCCGCGGCTCTCTCCAATCCGCGGCTCTCTCCAATCCGCGGCTCTCCCCCAATCGAATCGATCGAGTCTCCTCCTCTCCAATCCGCGGCTCTCCCCCTCTCCAATCCGCGGCTCTCCCCCAATCGAATCGATCGAGTCTCCTCCTCTCCAATCGAATCGGCTCTCCCTCTATAATTGAATCAATCGATCGAGTCCAATCAATCAACAATCTACAAGTCGATCGAGTCCTCTCCAATCAAATCGGCTCTCCCTGCTCTCTCCAATCAAATCGATCGATCGAGTCCAATCAATCAACAATCTACAAGTTGATCTATCAAACCGTTCGCAAAGCGGGATCGATTATCGATTGGGATGCTGGAATAACAAGTCGAAACGACTTAGCCTTCCGGACATGGTTGTGGAGTGACGTCAGCGTGGTCTTTACCTTCATTAAGGCATCACCTTCCTCCAGAAGTACCTCTAAGGATTCACCAGAATGAACTCTCTCCTTGATGAACTCTATAATACACTTGAGTCGCGAGAACTGCTTCTGCTCGGCCGCGCTATAATGCTTCCTCCAACGATTGCCGAATGTCTTTTCAAGCTCTTCAATCCCTCCAGGGAAGTCATCTTCTTTGAAGTCCTCAAGTCCGAACCACTCCTTCCACATCGACGACACCGCGGAATGCTGTCGAATCAAGTTTTTTTGGGGAATAAGGTTAGTACCTCGTGCCCCGGCGGTTGTTGTTGCGTCTGCTTCTGTTGGGAGACGAAAGGCCGCCATGTGCTGCAGGTAATGGTGTATTTGTCTGTTGATGGCATCTTGTTTCTGTTCAAATTTGCTAACCTTATCGTCTATCCGTGTAACATCCTTTGAAACATTATGGACTTCCGTATGAATATTGTGAAGTCGGTCACGAAACCCCGGAAGTGCCACGTCCATACTTCGTTGGATTGCGGTAGTACTGCCTCCTCTCTCCTCGTCGAGTCCTGCTCCCATAACCTTTTCGATGACTTGTGCTTGATAAGCCTGGAACAATTCCGAGTTGAAAACAGGCAAGGAGAAGAGGCAATTCGGTCTCCCGTTGTGTATCAAGACCGCGGCATCCTGCAGTACGACACATTGCAAATTCAAGAGGAGCTCAAAGAATGCTTGAGCAGTCGGCTTGTTGGGGGTGGAACGATTCGCAATCGTGTCCATTGCCTTGTCAAGGAACGGGAATACTTGACGACGGAGCTCTGGAGGTGGGTCGATGGTACCACGGGGTAAGAAGAAGCTGCCTTTCTCTTGTGCGTGTCCAGCCAAGACCCGCATGGCCTTCAGTGGGAGTTTTGAGGAGTACCGATCTTCTCGGACATCAAGGTTCCAATTTCCGATCATCTTGATGTATTGGGGATCCACTTCTTGCATCTCCAACGCAACTGCACCTGATCCGCGGCCGAAGTGAACAAAATGCTTCGATGCGACGCCCAAAGCCGTGCATGCTTTCCGCATCATTTTGGCATACGCTTGGTCTGTTATCGGACGGTGGTTCTGCGAGTGATTACAATCGGTGAGTAATTTGACTTCAAACCATGACGCGTTCTCTGCAAAGTCATACCACGCAAGTTCTCCGGTTGCATGGAATCGTGCCATTAAGTAGAAGCCCAAAGCGCCAATGGGACACATATTGACGTTGCGGTGCCTGATGACACGACCGTACAAAGTTCGCTGACCGTTTGTTTTCCCTGTAATGATTTGCATGATAAAGATCAGGCAGGAGTGTACGCCTTCGTCAGCTTTGATGATGCTGCACAGATCGGACAACGTGCATTTGAACAAGGACTCCCCCCGGAGAACACCGCAATGGGTCATAAGGAAACAGAACCGGTCCCTCAAGGCAGCGATGTGGTAGTTGTGTTTGGTACAATGCTTGTAGAACAAGAAGGCCTCGATTCGCTCGATGCTTGACACGGTCATGTAGGGGGACAACGCGTGATCGATTTTCTCGTCGTGTCGAATCAGCTTGATCCTTTTCTTTCTTACTTGGACAACGCGGAGCAACTGTGTAACCCTGTCACTTCGAAGGTGTTCCTTTGTAAGAGTGTTGGCATTCTGACTTCTCTGATGCCGCAATATTTTGAGGATGGAACAAAAGTACTGATTCACTGTATCATAACCTACAGGGTCTGTCTCTGTCTCCAGCATCGACTCGCAAGAAGCGCCGGCATGATTGGTGTTGTATTTGGCCATCACGGAGTGGTAGTCGACGGGGTCGAAAATTTGCGTTCGTGATTGCCCCTTCTTACGCCGGCCTCTTGTCCTTCGCGTCCGGTAGGCCTGATAGAAGAGGAAGCCAAAGACTTTTTCTTCAGTCACTATTTGAGTAGAGTAACCAAAGGAAGAAAATACGCTGGTGCAATACTGAAGGAATTCCTCCCCTTTTCGACCGTAGGCAAGTTGAGTATTCATTGGAATACCATCATTGTCGTCATGTTGGACTTGCCGTGCTGCTCTGGCAAATATTCCGCTTGTGTAAGACATTTTGCTTGCTGGAGACCAAGGGGAGTGTTTTGTTGAGGATAGTGGTGTTATTTTGGGTGGAAATTGCAAGTGTTTTGGCTGTTTCGTCCTTGTTTCGGTTGCTTCGACGTTTCGACGTTTTCGTCGTTTTCGACTTTTTTGTGTCTTTATGTTTCGTTTGTTTGTCAGAATCAAAGTGTATGTGTTTGCTGTGTTTGTTGGTTCGGCTTAGCCTTCTGATGTTTTTGTGGGTTGATGCCCGCCGGCGGCAAAGACTTGTTCTATGTTCATGTCACATGTTCGCTTTCATGTGTTCGCTTTCCTATTAGTATGTGTTCATCTCATTGGTTGGAATTTCTGAAATGATTGAATTTGATTGGTTGAAATTTCTGACATGGTTGAATTTGATTGGTTAGAATTGCGAAAAGTGGTTATTCGACCAAGTCAGAAGAAATTGCCGTTAACCGTTAAACTGCGCACAATCCTACAGACCGAGGTCTGACTGATCTCTGACTTAGTATAAATAATCTCTTATTATTTACGGTCTCATCGCGCGGTAATTACTCGTAACGCGCACGACACTCTCAAACAAAATCTATTATGAGTATCGTACTTCGTATTATTTAGAACACTTCAATTAGCTACTCAGATTTGTTCGGTACTTGTACCGTACCTACGATACCGTACGTAATTACTCGTACCCGCGCTTTTGCTATTCCTTCAATATGTGTGCCAGTACGGATGCTCTCTGTTTGAATCCCGGAAAATCTTTCAAGTACTGAGGCTCACTGGTACCGTACAAAATAAACTATTATTTACGAACTGCCGATAATGAAATTCGAAGTACTCGTACCGTATGTACCGTACAACTAAACTAACGTCTAGGGATACCTACGGTAAGGTTACCGTACCGTAATTACGGTATACAGTACGTAGGTACAACACAACCCCCGAAGTATTTTTTTGACGGAAGAGAGAATAATAACAATATTAGAAGTAATATCGAGACAAATACGTACTTATTCGTACGGTACACATTCTATTGAAGCGTTTTCGAAAAAGTATTTATGCTGGGTTGACTCACGTCCAAGAGAAACTAATTCTGTTCTTTATTTCGGACACTTAATAAGAGATGTTCTTCTTCCAACAGGTATGTACTTAGGTACGTACCTTGACGAACTACCGTACGGATACAGTACCGTACGGTACTCGTACAACATCATAAGAATTGTATTGTTCTTGTTACAGAATTTCATTACGAAGTAAGATTACTCAGTAATTGTTACTTCGTATTACTTCGTATTATTATTTTTTCGCATTTCAGTACTATGTAAGATTAGCTCCCTTCGGGGTTGTGTAACAGTGTGTCTGCTTGCTTCTTCTTCTTCCTTCTTGTGCGGTAATAATTCCACAAGCACAGGCCCAAAGCCAGGGATTTGACAACACATAACACAAAAAAGACCAGACAAAGAACAATCACAAAAAAAAAGACCAAAGAACTTCTTGCCCAGGAGGCAGCAGGGCTCTCAATATACTAGTAGTACTACTACTAGTTAGCAACTACTACTACTAGTAGTGATGCTGTGGTCACGTTAGACATAATAGAAAAAGACAACACAACAATAGTAGTAGTAGTAGTACTACTACTAGTAGGTAATTACACAATGATCTGATGGATACTACTCCTTTCTTGTTGTTCAACTGTTACCACACCATGTGGCATATTAAAAATATGGTCTACTGGTGCTGGTGCTGGCGGTCTGTGTTCTTCTTGTTGTTGTTATTTTCACTTAGTAGTGGTAGTAATCATTTGTTGTTGTTGGTTGACACACGTTGAAGAAGGCCGGCATATTCCTCTCAAAGAAGGCATCATGATTCGTTTCCTATTTTTTGTATCCACCATTCTTTTTTGGTTGTTGCTGCTGCTGTTTTAGTGATTCAGATCCGGCTACCGGTCCAGATATTCCAGAAACAAGAAGTTTTACTGGGATAACTTTTTCCATTAGTACACTAGTTACGTTACACATAAATACTAGTAATAGAGAAAGCAAAGAGAATAATCATAAAAATTGCACTTCTGTGGTTCTTTGGAGTTGGAACCACCAAAGCTGAACACCGTGGTTGTATGGACTTTTTTAGATACAGCAGGAATAGGAATTTTCTTCACCTGGCTGCTGGATTCCCAAAAAGAATTTGTCCCGCATACTCTACAGCACAGTTGACAATTTGAAATTAAACATTGGATTGGAAATCAGCACCTAAACCGTGCATGCAGGAGTATAGTTCTTCTGTATGGATGATGAATGAATCACCTCCAATAATTGCTTGTAGTAAGAGAGCCCGATGTTAGATGTCCATGCAAATAAGAACTTCTAAAAAGGGAGTAGTAATGCAATGCAATACATTGCTGAACAAAGTCTGGATTTGACAACAACGAAGTCTTCTGGTGAGCCATGATCATGATGAGCTTGGAAGTTTCTGCAGGTGCCACAAGAACAACTATGATGATGAACAAGAAGGCTCAGAGAGAAGGGGAAAGATAGCAACCATCAATGAACACAGACCAAGTCCAAAGGCACAACAAAGACCCATCTGGTCAAAACTGGGGATTTTCAATTGCCTCACAGAGTATTGAAAAACAAGTGGCTTGTGTGTGAGCACTGGCCACCCCTGGCAATGGCACATCTCTGAATTTGGAACAATAACATCCATTTTGTTGTCCTGCTCGTCTTGTTCCTTGTTGTTGTTGTTGATCACTCCCTTGTTCTCTGCTTTGACACCCTATGCTTATAACTTGTCATCGTCCATTTGCTCATTGCCATCATGTGTGCTGAATTTGTTGTAAAACTCCTCTTAAGTCTTCTGGCGATACATAAAAAGGATACAAAATGAGTGATATAATTGCCCTACTAGTCTGTCTTGCTGGGGAATTCACTGTTGCTAAGATCTCGATTTGCAGCTGTACATGTATTGCTAACTGTTGTCGACTTCAGATTCTTGTCTTCCTTGAACATACTAATTTAATAAGGTGGTTCCTTTGTATTGCTTGTTGCGTGTTTTGCAATAAGCATATCATCACATTGACACTTGGAAGGAAGTTATTGCACCAAAAGGACAGCAGAAGATGAAGCTAAACAGTAGGCTTACCTTTGTTGTCCCAAATTGACAAATACCATCCTTGTTCTTGTCTGATAATTTCCTTCTGAATGTGGCTGCAGAGCTGACTCAGTCCAAAGGCAGAGAAGAACAACAGGAGCAATAGCTGCATGCCGGTGGAGGTGCCGGTCTGTTGGGTCTAATATTTCTCTGATATCCACTACTGCCAAACATGGCTCTTGCTCGGCCAAGTCTATTCTAACTACCGGGGTTTGGTTCAGTCAGTAAGACCCTAGGCTTCTTTTAGTTCTACAATGAGGTTGCAGGGCAACCGATGCAAGGTTTAAGGTTGAATAATCAAATAATCTAAACGTATGACATAAAGAGTATGAGCTTGCTGGGGAGCAAGATAGCTCTTTTAATGCAGTGAAAGAACGTACTACCGCTAATACAGCACTGTAGAATCACTGTTTCTTATGCAGTTAATTCAGCAGAAAACAGATTCATCACTTGAACCTCTGCTGTCTTATCTTGAAAACAACACAGCTTAATAAAAGATTGCATGGAAAATATGCAAACCTCTACGGTGTGCTCCTTCTGGTGTTACATATCAAACTTCGATCATGAAACAGAGAAAGGAAGAATGAGCCTTACCGGTCATTTTCCATATATATGTGACCTGATGGTAATATTCCAATCCTGCATGCAAAATACATAATCTGTTGGGCCTCATTATTTCCGAATAATTCATAACCTGTAGGGCCTCATTATTCCTGGACATGTTTGATTTGATTGCACCTTGATTGTACCTCGGTTTTGGACGCAAAGGAATTTAATACTTCCCATGTGTTCTTGCTAGAGAACATCGTGATTAAGAGTTGCTGCAAGTGCCATCATCTTGTAACAGATCACCTGTGTTTCACAGAAGTGGAAGATGGGCTTGAGCAAAGGATACACAACCGAGTGTCCCCAATGCTTGGTGAGAATATCATCGCAGTTATACTTGCCTGGAATGTGCTGCATGAGAATGAAACCTCTTACAATCATACTTCAGACATAGTGGTATGAAAGAATGTGATGTCTCTTGTGGAGCCTTGCATATGGGAATGTAGATGTCTGAATCATCTTCTCGTTATCTCCCCAGGAATAGGAGGTGTCATACATTTGTGTACCCAGGTATCTGAATGATTGCCTGATATCAACTATTTGTTCAATGCATGTTCTGGCAGATACAAATTCAGCACCAAAGGTGGCAGTCTCAGTAGTTGCTTGCTTCTTTGAGAACCGCATCATATGGGTTTTGTTTGCAAAATGCAAGATACCAGTCACAGCCTTCCCACTGAGGATGTCATGCATCAGGTTGGCATCATAGAAATGAGTTAGCACAACTGTCTTACCCAGAGGAGACAGTGCATCGCTTGGTAGATCTTCTGAGTGCTCCCGCTAGACAGTATTGGACCAGTCTGTGGTAGCATTTTCAGTCAGCACAAAATCAGGGGGTTCCACACAAAAATGGATTTTGAAGTGTCTGAACTTGGAGATATATCCATAGATGCGCGTTACTCTGTTGAGATGACCTTCTCTTGGTTGGACTCAGAAGCTTGAAAGTGTCATAGCAGCAGTCTGTACATCAAACCTATCAATGGCAATGATCCACTGGAGGGAGCCAATCATGCTTTGATATTGTTGAATACCAATGTCATCCAGGAATGCCGTTGAATCAAGTTCTGGGTGATCATTTTCAGCAATAGGTGAGTGGAATTTGGTAGTAGGCTTGCAACCAAACATTTGTTCGTAGGAGGCTTCCATCTTCTCAGTGAACTTGATAGGATTCATATAGAGCATGCTGTGTTCATCTCTTTCAAAGTCACAGCCCAAATGGAAATTCATTGGTTCAGAATCCTTCAATTTAAAGTTGTAAGACGCAGCTTATAGGATCTCCAGGAATGAACTGGGATTGGCCATACACAGGCAGAGGTCATCAACATATGTGCATATTAGCTCATACACTTGCTCCCCATGTTTGTTCACCCCAGGCTTGAGGAAAATCTTGGGTTCAGCTTTGGATCTTTCAAATTCTAGCTCAACGAGGCATGCAGCAAGCATATCACCAAAGCACTTGCCAAAGGACCGGAGTCCATATAATGCCTTGTAGACGACAAGGAGGTGACCTTCCATTGGTCCAAATTCAGGGCCAGCTTTGATCCAAACTTTTTCACATGTTACGGCTTCAAGGTATGCATTTCCAATATCAGTTCCACATGCTTCTAAGCTATTTAGCTCAACAAGGAACAGGCAGATCCTCAGACCTCTGAGTGAAACAACACCAGCATAAACACTGTGAACAGAAGCTTCAGTGAGATTGCCATTCGCAACCAGCCGGTCCTTGTGTCTGTCATCGTGTTTGATAGCATATATCTGTTGTAACTCTAAAAATCGACCGGATAGGTATAACGAATATTTTAAATTTAAAGAGATGTGAGCTCAGAGAGAGGCTCTTATTTTCGCTATGTATTTTGCACTGTGTTGGGGCTCTCTGCTGTATTTTACATGATAGAGATCTTCCCCGGTTACTTGTTACCATTCTCGTACCGATACCTTCCCTGCTGTTTCTGTGTTAGTGATTGTGTCGGTCTTACTGTATCGGTCATTCTATGGTATCGGTCATTTCGTCATATATGAGGT
The DNA here is from genome assembly GCA_037355745.1 of Pseudo-nitzschia multiseries. Taxonomy (NCBI): domain Eukaryota; phylum Bacillariophyta; class Bacillariophyceae; order Bacillariales; family Bacillariaceae; genus Pseudo-nitzschia; species Pseudo-nitzschia multiseries. The sequence goes on from CM074788.1 coordinate 1,863,661, forward strand.
TAAGTGTTTTATCCAATGGGGCGTATGCTTGTTCGTGGTATTTGAGATAGATGAGCCCATTCGGAGTCGGTATTGATTTTCTTGATTGCAATAAGTAATTTCCTCACGGGATATCAAGTACATTCTTACGAGTATACTTAAGCGTTCCAAGTGTTCACTTATTGGTCATGTATTTGGAGATGTCTTGTTTCTAACTGATTAACCCCTTTTGTTTGTAGTCCTAAGAGATATCATTTTTACCACTTAGGGATTTCCAAGTAGTGGAGGTGCGTTTGATTCGAAGCTTTGGTCTTTGGAATATTCTTATCTCGTATCGTCTTCCTGCACCTCGGTCGTCCTTTTGTTTGTTTTGTCAGCTTTTTCAATCGAATTTGATGCCGACAACAGTCTGTATTTTTTGCCAACAACACACCCCTTGATCCAACATGATAGGTGATATATGTTGGATTACTGTCGGTGTATACGTTGCCTTTGAATGATTTAACCTGGGTAGGATCGAATCGGAATGATAATCAAAGTGATCCTTGACTTGTCCATGCAATTCGATTCGAATGTTCGGTTGAGTCATTCAAGATGAATTTAACCTGGGCAGTGTCCCATGATGAATCTTGCGTGTCGAGCGTGCAAAATCCATCCCAATGGTTTGGTTAGATCATCAGCAGGGTTGATGACTCCAGGAATATGAATCATCTTGATTTCACCATTTTCTTTCCAAGCTTGAATTGCAAATAACCTGATCTCAATATGCCTAGTTCTTTCAGTTGGCTTCTGGGCATTGACGATTTCAATTGCTGATACATTGTCTTCATAGATAGGAGTTGGACCAATCTGGACAAATCCTAATTCTTTGAGTATGGACCTGAGATATCTGGCTGTTTTGGCTGCTGTGACTGCAGCGATGAATTCTGCTTCTGTAGAACTCTGAGCGGTAAGTGACTGAGCTTTGGACCTGTAAACTATTGCTCCACTAGCATAAGTGAAAACATATCCTGTAGTGGACCTGCGATGTTTCGGATCATTGCCATACGCAGCATCAACAAAACACATCAATTTGGCTTGTTTGATATCTTCAGGGAATTTTGGGAGTGATGCATCTTGGACTACATTGTTGTATGGTTCTCCTGATGGTAGAGATGGCTCAGCATTTGGTCTGTAGAATCTAATACCCCAAGATCTGGTTGTTCTGAGGTATTGAGCTATGTTTTTCAGACTGGAATAGTGGAATGCAGTGGGATTGGAGCTGTACTTTGACATCAGGGTCACTGCATAGCCAATGTCTGGCTGGCAGCTCACATATGCAAACATCATTTCACCCAGGAGTGTCCTGTAGGAGAAGCCAGATGTGGATTGTAATTCAGCGTGTTCCTTGGTGCCTTCTAAAGGTCCATCAGTATGTGATTGAAGTTGACTCAGCACTTCAGTTGATAATGGCGCTGATGGCTTGGAATGAGGTTTCATCTTGGAATCAGTTTCCCAACCATGGGATGTCATAATCCTGTCAATGTAATTTGCACAGGACAGTTCAATGTAGTCAGCTGTCTGTTTGACATCAATTCCATTGAAGTCTTCAAGCACTCCCAATTTGGTGAAAGGGATTACATCTTCCTTAGGTAACTTGAGCTTTGCACCAATGATGTCATAGATCTTGTCGGATATGGGTTCTGATGTGCAAGCTAGTGCAAAATCATCAACTTGTCTCAGCATGTAGACTGTTTCACCTTCAAAAACTGTCGTGTAGATTGTCCTGTCATGAGTGGTGGTCTTGAAGTTGAGGTCAGGACCTTTCAAGATCTTGTTGATGTGCGTCTCCCATAATCTTCCGGATTCTGGATGGCCTTGCAGTGCTCGGAGGACAGGAAGCACCAATCTTCTGTCTATGTCTGTGCCATGCTTGTGTCTGTACCAGTCTGCATATGCATCATCTATAGTCATGAAGGTTGGGATTTCAGGTCCAGGACTGTGGCCAAAGGCGTCTTGGGCATCTGCCCCATAGACTTTGAGATTGAGGCTTGCTGCAATGGCAAAGAACAATCGTTGGATGGGATGTTCAACACATGATGAATATGACAAGGCGATGGCGTGCAGGGTTGGAGCTGCATATTTGCTTCCATTGCAGCACTGTCTTGCGCGGCGGACACCATTCCTCTTGACACTATATTGCCAATGGGGTCTGAGAATAATGGATCCTGGATCCTTTGGATATGGAATGGGTGATCCAAACATTTCTAAGTCTTCAAACTGGTCAAGTTGTTTGCGCTCTCCAGCTTCCCATTCCATCCATGTGGATAGTGACTTGAGGTTCCTACGAGGGAAGTGCCCTAGTGCTTGTTCTTCAGGTGTAGTTGCTTTGGAATTGATGGCCTTGATTAAGAGTTCAATTTGTTCAGCTGGTAGTGAATCTGCATCTAGAGGTAATGCATGATTGCCTGGTTTATGAAGCTTGGTGATGGCTCGAAGTGATGCAATATCAATAGTGGGAATGAGGACATCCATATCATCCTCAGTTGGGGCCAAGTGTCTTTGGATGGAGGCATGGAGTGCTTCAGTGTTGTCAACTTGGTTGATTCTGGATTGGATGATATTCTTGTATTTGGTGCCAATTTTCTTGATGGTCTTGATGGATGAAATCCGGTCCAAAAAGGGTGGATCTTCTTCATCAGTGGGTTCATTCCAAGAAGTATTTGGGGCAAATAGTCCATATTCATTCGAGTGTTTCCTGACTTCTTTCATAGACAATTTTGCTTCAAGTGCAAAGTTGATGGGTGTATCTATGGAATCCCTCACCCCTCGAGCATGTGATTCATGCAAGGCGGTGGTAACATCAGCAGCAGTAAACATACGGTTGTGATTGATAGATACAATGTAAGCTCCGCGGAGCGTGAAGAGAGATTTCCTATGGGAGGAGAAAAGCTTGGAGGCAGGGCTTTTGGGAATGATGTATGTGACATAGGCTCTGCCAAGGAGGGAATCATTTGCATATCGGAGACCAAATGCTTGATCAGCACAGCAAGAGCTTGAAACAGTGAGCCTGAGATTGGTGAGATCTGCAAATGGTGAGATCCAGAATTGAAAGTCACTGGATGACACCTCATTGGGTTCTGTGGGAAGTGGGAGGTTGTCATCAGTCCTGAGCAAGTGCTTGACATTGGTAGGCAGGTCTGCAAGTGGTAGGTCATTCATGCCTTCATCAAACCTGACATGGGTGGCTATCTTAACTCTGTGCGTTTCAGTATCATACCAAAGAATGTTTCGGGTAGTATATGGTACAAAGCCCAGGAATATGCCCTTGCAAGCATTGGGTTTGAGCTTGATTGAACTCTTGCCTGGAGGTCGAACCCAAACTCTGCAGCCAAATGTGCAGAAGTAAGCAAGACTTTCCTTATGGCCAGTAGCTAATTCCAATGGTGAATGGTGCTGGGTGCCTTCAGGGAATGCATTTGACAGCCGAAGGGCATGATAGAAGGCAAAAGGCCAGAACTTGATGGGCAAGTTTGCACCATAGAGCATGGTCCTCATTGAGTTAGCGAGAGTTCGGTGAGCTCTTTCAACTGTACCATTCTGGTGAGATGCATCAGCCCCAGTTGGAAAAATGGAGTATCCAAACGCAGAGAATAGATTTCTGATATCAGGGTTGTGATAGAGTTCTCCACCTTGATCAACTGAAACATACTTGTTGGCACAAGCTGGGTTGTGCTGGGAGAAGAAATGCTTGAGCCAGTGGAGTGGTGCTGCTTTAGAAATTCTGGTATCGCCATATTTCATACCAGTGTAATGATCTGTGATGAGGATCCAAGCTGTCTCACCATGAATGCCTTCGTAGTCACGCTTTCGTTTACTGTTGGAGGATCTGGCGCCGGAGAAAGCAAAGTCAATGGATAAACCCTGAAAGGGCTGTGTAGCCTTTCGTGTGGAATGGGACCCAGCAGGATGTTTCGTTTGTTTACACTGGATACATGTTGGGCATTGATCAAGGATACTGGTTTGCCGTTGGAACTTTGGTACTCCAACAATGTGCTTATGAGCTTGGTATAGGAAGTCATCACATGGGTGTCCTAATCTCTGGTGCCATAGAAGTTTCGATGTTTTGGCTCTGATGGCTTGAATGGGGATATTTTTGTCCACAATCTTGGTGAAAAACAATTTTGCATCAAACTTTGGCATGTCACTGGTATCAGACTGAGCATGCGCTGCTTCAGTGCATTTTTGCAGTGTGACAAGATTCGTGTATACATCATACCTGTAGTTGCTAATGGCTGCTTTGGAGGCCAGTTCGCAAGCTTTCTTGAACTCCATGTCAGTCGCTAAAGCATAGGCTGAAGATGTTGCACAATTGGCATATGGTGATGCAAAATCAATGTCTGGAATCAATACTGGGTGGGTGAAGCACTGCCCATCAATGATGCTTCCATGTAGGACGATGCTTTTGGCAGTGCTCTGCTTGTGATGACAAATAATCATGAGGTTGCCACTTTGTTGATCAGATGAGTCATAGTTGTCAGTGAAGTCTTTGTGTATGGACTGGCCACTGAACTGGTGTCTCATTCGTGATGTCATCCCACAAAGGTCATTCTCACTCAGTAGTGTGGTTGAAAGGGAGGGAGAATAATATAAGAAGACTTTGAGATACCCTATGTGATTGGGTGCTGGGATATGCAAGTAGTAGCCAGATCCTTCAGGAATGCATGTGGCTGCCTTTCCTCCAATCGCTGCTGTGAGCCTGACCGGGCATTTTCTCAGCTTGGTGTAGGGTTTGTAACCATGCAGGATATGCTTTAGGTTTGTACAGGAAACTTTGGCACCTGTATCAATCTGTGCTCTGATGCCATGTTGGAAATATGCTGCAGCTGCAATTGGATCTGGTGGGACAAGGTTTTTTACATTGTTGGTATCAACCGAGATAGGATTGTCTCTGTCAAAGTTGGGATCTCCATTGGTTTCTAGATGTGATTCCAATACAGGGGCTGCAACTTCAGGTGGTTCCATATCACAGTAGACGTCAATTGGAATTGAAGGCTGGAGGCTATCCCTAGGGAGAATATTGACAGCACCGATCTGAAAAGAGTCGTAGGAGCTGACACTGCTGGAGTCCAAGGTGGGACAGAAGCTGTCCACTTGTGGGGCTGTGGCATTGTCAAATCCTTGAAGATCATCTTGGGGTGGTGTCATATGACTGCAAGAAAGACTGTCTATTCTTGGCCTTTGCAAAAAACTTGGTCCTCTGGTTCATCATCTGGGGAGGTTTCATCCGGATTCTCATCTTCAATGTGGATTTGGGAGATGCGTTGAGTAGAATCTAAGAGCTGTTGGGTTTCTCTATTGGATTTGTTCAGAAAAACAGCTGCAGCAATCCTATGTTTCTTGAGGGACTCAACATCTTGCAATGCAGGACAATTATCAAAACTATGACCGGATGTGTGACAAACAATGCATTTTCTCGATGTGTCAAAGAGACTCGGTTGCTTATCGAAGACAGTGATAGCATTGCAATATGCTTGATGGAGGAAGGGATCGTCAGATTCTTCATCCATTTCAGGGTACCCAAGTGATTCAATCAGGCTGATTGAGTGAGAAGTCAAAGTAGAAGGTGTTCTAACAGTATTGTTGCCAGCGCGCTTTTGAAACCTATCATTGCGATGGGGACCTGGTCTGGTGCCTGCAACGGGCAATTGCTTGGACAGACTTGGTTTGGAGGTTTTCTCCTTGTACTTCTTTTCAGCCTTGATCTCTTGCTCATATGTTTGCAGGGTTTGTAGGAGCCTACCTGCTTTGTATTTGTCCTGTTTGAATTGGTCATCTGAGTCGCGTTCATTTTCTGTTTTCTCAAATAGCTCATGACAGAGAGTGGTTCCTGCAATGAGGTTGCTGACTTCTTCTGTCGGACTCATTGTGCCGGGTTGATTCTGGAGGAAAACTCTAAGTCTTAAGTAATCCTTGTACCTGAAGTAGTATTCTTCAAGTGATTCATATGCATCCTGATTTGGAGGATTTCTGACCATTCTACCTGCATTGGATGGCCTTTTGGAGTTGGGATGTGTCTGAGCAATGACAGTGTACAGAGCTTCGTATCCTTGTCCCCCTTCAAAGCTTTGGATTGTGGACTTAATTCTATCACATGAGTCAGGGATGATCTTATCAGTTCTGAGTGCAGTGTAGATGAGATTGCCCCATTCTTGAATCGCCAATTCATATCTTGCAGGTAGATCATGTGGGAGACTATCACCTATGGTAAATCCTCTGAGACTGTCAGCTTCTTGCCTGTAGAGGTAGTAAGGGTGGATATAAATGTGATGTTGCTGTGCATGAGCGGTGATTTCTCTGTACCATTTTCTAACTTGATGGTGGGTTGAATCCTTTAGTTGTGGAAATCCTGAGAGAAAGAGTTTGTCTCTAGCTGCTTCCTTTGACTTGTCAGAGGCTCTGGTTAGATCAAAGCAGTCACCGCTTCTAATGATCAGGCGCTGGTCATTTCTACCACTGCCTAGGTTGTGTAGGTAGTAGTTTTGCCTGACAATTGTTTCATTTCCCGATGAGCCGGTGTAGGTGATTGGGAAGTCTTTCATATCATCTCTGGTGAGGAAATCATCTCTCCTATAGTATCGCTCCTTAACTGGTGGTGGTAAGGTTGCTGGATTCCATGGTAAGTGGAGGGTCGCTTGGTGGTTGGTACCGGCATTGTTGCTGTTGTTGTTGTTGCCATTGTTGACCAATTGTTGTAGTAGGGTCGTCAATTGTCCCATGTTGGTAGGAGGAACAGTATCCGCAACGACGACATCCTCATCATCGGATGGTGAATCTCCGGTGTAGGCTTCCATGAATAGATCAGGGCGCCATTTCTTCTTAAACTTCCAGTGTGTAATTGTGAGTTCAATTACCACAGTAGGTTCTTCATCGGTGTTGGTCCGAATGGCGTGCTTTGCAGCGGCATCAAAGTCTGTTTTGTATCTCATGCGCTTTGTGGATCCACCATTTCTGACATGTTTGATGACACATTTGTCGAGGAGATGGGCAATGTGGCCTTTGGTAATCTTGTCCGGGTCTATGAGATTGATTGCAATCGTTTTGGCAATACAATTTAGGATGTGGAGTTGTGGATCCGGAGCGATCTCTAGTGGTCCATCTTCTTCTTCTTCATCCTCGCGGGTCACAAAGAATTCTGAGAGTTCATCTTTGCCAATGATTTCAGAGTAGGCTTTGTTGAGGGATGTGGCTGCAGTTGGGTTGCTAGCGCTTGCGAATCGGAATTCGATCCCGAAGATTGGAGTCCAGTCAAATGGAGCCGTCGGCATCGTACGTGTTGACGTTTCATTGTCGTCGTCGTGTTTCGTGTCCGATGTTGATTTCCAGAACGTTTGTCGGAGATACGGTTTGTTTTAACAGTTGGATCAACGAATCGTTGATGTCGATGTCTGGTGATTGTTTGATATACGTAATCGGCGATTGCGGTCACAGACGTGGTAGATCGCCGACGTCGAGATGTCCGGAACGTTCCTTGTATTAACCAGTGCTTGGTTGTAACGTTGGCGTTGTTCTTGTATTAAGCGATTCGATTAACTGGTGCTTGGGCGTGGATTACGAAAGAAGATTCCTGTAGAAGGATCGGTAGTACACCCCCTGATTCACGAGCAGGGAGGTGAAGAGAAAGAAAGAATGAAATGGGGGGAGGCCGAGAATGTGCCGCACAGGGAGCTAAGCACAGAATTTCCTCTGGATTTAACCGGCAGTGGAGGTGCTGAACGGCCGGAGATAGGTAGCTTAAGGTAAACACAGGTGCTCTTGCGGGACACAAGTGTAAGTTATAAGGGTTCTATAACCTGTTGTAACTCTAAAAATTGACCGGATAGGTATAACGAATATTTTAAATTTAAAGAGATGTGAGCTCAGAGAGAGGCTCTTATTTTCGCTATGTATTTTGTACTGTGTTGGGGCTCTCTGCTGTATTTTACATGATAGAGATCTTCCCCGGTTACTTGTTACCATTCTCGTACCGATACCTTCCCTGCTGTTTCTGTGTTAGTGATTGTGTCGGTCTTACTGTATCGGTCATTCTATGGTATCGGTCATTTCGTCATATATGAGGTTAAGTGTTTTATCCAATGGGGCGTATGCTTGTTCGTGGTATTTGAGATAGATGAGGCCCATTCGGAGTCGGTATTGATTTTCTTGATTGCAATAAGTAATTTCCTCACGGGATATCAAGTACATTCTTACAAGTATACTTAAGCGTTCCAAGTGTTCACTTATTGGTCATGTATTTGGAGATGTCTTGTTTCTAACCGATTAACCCCTTTTGTTTGTAGTCCTAAGAGATATCGTTTTTACCACTTAGGGATTTCCAAGTAGTGGAGGTGCGTTTGATTCGAAGCTTTGGTCTTTGGAATATTCTTATCTCGTATCGTCTTCCCGCACCTCGGTCGTCGTTTCGTTTGTTTTGTCGGCTTTTTCAATCGAATTTGATGCCGACAACAGTCTGTATTTTTCGCCGACAACAATATCATATGGACTTTGATCTGTTGAAAACCAGGAGGTATGTTGCTAATCTTGCATTTTCCCTTGTCAATGAAGGCATCATACTCTTTCAGTTGTTCCATTTCAAGGGCTATGGTGTGCTTCCACTTGTTGTTTCTATTAGCCATGTCAAATTGAGTGGCTTCTTCATGGTTGTGAGGGACTTTGAATCCATATTGATATTGAGGAGCAGTACGAAATGGTCGGAGCTTTGCTTGGTGAATAAGCCTGTTCGTGGTTCTTTTGGCAAGACCGACAATGCGTTTGAGCCGTTTCCAACCAGGTTTATCAAGCATATTGTTGTCTTTGGCATATTGAGCAACAGTAACAGGATCATCAGCAGCAACATTAGCTAATGGGTCATAGGTTCTTTCCATATTTTCCCATTCAATCCAAAGATTGTAGTTGGAGCCTTTGTATTGAGGATGTTTGTTGGTGACCAAGAATTTTCCTAAATGACCATAGCTTGCCATCTTCCTGAGTGGAGTCACGATGGATATAGTTCATGACATCACTATAGGCAATGATATCTTCTACTTCATCATCTGAATGCTTACATTTGAACTTGATGAATTCCTTCTTGCTTTCAAGTCTGTTGTCAACACCGACGATGGTCATGCATTTGCTAGTGCCATCAGGGTTAGCCATAAGAAAGGATCTGCCTTGCAATTCACTGGCAGAGATGGCAGGAATTGTAATGGGGTGGTTATTGGCATCAAACTGGGCGTTTCCTTCTTCATCAGTAACAACTACCTTGGATGGATGCACAGAAGGAGTGGCTGGATTGCTGGGTGGAGGCAGGGCCTCACTGACATCAAAATTAGCCAGCTCAGGGGGATCAAAATCATCTTCAGTGAGGTGAACGCCATCAGGGACGGTGCCAGTGGCTGTGTCATGGTCAATGTCAGCAGGGGGAACGTGTGTGAGACGGGATGGGGCATACCCAGATGCAGGTGAAACCTTGGTGGCATCTTTGGCTTTGTGCCAAGCAATAAAACCATCATCAGTGAAGAGCCCATCATGCTTGTTCCGGGTTTAAAGTGTCAATGCAGTGTGAATGCGAGATCTATCAAGTAGCTTGTTGATGATTGGATCCTAAATTTTGAAACAGGGACTGTTGCCAACATGCTCTGCAAGGCCAACAAAATGACCAAGTTGTTCAGTGGACTTGGATCCAAAAGGAGAATCTTGTGTCTTGAAATAGACAGGTTCAGGCCAGTGGCAGCAAAGATGGGCCGTTTATCAGAGAGAGAGAGAGAGTGGGATCAGAGAGAATGTTGAATAAACCAGCAATGTAGATCATGCAAAGAAGCCATAGATGTGGTGGAGTTCCAGTCCTGTCCATCACACGGTTGACAGACAGTGTGTTTGAAGGTTTGGTAATGGCGTTCAAATTGATTTTGGTGTTGGTGGTAGGCTTCACTTTGCCAGAGACTAATCCAGAGCATCTTGAGGTAGTCAAGCACACTTTTGCTTGACTGGTAAGATCCATGATCACATAGAAGCCTGAGAGGTCTACCCCACTTGCAAACAAAATTCTGAAACCATGACAGGAAGTCTGCTGTAGTACACATTTCTTCAACATGGATGATATGGGATTTTCTGCCAAAGAAAATTTGAGCAATTTTGGAGCCACCATTGACAGCAGGAATGTCAGAGTAAACAACATCAGAAAGGGCGTCATCATTGAAAGGCTGGACATTCATGGCTGGCTGTGGTGATTGAAATCGCTTGAAGATATTGCCATCTGAACTGGAAGCTAGGGAACCATACTGGGTTGAATTGGCAAAGGTGGCAGTGTCTGAATGACAGTTGGAAGAGAAAGCTTGGACACTGGTGATAGGTGACTGGATAGAGCACCTAGCAAGAATTTGTTGATGAGCAAAATCAGTAGGACTAAGCAAAAATGAAGCATCACTGCAGTCAGTACTATCAAGTGCCTGAAAGGTAGCACCATGACCATTATGAATCGGGGGCCTTGACAAGGAGCTGAAAGATGTGATGGTGGAGAAGTCTTGTGACATCAAGGGGATGCCAGGACCTTCAATGCCCCATGGGTTGCCTTATTCATCATATCCTGGATAAGGAAGCTGCTGAGCAGCAGGTGGATATTGTTGGAGGAAGGAATCATCTTGGGCATAGATGGTGACATTAAGTACAGAAGGATCCCAGTGTTTGTCACTTGTCATCACAATGTGAGGAAGTGTAGAGCATTCTTCAGTGGTGTACTTGCGCATTGCAAGGTATGACAGGCCATGTCGTATGCTAAGGGGGAACATACCCATCTGTAGTAGTTATGACCTGATCTCCACCAGCTTTGATAGAGGTGTCATCAACAGTGGCAAAGTAAGATTCCATCTATCCAGAGGATAGGATGAAGGTATGCTGGCCAGTGTGAGCACATTCATTGAAGAGAACAATGACAGGTTCACAATTGGAGACTGAGTAGGCAGCACAGGTAGCAATGGGAATGTTTTGGATTTGATGATTGTTAATACCCGTCACATTGACACATCTGGGAGGGATGTCCTTAGATATGAGACAAGCATCATTACCAATGATACAACCAATTGCTCATCGATCAACCATAGTATATCCAGGTTTGGAGACAGCAGTCTTGTTGGTATAGTACGTAGTAGGAGATACAGAGGAAATAGATGGATCATCGTCAAGCTGATACCACTTGTGGAAATTGTCAGACAAGGATGATTTGCCCACAGGAATGTATGTGTTGCCATCTTTCTTGTAAAAAACTTCGGGGGTATCAGCAAGAAACCCCAAAGGATGTGCTGGAGACACCAATGACTTGAGGGGTCTGTTGTCTGGTTGGGAGGAAGCCTTATACAGGCGAGAGATGTGTCTTGGAAGGCTTTTTGTCAATCAACTTCAACAGCAGGATGTAGATCTTCTGCATGAGGGGTGGATGCAGAGATAGATGAGTGATCCTGTGCAACAGAGTGTTCATACGCTTGCCTGCTGATAGGCTTAGTAGAGTTAGAATCTGGAGGCTTCACTGGCAGGAGATCTGAGCGGAGACATGCAACTAGCTTTCTTGTCATCTGCAGGAATAATTAACCACCCTTTCATACTGGACCTGGAGAGAGTCTTCCAAATGACTGATGGTAATCTGGTAGTGGGGTCTGGAGCGCGGCCAGCCTTGAAGACAGCATAGTCTTGAAAATCACCATCAAATTCGATAGGCAAAGAATAGCAATCTGTCTCATCTGTCACCATGGAACATGTGTGGTCTACAAAGGCAAAATCATGTATGTGGGCCTTCACAGAGGATCTACTGGGCTGAGATAGAGATGCTTGAGAATCCAATCAGGTGGCTTCAAGTAGCAGGGTGGTTTTAAGCTCACTGGTTGCATTTTCTTCAGACTGCCTGAATGTTGCTAGGTCTGTGGCTTCAGATGGGCCATTGACCTTGCGGAACTGTTCACTGAGTTAAAAACTAGAGATACATGCCTGACATAGCATTGTTTTGACACTATCTTATTCAAGGGGTCGATGTGGGGGTCTGAGTTTGTTCAGATGCTCAAGCTGTGCAAAACGCTGAGTGATGAACTTGACTTTGATGCCCTTCCATGCAAAAAGACTTATGTTGAAAAGCTCCTTCATAGATGTGGAGGTATCATCAACCTTGGACTTAGACTTTTGGTGTAATGTAACAAAGTCAAAATATGCCTGACGCCCATTGCTAGTGGTTGTGTGGTATAGAACACAGGAGGAAGAAAGACCACTCTTAAACACATGTAGGATGAGGGTCCTAAAGAATGCATACTGCTTTGCATGTAGTTCCTTCTTGTATCCAGAGAGGGGCACAGGTGGCCATGCAGGATCAAGGAAGGTTTGGGTGTCAATATTGCTGAACTCCAGCTTGGCCTTGAAAGGTATGAGCCAATGCTCAAAACGCAGGTCATTTTGAAGTGCGTCAAATAATGTTTCATCTCTAGTCTTTCTAGTCCATGATTCAAACTTGAGCTGCTCTGGAGACTTGGATTGGGAATCGCTAGTTCCACTTGGATTGAACAAGTTCACGTTGTCAGCAGCTGATTTTCAAAATTCTGATACAATAGGTTCACGATATGCATCAAAGGCTTCCTTGGTATACTGCAGATGGTCCTTCCAATCTAGTATGCCTTGATTTTCCAAGTGGATACCAAAGTCCACAAACACACGGAGTTCTTGTTGAATGCGTTTGTGTAATGGCTCAAAACGATTCCCTTCCCTGTCGTGAAGATCAGCAATATCTTGGGGGGATAAGTAACATGAGCTCAGACCATGAGATGATGTGCGCTCCAATGAATAGTACCTCACACAGTGTGTCGCCTGATTCCTGCTGTACCTTGAAGATATCTTGGAGTATTCTCTTTGTCGGCTCGTGAAAGGAGGGAAACAAGTCATCCTCTGCAGGTGCAGTGGCTGGAGTAGGCATATTGTCTTCTTGTGAAAATAGGGACCTCCTTGCTGAGCTGCGAGGTTCAAGTGTTAGGAATCCTTCTCTCTGTGTGTATGTGTGTGTGTGTGTGTGTGTGTGTGTATGTGAGTGTATGTGAGTGTATGTGAGTGTATGTGAGTGTATGTGAGTGTATGTGTGTGTATGTGTGTGTGTGTGGCTTTGTGTATGGAGATGTTTCCAAGGGATAAATTGATGGCGTCCTCCTAGCAATAGGATTTCCGGGAAGATCTTTGACGGGCATACAACACTAATTGGATCGGTCTTTGTTCTCGGACTTGTTGTTGTTGTCGCCGTACAGAGAAAATGGAAATCTCGGTCAATATTTTGGGATCGGAAGCCAACCGAGGGATCGATGTCTTCAGGGTAACAAGGCAAATGCGTTTCGGTGGGATACGGACGTATCTGGATCGTGTACAGATGATGATTAATATCTCAATCAGCATCTTGAATCAGACAACCAGACCCGTTTGAGCGTCTCCAGGTGAACTCGGAGGCGCCGTTTTGTTGAGTTACGACGTGTAGGTGGCGTTGCAACGAAACTCGGTTATTCTGTACCGTCATCGTTGTTGTTGCTGTGCTTTGCGCTAGGCGATCGATGTAAGTTGTGGTCTTGGATAAGGCAACTATCGATGGGTGACTTGCAGTTGGTTTAGAATAGTGCTTAGCACAGTCGAATGGTGGGCGTCGGTATCGTGGTACCAGATGTGGTGTCACTGTGATCGCGACACGGGAAATAAAATCCTGGGAACTTGTGTTCTTGAATGGAGGGATTGCTATCGGCGTGTCCGAAAAGCAACAGGGCTTCTATTAAAGACGAAATGCTTGTCCGTTGGTAGTCTTTATCGTGTAATCAGATCAGAGAACTATCAAATTGTCGTCTGACGATTGTTGATTGGTCTTTGTCGGATTGTTACGGCGGGTGCTTCTACTGTCGGTCTTCTTTTGCAAGCTTGCAATAAGCTTGCGACTGTTAATCTGTTAATTTCCTTCTGAATGTGGCTGCAGAGCTGACTCAGTCCAAAGGCGGAGAAGAACAACAGGAGCAATAGCTGCAGGCCGGTGGAGGTGCCGGTCTGTTGGGTCTAATATTTCTCTGATATCCACTACGGCCAAACATGGCTCTTGCTCGGCCAGGTCTATTCTAACTACCAAGTTTTGGCTCAGTCATTTAGACCCTAGGCTACTTGTAGTTCTACAATGAGGTTGCAGGGCAACCGATGCAAGCTTTAAGGTTGAATAATCAAATAATCTAAACGTATGACATAAAGAGCATGAGCTTGCTGGGGAGCAAGATAGCTCTTTTAATGCAGAGAAAGAACGTACTATCGCTAATACAGCACTGTAGAATCACTGTTTCTTATGCAGTTAATTCAGCAGAAAACAGATTCATCACTTGAACCTCTGCTGTCTTATCTTGAAAACAACACAGCTTAATAAAAGATTGCATGGAAAATATGCAAACCTCTACGGTGTGTTCCTTCTAGTGTTACATATCAAACTTCGATCATGAAACAGAGAAAGAATGAGCCTTACCGGTCATTTTCCATATATATGTGACCTGATGGTAATATTCCAATCCTGCATGCAAAATACATAATCTGTTGGGCCTCATTATTTCCAAATAATACATAACCTGTAGGGCCTCATTATTCCTGGACATGTTTGATTTGATTGCACCTTGATTGTACCTCGGTTTTGGACGCGAAGGAATTTAATATTTCACATTCTACATTCATACAGCCCATACATTTCTACATAGATACAATACGTCCGAGAACTGTTTCTCTACCCCCCGGGGGCTATCGCGCGGTATTTTCAAAATTCCCTACCCTATTTTTAAAATTCCCTGCCTTCTGAGCTCGCGTGTTTACTAAAATACCTCGCGTGTCGCGCGCTTCTCCTTTCCAGACAATATCTCATTGATCCCTATCTGGATCATCACCTAAAACTCACTGTCGACTTGGTGGAATAAAAATTATCAATTAAATAACAATTTCAGGGTTAGGGATATCATAAAGTTGCCGTGATGATCAATATTTTGTGTCAAACTTTGTACGCACAAACAATTTTCTCTCATCTTCGCAACATGCTGTTAACTGCACTTAGTAACACACTGTGTGCAAAATACCACAATAAATACACAGTACAAAAACCATGTACAAGTCTACAGGTAATGAACATATGTGTGCTTTGTACATTGAAATCTCTTCAAAAACAGAACAAGTGAAAAGACCATGCAAACACAGCAGAAAAACCCTCAAAGACATGATTTATTTTTTACAGGAATTCTGATCATCAAAATCACCGATGTCATTAAACCATTTTGACGACCCTGCAATGACCCTTCTGTTTCTCCTTCACTAGAACAGACCATGAAGGTTCACCACCATACAAATAGTACAAAATGACACCAACTCAAATACCTACATGTTACTCTACTTCATTTTTTATTGGGAAGGGTATTTAAACGGCAATCAAGCGCCGTTTTGAGCAGCGTTTTGAGCAGCAGGAAGCCAGCAGCAAGCAGCGGCGTTTGGAGTGGCGTTTTGAAGCAGCGTTTTGGAGCAGCAGGAAGCCAGCAGCGAGCAGCGGCATTTCCAGCGGCGTTTTGGAGCAGCAGGAAGCCAGCAGCGAGCAGTGGCGTTTCCAGCGGCGTTTTGGAGCAGCAGGAAGCCAGCAGCCAGCAGCAGCGTTTCGAGCAGCGTTTTGAAGGAGCCGCAGGAAGCCAGCAGCCAGCAGCCAGCAGCCACCAGCGGCGTTTTGAGCGGCGTTTTGGAGCAGCGTTTTGAGCGGCGTTGCAAGCGGCGTTTCGAGCAGTAGGAAGCCAGCAGGCAAGCAGTGGCGTTTTGGAGCAGCAGGAAGCCAGTAGCCAGCAGCGGCGTTTCGAGCGGCGTTTTGGAGGATTAGCAGGAAGCCAGCAGCCAGCAGCGGCGTTTCAAGCAGCAAGAAGCCAGCAGCCAGCAGCGGTGTTTTGGAGCAGCAGGTAGCCAGCCGGCAGCAGCCAGCAGCGGCGTTTCAACCAGCGTTCCAAACAGCAGGAAGCCAGCAGCGAGCAGCGGCGTTTGGAGCGGCGATAGCACAACTAGCAACAGCAACAGCGACTAGCGAGAGCAGCGACTAGCGAGAGCAAGAGCAACAGGGACTAGCGAGAGCAACAGGGACTAGCGAGAGCAATAGCAACTAGCGAGAGCAACAGCAATAGCGATTAGCGAGAGCAACAGCAACAGCAACGGCAAACTTTGGCACCAATATCGACGACTCGATAGTTCTCTGATCCGGTCAACACGGCAACAGCGAGAGCAATCCGCCACAGCGAGAGCAACAGCTATCGTTGGCACCACGTATTCGTCATCTCCTCCTCCAAACGGCGCTTCTCCTCCTCCAACAGCAATGTGTCTCCTCCTCCAAATGGCGCTGCTCCTCCTTCTCCAATGGCAAGTCGTCTTCTCCTCCAACGGCGCGAGAGCGGCAGCGGACTGTCCATCACATCAATCTGACCCATCGATCCGTCTCCTCCAACGGCGCTCGTCCTCCTCTAAGAAAAAGTAACAGAACGGCGTTGTTAGAATAATGTTTCAAATTCGTTTGATTGGCAAATTCCGTTGTTCCGATCCGTACCTATGAAAAGAAGAAGAAAAACAGAAGGGAGGAAATACATTATCAGCAATGCCGGAGGCAGTATAATCATTGTCTATCTATCTCATTTGTACCGTTGCTTGTTCCAACAATTGTTGTTCTGGCAATCTTTGTTGTTCCGACAATCGTTGTTCCGACAATCGTCCCGATGAAATTGTTGTTGTTGCTGCTGCCATTGATTTGCAGCCTTCTTACTCCTCTATCACGAAAAACAGTACCTCGTGCCTGTTGATATAGAA
This sequence comes from Pseudo-nitzschia multiseries, assembly GCA_037355745.1. Classification (NCBI taxonomy): domain Eukaryota; phylum Bacillariophyta; class Bacillariophyceae; order Bacillariales; family Bacillariaceae; genus Pseudo-nitzschia; species Pseudo-nitzschia multiseries. The sequence continues at coordinate 1,880,503 of CM074788.1, forward strand.
GCAATGGATAGAGATTTATTGCTTTCAAGACATATATGTTTGGGGGCCAATTCAAACAATATCTATCAGCAAACCACCTCTTGTCCAATGCGAGCTAATTCTTTTTCCAGTACAAGGCTGTTATTTCAGACTAAAATAATCGAGCACGGATAACCTGCCTAATGCTGATCAACGATCAAGGGATCATTGAACAGGATTAAGTGGAATCCCATGTTCACAGACGGAGTGCCAATTATCAACTCTACTCAAATAAGTTGGGTAAGATTATGAAAGGAAAGGTAGAAAAAGTGATTTTTTTTGTCGCGAGGTAGAAAAGAAAATTACTGTGTGTTTGTGTGAGAGAGATTTTTTTTGGTCGCGAGGATCGAAATCATCAATATACGATGAGGATACTTAAACTTGTGTAGAATTCTACATGTTTTTTGTACTAGTGTAGAATTCTACACGTTTTTTGTACTAGATAATTCCTAGTATTGAATCCGCGTAGGTTTCTACACCTGTAGATTCGTACACGCTTACTAGAAAATTCCTAGTAGTTAACCTGCGTAGGTTTCTACGCGAGTAGATTCGTACACGATTTTCGTACTAGATACATACTAGTATTGAATCTGTGTAGGTTTCTACGCAAGTAGATTTCTACACGCTTTTCGTACTAGATACATACTAGTATTGAATCGCCGTAGGTTTCTATGCCTGTAGACTCGTACACGCTTTTTGTACTAGATAATTCATAGTATTGAATCGGCATAGATTTCTACGCGAGTAGATTTCTACACGCTTTTTGTACTAAATAAACACTAGTATTGAATCCGAGTAGGTTTCTATACAAGTAGATTTCTACACGCTTTTTGTACTAGAAAATTCCTAGTATTGAACCTGCGTAAGTTCTCGGACGTAGGTTTCGACGCGAGTAGATTACTACACGCTTGTTGTACTAGATACATACTAGTAGTGGATCCGCGTAGGTTTCTACGCGAGTAGATTCCTACACGCTTGTTATACTAGATACATACTAGTATTGAATCCGCGTAGGATTCTACACAAGTAGATTACTACACACTTGTTGTACAAGATACATACTAGTATTGAGTCCGCATAGGTTTCTACGCGAGTAGATTAATACACTCTTTTTATACTAGATACATACTAGTATTGAATCCGCGTAGGTTTCTACGCGAGTAGATTAATACACTCTTTTTATACTAGATACATACTAGTATTGAATCCGCGTAGGTTTCTACGCGACTAGATTACAAGTTGCTTGTTGTACTAGATAAAACTTATTGGGTAATGACTACAAAAGTATCTGGTCCAAGCCATGAATACATTCATCATGACCCATCAAATGCATATTGGGAACAACTTTGTCACACAGAATGCCCAAAATGTTGAGGTTTGACTCTACAAATGGCAAACATGGGGGTATTTTTGGTGCAATTCCAGGGCACAAACTGACTTATTGGGTAATGACTCCAAAAGTATCTGGTCCAAGCCATGAATACATTCATCATGACCCATCAAATGCATATTGGGAATTGATGTAGCGAGCCGAATGAAAGTAATGGTAGTGCCACGTGGCACTCCCTACAACCGGTAGAGAGCCAGACCGGGGGAAAACCTAGTAGAAATCTAGTAGATTTCACTATCACTGAAACCAGCTTCTAAGCACACGCTTAGACCCCCGATAGCCTCAACAAGCCAGCAAAGGATTCCTCCAGCAAAGCGCAAGCCTACCACACGCCCTACCAGAAGGAATACGATCTATACGATCGATTTCCCTGTATCACTAAAACCAGCTTCTAAGCACACGCTCGAACCTCGAGTAGCCGTAACAAGCCGGCAAAGGATTCCCCCAGCAAACGCAAGCCTACTACACGCCCTTCCAAAAGGGATATGATCGATTCCCTGTATCACCGGATAAGATGTATCACTGTGTCACTGTATCACGGTAGCTCGTATGAATGGATCGCTTGCGACCGAAAGACGCGTCTGCAATCGAAATTTATAGGCTAGCACTAGAACAAGCCTGTAAAGGATCATCCCTCCCGGAAAAGCAAGCAGCTCACTCTTTCTGTTCCTAAAACGATTAGTAATAGAATAAGTAAAAAGGCTTACACGTCCAGGTCCAATAGTCATCCCTATTGTACCCGTACAAGCCTACCAATTCGATAGTCATCCCTATCGAAACAAGTAGTAGTCATACTACTACTAGCGCATCGCCTGTCCCAGGAAGCACACGCGGCTTGCCCTACCAATCACCACAACGAGAACAAGCCATTCTCTCCACAGCCACCGACGACTCACACCCCATCCAGACTACGTATCGATACTAGTCCATCGAGCCACTATCAAGTACGGCGAATTGACAATCGCGTCCATCACCCAGCAGTCTCCTCCACGCACCAAGAGATGTTGACCTACTCAGAGTACTTTCGCGCTACCCCGAGCCCGTTTGGGAGCTCAGCTGAGCGCAACAAGGCCTACTCCACCATCTTTAGCTACTTCACGCTGGCCTCTCCCCCTCAGGTCCTCTTGGAACATCTCCTCAACCTCTTTGAAGCTGAGGCTGTGGGCGCGCTAGGGATCTTTGTAGCTGACTCCCAAGGCCTGCCCTGCCTCCGATTGGTGCATGGCCTTCGAAAGTACCCGGGGCCCTTGGCTCAACACAGCCCCAACAAAAACAAGGCCTTTGGGTACTTGGATGACAACGAAGGGGAAGCTGGGGAACTGGTTCTAGTAGATGCAGCCATGCTGTCCCCCACCATAGCCACCCGGGTGCTAACCCTGGATCATCATCTGGCAGAGTTGGAGGTGCACCCAGGAAGACTGTCCATCCCAGTGATACCAGAAGGGACCGGCCATTCCGAATTGATACAGGCCCACAAGTCTTTCTTCATCCCCTTTGAGTTGGTGCATTTTCTCTTGGGCAAGGGGCTCTCTCCAAAACAAGCCATGGAGGTCCTCCATCCTCAGCTTAACAGGGCGGGGCTAATGGAGTCCTGCACCCCCCTGTTCAACACTCTCCGGTTGGCCGGGACTACAGCTACAGAACCCGGGGGCAACCCCAAGCTCCTGCAGCCAGGTCCCTTCTTTCGAAGTGAGACAGGCCTTACCAACTACATGAAGCTCAAGGTGATGTACCGGGACCTGCCAGAATTGAAGCGACCTTGGGATCCACCTGGAGACCCGGCACTCACAGCAGCAGTCACAGCCCTCACCGACCACCAACTAAAGCTAAGTGAGAATATGGACCACAAGCGATCACAGTCAGTGAGGACCACTTGGGGCCCCTTGTACACCCAGCGCTTGCTTCTGCTCTGTGGTAAACAGGAGGAAGCGAACCTCCCCTCCATCTACCAGGCCTGGGCTCAAAAGAGCAAGCACGAGAGGACCCACATGATTTTCCAAAGCCAAGTGGCAGCCAGGGCATCTGAGTTGGGGATCCAAGCCCCCTTGATTACCACCGCTGCTCTCAAGAGGTTCCAGGATGGCAACTTCCATGGTACTGATCCCTTTGATGTGGCAGATGGAATACTCCCCATGGCTTTCACACCCCCAGGTGGGTCTGCCGCCACCCTGAAAAGGGAGCAGGAGGCAGCCGCCACCGTGGCAGCATATGACACTATGATCTCCACTGAAGGCAATTCCCTCACCTTGAAGGACTCCTTGGAGCTTCAGAAGACAAAGGCCTACATCCCTGTCGACTGGACGGAAGCCACCACCCAGCTGGAGAGCTACCTGGCGGTCCTAGCCACCATCCTAGGACTCAACCATGATGTCGTCACCAGCTACCAACAAGGCCTCCGCAGGCTCAAGATCCAGCAGATGCCCCTCCGAAGAGCAATTGCAGATGAGGTGGGAGAATTCCTCACCCCTGCCATTGTAGTCTACTACTTCCAAATCCGAGTCAGGGGGTGGCTTGAGGAGCAGTGGGAAGCAGCCTCCATCCTTCCCTCCCTGGACTTTGGGGTGGACTTCCACACCTTCAGGATGAGCCAGAACCTCAACTGGCTCCCCAATGTCTCCAATGTGGCTGCCCTGAGACTGCTACGACGACTGGATCCCCCTCCATCCCCCACCAAGGCAGGCGCCAAGGGAAATAGCCACAACAACAACAGCCCCAGTCCCTCCAGCAGCCCGGGAGTCCGCAACCCGGCCGGAGGGACTCAACAAACACGACTCACCAACCCACACCGGGACTCCCACCTGCAAGACAGCGCCCATCCCATTGTCAAGAAACTGGAGTCGGCAAAAATGAGGGAAGCCATCCAAACTATGAGAGACAAAGGGAAAGGCCCCCTCTCCAGACCAGATGGCCAAGAGAGATGCCACTCGTGGCACATCAAGGGGGCCTGCTTCAGCAGCTGCAAGCACATCTATGACCACGTGGCCATCACTCCCACCGAGCAAGATCAACTCTGGCAATGGTGCCAAGAGGCATACGCCTGACAAGTCGGCAAGCACCATCCGACTTATGGCGTCGCGCCCTCCACACCAACCCGGGGGGGGATCATACTACGTAACCAGCCATCATCTAATCACGAATCTAATTCTCACTTACGAATCACACATGAATTAGGTAAGCCCAAACAGCACTCGCGCGCATGTACTCCCCTCGACTTGTATGTGCCTTCATCCCCCACTTCTACACGTTCTACAGATTCCACAGAAGCGCCCACCATCCCCTTGGAAGAAGCGCCCCCCGGCCCACCAAGTCCTTCATCCACCTCCTCCTCCACATTGCCTGGGTCCGATCTCCTAGTCACTGCGACCCTATTGCCTTTGCCTAGGCCCGAGCTCCTAGTCAAGGCCAATCCATTGCCTAGGCCCGAGCTCCTAGTCACCCCAACACCGACGCCTAGGCCCGAGCTCCTAGTCAACCCCACCCCGGCGCCTAGGCCCGAGCTCCTAGTCACCCCCACACCGACGCCGGATCCACTCGTCACGGCACCACTCTCCTTTCCCATAGTCACTGCATCCCCCTACGACAGGCTGGACGCATCCCCCTACCCCGTCGACAGGCTGGACGTGCACATCAACCGAGCTATCAACGTCTACAACCACAGCGCGAGCTGGGGGGACTTCATCCGGACCATCCGAGGACAAGGTGATATCCACCCACATGTGGGTACTCTCCCCCATCCAGCCAGTGGCATCCTAGCCCAATTTGGGAAGGAAGGCACCCCAGCATCCATGACTGGACTTTCTTGGGACCCAGCCAGGATTGCGACAGCCATCAGCAGAGGGCCACACCAATCCTCCCACCTGGGCATTGACTTCCTTCGCGAGGAGTATGCCGACATGATGGACAAACAACAATGGACTGTCCTCCCAGCCAGCCTCATCCAAGACCTTCCAAACCTCCGGCTAAGTCCACTGGGGCTAGTCCCCCAGCGAGGCCGGCGCCCCCGAATGATCTCAGATTACACCTACTCTGAAGTTAACCAAGACACCATCCCTCTAGCCCCAGCAGAAGCCATGCAATTTGGCCACACCCTTCCCCGGCTCCTCACCAAGCTGCACCGGGCAAACCCTCGGTTTGGCCCAGTCTACATGTCCAAGATAGACCTAGCTGATGGATTCTACCGGGTCCAGTTGAAACCAGAAGACACCATGAAGCTAGGAGTGCTGTTCCCTTCCAGAAAGGGCGAGCCACCCCTCATTGGAATCCCCCTCACCAACCCCATGGGGTGGAAATCCAGCCCACCGAACTTCTGTGCCTTTACAGAAACCATTGCAGACTTGGCCAATGCCACCCTCTCCACAGGGCTGGCAGAGGCCAGGATCACACCCCATCGACTGGATCTCCCCTCTGAAGCCACGCCCGCCGCGCCTCCAGCTCCCCCAGATAAGCCTCCCGCACCAACAGCGCCCACGCCTGCCGCTACTGCCCCTACGGTGCCCCATCTGCCCACTCCTCATAGTACCACTCCCAGCAAGAAGCCGGTGCGATACTGGGATGTCTATGTGGATGACTTCTGTGGCCTTGCTCAGGGCTACCAATGGACCCGACGCGCCATCAAGAGGGTGCTCTTCCAGTCTCTGGACAAAGTCTTCCGGCCCCTGGATGCCTCTGACACTCCCTTCAGACAGGAACCAGCCTCCCTCAAGAAAATGCGCCAAGGGGACGCCAGGTGGACCACCAAGCAAGTCATTCTGGGCTGGCTCATTGATTCCATCAACAAAACCATCAGCCTTCCTCCCCATCGAGTGGCCCGGCTACAGGAGATTCTTCATTCAATTTCCCCCAACCAGCGCCATGTTCCTATCAAACAATGGCACCAAGTCCTTGGGGAACTCCGATCGATGGCCCTTGCCATCCCTGGCGCCATTGGCCTCTTCTCCATCCTCCAAGAAGCCTTCCGACACCAGGAACCAGGAAGGCAGCGCCTCCGCCTCACCAAGCGCGTCCATAGCTTCCTTCGGGACTTCCAATGGCTGGCCAATGATTTATCCAACAGGCCTACTTCCATTGCGGAACTGGTGCCAGATCCTTTCCCTGCCACCATGGGCGCTTGTGATGCCTCTGGTCTGGGCATGGGGGGCATTCATTTTGTCCCCCTTCCCACCGGCGCAGTGCAGCCCATCATGTGGAGGCAGGCCTTCCCCAAATGGGTCTCCTCCCAACTAGTCACCTTGGACAACCCCAATGGCACCATCAACAACAGTATTAAATTCCTTCCGTGTCTAAGTTGGTAGAGGTACGAGATCGAAAATAATGAGACCTCGAAAATTACCGGGCTCATTCTCATGATCGAGAATCGATACTTAACTGGAGAAGAAGAATCGATCGTCACCCAAGTTCGATACTTAGTGATCCAAGAAAGAACACATGCCGGATATTAGCATATGCTATATTTTGTTAAGTGTTCTGTTTTCAAGAAAAGACAGCAGAGGTTCGAAGCGCTGCTCACGAACTTGTTTATCCGCTGTGTAAAAATACGTGTTGTATTAGCGGCAACACGCTTTAAAGCGATAACTTGCTCTCCAGCAGCAAGCCAATACGCTTATACTTTTAGATTATTTGATTATTCAACCTTAAACCTTGCATCGGACGTTCTTGCGTCCTACTGTAGAACTACAAGCCTAAGATCTATCTGATTGCGTCGGTACCGATAGTCAGAATAGATCTGGTTGGATTAGCATTCAACCGTAGTGGATATCAGAGAAATATTAGACCAAAACAGACCGGCACCTCAACCGGCCTGCAGCTAAAGCTCCTGTTGCCCTTCTTTGCCTTTGGATTGAATCAGCTCAACAGCCAGTTTCAAAAGGAATTTAACAAACAGTGACCTTGAGCTTGCGGGTTCCATTGCCCACAATGACATCCTTGCCCAAGCTGCTTGTGTCCAATCCAGAACCACCCACAACTGCTACGGCAACACAGCAGCTGTCTATTGGCAAAGGAAAGGCGCCACCACCACCACCGGCCCTGCCGCTTACCTCCTGCGAATTCAGTCCATGCACCAGCGTCTCCACCAATATGTCCCCCTCAGGGATTACATCCCTGGCCCTGTGAATCACCTGGCGGATTTGCTCTCTCGCTCTGACATCTCTGACACTGCCCTTCTCAATCATTTCAACACCAACTACCCCCAGGACTTGCCCTGGATCTTATGTCCCCTGCAGCCTCCCATGCATTCTGCTCTGACCTTGGCTCTATCCAGGAGACCATGCGCGCTTCAGTCACTGAGCTCTATGCCAAGCGCAAGGATGCCCATTGGAATCAATGGGTTCAATTCTGTTTGTCTCAAGGCTTTGAACCAACCCTCCACTTGGTTACAGATCCAATCCCCATCCTCCAAGTCTTTGCCCAGCGCCTCCATGATGGCCGACTCTCATATAGCTGCAAAAATCAGATCTCGCACAGTATCGGACACCCTCAGGTCAGTGGACCAGACGCTGGCCTGCTTGGGGTCCAAAGACCCCCGCACCAACTCTACCGGCAGTCTTGACTTCAGGCTAACTGCCCAGTTCAAGGCGTATGCCAAGCTCGACCCAGCCCCTTGCCGGGTCAAACCAGTCCCAATCACCCTTGTCATGCATGCGCTCCGCTTTGCATACCATGACCACCCTTCCCCTACCAGACAGGCCATTACCAACATGATCTGCATAACCTTCTTTTTCTGTCTGCGCCCTGGTGAGTACACTGGTACTACCAGGGACGACCAAGCCTTCCACCTCAAGGAGGTCTCCTTCTATCTTGGCTCCAAAATTGTCCAGCATGATGGCCCCGAACATGAGCTCCTTGCTGCTACCTCTGTCACCCTGACATTCACCACACAGAAGAATGGGGACAAAGGTGAGGTAGTTGCTCATGCCAGGAGTGGTGACTGCCTCTGCTGCCCTGTAGCAGCATGCGCGCGCCAAGTGCTCCACCTCAGGGGCTGCTGCACTAGCACCCACCCCTTCAGCCCAGACCTAAAGCTCGCCAGTTACTTTGACAATGGGGTTCTCACCCTGGTTTGCGCAGCAACGGTCACCTCCTCCATGAGAGTCTATGCCCAGACCCTCTACCAGACCACAGGCATCTCCCCTGCAGCAATCTCTGCTCGCTCCCTTCGAGCGGGGGGAGCCATGGCCCTCCTACAGGGCAAGTGCAACTCTAATGTCATCAAGCTTCTTGCCCAATGGCACAGTGACTGCATGATGAGGTATTTGCACCAGCAGTCCCTCCCCATCTTCCAGAATCTTGCCTCTGTCATGTTCAACAATGGAACATACTCCTTCCTGCCAGAAGAGTGGGTGCCGGCTGCCGCCCCCACTCCCCCTGGCAGCTCTCTCTGATTCCTCTTGGGGAATCTCCCACCCTCGCAGTCTGGCCTTCCTGTCTCCTCCAGGTCCAGTCTCCATCCAGCTCCCACCCTGTGGCTTGTGGCCTAATGGCAGAAAAGGCTTAACAGCCAAAGGCTTAACTGCCCAAGCTGTTAAGCCAGGCTGTGCGCCGGTGTGTGTGGGCACAGCAAACTAAGGGACCGGACTACAGCCTGCAAAACAACCAACAGGCTGGAGTTCCCGGCTCCCCCTCTAGCATTTGCTTAACCCACCAACACACCCATGAACTACAAGCATTGCACATACAGTACTACAAGTAGGCTGGCTACTGAGGCTATCACGAATGTAGTGAGTGATAGCAACTTTGCCCCACAGAATGCCCAAAATGTGTTGTCGGTCAAAAATACACGTACCCTACTTACGTACATTCTATAGGAATTATATCCAATCTACACTTGAAAAGTTACTTATACTCCTCCAGAGATAAAAATGACTTCAAGTATCCAGACATTTAGGTCACATCATGTGTTCTCTGTCTCATGACGAATTACACATGATCGATGACCGGTTTAGACATCCCTACATACAACACTAACACAAGGATACCGGTCGAATACAGTAAAATACACAGTAAAAATAAGAGCCTCTCTCTGAGCTCATATCTCTTTAAATTTCAATTATCCTATACCTTTCGGTCGATTTTTAGAGTTACAACAGGCTATAGAGCCCTTATGACTCACACGATTGCTCCCCATCCGTAGGATCGTGTATACCTTGAGCTATCTATCTCCGGCCGTTCAGCACCTCCACTGTCGGTTAAATCCAGAGGAAATTTGTAGTGACGCCCATCCGTGTGCTACACTTCGGCCTCCTCCCCTTCTTTCTCTCCTTTTCTTCTCCTTGCTCGTGTATCAAGGGGTGTATCTACAGATCCTTCTACCCAGAATCTTCTTCTGTAGTACAGGACCAAGCAACCGTATCAAGGGGTGTATCTACAGATCATTCTACCAAGAATCTCCTTCTGTAATACACATCTAAGGACGGCGATAGAACGATTACGATTACGTTAATACAAACTAAAGACCACCGCCGTCTTTAATGAAAGCCCATTGCACCGGACATGCCGATTGCAATCACCCATCCTTTTCTTCCGCGTCCATCATCCCCATAAAGGACCATCGACACCCTTTTGATTGTGCTAAGCACTTCTTTATACAACAATACAACAGACTGCAACTCATCCTTCGACAGTTGCTTTAACTCCCCTCGACCGTTCTTTGGTTCCTCCGACGAACGTCCTCTCCGGTCACTCCGACGGCCTTTTTTCGAAATCTCGATATCTCGATAATCAATCAATTGCTCCGCGCAACGCCGAGCAATTCCAATCAAACAGCCATCTCTATCCCGTTTACCTCCACAGCCTACAACGACGACAACCGTCAATTGCACGACCCTTTGGTCCTTTCCTCGGATCCTTCTTCACCGTCTTCTTCCTTCTACGGAACATTCCTTTGGTCTTTTCCGCACCTCCGCGGAACATCCCAACGGTCTTTCGATATTTCACCTCCACGGCCTACAAAACAACTCCTACACAATTGCTTAGCGCAACGCCTTGCAATTGTGACCCAACCGACGATTATTTCTCCGACGAGCGTTCCTTCGGCCCTTTCTTTGGAACATTCCTTCTTCGGAACCTTCCTTTGGGAATCCCTGTAAACCCAACACCGACGTTTGTTCCTCCTTCAGAACATTCCTTCGGTCATCCCTTGGACACGGCCGCACCTCCGCTCGGTCATTTTGTCTATCACACCGATTAATTGAATAATCACCGCCTCCTCTTTCTTTATCTCCTTTTCTCCTTCTGTAATCCGGTCATTTCGTCGGTTCCGCCAATTATCTTCTTCCGACGCGGATTACCCAAACAAAGCATTCACTAAAGGAATCTCCCTCCGAGTCATCCGGAAACTTCCAACGGCTCCAACAACTTGGATTGGGTGCAAATACAAATTCCTTGCTCCTTCCATTCCACCATTTCTTCGTCTCCACCTGGTCATCGAATCACTTCTCCCTTCGCAGGTTTGACCATCAATTCCCGGTTATTTCTGTTTTTCCGGTCATTGATCCCCGTCTCAACATTTCTTCGGTCATCCCTTTGACACGGCTGCCGCACGTTCGCTCGGTCATTTCGTCAATTCTGCCGGTTAACTCCTTCCTTGGCTATCCCGCACTTGGTTTTTTCCTCGGTACCTGCTCCCTGAAAACGTCCCAGACGACACGTTTGTGGCCGTTGCATTGTAATCGAACGTTCTTCCGATTCCGCTTCATTCTTAGAATCGCGTTCTCCTATTCGTTCTTGCTTCCACCATGGCACAACGAACTGATTGGAACTATGACAACTGGAGTGACTGGAACTATGTCGAAGCCATACAGTTCTCATTTGGAAAACCAGTAGAAGCTGGCAAGAACAATGTCGCCCGAAACCTACTGACAATCATGGTGCTGAGACCCTCAAGCCGAACGCCATCTCCCGAATCAAATCCCTTGTCACCGCAGCCATCATAGAAAATCTCCCTATATCAGAAGTATCTCTCAAATGTAAACTACACATTAGAATGCTTCTGGAACACTCTACCATTTGGTACCTTGACAAGGATACGACAAGGAGACCAGTTCATGACTATCACGCACTTGCTCCTGCAGCAAACGCGGCAAAGCTTCACTATCATCAGTATAAAGATCCTACCATCCAATTGGAATTCAGCATCCAACATTGGGGGTTTGATAAAGAATGGTATCCATATGAATTTGCCAAGGTTTACGATAGAAACAGCAGTGTAGCAACGGCTTCTGAGAAATCCAAGCCTCTGAAACCATTGCCCACCCTCGCGTCATACAACAATCGAGTGGAAAATATCCTAAAATTCTCCAGGAGAATCATCTCCCGCGAAAATGAATTTTGCTTTGACCTACCAGATCCCTATTTTGAATACGTTGCGTTTAAACGAATTTACCGCATGACCTTTCCTCCCATTTACACATGGACATGGAAATACTCCCCCAACAGTGACTCCGTCTCCTTCCACCGAGTCCGATCCAACTCCATCTCCTTCCAACGCGCCACTCCGTCTTCAAGTCCTCCTGCACAATGTCTGAACAAGTCCACTGTGACTCCTCTCCGACGTCACGACAAGTTCACTGCAACCGCACTACCTGTAACCCCATCTACATTGCCCAGCTCGGACCATCATTCTGCCCCGCCTTGGGGACCAACCAACTTTGTATGGACCTTCAATCCTCAGAATGAAATTGCAACATTCCGCCACTTGCCAAAATCAGCTCCCTCACCCTCACCACAGCCTCCGATGTACGATCGGCTGATGCCATCTGAGACACTTGCTGAGGACACTGACCGTCCACACCCCGCTCCTGCATACATCCGATCATTGCAATCTCCATGCCATAATCACATTCTCTCCAGACCGAATCATCCGCCTGTCCTTCGGCTCTCCAAACGCCATCGGGATGCCCTCAAGGTCAAGCTGTATCATCTATATGCCAACATCTTGTCGATGAATTGGTTTTACGACACTTTTGACTGAACATTGCAACCAACTGCAACTTCCCCATCCAAAGGCAGTTGCTCTACCCCACCAAATTACCTCCCTCGTCAAGTACAAACGACGAATCCGTTTCCTCCCATCATATGAGGATTTGTCTCCTCCATTCTGGCTGATACCACCATCTCCGGATCGAGAGGACCTTGTTGGCATCACATTCGATTGAAAAAGCCGACGAAACGAAACAAAAACTGAGGTGCGATGATCAAGCGTTAGAATCAAACGCACCTCCACTACTTGGAAATCCTTAAGTGGTACAAATGATATCACCTACGGCTACAAACAAGAGAGGATAATCGGTTAGAAACAAGAATTATCCAAAGACCTGAACGATAAGTAAACACTTGGAACGCTTAAGTACATTCAAAAGAATCTACTTGATATCCCGTGAGGAAATTACTTATTGCAATCAAGAACATCAATATCGATTCTCTTCTCCAATCAACAAATCCGCCTCCGTGTTGATCATCATTGCTGTGTTTAGCTCTACGATGATTTTTTCTGCATGGCGCTCAATTTGGACATGCACGTGCACCAATTCCAGAATTTTTTTTCTTGATACACTTTAAGAAATTTACTTATACGTCTCTGGCCATTTATGTACCGTGCTCCAAGGCTACAAGCGATGTCCAGTATTGAGATCCCACTGAAAACACATCACTGAACCGCCTGATAATTCACCACTCCTCCACTCAGTGCCGAATCAAGGGGTGTGTTGCCGGTTCCGACGAATTCACGGAACTTACTTAAGACAACGAGATGATTCAAAGATTAATTAACATGCGAGCTAGATGAGATCTAATACAGAAGGAATCTACTAGTCGGCTTTGGTTCCGTTCTTCAATCCTTGACTTGATATTCTCCTTACATTCCTTCAGACCAATCCTCTCCTACGGCATCAAATAATTGGATGGTGTGATCATAACTCTGTTCTTCGATCCTCCCTTTGAATCATTCAAGCAGTTGCAATCGCTTCTGAACCATCCAAACAAATCCAATGCTTACAATTAGATTCTACGATAAGCCAATCTCATCTTTGCAAATATGCCTCCCATCTGTTGAGATTCACAATTGATCCTTCCTCTCCAGTTCAATCAATCCACCCCATCAGTAATCGATTCATTTCATTCTATTCGACGATTGAATTGAACCTAAGACCACAGTCGATCGGTCCTCTCTTCACCGATCTCTTTGACAGAGTTGTTCGATCTCTACTGATCGAGTTTCTTTGAGTCGATTCAGATTCCCCAATCTCCTTTCCAGGATACGCATCAATATTCCGTCTTGTCTCCAATTTGATTCAATTTGTATGAATCAAGGGGTGTGTCACCGGTTCATGTAACCCCACCACAAGCAGATTCCAGGAATTTACTTGATATCCAGCATCGTCTCCCTACAACAATACCATTTGATCTTATTTGACAATTCTGATTCTCCATTCTACCATTCGATCGGCGATACATTCGATCCTGCGTCTACAACTATGCGCCAATCTCCTCCCTACAATTTGGTTCTACGATCTGATATACGATGATTCAATCCTCGACGTTTGACTTCATTCTACGTATAATCAATCGCATACCCCTCTGTCGATGATCAACAACTCCAGCTTAATCAATTTGATCTTTATCCCATCCGCGATATCAAACAGGCATTGTCCACCCATTCTCTTGTCATCATTGATCTCCCCTCCGTTAGATCATCAATCATTCCTTCCTCTCCAGTTCAATCAATCCGTCTCATCGCTAATCAACTCGTTTGATTCTATTCATTGATTGAATTGAACCTGTCGATCCCTTCTTCTCTCCAATTTTGGATTCCACCATGCCCGATTCCGTCTTCCTCTTCTCCAAGGACACGTCTCTTCGCGATTGCACATGGCTCCAGTACAGGGACATTCTGATCAAACCCTCCGATAGTGATTGATTACGAGTGACGACATCCATTCTACTCGTTGATCTCCCCTCTGTTGGGATCCTCAATGATCAACACCGCCAGCTCAATCCAACGGTCTTACATTCCCATCGGCCATCACTTGGCCTCTCCACCTTCCAGCTCTCTTTCACGGGCATTTTTCCTTCTGTACCAGACAGCCACCATCACTAGTCCTTGCAACTCTCCGTTCCAATTATGGACGGCACACATTCCGGCACAATATGTCCGCAATGCGCCTCATTTCACTCGATCGCCTCCATACAAATTCCCAAATCCGCTTCTCGATAGCACATGTCTACTCCCTTCCAGTCGACTCAAGCATCCTATTTGATCTCTCGTCTTCGATGATGCTCAATCGGCTTCTATTGTGTAGTTTGTCTACCTACACATGCCGCCGTCATTCTGATCGATGCAAATGACCCCGGATCAGGGGGTGTATACCACAATGACAAACTCCGAATCCCTCTTCCCTTTCAAGATTCGCCCGTCATCTCTTTTGCTACAAACGTGATGCTCAAATGAATATCTATTTCTCGACAATATTCCAGTTCCAGATATTGCTTTGATCCATTTCTACGATTCGATCTATGCTCCAACGCTTTCTTGATCCGATTCTACGATTGGACTGTGTTTGATTCAGTCCGTCATTCGCATCTACGACTCCTTTTTGTTTGACGACCGCCTGATTCAATTCCCCGGTCCGACCTACATTCACGCGATACTTATGATTCATTATCTGATCCCTCTATCGCTAATACTGGCTCTGGGCACTCGATCTACCATCGGTTCTTCTCCTCCAACAGGATCACTGTTAGTCGATATTCCTTTGGTTAATTCTTTCTGTCACCGTTCTCGAATGTTCCCTTGGTCATCGTTCCTTCTTCCAACGACGCCCCCGCCGTTCCTTCCTTTCTTCCCCTCCTGCTTGTGAATCAGGGGGTGTATCCACTGTTTCCACACACAGTTCTTTGTTAATCCACAAGCAAGAACGATCCAATCATTCGACAACTTGTACTCTATGCATCGCTTTCTCCTACGTTGATGTCGACTCCATTCGTTTCTACGACGCGTCCCTTTGAAATTCTACGACAAGTCAATCAATTCCTTTATCAATTGATTCTCGAACCTACCATCAATCCCATCTACGATCGATATACACGAGCTTGATTTGATTGAACCGAGGCTATACCTACATCAGCGTTCGATTCTCCGACTTACCGTTGGTCCGTCTTCCTCTTCAAAGACATTCCTCTTGATTCTACGGCATGTCTCTTTGCTTTTCTACGAGTCAATTCTGATTTCCCGATCTCGTCTTCCAAGATATGAATCGCCATCACTTTCTCCACTCTGCTGGCGATCTACGATTTATCTTCCATTCTACGACTTTATTTGACTCCACTCGACAATTCTGATTCCACAATCTACGATTCAATCCCTTCGTCGGCATTTGATAATTCGTTCTAGAATCAATATATCTCCCTCCTTCCAGTTCAAAAATATGAATACATCGCTGTGCTCTTCCATTCACAACGTACGATTCCATCCTACGGCTTGGCGCAGCAATCAATCCTCGACGTTTGACTTTATCCTCGATTTAATTGATCTTTCCACCAAGTCTCCCGTTCGAATTCCATACTTCTCTTGTCATCATTGATCTCCCCTCCGTTAGATCATCAATCAACCCTATGCTTCCATTTTGATCATCATTGCTATGGATTAATCACCTTCAGTTCGATGCTCATCACGACCCTTGGTATCCCCTCCGTTCGTCTCATCCTTGACTTCTACGATTCCATTCGTTTCTACGACACGTCTCTTTGAGATTCTACGACAAGCCAATTCCTCCTCTCGGACGACTCTTTATCCCATCCATGATATCCAATTGATTGTTTCCAACCTGGTTCTACTACCAACATCGTCACGTTGCTGTGCTCTTCCATTCTCTACGTACAATTCTATCCTATGGCTTGGAGCAATCAATCCTACAATCTGATCTACGATCAAACGATTTGCGCCTTCCTCTGTCTCGATCCATCTATCCTACTACGTTGGATCCGATCTCCTCGTCAAGGATATGAATCAATGTTCCATTTTATCTCCAACCGTTTGACTCAACTCAATACTCCATGTGACATTGATAGATTTCAACTTTTGTCCCCTTCGTCGACATTTGACTCTGCAATCTCTTCTTCTTTTTGATATGATTCCACAATTGAATCTAGGACAATCTACGATCGAGCTTCTATGAATCGATTCGGGTTCTCCAAGCTACGTCAATATTTGATCCCTCTGTCGACTGTCGATTGCTTCTTCTACTCCACATTCGAATCGCTTGTCGATGTTCCATTTCTTCCTAAGATCAGCACCAATGTATGATTCTACGGTACAATTGTGAACGATGATCCAATTCTACGATCAAGTTTGTACAAGACGATTAGGATCCCTCAATCAATCCTTTACATCGCCAAGCAAATTGATTTGAAACGAACTACGATTTCGATTCGATTCTATGATTCAACCCCTTCATCAGCGTTTGATATTTGTTTATGGAATTGATAGATCTACTTCCTTCCAAGTCAGATATGAATCCCCTCCGACTCCATTCATTTCCAAGATTGATCAATCGTCGTGGATGCTTCTCACTCTACTCATACGATTGGATTCTCCAATCATGTCGATTCCTACTGTCTCCTACGACTTGATGATTCGTTAGCCATCCAATTGATTGTTTCCAAGGTTCTAAGACCAACTCCGATTGATAACTCTTCTACTGTCAAAACTCCGATTAACCTTCTCATCGGTTTCGCGACCACGGCATACTCGAGCACCTCTCCTTCAATGCTACTCCAATTCTACGACTACGATTACAATCTTCCGATTCGATATCTAAGCTTAAATTTTTAGAGTTCTACAAGATGGAGAACCGACTTGTGATTCAACACTCCTTCACTAAGTGTTGAATCAAGGGGTGTGTTGTTGGTCAAAAATACACGTACCCTACTTACATACATTCTACAGGAATTATATCCAATCTACACTTGAAAAGTTACTTATACTCCTCCAGAGATAAAAATGACTTCAAGTATCCAGACATTTAGGTCACATCATGTGTTCTCTGTCTCATGACGAATTACACATGATCGACGACCGGTATAGACATCCCTACATACAACACTAACACAGGGATACCAATCAAATACAGTAAAATACACAGTAAAATAAGAGCCTCTCTCTGAGCTCATATCTCTTTAAATTTCAATTATCCTATACCTTTCGGTCGATTTTTAGAGTTACAACAAAATGTCGTGGTTTGACTCTCCAAATGCCAAACATGGGGGGACTTTTGGTTCAATTCCTGGGCACAAACTAACTTATTGGGTAATGACTCAAAAAGTATCTGGTCCAAGCCATGAATACATTCATCATGACTCATCAAATGCATA
This sequence comes from Pseudo-nitzschia multiseries, assembly GCA_037355745.1. NCBI lineage: Eukaryota > Bacillariophyta > Bacillariophyceae > Bacillariales > Bacillariaceae > Pseudo-nitzschia > Pseudo-nitzschia multiseries. The sequence continues at coordinate 1,898,273 of CM074788.1, forward strand.
TTGGGAACCACTTTGTCACACAGAATGCCCAAAATGTTGTGGTTTCACTCTCCAAATGGCAGAAATGAGGATATTTTTTGGTCAAATTCCTGGGCACAAACTAACTTATTGGGTAATGACTCAAAAAGTATCTGGTCCAAGCCATGAATACATTCATCATGACTCATCAAATGAATATTGGGAACAACTTTGTCACACAGAATGCCCAAAATGTTGTGGTTTGACTCTCCAAATGGCAAACATGAGGGTATTTTTGGTGCAATTCCTGGGCACAAACTAACTTATTGGGTAATGACTCAAAAAGTATCTGGTCCAAGCCATGAATACATTCATCATGACTCATCAAATGCATATTGGGAACAACTTTGTCACACAGAATGCCCAAAATGTTGTTGTTTGACTCTCCAAATAGCAAACATGGGGGTATTTTTGGTGCAATTCCTGGGCACAAACTTACTTATTGGGTAATGACTCAAAACGTATCTGGTCCAAGCCATGAATACATTTATCACGACTCATCAAATGCATATTGGGAACAACTTTGTCACACAGAATGCCCAAAATATTGTGGTTTGACTCTACAAATGGCAAACATGAGGGTATTTTTGGTGCAATTCCTGGGCACAAACTGAATTATTGGGTAATGACTCCAAAAGTATATGGTCCAAGCCATGAATACATTCATCATGACCCATCAAATGCATATTAGGAACAACTTTGTCACACAGAATGCCCAAAATGTTGAGGTTTGACTCTCCAAATAGCACAAATGAGGGTATTTTTGGTGCAATTCCAGGGCACAAACTAACTTATTGGGTAATGACTCAAAAAGTATCCGGTCCAAGCCATGAATACATTCATCATGACCCATCAAATGCATATTGGGAACAACTTTGCCCCACAGGATGCCCCAAATGTTGTGGTTTGACTCTACAAATGGCAAACATGGGGGTATTTTTGGTTGAATTCCAGTTCACAAACTAACTTATTGGGTAATGACTCAAAAAGTATCCTCCGGTCCAAGCCATGAATACATTTATCACGACTCATCAAATGCATATTGGGAACAACTTTGCCCCACAGAATGCCCAAAATGTTGAGGTTTGACTCTCCAAATGGCAAACATGAGGGTATTTTGGGTGCAAAAATTCAAGGACACAAACTGAATTATTGGGTAATGACTCCAAAAAGTATCTGGTCCAAACCATGAATACATTTATCATGACTCATCAAATGAATATTGGGAACAACTTTGTCACACAGAATGCTGGAAATGTTGTGGTTTCACTCTCCAAATGGCAGAAATGAGGATATTTTTTGGTCAAATTCCAGGGCACCACAAACTGTATTAATGGGTAATGACTCCAAAAGTATCCGGTCCAAGCCATGAATACATTTATCACGACTCATCAAATGCATATTGGGAACAACTTTGCCCCACAGAATGCCCAAAATGTTGTGGTTTGACTCTCCAAATGGCAAACATGAGGGTATTTTGGGTGCAAAAATTCAAGGACACAAACTGACTTATTGGGTAATGACTCCAAAAAGTATCTGGTCCAAGCCATGAATACATTTATCATGACTCATCAAATGAATATTGGGAACAACTTTGTCACACAGAATGCCCAAAATGTTGTGGTTTCACTCTCCAAATGGCAGAAATGAGGATATTTTTTGGTCAAATTCCAGGGCACCACAAACTGTATTAATGGGTAATGACTCCAAAAGTATCCGGTCCAAGCCATGAATACATTTATCATGACTCATCAAATGCATATTGGGAACAACTTTGCCCCACAGAATGCCCAAAATGTTGAGGTTTGACTCTCCAAATGGCAAACATGAGGGTATTTTTGGTGAAATTCCAGGGCACAAACTGACTTATTGGGTAAGGACTCCAAAAATATCCGGTCCAAGCCATGAATACATTTATCATGGCTCATCAAATGCATATTGGGAACAACTTTGTCATACAGAATCCTGGAAATGTTGTGGTTTCACTCTCCAAATAGCAAACATGAGGGTTTTTTGGTTGAATTCCAGTTCACAAACTAACTTATTGGGTAATGACTCAAAAAGTATCCTCCGGTCCAAGCCATGAATACATTTATCATGACTCATCAAATGCATATTGGGAACAACTTTGTCACACAGAATGCTGGAAATGTTGAGGTTTCACACTCCAAATGGCAAACATGAGGGTGTTTTTGGTGCAATTCCAGGGCACAAACAGTCTCATTTGGTAATGACTACCAAAGTTTGCGTACCAGGCCATGAATGCATATCACATGACTCATCAAATGCATGTTGGGAACAACTTTCAAATGCATATTGGGAACCACTTTGCCACACACAGTACAGAAAATGTTGTGGTTTGTAGATACAAATGGCACACAAGACAGTACGGTATGTTAGGTGCAGTCTACGAGATTCTACATGTGACTAGAGGATTGAAATACATAACCTTAGTGTTATCAAAAGTTCCCCTTTTGAAAAATTTATGGCGCGGGAGGGATGGCTTGCACAGGTACGTGATCTCCTTCTACAAATATAGAAGGGCGCGCCCAAGCCAAACAACACACAAAAGAAGTTAGGGCAAACATCATAGTACAGAACCAACGGAAAAACTCTACACACAAAACATCGTACACATACTACACGAAACATCGTACACACACACACACACACACACAAAACACGAAACACAAAACACCGTACACACACACACACACACGAAAATTAAAAAAACCGTAAACACAGGAAACACTTTACACGCACAAGAAAGAACCCGAAAAAATTATTAGTACACACACAAAACCACACAAAAAGAAACACATGATTCTTGATCGACACCGTATTCAGAAAATAAAATAAAAAATATGAATGCTATCAGAAAGACACGACAAGCAAAAAATCTGAGGGAAGGACACTTCGAAACAACAAAACCATCCGGCCCGGTGATCATCAAACTACAGGGGACAACAACGGTAAGAAAAAAAAAGAGTTAAAGCAAACACGGCAATTACTAACAAAGTGTGTAACAGTAATACCACAACTATGAACGCAACAAAGGGCAACAGTGAAAAAATGATACCGACAACACAATTTCTACTACTACAAACATGGAAGAACACAACACCATCAACCAGAGTAACAAACCAGCACTGAGCATCACCAACAAAACCACCACTACAGTAATGAACCAACAGAAAGAAGGAACAAAAACCAATGTGGTAGAGAAAACATCCAACGGAGAATGCTGCGATTTAGAGGATGTTGTGGAACGTGTCATGAAAAAAATCACTGACATAGTGGAACAGGAAGTGGCAAAACACTTACGGCAACTAGAGAGGGAACCACATATAGGGGTGGGAAAGGTAGTAATGGTACCTAAACAAACGGAGGCAACAATGCAGGGAGAGGGGACTTACAATGCCGGCGACACAAGAGAACAAGCAGTAAGTACAATTACAGACGAATATGGGCTTATAACAGACAACGATATGCTTAAGGCTTTGAGTGATATGACTGAAACGTCCGAGAACTGTTTCGCGGGGTTCGAATTTACTTCTCGCGCACAAATTTTGTGCGTGATTTTAACACGGCAATATTTCTGGACACCCTGAAATTCGCGACGATCGTATAAGGGTATATGTAAACTCAGCACTATTTCTGTGCGCGTGATGCACATTACTCTACTCTCAAATAAAAATAATTTATTTCAGTCTCTAGCAGAACCGAATTATTATTCTGTACGAACAACACTTACTTCTATTCACGAATAAAAAAGAAATCTTGAGTCAGTATTAATTCCAAAATATTAATCTACCAAACAACAATTCGATTCTGCTCCCCTAGTTGTGAATTATATTTCTTGACTACAATATTCCCTTTTTAAAATGTAGATTCTATTATGCTTGATTTATTCCTATTGCGACGTATTACGAATCCTCCATTATTTCTAATATTCTCAAAATTAAGTTCAAGATTAGTAGTAGTTTTGTATTATGTATGTACTGTTATTTTCTACATTAGTTCACCCATAGATAAACTTTCATTCATCAATGCTGTTATTGCCGGATCAATATAGACGTTTCTTTTCTTTTTCTTTTTTGGTCCACTACAATTAGTGGAGCTGCTACTAGTAATATTTGCATCGCCCTGCTTATTGTTGGTGTAATTTGTCGAACTTTCGTTCCTAAATCTGTCCCTCATCATTTCTTCCAATTTCCTTCCTGTTTCTGGGTGTTTTCGCATCTCGCCAATTTTGTCGCACAAGTCACTGAACAACTCGCGACCTTCCTCCATCCATCCATTTCTGCTTCCACTGTCTGAATCGCAGAATTTTTTTTTTGTCGCGGAATCGTGGCATCACCCTTTCGCCGCTGCTGGTTCACCCATACATGATGCTCATTGTAGATTAGTACCAATGCAAATGCTTCATCTGCTATAGTAAATATATCACTCAGCAAGTGCCTCTCCTTCCGTTGTTTGAAATTGGAATTTGTCGGATTGATTGCCGACATGATTCTTGTAACAAAATAATAAAAATCTTCATCTTCCGCGTCTTTGTATGTTCTGTATTGAGGGTTTAAAATACCTGTGTTTTCATATTCTGTGTCTTGAATAACTGCAACAGTACCAGGGAATGTGATAGGGACTCGACCTTTTCTGTAATCGTCTGTACGGAAGTATCATAAGTATCAACGGGCAGCATGTTAGTGTTGTCGGACCAAAAATAGATTCTCAAAATCCTAATTTCAACAACCAATTCTCCCACCTGTATTTACCTATCCAGTTTTTTCTCGCTAATGTTTGTGAGTTGTGCCTCAATGCAGTCAGTACTGTCCCTACTCGTTTCCTGTAAAAGGAACAGAATGCCGCAAGTGGAATATTTTGTGGCTTCATAACCGCACTTTCTCCAACAGCTTTATTTATTACAAGCGCCGTTACCTTGTCATTGATAGGGAACTTCATGTTGGGGTACCAATGTTTTTTGACGTAATCCCTTAGCTGCTTCTCCACTCTTTCACTCATATCACTCAAAGCCTTAAGCATATCGTTGTCTATTATAAGTCCATATTCGTCTGTAATTGTACTTACTGCTCGTTCTCTTGTGTCGCCGGCATTGTAACTCCCCTCTCCCTGCATGGTTGCCTCCGTTTGTTTAGGTACCATTACTACCTTTCCCACCCCTATATGTGGTTCCCTCTCTTGTTTCCGTAAGCGTTTTGCCACTTCCTCTGCCAATTTGTCATATTGGATATTTTTCATGACATGTTCGGCAACATCCTCTAAATTGTAGCATTCTCCGTTAGATGTTTTCTCTACCACATTGGTTTTTGTTCCTTCTTTCTGTTGGTTCGTTACTGTAGTGGTGGTTGTGTTGGTAATGGTCAGCGCTGGTTCGTTACTCTGGTTGATGGTGTTTTGTTCTTCCGTGTTTGTAGTAGTAGAAATTGTGTTGTCGGAACCATTTTTTTTACTGTTGCCCTTTGATGCGTTCATAGTTGTGGTATTACTGTTACACACTTTGTTAGTAATTGCGGTGTTTGTTTTCACTCTTTTTTTCTTACCGTTGTTGTCCCCTGTATTTTGATGATCACCGGGCCGGATGGTTTTGTTGTTTCGAAGGGTCTTCCCCTCGGATTTTTTGCTTCGTCGTGTCTTTCTGATAGCATTCATATTTTTTTATTTTATTTTCTGAATACGGTGTTGATCAAGAATCATGTGTTTCTTTTTGTGTGGTTTTGTGTGTGTACTAATAATTTGTCGGGTTGTGTACGGTGTTTTGTGTTGTGTGTGTTGTGTGTGTCGTGTGTGTGTGTGTGTGTACGGTGTTTCGTGTAGTATGTGTACGATGTTTTGTGTGTAGAATTTTTCCGTGGGTTCTGTACTATGTTGTTTGCCCGAACATCTTCTGTGTGTTGTCTGGTTTTGGGCGCGCTGTTATATTTGTAGCAGTAGATCACGTACCTGTGCCAGCCACCCCTCCCGCGCCATAATTTTTTCAGAAGGGAAACATTTGATCACACTAAGGTTATGTATTTCAATCCTCTAGTCACATGTAGAATCTCGTAGACTGCTGCACCTAACATACCGTACTGTCTTGTGTGCCATTTGTATCTACAAACCACATCATTGTCTGTACTGTGTGTGTCAAAGTTGTTCCCAATATGCATTTGAAAGTTGTTCCCAACATGCATTTCGTAAGTCATGTGATATGCATTCATGGCCTGGTACAAAAACTTTGGTAGTCATTACCAAATGAGACTGTTTGTGCCCTGGAATTGCACCAAAAATACCCTCATCATGTTTGCCATTTTGAGAGTCAAACCACAACATTTTGGGCATTCTGAGTGGCAAAGTTGTTCCCAATATGCATTTGATGAGTCATGATAAATGTATTCATAGTTTTGACCGGATACTTTTGGAGTCAGTGAATGTATTCATGGCTTGGACCCGATACTTTTTGAGTCATTACCCAATAAGTTAGTTTGTGCCCTGGAATTGCACCAAAAATACCCTCATGTTTGTCAGTTGGAGAGTGAAACCTTAAGATTTTGGGCATTCTATGTGTCATAGTTGTTTCCAATATGCATTGGATGAGTCATGATGAATGCATTCATGGCTTGGACCCGATACTATTTGAGTCATTACCCAATCAGTTAGTTTTTGCCCTAGAATTGCACCAAAAATACCCCCATGTTTGCCATTTGTAGAGTCAAACCTTAAGATTTTGGGCATTCTATGTGACAAAGTTGTTTCCAATATGCATTGGATGAGTCATGATGAATGCATTCATGGGTTGGACCCGATACTATTTGAGTCATTACCCAATAAGTTAGTTTGTGCCCTAGAATTGCACCAAAAATACCCCCATGTTTGCCATTTGTAGAGTCAAACCTTAAGATTTTGGTCATTCTATGTGCCACAGTTGTTCGCACTATGCATTTGATGAGTCATGATGAATAAATTCATTGCTTGGACCAGATACTTTTTGAGTCATTACCCAATAAGTTAGTTTGTGCCCTGGAATTGCACCAAAAATACCCACATGTTTGCCATTTGGAGACTCAAACCTTAAGATTTTGGGCATTGTATGTGACAAAGTTGTTTCCAATATGCATTGGATGAGTCATGATGAATATATTCATGGCTTGGACCAGATACTTTTTGAGTCATTACCCAATCAGTTAGTTTGTGCCCTGGAATTGCACCAAAAATACCCCCGTGTTTGCCATTTGTAGAGTCAAACCACAACATTTTGGGCATTCTATGTAACAAAGTTGTTTCCAATATGCATTGGATGAGTCATGATGAATGTATTCATGGCTTGGACCCGATACTTTTTGAGTCATTACCCAAGTAGTTAGTTTGTGCCCTGGAATTGCACCAAAAATACCCCCATGATTGCCATTTGTAGAGTCGAACCACAACATTTTGGGCATTTTGTGTGACAAAGTTATTCCCAATATGCATTTGATGAGTCATGATGAATGTATTCATTGCTTGGACCGGATACTTTTGGAGTCATTACCCAATAAGTTAGTTTGTGCCCTGGAATTGCACCAAAAATACCCCCATGATTGCCATTTGGAGAGTCAAACCACAACATTTTGGGCATTCTGTGTGACAAAGTTGTTCTCAATATGCATTTGATGAGTCATGATGAATGTATTCATGGCTTGGACCAGATAATTTTTGAGTCATTACCGAATAAGTTAGTTTGTGCCCTGGAATTGCACACAAAATACCCCCGTGTTTGCCATTTGTAGAGTCAAACCACAACATTTTGGGCATTCTATGTGACAAAGTTGTTTCCAATATGCATTGGATGAGTCATGATGAATGTATTCATGGCTTGGACCAGATACTTTTTGAGTCATTACCCAATAAGAAGTTAGTTTGTGCCCTGGAATTGCACCAAAAATACCCACATGTTTGCCATTTGGAGACTCAAACCTTAAGATTTTGGGCATTGTATGTGACAAAGTTGTTTCCAATATGCATTGGATGAGTCATGATGAATGTATTCATGGCTTGGACCAGATACTTTTTGAGTCATTACCGAATACTAAGTTAGTTTGTGCCCTGGAATTGCACCAAAAATACCCCAAGTTATTTACCCCCCTATACCATGTACGTACATTCAGTACTAGCATGCAGATTCATTACTAATAAGAAAATTCCAACGTTCGACCGTTCAAAAAATTCAAACGGATCACATTTGGAATTCGAACGTTCGAACGTTCGTAACGTTCAAAAAATTCAAACGGATCACATACAGCACAGTACTAGCTAGCATGTAGATTCAGGTCTAATTCCAAATTAATTCTAACGTTCGAACGTTAAAAAAATTCCAACGTTCGACCGTTCAAAAAATTCAAATGGATCACAGTACTACTAAACACGTGTAGGATTCTACACTTGTACCAAATCATGTAGAATTCTACATGATCTACAAGGAAAAAGAAAATCGTACGCGAAAAAAAAAAAAAAAAAAACTCTCTCACACAAACACACAGTAATTTTATTTTCTACCTCGCGACAAAAAAATCATTTTTTCTACCTCGCAACAAAAAAAAACAATCTACCTCGCAACAAAAAATAAATACACTTCATAATCTGCCTTCTTACATCCGACTTATTTGAGTAGAGTGTTGGTTCTTGCAATCAACACTCCGTCCGAGAACGTGGGATCCGACCCTCTTTGAGCACAACGATCCGTTCTCATTTATTTTAGTCCGAAATAACAGCCTTGTACTGCATGACAATAGAAAGCATTGGACGAGAGGGAAATTGATGGATAGATATTGTTTGGACTGCAGCCTTACATATACGTCTTGAAATCAATGAACCTGCATCCCTTGCCTCTATATCAACTGGAACAAGATACTGTTTTTCGTGACATGGAGTAAGAAGTATTCTACGGCAGCAACTACAATTTCATCGGGTCGATTTTCGGAACGTCGGAAGGTCGGAACAAGCAAAGGTAAAAATGAGAGAGATAGGCATGGCAACGACAAGGGCAATTGATTGCTCTTCCACTCCACGGCATTACTGATAATGTATTTCCTCTCCGTTTTTCTTCTTATTTTCATAGGACCGGATCAGAAGCAACGAATCAAATCGGAATCGGAAGCAACCATCGAATCGGAAGCAACGAATCGAATTGGAATCGGAAGCAACCATCGAATTGGAAGCAACCAAATCGGATCCGGAAGGAACTTATCTTCCCCTGTAGGTGCGCTGAATTTTCCCTGTAGGTGCAAGCATCGAATTGATTGGACGAATCAAAGGCAACAACAAAAGGAGGAGGCGTCGGCGTCAGCGTCAGCATCGAATCAATTGGACGCCAACAGTCTTGGTTTGTGGCATGTAGATTATATTATTCTGTTGTTAGTATTTACTCTACTACATCAATAGATACTCACCCATTTTGTTCAATTTCACCGGCGCAACCCCTAGTAGGAGTGAACAACGGCAACGAATCGTCGGCAACGAATCTTTGGCATCGAATTGCTCCTCCACCGGCGCTCCACCAGCGTCGTTCTGCCAACGTCGCTTCTCCTCCTCATCCACCGGCGCTCCACCCAAATCGAACTCCTCATCCACAGGCGCTCCACCAACAATCGAAGCAAGCGGGACTGATAGAATAGAAGCAACCGGGACCCATCGAATAGAAGCGGGAACGATCAAAGCAACGGCAATTGGTCTTCCCTCCACCGGCGCTCGGCACCAGCGAATCACGGAAACGCTCCTCCTCCACCGGCGCTCGGCAACGAATCACCAAAACGCTCCTCCAACGAATCACGGAAACGCTCCTCCTCCACCGGCGCTCGGCACCAGCGAATCACGGAAACGCTCCTTCTCCAGTGCCAACGGCAATTGGTCTTCCACTCCAACGCCAAATTGATTCGTTGTCGTCCTCCAAATTGGCAACGGCAACGACAATTGGTCTTCCACTCCACTGCCAAATCGATTCGTCGTCGTCCTCCAAATTGATTAGTCGTCGTCCTCCAAATCTGCAACGTCAACGGCAACACCAACGGCAATTGGTCTTCCCATCGACATCGGCAAAACCAACGAACAGATCCAATCGATCCAACACCAATCGATCTGCAAAACGAATCGATCCAACACCAATCGATCCAACACGAATCGATCTGCAACACGAATCGATCCAATCGATCCAACACAAATCGTTCTGCAAAACGAATCAATCCAACACGAATCGATCCACCAATCGATCCAACACGAATCGTTTTGCAAAACGAATAGAAACGCACCTCCTCCATTGGCCATCCGGCATCGAATCGATCCTACTCCTACTACTCCACCGGCGCTTGGCATCGAATCGCTCTTCCTTTTGATTGGTCTTCCACTCCATCGGCAACGGCTATTGGTGGGTCTTCCACTCCATCAGCATCCGCAACACCAATCGCTCCAACACCAATCGATCTGCAACAGCAATCGATCTGCAACAGCAATCGATACGCAACACCAATCGATCCGCAACAGCAACACCAATCGATCTGCAACAGCAACACCAATCGATCTGCAACAGCAACACCAATCGATCCAACACCAATCGATCCAAAACACCAACGTCGTCCCGGCAACGGCAACGGCAATCGGTCTTCCACTTCATCGCCGGCAACAGCAACGGCAATTGGTCTTCCAGCGGCAACAGCAACGTCGCTCATTCTCCTCCTCCTCCACCGGCGATCCACCAACTTCGCTCCTCCCCCTCTTCCACCACAGGCAATCCACCATCTAATCGCTCATCCTCCTCCTCCACTGGCGATCCAATTTGTCTCCTCCAACAACAATGGGATTCAAAAGATCACCAGAGAACATTGCAGCAAGAGCCAAAAAACAAAGAGCAAAGAGACAACAGGAATACAGAAGTCAATGGAAAACGTCTTCAAATTTTCTTAAACCGACGAGCCACAGCATACATTCCGTTTGTATCAATTGGATAGCCACCAATACTACTGTATGGCTGCTTCAAACTCTGTACAGTTAAGAAGCATACCAGATGGCACGGTATGAGCTTGGGATTGTTATTTAAATCAAAGTCCAATTTCATCAAACACCAATCCATCCAGACGGAGTTCAGCAGAGAACTATCCGATCTATATGAAGGATGCGAGCGAAATATAAAATTAGACCCACAAGCAACATCGAAACGATTGTGCTCTGTAACTCCACAAATGTGTGAAGGATTCTCCAATAAAGGTAGCACAGAATCACAAACAAAGTCGAGTATGTCAGAAGGAAAAAATGGTTTGCTTTTGTTCGTAGAACGAAGCCACTTCATTGTTGATTCCCCATTTTCGGTTCTCATTATATGAAAATGAGAACCGCCACCATCAGGTCGTTCAATTGGAGGAGGATCAGGCGGATGCAAGTTGAAGTGATATGTTGCCTGGCTTAGCATCATTTTCTCGGACTTTCGCTTCGCCATTTGACCGATTAGTGATGCAGCATTACCTTGCGTGTTCTTGGAAGGAGCTTTAATCTCAGTTTTATGGTGAGACTCATTCGGAGCACTATCCCAGCCTGCGGGGCTCCCCCATAAAGAGATATAATCTGGTAGGTGAAAGTACAGGTGATTCTTGATTAGTTTTGTTCCCATCCCTTTCCTGTGACATGTTGAGTTTATACAATTAATAAAGTGAACAATTGTTTTTGGGAGATTCTTTAAGGAACCATATTTCATTCGACCGTGTTTAAGAAATTCTTCCATTGATAGAATTAGCTGAATTACCTCTATCTGTTTCCTTACAAAACGATGGTCACCAATAATGTCAGATCCATGTTTGGAAACCATAGCGATCAGAAGAGAAATAAGCATTCCAGAGAAATCATGCCCTTCTTTCTTCGTAGTTGATAATAGCTGAGTCCCAAATTTGGTGCGAGGAAAATCTCTATCAGACTGGCGTGATAACAAACCACCGTACCGTTGTGCTAAATGGCCAATACTGTTAGCAACAGCCACACCGTGCTTCAAATTGGGGGCATAAACACATGGAACACTTCCGCGGAGCAACAATTCAATTGACTCGATGGCCCGTTTGGCAGTACCAAGCTGGTGCATGTGCAAACATTCACCGGGAGTTGCAAAATGAATGTTGTTCTGATTAGTACCAAAGCATAAATCATGAAATTCATTCCTTATGTTGTGATGAGAGATGTTTTTGAAGTTCTTATTGATATCGTTTAGATCTGTGCCGGGAAAACAATGGAAATCAACAGGTGACCACTTCTTTGTTGCAGGTTGAACAGAAGGAATGTTTATGTTTGGAGAATAACAGTTGCAGTGACGGCACATCCGCATGACACCCTTATTGAAGGAGCCGTATTTTCCACACAATTTATCGTGAAGTTCTGTGTCGCCAATAACATAGGCAATGGCAAATTTCATTTTTACCCTCCACTGTTGATTTGCGTACGGAAGATAATTCCATTCGATACCACCGTCTTCGTTACACGCGGCTTTGAAGGAACAAAACGCTACTTCCAAACCATTGTGAAGATTCTGAATTTTTTCCTTTGAAGTGGCAGGACGAGAGTGTCTGGTTGACTCCCATTCGGGGTCGGGATGGAAGTAAATAGTTGTCCATGCTTCAGGTCGAGAACGAGTCTCCACATTAAAAATACCAAGTGTCATGTTCAATGGTGTTAACGTAAGTCGTCCGTGCGCATCCAAAGATATGCCGTCCATGTAAAATATAATAGGAACAAGAATTTCTTGCGAATTGGGATTGCAAATTTCTTTCCAAGAAGATTTCCACCACGAGCCGTGATGCAATTCTGAGATTACAGAATTAGGATTCAACTCAGGATTATTGTCGGGAGACAGAGGGGTGGAATAGTCGGGAAAGGAGAGGTTTTCTTCTATCATTAGCTGCTGGTCAGAAAGAAGAGAATAAATGGCATCCTTAAAAGAACGGACATACACCTGAGTGGGCTTATTATCAGGTAACCAATTCAGTATATGAGGATGAAATTTCATATCGGAGAGACCAAGATTGGATTGGAGATTGTCAAAAATTGCTTGCCGAGATCTAATTTTGGCATCGCAAAAATCAAAACCCGGTCTCATTTGACTTTTCTTTGCCCACTGGAAAATGGATTTGAATGTGTTCAGTGGCAATTTATGTCTGGCCATTAAATTCATGAGTTCCAATTCAGCAAGAAGATGAGGGGGCGGCGGTAGTTTTGTGTGGCTTTGAAATGCATCCTCTCTTTCGTTCAAATTAATGCTTTCATGAAAAGATGGTGGTGGAGGGGCGGGCTGAGCAGTAACGACATTAACAGCAGAACCATTAGTGTTATCTTCTTCGTTGTCTCCACAATCAATGTTGTTGGTAGAATTGTTGTCGTTATTTTCATTTACGTCATCGTCATTGTCATCCTCGTCATCGGAATTGTCGATATCATTATTCAGCGGGAATGCATCTTCATCTTGAACAGCAGAAACAGCCATGTAAGATTCAATGGCGTTCCGATCCATTGGCGGTAAAAAGACATCATGTACAATCTGTTGGTTTAGAACAGAATGAAGACCCGTCGCTGACTGACTTGTGACAGTGTGTTGCTGGGAGAGATGGGAAGGGGGAACAGATGGACCGTTTTGTGTCATAGTCATCCCAAAATCAGACGGAGAATGTTGAACAGACGGCAAGGTAGGCTGCACTTTGATAGAGGTGGAGAGGTTATAGATCTTTCGTTTAATTAGACCCTGACTATGGTAGAAATCCCGGCAATCATCAAGACAATAAAGATGTCTTCTTAGGCCAACGGAGACGTATTTCAAAGTACCCTGCTTGTTTGCCGTGGATTTATATCCTAAAAACTTGGAGTTTTTGCCATTCAGCGCGCAACAACGGCAGTAGAATAGAAGAGGGGTTTTCATAACAGGAGGCATTATGTTGCGGAGTTGTTTGAAGGAAAATATCAGTAGATGGGGTCGAAACGAAGGAGATCACAAAGATGAATCGTTGAAAGGAAAAAATTACATGTGTTACTTTGTGTGTGATGTGTTTTCTTGTACGGTAGATTTCCTTACTACCGTACTTCGATTGCAAAAATGGTCCGTAAAGTAATTACTACTTAGTGATGATTGCAACATTCCTCGTACAATATGTTTAGTAGTGAACACTACGTACAGTCAACTCCTTAAGAGGGTTAATACACAGCGCCGGACGGGTCAATCCCATCAGTTATTCCAAACATTTGTTGACAGGCGCGTCAGTTCTTCCATAAGGTGCACGGAAATGTGAATCGAAATGGAAATCGTGGACAATAGCGTTGTTGATTATCGAAATGGAAATCGTGGAGAATTGTTTTGTTGATTGCGATCAAGTTGATTCCGACTTTCATGTACCCGTAAAACCAACTAGTACGCTATTTTTGCATGAGTTATTACTAGTAGATACTAGTACGAAATCGTGGACAATTGCGTTGTTTATTATCGAAATGGAAATCGTGGACAATTGTTTTGTTGATTACGATCGAGTTGATTCCGACTTTCATGTACCGGTAAAACCAACTAGTATGCTATTTTGCATGAGTTATTACTAGTAGATACTAGTAATACATTATTTTCGCTAGTACTTCATCATTATAATTGATTATTTCATTATCTTTCCGACGAGGAAAACAAATACCAACGTGTTAGGTGTTACTACGACCTAATCTTCGAATAGATAATCTACTCTACTGATACTACTAATACTAATCATCCAATCGACAGTCGAACCAACCATGGAGGGAATTTACAAACTACAAAAGGTGGTTCAGGAACACCCAGCCAATCTCGAACAAGAACTACGGAAAATGCTTGTTTATCACAAGAAAGAGACTGCTCGAATCCAAAAAATGATTCGTAAGATTCGTGCAGAAAAAAGAAATGATCCAAACGTTAAAATTGAAAGTGTCGATCCTACTAGCAATGATCAAGTCGATCCGAATGTAACCAGCAGCATCTATCCACAAAGCGGGTTATTTGAGAGGAGCGAACAACATTGGAGTGGCGATTCCGACGGTGTAGCTTCTGAAAATACAGCGGATCTTCCTGGCGTTAAACACGAACAAAACCCTTGAGTGCAATAGCCCGCCTGGGGTGAATTCGACTTGGAGTTGACATGGAGTTGGAGCTGGGATTTGAGTTGGAGTTGGAGGATTTGGGTCGGAGCCCATTATACCGGTATGGTGGAAACATGTTGAGAAAATGAAATAAGTCATTCGTGCACAAGTTGTACACAAAATAGTGCTTGTCACGAAACGAATATGATATCCTTAACCCTAAAATAGTTATTTTATTTGAGGAGTGACGAGATATTTGTCTCAAAAGTAAAGGTGTGCGACGCGCGAGGTATTTTAGTAGACACGCGACCTAAAAAGGTAGGAAATTTAAAAAATAGGGTCGAGAATTGTAAAAATAGCGCGCGATAGCCCGCGGGGGGTCGAGAAACAGTTCTCGGACGAATACTGGACAAGCAGCTAATATTGGTACCATAACATGAAGTTCCCTATGGGTGATGCCGTAACGGCACATGTAATACAAAAGGCTGTTAAATCAAATGCGGTTATGGTGCCACAAAATATTCCAATGGCGTCATTCTCTTTCTTTTACAGGAAACAAGTAGGGACAGTACTGACTGCATTGAGGCACAACTCACAAACATTATCGAGAAAAAACTGGATAGGTAAATACAGGTTGGGGAATTGGTTGTTGAAGGTAGGAATTTTGGAATCTATTTTTGGTCTGACAACACTAACATGCTGCCCGTTGATACTGATGATACTTCCGTACAGCCAATTACAGCAAAGGTCGAGTCCCTATCACCTTCCCTGGTACTGTTGCAGTTATTCAAGACACAGAAAATGAGGACACAGGTATTTTAAACCCTCAATACAGGAAATACAACAACGCGGA
This sequence comes from Pseudo-nitzschia multiseries, assembly GCA_037355745.1. Taxonomy (NCBI): domain Eukaryota; phylum Bacillariophyta; class Bacillariophyceae; order Bacillariales; family Bacillariaceae; genus Pseudo-nitzschia; species Pseudo-nitzschia multiseries. The sequence goes on from CM074788.1 coordinate 1,914,228, forward strand.
AAATGAAGATTTTTATTATTTTGTTACAAGAATCATGTTGGCAATCAATCCGACAAAATCCAATTTCAAACAACGGAAGGAGAAGCACTTGCTGAGTGATATATTTTCTGTAGCGGATGAAGCATTTGCATTGACAGTGATCTACAATGAGCATCATGTATGAGTGAACCAGCAGCAACGAAAGAGTGATGCTACAATTCCGTGACAAAAAAAAATTCTGCAATTCAGACAGTGGAAGCAGAAATAGATGGATGGAGGAAGGACGAGAGTTGTTCAGTGATTTGTGTGACGAAATTGGCGAGATGCGAAAACAACCAGAAACAGGAAGGGAATTGGAAGAAATGATGAGGGAGAGATTTAGGAACGAAAGTTCGACAAATTACACCAAGAAAAATAAGCATGGCGATGCAAATATTACTAGTAGCAGCTCCACTAGTTGTAGTGGACCAAAAAAGAAAAAGAAAAGGAAGTTCTATATTGATCCGGAAATAACAGCATCGATGAATGCAAGTTTATCTATTGGTGAACTAATGTAGAAAATAACAGTACATACATAATACAAAAATACAACTAATCATGAACTTAATATTGAGAATATTAGAAATAATGGAGGATTCGTAATATGTTGCAATAGGAATAAATCAAGCATAATAGAATCTACATTTTAAAAAGGGAATATTGTAGTCGAGAAATAGAATTCACAATTAGGAGAGCAGAATCGAATTGTTATTTGGGAGATTGATATTCTGGAATTAATACTGAGTAAAGATTTCTTTTTTATTCGTGAATAGAAGTAAGTGTTGTTGGTACGGAATAATAATTGGGTTCTGCTAGAGACGGAAATAAATTATTTTTATTTGAGAGTAGAGTAATGTGCATCACGCGCACAGAAATAGTGCTGAGTTTACGTATACCCCTTATACGACCGGCGCGAATTTCAGGGTGTACAGAAAAATAGCCGTGTTAAATTCAAGCACAAAATTTGTGCGCGAGAAGTAAATTCGAACCCCGCAAAACAGTTCTCGAACGTATGTTCCTTCTCACAATGGAACATTTCTCTCCTTGATGGAACACAATTAGCATAGTTCAATGGACATCACCAAGATGATCCATTGTCTCACTTTTTATTTTAGCATCAGATTACATCTTAGAGAATCACTCCCACAATGCTTGCTTTGAATGCCAAGGCAAACGAAGGTTGGTATTGAAATCATGAGAGTGGGTGTCATCAGGACCTCGCTTTACTCAGATGCATTTTATTGCTGTTCTGTTGTCGGTCAAAAAAATACAGACTTCAAAAGACCGATGACGGACGAAACGAGAAGACGACGAAGGTGCGGAATGTTAACACAGTGATACAATTATTTTGATGATCGAGTCTTAGAATCAAGTGCACCTCCACTACTTGGAAATCCTTAAGTGGTAAAAACGATATCACCTAAGGCTACAAACAAAAGAGGATAATTGGTTAGAAACAAGACATATCCAAAGACCTGACCAATAAGTGAACACTTGGAACCCTTAAGTATGTTCGAAAGAATATACTTGATATCCCGTGAGGAAATTACTTATTGCAATCAAGTAAATCAATACCGATTCCGAATGGGCCTCCTCTTCTATCTCAAATACAACAAACAAGCATACGCCCCATCAGATAAAACACTTAACCTCGCAAATGACCAATACCATCGAATGACCAATACAGTAAGACCGACACGACACTAATACAGAAACAGCAGCGACAGTATCGGTACGATAAGGATGGTAACAAATAACCGGGGAAGATCTCTACCATGTAAAATACAGCAGAGAGCCCCGATTCAGTACAAAATGCATAGCGAAAATAAGAGCCTCTCTCAGAGCTCACTTCTCTTTAAATTTAAACAATTCATTATACCTATCTGGTTGATTTTTAGAGTAACAACAGGTTATAGAGCCCTTATAACTCACACAATCGCTGCCCATCTGTAGGATTGTGTCTACCTTAAGCTATATCTATCTCCGGCCGTTCAGCACCTCCACTGTCGGTTAAATCCAGAGGAAACTTGTAGTGACGCCCATCCGTGTGCTACACTTTGGCCTCCCCCCATCTCTTTCTTTTCTTTCTATTTCACCTCCCTGCTTGTTGATCAAGGGGTGTAATACCGATTCTTCTACAGGAATCTTCTTTTGTAATCCATGCCCACGCTCCAACGGAACGTTTCCGGACAAACAAGCACCAATGCGATCGCTACAAGAACACCGACGCCGCCGCCAACACCGCCGCCAACACCGACACACAACACCAAAGAATTCTACCAGCGATCGATTATTTCTCCGATGGATTTGACGATCAGACCGATTGTTTCTCCGACAAACGTACCACGGTTAATTCTTTTCTACCCACAACAATTGTTCCCCCAACGATTGTTCTACGAGAATCTTCTCTCACCGCCACGACAATTAATTGCCACGACGGTTGATTATTTTGACGCCGACGTTTAATCCTCACCGCCGCCACATCGAAAGCCAATTTGAGAAACACCGATTTGACACCCATCATGGTTCCTCCACCAGAAGCATACGATTGGTCCAATGTCTATGGGATTGCATTCAAATTCCAAAGTGACAACAACCCCCAAGAAGTCCTCTCTCTCAATGGCTCCTATGCAGAGACTGTGCCACTTACAGCACCTGAAATATCAACTCTCTTCACATCAGACGCTAATGACGAAGGCCCCAGAACCCTTGGTCCGGCCCCAGTCACTGCACTCAGGGAAGCCTTCTGCAACAGCATCACCTTGGACATGGTCAACATCGATGAACTAGCAAAGGGACACATAGCCCAGCTCCTTGATTCATGCCCCGTACGATTTGTTAAACCTGGATCCCCAAACCAAAGGATCAGAAACCCACAGCAGGAGTTTGACTCTGCAGGAAGAGAAGCTGTCAGACGAGCTGAAGCAACCAACGACCCAGAACCACTTGCAACAGTACTATTCAACATCAATCAATGGAAATTCAAAAGGAACTGGAAGACAAATGACCCCGGCAACTATTTCAATGGCATCTACACAGGTGAACTCCAATCCGACGTTGATGATGAAAATGAGGCCAGCAATGATACAAATGCCACAGCTACAATCCCAGTGCCCACTGCAGCAGGCACCGACATGCAACAATTGACCACCCTACTACAACAATTGGTCAACAATGGCAACAACAACAACAACAACATCAGCAATGCCAGTGCCAACCACCAAGCGACACTCAACCTACGATGGAATCCAGCAACCTTACCACCACCAGTTAAGGAGCGATACTATAGGAAAGAAGAATTCCTCACCAGTGATGACATGAAAGACTTTCCAATCACCTACACGGACTCATCGGGAAATGAAACAATTGTCAGGCAAAACTACTACCTACACAACCTAGGCAGTGGTAGGAATGACCAGCGCCTGATCACTAGAAGTGGTGATTGCTTTGATCTAACCAGAGCCTCTGACAAGTCTAAGGAAGCAGCTAGAGACAAACTGTTTCTCTCAGGATTCCCACAACTAAAGGATTCAACCCATCCTCAGGTTAGAAAATGGTACAGGGAAATCACCGCCCATGCACAGCAACGCCACATCTACATCCACCCATACTACCTCTACAGGCGTAAAGCTGATCATACTACTAGTTTCGGCGTCTGTAGTGTAATGCAGTGCAGTACAATAGGCAATTATTTTGTACAGTTGTATTTGATAGGTACTATTGGTATCGATCGGTAAATTAGCGTCCCCCTGCTGTCCGTCTATCGATACACGCGGTGCATAATACCATGACGATGATAACGATAGCTAGTACGGAGTATCATAGTATGGTAGTTATAATAATAGCAATAGGAATAGCAATAGGAATAGTAATAGTAATAGCAATAGCAATAACGAACGCGAACACGAACACGGAGCATGTGCGTGCAAGGATCCATCCATGTGTGTGTATGATATCTATGAACTACTGTTAACGTAATACGAAGTACGAAGTGGTGAACAGCACTTTTATTATTATTATTACGAAGTATTATTATTTATACGTGTAGTTGTACCTGGTAATTGCATTCCAGTACCTGGCAATTGCCGTGTTGGTATTGGTCTTGGTGACGGACGACACGACACGACACGACACGACACGACACGAACCGACCTCCGAGCAGTCGTCTCTGTTTTTTTGCACGAGTTTGTTTGTTTGTTTGTTTGTTTGTTGGTACCGTATGGTATGGACCGTTTGGATTGGTTTGGTTTGCGTGTCGCTTTGTTTTTTTCGCCCTTGTTGGATCCGTCCCTCTCGATCTCCTTGCTGTATTGGCCGACTGTGTTGCTGGCCGACTGGCCAACTGGCCAACTGGCCAACTGGCTGGCTGGCTTACTGTTTGGCACGACGGTGGACGGTGGACGGTGGCCGGTGGCCGGTGCAGTGCCGTGCAGTGCAAACGAAACGATGCAATGAAAGGAGACCAAACGACACGTCACGTCACGTCACGACACGACATGTCACGACACGAGTCGACACGAGTCGCAAACCAAACCAATGCAGACGAATGAGACGAGACGAAATAAAATGAAATGGCTGAATGAATCCACCCGTCCATCCTTTGGTCGCTTCCCTTTCCTGCGCTTCTGCGCGTTGCTCGACACCGTTCACCGTTCACCGTTCACCGCAACCCTGCTTCTCGTGTTTCGTTTCGTCTCGTTTCGGACTCTTCCCGATTCTTGTACCGTATGAGTTTGTTGACACATCATCGACTCGGACGGACTTTCTCTCCGAAATGAATTGGAACCGATATTTGGAATTGACACCGACACCGACACCGACATTGGCATTGGAATTGGAATTCGAGTAGTTTCCATGATTCCCTTTCGTTTCCTTTCGTTTCGTTTCGTTTCATTGCACTCCACTTGGTTGGCATTCGATTCATTCCACTCGACTTTACTCCACCCGGCTCACACTCGGTCTCGGTCTCGGTCTCGGCACGGTGATTGTTGTTGTTGTTGTTGTTGTTGTTGGTTTCGCAGCAACAATGGTTGTGCCGCCTCCTCATCGGCAAACTTGGTGTTGGTTCTGGTTCTGGTTCTGTTGTTTGTGTTATGCATCGGTATGAGCAATATCAATATCAATATCAATATCAATAGCAGCACAACAATGAGTAGCATAGTGTGTTTGGTCGTCGTCGTCGTCGTTGTTGCTGTTGCTGTTGTTGGTTCCAGCTCCGATTGTGTTTCTGTCGTTTTTTTTGTTTTCGTTGTCTCGTCGACAGCTTGGATTGTATCACTATCGGAATCACTATCGGAATCACTATCGGTATCACTATCGGTATCACTATCCATCTCCTCCCAGTGACTCGCCGGAGGAATGAGATACCGTTCCTGAAAGTACGTCCCGGTGGTCCTCGGATACGTGTAGACGAGCGGAAATCGTTCCGGTTTGGTGTACCGTATTTTGTTGGGGTCCGCATTGTTGTTACTGTTGTTGTTACTGTTGTTGTTACTGTTGTTGTTACTGTTGTTGTTACTGTTGTTGTTACTGTTGTTGTTACTGTTGTTGTTACTGTTGCTGCTTCGCAACGACGACGACGACGACGACGACAACAACTGGTTCCGTGCCAATTGCACGAAAAATGCCGCGTGGTAGTGTCCCACTCGGATGCCCTCCGGTGAGTGATCGATCGCCTCGTAGGGAATGTTCGTTCCGGGATAGAGAGCGTATTCGTGGGCATTTTTTTCGGGATGGTACTGAACGGCGTACACGATTGGTTGTTGTTGTTGTTGTTGTTGTGACGACGACGACGACTTCTTCTTCTTGCTGTTGCTGTTGTTGCTGTCGCTCATGTTGCTGTTGCTGTTGCTGTTGCTGTCGCTGTCGCTGTTGCGTTGCCTCGGCTCGATCGATGCGACAAAGGGACGACCGGATCGATCGTATCCCACCGATGTAACAACAAAGCGTTGGTTCAATCCCTTGAACCGATCGGAGTCGCGAAAGGTTTCCGGTGAAATCCCGTACCCGTGGTTGTTCATCGTGACGTTGAGCGTTTGGTCGGTAACAATGTCGTACACCCAGGGTGGTGAGAAGAGCATGTTGTTGTTCATATTGTTGTTCGTGTTCGTGTTGTTCATATTGTTGTTGTTCGTGTTCGCAACGTTTGCGTTTGCGTTTGCGCTGTTAGATGCTTGTTGCGGTTGTGGTTGCGGTTGCGGTTGTGATTGGGACTGCACCACCTCGTAGAGCGGCAAGCTCACGTTGGAGGAATCGAATCCGGTTTCCAGAATGGTTGGATCGTATCCCAGTCGATCGCAGTCGGGGTGTGTTGTTTGTGTTTGTGTTTGTGTGAAATCTTCATTAGTAGTACTAGTTGTATGAGGATTAGTATCAGTATCAGTATGAGTATGAAAATCATCGTCATTGCTGCTTCCATCGCACGCTGCCAATCGGACGATAAACTCGAATCCAGCACAGGTTCCCCACAATGGGATGGAAGAATAATCGAACGCATCGTCATTGTCATTATTGTTGTCATTATTGTTGTTGTTGTTGTTGTTGTCATTGCTATTCCTGATATTGTTGTTGCTATTGTTGTTGTTGTTGTCGTTGTTGCTATTGTTGCTATTGTTGCTGTTCAGCAACCTCCAGATCTCCACGGCCGCTTTCGTCGGGGCATTGGCGGCTCCCCCGGGAAACAATACACCGTCCACCTGTCCCAGTAGTTCTTTCACCAGTACCTTCGAAGCGTCAAACGGAATCGGGATGCTGCGGCCTCCCCCGTCCTCGATCCACCGCGGGTACGACGCGGCGACATACGAATTGTAACGCCGCCGCCGCTGCTGCTGCTGCTCCTCGTTGTTGTTGTTGTTGTTGTTGTGATTGTTGTTGGAATTGGCATTGCTGTCATTGGCGTTGCTGTGATGCTTGGACAGCGGTTGCGTCAGGATTCCAAAGACGAGCGGCCGGGTGAGCGGTAACGACTGCTGCTGCTGCTGTTGTTGTTGTTGTTGTACCTGTTGTTGTACCTGTTGTTGTTGTTGTTGCAACAATGATTGTTGCACGGTGGAATCCGAATCGTCTGCTGCTACAACAAGAGCTGATGTTGTTGTTGTTGTTGCTGGTGCTGTTGCCGCCGCAAACCGCGCAACAACAACCACCTGTTGTTGTAACCAAACAAGAAGGAGCACCTGTGATATCGATGCAATCGAGACGAGCCGGCGGAGCAGGCGAACCGATCGAACACCGGTCATGGTTGGAATGAGAACGATTAATGGTGGTGGTGGTGGATCGGAAACTAATATTATACCGGGGTATTACCGTAATGGAAATGGAAATAATGGAAATGGAAATAATGGAAATGGAAATAATGGGAATTAAGCGGAAATAATGGAAACAAGTGGAAATAAGCGAATGGAACAATATTATTACTTACTCGTGCTTACTGTACCGTACTGTACGGTAATGGAACATTAACAATACTCGTACCGGTACGAGGTACCGTACGTACTGTACTGTACGGAAAAAGATATCATTATGGTACCGGTAGAACTCTAACACTGGTACGTACGAGTACGAGTACGAGTACGAGTACTCGAACACAGCAATACGAGGTAAGAATAGTACCGGTATAATACTACTTCGTGCTTGTGAAGTGACGTCAAGTAAAGAAATCACTGAATACTACGAAGTACTCGTACTTCGTACTAAGTAGTTACACCCGCGTTAGTGAAGTACCGTACGTACGGTACGAGTACCCGGTAGGCTCAACGAAAGCAAAACTACAGAGCACCAACTCGTACGGTTCTAGAAAAGCGCCGGTAGCAAAGGTACAAACGTACAGACATACGGACATTCGGAGATATACACGAATGAGATACACCAACACACGTACGACTAACAGGCAAATAAGCGAGCTGACTCGCCGAATCGCTAACAGTACTAAAGGTGCGCTAATAGTGCACCATTAGAGGTTCGATCCAAGAAATCATCTTATATGAAAAATACTCACAAATCTAAATACTAATACTTGAAATCACTGAATACCACTAGTAGGGATACCTAGCTGACTACACGTGTAAACGTGTTAGTGACGAGAGAAATAATAGAGTTTATCAGACCCAAATGGACTCATAGAGTCTGGGTAACAAATGAAAGCTGATTGCCGACTGATCATCGGTTAATCGCCGTCTGAAGCCAAGAGCTGGACGGTAAAGACCCTCCTCAACAGAAGAGACTCAGGCGCTTAGAAGATTAACAACACTAGCGCAGCAGAGCACACCAGGCTAATACCCGTGGCTTCTACTGAGGTTTGTAGGGGAGAGAAATGAACACCAAAAGCTTGTTATTCACCTAAATAGACACTTGCAAGAGGTCCCCAACAATGGGGACAGCAAAAAGATGTGTCGAAAAATACAACGGCAAATAAACGTCCGAAATAAAGAGACGTACGTTTGTTCAGTACTACAAATCGCATAACGGCTACAAAAGAACCGTTAATAAAGAGAGGCACGCGACCTCGGGAACGTGACCTCGAAACAAAGCAAATGGGAATCAAATTTAATTCCTACAGAAAAGAGCCCAAGTATACTCACTCGTATACAAATGATATGATAACAAAACCAGCCGAGGTAATATACATACCCAGTATTGGATAAACACATACACAAAAAATAGAAATGACGAAAAATGCCGAACCAAATATTTAATAAGAGACGAACGAATATTCGATACCGTTTCGGAAACAGGGAAACAACTGTTGAGCTTAAGTATAGAGGAACTGGAAAATTTGGGTTCAGATAGGAATCAATCCTCATACCGTGGATATGAACCTGTTTACTAGCAAAAGCGCGTGGAAAGAAAATACTCCACAAGTTGCTTCAGAACTCAGAAAATCACAAAACACAGCTTCCTCAAGAAAGCAAAAGCTAACAAACACCTTATTACAAGCCTAATTCCTACAACATACTCCAAAACGACACCATGGCGCCACCAACCAGAGCTCAACTAGCCGCAATCGCGGCAGCAGCAACAGCACAAGCAGAAGCAGCGGACGCGGCGGGAAGAGAGGTGGCGGGCAACTTGATGGGCCTACTACCTCCATCGGTAACAACGAGGTTGGACCCGGAACAGCTTGAGCAACTAACAGTGACTTTGGTCGCAAGGCTATCAAGCAGGAACATATCTCTATCAACCACAGCAAGAGAAGCCAAAGAAAGGGCAGAAGCCAATCACGGCATCCCTGGCTACGAAGGAGAAAGGGCGCTGACCTCAGCAGAGGTTTGTTTCAGGAAGATCCTCGAGTCCTTCGGAGTCAACAGGCCTACGGCAAATGAAATATTCAGACATGAATATTCTAACATGAAGGCCATCGCAGATCTCGATACAGAAGGGATCAAGTCCACTCTAGGGTCGCTAACCAAGGCTCAAAAGCACCATCTATGCCCGGATCCACAGGAAGTCTTTATTGGAAGGGCATTTGGCGACCGATTGAAGCTGTTTGTGGCTTGGATTAAATTCCAGCCTATGATAGGCGCAACGGCCACCAAAGTGGACTGGATAAAGGACCCAACGGCCGAGATAGATACAAGGGAACGTTTGAGATCTACAAAGGAGGACAATGAAAATACAGCAGTTAAGGATCTAACACTACCCGACAAACTGACTACGATGTCAAAGTTCAGGGAATTTGATGAGAACTTACGTGAATATTTAAGGCAAAAGAGGGGTGTCACCAAGACATCCCTACTTTACACGATAAGACAACAGTCTGCAGTCGGAGAAACCGACAGGTGCGGAACAGTCGGATCGGGCCCAGACAACGCGTATCCTGACTGGACTGAGTATGCAATTAGATGCACGATTCACGCCAACTCTCATTGGTCTAAAGACAACAATACTCTCTGGGGAATATTGTTTAAGCTGGTAGGATCCGGACCTGGTTGGTCCTATATACAAAGCCTTGGGACCAAAGGGGTTGGGGGTGACGGCCGAAAGGCATACTTCGCCCTCTACTCTCAGGCATATGAAGCAACCAACGTAAAGCTCATTGTCGAAGCAAAAAGGCAGTTTATACGGGAATCAGTATACACAGGGGATTCCAAACACTACAATTTTGACAGGCACAAGAGGCTATGGCATGATGCAAAGCAAACCTTGATAAGACACAGTGCATTCCCACCTGAGGACCAGTTTGTGTATGACTTCGTACGATCCCTACAGGATGTACGACTGGAGCAATCCATCCCAAATGTAATAACAGAAGAGTCGGACTATTACGCAAATTTTGAGAAGGCTTCGGCGTATCTTACTTGGATGCTCGGAGTAAAGAAACTCCAGAACCAACCAACTAAGAGGGGTAGGAATGTGTCAGCCTTCACTAACAACAAAAAGAGGAAAGGTGACAACAAACGCGGCAACTTCTCTTCCAACAAGCCACAAGGCAACAACAATAGTAGTGGTGGCTCAAAAGCACAACCAGGGACCTATAAAGGGCCCGTTGAATGCAAGTTCTATCCACGAGAAATATGGTTAAGCATGTCCCAAGAGCAGCAACAAAGGGTCCGAACGCTAAAACAAGCAAAGAATGCAAGCAATAGCGCGGGCAACCAACAATCAAAAGTGGCAGCAGCCACTGCTGCAAACCCTCCCAACAACTCCAGTTCAGCGGGAAACCAGTTTGGCTGTCACAGCCATATTGGAAACGGGAATGGAAATTGATTCGCCGGCCGGGGCCTTAAGATAGAACCTCGGGTAGGCCGGCCGATAGTCCATCTCAAAGAGATGACCCAGTCATCCAGTGTTAAGCCAGGCCGTTGCGAGCTGGATAGCCATGCCGACACGACTGCAGCTGGATCTAACATGGTATTACTCGGTCCACTGGGTTCTATAATGACATTTGCTGATGTTGCCCCATTTTCAGATGTGTACTCACCAATGAAAGATGTTCCTATTGCCCGTTGTGCTACTGCTTGGACAGACCCAACAGACGGTATCACATACATATCATTTATCCGACGCGGACAATGGGGACCTCCAATAAGGATTCCGGAGAAAGTGGACAGATATGACTCGGAAGCCATTGCAAAGATGTGGAACATCAGTGTAAAGAGGGCCAAAGAAATGATTAAGGTCACTACCCAGGAAGGCATAAGAAACCTTACGCAACCAATCACCCGAAGGCTGAAGACCCAAAAGTGGAGAAACAGGAAAGTACTTAAGGGTCGATGGTTTGCTGATACTATGAAGTTCAAAGTACCGAGTATCATTAGAAACGATACTGATGCACAGATCTTTACCAATGGGAAAGGATATGTGGCGTTCTATCCAGTAAGAGGGGAGAAACGATGCCACGACGGACTATCTTGCTTCATAAATGAGGTAGGAATACCGGAACATCTTGTCACCGATGGGGCAAAGGCCCAAGGAAATCATGAGACACACAGCACTGGATGGACTAGGCTTCGATCGGAGTATCGCATTCGCCAAACCTACATACAGCCCCATTGTTGGTGGCAGAATACCGCAGAACACAGTGCAGGGGACCTAAGGAGATCAATCCGATTGATGACTTCTAAGAAAGGAAGCCCGAGGAGGTGCTGGGCCTTTTGTGGAATGTTGGCGGCCAGAAGGTTAAGTAACACCGCATCTGGGGACCCATCTGCTATGGGAAGAACAGGATTTGAGTTAGTCCATGGATATACTCCGGATATAACCCCATACATGATACACGATTGGTACGATTTCATCCGGTGGTACGACCTACAGGATAAATTGGAGAAATACGGACGATGGCTGGGCCCATGTGGAGATACTTATGGAGGTGGCGATTGTCACTATGTATTGTATAAGACTGGAAAAGTACACATAACAAACGGCACACGGCCTATATCTGAAGTGGAATGGAAGCACCCAGACACTATCCTGCAGTTGGAGGAACACAACAAGCTACTTAATGAAAGGATCGGCGATGAGGCGAAGCCCTCGGATACCTACCTGGAAAACGAATTAGGGGAGCCACCCTTGGGCCTATTTGATGGCAAATATGAGGGTGAGGACAAGGTACTTATGGCTGAGCCAGAGGCATCATCCCCGGACATCGATGATTTAACCGATAATCTTGACGAGTACCTTGGAAACCAAGTGTTACTGCAGATAGGGGACCAACGGATCCGCGGTACGGTTAATAAGCGGTACAGGGACGCAAGTGGGATCTTAGTTGGCGAAAAGAATAACAATCCACTCCTAGACACAAGATCCTACGAGGTTTCTATGCCAGACGGATCCATTGAGATCTACACAGCAAACGTGCTCGCGGAGAATCTCTATTCCTCCGTGGAGGACGAGGGGCGCATGTACTGTCTTCTGAACGAGCTACTTGACTATGAAAAGGATAAAGAGGCTCTGACAGTACAGCAGGCGACTATCACTACTAAGTCCGGAGAAACTCGGACTAAGCCGACAACCAAAGGGTGGAGAATCCTGGTCAGTTGGAAAGATGGTACTTCCTCTTGGGCAAAGTTAAGTGACATGAAGGAAAGTTTCCCCGTCGAAACGGCTCTGTTTGCCAAGGATCAAGGCATAATAGATGAGCCAGCCTTCAAGTGGTGGGCCTACTGGGTAATTCGGAAGAAATACCGGATTATCTCCAGCGCCAAGACCAAATATTGGACCAAATCCCATAAGTATGGGGTTAGACTACCGAAAACAATTGCTGAAGCAAGAAGGATAGATGAAGAATCCGGCAGTGACTATTGGGCCCGGGCTATTGCAAAAGAAATGAAGAACAATTTCATAGCTTTTGAGTTCAATGACGAGGACAAAGTACCGGTTGCACATACAAAAATCACTATGCACATGGTATTTGATGTGAAGATAGACCTAACTCGGAAGGCCCGACTCGTTGGCGACGGGCATAAAGTGCCAGAAATATCACGGGAGTATACATACTCAAGCGTGCCCAGCAGGGATTCAGTTCGGATGTTCTTCCTAGTTGCCGCACTTAACGACCTTGAGGTCTTAAGTGCTGACATCCAAAATGCATACTTAACCGCACCAATTAAGGAGAAATACTACACAGTGGCTACACTGGAACAAGGATTTGCACCGGAGTTATGTGGAAGGCCCTGCAAAATTGTAAGAGCTCTGTATGGATTACCAGTAGCGGGCGCATCATTTTGATCTCATCTGTCTGAGCACTTAAGGGGACTTGGATACAAGTCTTGCAAGGCGGATCCAGATGTATATATGCGGCCGGCTGTAAAGAAAGATGGCTCGGCATATTACGAATACTGTGTGGCATATGTGGATGACATCCTTGTATGCGGGATCGATCCAAAGTTCCAAATGGATGCGATCGAAAGACAGTTCAAACTGAAGGATGGGACCGTTGAACCACCCACTTTCTATCTAGGGGCAGATATTGGTAACACATCCGTTGATGGGGCTGAGTACTGGTCCATGTCTTCAACGAAGTATACCTCCAAAGCCGTTAAGTCTGTTGAAGAGGAATTGAGTAAGGGGCAATATGCCTTCAAGATACTCCTAAAATCCGCAAAATCACCATTGGTAACTGGATATAGGCCCGAAATTGATGCCTCACAAGAACTTGATTTGGAGAAACAAAACTATTACCAGGGTTTAATAGGTATACTCCGTTGGATATGCGAACTCGGAAGGCTAGATATCGTAATGCCTGTCTCACTTATGTCCCGGTATCTTGCACAAGCACGAGAAGGACATCTAAACCAATTGTTTCATTTGTTTGCATACTTAAAGAATTACAGCAAATCAAAGTTGGTGTTTGACTGTTCCATCCCAGAACTTGATGAATCAGTGTTCCATGAATGTGACTGGGCCGAATTCTATCCAGAAGCGGGGGAACTAATTCCTCCGGATATGCCCGAGCCACGAGGAAACTCCGTAACTACCACATGTTTCGTGGACGCCGACCATGCCGGTTGCAAGGCTACTAGGAGATCTCACACGCAAATCATCATCTTTGTTAACAGGGCACCAATCCTATGGTTCTCTAAGAGGCAAACAACCGTTGAAACATCCACGTTTGGCTCAGAAATTGTGGCACTCAAGATCGCAATTGAAATGGTAGAAGGCCTACGATACAAGCTCAGAATGATGGGCATACCTATAGAAGGACCGACCAACATGTATTGTGACAATGACTCGGTTGTTAAGAATGTAACACACCCGGAAAGCCCTTGTAAGAAGAAGCACAACAGTATTGCTTACCACAAAGCGCGTGAATGCATTGCGGGAAAGATTATCCGGATTGGCAAGGAACCCGGTGAAACCAATATTGCAGATCTACTCACTAAGCTTATGGGTGGAGTAAAGCTATTCTCCTTATGTAGGAGATGCATGTGGAGGTGCAAATAAAAGGACCGACCCTTAAGGTATCTTCTACAAGTACTTAACACTACGAGTACGAAGACACGGGGACTCTAGAAAAGCGCCGGTAGCAAAGGTACAAACGTACAGACATACAGACATTCGAAGATATACACGAATGAGATACACCAACACACGTACGACTAACAGGCAAATAAGCGAGCTGACTCGCCGAATTGCTAACAGTACTAAAGGTGCGCTAATAGTGCACCATTAGAGGTTCGATCCAAGAAATCATCTTATATGAAAAATACTCACAAATCTAAATACTAATACTTGAAATCACTGAATACCACTAGTAGGGATACCTAGCTGACTACACGTGTAAACGTGTTAGTGACGAGAGAAATAATAGACGGTACCGTAGATTATTACTCGGAGTACATATTTTCAACCTACCGTACCGTAGTATTGAGTGATTCCCAGCAATAATAAAGTAATAAAAGACCAAAGTAATAAAAATATATTCACGAGTGAATAGATGAATAGATTTTTTGGTTCACCCAACCAACAAATATTTTTATTAACTGACTGATTTGGAATTTGGAATCTCTAAGTACAAAACAGTAACTGTCTGTTTACCGGCCTATTCTTCTTGTTACTCTAAAAATCGACCGGATAGGTATAGGATAATTGAAATTTAAAGAGAAGTGAGCTCAGAGAGATGCTCTTATTTTTACTGTGTATTTCACTGTATCGGGGCTCTCTGTATTTTACATGGTAGAGATCTTCCCCGGTTCTTATTTGGTCTTAATTGTATCGATACTGCTGCTGCTGCTGTATTAGCGTCGTGTCGGTCTTGCTGTATCGGTCATTCGATGGTATCAGTCATTTCGTCATTTACGAGGTTAAGTGATTTATTCGATGGGGCGTATGCTTGTTCGTGGTATATATGCTAGATATGAGGCCCATTCAGAATCGGTATTGATTTTCTTTATTGCAATAAGTAATTTCCTCACGGGATATCAAGTATATTCTTTCGAATATACTTAAGGATTCCAAGCGTTCACTTATTGGTCAGGTCTTTGGATATGTCTTGTTTCTAACTGATTAACCCCTTTTTATTTGTAGCCTTAGGTGATATCGTTTTTACCACTTAAGGATTTCCAAGTAGTGGAGGTACGCTTGATTCTAACCCAGATTTGACCTCAAAGTATTCATGTTTGTACCTCTGCTTCGTTTACTGTAGCGTTTCTATGGTGTTTCTGTTGCCGTATTTTTTTTAACCGACAACACCTATTTTGGCAAGCAAGCCAGTTAAGTATTCAAGGATGGCCGGCAGTTGAAATTTTCAGAATTTTTCTTGTACTGAGTTGCTTACTAGTATTTGCGCTGCTTATTTCAGCTACTAGTAGTATCCTCGCTAAAACACTCACATTGCTCTCCAGCAAGCAAGAAACACTCTTTCGCAAAACACTCTTCTGTCGCAAAACACTCTTTCGAAACACCAATCGACAATCATCACCATGGCCCTGGAGTTTGTAGAAGAAGCGCTTGGAGACTACTATGATGATAACTACTTAACCCCTCATTACAACAATCCACTGCTTGGCGAGGAAGATAAGAAAAGAAGGGATCGTAGAACTCCTAGGATAGCGATTAAGAGATACAGTCAATCTGCTTTCATGTATCTCTATCGATCTGGCAATGATCAAGCACTTCTCAATTGCTGTGGAGTCGACCATGTAGTATTCAGCGAGCTCCTAGATATATTCGAACCATTCTTCAATCGAGTTTGATGCCACTGGATGTCTTGCTCTTGTCTTATTCTGGTTCCGAACCAGAGGATCAGTAGCAAGAGCAGTTGCTATAGCGTTTGGATTAACGGCTTCTCCTATGTATGTACAGATGGCTGAAATTTGGTCGCAAGGTCCTTCTTGCTGCATTACAAGACCATCCTGCTGCAAAGGTTTGTTTGCCAAATGAAGAAGAGACTCAACAATACATCGATGCTATTGCTGCAAAGTATCCAACTCTTGGTCCACACAGAGAGTGGGGTGCTTGTGATGGGCTTAAACTGCATCTCCAACAGTCTAGCAACTGGACCAAACAGAACCAATACTACAATGGTTGGACGAGTGGTACACATGTGAATAGTATCTTCCTTTTCTGCCCTGACGGGAGGATCCGGGCTTGTGTCTTGAATGCTCCTGGTTCTTGGCATGATAGTACTCAGGCCGACTATGGGCTCTATGAAAAGATGGAGCTGATTTACGAGCTGTATAAGGCAAAGGTTGTTGTCGATTTGGCGTTTAAGTTATCTGCAAACAGCTATCTCCTTAGAAGTAGTCAATATGACCCTCTGACAGCTCCTGTAGAAATACCTGAGGGTACACCTATTGAGGAGGCCACAGCAATGAAACAGCGCGCTGTTCGCAAGGCTATTGCAGTGAACAGAGATGCAACCAGCGTTAGACAGATGTCGGAATGGGGGATGAGACAGATCCAAGGTGGGCTCCCTAGACTCAAAGATAACATGTTGCTGGAAGAAATGGGAGACAGGAGGATCATTCTGAAGCTTGTCGTGTTGTTGTACAAATTCTAGACAGCTAAGGTTGGAATCAACACCATACTCAACACGTATATCAGTAAGACTGAAGGTTTCAAGTCATATGGCTTCTTCTTCTTGTACAATTTGGTACCAATTGAAACCGCAAACGGTGTATTTGATTCAATCGATCATTAGTGGATCGATTACATTAGCAACTTAGATAAACAATTTACTTAGAGAAGTCAAGTCGTATCACGTCCGATCAATTACTCATATTTTTGCTCCGGCGCACCTCTACTAGTGGTTTTGGATTGATCGATCGATCGATTGATTACTCGTATTTAGAGCAGGCGACAACACGTTTGAATAATTTTGCTCCAGCGCACCTCTAGTTGTTTTCGATCCCTCTTTTAAGGTGTTGCAATAGAGTTTTTCTGTGGTCTCTGTAGCCTAAGTTTCTGTCTGGAGCAAGAGTGGTATTGTTGTTGAGTTTAACTAATAATCGATTCCTTTATTTTAACTAACTAACTAACTAACTAATCGATCGATTCAATTCCTAACTAACTAACTAATTGATCGATTCGATTCCTAACCAACTAATCGACGACAACATCAATCAATTCGATTCCTAACTAATCGATGTCAACGAATCACTGCTGCTGCTGTGTTCACTGCTGTAGTCGCGATGCTGGAGACTGTTTACTTTTCTTTTGAGCTTCCCAGTAACACAATTAGTAACTTGGGGAGTAGTAAGAATCTGTGGAGTAATACTAGGACCACGGCCACCACCGGCACTGGCGCTGACACTACTAGGAGTAGATGTTGTGCCACCGACGGCAGTGCCAGCGACGCCGCCACTACCACCAATTGCAAGGACTGCCTGCATCAACACCTTCCTCTCTTCATCTGCCTTTTTCTGATATTGTTGCTGTTGTTCCTGATATCGTTGCTGTTGTTCCAATGCCTGCTGCTGAAGCTTCAATACTTGAGCGATTGTATTCATCATCTTGAATTCCTCTCCTTTGCGATTGTTGTAATGTCTCTTCCTGCTAGTACTAATGGTGCTAACTTCTTTGAACTGTGTAACTTCTTGAGTTGGTTGAGTTGGTTGACCAAGTAGAAGTGGTACCGGTTGAGTTGAAGCATCAGGAGGAGGAGGAGGAGTAAACTCATCTGTTTCAACGTCATACATATTGTCTCCATTTCCAATGAACGCCTTGTTGCCTATCATTTGGAAGAATTCCTTTGCCTCTTTAATGTCCCATCTCATGTTTGGATTGCCTGTTGGCGCCTTCTTCCGGTGCAATCGATTGAATTTGTTGCGAATGGAGTCAGCATCCCTTCCAGCAATTTTTTTAGCATGTAGGTCTGCAACATCATTCCAGCCATCTACTCCACATGGTACAATAGCTCTAATGGCAGCAAACATGTTCTCCAACTTGGCCTTGGTGTAGTTGCGGATGCCGCGTTTCCGGCCTCCGGTGGAGGGCATGATTGTTACGATCGATGGTATTGAATGTGTTGTCTTTTCTTTCTTATGTGAACATCTGAAATCCTCATCATCCGGCGATTGATCATGATCCTCTACTAACAAATCGTCTAGTAATAATCTAGCAAGCGCAACAAAAGCAGCAACAGCAGTACTAGTGCTGGTGTAGGAGGACATCGGTGGTGCCGCCGTGTCTAATGTGCTTGAGAGACAAGTCGTACCGGTACTACTGTTGTTGCTGTTTTGCTATTTCTTTCTGGACTTTCTTTCTCTTTTTTGGACTGTTTGCAATTTTTCAGCTCAGCAAAATTGGTGATGATCACCAAAAATAGCATGCAAGCATGCCCGGCAAAAGAGGTGCAAGAGGTGCACCACATGATTCATTCGGGCGTTGGGGACTAAAATATTTGATTTTAGTGATTCCGTTCGAGTTTATTCTGTTTTTATTCTGTTAATAAAGTTTTGAAAGTCGATGCAGTCACGACTGCTAAATTTTATTCAATAGTTAATAAATCTATGCAGTATGTGAATAGATTTATTACTTTGGTCGCAAACTTTTATTACTTTATTATTGCTGGGAATCACTCATTCTAACTCAAAATACTTCGTACCGGTAATTACTAGGTACGGTACGGTACGGTACGGTACATACAGTACAAGTAAGATTACTATTCGTAATCTACCGGTAATCCATTCCAGCTCAGAATGGTCGAATAGTACGAATACGAGTAATCGTACCGTGCAGAACGGTTATGTTACACACGGCACAAGTGCGCGTCCGTCTGGTCTTATTTAATTTTTTTAAAGACCGGTCTGTCTTTCTTTATTCAATCTTTTTGTTTCTAAGAAAGTGCATGTACAGTTCGTAAACGTTGTATCTAAATCTACCGTACAACCTGAAAATTCTGTAAGTTCCTTTTACCGTACTTCTGTAGTGGTTGCATACGTGGTCGTTTCGGGTGTTAAGTACGTACCCCACTGCTATTACCGGTATGAGTTCGTACCGTACGGTACCGGTAAGGAAGAAATGTGAAACCAAACGTATTACGGCGAGTACAATAATATGGTATGTAGCGGTACGTACGGTACGGTACTCGTATGCGTGACGATGCATTTAAACTCGATTCCTATCATCACAAGATTGCATGTACCGTTCGTACGTACGGTACCGTACAATACGGTAGTCGAGTCGAGGCGAGTCTAATATTCTCGTGGTTTCGCATGACCAACCCAGACAAATGTGTTTTTGTTTTTCTCTTTCTCGCTTTCTCGCTTTCTTTCCATCCCCGTCATTCCCACATTGCGGTCATTCCCCTCGATTCAGATTGTTTCCGTCGACAACACCAACGCAAAGTAACAGCAATAATCGTGAAGTTGAATTACTTCGTAGTTGAATCAGTAGTTATCTTTGTTACTATTATCAAGACAACACAAGACAATCATCATCATCATCATTATCATGTGTCGACCGGATTCAACACCAACAACATCAACCGTCTCTACCAAGAAGGGGGTAACTGCCAATGCCAATGCCAATGGTAATGGTAATGGTAATGGTAATGCGAGCGCCGCCACCACCATTGCGGTGCGACCGGCCAAGGACCTGCTGGCAGAGCACGACCAATGGCTCGCCGACTTTGACTTCGTGGCCTTTTCGAAGGAGGTTAGGGAGCTCGGAAAGAAACTCGAGAAGAATCAGGGACCACAGGACGTCGCCCACCTCAACAAGATGATCGGCTGGTCCAACACCTTCGCGGCGATTGGTCTGCTAACGATGGGATTCGGGGTCAACATTATCACGATTGTGTGCCTGTCGCTGTACACCTTTTCTCGCTGGACGATGATCGCCCACCATGTCTGCCACGGGGGATACGAAAAGTGCCACCCCGAGAACAAGGGCCGGTGGTCCCGATTCAAGTTCGGGCTCGGGACTTTTTGGCGTCGATTCAACGATTGGTTTGATTGGATGATGCCGGAGGCGTGGAATGTGGAGCACAACAACCGGTGAGTGAATGTCAATGTTAATGTGAATATTATAGTTACGGAAGAATGAAAGAAAGAAACACAAGTAATTGAAATGCGGTCGAACTGGAATTGAAACCGGAATTGGAATTGGAATTGGAATTGAAAGTTAGTGACTGTTTGCATGTTTGTGAGGTACAGCTGCAACTGCAACTGCAACGCAACGATGATTCTCTCAGCCGATTCGCAGTCATTCTAACACAGCTTTGCATGTATTCCACCTTACACAACACAACACAAATAATCACAACGAATTATCCATCTACACTCAACGTTTGTTGATTGTTCAACGAATTGCATTACTACTTACATTCACATGCCCAAACATTAGCCACCACTACCGTTTGTCCGAGCTCCACGATCCGGATCTGGTCGAGGCCAACATGGATCTGTTGCGAGAAGCCAACGTTCCGAAGTTTGTCAAATACATCGCTGTCGGTGTCCTCGCCGTCACCTGGAAGTGGTTCTACTACGCACCCAACACGTACAAGGAACTCAAGCTGGCACAGATGAGACGCAAGGGTGTAAAGATCCCCGATCACATCCACCCACACGAACCCATGAGTTTCCGGGCCGCGATCTGCGGGGAGAGCACCTTCTTTTACTCCTTTTCGGAACTCATGGCGGTCGTCCTGCTGCCGTATTTGGTGCTGCACTTTTTCGTCGCTCCCCTCCCGTACCTGTTGGTCGAAGAGCACCTCGGATACGGATCCACCGAGATGTACTGGAACGCCGTAAAGAACCTATTCTGGGCCGAGCTCTTGACCAACGCCCACGCATTTTTGGCGATCGCCACCAACCACGCCGGGGACGACATGTACCGATTCCGCAAGGAATGCCGGCCCTTTTCGGGATCCTTCTTCCTCCGACAGGTGCTGGCCAGCGTCGACTACAACACGGGAACGGATTCCGTAGATTTCTTCCACGGGTGGTTGAACTACCAGATCGAGCACCACGTTTGGCCCAATCTGTCCATGCTGAGCTACCAGCGATCGGCTCCGGAGCTGGAAGCCGTCTGCAAGAAGCACAACGTGCCGTACATCAAGCACAACGTGTTTTGGCGACTCAAGAAGACGATCGACATCATGGTGGGAAACACCTCCATGAGGTGGCTACCGGAGGACTACGAGGAACAATTCCTCGCCGCCGACGCCCGGTCCGAGAAGGCCGCCGCCAAGAAGGCGGAATAAAAAGCACAAGAAGTGCGAACCGGTACTACGGTACCTGTAGATAAATAAATAAATACTACTCTTACGTCGTAAGAAAGTAATAATAAGAGATTATATAGGTACGAAGTCAGAGATCAGTCAGAATCTCGGTCTGTAGGATTGTGTGCAGTTTAACGGTTAACCGTAATTTCCTCTGACTTGGTCGAATATATTGAAAGATTGCAAAGCCGCTGCCAGCGCAGTGTGTAGATTTTGAATATTATCTTTCGCCGTGGCTTTTTTCGTGTGTCTTATGCTCTCAATTTCAGTGTCGGATTGAAAATAAATTGTGGTCCAAGCGTCAGGTCATTTTCTTGCTTCAGTATTGAAAATACCAAGAGTCATGTTGAGAGGAGTGAGTGACAGACGGCCATGTGCATCCAAGCTGATTCCATCCATGTAGAAAATGATCAGAACAAGGATTTCATCATTTTCATTGCAGATCTGCTTCCACGATATTAGAGGTCGAGAATCCTCTCTCTACTCTATGCCCATGATGTATAGACAGAGGTGCATGCAGTTACTGTAATAATCGGGGTTAATAATAATTATGAGTACTACTACTATCTTGTATGTGTGGGCGCTTGATACCTATCTGTATTATCACCAGTAGAGGTACAAGCAGAGGTGCGGCGCTGTCGATTCCGATACGACGCTGATTCCGATACGTCGCTGACACCCCTTGAGGTGCAAGCAATGACGTCACTGACAGGCGCGCGCATTGCGCGCGCACTTGAGGTGCGAATCTTGCTGGCACTCGAGGTGCGAACTTACGTTCGTACGCGTTTACACTTCGAACACACCCTTGCAGATATGTTATCTGCGCCCACTTAGTTGTACTTATATAACCTTCTGTCATCCGCGTACGCACTTTGCGAATGTTCTTTGCATGTGCCCGTTCGATACTCAATGAACAATAACTTCGGTTGCGCACCTTTGTTCATCGGCACTTGCAATAAAAAGTATCCACCGACGTTGTGTCGTTCATCAATCGTTGGCTTCGTTGTTGTGTCTTCCTCACGTTGTCCTTGGTTTTGACTCGGTACTGGAGAGGAAGGTGTTGATGTTGCAGTAGCTATTAAGGCACCACCCTTGGAGCTGCATGCGCCACTAGAGCGATTCTGTTTTGTTGTTGCTCTAGGAGAAGTCGTAGGAGGATTACGATCCCTCTCTCAACAAGGTTGTTGACGGGCGTCGCTGATTGTTGCCTTTGCGTTTTCCGCTGCGGCGGCGCTGTTTCTGTTGCGCTCTCTGTGTATCGTTGACGTCCGGATAATTATTATCAACTATTACAGGTCAAGAATCCTCTCTCTACTCTATGCCCATGATGTATAGACAGAGGTGCATGCAGTTACTGTAATAATCGGGGTTAATAATAATTATGAGTACTACTACTATCTTGTATGTGTGGGCGCTTGATACCTATCTGTGTTATCACCAGTAGAGGTACAAGCAGAGGTGCGGCGCTGTCGATTCCGATACGACGCTGATTCCGATACGACGCTGACACCCCTCGAGGTGCAAGCAATGACGTCACTGACAGGCGCGCGCATTGCGCGCGCACTTGAGGTGCGAATCTTGCTGGCACTCGAGGTGCGAACTTACGTTCGTACGCGTTTACACTTCGAACACACGATTCCGTCCACCAAGAGCCGTGGTGTAGTTCTGTTATGTATGTTTCGTTGGTGAGTGGTGGGTTGTTTTCAGGTGAAAGAGGAGTCTTGACATTCGGAAAAGACAAATTGGTTTCTTGCATCAATTCCTTATTGGTCAGAAGGGAATGAAGTGCGTCTGGGAAGGATCGAACAAATATTTGGGTGGGTAAATTGCAAGGTAACCAGTTAATTATGTGTGGCTCGAACTTGGTCTCTGAAATACCCAAATTGGACTTGATTTCACTAAATATGGCTTCTCGATGGTGGGGGTAGGTAGAGCTAAAGTCAACACCATGAATAGTTTGACATTCGTTTGCCCATTCAAAAATAGATTTGAATGTGTTTAGAGGTAACTTGTGTTTCGTCATTAGATTCATGAGCCTATTGGTAGGTGAAAAAGAAAGATGGAATCGGATCAATTGCTCTTTTTCATTGATGTTTGGTTGGGATGCGGTGGGTTCTGCAGCATCCATACCATTATCGTTCTGAATAGGAAGGCAAATTTCTTCATGAATAACCATGTCATCGTTGTTGCTGTTGTCTTCTGAAGGAAACAACTGTGATTCCATTACATTTCGATCCATTGGTGGAACAAATAAGTTGTGTACTACCTGACTGTTTAGAACAGAGTTGAACGTTTCGTTAGAGGATGCCTTGTTAGTGTGAGCGGCAGCAACAGAAGCGGAAGGAACAATTGGACCATTCTCCGTCAATATCAGGCCATATTGTGAAGGGGTATGACAAACTGTAGTAGTGGATTCTTCTTTGGCAGATGATGAAAATTCCATTAGGTTGTGGTTTAAATAGAAAGCACGGCAAACAGGTGTTGAATCAAGATGACGTGACAGGCCTCGTGATACATATCGGTATGATTGGTGTGAAGTGGAATCTTGTCTGCTTCCGATGAATGTCTTCAACTTGCCCTTATGGGACAAGCAGCTACTACAATAGATAAATGATTTGGGTATTTTTGTATAACAACCACTCTTGAAGTGACAGCGACTTTTACTAGGTTGTGACATATTCTTCTATTGGAGGAAGGGAGGGGAAGAAATGGTTGCGATGGTGGTGTTAAATGAACATGACGAAAATGAGCATGATGCTATCAGATCGAGCATGAAAAGGCATGATGGTATGAAAGAAGACACGACGTGACATAGAATCAACGCGGAAACATAGTACAAAGTAGCAAACAAACACTTCTGAAAATAATTTTATTTCATATCTTGGGTTAAGGTTAGGAAGTTGTTTGGCACCAAGATTTCAAATTTAAACATGATTCGAACACAAAAGCATGAAACGCCATTCCAGTTACTGAATTCTGAAACGCCGTTCCATCATTGTTGACATGAATTGTACAAAAAATCGTTTCACCACTCAAACAGAAATCGATACTATCATACCTACATTACTACTACTACTAGTACTATCATAATACACCCGGACACATATCTACGAAAAAAGCATTTTTGGAAACAAAATAAAAGAAAGAATGGTGGTGAAATTGTGTAGGAGGAAGGTAGTGCTGTAGAGTTCTACAAAAATTTGTTAAAACGAGCATGATGCTATCAGAGCGAGCATTAAAAGGCACGATGGTATGAAAGAAGACACGACGTGACATACCGTAGAAAACAACGCGGAAACATTGCGAACTAACACTTCTGAAACTAATTTTATTTCATATCTTGGGTTAAGGTTAGAAAGTGTGGTAGTGAGAAATAGATTTTTTAAATCAATTTAGTCAAAATGGAGAGATCAATGGACATTTTGAGTCATCGGGGAGAATTTTGGTCGCAACCTGAGGGGGGTCGAAAATCTTCACCACAAAAATTGTGAATTTAGAAAAATACCCTTGCGCATGACAAACGCAGGGTCGATTTTCTGAAAATAGGGCTTGCGAGGGGTCGCGTGGGGTCGCGTGACAGTTATCAGACGCACTCCATCAGTCATAAGTCACTGACGCATTCCCCCGCATCAGATAGTCTTCTCCTTTAGGTTCTCATCGTCCGATTCCGATTGTCAAAGAACACGGTTCTTTTCCAATCATATCATAGATCAAGCATAGAAGCTTCTTGAAGTCATCTTTGATTCTAAAACTCAATAACACACATTTTCATCTGCACCGTAGATCATATTGAATTCAATTGCAATACCGCTTTGAATTTTTTTATCAATGAAAACAACCTTACACTCCTTCTAAGAATCTACCGTGGCATCTGACCCACCATATCCGCCATCGCTCAACTTCAAGCTGCAAAGCAGCCCCTAATCCCATTTAAACCAGCCATAATCCTTCATCAGGCGGATTATCCTAGCATTCACCTTGTCCATCCTGTCCCCAGCCAACACTGTCCCCCCTACCGCAGCCAGGATTGCAGCAGCATCCAATGCAACCCCTTGGCTTCCTCCCCTGCATCTGACAGATTGTATCAAGATGACAAAGCCAATGGCTACCATCAAGAAGATGCCCAAAATCAACATGAACCCAATTGCTGACAACCAAAGCAAAATGAACCAGTTCCATATACAATCGCCCTCACTTGCCTCATCCAAACCACTCCTTCCGCACGTCCGGACCTCATCTTCTGTGATTCTGGTTCCAAAACTACTTGGTTTAGTCATCACACTCTACCTAACTCACAACCGGTATTGGAGTCGTTAAGTAACAAACGGAATAATTGAGACAATAAAGACCTCAAAATAGGACACGCGCGAATAACGTGCGTACGTTCCGTACGTCATATCATGATGGGGTATCCATACACAAGGACACGCGCGAATAACGCGCGCACGGTCCGGGATTCATACGATTCAAGTGTACGAGTATACGACTAGATACTTAGCCGAGCACATGGAGGTGCGCGGAGCATGGTAAGAACAGGCATGCGCACAGTGTTTCCACGATTATAAATAGAGAACAGTGAACCATAAGTATGAGCTGTCACAGTCACTCCGAAGGAATTGTTATTATGATTAACAGGATAGATGTTAATCATAGTGATGAGTAATGCCCGGAGATAATGTCCAAAGATAATGACTCATGGAATCGTATCATGGAACACGGCCAATCAATATTGATGTAGCGAGCCAAATGAAAGTAATGGTAGTGCCACGTGGCACTCCCTACAACCGGTAGAGAGCCAGACCGGGGGAAAATCTAGTAGATTTCACTATCCCTGAAACCAGCTTCTAGCCTCAACAAGCCGGCAAAGGATTCCTCCAGCAAAGCGCAAGCCTACTACAGTGCACGCCCTACCAGAAAGAATACGATCGATATGATCGATTTCCCTGTATCACTAAAACCAGCTTCTAAGCACACGCTCGAACCTCGAGTATCCTTAACAAGCCAGCAAAGGATTCATCCAGAAAAGCGCAAGCCTACACTTCCTACCAGAAAGAATACGACAATTCCCTGTATCACCGGATAAGATGTATCACTGTGTCACCGTATCACGGTAGCTCGTTCGCTTGCGACCGAAACACGCGTACGAAGTCAAAAGGAGCTTCGTATCAACCAAAATTACCGGCTAGCACTAGAACAAGCCTGTAAAGGATCATCCCTCCCGCAAAAGCAAGCAGCTCACTCTTTCTGTTCCTAAAACGATTAGTAATAGAATAAGTAAAAAGGCCCACCACGCCCGCCCGCAGAAAAGGCTTAACATCCAAAGGCTTAACTGCCCAAGCTGTTAAGCCAGGCTGTGCGCCGGTGTGTGTGGGCACAGCAAACTAAGGGACCGGACTACAGCCTGCAAAACAACCAACAGGCTGGAGTTCCCGGCTCCCCCTCTAGCATTGCTTAACCCACCAACACACCCATGAACTACAAGCATTGCACATACAGTACTACAAGTAGGCTGGCTACTGAGGCTATCACGAATGTAGTGAGTGATAGCTATCATGGCCAAATAATCGTGTGGAATATCATAACACAAAAATACATGTGTTATGAAAAGAGTTAACACGGAAATACACGGGAATACATGGGCAAACCACAATAGAGGTCCGGATTCTTAGATTAATCTACTTTGATCACAATTCAAATTACCAGTTATTAATCCCAATTGTCACCACGCCCATTTCAGGTGTAACCATGGCAGGAGAATTCAACTCCAGCCAACAAATATTGCTCCAACACTTTACTCTACCTGAACTAGCCCCCAGCATCAGCCTTCCCTAGTAGTTGGATGCCCATGTCTTCACAGCACCCTGTCGCTACGATATAATCCTTGGACGTGGCACCCTTCACCACTCCAAAATTGTTCTGAATTTCAATGAAAATCTCATCGAAAGTTCAAAACGCAGAACCATACACTTCCGAAACCTGGTAGGTCACCCACATGAGGAATGATTGTCATTCCAGCATCTGTGTCCAAATTAACTCCTCGGCTGCCTCTGTTGTTACTCTAAAAATCGACCAAAGGTATATGATGTTAAAATTTAAAGAGATGTGAGCTCAGAGAGAGGCTCTTATTTTTACTACGTATTTTCACTGTATCGGGGCTCTCTGCTGTATTTTACATGGTAGAGATCTTCCCCGGTGTTGTTATTATTCTTGTACCGATACTGCTGTTGCTGTTGCTGTATTAGCGTCGTGTCGGTCTTACTGTATTGGTCATTTGGTGGTATCGGTCATTCACGTTGTTAAGTAATCTGTTCGATGGGGCGTATGCTTGTTCGTGGTATATATGCTAGATATGAGGCCCATCTTGAATCGGTATTGATTTTCTTGATTGCAATAAGTAATTTCCTCACGGGATATCAAGTATATTCTTTTGAATGTACTTATGGATTCCAAGTGTTCACTTATTGGTCAGGTCTTTGGATATGTCTTGTTTCTAACTGATTACTGTCTTTTGTTTGTAGTCCTAAGTGATATCGTTTTTACCACTTAGGGATTTCCAAGTAGTGGAGGTGCGTTTGATTCTAAGCTTCGGTCTTTGGAATATTCATATCTCGTATCGCACCTCGGTCGTTGTTTTGTTTTGTTGGCTTTTCCAATCGAATTTGATGCCGACAAAGTCCGTATTTTTTCGCCGACAACACACCCCTTGATCCAACATGTTTCCTTCAATGTTCAATTACTGTCAGAGTAGATCTGATCGATCGGGCGTTTAAATCAAATCGATTCGAACAAATTTGGTCAAGGTAGTTCCTCTGTGTTTTAACATGCCTGATTTAACCTGATGTAACTGACTATCGGTCAAAGCGATCGAACGATTTAAACTCGGGTGGTGTCCCATGATATATCTTGCATGTCGGGCGTGCAAGATCCATCCCAATGGTTTGGTTAGATCGTCAGCCGGGTTGATAACTCCAGGAATATGAATCATCTTGATTTCACCATTTTCTTTCCATGCTTGGATGGCAAAGAACCTGATTTCAATATGTCTGGTTCTTTCAGTTGGCTTCTGGGCATTGATGATTTCAATTGCTGATGCATTGTCTTCATAGATCGGAGTTGGACCAACTTGGGCAAATCCTAATTCCTTGAGTATAGACCTGAGATATCTGGCTGTTTTGGCTGCTGTGACGGCAGCAATGAACTCAGCTTCTGTAGAACTCTGTGCAGTAAGTGACTGAGCTTTGGATTGGTAAACAATTGCTCCACCAGCATAAGTGAAAACATATCCTGTGGTGGACCTACGATGTTTTGGGTCATTGCCATACGCGGCATCAACAAAACACATCAGTTTGGCTTGCTTGATATGTTCAGGGAATTTTGGGAGTGATGCATCTTGGACTATGCCGGTGTAGGGTTCTCCTGATGGTAAAGATGGCTCAGCTTTTGGTCTGTAGAATCTAATACCCCAAGATCTGGTTGTTCTGAGGTATCGAGCTATGTTCTTCAGGCTGGAATAGTGGAAAGCAGTGGGATTGGAGCTGTATTTTGACATCAGGGTCACTGCATACCCAATGTCTGGCCGGCAACTAATGTACACGAACATTATTTCACCTAAGAGTGTCCTGTATGAGAACCCAAAGGTGGATTGTAATTCAGCATGTTCCTTGGTGCCTTCTAATGGTCCATCCATATGTGATTGTAGTTGGCTCAGCACTTCAGTTGATAATGGCGCAGATGGTTTTGAATGAGGTTTCATCTTAGAATCAGTTTCCCATCCATGAGATCGCATGATTCTGTCAATGTAATTTGCACAGGACAGTTCAATGTAGTCAGTTGTCTGTTTGACATCAATTCCATTGAAGTCTTCAAGCAATCCCATTTTTGTGAAGGGGGTTACATCTTCTTTAGGAAGCTTTAGTTTTGCGCCAATTATGTCATAGATCTTGTCAGATATGGATTCTGATGCACATGCCAGTGCAAAATCGTCAACCTGCCTCAGCATGTAGACTGTTTCACCTTCAAAAACTGTCGTGTAGATCGTTCTGTCGTGTGTGGTGGTCTTGAAGTTGAGGTCAGGGCCTTTCAAAATCTTGTTGATGTGGGTTTCCCATAATCTACCTGATTCCGGATGGCCTTGGAGTGCTCGAAGAACAGGAAGCACCAATCTTCTGTCTATGTCCTTGCCATGCTTGTGTCTGTACCATTCTGCATATGCATCGTCAATAGTCATGTATGTAGGGATGTTGGGCCCTGGAGAATGGGCATAGGCGTCAGCAGCATCACCACCATAGATTTTGAGATTGAGGCGTGCTGCAATGGCAAAGAACAATATTTGGATGGGGTGTTCAACACATGATGAGTATGACATGGCAATAGCGTGCAGGGTTGGAGCTGCATATTTGCTTCCATTGCAACATTGCCTGGCTCTTCTGACACCATTCCTTTTTACACTGTATTCCCAATGAGGCCTGAGAATAATAGCGTCTGGGTCCTTAGGGTATTGAATTGGTGAGCCAAACATTTCCAAATCTTCAAATTGATCAAGTTGTTTTCGCTCCCCAGCTTCCCATTCCGCCCATGTGGATAAAGGCTTGAGATTCCTTCGAGTGAAGTGTCCGAGTGCTTGTTCTTCAGGTGTAGTTGCCTTGGAATTGATGGCCTTGATTAAAAGTTCAATTTCTTCAGTTGGTAGTGAATCTGCATCTAGGGGCAATGCATGATTGCCTGGTTTATGAAGCTTAGTGATAGCTCTGAGTGATGCAATGTCAATGGTGGGAATGACAACCTCCATGTCATCTTCGATTGGGGCCAAGTGTTTTTGGATGTAGGCGTGGAGTGTTTCAGTGCTATCGACCTGGTTGATTCTTGATTGTATCAGCTGCTTGTACTTGGTACCAATGCGCTTGATGGTTTGAATGGAGGAAAGCCGGTCCAAGAATGGTGGATCTTCTTCATCAGTGGATTCCTTCCAGGAGGTATTGGGAGCAAATAAACCATATTCATTGGAGTGTTTCCTGACCTCCTTCATAGATAATTTGGCTTCAAGTGCAAAGGTAATGGGTGTATCGATTGAATCCCTCACCCCTCGAGCGTGGGATTGATGCAAGGCTGTGGTAACATCAGCAGCAGTGAACACACAGTTGTGATTGATAGATACAATATAGGCGCCTCTGAGCTTGAAGAGAGACTTTTTATGGGAGGAGAAAAGCTTTGAGGCAGGGCTTTGTGGAACGATATCGGTGACGTACGCTCTGCCAAGTAGTGAATCATTGGCATATTTGAGACCAAATGCTGGATCTGTACAAGAGGTTGAAACAGTGAGCCTGAGATTTGTGAGATCTGCAAAAGGTGAGATGGAAAAATTAAATTCACTGGATGACACCTCATGTGGCTCCGCTGGAAGAGGATTGTTATCATCGGTCCTGAGCAGGTGCTTGACATTGGTTGGAAGATCTGCAAGGGGTAAGTCATTCATCCCTTCATCAAACCTGACATGAGTGGTGATCTTGACGCGGTGTGTCTCAGTATCATACCAAAGGATGTTTCTGGTAGTGTATGGGACAAAACCAAGAAATATGCCTTTTCTCGCATTGGGTTGAAGCTTGATTGATTTCTTCCCTGGAGGGCGCACCCAAACTCTGCAGCCAAAGGTGCGGAAGTCAGCAAGATTTTCCTTATGGCCAGTTGCCAATTCTAAGGGTGAATGCTGCTGATTGCCTTCAGGGAAGGCATTGGACAACCGAAGGGCATGATAGAAAGCAAAGGGCCAGAATTTGATGGGCAAATTTGCACCACTGAGCATGGTCCTCATTGAGTTAGCAAGAGTCCGGTGAGCTCTTTCAACTGTACCATTCTGGTGAGAAGCATCAGCACCAGTGGGGAAAATTGAGTACCCAAAGGCAGAGAAGAGGTTTCGGATGTCAGGGTTGTGGTAGAGTTCACCACCTTGATCAACGCTGATATACTTGTTGGCACAAGTTGGGTTGTGCTGTGAGAAGAAATGTTCCAACCAATGGAGAGGTGCTGCTTTAGAGATTCGGGTATCACCATATTTCATACCAGTATAGTGATCTGTGATGAGAATCCAAGCTGTCTTGCCATGTATCCCTTCGTAATCTGACTTTCGTTTGCTGTTGGAGGATCTGGCGCCAGAGAATGCAAAATCAATGGATAAACCTTGAAAAGGTTATGTAGCCTTTCTTGTGGAATGTGAGCCAGCAGATGTTTTAGTTTGCTTACATTGTATGCAAGTTGGGCATTGATCAAGAATACTTGTTTGGCGCTTGAACTTTGGTACTCCAAGAATGTGCTTATGAGCTTGATACAGAAAATCATCGCATGGGTGTCCTAATCTTTGGTGCCACAGAAGTTTTGATGTCTTGGTTTTGATGACTTGGATGGGGATATTTTTGTCCACAATTTTGGTGAAGAACAATTTAGCATCAAAAGCTGGCACGTCACTGGTGTCAGACCGAGCTTGAGCTGCTTCTGTGCATTTTTGCAGTGTGACAAGATTCGTGTACACATCATATCTGTAGCGACTAATGGCTTCGTTTGAGGCCAGTTCACAAGCTTTTTTGAATTGCATGTCAGTTGCTAAAGCATATGCTGAGGACGTGGCACAATTGGCATATGGAGATGTAAGATCAATGTCTGGGATGAGTACTGGATGTGTGTAGCACTGAGCATCAATGATACTTCCATGTAGGACAATACTTTTGGCGGTGCTCTGCTTGTGATGACAGATAATGGTGAGGTTTCCATTTTGTTGAACAGATGAGTCATGGTCGTCATTGAAGACTTTGTGAATAGACTGTCCACTGAACTGATTTCTCACGCGAGGTGTCATTCCACAAAGGTCATTCTCACTCAGCAATGTTGTTAACAGCGAGGGAGAATAGTAGAAGAAGACTCTAACATACCCTACAGGATTGGGGGCTGATATGTGCACATAGCCTGACCCTTCAGGAATACAGGTCGCTGCCTTTCCTCCAATTGCTGCCGTGAGCCTGACCGGACATTTCCTCAGCTTGGTGTAGGATTTGTAACCATGCAGGATGTGCTTGAGATTTGTGCAGGAAACTTTCGCACCAGTGTCAATCTGAGCTCTGACACCATGTTGGAAATGGGCCGTAGCCGCAATAGGGTCTGGTGGGACCAGGAATTGCACATTGTGGGTATCAACTGATGTAGGGTTGTCTCTGTCAAAGTTGGGATCTCCATTGATTTCCAGGTGTGATTCCAATGCAGGGGCTGTAGCCTCAAGTGATTCCATATCACAGTAGACATCAATTGGGATTGAAGATTGGAGGCTGTCCCTGGGTAGGAGATTGACAGCACCAATGTGGACAGATTCATAGGAGCTGGCACTGCTGGATTCCAAGGAAGGGCATAGGCTTTTCACTTGATGGGCTGTGACGTCGTCAAATCCTTGAAGGTCATCTTGAGGTGATGTCGTATGGTGGCTGCAAGAAAGACTTTCTATTCTTGGCCGTTGCAAAAATTTTGGTCTTCTACTGCATCATCGGGTGAAACCTCATCTTGATCTTCATCGCCAATGTTGATCTGAGAGATTTGTTGAGTGGAATCTAAGAGCTGTTGGGTTTCCCTGTTGCATTTGCTTAGAAAAACAGCCGTGGCAATCCTATGTTTCTTGAGTGACTCTACATCTTGTAAGGCAGGACAATTATCAAAACTATGACCGGATGTGTGACAAACAATGCATTTTCTGGATGTGTCGAAGAGACTGGGTTGTTTGTCAAATGCAGTGATAGCATTGCAGTATGCTTGATGTAGGAATGGATTATCCGCTTCTTCATCCATCTCGGGGTATCCAAGGGAATCAATCAGGCTAATTGAGTGGGAAGTCAAAGTTGAAGGTGTTCTGACAGTATTGTTGCCAGCGCGTTTCTGAAACCTATCATTGTGACGGGGACCTGGTCTGATTCCTGTGACTGGTAGTTGTTTGGACAGGCTTGGTTTGGAGGTTTTGTTCTTGTACCTTTGTTCAGCTTTAATCTCTTGCTCATATGTTTGGAGGGTTTGTAGAAGCCTACCTGCCTTGTATTTGTCCCGTTTGAATTGGTCATCTGAGTCGCGTTCATCCTCTGTCTTTTTGAAGAGCTCTTCCGAAAGGGTGGTTCCTGCAATAAGGTTGCTGACTTCTTCTGTCGAACTGATAGTGCCAGGTTGGTTTTGGAGGAACACTCTAAGTCTCAAGTAATCCTTGTACCGGAAGTAGTATTCTTCAAGAGATTCACCTGCATCCTGGTTTGGAGGATTTCGGACCATTCTGCTGGCATTGGATGGCCTTTTGGAGTTGGAATGTGTCTGAGCAATAACTGTGTATAGCGCTTCATATCCCTGTCCGCCCTCAAAGCTCTGAATGGTGGCCTTCATACTTGCACATGAATCAGGGATGATTTTGTCAGTCCTGAGTGCGGTGTAAATGAGATTTCCCCATTCATTGATGGCCAATTCATATCTTGAAGGTAGATCGTGTGGAAAGTTATCACCAATTGTAAATCCTCTGAGGTGATCAGCTTCACGCCTGTAGAGGTAGTATGGGTGGACATAAATATGGTGTTGCTGTGAATGAGCTGTGATTTCTCTGTACCATTTCCTAACCTGAGGGTCTGTTGCATCCTTTAGTTGTGGAAATCCTGAGAGGAATAGTTTGTCTCTAGCTGCTTCCTTGGACTTGTCAGAGGCTCTGGTCAGATCAAAACAGTCACCACTTCTGGTGATCAGGCGCTGGTCATTTCTCCCACTGCCTAGATTGTATAGGTAGTAGTTTTGTCTGACAATTGTTTCATTTCCCGATGAGTCAGTGTAGGTGATTGGGAAGTCTTTCATGTCATCTCTGGTGAGGAATTCTTCTTTTCTATAGTATCGCTCTTTAACGGGTGGTGGTAAGGTGGCTGGATTCCATGGGAGGTCAAGGGTTGCTTGATGGTTGGCGCCAGCATTGTTGTTGTTGTTGTTGTTGTTGTTGTTGCCATTGTCGACCAGTTGTTGTAGTAGGGTGGTCAATTGTTGCATGTCGGTGCCTGTTGTCGCGGGTGCTGGGATTGTAGTCACCTCATCATTCGGTTCAGGGAAGTTGTAGATGTTGGCGTCATAAACCTCATCAAAGTGTAATGGATCCCAATCTGGTTTAAAACCCCAGTGAGTTGCTCTGATTTCTATGACGAGCTTGTCCTGTCCATTGGAGATGGCTTGTTCTCCTGCCCTGTCCAGTGCATTCTTGTTTCTGAGTCGTCTCGCTGATTGATTCGTATCGACAGACCAGAAGGTGGCGTCAGCAAAGAGAGTGGATATGTGTCCCTTGTTAATCTCCGTTTGTTCTCGGGCGGGGATGATATCCATGATTGCATTGACGATGATTTCTTTGAGCATGGTTGCCGGATCGGGGGCTAATATCTTGGGTCCTTCAGCATCCTCATCTGTGATGAATAGGCCATCTGTGTCCTCTAGAAAGTGAGAGAATGATTTGTTGAGTTCAACGTGTTTGTCTGCATTCCCCTTGGTATGGAATGGTCCAAATTGGATTTCAATGTCCCGGATTTGGTTCCAGTCAAATGGTGCTGGCGGCATGGTCGTTGTCGCCATCGTCGCGATCGTAATCCTTGGATGTGTATTACAGAGGAAGGTTCTTGGTAGAAGGATCTGTGGATACACCTGTTCGATCGTACTTGTCGACGATTGTTGTGGTCAAAAAGAATTAACCGTGGAACGTTCGTCGGAAAAACACGCGGTCGAAGAAACGATCGGTGCTGAACAGAGTTGCGATGTAGTGAACCGGCGATATCGGAATCGTTTGATCGCGATCGTCGGCCTTGAATGTGTATTACAGAAGGAGATTTTTGGTAGAACGTTCTGTAGATACACCCCTTGATACGTACGCTTCTTGGTCGTGTACTACAGAAGAAGATTCTTGGTAGAAGGATCTGTAGATACACCCCTTGATACGCGAGTAAGGAGGAGAAGAAAGAAAGAGAGGCGGGGGGAGGTCTATTGATACAGCCCGTCGCCGAGTCCCGTACCAAGTATACTCTGGCTGTAAGCGACAGTGGAGGTGCTGTACGGGGCGGAGATAGGTAGCTTAAGGTATCCACTTGGTAGTGGAAGGTATAAGGGCTCTATAACCTGTTGTTACTCTAAAAATTGACCAAAGGTATATGATGTTAAAATTTAAAGAGATGTGAGCTCAGAGAGAGGCTCTTATTTTTACTACGTATTTTCACTGTATCGGGGCTCTCTGCTGTATTTTACATGGTAGAGATCTTCCCCGGTGTTGTTATTATTCTTGTACCGATACTGCTGTTGCTGTTGCTGTATTAGCGTCGTGTCGGTCTTACTGTATTGGTCATTTGGTGGTATCGGTCATTCACGTTGTTAAGTAATCTGTTCGATGGGGCGTATGCTTGTTCGTGGTATATATGCTAGATATGAGGCCCATCTTGAATCGGTATTGATTTTCTTGATTGCAATAAGTAATTTCCTCACGGGATATCAAGTATATTCTTTTGAATGTACTTATGGATTCCAAGTGTTCACTTATTGGTCAGGTCTTTGGATATGTCTTGTTTCTAACCGATTACTGTCTTTTGTTTGTAGTCCTAAGGGATATCGTTTTTACCACTTAGGGATTTCCAAGTAGTGGAGGTGCGTTTGATTCTAAGCTTCGGTCTTTGGAATATTTGTATCTCGTATCGCACCTCGGTCGTCGTTTTGTTTTGTTGGCTTTTCCAATCAAATTTGATGCCGACAAAGTCCGTATTTTTTCGCCGACAACAGCCTCTCAAATGTTGGTTAGGAAAGCCTTTTGACAGAATAGTACATGGACTGTCAACTGGTTATCAAGCAGGACCCAGTATGGATTGATTCTTCCTTGGGATTGGTTGAATGCATGTTTCTTGTTTCTCCTCACATCCTCAATAACCACCTCATTGTGACCGTTTGTTATTCCTTTCATGCAGTTGGTCCAGCTGATTTGGTAATTGTAATCGAGTTCATCGAGGTAATCCTCTACGTTGCTTTCGGTCTCATCAACATTGCTCTTGCTGTCACTTTGGTCTATAAGCATCATTGCTCCTTTTTGCTGTTCCTCGTCCTTGGTATTGTTTCTGTTCTTGTTGTTTGTTCTGATGGTCATCCCATCCATATGCTCAATGGCTTTGCATATGGTCACAATGTTTTCCTTCTGGCCACATCGATAGCATATGAGGTTACGGTATCTGTTCCGTACCCTGTTGTCATCCTGGCTTGAGTCTGACTCGCTGCCTTCTGATTCTTTGCTCTTTTC
This sequence comes from Pseudo-nitzschia multiseries, assembly GCA_037355745.1. NCBI lineage: Eukaryota > Bacillariophyta > Bacillariophyceae > Bacillariales > Bacillariaceae > Pseudo-nitzschia > Pseudo-nitzschia multiseries. Next base: position 1,951,148 of record CM074788.1, read on the forward strand.
TTTCTTTCCGCGTGACAAATAGGTATGTCCCACAACAGGTGTTCTCATACTGTATAGCTTTGGATTGAACTTATAATTGTCAAACATGGTGCACAAATCTGCAACGTCTTTGGGTACTGGTCATCCCCTTGGCAATAGTTGTTTTACCTCCATACTTGGTGCCATTTGCATTCACGATGAATATGGTACCCAGATAGACCTCACGTGCGTCCTCTGATATTACTTCCTGTATATCTGTGCTAAGTTTTCTCATTGATTTCCCTTTTATGTTTGGATCAGTTTGACTCCTGATAATCAGCTCCTCTATATCGGATATTGAGTACTTGCTTCCATGTTTGTTGTTCGGCCATCCTAACTAGCATGTCAAACTCCTCATGATAGTACTTGGTGAGGGATTGGTGGTTATCTGCTTGTCGGAAGCTGCGTACTAGCTTCTTGTTGGACAGGAAAATCTGCACGGGCGCATACTACTTGGACTAATCCCCACCACTACTACTGCAAATCTCGTCAATTATCTCCAGTAGTTTGATTACGCCGCTTTTCTTCACCACAATCTATTACACACTCTTCCATCCAATGTGTGACTTCTTGACCTTGTTCTGCATCCCAAGGTCGCATTGTGCCCATAGTTTGTCGAAAAGGATAGTAGTAGTAGCGTGGTTGTCTTCAGGTTCCTTTGCAGCAATAAAATATTCCTTGTTGGTGTCAAACTCCAAGTTCTTTGCTTCCAAGGGCGTGAGCGCCTTGATTGTTTCTCTATCATGGCTTCTTGCTGGTGCTTTTGCCGTGGTTATGCTGGTTACTAACTTCCATTTCGGTCAGGGTTGCTCTCACATCCTTGCCGTACTTCCCTCCTGCATACAAGATGACTGCTTCTCTTGTTGATTTCAGCCATTGCTTACTAGCTTGTATGTTTCCGGTATATGTGTGAAGACATGATGGTCCTTGAGCTCTGGGGCTGGTCCTCCTTTGAATGTGTTCCCGGACGACTCAAACTTGCCGTTGCTGGTGGATTGTTTCTTTCTTCTTCCTTTCTTGTTGCCGTAGCTCGATTTTCGGCTTCCATTCCCTTCACCCTCTGTTTTATCGGTCTTACTGTCCTTATCTTCAGACATCTTGTTATCGTACAACCTTTAGACGGTAACTTGGAAAATTGTGTTGATACTCCAAAAAATGTGCGTACAGGCTAGTAGTACTAGTAGGCAGCATGTGATGATACCGGTACAATTCTTGTTGCTTGCTTGTACACTAGTACTAGTATTGTTCTTGTTTCTGAGACTACTAGAATGATCAATCATGTAAAATTTCCACTAGATTTAATTTTCCAAGTTATGGGAGCCGATAAGCTCTATCACATACTCATGTGTATTGTGTGGATGTGTTTGTGGCATCTTTGTGACACCTCATTGACATTTTCTTCTTTTAGTACTGCCTACTACTTTGTATTTCGGTAATTTGTGTTAACCCGAACCTTATTCTTCAACAGTCCGAGTAAGATTACGAGTACGAGTATGAGTACGATACTCGTACTCGTACCGGTACGAGTAATTCATGATGGCACCCAACAACAAACAGACAGATGCATCGTTATCATCCGAGTCCCTAGGTACTATAACAGAAGCAGCGGAAGACCGGACCGGACCGGACCGGACCAAACGACAGCGAGACAAAGAGAGAGAGAGAGAAGAAAAAAAGACGTCGCGAGCCAAGCCGAACGAAACCATGGATTTGCGAGGTGACGACGAGAATATTGCTCTTGCCGACGGGGAACCTGCTATTGCTATTGCTGCTGCTGCTGCTGCTGCTTCTTCTTCTTCTTCTCCTGTGGGGGACGACAAATGTGATTCGCTTCGGGATCCCCTTGTGCAACAACAACAACAACAACAACAACAACAACAACAACAGCAGCAGCAGCAACGACAACCAGACACGGCTGCGGTTGCGGTTGCGGTTGCGGTTGCTGATAACGACAATGACAATGACGACGACGATGCATCGACCGTTTTGTCCTCTTCCTCGGCGTATTCGTCGTCATCGGCTTCCTCCTCCTCGTCGACAGTGGAATCGAAATCGAAATCGAAATCGAAATCCGCCTCGCAGTCGCAGTCGCAGTCGCAGCCCCTGACGCTGATGGAACGCCAGGCAAGAAACATTGTACGAAACGAGCGATTCCTCGGGAGCCTGCGGGAAAAATACAAATACCACGACAACGCAGTCCTCCTTTCGAACGATAACGATGCGACCCAACACGGGAACAGTGCTGCTAATGATGATAATGCTGCTGATGCAAATGCGTCGGACGACGACGATGAAAACGACGAGAACGAGAACGAGAACGAGAACGATTGTCCCGAGCATAGAGTCGGAATGATCATGGAGGGCACGCACCGCTTGTTTCGATCCTCCGCTACGGCTACGGCTACGGCTACGGCTATCGATGGTACCGAACACGACCCCTCCGCCGCAACCGACGAGAATCCTTGCGGGTCGATGCCGACAGAGTCCTACAACTACTGCGAGTCCTACGCACGCGGAATCCAAAGACTCAACGAGCGCTATCCGCACCGGGAGGCACAGATCGGACGCCTCTCCGCCCTCCTGTCGGCGACGGTCTCCCTCACGGGATCGTTGTTAACGGCGGCCAACAGCAACAACAACAACAACAACAACAACAACAACAAAAACTGCAGCGAAGTCTACATTCCGGCGCCTATCTTTTGCATGGGGGCTCCGGGAACCGGAAAGACGTCCGTCGTCTGCGACGTCGTCGAATGGGCAACAACGCAATCGCAATTCCAATCGCCCACAACCACCGTGGACCGCGCTCCCGTAGCCCCAGCCCGGGTTCATATCCAGCCGGCCTACGTGGACTGCTCCATCGTCGAGCCGTCCACCATCGATCGGTTGGTGTACACCATCTACCGCCAGCTAAAGCCATCGGCGGCAGCAGCGGCGGCGGGGACGGGGGCTGCTGCTCGATCCGAACAAGCCACACACCGCAACCGAACAAGATTTCGTCCCAACCACAGCAGCAACAACAACAACCCCCGCAAGCGAAAGCGAAAGCAAAAACGAACGCCAAAACGAACACGCTCCGGGAGCGCTTCCGCCACGGCGACCGCAAGCACGGGCGACACCCAAGGCGAACTCCCCGAAGCACCCAAACGCGAAAACGAACGCGAAAACGAAAATGAACGCGAACGCGAACACAAACACGAACGCGAACACGAACACGAACGTTCCGAGCACAATCGGCGCGGGGAAGAAACCACCGGAACCAACACCAATGACGATGGTGCTACGAATCCGCACAAAGATATTCCTATGCCACGGATCCTGCCCTCCCGCAGAGCGAAAAAGGCCGCCATTCACAAAAGCCTGACCCAAAACACGACGACGTACGATTCGTTCCGCAAACAGCAACAGCAACAACAACAGCAACAGCAACGCCGTTCTCGATCCGGTAAAAATGACAACAACAACGAATACGACGACGAATACGACAACGACGACGATGAATCGACCGTCGAAACGATGCACTCGGCCGTTTTGTCCCTGGGACGGAGCCTCCGGGCCCACTACGGCCACAAGGAATGGGACAACCACGGGGGGCGCAGTAGCAGTCGCAACCGCAATCGCAGCAATCGCGCACGCGTACGCGCCGGGATCCTGGTACTGGACAAGGCCGAGGAACTCCTGTCGCTGGCCGCCAAGAAGGGAAGGACCAACACAACAACGTCGTCGTTTTCACCGGCGGAGACGGCGACGAACGTCCTGTCGGAACTCTTGCTGCTGCCCAAGATCATGAAACTCAACCTGACCATTCTGGTAATCACGAACCACGCGATGCTCGACACGACCCGCCTGAACAATGCTTCCGCCCCCTCCAAGGGCATGGCCACTCTGTCGAGCGCTGTCCACCCGATCGTGGTGTCGTTCCCCGCCTACAAGGGAAACACGGTATTTCGCGAGGTGCTGAGCACACCCGAAAACCAGAGACTCGTCATGGGAGATTCGTTGCCAGCAGTAACAACAACAATGCCAACAACAACAAAAATTCCAACGCCAACAACAACAACAACAACGACAACAACAACAACAACGCCAACGCCAAAAGGGTCCGACACGTCCACCACGACGACGATGCGACACGGCTTCCGCGACAAGCTGGTCCGGACCTTTTGGAATACGGTCCTCCAGTTTGCCTCCGATTCCACGCGCGACGTCCGAGACCTCCGGAGGATCGGACGGGCCCTGTGGCCGCGGTTCGCGGCACCCCTCGCGGACGATGCTTCGGACGACCGCTCTCGCGCTCGCTCTCGCTTTCGATCCACCCTGAAGGCGGCGGCAACGAGGGCCGGCATTGTTCGTTCTCTCTCGGCCCCCGTCCTGCTGGGCGATCCGAGCGCCCGCGCGGCCCTCGAGGACGAGCTGGTGTCGGCGCTGGGCACCCGCTTTTATCCGCAACTCTCGGCCCTGGCGGTTGCGGGGGGTGGCGAGGGCCTGGCCCTCCTGGCTCTGGACGAGAGCGGGCGCTGGGATCGTGATCGTGATCATCGTCCATCGCAATCGCAATCGCAGTCGCAGTCGCAGTCGCAGTCGCAATCACAGCCCTACCCCCGGAGCTGCCTGCTGCTGGCGGCCTTTGTGTGCCAGCACAACAAGGCGGACCGGGACCGCAAGGTCTTTTCGATCCACGGAACCGGACGCCGCTCCCGGTCCAAACGGAAAGCCAACGAGGACCTGTACGGAGGAAACGACGAGGACCTGGCCTTTGGATCGACGAACCGATCGTCGACGTCCACCTCCGGGAACGGAAATGGAAATGGAACTAGAAATAGAACTAGAACAAGCCCGCCGCACACGGTGGAGCAGCTCCGCTTGCTCAGGCTGCGGCCGGTTCCCCTCGAGCGGGTCTTTTCCGTCTTTGTGACGCTGGTCCGGCTGAATCCGCTGTCGCTGCACGGTGACGACGACGACGACGACCCGAACGACGAGGAGGAGGACGAGCGCTACCTGGACCACCTTGGATCGTCGCGCCTGTACAAGGACCTCTCGCACCTGGTGGAATCGGGATACCTGCACCCCTCCAAGTCCAAGGGGAACTACCAACAGCTCTTGTGCTCGCTGACCAAGGAGGAAGCGCTGGGGATTGCCAATCGGATCGGGATTCCACTGGAACGGTACCTGCTCTAGCTAGGTCCCTCGACCGAAATGAATAAATAAATAAATAAATAAATAGCTTGCTAACTAGGTAGCTTGCTGGATAGATAGATAGATAGATAAGTACAGTAGATAAATAGATTGCTAAGTTGCTTCCTCCACAGTGAACTAGTGGATGCACCAAAATGATTACCAAAATGGAATATAATTGATTTTGTGGGAGTGAATCTTTAAGGTCGAAGTCCAAGAGAGAGAGAGAGAGGTTATCAGTAGTGGAGGTAGAGTAGTTCGAGCTCGAGGGGAATGTGACTCACGATTGCGAGTGGAATGTGGCTCACGATGACGTTTACAGGGAACATCTCCAGTAGGAATGTCTGCAGGAACAATACTAGGAGTGGAGGAATAGGCGATTCTTCTGAAGCGGACTGAATCAGTGCTGGGTGAATACTTCCAGGTGTAGGAAGAAGTCCCGGTGGAGGTGGAATCAGCAGTTGATCCAGGATGGGAACTACCAGGAAGTCTTGTAGGGGTCTCAGGATTGTCAACCGTAGGGTGGTCAGCCGTTTTGCAGGCAGTAGTAGGAGGGCTGTTATGAACAGCGAGAGTGCTACGGGTGGAATGAACGGGTGCGTGGGTTGACTCTGGTGCTGCTGGAGGCATTGGAGGTGTCACTGGATTGTGGAGCTTGACGAAATCAAAGTAAGCCTGACGGCCATCGCGTGTCCTTTGGTGGTACAGTACACACGAGGAAGAAAAATCACCTTGGAACACATGCCGGAGGAGTGTCCAGAAGAATGCACATTGTTCTTCAAGGAGGGCCTTGGAATACCCTGTGAGCGCGGTACGTGGCCAGTCTGGATCAAGGAATGTATGGGTGTCTATATCAGATGTTTCCAGTGTGGCCGTGAATTTGACAAGCCAATGCTCAAATCTTGCATCTTGTTGTAGCACTGCTGGAAAGGTGGTCTCGTCCCTTGGTTTTCTGATCCATGATTCATATTTGAGCTGGTCTATCAATTTTGTCAATCGACCTGGTCCATCTGGTGGTATGCCGTGAGTGGTCACTACTACCCTATTGGCCGTGGAGTCTCTGTTGGCTTTGACGATCCCACGCCAGTATTTCCTAAAGGCTTCCTTGGTGTAATGGTCACGTTCTTCCCAGTCTAGACCCTGTTCAGTGAGTCGTCGACCAAAATCAACGAATCGCTGTAACTTTATCTGTACATGCCGAGTTAGTGGTCCTCGTGCACCCCCTTCCTGATATGTGAGAACATCGATGTTTTCAATGAATAGGAAATCTGACCATGTCCTATACTGGCTATTGATGAGCGCCTCACACAAAGTGCTGTGGGATTCCTTTGGGACATCGAAGGAGTCGTGTAGGAATGTGGCTAACGCTTGATCAAATGATGGGAAGAGGTCCGAGATGGGGACATCCTCTTTATCATCTTGAGTAATGTTATCCTGTTGGTCGGGCGACATAATCGTAGGTAGATGCCGTTTTCGCAGCGAATCTGGTAGTACGTAGTATCGTAGGACAAGTGGGTGTCGATAACAGGTGGAAAATTCGCCGCTTCTCTGGGATACAGACGCTTTGATGGCTTGAACAGTAAGGAGCGGAACGAATTGCTTGGTGTAATCTCGCCGTTATTCCGGAATTGTCGTCCCTTCTATCAGCGCCGTGCTGTGTTGGGGAAAGTGAATCGAATTGTCCTGCGTATGACAAGTGTCGTGTCTTTCTTGTATGTAATTGGATCAGAGAACTATCAATCGTCGTCCGTAGTCGAGTCGATCGATGATCTGCTGTCGGATATCTCTGTCAATAATCAAGAAAATTGGATATCTCTGTCAATACGGTGAGGTAGAGGGCCAAAATGGTATTGACGTGTCGGCAATGGAGATGGGGAGTCGTTTTTGATGAAGTACGGCGTGTCGTCGTTGATTGAGAGAAGAAAAATTTCGCTTTCAAAAAGAGTCCCGTTTTGAATGCCTACTTCGATGAGGTACGGCAGGCGTGTAGTTGGCTTAGTTGGTCCGTAAGAATAGAAGTAACGGATACAGGAACGCGTAGAGGCCTTCTTTGATAGTTGTAGTGGCGTGGACGGCGTGTCCTAGGCGTGACAAATCAGCGAAAGTTCTTTGTTCTGCCAAGGAGATTCGATGTCTTCCTGAGAACTTGGACTTCGAAGACTGGTGTGGTATCAAAGGATCTGTTACTGTGCAAGAGAGGGTGGTGAAGCAACGAAATTCGTTTTCGTTTCGTTTCGTTTCGTTTCGTTTTCGTCTTCTTTTGCGTTGCGTCTTTGGTTGGTGTTGGCTCTCAATTGCTTGGCCTCGCGAACGCAATTGACTTTGTTGTGTAGATGAAAAGGTGTAAGACAGCTATTGTTGGAACAGCTGTAGTCGATGGTTTGTGGTGCTTAGCACAATCAAATGATGGGCGTCGATGTGTCCTTGACAAGATGGTGTCATGTGGAGTGTAGACGCGGAAATAAATGTAAGCCGGGGAACTTGTTATATGGTCCTTGGATTGAGTTATTGCTATCGGCGTGTCCAATGCAATGGGCTTCTATTAAAGACTTTGACCTGTTCGATTGGTGTCTTTGTTATGCTGTAATCGGATCAGAGAACTATCAATCGTCGTCCGTAGTCGAGTCAATTTATGATCTCCTGTTGGATTGTTTTCGTCGTCGTAGAGTGCTCCTTCTGCGTCGTCTTCTTCTTTTGCAAGCTTCATCAAGCTTGCGACTGTTAATCTGTTAATTTCCTTTTGAAACTGGCTGTTGAGCTGATTCAATCCAAAGGCAAAGAAAAGCAACAGGAGCTGTGGCTGCAGGCCGGTTGAGGTGCCGGTCTGTTTGTGGTCTAATATTTCTCTGATATCCACTACGATTGAACGCTAGTCCAATCAGATCTATTCTAACTACCGGTGGGCTCAGTCAGTTAGATCTTAGGCTTGTAGTTCTACAATGGGAAGCATGGCTACCAATGCAAGGTTTAAGGTTGAATAATCAAATAATCTAAAAGTATGAGATGAAGAGATGATCCTTGCTGGAGAGCAAGTATCTCTTCTAAAGATCGGTACTGCCGCTAATACAGCACGCGAAGAATGTACGTGTTGCCGCTAATACAGCACGTATTTTATACAGCAGAAGACAGGTTCGTGAGCAAGTATGCGAACCTCTGCTGTCTTTTCTTGAAAACAGCACACTTAACAAGAGATTGCATGCGCGAACCTCTAGTGTGTGTTCTTCTTTGATTACTAAGTATCGAACTTCGATCGTAAGAATGACTGTTGTCCGATCACTAAGTATCGAATGTGGGTGTCAGAATGACGATTGCACCTCTGGTTCGATCGTATTCCAATCTCACAGAGAGAAAGAGGTCTCATTATTCCAAACACTAAAGGTGCATATGACTTGATCATTTGTATCTTCGACTCGTATGATCGTATCATTCCATCTGCAGTACTGTAAGTTACGTAGGAATGTACGTACGTATTTAGAGTACTGTCGTTTTCGCGTACGTGCAAAAGGAATTTAATACCTCTGTGGCAAAACAACCGAATTAGACCTTCCCCCCATCTACACAGCCTGGGCCAAAAAGAGCAAGCACGAGAAGACCCACATGATCCTCCAAAGTCAAGTAGCCACAGACGCCTACAACCTAGGCATCCATGCGCCCCTCATCACCACAGCTGTCCTCAAGCGATTTCAAGACTGCAACTTCTATGGCACTGACCCCTTTGATGCAGCAGATGAGATTCTCTCGCTAGCCTTCACCCCTCGAGGAGGATCAGCAGCCACCCTGAAGAGGGAACATAAGGAGGCGGCCAATGTGGCCGCATACGACACCATGATATCCACCCAAGGCAATTCCCTCTCTCTCAAGGATTCCCTGGAATTGCAAAAGACAAAAGCCTACATTCCCCTCGATTGGACAGAGGCCACCACCCAGCTGAAAAGTTACCTGGCTGTCCTGGCTACCCTCTTAGGCGCCACACATGATGTGGTGAAGTGTTACCAACGCGGTCTCTCTAGACTAGAGTGGCAACAAATGCCCCTTCGGAGGGCCATTGCAGATGAAGTGGGAGAAAGAATCACTCCGGCAATAGTGCTGTACTACTTCCAAGTCCGGGTCTGGGGGTGGCTAGAAGAACAATGGGAATCCGACATACCCATCCCTTTCCCAGACTTTGGGGAAGACATCCACAGGTTCAGAATGACTCAGAACCTCAACTGGCTCCCCAATGTATCAAATGTCGATGCCCTCCGCGCACTCCAGCAGCCTACCCCCCCCCCCAAAGGGGGCGCCCCTCCTGGCGCCTCCCCAGCTCCTACGGGGGGGGGGGGGGGGCACGCGTCAGAATAGAGATGATTAGCTGTACAACCCCACCAGAGATTCCTGCTTCTCTGATCCTTCCAACCCCATCAGCGCCAGAATCAAGAACAAGACCAACACCATGAGATCTGTCATCTCCTCCATGAAGGTCAAAGGCAAACCCCCTATCAAACGCCCAGATGGCCGAGAACGCTGCCACTCCTGGCACATCCGGGGCAACTGCTTCACTGGCTGCAGACACCTCTATGACCACTCAACCACCACATCTGAGGAGCAGGACCGGCTCTGGGAGTGGTACCAAGAGGCCTATGCAGCCTGATTCCCTGGCAAGCGCCACCAACGCGGCGCCACGCCCCCCCCCCCCCCCCCCCCTTCTCACTCGATTTGCCACGGGGGCCATCCACGCGCCCCCAACCAGTCTCCACCATTCGCCTCCCTCATCCCCCCCTCTACCCCTCCACCCTCGGCGCCTTCCCCTTAGCGCAGAGCCCTCATCCTTCCTTGCCGCCGCCCCCCCCCCCCCCCCCCCCCCTCCTTCCCACCACCCTTCCCTCTCCCCCACGACCTAGGTAAGCCCTCTGCTCCCTTGATTGTCACTCGCCCCCTGTATGAGCCCCCAGCACCAGCACCCGCAGTATCGGTCCCATTCCACCCCAGCACCATGCTGTCCTCTCCACCCAGCCCCGCGCTAGCCTCTCCACCCAGCCCCGCGCTAGCCTCTCCACCCCGCGACGTGCTGGCCTCTCCACCCCCCGACGTACGGGCCTCTTCACCCAGTAACTTGCTGGCCTCTTCACCCAGCAACGCGCTGGCCTCTTCACCCAGCAGCAACGCGCTGGCCTCTCCCCCCAGCGACAGGCTGGCCTCTCCACCCGGCAACATACTGGCCTCTTCACCCAGCAACGCGCTGGCTTCTCCACCCAGCGACGCGCTGGCCTCTCCCCCCGGCAACATGCTGGCCTCTTCACCCAGCCACACGCTGGCCTCCCTACCCCGCACAAATACAGGCGACGCGCCCCTAGTCACCACATCCGCCTACCCCATTGACCGGCTGGACGTGCACATCAACCGAGCTATCAATGCCTACAACAACAGCACTGGCTGGGGGGACTTCATCCGCACCATCCCCGGACAAGGTGACATCAACCCAGATGTGGGTAATATCCCCCATCCAGCCAGTCACCTCTTAGACCACTTTGGGAAAGAACGCACACCTGCCTCCATGACCGGACCCCCTTGGGACCCTGCCAGGATTGCCGGGGCCCTCGCCAGGGGGGCTCACCAATCCTCCCACCAGGGCATTGACTTCCTGCGGGAGGAATATACCAACATGATGGACAAGCAGCAATGAACTGTCCTCCCAGCCAGCCTCATCCAAGACTTTCCAAACCTCCGGCTGAATCCACTGGGGCTAGTCCCACAGCGGGAGCGCCAACCCCGCATGATCTCTGACTACACCTATTCTGAGGTCAACCAAGACACCATCCCTCTTGCCCCTGCAGAAGCCATGCAATTTGGCCACACACTTCCCCGCCTCCTTACCAAGCTACACCGCGCCAACAACAGGTTTGGTCCAGTGTATATGCCCAAGATCGACCTTGGGGACGGCTTCTATCGCATCCAGCTGAAACCCGAAAAAACCATGAAGCTCGGCGTATTGTTCCCCTCTCGTCCAGGGGAGGCTCCTCTCATTGGCATCCCCCTCACCAACCTTTGGGGTGGAAATCCAGTCCCCCAAACTTTTGTGCCTTCACCAAAACCATTGCCGACCTTGCCAATGCCACCCTCTCCACCGGGCTAGAACACGCCCGGCAACAGCCCCATCGACAGGATATACTCTCAGAAGCACATCCAGGCGACGCCGCTCCACCAGACGACCCCCCTCCGGCCCCTCCCGCTGCACAAAGCACCACACCCAGCAACAAGCCAGTGCAATACTGGGACGTCTATGTGGATGGACACGCCGTGCCGTCAAGCGCGTGCTCTTCCATTCTCTTGACCAAGTCTTCTGGCCCCTGGATGCCACTGACACCCCCTTCCGACAGGAGCCAGCTTTCCTCAAGAAGATGCTCCAGGGGCATGCCAAGTGGACCACCAAGAAAGTCATCCATGGCTGGCTCATCGATTCCATCCAAAACACCATCAGCCTTCCCCCCATCGAGTCGCCCGCCTACAGGAGATTCTTCATTCCATTTCCCCCCACCAGCGCCATGCCCCCCTCCAACAATGGCACCAAGTCCTTGGGGAACTCCGGTCGATGGCTCTTGCCATCCCTGGCTCCATTGGCCTCTTCTCCATCCTCCAAGAAGCCTTGCAACACCAAGATCCGGGCCGGCAGCGGATACGCCTCACCAAGCGTGTCCACAGCTTCCTGCGCGACTTCCAATGGCTTGCCCAGGATATCTCCATTTGGCCCACCTCCATTGCTGAGCTAGTGCCAGATACATTCCCTGCCACTTTTGGCGCCTCTGATGCCTCTGGCCTTGGTATGGGTGGCATCCACTTTGTGCCTCTCCCTACTGGCAAGATTCAACCCATCATGTGGTGGCATCCACTTCCCAAGTGGGTCTCCTCCCAATTAGTCACCTTTGACAACCCCATGGGCACCATCAACAACAGTGACCTTGAGCTAGCGGGCTCCATTGCCCACAATGATATATTGGCCCAGGCCGCATGCATCCAATCCCGAACCACCCACAACTGCTACGACAACACAGCAGCTGTCTATTGGCAAAGGAAAGGCGCCACCACTACCACGGGACCTGCAGCTTACCTCCTTCGACTTCAGGCTCTGCACCAGCGCCTCTACCAATATATTCCTCTCCAGGATTACATCCCTGGCCCTGTTAATCATCTTGCTGATCTGCTCTCTCACTCTCCCCTCTCTGACACTGCCCTCCTCCATCACTTCAACACTACCTACCCACAGGACTTGCCCTAGACCTTATGCCACCTCCGGCCGCCCATACATTCCGCACTGACATTGGCACTATCCAGGAGACCATGCACGCTTCAGTCACTGAGCTCTACGCCAAGCGCAAGGATGCCCATTGGAATCAATGGGTTCAATTCTGTTTGTCTCAAGGCTTTGACCCTCAACTCTCCTCAGTCCAAGATCCCATACTCCTCCTCCAAGTCTTTGCCCAGCGCCTCCATGATGGCCAACTCTCCTGTAGCCGCAAGCCCGTCAGATCTTGCACAGTATCGGGCACCCTCCGGTCAGTGGGTCAGACGCTGGCCTGCTTGGGGGCCAAAGACCCAAGAACCAACTCCATCAGCAGTCTTAACTTCCGGCTAACTGCCCAGTTCAAGGCCTATGCAAAACTCAACCCAGCCCCATGCCGGGTCAAACCAGTCCCAATCACCCTTGTCATGCATGCGCTTCGGTTTGCATACCATGACTACCCTTCCCCATCCAGACAGGCTATTGCCAACATGATATGCATCGCCTTCTTCCTCTGTCTCCGCCCTGGTGAATACACAGGTACGACCAGGGATGATCAAGCCTTCCACCTACAGGAAGTCTCCTTCTATCTGGGCTCCAAAATAGTCCACCATGATGGCCCTGCCCATGAGCTCTTTGCTGCTACCTCTGTTACCCTCACCTTCACCACACAGAAGAATGGGGATAAAGGGGAAGTGGTGGCTCATGCCAGGAGTGGTAACTCCCTCTGCTGCCCTGTGGCAGCTTGCACACGCCAAATCCTCCATCTCCGCAGCCACTGCTCTCCCAGCTCTCCCTTCAGCCCATCCCTCAAGCTTGCCAGTTATTTTGACAATGGGGTGCTCACCCTTGTTTGAGCCGCCACTGTCACTTCCTCCATGCGAGTCTATGCCCAGACCCTCTACCATACCACTGGCATCTCCCCCACAGCAATCTCTGCCCGCTCCCTTCAAGCGGGTGGGGCTATGGCCCTTCTCCAAGGCAAATGTGATTCTAATGTCATCAAGCTCCTGGCCCGTTGGCACAGTGATTGCATGATGAGGTACTTGTATCAGCAGTCCCTCCCCATCTTCAAGAATCTTGCCTCTGTCATGTTCAACAATGGAACATACTCCTTCCTGCCTGAGGAGTGGGTGCCCGCTGCAGCCCCCACTCCACCTAGTAGCTCCCTCTGATTCCCTGCTGGGGCATCTTCTGATTCCCCGCTGGTGACTCCGCCTCTCTGAATCCTCCCTGATGATTCTCCCACCCTCACTGTCCTCTGTACCCCCTCCAGGTTCATCTCCAGCCAGCTCCCACCCTGTGGCCTATGGCCCACTGGCAGAAAAGGCTTAACAGCCAAAGCTGTGCGCCGGTGTGTGTGGGCTAAGCACCTGAATAATTGGGCACGGTCCATGAAATCTCTCCTGCAATGTTGCCGGATCATATGTCTTGACCATGATCTGATCCCCGACTTGATAATTGTGATTTATTTGCTTTTATTTGTCCTCATTAGATTCTGATCAATGAGTAGTTGTCTTTGATTGCAAATGGCTTCCAAACTGGCTATCAACAGCACATCCGTCAACATGTCTCTGCCAAATGCAAACGCTCCAGGTGAGGTTTGAAGTGTGTGATTGACCGCACATCTGGTTGCATGCATACAGCTAGCTAAAGCATTACCCACTGTCCGTTCTGCTTCCTGCTCATTGTTGGCATGCATGGTTCTCATGGTAACTCACAAAATGTCTCCCATGGTTCTATGCAATCTTTTGCAAATTGCGTTGGACTGTGGGTTCTTCACCGTTGTTGGCACTGACTTGATTCCACTCTACATCAACAAGGCCTGAAATTCATGCCCTAGAAATTTGCCGCCATTATTGTGTACACATCGGTTTGGTCGTAGATACCTTGTTAGCCAGCCATTTGCAAATTGATTGGCCACATGCTGGCTTGATTTGTTGTTTATTCTGACGATCTCAGCTAGGTTGGTGACCAGATCTATTGTTGTCAATGCTTTGAATTCATACTGTTGGTCACCGGCTTGAATCTTCAATGGTCCAATAAGATTCACCCATACTTCATTCCAAGGTGCTATGACTGTTTCCCTGGGTGGCAGTAGTCCATATCCTCTGCTTCCTTCTTTACATTGTTGGCAATCTGCAGGACATGTGTATTGTTTGCATAATTGCTGAAGATTTGGTGAATTAAATCTTGCTGCGATCGTATCATACAATCATTGCATTCTGCAGTGTCCTAGTACTATGTGGTACCAATGGATAACTTACTGTATGAGCATTGATGGGATAACAATCTTCCATTGTTGATTGGTTTTGTTGATTCTTGCTATAAGTTGTTGCCCATTGATAACAATGATTGGGAATTTCACTGGGTCTTCTTGGTGCGCGGCTCGGAGGTGGATATCTTGATTCTGATGATTTTGGATATTTGTTACTGTGATGGGGTTTGGTATTTCTTGTAGTGGTGGTAGGTTGAGTAGGTATTCAATCCATTCATTGTTTTCATCAATGTTGGTGAATGTTTCATCTCATATGACGATATCATCCTTTGGGACTTGAATTGTGTGAAAATCCACCAGTGTGCCTTTGCTTTGCCGATCACCATCCCCCACAGCGGGTGGCTCCATATGAGGCAGCCGCAAGAAGCAATTGGCAAGGATATTCTTTTTACCTTCAATATGAGTGAGGTTGATATCAAATTCAGATATGAACAGCTTCTATCTGAGAATGCGCTGGATAGGGAAGGTTTTGAAGATGAGGTTTTTGTGATCGGTGTAGACATAGAGGACTCCGCCGAGTAGAATTTTCCTGTATTCTGTGAGTGTGAGGATGATTGCCAAAGGTTCTTTCTCCATTGTGGTATAATTTTGCTGCGTCTTGCAGAGCTTTTGGCTGAAGTAAGCTATGACTTGGCCTTCTTGAATGACCACTGCTGCCAGCTGGTAATCAGAAGAGTCCGTATACATGTGAAATGGCTTGGTATAGTCTGGATATTCATTCATGGCGTCCGTGGCAAGAATGGCTTTCATCTCTTCAAATGCAGCTTGCTTGGCTGATTCCAATGTGAATTTCTTTGCTCCTGTCATCTCTGTAAGTGGTGCTAAGACATGCACACATCATGGCCAGACGGATTTATAGTAGTCCACTGCCCCTATGAGTGATCTGTTGTTACTCTAAAAATCGACCAAAAGGTATATGATGTTAAAATTTAAAGAGATGTGAGCTCAAAGAGAGGCTCTTAATTTTACTGGGTATTTTCACTGTATCGGGGCTCTCTGCTGTATTTTATGTGGCAGAGGTCTTCCCCGGGTTATTTGTTACCATTCTCGTACCGATACTGTTGTTGCTGTATTAGCGCATCGGTCTTACTGTATCGGTCATTCGATGGTATCGGTCACTTACAAGGTTAAGTGTTTTGTTCGATTGGGCGTATGCTTGTTCGTAGAGTAGGTAGATAAATGAGGCCCATTCAGAATCGGTATTGGTTTTCATGAATGCAATAAGTAGTTTCCTCACGGGATATCAAGTTTATTCTTTTGAATATGCTTAGGGATTCCAAGTGTTCACTTATTGGTCAGGTCTTTGGATATGTCTTGTTTCTAGCCGATTATCTTCTTTTGTTTGTAGCCTTAGACGGTATTGGTTTTACCACTTAAGGGTTTCCAAGTAGTGGAGGTGCGTTCGATTCTAAGCCAGATTCGTTCACGAGTATTCTCGTGTGTGTGTGTGTATGTACGTACCTCTGCTTTGTTTACCGTAGCGTTCCTACGGTGTTTCTGTCGTTGTATTTTTTTTAACCAACAACACACCCCTTGATTCAACACGTAGTGAAGGAGTGTTGAATTACAAGTCGGTTCTCCATCTTGTAGAACTCGAAAAATTAAGTATGGGCTTGGATACGGTATCGCATCGGATGATTGTAATCATAGAATCAAGCCAATCGTAAATCAATGAGAGAGGAGAGGTGCTTGAGTATGTAGTGGTCGTGGAATCGATGAGAGTCGATGAGTCAATTAACCGGAATTGATCTTAGAAAGGAATGGAACGTCGATAATCGGTTGATTGGAGAATCGGAATTGACTTGTAGAAAAGCAAAGAGCCATGCCATAGAATCAAGCGTCGACGGAGGGGACGTAAGTTGAAATCTAGCAATGCCACACGGAGAATAGAGTCAAATCAAATTGTTGGAGATAAAACGGAACATTGATTCGTATCCTTTAAGAGGGAATTGGGGAATCGGAGAATCGAAGAAGAAGAGATCGTGGAATTGGAGTGGTCAGCATCAAAGACGATCGATTGATTATGGAGAAGAGTGGAAGTCTCAAAGGATTGTAGGATGCCCTCAAAGAGGAGAGATTGAAAGTAATTGTAGTACTGATCAGATTGGAGTTTGAGATCGTCAACGGAGAGAGTTGATTGATTGTGGAAGAGTTACCAATCGTAATCGAGGGATTGACGGTAGGTTCGAGAAGCAATTGATAGTGGGTCTGATCAGAGTGCCCTGTACCGGAGCCATGTTCAATCTTGAAGAGACGTGTCCTTGGAGAAGAGTGAGACGGACCAAACGTGGAGAAGAAGAATGTTTGTGGGATATTGCGGATGGGATATGCGATTGAGAGATTGTAGGAATCAATCGTATCAATTGAACTGGAACAGAAGGCTCAATTGAAGATCTTAACGGAGGGGAGATCCATGAGTGATTGTGTATGGATTGAGCGTGAGGATTATCTCAAAGAGGAGAAGGGATTGACAGTCGACAAAGGGATCAACCATGGCATGGAATTCAAACCGGAGACTTGGGAGTGAGATCTATCAGTATCAAGTCTTGGGATAATTGGAATCAATCGTAGAAATGGATTGCAAAACGAATCGTAGAGTTCATGCCATATCAAGCGTAGGAAAGAATTCAATCGAATGTAGTCATAGTTTCAAATCAATCGTCGAACAGAATCAAACGAGTCGATTAGTGGTGAGAGGGATTGATTGAACGGGAGAGGAAGGGTCGATTGTGGATCTCAACAGATGGGAGTCATATTTGCAAAGGAGAGATTGGCTGATCGTAGAATCTCAAAGAGATGTGTCGTAGAAATGAATGGAATCGGAGGGGATTCATTTCTGACTTGGTAGGAAGAAGATCTATCGATGCCAGAATGAATTATCAAATGCCGACGAAGGGATTGAATCGTAAATTGGGGAATCAGAATCGCCAAATGAACTTGATCGTAGAATTGGAACGAGCATCCATGTGATGATCATCAAAAGGAAGTTGATTGAGTTGTCGAGGGAGTGAGCGATGCGTGATTGACCGTTGCAGAGGATCGTGGAGATTGGATAATCCAAATCGATGCATAGAGATTGGATAATCCAAATCGATGCATAGAAGCTCGATCGTAGATGGTCTTAGATTCGATTGTGGAGACGAAGGTGATGATGTCCAATAAGTTGATTGTCTTGAGTACCAACTAAGCCGAAGGGATCGATCATAGTGGAAATCGAATGTAGTTTTAGGTTCAATTCAATCATTGAATAGAATCAAACGAGTTGATTAGCGAAGAGACGGATTGATTGAACTGGAGAGGAAGGATTGATTGATGATCTAACGGAGGGGAGATCAATGACGACAAGAGAAGTATGGAATTCGAACGGGAGACTTGGTGGAGAGATCAATGAAATCGAGGATAAAGTCAAACGTCGAGGATTGATTGCTGCTCCAAGCCATATGATGGAATTGTAGTACGTTGTGAATGGAAGAGCACATTCAAAGCGTGATTCATATCTTGGAAGATGAGATGAGGCAATCAGAATGGACGCATAGAGACTTGAACGTGTCATTAGAGACTTGATCGTGCCATTATTGGATGCCATAGAAATACAAAGAGACGTGTCCTTGGGGAAGAGGAAGGCGGACAAACGGCAAGTCGTAGGTGCGGAATCATACATATCATTCGATCTGTGGATCGAATCGGAATCACATGTATCGTTCAATCGGATCAAGTCGTTGGGGATAGATTGCTTCAAGTCATACAATATGATTGTCGTAGGGTTGAAATGAGAAGGGGTATCAAATCGTCAACGAAGGACTGTAGATACTCGTGAAGATTGGATGTCAAATGGAGAGAACCGTAGAGCGGAGAAAGATGGATATGGATGGGTTGAACTCTTGTGTATCGATTGAAGGGCTAACAAACCATTGAGTTGTAGGAGACATCAAATGCGGTTGATAGATTGTAGGAATCAATATCGTAGAATGGAATCGGGAAGAATCATATGAGTTGATAAGAGAGGAGACGGATCGGGATCAAACGGCGAGGAGATCGATGCGTGAATGATCGTCTGAAGGAATGCAAGGAGAATATCAAGGCAAGGATTGGAGACGGCAACACACCCCTTGATGCAACACTTGGTGAAGGAGTGTTGGATTACCTGCCGGTTCGTTGATTGGTTTTCAGTGGGATCCTTGTCGCGTATGCGGATGATAAGTAAATTGGTTGAGGCTTATGAGGAAAACTCTGTAAGGTAGACGCGGCCAAAGTAAGCATTATGTGGTTATCCAATGCACACCCCATGATGCAGATGCACACCCCTCAATTCAACACTTATGGGATTGAAGTCCATGGTTCAATCGAATTCCATGGTGGTCAATGATACAAAACGTCAGTCAGAAGAATCGTGAAACCAATGCATCGGCAAGAGGTTATAATTTGTGCACGTGCACGGCCAAATGGAGCGCCATGTAGTCATCCAATGGTATCCCCGGATTCGGATGCACACCCCTCGAGTCAGGTACACACCCCTTGAGTCACATGTGAAGATGAAAATTCCATGGTTCAATAGAATTCCGTGGTTGTCAAGAATACAAAACGGTAGGGCGAATTCCATGGTTGTATCGAATGCCAACACGGTCGAATCATAGAATCGGATCAAGGAAACGAAGATGTGGTGGGTTAAGGCAACTTAACTTGTGAAGGGGAAGGTGCAGTTGGTCGCAGTGTTCAGTCACAAGTGTCGTAAAGCCAATTCACAGACAAGATATTAGCATGTAGGGGGTACAGTGTGATCTTGAGAGCATCGCGGTGTCGTTTGGTGATTCGCGAAACGGGTTGTGGTAAGCGGTGGAACACCACAGATTGACGCTGCGGAGGAAAAGTGTAGGCGTGTATGAAGAGGTCAGGGCGTCATTTGTTTTTGAATCTCCAATGGGTGATAGTGAGTTCAAATAAGACAATAGGTTCCTCATCAGTGTTGGTGCGAATCGCATGCTTGGCTGCTGCATGCAATGCTGTTGTGTATCGCATTCGCTTGCAAGATCCATTGTTTCTAACATGTTCGATAACATTTGTGTTGAGAAGGTTTGAAATGTGGCCGTTCGTGACTTCGTCTGGGTCTATTAGGTTGATAGCAATTGCTGTGGCGATGCAATTCAGAATGTGGATTTGTGGGTCTGGCGCTATATCGAGTGGTCCTTCTTCTCTGCGGGTCACAAAGAATTCTGAGAGTTCATCTG
Source organism: Pseudo-nitzschia multiseries (assembly GCA_037355745.1). Lineage (NCBI taxonomy): Eukaryota > Bacillariophyta > Bacillariophyceae > Bacillariales > Bacillariaceae > Pseudo-nitzschia > Pseudo-nitzschia multiseries. The sequence continues at coordinate 1,971,099 of CM074788.1, forward strand.
TGCCAATGATTTCAGAGTAGGCTTTGTTGAGGGACGCGGCGGCGGATGGGTTGCTAGCGCTTGCAAAGCGGAATTCGATTCCAAAGATTGGAGTCCAGTCAAATGGAGTCGCATCGTACGTGATGTATGTGGTTGTGCCGGCGGCGCGGAGGAGTAGCCGGCAACGAGATAATTGATTGCCAGAGAAGCGTAAAGGGGGTAACCGAGTGTCGGAGGAACAATCAGAGTAGATCGGAGGTTGGATTCTCGAGTGATTGTCGGAACGACCCACGGAGGTGCGGAAGAGAGGGCCGAAGAACGGGATTGCCGAGGAATGAACCAAAGAAATATTAACCGTCGGAGAAGACAGTCGAAGATTTGGAGGAAAAACCGACGGAGAATCAGAGAAGATAATGAACCGAGGAAAGGACCGAAGGAACAAAACGTATGCTCATAGTCGTAGATCAAATTGTAAAGATCTTTTGATCATAGAGCAAATGGTACTCCATGATTGGAATGGATAGTATGTCGAATCGTAGAATGTGATCTGTCAGGTGACGTCGTCATAGTGCCAATTGGCAATCAAGAGAGGAGCATGTAATTGATACAGCTTGATCTTGATAGCATCACGGTGCCGACGAGGGAGGTAATTTGGTGGGGTAAAGCAACTGCCTTTGGATGGGGGAGTTGCAGTCGGTTGCAATGTTCAGTCAAAAGTGTCGTAAAACCAATTCATCGACAAGATATTGGCATACAGATGATACAGCTTGACCTTGAGGGCATCCCGATGTCGTTTGGCGAGCCGAAGGACGGGCGGATGATTCGGTTTGGATGGTCTTTGATTAGGGCATGGAGGTTGCAATGATCGGATGTATGCAGGAGCGGCGTGTGGAGGGTTAGTGGCCTCAGCAAGTGTCTCAGATGGTGGTGAGGGAACAGATTTTGGTACACGTCGGACTGTTGCAATTTCATTCTGAGGATTGAAGGTCCATCCGAAGTTATTTGGTCCCAAAGGTGGGGCAGAATGATGATCCGAATTGGGCATTGTAGATGGGGTTTCATGCGTCGCAGTTACAGTGGACTTGTCCTGGCATTGGATTTGGGTCGTATTGGACTTCTCCTGACATCGTACACGAGAACTTGAAGGGGAAGTGGAGCGTTGGAAGGAGATGGAGTTGGATCGGACTCGGTGGAAGGAGACAGAGTCACTGTTGGGGGAGTATTTCCATGTCCATGTGTAACTGGGAGGAAAGGCCATGCGATAAATTTGTTGAAACGCAATGTATTCAAAATAGGGATCTGGTAGGTCAAAGCAAAATTCATTTTCACGGGAGATGATTCTCCTGGAGAATTGTAGGATATTTGCCACACGATCGTCATATGACATAGCCGTAGGCATTGGCTCCAGAGACTGAGATGTCTCAAATGCTGCTGCTCCACCGTTTTTGTCATAGACCTTGGCAAATTCGTATGGGTACCATCCGCTGCGGAATCCCCAATGTTGGATGCTGAGTTCCAATTGGATGGTAGGATCCTTATTCCCATCATAGTTGTATCTCGCCGTGCGTGCCGCGATGGCCAGTATTTGATCATCTTGAACCAGTTGTCTCATGCCGTGGTTGTCAACATACCAAATGTTAGTCTTGTCAAGAAGCAGTTGAATGTGTTCTTTGTATTTGGCAGATACCTCTGAGTCAGGGAGATCTTTTGTGATGGATTCAGCGATGAGGGATTTGATGTTGGGAATTGCGCCTGGTCTGAGGGTCGCGGTGCCGTATTTGTAGGATATGAGGCTGATGAGATCAGTTAATTTTTTGGCGTACGCCGCATTCAGGTAGTTTTGGGTGGCAATCTCGTCAGCGTCTATGAACGAGAACTGTATGGCGTTGACATAGTTCCAGTCGGTGAGTTGTAGCCTCATGGCGGAAAATCAAGGACAGATCGGAGGAGACAAAGGAAAGGCAGAGTGGGAAATGTGCACTCAATCCGAGTTGTTGGAGCCGTTGGAATTTTCCGGATGACTTGGGGGATGTTCCGATGGAGGAACAAATGGCGGTTGAGGAATGTTCCGAAGAAGGAAGAAGAAGGAACTAACCAAAGAAATATCAACCGTCGGAGAAGACAGTCGAATATTCGGAGGACGAAGCGAAGGTGCGGAACTAATCGAAAAGACCCTCGGAATGTTTCCCGGGGAAATAATCGTATTGTCCGGAGAAACCGAAGAGAAAGAACCGGTGTTGTTCGCCGACGAAATGACCAAGCGGAGGTGCGTCGGTCGGAGGGATGATCGAACGAATGTTCTATAAGTAATATTGAAAAGAATTCACCGTGTAACGCGTATCGCACGTACGAAGAGTCACAAAGGCAAATAACCTTATTCGTAAGGTTATTTAACCTGAGTGAATAATCGTCGGTGATTAATCCATGTGGATTGTCTCTTAGGGAAATTCTTCCCGTCAGCTCACTCTTCGAAGAATTAATAACTCTAAAACACTATCATGCCCTAAAATCTACGTACAACCTAGTACTAATTCTACATAATAAGGTACAATCACATGTGATATTCAATGAGAATATCACGGTGAATTATACGGTAACAAAAGACCGATCGAAGATGGTTTTGCGTGTGTTTTGTGTCTTAAGATTACATGTGTTTTGTATGCTTGGAATTACACGGAAATATGCTGTAAATCGAACGACGATACGACGAGTAATTAACCTGTCGTCCGATAAGGCCGAATGAACTGTAACAATGATCTTACTCACTAAATCAATCGATCATAGGACCGATTGCATTTGCGTTTGTTTGTTACGACACACTTTCTTTAGTTTATCAGACCCACAGCACTCTCTACGAGCTGTGGCCAGCATCCTACAATGCTGAGGACCGCGTTTCCCACCGAGAAACGCAGTTGAGCTCGAAGACCCGAATCCGGATTAGCCTGATCAGCTACCGGCATCAACCCTCAAGGATGTAAAAGGGGCAATTGCTTGCGGAGCCCTGGAATAGACCAACACCAGGGCGGTCTCCCTGAAAGAAGAGACCAAAGAACCGAACCAAGGTGGTGGCTCCACCGGGTTTCGAGATCCAGCAACAAGCAAGGGAAAAGGGCTGGACGATTCAGATGAAAGAGTCGCCCAGGTTGGCATCAGTTGAAAGGAATCAATATCCAATTCGAGAACACTGATCTTTCACTGAAAACAAGAATGACGTGAGCCAGAAGATTGAGCCAGAAGTATTCTGCGGTGAAACGGATTGCGAAGAACATCTGCTTGCAAGAAGGAACAGATTGCGAAGAGCATCTGCCCGCAAGGAAAACGAAAATCCAAAGATATGAGAACACCAAATCTCGAAGATCGAAAAGATCCAAAAGGAAAAAGAGAACACTAAATTCTCAAGAAACAATCTTTCAATCTTTCACCACAGAAATACAGAATGAGCAAATCCCGAGAAAGGATAGGAAAGCTCACAATCTTAAATTGCGACAAAAGCAAAAGCTCACACAAATACAGACGAACCGGAACAAAAATTCGATCCGGATATACAAATACAAAAAACAGCAGATAAGCGAAACACACACAACAGTCATACAACATCTACCAACCATCTCACATCCAAACCCCGATTACCTTCTCTCTCCCACATACCACCTCCGACTCACACTGAATACCACCCAAAACGAATATTCCGAAACGAACATTTCGAACCTTCCCCTACGAATCGACCATCCATACTCCTCCAATATAATTCGAAACTCCATTAGAATACACAATTCATCACCATGGTACGAACTAGAGCGGACGACGACATGGAAGAAACAAAAATGGAAGTGGATGACGATGACGATTCAGACGATGACGATTCAGACGATGACGATTCAAAGAATTCTAATGAAAACAATGGAAGAGGTATGCAAGAAAAGGAAGATTTGGAAGATAAAATCATGGAAGTCATGGAAAGGGCCTTTGAGGACCCAGAATCAAACTCAACCATGAAGAGAATCATCAACCAAGAAATAAAGAAAAGAGTCAGGGCAATGAGAGATGCAGAAAAAAAGGGTGTGAATCCAGATGATGAGGATGAAGGAAACGATGCTGACCAAAATGCAGAGAACGCAAGAGCTGAACGGCTAGGAAGGAGGTCATCCCAACCCAGGATAAAAATCAGGGGATTCAACAATGGTAGATTTCTGAACCCAGAACAGCTTGCTTTCAGGAGCAGCCTAATGGATTTTGGTATCAACTATGAATCAGCTGAAGAAATTATGAGGGGAGGGATGTCTAATATTCGTGAAATTACAGACCTCAACAAGGAAAGCATTAAATCGTTCATGCACGGATTGAAAGCTATCAGTCCAGACTGTCCTAATCCAAAAAGTATCCACTATGGTAACAGACTATCATCGAGGCTCCTAACTTGGGCAAATTGGGCCCGGTATCAACCATTGATTGGAGTCAAGCCAATGGCTATCGACTGGAACGCAAACCCAAACAACTTGGAACTGCAACAATTCAGAATCAAGATGATGGAATCAAGTGTGAAATCACAGGAAAAGGCAACTCCACCCGAGCTGAAGGATCTCACAAAATTCAGGGAATGGGAGGAAGGCTTCCGACAAAACTTGAGATACAGATTCAACTCTGAGGGTTTTCCAATCTTGTATGTCATAAGACCCCAAGAAATGGAAGAAGTTACTGATGAAGCCAGGGCTGGAACAGTCGGGCAAACTACAACAGATACTTATCCAACTTGGAGTGATTACAATGAAAGATGTGGCGTCCTGTCAGGTCCCCAGTATGATGAGGACAACAACGTCGTCTGGAGGTTGCTGTGTGATGCAACAAGAAAGGGTCCTGGGTGGGAATATGTGGCACATTTCCAAAACACTGCACTGAATTCTGGTAATGCCAGAAACGCTTTCATTTCTCTCATGCAACACGCTTACACTGATACCAATATCACTATGGTTCTGAATAAGACATATCAGGATATGAAAGATTCACACTACACTGGAGATTCCAAGGGTTATGACTGGAACAAGCACAAGCGAAATTGGACTGCTTTCCATGGAACGATTCTGAGATTTGAAAAGAATCATAATGAAAGAAGATTTGTCTGGGATTTTATCAATTCAATCAGTGATGAGCGACTTGATGCTGCAAAAGCAGATGCAATTGATGAGAGCAAAGACTATCGTGACAACTTCAATGAATGTTTGATTCTATTCACCAATCGTCTTGGATTGAAAAAGCTTGCAACAGGGAAGAGTAAAAGAGGTTCCAGAAGTTTGTATTCTATGGGCACAACCAGCAACAAGAAGCAAAAGACAACTGGAACTTTTACAGGAAAAGTTGAGTGCAAGCCTTACCCAACAAGTGTTTATAAAACAATGTCAAAAGAACAGCGCCAGGAGCTTTACCAGATGAGACAGGCTAAAAAGAAAAGAAATCTCAAGGCTGCTGAGACTAAAAAGAAAGAAACTGAAAAGGAAGGCGCGGGTGACAGTTTTGGATCAAAATCTAAGAAATGACATAATAACCGGACACTATCACTAGAACACAAATTGTTAAAAATGGTGAGCCGGTCATTATACCAGATGAATGTCCCTGTAGGTTTTGATGATGGGGAAAATGAAGAAGGATATTGTGAGTTAGACTCACATGCAGATACTACTGCAGCAGGAAGCAATATGGTATTGCTGAATCCTGATCAAATCACAACACACGTTGATGTTGCACCTTTTTCTGAAGAGTACAAGCCCATCAAGAAAATCCCCATTGGAAGCTGTGCGACTGCATGGACAAATCCAACATCAGGCCAAGTATATATCATAGTGTTCCATCAAGCACTGTACTTTGGGGACAAATTGAAAAACAGCTTGATATGCCCAAATCAAGTGAGGGACTGCAATTTCAACTCTGTTGAAGAGACACCTCGCCAATTTGATCCAAGATCCAAGCATGGAGTTACAATTCAAACTCCACTGGAGGATGATGATCCGAAGAAAGTTTTTATCAAACTGAGTATGAGGAATGTGATCTCATATTTCCCCACAAGAAAGCCCACAAGAATGGAACTTGATGAATGTCAACATTTGATAGCAACAAATGATACCCCCTGGGATCCACATTCACTGAAGTTCAGGATGGCCGAGCTAGCCATTGACAATGGAGATCCAATTTCAGGGGACCAATTCAGCCTTCAAGCTATGTCGACCGAAGAGGACCAAGCAATGGAGGAAAGTTCTGTTGTAACAGAACCTGCTAGTAATGTTACAAATACACTTCCCAAGACCAGCTTAGGAAAAGAACGGCATCCAAGTGTCATACAGCAATGCAAACTGATGAGGGTCCATCAAGTATCCACAAGGAGAATGCTAACTGAATGCCAGATTGCAACAGATGGAAATATTGCTCATCGGATTTCTTCAGTAAGGAATATTTCAAGCGCGCGAAGGGTAGACCAATTTTTGTTTGATGATACAGAATTTGACTTTATGGAAGCTCCTGAGGCAGAATCAAAACAGGCCCCTAGCTTGCAAGAAATTGACAATACACTAGAAAGGAGGTCTCTTGACAGAAGAAATCAATGGGGGCCATCAGTGATAACAATTGAAGGTCCAAACAAAGTTGACTGTGAACGCCTAGCCAAAACTTGGAACATTAGTTTCAAGAAAGCTGAACAGACACTGAAAGTCACGACGCAGAAGGCACTCAGGAATTTGCAATCACCATTGATGAAGCGACTTCCTACTCAGCGCTTCAGGAACAAGAGAGTCGCACAAGGAACCTGGTACACTGATACCTGGCATGCAAGAACCACGAGTATTATGAGGCAAGAAAAATGTGCACAGATCTTTACAAATGGAAATGGGTTTGAAGTATTTATACCAATACAGGACAAATCACAAGCCCACCAAGGACTGAAGACATTTATTCATGAAATTGGAATTCCAGAGCATTTGATTTCTGATGGTGCGCCAGAACAAGGATCCCCAAGAACCTACAAAACACACTGGAATTCAATTGTAAAGCGCAACCATATCCATCAGACATTTATCCAGCCACATTGCCCATTCCAAAATCGAGCAGAACAAGCGATTGGCCATCTTGGTAGTGCAATCACAACCAAGTCTGCAAAGAAGAAGTCACCGAGAAGATTATGGTCATTTTGTGGTGAACTATGTGCTAATATCAGGCAGCGAACAGCCTCCAACAACCCATCTTCAATGGGGAGAACCCCATTTGAATTGGTCCATGGCTATAGGCCCGATATTACATTATACACTTCATCAGAATGGTATGATTTTGTGTTTTATTATGAAAAAGGTGATTCTTCCACCCGAGGTGTTGAAAGGCTGGCGCGATGGTTGGGTCCCTGTGGAAATAGGGTAGGTGGGGGGGATTGTTTTTGGCTACTGCCCGAGTCGGCAATACCAATATCTACAAATTCAATAAGGCCTGTCAAGGAATATGAATGGAGGGATAGAGATGTCCTAAGAAGAATGGAAGCGATCGACAAATCAATTGAATCCAAGATTGGAGATGAAGTCAAGGACAGCGCATCATTCTTCCAGGAAAACTACCCAGAGCCCCAAATAGAGCTATTTGAGAATCAACCAGTAAAAACACCAGATATGAAACTCGAAATGGCTGAGCCAGAAGCATCGGTAGAAGATGTTGATGAACCAGATGAATATCTGGGAAATGAAGTGATCATTGAAAGAGGTGATGAAAGACTCAGGTGTGTTGTCAAGGACAGGGTTCGCGACTTGCAAAACAGACCAATAGGAATCAGAAATGAGAATCCCATACTAGACACGAGGCTGTATAAATTGCAACTACCTGATGGCACCATGGAGGAATACACGGCAAATATTGTTGCAGAAAGCCTATACAGCTCTGTTGATGATGACGGGAGGATGTTCACTCTACTAGATGAGCTCATTGACCATGAATGCGACAACACTGCACTAACTGATGATGAAGCCACGACCATAGCAAAAAATGGCAGGAAAACCCATAAACCTACAACTAGAGGTTGGAGAATTTTAGCCAGTTGGAAAGATGGCACTGAATCTTGGTGTAAGTTAAGTGATGTGAAAGAATCATTTCCAGTGCAATTAGCCGAGTATGCAGTTAACAATAATCTTGAAAAATCACCAGCTTTCAGATGGTGGGTGCACAAAATTTTGAGAAGGAAGGATCGAATCCTTAAAGCGGCCAAAACAGCAAAGTATTGGTTGAAGACTCACAAATATGGAGTTGAATTGCCACATTCAATCAAACAAGCGCTGGCTATTGATAAGAAAACGGGGACTGACCACTGGGAAAGAGCAATTCATAAGGAAATGACAAATAATATGGCAGCGTTTGAATTTTCTGATGATGATGTTATCCCCGTTGGCCATAAACAGATAACAACCCACATGATTTTTGACATCAAGCTTGGGTCCCTAACAAGGAAGGCCAGATTGGTAGGGGACGGTCACAAAGTCCCTGCAGTGGCCAAAGAAAATACTTATTCATCGGTTCCCAGTCGAGACTCAGTAAGAATATTCTTTCTGCTGGCAGCGCTGAATGATTTGAAGGTTCTCTCAGCTGATATTCAAAATGCATATTTGACAGCCCCGATTAAAGAGAAATACTTCCTAAAAGCGAGAGAAGAAGATGGTTTTCCACCTCACCTTGCAGGAAGACCTTGTAAGATTGTCCGCGCATTGTATGGACTGCCGGTTGCTGGTGCATCTTTCAGGTCATACCTCACCCAGCATTTGAGAGATCTTGGATATTCACCGTGCAAGGCAGATCCGGATGTGCACTTAAGAATTGAAACCAGGAAAGATGGATCCAGATACTGGGCAATGCTCATTGCATATGTAGATGATATCCTATGTTCTGGCGAAGATCCAAAGTTCCAGCTTGAAAACATTGAACGAAAGTTCAAATTGAAGGATGATACAATTGAAGAGCCAACTCTATATTTGGGAGCTGATATTGGGAAATTCTACTTTGAAGGTGATTCAAAGCCAAGATGGTCATTATCAAGCACTAAGTACACAGCGAAAGCTGTTGCAGCAGTTGAACAAGAGTTAGGAACTGAAAAATATGGCTACAAGTATCTACCAAAATCAGCATCTAGTCCACTATCACATGATTACCGACCGGAAATTGATATATCAGAAGAATTGAACCCTGAATTGCAAAATTACTATCAAGGTTTAATTGGGGTTCTCAGGTGGATTTGTGAACTAGGAAGACTTGACATAGTAATGCCAGTATCACTGATGTCAAGGTATTTGGCACAGGCAAGGATAGGGCATTTGAATCAGTTGTTTCATATATTTGCATATTTGAAAAAGTACAACAGGTCAAAACTGGTTTTTGATGATACCGTACCAAGTGTTGATGAAAGTAAATTTCAAAAATGTGACTGGTCTGAATTTTATCCTGGTGCCGATGAAGTCATACCAACAGATATGCCTGAAGCTTTGGGAAAACATGTGACGATGAGCTGTTTTGTCGATGCTGACCATGCTGGATGCAAGGCAACGAGAAGGTCTCATACTGGTGTTATTATCTTCATTAATAATGCACCGATCATATGGTTTTCCAAAAGACAAACAACAGTTGAGACATCAACTTTTGGATCTGAAATCATTGCTTTGAAAATTGCAATCGAATTGGTTGAAGGTCTAAGGTACAAGTTGAGAATGATGGGTGTTCCAATTGATGGGAGCACAAATGTGTATTGTGATAATGATTCAGTTGTTACAAATGTTACACGACCTGAAAGCCCATGTAAGAAGAAGCACAACAGCATTGCATACCACAAAGCTCGTGAATCTATTGCAGCAGGAATTATCAGAGTTGCAAAGGAACCAGGTTCAACAAATATTGCTGATTTGTTTACAAAGCTAATGAGTGGCGCTGTTTTCAGAGAACATTGTTCTCGTTGCATGTGGTAAGAGATTTGATAAAAAATCAATCATTCGATGGAATGTTCGATCGATCGTTCGATTGAAGTAACAAGTTGATTTTCTAAGTTCAATCACGGAAAAAATGAACAAATCGTTCTGCAATGAGCATTTCGAAAATGGATAATTTGATCCATGAATACAATATATCAAACCGGCAAGGGTCAGGGCAAAATGCCATGATACAAGCCAGAATGAAAGGCAAAATGCCGCCCCATTTTCTTTTGATAGGGCCTCTGATGGTAGACTGGATACAATTTGGTATTCAACACGACTCACGATGAATAGGTTAAGTCATAGAATCCAGCCGCTTAACGGTTGGAGGATTTACGACTGAAGGGGACTGAAAAGAATTCACCGTGTAACGCGTATCGCACGTACGAAGAGTCACAAAGGCAAATAACCTTATTCGTAAGGTTATTTAACCTGAGTGAATAATCGTCGGTGATTAATCCATGTGGATTGTCTCTTAGGGAAATTCTTCCCGTCAGCTCACTCTTCGAAGAATTAATAACTCTAAAACACTATCATGCCCTAAAATCTACGTACAACCTAGTACTAATTCTACATAATAAGGTACAATCACATGTGATATTCAATGAGAATATCACGGTGAATTATACGGTAACAAAAGACCGATCGAAGATGGTTTTGCGTGTGTTTTGTGTCTTAAGATTACATGTGTTTTGTATGCTTGGAATTACACGGAAATATGCTGTAAATCGAACGACGATACGACGAGTAATTAACCTGTCGTCCGATAAGGCCGAATGAACTGTAACAATGATCTTACTCACTAAATCAATCGATCATAGGACCGATTGCATTTGCGTTTGTTTGTTACGACACACTTTCTTTAATATTCCAAAGAAAGTAACCGGAGACGGGGATCGATTATCGGAAAGAAGGAAATAACCGGCAATCGGCGGTCGAACGCTGCTTGATCGTGTATTACAGAAGAAGATTCTTGGTAGGATCGTCGGTGAATTACTGGAAGTGAATCGTTGTTGTAGGCCGTGGAGGTGAAATGTCGGAAGACCGTTGGGATGTTCCGCGGAAGGAAGAAGACGGGGATCGAAGAGATATGAACGGTGGCTGTTGGAGGTGTGAAGAAAGGACCGAAAGACCGTCAAGAAGATCCGAAGGAAGAACCGATGGGGAATCGGAGGAGATAATACACAATTGGAAGGGAGTCGTTCAACAGCAGGCTCTCAAACAATCCGGATAAGATCTGAGGTGGTTATTGATACGAAAAATAATCGGAGTATGGATTTGGTGCAGGTCGTGGATCGGAATCGAAAGTCCGTTGGAATGATCCGCGAAGGTGCGGAAATAATCGAGGGAATGTTCTAAAGAAGGAACCGCAATCGGAGTAGACCGAAGTATGGAAAAAGACTGTTCCAATGAAGGAAGAAGAAAATCGTCGGCGTTGACGAAATGACCGAGCGGAGGTTCCGAAGAAGGAATTAACCAAAGAAGTATCGACCGTCGGTGTTGCGGTGTAGTTACAGAGGGAGATTCTTGGTAGAAGGATCTGTAGATATAGTAGGTCGGGGATCGAAATATTGAAATGACCGAACGAAGGTGTGAAAGGTAGTGAATAAAGCAACTATCGTAGGATGAGTTGCAGTCTGTGGTGGTTTGAAGTGTTGTGTAGCACTATCAAATGGGCGTCAATGGTCCGGTATGGGGATGATGGACGCGGAAGAAAAGTATGGTTGGGTGATTGCAATCAGCGTGTCCGGTGCAATGCTGGGCTTTCATTAAAGACGGCGGTGGTCTTTAGTTTGTAACTGTGTCAATCCAGAGAGCTGGTTGTGGGTTACAAGGCTTGTGTTAGCGAGTACACCCCCTGATCCACAAGCTGGGAACAGAAGGACGAGGTACAGTCCAGGGTGCGGCCCTCAGAAGGGAGGCGCCGCAAGAAACGAAACCTGGAGTGGAGGTCTAGAATGTGCCGCACAGGGAGCTAAGCACACAATTGCCTCTGGTGTTAACCGTCAGTTGAGGTGCTGATCGGGCGGAGATAGAGGGCTCTATCACCTGTTGTTACTCTAAAAATCGACCAAAAGGTATATGATGTTAAAATTTAAAGAGATGTGAGCTCAAAGAGAGGCTCTTAATTTTACTGGGTATTTTCACTGTATCGGGGCTCTCTGCTGTATTTTATGTGGCAGAGGTCTTCCCCGGGTTATTTGTTACCATTCTCGTACCGATACTGTTGTTGCTGTATTAGCGCATCGGTCTTACTGTATCGGTCATTCGATGGTATCGGTCACTTACAAGGTTAAGTGTTTTGTTCGATTGGGCGTATGCTTGTTCGTAGAGTAGGTAGATAAATGAGGCCCATTCAGAATCGGTATTGGTTTTCATGAATGCAATAAGTAGTTTCCTCACGGGATATCAAGTTTATTCTTTTGAATATGCTTAGGGATTCCAAGTGTTCACTTATTGGTCAGGTCTTTGGATATGTCTTGTTTCTAGCCGATTATCTTCTTTTGTTTGTAGCCTTAGACGGTATTGGTTTTACCACTTAAGGGTTTCCAAGTAGTGGAGGTGCGTTCGATTCTAAGCCAGATTCGTTCACGAGTATTCTCGTGTGTGTGTGTGTATGTACGTACCTCTGCTTTGTTTACCGTAGCGTTCCTACGGTGTTTCTGTCGTTGTATTTTTTTTAACCGACAACATGATCGGACCTGTGTGATGTTGTGTGGTGGACCCATCCTTAAAACAACATATATCTTCTTCTTCCAAGGTTTGATTCTGTCTGGAGTCATCCAATGCCCCAGGAAGTCTGTTTCTTTTTGTACCGTCCAGCTGCACTTGAGCGGATTGCATTCATTCCATTGTTGGCAAATCGACTGAGTATTTGGTCCAACAGCTGTAGGTAGTGATTGAATGACTTGTTGGTCCAGATTCCCACATTGTCAATGTAGCAAGTACAGTCCAACCCTTCTAGCATTTCTGTCATGATATGTTGTGCAACATCACCACTGATTTTCACCCCCATGGGCAGCCTCTTGTATCTGAACAATCCATATGGTGTTGTTATCGTGTATAGCTTTGGCTCTCTTCATCCAGTTGAAAACAATAATGTTGCATCGACAGATCAATTTTGGTGAAATAGGTGTATCTTTCCCGTCTATTCATGATATCTTTTATCCTTGGTCAAGGAAAAGGTTTCCAGTTGATCATGTTGTTAAGCTCTCTGAAATCTGATACCCATCTGACCCTGTTGTCTTTCTTTGGTATGATGAACGTTGGGAATGCCCAATCCGATGGTCCACAGGGCTCAAGGACTCCATCTACTATTAGACTCGCTAATTCCTTTCTGAATATTTCCTCTCTCTGGTATGCTACTGGATAAGGCTTCATGTGGATTGACCTTGCGTCATCTTTCAATTCTATGTGTATTTCTTGATGTGGATAGCATCCCGATTTCAAATCAAATACCGCTTCATGTTGTTTGAGCATTGCCTGAAATTTTCTTTTCTCCTCCTCGTTCATGTGATCCTGTTTTTCTGTGACTTCTCCAGCTGTGACCACATGTTGATAGCTTCTTTCCCACATTTCATATGTTCATTCATTACTGAACAATTCTGCATCCGCAGCCTCTTCTGCGCTTGCTCGTACTTTTTTTTATGCTTCCTTCATGGCTATTGTCACATCCGTCATGTCATGGTTTGTGTATCAAAAGATATGACGATTCCTGTCGTCAAGAGGAAATCCCTGCCTAATATGACGACGTATCGACAGCGCGGTTTATCAAATATTGAGGCCAAGATTCCCGTGATCCTTCGACCATTTACAAATTCCAGTAGTTGTAGCTCTTCCAGCTTTACTTCGCGTGAAGTATCCAATGTTCCGTTGGTTGTTATTTTTATTCTTTTGTGTCCTACATGCTTTGGTTGGACTCCAAAGGGCATGGACTATTTGTTAATCATGGTCTTTGTACTCCCAGAATCAAGCAGCGCCACATAGGGTCTATTGGCTGATACCCCTTGTATTGTTTTAATCTTCAGCAACACTGCTGGCGTTGCATCATTCTTTATTTTATTCGCGGCGGCCTCTGGCCCCGGTGTTGTTCTCGCAGGAGCCTCCGGCTCTGTTATTCTATTCTCAGCAGCCCTCGGCCCTGGTGTCATTTTCGCAGCAGCTCTTGGCTCTGGTATCGTTTTCGTAGCAGCTCTTGGCTCTTGTATCATTTTTGCAGCAGCTCTCGGCTCTGGTATTGCTCTCTCAGCGGTGCTCGGCCCTGATATTGTATCCATGTGCAGGGACTCCGGTTGTCATTTGTATTGGTGTGAGCTTTGATTCTGATTTTGATTCTGGCTTGATGCCGTGAAACAACTTGCATCACTCGCTGTGATGTTGGAATGCGCGTCCCCATAATGATTCTTATGTCCCCACGATTGGTGGTTGTGGCTGCTTTCGCTGGATCCTCTTCCTGCTCTGTTGCCTTGACCTCCGGATCGCCCGTCAAATTGTCCACCGCCGAATCGTCCGCCGCCAAATTGTCCACTGTCGATTCGTCCCTCATGTTGGAGTTTCCTAGTATGAGCTATTAGAATTGATGTACTGTGGGTACAGCGCCTGCTGTTGGTTCTTTGGATTGAAATAGCATTGCTCCCAAGTGTGTTTCCGTTTGGGTGTCTTTTACATTTGTCTCCTCCGCGTCCACCATTTTCTCGTCCGAATCCTCGTCCGAATCCTTGTCCGAATCCTTGTCCAAATCTTCGTCCAAATCCGCGTCCTCCTTGTCTATTCCTCTTGTCCTTCTCTGTCTTCATTTTAAAAGCACTGTCCTTTCTTCGGGTCATGTAGTCTCTAATTTCTACGATGGTTGCTTCCCTGAAGTTCCCTGAAGTTCACTGCTGTATCAATGTATGCATCGTGCCAAGATCTAGGGTGCGTCTTGAAGAACATCCTTTTTCTTTGTTGTTCTGTTAGATCATTGTCGCCGGCTCCGGGTAGCATGTCAATGTAATCGAGTATGGTGTCAATTCTGGTGAAATGGCCGTGCTCCGAAACCTCCGCAGGCTTCGCCATGCGTTGATGTTCAAATGCCACAATCATTGTTCCTTTTGCATCCGGGTCCGGTGTGATGACATTGATGTATGCCCAAACCGCTGCCTTCAATCCTTCTCTAGTGTGATCCGCTTCTCTATCTGCCATTGTTTTGTTCCATCTCTTCCTTGGTCCACATGATATTCATTGTCCCCATTGGGTATGCCATCTATCCATCGGCATTCCTAAGTCGCTGCATGCGTCAACAAAGATGTCCTAGGTGTAGAGCACTTTTTCTACCTCCAAGTTTTGCAATCTTCTAACGTTCTTCTTGCCTGCTGATCTGTTTGTGGCTCTGGCATAGTCTACTACAAGCTTGTGGCTGTCATGGTCGTCGGTAACATCAAAGGTTCTCTTGTACTGGATACACGGTTGGAATTGGGTGTTCATCTTTGTTTCGTAATGCAGTTGATTTTCTTCTTTTTGTGCTAATCGTTCGTTCGTATCGAGTAGTCTTAATGTAATTACAGTGTATCAACTATTGGTAAGTTTTTAGAAAGTGGTAAAATAAAAATTATGAAAGGATTAAAATCGATATGTAAAGATGTAAAATGATCTCATGCCAAGTTGTCAAGGAAGAAGAATCCTCCTTCCGGTCATAAAGAATATTCTTCCGGGCATAAGGGATATTCTCCCTGTCATCAGGATTTGAGTTCGGTCTCCGATCCCATCTCACGATTAGATCAGTCAGCCACGAGGACTATTGTTACAACTCAAGGTTTGCAAGACTTGAGCAATGCGCGATTCCTCTCTGATTGATTCACGTGCTGTTTAGTACGTATCTAAAGATTGTTGTTGTGTGGAGTTGGAGCAATGCCAAAACGAGGTACAGTACGTGTGCTTGCTTTACTACACAACTTTGACCACAGACAGGAGCAGTGAAGTGCGGTGACTCGATATCGAATATCAAACATCGAACATCGAACATCGAACATCGAATGCCGGCAGTGCGGTGCAGCGCGGTGCGTTGCAGTGCCACCGGTGTCTCCCCCGACGAATCCAATCCAATCCAATCCATCGACTTGGCAGTGAGCATACCATTCCGGAGCAGGCGCACCGCCCCATGTGGCCAAGTACCAGTAGTTACTCGTACCGGAGTACGGTACGGTACTTTGCTAATTCATTTCCTGCTTACCTCCGGGCCACCGCAATAGAGTGAAAGACGTCCATCAGCCGGGGCGCCAGCGCCGAGAGACTGTCGTTGATGAGCGTCAGAAAGAAGCGCTCCGCTTGCTCGTCCGTGAGGTCCAGCTTGAACCGTTCCTCGACCTTGGCAATGACGCCGTCCGCGTCGGCCGAGGGGTTGTTGGAGAGGTCTTCGATCCCGGCGTCGCTCATGAGGTGGAGGAGGTTCAGGACGAGACCCGCCGACTTGCGGAGAGCGTTAAAGGCCTGGCATGCCAGGGAACAAAACTGTCGGTACTCGGCCGACTCGACACCGCCCATTCCCTCCACCATTTCACGCGTGAGACGAAAGGCCGGTGGCAGGGGCTTGGGGTCTCTCCCGAACAAGAATCCAAAGTCGATGTGAAAGAACCTCCCGGTTGTGGTAATCATGAGATTGTCGAGATGGCGATCACCCACTCCCAGTAGGTACGTGAGCACGCATCCTCCTAACCAAACCAAGATTGCGATATATATATATATATATATTATACATATATATATTATACATATGTATAGAGAGAGAAAGCAAAAGAGACACTAAAATGATGAGAAAACGATCCGAACCCAACCCAACCAGTCCAACAAGTACGTACACCAAGACCAATCCAAAGCACTCCTCCAAATTGTTAACTAAATACAGTCCAGTACAATCCGAGCACACAAAACAAAACAAAACAAAACAAAACAAAACAAAACAGAACAGAACAGAACAGAACAGAACAAAACCACAGCACAATCGGAGCACAATCGGAGCACAATCGGAGCGCAGCCACTTACCCGCCACACTCCGCACGTAGCTGGAAATGACCTCCGGCTTGACGCCGTATTTGGTCCCGGGTTGCGTTGCCGGTGCCACCGTTTGAAAGAACCGGATTATCGAATTGTTGTGGTCGGCCAGTATAGCCGAGAGCGGGACCGACCGTTCCACGAACTCGATCATCCCGGAGGATGGCGAGGTGGCGATGATCGAGTAGGGGGTGATGCAGAGATCGAGCGAGGCGCGTTTGAGGAGTCGGTCCATGAGCTTGAACATCATCATGACCAGCTGGTCCTGTCGGAGGTCGTCGCCCGTCTTCATGAGGACGCGGTAGCTCTGGATCTGGTTTTCGCCCGCGACCGGCACTGGCCTGGCGGTGTTGGGGCCACGGCTGCTGCTCCCGGCACTGCTCGCACTCTCCCGGCGGGAGTGTTGTTTCGGTTTTGGTTTTGGTTTCTCCTCGACGAACGCGGTCTTGTCGACGACATACTCGACGTTGAACGTGATGAGGGCCGGGTACACGGCCGACTTGAAGACCTTTGCCTTTTGGGGAAAGACCCCGTCGACCATGATCTGCGGCGCGCAGGGCATGGGGAAGTTGGATCGAGCCCCCGGTTTGGGAGCGTAGCCCTCCTCCTCCAGGACGGACCGCAGGTGTGCTTCCTTGGCCGGCTGCCGTGCCTTGGACGAATAGGACATCTGAACGTCCATGACGCCTGAAATGAACCTGTCCTGGTCGGTCAGGACATCCCAGACACTGCGGCACCGAACCGCCTTCTTGCCGGCGGCCTGGTTGGTGCTCTTGGTCTCGTTCGCGCCCCGCTCTCGGTTACCCTTGTCATTACCGTCGAAAGCATCCGTTCCTCCCAGGAGCTTGTCCCCGAGCTTGGAGACAGAAACCCCGAGCTTGTTGACGAGGGACGAGGCCGACTTGGTCGGGGAAGTCTTGTGAGACGACGACGATGGCGACGAAGCGGACGACGACGAGGCTTGTACAGATAGAGACGAGCTGCCGGGACGGTGCTGCAGTGCTCGCGGGTACGGGGTATTTCGCAGGGCCATCTCCAGCTCGTCGAATATTTCTCGGTAGCGAGCTCCGTGTGCCGGATCCTGCAGTTCCACCTTGAGGTACCAGTAGAGGTAATTGGCCAGAAGGACGTTCTTGCTGGCCCGGGTGATCAAAAAGGTGGCAAGCGACGATTTCCTCTTGGTGGGTGATGGTTTCGCTGCTTTGGCCGCGCCCACCTCGGCATCCATGTCCTGTTGTTGCTGCTGCTGCTGCTGCTGGAGGCTGTTTTCGAACTTGAGTGCCTGTACCAGCTGCAGCAGGTACAGGTTGAGTTCCTCGTCGGGTGCTTCCGCCAGCGTGTCGATCGCATAGGCCCGCACCAGGTTGGTCTGGTAGGCCACCTGCTTGCCGAGCAGCTTGAGGGCGTCCGTGACCTCGATAGGACTCCTTTTGCGCCACTGCTCGAGGAGCTCGGCCGCCTGTACCACCTCCGTTTCGACCGTCCAATTGACGGCGAGCAAGAACTTGGTGAGTGCCTTGCGGTTGTCCACGAGGCTGAATCGAAAGCGCCAGAGAAGATCCTGTTCCTCCCGGGTCGGGTGGTGGGAGGGAGAGGCAATGATGGCCGCCAGCTTGTCCCGCTGGTTTCGGTCCGGCTTGAGTGCCGGATCGACCAATCCGCGGAGTAGATCGTGTGCCAGGGTCCGGTACTTGTCGTCGATGGGGCTGTCGTTGTCGTTTTCGTAGTCCAGAAACGGAACGGCCGAGAGCGAGTGAAACGGCGGAGGTTCGACGGAAGTTTCTTGATGCTGTTGCTGTTGCTGTTGCTGTTGCTGCTTGTATTGCTGGTACAGGGCGATATCCAGGGGAGTGACGGACCCCGACGGTCCCTGGTGCGGGGTCGGATAAAAGGTTTCCTCGTGCACCACCGGAACATCGAAAAAGGGAATCTCCACCACCAAAAAGGCGGACGCGAAAGGTCTTTTGTCGGTTGCTTCGTCCTGCCAGTCTTTTTCCTCTTCCTCGCATCCTTCTTCCAACCCTGGCGATGGCCAAACCACGAGGTTCCTCGACTCCTCCTTGGCCTCGCGCAATGTTTGTTCGCAATAGTCCCGGGCGATGCGATCCAGCCACGGAACGCTTGGAATGTCTCCAAAGTTGTTGTTGTGGGATGATTGGTGACCGTTGGTAGTGCTAGTGCTAGTGCTAGTGCCACTCACAGTGCCAGTGCCAGTGCCAGTGCCAGCGGTAATGGTGGTGTGCTGCTCGTCGAACCGATCCAGTTGGTCGAGCATCTTCGATGCCTTCCAGACCGGATCCTCGTCCGGCGTGCCGTCTCTGTGTTGCGTGGAGGAGGTCAGTCCCGGATTGTCCACGGCAGACCGTCGCCGGCGGCGATCACGATCACGATCACGATCACGAGCAAGCCGCAGCGGGATCTTGTTCAATCCGCTGCGCAGTTTTCCGTAGTCGTCAAAGAAGGGAAGGGTCGCCGGTTCGTACGCAGTGGCCGATCCGTGACTGCTGGCCCCACCACTGGCACTCACACTGGCACCGGTGTTGGGGGAAGAGGACCTCGCTCCCTGCGTCACGGTGAATTCCAGATAGGCATCCCTTGGCAGATCCCTCCACCGCAGGGGAATCTGGAGCGGGTTGCTGTTGTTGTTGCTGTTGTTGTTGCTATTGATATTGATATTGATATTGCCATTGTCATTGCTATTCGTGTCCCACCGGCACACGTGTGTCATGTCCGCCACCGAGGGATGCAGGCAGCGATCCCAGGAATCGGACGCATCCTCGGACGACAGGAGGACCAGGGGTGCCGATCGAGTGCTCGATCCCACCGGGACCAATTCCAGTCCTCCCATTCCGCGGACCGTGGCGTGCACCTGCCAGGAATCGCGATCGGTTGTGCTTGCGTTTGTGCTTGCGTTTGTGCTTGCGTTTGTGCTTGTGCTTGTGTTTCCCAATGCGGGATGCGTTTGAGTTCGCGTTCGGCCAAAGCCTCTGTCTCGCCTGCAAAAGGCGGCCGGGATCCCAACGGCAACGTGCGAGGTCTGGGACAGACTGGCGTGGGGCATCCAGGCCACCTTTGCCCAGTAGCGGCTGCTTCCGTGCCGGTTCAAAAACAGGGAATGGTTCCGGTGCCTGTTCCCGGAAGCAGCAGCGGCGCTCGGATTGTTCGCGGAGTGTTTGTGTTTGATTCCCGCAAGTGTTGGGTGCGGAGTAGTAGTGTTGTTGTGGTGGTGGTTGCGGTTGAGGTTGCGGTTGTGGTTGTGGTTGCTGCTGCTGCTGCTGCTGCTGCTGCTCCTGTGTTGTTGGGCGGTGGTTCCCGCCCCCCCACCGAGGGAGGAAGTGGGATTCCCACCGCCGGAGATCTCGACCGTCATGGCGGAGAAACAGCCACGATTGCAATTGGTGCGGTACGATGCGATGCGGCCTTTGCTGCTTCGTTCTGTGGGAATTGACCGGGTGCAACACTGGTTAAGGTATCACTGAATGAATGAACGAACGATTGATTGATTCGTCTCTTCTTGGTGGAGCAAGCCCTTCTTCGTTGCTATCGTAACAAGGATGGATGTCACTTTTATTACTTCGTATTACTGTATTTTTCTAGTTACAACGAAGGAAAGGAAAAGAAAAAGAAAAACATCATTAATTTTTCGGAACACCGAGCTACGTACCGGTACCGTACACTACCGGGTAAATCTTACCGGTACGATGTCGAAGAATGCAACCCGGGCTGCTTTTAACCTGGGCTAGTACAACCGGCTACACGTACGTAGGCACTAGTATTATGTTTGGTACCCCACCATCTGTTGAGGTAGTACGTACCGTACCCAAAAAAAATCTACAACAAAGAGTAGTAGAGTACGAGTAAGTGTGTAAAATAGGGTGACCGTTTTGAGACAGTTTTTTTTTCGATCCCCTTCTACACCCATCGGTTTGGGTCCTGTTAGTCTTATTGATCTTATTCTCCAGCTGGAACTTCTTGACCAAAGTAATCACCGCGCCAGAATTGGCAAGGGCAAGAGCTTTCCATAGATACCCAATTTGCAGGGGTTGCGCGCGCCGGAACCCCTTCCAACTTTATGATTCTTCCGGTCAAGAAAATCACGAAAAATTATGAAACACTCCATTACCACACCCATCAGAATACCAAGTGGTCTCAGCCAACCCATTCCTTAACCATAGCATTAAATCGGCCCACTACTTGGCATTACCTTCCTTACAACAAGAACAACAAGACCCGCAAGTTTCGAATTCATCGGTTGAGTGGTTTAGAATAAATAAGCTTCAGCAACACACAATCGAACTTGACGACGACGCCAAAGGGCAAAAATCCACCTCGTTGTTGTCAAAGCGCTCGCTCCCCCGCTGCCCTAGTACTACGCGGCTACAACAAGTGACGCTACAGTGTAATTCAATTACTAGTAGTTTAATGTTCTTTATTTGTTATTCAGTGCTGTTAAAGTAGTTGCAATTAGATGGAGTAGGAAGCAAAGAAGTGACGAGTAGTGTGTTTCGCAATAGAGGTTCATTACGAGTACTTCGTGTAATAAAGAGAGAGAAAACGGAAATTTTGATCAAAATAATCAGTCATGAGACCAATTTAGATCATGAGTTTTATATTGAACATTTGGAGCTGGTACAAATTCTACAGAGGCCTACTTTGTCTCTTCGTCATTAACACACATACTCGTACCGGTTGCATTTTTAATTTTAGCAAAGTTGCACTACTGGTTGATTTGTAGCCCTGGATTTTCCCACTAGGTGCGCAACTTATGCAACTCCTGAATAGTGTGTGACTCACTAGTAATTTTGGCTTCTCAGACCAATCGATACACAAGGAGCAAACCGATCGATACACAAGCAAATACACACAAAAGCTCGCTTTTTTTGTATCGATCTAATTGCAAACAGATTGATTTAGTAATTAAACAAACAACAAGCAACAAGCAACAAGCAAGCAACAAGCAAGCAACAAGCAAGCAACAAGCAAGCAACAAGCAAGCAACAACCAACAACCAACAAGCCAACAAGCCAACAAGCCAACAAGATGCCGCGTCAGCTGAGCATGGATCCGAAGAGCACAAGCAGCAGCAGCTTTAGCTGACATGGGTCCTGCAGCAGTATCACGACCAAGGGAGGAGGCGTGGGCTGTGCAGCAAGCTAAGGACCTTGCAGTGGTCTGGCGTACACGAGCTGTCATGCAAAGAGCTGAAGCAGCTGTAGCTGCAGCTACAAAAGATGACTCTGACGATGACAAACTGGAGCCTCCAGAGGAGGACGAGGAGGACGAGGACGAGGATGATGAAGATGAAGATAATGGCCTAAAGGAGCTAGCTGCCTTCACCTTAGCTGCTGCTGATGATGATGAAGTCCTAGATGACGCCGACAGCTCTGACAACAATGAAGTCCTAGATGATATCCCTGCCCCAGCAACAACAAGGGGACCAGCTCAAAGGGGGCCAGTGCCTGTCCTTCCCAATGATGTGAATGCCCCCACTCAGCTCTTAAGATACCACCAAAATTTGTTGGAGTTGATGTCACATATTGCTGGAGGGCATGACTACGCCGTTGACCAGGTGTTCAACCAGGAAGAGCTGAACACAGTCACTCCAGATCACATCTACAAATGAATGTGTTTGAAGGTGTATGGGATGGAGGACCCAGGAATAGACGATAATCCAGTTAGTGGCCAATCTAGTATCACTTTGAGGTATTGGAAGAAAGCTATCTCCTACTTCATGACTAACACTGCAGCTTGGGATGAAATAAATGAGACAGGCAATCCTACTAACAGATCTATCAAGATCAATCAACTCATCAAAGCTGTGGCAAAAAAGGAGACACGGCAGCTTGGCATTGAAACATCTGCTGATAGGGCTTTCACCCAGCATGAAGAGTTTACTCAGATGCTTGAGCTGACTAGCTACTGTTGGAGACAGCATCCCAGCCTCTGGCACATGGCAATGCTCCAAGTCCAGCTGCACTTGATTGCAAGAGGGGATGACACCTCACACATGAAGAAGGCAAACTTGCAGAATAGTAGAGCATACGCTGGCTATCTTACCATTCAGATGAGTTGGTCAAACAACGTGCATGATGAGGGGGATTACCCATTGCAACTGCTCATGGGAGCTATGGATCACAGGTACTGTGTACTAATTGGGCTTGCTATCTACCTGGAGGCATGGCTTGGTAGTGGCACCGGCCAGGTGAGCCAGTGACTCTTTGCTGAGGGTGATATAGACTACAAATCTCCAGTGAAGGATCAGAACAAGGAAGCAGACAGGTGCAAGTCAGCATACCAAAAGACTCTTAAGGCTATCATCAAAGGGGATCAGTTAAGGCCCCTTGGAAGGCAGCAAAGGCTAGGGACTCATTCAGTTAAGGAGTGGGCTACAACAACAATGGCTAGGAGAGGAGGTGCTACTCGAGATAATGTTAACTACAGGACTAGATGGAAGACTAAGAGTATGCAAGATTGGTACTTGGTCGTACAGTTGGATTGGCCAAATATCAATGCTGGCCCTTGGACTGAAGAAACAGATTGTACGCCGGTATGAGTTGTTGCAAGGCAGACTTGAGGATGGGGTGAACCCTATTTGTAGAGATGAAGTGATTGTTTCCAACATCAATGGAATTGTGTGGCTGGATGAGATCCCTGATGGAGAAGAAGGAGATGGTGGAGGGGCGTGCTTTCTATGCTAAGCTATCCACTACTCAAACCAATGTAGCAGAGATGAGGAACCATCAGATCTCAGAGCTTGCTGGGCTCAAACGGCAGGTTAAGATCCTTACCCAGATTGTTCAAGGGATGGCAATTGCGCCAGCTCAGAGAGTAGGAGGAGTAGGAGCAAGACCATCTGCAAATCTTTGTCAAGGAGCTCCTATGGTAGAAATACCAGCACTCCTGTTTGATAGACCACAGACTATCCAAGCCTTGTGGGATGGGTATCAGAATGGCATTGGAGGGAGGAAGTCAGCAAGGGAGTTCAATGCTGTGGAGCGAGGTCAAGTGAAGTACAAGTATTGCAATTGGAAGTTTCTTTGGGGATGTATGGAGAGGCTTCTAGACCGGGGGAATGATGTGAACACAGCCATTGCCAAGATCAAGCAATGTGATGGAGACTGTACTAGGACTCAGCTGATTCAGAAGATGCATCCAGATGAGAGGCAGGGAGGACATTACCAGCTTCATTGAGCAAGGGGCGTCGGCCGTCATCATTGGTGGATTGTCGAGTGGAGTGTGCTACTGTTCGTCAGATAACTGTCACGCGACCCAACGCGACCCCTCGCAAGCTATATTTTGATAAAATTGACCCTGGTTTTGTGATGCGCAAGGGCAATTTTTAAAATTCACAACATTTTGTGGTGAAGAGTTTCAACCCCCCTCAGGTTACGACAAAAACTCTCCCTGAGGACTCAAAATGTCCCTTGATCTCTCAATTTTGACTAACTTGATTTAAAAAATCTAATTCTCGCTGCCAAACTTCCTAACCTTAACCCAAGATATGAAATAAAATTATTTTAAGAAGTGTTTATTTGCTCCATTGCCGCGTTCCACACTGTGTACAAAATACCACAATAAATACACAGTACAAAAACCACGTATAAGTCTATAGGTAATGAACATGTGTGTGCTCCGTACACTGAAATCTCTTTTAAAAAAAAAGCACAAGTGAAAAGACCCTGCAAACACAGCAGAAAACCCCTCAAAGACATGATTTATTTTTGATAGGAATTCCGATCATCAAAATCACCGATGTCATTAACTTCCATTTTGACAACAATGCAACGGCCCTTCTGTTTCTCCTTCACTAGAACAGACCATGAAGGTTCACCACGATACAAATAGTACAAAATGACACCAACTCAAATACCTACACGTTACTCTACTACTTCATTTTTGATCAGGAAGGGTATTCAAACGGCAAAGACAACGGCCACTATGGGCCCTACTCCGACCCATCTCTTTCCCCTTGGATAAAGGAGAGAAGAATGGGGGCAGACATCTTGGATAGGGCTTCCCCCCCCCTGTTGTTGCTGATAGCAGAGTGTTTCGAAGTTCAAGTTTTCATGTACCGAGTGTAGTAGGATACGATCGATCGATCGTAGTATTGCTGGTCTCTAATGTATTATAGATTAGATGTTACATGTAACCACCGATGGACCATTTCTGTCATGATATGAATCAAATTTATTTCTGTCTCTGTATTTTGCCGTATTATTATTTGTACTGATCTGACTTGGAATTTTCTTCGACACACATCCCAGCGGGCTTTGTGCCTTGATGGATTGATTGTCAATCGATTGATCGGATTGAACATGATCGGATTGTTGGTTAGAGATTGAGTGATTCCCGGCAGTGATAAAGTAATAAACGACCAGAGTAATAAAAAAATATTCACGAGTGAATAGATTGAATAGATTCAACGCACGAATATTTTTTATTAACTATCACTCAGAGCAAATTTGGAATTTGGAATCTCTAAATAAGAAACAGTAACTGTCTGTTTACGTCTGTTGAATCACTACCCGTGCCACCTACCGGCCTAATTTGGGCAAGCAAGCCTGTTAAGTATTCAAGACTGGCCGGCAGTTGAAATTTTCAGAATTTTCTATGTTATCCTTTTGAATACACATAGGGGATTCTAGTGTTTACTTATCGAGCTGGTTTTAAATGATGTCTTGGCTGCTTCGTACCTTTTAAGCTGTTTTTTGTGTTAAGTGAAATGGTTTTTACCACTTAACGATTTCAAAATAAGAGGTGCACATGATTGATTCGTGGGTTGGGTGACTGAAATATTTGATTTTAGTATGATTCTAAGATTCCGTTGGAGTTTATTCTCTGTTAGAAAATCTGGCAGTCGAGGCTGCCTCGACTGCCAAATTATATTGAATATGGAATAAAAATGGAATAAATCTATTACTTAGAGAATAAATTTATTACTCTGGTCGCAAACTTTTATTACTTTATCACTGCCGGGAATCACTCATTATATTACGGTATGTTACCTGTTCCCCAGTCTGTCCTTCTTCAGTTTCTGGGGAGTTCCACTTGACGCTTCCAGTCCCTGCATCCGTGCCCACTACGGTACGTACGAGTAGGTATTGATGTAGCGAACCGAATGTAAGGAATGGTAGTGCCACGTGGAACGTACGACGCACGACGTACGAACCAAAGAACACCCTTGAGTATGCAAGATCTCACTGTATCACCAACGTAGGTACAAACTCTACGATCACTCACTGCATGCAGCAAAACCAAATCACACAGGCTTAGCGCTAACAAGCTTGCAAAGAATTCCTCCAGCAACAACCAAGCCTACAGCTCACTCTTTTGCTCCTAAAACGATTAGTAGTAGAATAACGGGATTTATACGTCCAGGTCCAATAGTCTTCCCTATTGTACCCGTACAAGCCCCCACTAATCTTCCCAACGCGAAGATTACACAGGCCCACCAGCGTGCCTAACCGATACATCCTCAAGGCCCAACGCGCCTACGAGAGTATTCGGACCGATTCCTCACGGCTGAGGAACAGATTCTCCCAACGCGAGAACCCCCCTCCACAGGAAGGACCAACGGGCCTACCTACCACATCGGATTCCGGCCTATCGTATACGACAATCTCTTGGGCCAATTCATCCCAACGCGGGGATCACAGACGCACCGCACCTACCGGACAAACCGCACCTACGTCCCAACTACCGCCGCCTCATCCCTTCTCTATCATCCCCTCAAGCACAGGAACGATCTGCTAGCAGAACCACCGACGTTTCCGACCACATAACGCCAACACTGTAACACTCTAGCATCGACATGAACTACCGGGAGTACTTCCAAGGTACTGGGCCCTTTGGGGAAGCCCCTGCTATACACAATATCTACCAGGCCGTATACACTCTCTTCAATGAGGCGGACGGGGATAGGCTTCTCCCCCTACTCCTGGATATCTTCAACGCCCAAGCTATTGGCGGCTTGGGCATCTTCCAAGAAGACGCAGCTGGAGTGGACCGGATGCGAGTCATCCATGGCCTCCGACGCTACCCGGGCACCATCACCCAGCCTTCTGCCAACCGGGGGAGCGCCTGTGGCTACATAGACGATGTAGAAGGACAAGAGGGTGAGCTGGTGCAGGTGGATGCAGCCCTGCTTTCAAGGGCTGCAGCTAGCCGGGTGTACCTCATGGCCCACCATGAAGCCACTGTATCGCAACACCCGGATAGGGACTATATCCCTGCCATTCCGGAAGGGACTGCCCACACTGAAATGCTCCAGGCCCATAAGGTGTGTTTCCTACCCTTCGAATTCGTCCCTCTGGTGTTGTGCCAGGGCCTCACCCCGACGCAGGCCTTCCAAGTCCTCCAACCTCACATCCTCCAGCAAGGACTGGGGGATATCTGCAAGCCTTTATTGGACACACTTCGAGCCGTGGGGACACAACCTACCACTCTTCTGGGCGCCATCCGGCTCCTAGAGCCCGGACCCTCCTTCCGAGCTGAAGCTCACCTCCGAGCCTACATGAAGAGCAACGTCCTCCTCCGCGGCCTCCCAGGCCTCACAGTAGGCACCACAGCCCCGGCAGACCCTACCCTCACTGCAGCCTTCTCAGCGCTCACCGACCAACAACTAAGACTGAGCGAGTCTCTGGACCAAAGAAGACAAGAATCCTCCAAGCTGCAATCTGTAAGGGAAGTGTGGGGGAACCTTTACACTGAAAGACTCCTACTACTCTGTGGAAAAACAACTGAAGCCGATCTTCCCCCCATCTACACAGCCTGGGCCAAGAAGAGCAAACATGAAAAGACCCACATGGTCCTCCAAAGTCAAGTAGCCACAGAAGCCTACAACCTTGGCATCCAGGCGCCACTCATCACCACAGCAGTACTCAAGAGGTTCCAAGATTGCAACTTCTATGGGACCGACCCCTTTGATGTAGCAGATGGCATACTCCCTCTAGCCTTCACCCCTCCAGGAGGATCAGCAGCTACCCTAAAGAGGGAACATGAAGTGGCTGCTAATGTAGCTGCGTATGACACCATGATTTCCACCCACGGCAACTCTCTCTCACTCAAGGACTCCCTAGACTTGCAAAAGACCAAAGCCTACATCCCCCTCGATTGGACCGAGGCCACCACTCAGCTGAAAAGCTACCTTGCTGTACTAGCCACCCTCCTAGGCGCCACACATAATGTGGTGAAGTCTTACCAACGGGGTCTCTCCAGGCTAGAGTGGCAACAAATGCCCCTCAGAAGGGCCATTGCAGATGAACTAGGCGACCGGATCACGCCTGCAATAGTGGTGTACTACTTCCAGGTCCGTATCCGGGGTTGGCTAGAAGAACAATGGGAGGCAGACACCCCCCTCCCTTCCCCAGACTTTGGGGAAGACATCCACAGGTTCAGAATGACCCAGAACCTCAACTGGCTCCCAAATGTGTCCAACGTCGATGCCTTGCGAGCACTCCAGCAACCTAGGACCCCAGTCGCCCCTGCAACGGGCGCCCCTCCCTCTCAATCAGGAGGGGGAGGCACCCGTCCTCGACAAGACCAGCTGTACAACCCCACCAGAGACTCCCGCTTCTCCGATCCCTCCAATCCCATCAGCGCCAGAATCACAAAGAACACCATGAGGTCGGTCATCTCAGCCATGAAAACCAAGGGGAAACCCCCTATCAAACGCCCCGATGGCCAGGAACGCTGCCACTCTTGGCACATCCGGGGCAACTGTTTCACTGGGTGCAAACACCTCTATGACCACTCCCCCATCACATCCGGGGAGCAAGACCGGCTCTGGGATTGGTGCCAAGAAGCCTATGCAGCCTGATTCACCGGCAAGCGCCACCACAAACAAGGCGCCGCGCCCCCTCTCAAGCTGTTTGCCACGGGGGACCTCACCACACCACACCCCATCCCAATACCCACCTTTCCCCATTCCACCCTCAGCGCCTTCTCTCCCCCCATTCCCCCATCAACCCTCGGCGCCTTCCTAACCCTCGGCGCCTTCCTCACCCTCGACGCCTTCCTCTAACGTCGCCGCCCTCCGAACCGCATCGATCCCCAGCTCTACCTGCCGCCTCCTCCCTCCCATCCGACCTAGGTAAGCCCTCACACCCCCGCGCCCTCCGGTATGCCTCCCTCCCCAACCAATATTCCTCTTCCCTCCAGTATACCCCTCCCCTCCACACCCGGCGTGCCACCCCCCACCCCTCCCCGGCATCGCAGGCTCCAATCCCACAGGCCCCGACACCCTCCCCGGCGCCACCCCACTCCGCGCTGCCCCCGTCCCCTTCCCCGGCAACGCAAGCTTCCATTCCCCAGGCCCCGACACCTTCCCCGGAGCCGCCCACGTCGGCCGCTTCCGCTCATCCGGCCCCCATCGCCGCGCTGGCACTCCCCTCTTCGCCGCTGGCACTCCCCTCTTCGCCCCTCGACAGGCTTGACACCCACGTCCGCCGAGCCATCACTGTCTACAACAACAGCACCAGCTGGGAGGACTTCATCCGCACCATCCGGGGTCACGGTGACATCCACCCAGATGTGGGTACCATCCCCCATCCGGCCCGCCATCTCTTGAACCTTTTTCGAATAGATGGCACCCCAGCCTCCTTGACAGGCCACCCCTGGAACCAGGCTAGGATCACCCGCGCCCTCGACAGGGGCCCCCACCAGTCTTCCCACCAAGGCATTGCCTTCCTTCGAGATGAATATGCCGACATGATTGACAAGCAGCAATGGACTGTCCTACCAGCCAGCCTCATTCGGGACCTACCCCACCTCCGCCTGAGTCCCCTGGGGCTCGTCCCCCAGAGAGGGCGTCGCCCTCGCATGATCTCTGACTACACCTACTCGGAGGTCAACCAAGACACCATCCCCCTAGCCCCAGCAGAGGCTATGCAATTTGGCCACACCCTCTCCCGGCTCCTTACCAAGCTGCACCGCGCCAACCCAAAGTTTGGCCCAGTGTACATGTCCAAGATTGACCTAGCAGATGGGTTCTACAGGGTCCAGCTGAACCCCTCCGACACCATGAAACTAGGTGTGCTGTTCCCTGCTCGCCCAGGGGAGGCCCCCCTCATAGGTATCCCCCTTACCAACCCTATGGGGTGGAAATCCAGTCCGCCCAACTTCTGTGCCTTCACTGAAACCATTGCTGACCTTGCCAATGCCTCCCTCTCCACTGGGCTCGCCCACGCCCGGCAACAGCCCCATCGCCTCGATACCTCTCAGAAGCCGTCCCAAACGCTCTCGCCATCCTTCCCGCCCCACCGGTGACAGCCCCTCCCAGCACCACCCCCAGCAAGCAGCCCATTCGATATTGGGATGTCTATGTGGATGATTTTTGTGGCCTGGCCCAGGGCAACCAATGGACACGACGCGCCATCAAGCGCGTGCTCTTTCACTCCCTGGACAAAGTCTTCAGGCCGCTGGATGCCACTGACACTCCATTCCGGCAGGAACCCGCTTCCATCAAGAAAATGCTCCAAGGGGATGCCACCTGGACCACCACCAAGGTTATACTTGGATGGCTCATCGATTCCATCAACAAAACCATCAGCCTTCCTCCCCATCGCGTGGCCCGGCTACAGGAAATCCTGGGTTCCCTCCCCCCTTCCCAGCGTCATGTTCCTATCAAACAATGGCACCAGCTCCTAGGAGAACTCAGGTCAATGGCCATCGCCATCCCTGGCTCCATTGGCCTCTTCTCCATCCTACAAGAAGCCTTGCGCCACCAGGATCCAGGCAGGCAGCGCATACGGCTCACCAAGCGGGTCCATAGCTTCCTCCAAGACTTCCAATGGCTCGCCCAAGACATCTCCACCCGGCCCACCTCCATTGCTGAGCTAGTGCCCGATACTTTCCCTGCCACGCTCGGCGGATGTGACGCCTCGGGCTTGGGCATGGGTGGCATTCACTTTGTGCCCCTACCTACAGGAAAGATCCAACCCATTATGTGGCGCCACCCCTTCCCCCCTTGGGTCTCCTCCCAATTAGTCACCTTTGACAACCCCAGTGGCACCATCACCAACAGTGACCTTGAGCTTGCTGGTTCCATTGCCCACAATGACATCCTTGCCCATGCTGCCTGTGTCCAATACAGAACCACCCACAACTGCTATAACAACACGGCCGCTGTCTATTGGCAACGCAAAGGCGCCACCACCACCACTGGTCCTGCTGCCTACCTCCTCAGACTCCAGTCTCTGCACCAACGCCTCTTCCAATATGTCCCTCTCAGGGATTACATACCTGGCCCTGTGAATCACCTCGCTGACCTCCTCTCGCGCTCCTCCCTCTCTGACGCTGCCTTGCTCCTTCATTTTAACAACACCTACCCCCAGGACTTGCCCTGGATCTTATGTCCCCTGAGGCCTCCCATGCATTCTGCTCTGACCTTGGCTCTATCCAGAAGACCATGCGCGCCTCAGTCACTGAACTCTATGCCCGCAGAAAGGATGCCCATTGGAATCAATGGGTTCAATTCTGTTTGTCTCAAACCTTTGAACCAACCCTCCAGTCTCTTAAAGACCCCATCCCAATCCTCCAAGTCTTTGCCCAGCGCCTCCATGATGGCAGGCTTTCCTGTAGCCGCAAGCCCATCAGATCTCGCACAGTATCGGACACCCTCCGGTCAGTGGGCCAGACGCTGGCCCGCTTGGGGGCCAAAGACCCCAGAATCAACTCCACTGGCGGTCTTGACTTCAGGCTAACTGCACAGTTCAAGGCCTATGCCAAACTCGACCCGGCCCCTTGCAGGGTCAAACCAGTCCCAATCACTCTGGTCATGCATGCGCTACGATTTGCATACCATGACTACCCTTCCCCTTCCAGGCAGGCTATTGCTAACATGATCTGCATTGCCTTCTTCTTTTGCCTCCGCACTGGTGAGTACACTGGTACTACCAGGGATGATCAAGCCTTCCACCTCAAGGAGGTCTCCTTCTACCTGGGCTCCAAAATGGTCCACCATACCGGTCCTGCGCATGAGCTTCTTGCTGCTACCTCTGTTACCCTCACCTTCACTACACAGAAGAATGGCGACAAAGGTGAAGTAGTGGCTCATGCCCGAAGTGGGGACTCCCTCTGCTGCCCTGTGGCAGCATGCGCTCGCCAGATACTACATCTAAAGCGCTGCTGTACTAGCACACACCCCTTCAGCCCAGACCTCAAGCTTGCCAGTTACTTTGACAATGGGGTCCTCACCCTCGTTCGCGCAGCAACTGTCACCTCCTCCATGCGAGTCTATGCCCAGACCCTCTACCATACCACAGGCATCTCCCCTGCAGCAATCTCTGCCCGCTCCCTTCGAGCGGGAGGGGCTATGGCACTGCTCCAGGGCAAATGTGATTCTAATGTCATCAAGCTCCTCGCCAGATGGCACAGTGATTGCATGATGAGGTACCTCCATCAACAGTCCCTCCCCATCTTCCAGAACCTTGCCTCAGTAATGTTCAATAATGGAACATACTCCTTCCTGCCAGAGGAATGGGTGCCGGCTGCGGCCCCCACTCCCCCTGGCAGCTCTCTCTGATCCCCCTCCGGGGACCCTCCTTTCTGAATCCTCCATGATGATTCTCCCACCCTCGCTGTCCTCCTTGTCCCCTACAGGTTCACCTCCCTCCAGCTCCCACCCTGTGGCCTATGGCCTACTGGCAGAAAAGGGCTTAACAGCCAAAGCTGTGCGCCGGTGTGTGGGCAAAGCAACACGGGACCGGACCAGCCTGCAAAAACTAGCAACAGGCTGGCACTTCCCGGATCCCCCTCTAGCATTGCTTAACCCACCAACACACGTATGAACTATAAACACTGCACATCCAGTACTACAAGTAGGTAGGCTACTGAGGCTATCACAAACGTATGTGAGTGATAGCATCAATTCACTTTAGTGATTTCTAGGCTGTTTGTACGAATATACGGTACCGGTACGACATAAGATCTTACAGTACGTATCGCATGTTTGTACCGGAAGTTGGCAGGACCGCTGAACAACACGATCACTCCATCCGAATGAATGAGTCTCAATCAATCAAAATCTAATCTTGTTGTTGTTTTGCACATGACAGGGTTGCTCGTGGATACCGGTACGAACCAGAAGATAGAATACGAGTAAAAGTACTATCGCAATTTCCTGTTTGTCTCCGAAACATCGGCTCGCTCCCACCGTTCTCGGAGGGCCGAATCATCGCACATCGCAACGCACACCACAACGCACAACATCGCAGATTGTACATACGTCGCATCACGCAACGCAACGCAACGCAACGCAACGCACACCACGCATCGCAAAGCGCAACGCAAGAAAACCCATGGGGGGCTGCATGAGCTCGAATGCCGGGGGTGCCGTCGACGGGGGCGCCCGCGCCTCTCCATCGACGAAACAGAAATCGAGCGGAACCAAGTCTTCGACCAAGGCCTTTCAGGGAACGGTACGTACGAAACGCGTGGGGGTGGATTGCGACTGCGACGTGCCGCGAATCGAGGTCAAGCGAAGCGAAGCGAAGCAAACCCTTGGTCCGATTGCCTTACTTGTGTGATTGATGTTGATGTCCCAAAATATACCATAATTAGTCGTTCCTTCTCACTCCGCACAATCCCCATTCCAATTCGATTCCGATTCGATTCGAACAACACAACACAACACAACACAATACAACCCACAGGGCAACCGGCTCGGATCGGCCTACGAGCAACAGCCACCGGCGTCGTCGTCGGCGTCGTCGGCTGGAAACAACAACAACAACAACAACAGCAACAGCAACAGCAACAAAAAGGGCGGCACAGACGATTCCGATTCCCTGCCGGCGCCGCGGGTCGTTGATCCCTCCCTGCCGCAATCCGAGCGGGATCGACAGCGGGAAGCGCGGTTGGCGGCCGCCGAACAACGCCGGATCAAAGCCGGTGCCAAGCCGTCCAAGCCCCCCAAAAAGAAAACCGGTGAGCCGCTCCGGGGACCCAACACCCAGCCTTTGATGCGATGGACGGCCTCGTGAGATCAGATCAGATCAGATCAGATCAGATCAGATCAAATCAAATCAAATCATAGATTCGAGCAACAAACGAGATGAAACGAGCAGTCCACCACCAGTCAAAGAAAAGTGAAGCGAAGGTGTCTAATGGATGGGGTTGGATAGGGTTAGATGGGATGGGATGGGATGGGATGGGTTGGGATGCATGTGGTATCAGATGATAGATTTGAGTACAAATTTGATTTCGGTTGGGACTTCACCAAGCAAGATACGGGCACCGAAACTATGGATTTATATCAACACTCAAAAATATTATGGGGTACGTAGGGAGGAAGACACAAATAGCGAATAGTTCCAAAGCGAGACCGAGAAAGCAATGTGCGGATGGAAAGATTGGTTCTACCAACAATGGTCGTCGATTGCGAGCCACAAACTGACAAACAAACAAACACAACTCCGTGGGATGCTTCCGGGTTTTCCCTCCCGCTCCAGCATTCGGTTAGCAATTTCAACGGGACAAATCCAGCGACAAATACTATCGAAGCGACAGACAGGCACAAACATCGGGATCCATCCGGTCCCCGAGCGAGTTCGGTCGTCCACCACAAATCGTCCCCGCAACCATTCTTCGGCGAGTATCAAACATTCGGTGGACAGTGTAGCTAGTTAGTTAGACACGTGTAGTATGTTCCTACATGCGAGTATAATTCTCTGTATAGTTCTAAGAGTCGGTTCTTCCCAACATACTTGCGGTGCACTGCACTGCACTGCACTGAAATGTGGTTCGCTACTAAGCGGTTGGTTCGCCGAAAGTGCTTTGTTATTGCAGTATTGCAGTAGGATATGATTATTGCACCCAGTCCAGTCCTTCCTCCTGCGCCTTTTGCTTGGCGAGTTTCCAGGCGGGCGGATTGTCGTCGATAAAATTGTGGAGGTCCAGAACGATCTTGGAGGCCACCACCTCCTCGTCCATGTCCTCCGTGATCTCGACGCGCAAATCCGCCTGGTTGTACTTTGTTTCGCGCTCCTCCAGCAAATCCTTCAGAGTCTGCAGCGGGTCCTCCGTCTTCAGCAGGGGCCGGTCGGTGTTGCCCTCTATCCGCTTCAGAATAATCTCGGGGGCGACGTCGAGCCAGACGACGATTCCCGTCTGGAGCTTGGCCCAGTTCTTGGGCTTGGTCACCAGACCGCCGCCGGTGCTGACGACGCAGCGGACGTACGCATGTACCGTGTCGAGGACCTGCGACTCGACGTCCCGGAAGCCCTCCTCGCCCTCCGATTCAAAGATGTCGGTGATGGTCATCTTGGTGGCCTTTTCGATGATATCGTCCGTGTCCAGAAACTTGTAGGATCCCATGCCTGTATTGTATTGTATTGTATTGTATTGTGTTGTGTTGTGTTGGAATGGAATGGAATGCGGTACACGGTGTAGAGTTGTGTGGCAAATCGAAGCAGAGATTTGAGTTGCAGAGCAACGGTGAAAGAGAAAGAGAATGAGAACAAAAACGCAGGATTCGTGATGAGAGAGTCAATGGACATCAAACGACGAGCAAAAGGGCAGCAGAAGGTTCGAGGGTGGCACGACGAGGTTCCATTCCATTCCATTCCATTCGACTCGACTCGACTTTCGATTGCTCGTTCGGCAGCAGAACAATCGAAACACGTTTCGTTCCATCCGATGCAAACCCAGGACAAAAGCAGAGATACTTCGCTTTACACACGCCCAAACCTCCAACGCGGATTGTTTGTCGTGCCGCAGAACGGCAACACAACGCGCTAACATAACACAACCCCGCTATCTGCTTCTGCCGCTATCTGCTTCTGCCGCTATCTGCCGCTGCCGCTGCTACTTACGCCGGGCGAGCTTGTCTCCGACACTGGATTTTCCCGATCCCATCATTCCGACCAGGTACAGATTGGATCCCTGCAGCCGCGGTCCCAACAGCCGAGCGGGATCGATGGCCTTGCCGCCGCCCTCGCCGTCGTCGTTCATGGCCTTGAGGAGGTCGGGATTCTTGAAGGGATTGTCGACGCCCTGGTCGAACTGGGCATCGGTGGGATCCTCCCACTCGAATCCACCCGCGTGAAGGACGAAGACCGACGATCGTCGGTGGGCCGTCGTTGTCGAAAAGGCCCATGCCGTCGTTGACGTGGTCGTTCCCAACAGGAGCGGGAGCAAATACTTCGTCATCATCATTGCGTGTTGATGTTGTTGTTGTTGTTGTTGTTGTTGTTGCGGGTGATCAATGAACCGAGCCGGATCGAAAACTGATCTTCCAGAATGCTTTCGCGGGTAGGTACCTATACGAGTAGTTCCGTACGGTAGAGATTGGGTTCGAGATGGAACCGTGCTATCGTTTCGATTGCTGTGGAGGGATCTGTTGCCGATCGAGGGTCTTGTCGTTGTAACAATGATTTCGGAGAGCGCGTTGCTCCAACACTTCTTGTTGCTCTGTCGATGTACTCGTATGAGTACTCGTACAAGTACTGCACTCGGCGAGGTACGGTGTGTATCAGGAAAATTCTTACGCACGCGTTTCACGTTTGATGCGCGTCGAATTATTGTTTCTTCCAATCGTATGTTTGCTTCCACGTGGAAGTTAATCGAGAAACGTCTACTTTGTTAGCTTCAGTTAGCTAATCATGCAACATTCCAATTTTTGAAAACCTTAACGTTCCATTCACTTGATTCATCATTCATTCCTTGTTGTTCAATTCTCGCGTCGGTTGTTCTCAACTTTCGACGATGGATTGGAGCGTATCGTAATGACAGGGTCCACACACCCGGCTCGAGCGAGTGGTCGATTCGATTCTTCCATTATTATTATTTGGAATACGGTGCGTGTTCACCATGAATGCTCTGGAAGCCGCACTCGCACCGAACCGGTAAAGGGCGCCTCCTCCTCCTCCTACGACGACGACGACGACGATGGCGATGGCGATGGCGACAATCACGAGGCCACTTGCGGTACTGCTGGCTCCCCGCCGGTCGTTCTCTTGGGCAACGGGTCGGCGTTCATCGATTGTTTGCCACCAATTGTCGCGAGTGCGAACAGAAACGCGAGCACGGGCGGCTCTGCATGGACAGCGGCGAAGAAGGGCCGGGGCTTCCGCCAGAACACTCGCGACGCAACAGCAACGGCAACAGCAACAGCAATCGCCACCCAAAACAACAACAACAACAACAACAACGAATACGAATACGAATACGACGACAACAACGTACGTGCTGCAAGACCCCGCTTCCAATCCGAACGGAGTCGTTTCGTCCGGAATGGAACTGGCGGCTGGGGGAGTGTTTTTTGCCGCGGTCCGGGCGGTTTCCCGAGCAGACAGCGAGACGATAACAACCCCCATCGATGCTTCCGATCCGTTGACACAGCATCGGCATTAGCATCGGAATTCTCATCGTCATCTGCCTCTATCCGCGCTACAATCTTCCTCCGTCCCACGATCGTCGCCGGAACGGATCCGGCACCACGATAACAACCATAACGATAACGACGATAATGACGACGATGACGACGACGACGAATCTTCCGGCACCGCACCGCCCGGGGACAATTCCGCGGCGTCTCGATCTACCGAGTTTTCTCCCTTTCCGTTCTATTCGCACCTGCTCCGGAGCAGGTGCGGGTCGTCCGGTACCCGGAAGCCCGGGACGCTTCCACCATTCATTGTGTGTCGGATTCCGGTCCGGTCGCAACAAACCGACGGGGCTCGCCGCACCGCACCGGCCCGCGCGCACGGCTGCTGCATCAACCGCAGCAGCAATAGCAGCAGCAGTTGCTCCTCCTCCCCCCCTTCCACGGCCCTGCCAGCCGGTGCGGTCATTTTCCCCGCGGGACCGGTTGGCGGACAGCGCTCGCGCTCGCGCGGGAGGTCCCGACAAAGAGCCGTGTGCGACCACCCGCTCGCCCGCCAGCGCTGTCCGAGGGCCGCGAACGAAAAGCTCCGGAGGGATTCAGCAACAGCTCCGTGACCGGCCCCGGGCCGCGGATTGTGGAGAAAACCGACAACACCGAAACCCGTACCGACATCGACAACGACCACGACATCAACAACGACAACGACCACCGAGGCACGATGATCCACAGGGACGAGCGGCTCTTTTTTTCCGGGGTTTGTGGTACCGGATGGGGCACGGGGACATGCGGGAGCCTCGTTCGTTGCCGTCGCCGTCGCCATCGTCGTCACCGCCGATGCAACGATGACGGTTTGGAAGGACGGCGTTTGACACGATTGTTTTTTCTGTTGCTGTTGCTGTTGCTGTTGCTGTTGCTGGGGCGTCGACAACGTAGAATCCTCCAAGCAGTTCAATACACTACATTGCAATATTATAATATAATACAATATAATACAATACAGTATAATACAGTACAGTACAGTACAGTCCGCAGGCGGTGCCGATCAAATCCGTTCCATTCCATTCCGATCGGAAGCGAGACCAAACCGCACCGCACCAAATGAAATGTATTAATCGAATCGAATCGAATCGAATCGAATGGAATCGAATCGAATCATAGCTGATTGAAAAGAGAAACAGTAGGTATATCGGTATCCACGCAACGCACACAAATTGGGACTGTGATATACGAGGGAAGTCCGAGCGGCAATGGAGGGGTACGAACACAGAACAACCTCTCAAAAAAGCTACGAGCCAACCCGCAAAGTAGTATTTTATGGCAAACGGATACAATGATAATACTATGCGAGGACCAACAAGAGAGAAGAACTACGGCAGTCCCCAACAACCCAGTTGAGTTTATCCAAACAGTCACCGGCAGGTTCTTGTTCTGTGCCCGAGCGACACGATAATAATGTGACACAAGAACTGTACACCATATTGTACTGTGGTAGTGCATGGCCTAAACGAGATAGCCTCAACAAAGGAGGATACAGTACTACCCAGGCAAAACACATGAATCCACCAGCACCATATGTTATTTCTGAAACGATGTTGTTGCGAGTACGGTAGTAGTTGTAACCCCGAGAAATGCCTGCCGTTGTAGATGGTGATTTACCAGCTAGACCAGCGGCACGCACGGTGTTCGATACGACTGAGTGGTGGACAATGACTGTCGATGTAGCTTAGGTTGTGTTGATGGCGCTAGTACTTGTCCAACAAGACAGGGCCCAGGAGGGGCTGGTACTGGTACGTACTGCATTATGCATAAATATCAGAAGAGATTCGATCATCGCTCGAGCATGCCATCGGTATGCGGTTTTATTGGTAGAGGGATAGGGCTGATCTCAAAAAGAACACAGCCAGGGCGAGGCACGGCACGGCACGGCAATCCAAGACAATCCAAGACAATCCAAATCAAACGAATCCAACCGACGAGACAACGAGACGCCCTGTTTTTGTTGGTTTCGACCAGGCCACCCGGCGCGCAGGAATAGTTTGCCGGGATCGATTGTGCACAGCGGAACCAATTATGTAAGTAGGTACCGTACCGTACTTAACAGTACTCGCACTCGCACTCGCACTCTTCCACATACAACCTTGCGCGCTCCTTGCTTCCGAGACGGGTATTGTGAGTACGGTACGGTACGTAGAGGACGAAGAGAGAAAAAGCTAAAAATCCTCCCTAACGTTCCAATGAATCAAAATGAGGCTTAATCAATCGTCCGGTTCGCCCCGCTTTACTAGTACTAGTAATACCGTAGTACGCACCGTACTCGTACTCGTACTCGTACTCGTACTCGTACTGTTGAATCCAAAAATTCCATGTGAAATTTTAAGTTTTCCGTGACTCGCCCGGCAACCAGTATCGTACGGTACCGTAGGAGTCGTACCATTTACCGTAATCTTACTTTAACACCAAGAAGGCAAGAAACGAACGAATGCCGGGAAGGGTATATGCCGGTTGCCTTATTTGACACGCCAAACACATCAACAACGGACACACCACCATCCCGGGATACCGGTACCTACGAGCACTCTGCCCTACAGAACATAACTATCTAGCCGCAACCAACCAACCAACCAAACCAAACCAAACCAATTGCTACACAAATAGAAGTACTTCAATAAATAATAGAAGTAATAGGACAATCGGGTGTTTGAGAAGGAACGCATTGGACCGACCAACAAGCATTGCATTGCATTGCATTCCGGATTTTGTTACAGTATTGCGACTCATTGATTCATTGATTGATTGATTGATTCATTCATTCATTGCTTGGAAGAAAACAAAGAAAAAAACAATCACCATCCTTTCGATCGTTCGCCAAATCAATCAATAAATAAATAGATTTGCTTCGGTTCGGTTCGGTTTTGTTTGGACCCCTTTTTTCTGTTCCGTTCCGTTCTATTGTGCTTCCATTCATTATTCATAATTCCGAGCATCATGCCGTCGAGAAACAACTATAACAACAACAGCAGCAGCAGCAACGGCAGCAACAATCGCGGCAGCAAGGAAGGTAGAAGCAACAGCAACAGCAACAACAACGGCAACGGCAACGGCATGATTGAATGCATCCCGTGGTGGCAGAACAACGGCAACGACGACGACCTGAGACGCAGCGACTATAACGACGACGAGCAAGACGAGGATATTGTCAGCACGACATCGTCGCTCTACATTGAGGACGAGCCCCGAGGCAATAGAGGCAGAGGCAGAGGCAATCCCAATTCGAATTCGAATTCGAATTCGAATCCCAATCCCCACAACGATAATAATTGTCGTGATAATGACAATGGCAACCCGGAGCGCGCCCCGCGGTCCGGTCACGAGACGAAACCAAAACGTCACACCGTTCCGGACGAAGGGACCAACCACCCAAAATCAAAATCGAGGGAGCGACGCTCTTCCTTCCAGCAGCGCACAACGGGCTCGATCGTCGGCACCAACGAGTCGAATCCAAGAACAACAATCTCGCGACGCCGGGAATCCTCCTCCGGTTCGTACTCCCGACATCCAAGCCGTGTTTCCGGGGAACGGCGATCCTTTGCGTCCGCCGCCTCTTCGTCGTCGTCGTTGGTGGTGGCGCTGCCCAAACCCTCTTTTGTGACAGAGCGGGGACGCTCGGGATCGACCCGGATTAGCGGAAGCAGCAGCGGAAGCGGCAGCGGAAGCCACAAGATTCGCACCAGGGTCCGTTGGACCTGCAACGCGTGCACCTTTTTCAACGACAAGGACTGCGGGGTGTCCACCACCAAGGCAACGATCCTCACGTGCGAGATGTGCTCGACTCCCCACGTCATTCCCGCCCCACCAACAGGAGCAACAACAGTGGCAACGATAACAGCGGCAACAGCGGACACTGCACAGCCGCCGGACGGAGCGGAATCTCGCAAGACGCGCCGCACCAGCAGCAGTTCCTCCCCGCGGCCGGACGATACAGATCCCCACGATATCAACGACAACGACAACGACAACGAAGGACACGCCAGGTCCCGAAAAGACTACCAATCGCGGCATTTGTCCGGTGATCACTCGGACACGACTCACTCCACAGGATCCTCCACCAACACCAACAACCCACAAGCTTCCACCGACAGCAACGCCAGCAGCAACAATACCAACCATAAAACCTATTCGATTTCGGAACTCGTCCGGTCCCTCGGAGTTGCCGAGCAAGGCGATGCCTCGACGACCTCGAACCTGCCCCCCTCCCTGGAGCGACGGGTCCAGGACTTTCGGTTCGCCCAGCAGAAGCGCCGCGAAAAATACGGCGACCAAAAACCCTGGGGGATCTACGGACTCTACGCCCACCTCTCCGACATCCGGGCCGACCTGGAGTGGGCCGAGGACGCCGCCTGGCGAAGACGCAAGAACAAGCCCTACCTGTCCTGGAAAGACTTTGACTCGGCACGCGACGAGGGCCTCCACAGCAGGCCATATTTCACCTACGGTGTCATGGCGCTCTGCACGATCTTTGTGCTCGTCACCCTCGGAGTCAACGGCTGGAAGTTTGAGCCGCTCACGATCAACCCACTCATCGGGCCCTCCTCGGAAACCCTCATCAAGTGCGGGGCCCGCGACACGAACCTCATTGTCAACGAGGGGCAGTGGTTCCGACTCTTTACCCCCATGATACTGCACGCGGGTCTGGTGCACTACCTGGTCAACATGCTGGCGATGTATTTCATCGGCGGAGCCGTCGAAAAGGCACACGGGCCGGCCTTTACGGGGGTCCTCTTTGTCGTGCCGGCC
The DNA here is from genome assembly GCA_037355745.1 of Pseudo-nitzschia multiseries. NCBI lineage: Eukaryota > Bacillariophyta > Bacillariophyceae > Bacillariales > Bacillariaceae > Pseudo-nitzschia > Pseudo-nitzschia multiseries. The sequence goes on from CM074788.1 coordinate 2,013,195, forward strand.
GTAGGGGGGAACATACTCAGCGCCATTTGTCTGCCCGGATTTATCAGCGTGGGGGCCTCGGGGGGGATCTTTGGCCTCATCGGGGGATGCATGGCCGATATCTGCCTCAACTGGAACCTACTCTTTCTCAAGACCACCACCGACGAGGACTCGCGCACGAGGCACCTCTGCGTCCTGCTCTGGCTCGCCGCGGACATCATTGTCAATTGCCTCCTGGGATTCACCCCCTTTGTCGACAACTTTACCCACCTGGGGGGATTCCTCTACGGATTTTGCATCGGATTCGCTTCGATCGAGCGACTCGCCTCGGGATTTTTCGGCATCCGGAGCGCCGGCGACTCGGTGTGGTCCCGCCTCAAGAGCGCCCTGTTGCGGTATTTCGGGTTGGTGGTCTCCGTCGTGACCATTCTCGCCACGACCGTCGTCCTGGCCCAGTCGGACGGCGTCACGAGCCCCTGCCACGGATGCCGGTACATTTCCTGCGTCCCCTTTCCCTTTCACTCGGCACCGGAAGACAAGTGGTGGCACTGCGACGACTGCGGTGTCGTCACGGCGGACTTGTTCGTGGCGACGGACGGATCCGGGCTCTACCAGCAGGTCAACATACACTGTCCGAACGGAGAAACCGAGGAAATTCCCATTGCCTTTGAACAAATCTACGACAAGGAATTGCTCCGGAGGCTCCTCCCGTCGTATTGCCGAGATCACTGCGCCGCCGTATTTGCGAACGGGAGTAATTAATTAACTACTCCTACTTTAGTTGAGAGCGGAGTGGAGCAAAGCAAAGCAAAACCAACCAAACAACGAATGGCACAACAAATCAACCAACGAATGAATTGGAATGGTATGGAAATGGAAATGGAATGGAATGGAATGGAATGGAAATGGAAATGGAAATGGAAATGGAAATGGAATTGAAATGGAATGGAACGCACCGAACGAAACCGAACCGAAACCGATTGTGTATACTAAACTACAATACTAATATCTTTTTTTTATTCCATTACATTGCATTGAATTGAATCGCATTGGGCTGCTGGCTGGCTGGCTGGCTGGCTGGCTTTCCAATGGTAGGTAATGCACCGCTGTTTGTTGTTGCTCGTGCTCGGTTCGTTGCGTTGCGTTGCGTTGCATTGCATTGCGCGGGGGGTCCAAATGCCGGTCCGGTTCCGCCCCGCCCCGTCCAAACGGTTTTGTTCCGGTCCGAATGCCCATCCATGGAGCAAGCCAGCAAGACAACAAACAAACAAACGAACAAACGAAAACAAACAGATGAGCTACAATTCAATTCAATTCAATTCAATTCGTTTCAATTCGTTTCATTATTTCGTCTGATGCGGTGCCGTACTACGGTCTCAAAGTGAGTGGTCGGCGTCCTCTTGGTGGATATACTATGTTTTCTACCAAAATCGTTCACGACTACTTCGCAGTATATTACAGGGTAAATTGAATGGGATGTCCCTGTCTGGTCTGGTCTGGTCTGGTCTGGTCTAGCTGGCTGCTTGTTGTCAATGATGTTGGAATTAATCGATCGATCGATCGATTGATTGATTGATTGATTGGGTTGGAGGAAGGCTAATTAATTAATCATATCGTTCGAGAGCAGAGAAGAATCGAATCGACAAACTATTGTGCTTGCAAAAAACCTAACAATCGGGCATCAACAGGCACAAACATTGTAATATTATTATCGTACATTACAACAAACGAGAATACTCCAATGGAAACTAGTACCTAATTACTACGAAGTAACTATTCTCATAGGTGAAGTTGAATGACGTCTAGCTAGTGTTGCGTCGAAAGTACACGATAAGTTTTTGAAAAATTCACAGGAAACACCGTAAACTAACCACCACCACCACCACCAGTAAATGCAGGAAGCGGTTCAGTGACTAGTGCGCACAGACGTGAGTTGGTTTGTACCAAAGAGAGAAATGCTCCAATTTTCCTCGTTATTTATTACGATAGGTCAAGTTGGCATAGATCAAGTTGGCATCTCTCTAGCGTCAGAAGCACACAATTACTTTCATCTTTGCATGAAATGCGTCCCTGGGAAACACCGTAAAATAACTAGAAAATGAATGAAACGGTTCGGTGAACAGCAAAGAGGTGAGGTCAGTTCTCGAGAGAGAAATACTAATACTTTCCTCATGAAACGTAAAATTAATAGTGAACGCTGTTACAAACCAACCCAAAACAATACATACATTTTCAACCTATTCTAACAAATACCTAAAATAAACACCCTTCCTGTTCTAATTCCATTCCATTCCATTCCATTCGAATCGAATCGAATCGAATCGACTGCCACGGCTGTCCGATGCAATGCAATTTCCGTCTGGGAGATCGCGGTGATTGCGTCAATAAACTAGTGTGGGCAAGCATCCCCGCGTTCGACCACCATCACACGCGTGCGGCCCACACCGTGCTCGTAGAGCACCGCAATCGGCGGCAGGCAGGCAGCGCAAATAGCACGGCGTCGGACTCAGCCTTTGGCATCCGTCTCGGCCTTGTTCTGGTTCGCGTTCGCGTTCGTGTTCGTCTCGCCATCATCGCCGGCCGCGGCATCCGTCTGGGCCTCGTTTTCGCCTTCGCCTTCGCTCTCGTCCTCTTCATCCGAGTCGGGAAAGTCAAAGTCGTCGATGTTTTCCAGGGCGCCGGCACGGAATTCCTCCAGTCCCGACAGGCGATCCAGGAATTCCCCCTTGACCGAGGCACAGGCCGCGGACACCAGGGCAAACTTGTCGTCCTTATAAGCCTCCAGAACGGGAAGAGAACACGCGGTGCAGCAGGGGAACGCCGGAACGGACGGATTCATCATGGTGTACGTGACGATCGATCCCCGGATCTGGTGCGGAACGAGCCCCAGCGGGCTGTTGGCACTGCTGCTGGTGCCGCCGCTGCCGCTGCCACCGCCGCTGCCGCTGTTCGACTCGGTGACGGACAGCGCAAAATTGTTCCCGCTGCCGGACGCCGGGGCCGGGGCCCGTTGCTTCAACGGGTGATGCAAGACGGAGACGAGCAATTCAACGGCCATGCTGCTGGCAATCGGAGCCAATCCCGGCCTTGTCACGGTGCACTGCTGGTCGAGGGTCCGGTTCCGAGTGGAATTCTCCGGGGCGACCACGTCGTTGCAAAAGTAGCAGCCGAGCCGGGATTCGGTTTCGGTTTCGGTGTCTGCCGACTGCGATTGCGACTGCGATTGCGACGTTCCGTGTCCGTGCCGCATCACCAGCCACGAGTCCAATCCGAGGGCCGCGTTGATCAATATCTTGTCGTGGTGCGCCGCCATGACGGTGGGGAGCCACCGGGATTCCCTCGTGTCGGTGAGCAAAAAGACGGCATCGGCGTTCCGTATCAACCCGTCCAGCTTCTCGACGGTCTCCCCGAGGGACGCGCCGTCGTTTTCGGACGGATGTCCCGGCATGGGAATGGACAGCCGGACCCCCTCGCTGACCACGTCGGCGGCGATTTTACGCAGCGCCGCCGCCGCGGCCTCCGCCTTGGGCTTGCCCTGGCCGTGGTCGAAGTGGCAGTCGTCCAGGTTAAAGAGGATCTGTCGGACGGGATTCGAGTAGCTCACCGTTCCGTAGTCGACAAAGGTAAAGTGCCGGATCCCCCATCCCAGGAGGGTCCGGGCCACCGAGCACCCGAGGGTTCCGGCGCCCAGCAGGAGCACCCTGCAATTCTTTTGCAGCAGGTCGACGTTTAGCTCGGGGATCATCCTCCACTTCATGAGCTTGAGGTTGAGATCGGCCGCCTGGATGGCAATGTGGCTCTGGTCCAATAGTGGCTTGAGATTGACCCAGCGGGGTCCGGGTTTCTGCTTTGCGTTGAGCTCCCACCCCACCACCTTGTAACACCCCGGCTTTTTCTCCGAAGAGGCGTTGTCGCTGTTGTTGTTGTTGTTGTTGTCGTTGTCGTTGTTGTTGTCGTTGTTGTTGTTGTTCGGATACGAGTAGTCCTCGCGCAGGGGGAGCTTGACCGTCATCAGAACCGAGTGCTTGGCCAGCCGCTCGCCGTCCAGCGCGGAGAGTTTCGACGAGGAAGCGACCGTGGCCTTTCCGCTTCCTTCCTCCGAAGCGCGGACCCTTCCGCGCAATCCGGGACAACCACCCGGTCTCAGGCTGAGGATCCGAACCTGTTTCCCTCCGAGTCCCAGGTGGAGGACGAGATGGGCCACGAGGTATCGCATCGGCCAGCCCATCGTCAGCACTTTGTTGCTGCTGCTGCTGCTGCTATTTCCGCCAATCGCGGTTGGATCGACGAATCCGATCACAACGCTTTGCTCTTTTCCGTCCTTCAGACAGTTCTTGTCGACGAGGGTCACGTCCAATGGATGATCTTCCTCGTTGTTGTTTGTTGTTGTAGTTGTGGTTGCAGTTGTAGTAGTAGTAGTTGTTGTTGTTGTCGTCGTCAAAGTCGGAACCGCAAAGTAGGCCGGCATGGCATCTTCTCGTTCCCGGTATCGGTACAACCCCTCCGCGAGGTTCCTCCACCACGCCAAAGTGGGAGCCCACCCCGCAGCATCGCCAATCGTGGGATCCTCCCGCGTGGGAACCACCGAAGCCGTGATCGGCGTCTTGGCCATAAAGGTCGGAAAACCAAACCAATACAACACCTTGTGCTGCTTGAGATCGGCAAAGGTGATGACCACGAATGGTGGAGCCTTTAGGCACGAGTTCTCGTGCTCGGAACCCAGGTTTTTTTGGATGCAGTCGACGAAAAAGTCTTTGAGGAATTTGTTCTTGTTTAGCGTCTGAAAGGATTCCTTCGTGTTGAAACCGTAGAGAATTCCGGGACACGCCACTCGATCGTTCGGAACCGAACACAACTCCCCCTGTTGTTGTTGTTGTTGTTCTTGCTGTTGTTCTTGCTGTTGTTGTTGTTGTTGTTGTTGTGGGAACAAACTGGACTCGACGCACTGGAGGCGGTTTGCAATGGTTCGGTTGGTTGTGGAAGATCCGCCCTTCTGTGATGCAGTCGCTTTCGTTGCCCCCATGTGGACGCCATAGGACGCCAGGATCGGGCGCGGGGATTCGTCGAGCCGGATCGTTTCCAGTTTCTGGTGGCAGTATTGCACCCAAAAGGGTGCATCGACCGTCGACGAAAAGGGGATGAACTTTACCACGACCTCGCCCGGCGTAATTGCTGGGAATGATTCCTTCGATGGGGTGGGATCGGGCATCATAGATATTGTGTGGTGGGATGGGATGGGATGGGATGGATGGGATGGATGTGATGGATGGGATGGATGTGATGATGGATGGGATGGATGGGATGGATGTTCCCAAGCTCTGATGTTGAATGTGTACCGTATTGCGTGCCTATTGCCGAATCGTAGTGTCGGTTTCACTTTTCTCTTCTCTCTGTGGGATGAGTAATCTTACTTGTACGTGATGTTTACAGTTGTTGTAGCGCTTTTAGGGCTTTGCACTCCACTACAGTTGTGTTGTTGTGTATCCTTACGGATCGTGTTTCTGAAGAATCACCAAGAAGGAATTAAGAAGAAATCCTGTATCATTCTTCATAACGTACTACGACATCATCAATCATGTCGCATGTCGCATGTCGCATCGCGAGGGGAGCGCGTCAAAGCAAGTCTGAAGAATAGAATACGTACGGTACGAGTACGAACTCGTACCGGTAGGATTGAGTTCGTCAACCGAAAAGTTCGGATAGCTTTGGTCCCTAGTTACTAGTGAATAAAATCGCTCGGGTAAACCATGCGTTGAAACGGTAATCTTACTCGTATTTAGGTACGAGTATTTACGGTACCGGTACTGGTACGAAGCAGCCAGGTGTCATAATTTTGGATTGTGGCCGCGTGTCAGTCACATCACCATGCTTGGTGCCACAAACAAGAAAAACTATCCCATCGAAATTCCATCGGACATCCCATCGGAAGCATCCACGGACCCCCACTCGAGTTCCATCCAGAGTTTTCTGAGTCGAATATTACTTATTTTGTATTATTGTCATGAAGCTTGAGTGAGACTGGTACGAGTACCGTAGCTTCGGTACGGTACGAAGCAGATTGACTATTGTGACGAGGAAACTAATCTCATACAGTAAGATTACCCCGTCTTTAGGAATCAGAAAATCTCATACCGTTTACGGTACCGTACGGTACCGTACGGTACCGTACCCCCGCAGAACTGATCAGAATGTCACTTTTGAATCTCATACCCTGCTTATATTTCAAATCTCATACCCTGTCGCGGCATAGGTACTAAAACAAACAAAATCGCATACCCTGTTGTCCCCTATGCACCTCTTAAATACCTTAGTGGGGCATAATATTTGGATAAACATAGTAGTACTACTAGTTCTAGTTTTAATTTAAGTAGACTCGTACTCATCATCCATAATGGTCTTAAAGTGCAGCACAAAATAAGGCCCGGCCTAAATGCCTTCTCAAAGTATTGCGCTAACTAGTACTTCTACGTCACTTAAACGATGCTAATGGCTGCGTCAAATTCTTGCCATGTATTTTAAAAAATCCAAAAAGTTTTGTTGCGCATCACAAAAAATTCTCTATGCATTTTTGCACGCAACAATTTGAAGGAGGGCTATTTTCGCACGAATAGTTTCAGCCCCATTATCGTGGTTGCTTTGCAATGCTTTGCAATTTCGGTATTGTACAACTCTGTTTCATGCTTACCCCAATAATATTTATTCTCCATTCAATTGTTGTTTTTTCCACACGAAACTCATCTTTTGTAATAATATCCTCTATGTACAATGATATCACCGTAGCATTATTACAAATTTCTTAACAAATATATGAGCTTCTTGATAACCAGCAATCTATTCTGTTACACCCATTTCACAATACTCACATTACGTATATCGAATACCAAAAGCCAACAAACGTGTTTTTGTACAAATAAGAAACTGTTTTATCCGCATTTGCCATAACCTTGTTCATAATATTCAATTTTAGCAGCAGACAAATTTATTGCAGCTACCCACATTAGATTCCAATAAACTACTAACTGATGTACTATATTTTTGTTACTACCATTTACTTTTATAATTTGTCTCTGTTTGCGAGGTAATAGTTGTAGTCCTTGCTGTCCTTGTCAAGAGTGTCCATCGTGTCATATTTTTGCTTCCGTTTGTTTTGGTTTGTTTTGTCTTCTTCCTTTTTACGTCGTTGTATATCATACCCAGTTTGCTGTTGGTATGTTTGAAGTAGTTTGATCTCTAAATCTTTTGTTTGTTGTTCCTGCCTTTATTTTTCTATTTCCTCTTTGACATATCCATAAAGGTCTTGTCCCTCCTCACTCCACCCCTCCTTAATTCCTGACTTACTGTCAGTGAATTTCTTTCTTATCCTTGTCCCCTTTGTTGTGTTTAACCACGATTTGTAGTGATTGTAAAGGAAAAGCAGCGCAAACACTTCATCGCTCAAGGTGAAAATGTTACTGATTGTTGTTCGTACCAATTTTTTTAAGTCCGTCTGTTTAGGCGACACTGCTCCAAGAATTCTTTTGAAGAAAGATTGTAATTCCATTGTGTTTTTTCGTCGATAGTCTTCGTGTAATTTGTACCTATTTTCTGAGTTCGTGTTTTTGTTTTCCTTGATTAGAACTGTTCCTTGGAAACTATCCAGTATCTGATTGTTCCTTTTATCATATATGCATCAGTGTGAACAATACAATATGGTTAGTTATTTGAAAATGTGTTTACTGGGAACAATGTTGTTCTTGTCAGTTCTTACCTTTATAATTTTTCCTCACTAGTGTCTGGGCATTGTGCCTACATGTAGTTATTGCTCTGCAGAAAATTCCATTCCACTTTGGTGCATGGACGTTCCATGTCGTAGGTACTATATTTTCATGATTCGATTTTACAATCTTGGTAATAATCATCTTTATGTATCGTGCACCTTGTTTGGTCATAATCAGGAATTTCATTTGCCTGAACGTTTGTTCTTTGACATACGCAGTAATGTAATTTTTAATGTTGTTGTCAGTGCGCTCTTGCGATTCCTCTATTCTTGCACTGCTGCTTTTTCTGCTGCTATTGGTTTTATCTGTTATGCTATCATTCGTGTTTTGTGTCTCACTACCTGATAACTGCTTGCTGGGCTGTTTGTTCTCTTTGTATCAATTGTTGTACCCTGAACCGTCGGTGTGGAAACGTGATCCAACATTATTTTTTGTCAAATCAGAAATAGGAACTTACCAACTCTTTGTTTTCATGTATTTGGCGTGCTTGTTTTATGGGAGTTGAGTTGTTTTGGAGTATGCTGATTTTACTTTTCATTCACACTGTTGTACCGTGCTAAAATTCTTAGTAGTTGTAAGTGCCTGAGTTACTGCATCCTGAGGATTTCAGTATCACTACTACTTACTTTTGTAGTATTGTTTCACTTTTGTGTGGGGTTGTACTGTTGCCTGCCCCTCGTTTTACCGCGCGTGCCCTGACAATCTGGAATGCAGTTTCCAGAAAATCCTAGCGCGGTGTGTAATATTATTGTGTACCCCACCCCAGGAATGGTATGCTCCACCGTTATAGTAGTCTTGGCCAAAGCATAGTAATATCTTGTGTGTCCGGGTGTATTATGATAGTAGTAGTAATGTAGGTATGAGAGTAATAACTTATGCTGAAGGGGTGAAACTGTTTTCTGTACATTTTATGTCAGCAATCATGGAACGGCGTTTCAGAAGTATATTACTGGAACGGCGTTGCAGGCTTTCTGTTCAAAACTTGTTTAAATTTGAAATCTCAAAATAGAGCATCGAATCTAAAAATGCAGCTTTGTTTTGGTTAGTATTCAACTTTTCTTTTGTAATGGTGTTGCAGGTTATACATGTTACTGGGCGTTAAAGTGTTTGGAAAATCTCAACATAGAGCACCGTATCTCAAAATTGAGGATTGGTGTTTCATATCGTTATGGTTTGTTTTGGTCAGTTTTTAAGTTTTCTTTTGGAGCGATGTTGCAGTTTATACAATTGACTAGCCATTAAAGTGGACAGAAAATCTCAAAATCTTTGTACATTGTTGCATGATGTTTGTTTGTGCTTAGAGGCATTGTGGTTTGAAGTTCTGTCGAATATGTTTTTTGTTTCATCATTTTGGAATGTCTTCCTATGTCATGTTTGGTTGTGTTTTCTAATTTGTTATGCGGCAATTTATTGTTACCCAATTGTAGCAACTTAGATTGCTTTCACACAATTTTATTTTGTTGTTCTCTAAATTGTGAATCAAAAAATGCCACAACAAATGACAAGAAGGACGAGAAGTATGTCTAATTCACCAGTAGATGGAGCCGCAGCCGCAGCCGCAGCCGCAGCCGCAGCCACAACCGCACCTTCACCAGACAACACTAATCCACCAGTAGATGAAGTCGCAGACGCAACTGCAGCGTCAGAAGACAACACTAATCCACCAGCAAATACAGCCGCAGCCGTAACCGCAGCTACAGAAGACAATACTATTCCACCACTAGATGAAGCCACAGCTGCAACCGTAGCCACAGAAAACAACACTACTCCACCAGGAGATGAAACAGCAGCCACAGACACAGACACAGCCCCAACCAAAGCACGAAGGTCTTCTCAAAAAGGTCTAAAATCTCCTCTGGGCCATCTAGGGGGAGGGATGCAGCCAAAAAAAAAAGAGAAGACCGTCTGTAAAACCAGTTGGGAATCCAAAAACAACGAGAAAATTGCCTCAAACAGGTCAACAGGCATCCGTTGCAAAACAAAAGGAGAAAAGTCTTTCTCACAAATCTCCACGGCAGGGCCGTTGTGGTGGACAAACACAAGCAGTTGCTCCTGCAACACCAGAGCAATCCACACCTTCACACCGTGTTTGGGCAATGACAGCGGTGGTACTTTATCATTACAATTGTTTGAGGATGACTCACAATACAAGGTTCACACAGATGCAATGAAAAGATGTGTCAAAGCTTGTCTTGAACAGCAGGGTCCTAACCGCTTCTCTGAGAATATTTTGACTGACGAACTCATCACTGCCGTAAGTCGGGATATTGCATCTATTTTTAGCCAGCTCATGAAAAAGTTTTTCATCGTCACAAAACTCTTTTCTTTGGGAGCCCATCCTGACTTCAGGGAGACGGCAATGGGTGACAAGCCACCATTGGGTCCTATACCAAGGGTTGTTGATGTGATGGTAAATCTCTCCCTACGTGACTTGGGTTCACAGTTGATAAAGAAGGTCTGCATCTTGGATCCAAAGGATCTGACAACTTGTTTCAAGGACTACGAGATGAGAGATAAATGGAATGCCTTCCAGTCAGCGCTCAACTTTGTTATCCAAATCAATGATACTAGTACAGCAGGTCTAACAGAGTACACCTGGGTTGAAGGACAAGACAAAGTAGCGGAAGGCACATCACATTCTGTTTAGTCAAAGAATGTTGTTAACTACAACACCATACTGAAGTACATGAATGTGTATTTAAGCCTACTTTGGTGGTACGTACGTTGTATTGAATTCCCACCTGCACCTTCATCCAACGAGGAATGTCCGTTTTTCTATCAACGATTTAAAGACAATGTAAACAAAGGGAAACAATATGTCCGCCATATGGTCTCTTTCTTTGAAGGTCTTTCCTTTCGCCATGCACTGAGGCATTTTCTTTCAGCAAGTCACTCCTTTGAACAGTTGGACAAAAGTATGAATCAAATTTGGGGGCAGGAAGTTGTATGCGCACCAACAAGAGAAGGTGCACCAGCAGGTGAGTTAGTCCCCTTAACTGATTCCCCAAAATACCTCAAGTTGGATTGGCCATCCGATGTGTCAAATGCACCTCTTGTATTTCAAAAGGTCCTCATGTATTTGTGGGTACGCTTCCAACGAGAGAAGGCACAAATTTTTCAAGATGTCAGCCTGGACCACTTCACTGATGAGTCATTCCTTGATGACAATTTGTACAAGGAACTATTGCCCAATCTCTATCAGTCTTTGTTTTTGGTTGGACGGTACAAAATACCAGGAGTTGACAATTTGGTGGGGAAAATTCAATTTAAGTGTTATCTTCTCTTCACTTTTGCACGATTATGGAGCACCGGAAAACTCTGACCAAGTGTTACAGAGTAGGCGTTGACTTTGAAAAAAATGTGGTGACTCTTTCTACTGCAAAGTTGTTGGAGGAACGGGACATATTTGTTGATGATTTTATTCTGGAAGATGAACAACACATGAAGACATTGTTGCAACGTTACCTTCTGAGTTTGTCATGGGTTGACAATGTGGTTTCCATGCAGGATCAACTTGAACAGTTGAATCTTGTGTGCGAAGAATTGCTCGACAATTTTCTAACATTGTGATTGTCACGTGGTCCTAACAGTGCATGTGTCCTGGTTACTAGGATTATAGTTTCAAATGCAATACTTAAGGCAGTACTGGGCAAGAAGGAAAAACATCTGTTTACCTGGCAAACCTTACTACCGCAAAGATCGGTTATTCATTTTCACCAATGATGGTGCTTGATCCATTCAATTTGAAGAAGGAAATCCGCCTGAGCTTCTAAGAGGTGAAGCCTGTCAACATACTTACCCCCTCGCGAAAGAGAACTACAGCTTATCCGTCACAAAGTTTCTTAATTTTGATGAGAACTGCACGTACATGCTGGACGACCAATTGTTCTGGGAACATACGAGATTTGTATACTACTGAAAGGTTGTGAATGTATTGAGAGGTCCCTGCAATTTCTCACTACTTACAATTATCTACCGGTTGGGGGGCAATTGTCTGTTGCTTTGACCAAGGAACTTCTGTGTGCGGCTTTCCAGAAGAAAAAATGTCAGGCGAGGATGAAAAGACTTTACAATCTGATGGCGACTCTTTGATCCAACTTTTCCAGAAAATAAAGGTACCAAGGACTCAACGTTACAATGCAGCCAACATTGCAAAGTGGGACTTCCTCAAGAAGCACGTGAAAAAGTTTGAGACCTTCATCAAAGAAAATGGTGAATATTCCATCCGATGGCTAGTTTCACTAACAAAGGGCTCAATGGAATGGAATATTTCTTTCAATTTCCTTGGGAAGATAAATCGACAGTCAACCTGCACTCCAAAATTGTTGAACCTGGATCCGTTGAAGATCCACAAGGAGAGAACAAAAGAAATGGGGACAAACAGACCGCCATCCCGAATGCAATCAAAGACAATCCATCCACAAAGATAAAGGCAAAGAAGAAGTCATTCCTTTTCCAAGGTTGCAAAGGTAGGAAGTCAGCATCAGACAAATCAAATGGAGAGGCCAAGCACAAGGAGAGGAGGGTTTCTCCAAACCTTGCCCATGTTGTAGATCTTGGATACCTTCTGCAAGTTCCTTGTCCTGTACCCAACAACATAGGAACGGAAAAGCCCTCTGGCAGCGTGAAGGTGTTGTTTGCAGAACCTGATCCCGGGGTCTTGTATCCTAAATTTTCAATTGATAGTGAGGTTACAATCACAGGTATTCCCCCCACAACATCATTTGATTCTGGTACTTGCCATTCTTGTCCAACTTCTCACAAAGGATACCACTGACCTTTTCATCCCTTCAACTCATTGCCACTCTGTGTAGTAACTGCAGCCCCACTGTCTCGTATGTTGTTTGCACCGCGCATACCATTGGAGCTATGACTGGTTGCTCCTGTGTCAAACACAAATATATTGTCATCATATAACAGATCGAATCCTTCTGGCAATGTATCTCCTTTGGTGATGAAACATTTTGATTGCACACTGCGGGCTGAATCATATAGATTTGTCGCCTTGTGCTGCAGCTTTTCCTGCATCAAAAACTCTGGGGTGTCATCAGTTCTCAAATCATCCAATATTGTAGTAAGCGGCATCAACAGGCAAGGGGGCAGCACGTTCAGGAATGCTGCACACAGCTCATCCAGTGTCGGGCTCACTGCTTTGTACTGGTATTTGTGAACCAGCGCAAACAGATTTTCAAACAGCTCCTTTGGTGGGGTTGCAGCAGACAACTTGAGATCCTGCAAATCCTAATTCAAAAGTTGCCTATCACGAGTGCCGGTTTTCCTCTGATACTCTCTCATCAGTTCCTCAATAATTTGATGCACCCTGCCCCGAGGCCACTGTAGCTTCAATTTTGCGTTTGTTTCTGTGGTGCCTTCCCAATCTATCTTAGACTTTTCGATGATGGCATACCCTGTGCTATTGTTGTTGAAAGCCTTGTACAAGTCGTTGAGGGCCCTGGAGTGTTTCTTTAAAGTATTGGAATACTGAATCAAGCATGAATTTACATACGTGCGAAACCATCAAAGAAACGTATAATTTACGCGTTACGCATTACGTATCACGATTTACGTATACGTATTACGTATTACGTATAAGGAATACGTACGATTCCAAGAAGACGTGCGATTCCAAAGTGTTCTAGATCTTTTATCACGAGGAGAGCGCAATAAGTAAATTATACATAAGCCCACGTGAGTATCAAGAGATACTTAAAGCTGAGTATCGAACGCTGAGTAGCAAAATCCCACTACGAGTATCTATGAGTAACGAACTCTCGATACGCGTATTCCCACACAAAAGAAAGACAATTCAGTAAATGAGAGAACAATATGGTCCAGAAACAATCCGATCATAATCTTATCAATAACTCTTTCCAACAACGTAAAAAAGAGCAAAATAACGTAAATACTAAAAGTAACTAAACCAACCCAACGCCGTTTTACAGCTTTGGTCTTATTAGTTATTGATAAGATTAGCACACCCCAATGCCAGAAGGAACACAGACCGAAGGAATCCCCAGCCCCACAACAAGAGGAGTTACCCCTGACACCAGCATTGACACATCCAGAAACGTCGGCCCCACCTCAATCCGGGAACTGAGAGACCAACTAGTAGAGCTCGAACACTTCAACCGGGATATACTCGAGTATACTGAAGAACAAAACACTCAATTGCAAGCACAGAACAGGTTGCTCTACGACTATACCGAGGACAGTGAGGAGGATAGTGATACTGACGACGAGATGTCCAAGAAGAAAGACCATGCGTCGCTCAAGGGGCACCTGGATGAGACACAGGTGAAACCGGTAGCAGTACCGACGAGCATAGAAGTATACGAGTTCAAAAAGGCGCTAGCTAACGCGTTAGCAGAGGTACCCTCTATCAAATACATCCAGGGAGGGGGTTACGCGTTTCTACTGGAAACAGAAGCGCAATACCACGCGAGGGACCCCCATGCACCATTCCCCGAGGCTCCACAGGAACCACAAGAACTCGATAGTACTATCGAGCTCACCTCCGACGCATACAAACTCTGGAAACGAAGCCGGGCGGGCCCTTTATGTAGAGTGGAACAAGTACAACAGGGAAGCCCTACTACTTACAGACAAAAAATTCCCCAACATGCTTGGGGATCTGAAGGACCCGGGCTCGGACGCCTTTCCCCGGGGGACTACGGTGCACGAAGCCTTCCAAGCCATGGAGGAGGACCTATGTACTACCGACGCCCAACATCAGCTCACTCGGGAACTCACCAAGAAAATGAATGCATTGTTGTACACACCGAGCCCGATCGGGCCCAAGGAGTACTTCCGGCAGCTCACTAAGTATCAACATCAAATCAACTTACTCCCAGAGACAGCGAACGTCACGGAGGCACAAATGATCGATTACTTGCGTGAGGCCTTTGCACGCAGCAAACACGACCCCATCACCCTACACCGAGTAGACGAGGACTGGAAGAAACACAGAGACACAATGGTTAAGTGTGGCTTCACCCAATACAAGAAGTTCTGGGGACAACGCCTGAAGGAGCTATACAGCAGCTACCACAACAATTCGTCTACGGCGAATCTAGCCGATATTCAGGCAGAACAACGCTTCACCGAAATCGAAAACAAGCAACGAGACCTGGCCAATGTATGTCACGAGATTTACTCCCAAGTCACTGAAACAGCCACCGCAGCATCAACAATGACAATGTCCAATCAATGGGAAACAGCTATGGCGGTCCTCCAAGCCGACGTGAACCGACTCAAGACGGCCGACGCGAGCCGCACCACCAGACCAGATACCCGCCAACCAACACGTCAGGAATGGAAACAATACAAATATTACTGCCACACGTGTGGGGTGAATCTCACCCACGACGGCCGGAGTTGCTACCAACGGAGCAGCAAGGCCGGACACCAGGAAGGAGCCACATACGGCAATCAGATGGGTGGAGCCACCAGGAACAATGAACGCTGGCTGCAGTGGAATGGGCCCGACCCCAACAGGAATGGCCGGACTACGATAGTCGATACGCCCCTACGCTCTTGACGGTGTGGGAGGGAACACAAAAGTAGCATACATAAACAACCTAGTAATCATGATTCACAGTTACTCAGTATCCTACGTGATCCCTCGAGTGAAACCCTTCCTCGGCCCCCGAGGACAGTTACGTTCAAGCCTGACGTCGCGTTCTACACCAGGACCTCTCCGGGGTATGGAGCTCTAGATTCAGCAGCGACGGACCATTTTGTCCCAACAACATACCAAGGAGGCGCACACCAAGACACCCCGGGGGCGCTGACCGTAGGATGAGCAAATGGAAGCAAGATGCTATCGGCGGCAACGGACCTATTAGACCTACCCCGTCTCCCCCTCGAGGCCCGAGGGTGCCACAAGTTTGACGAAGTGGAACTCCCTTTGGTCTCCGTGCCCAAACTCTGCAGTACCGGATGCCATGTAGAGTTCTCTAAGGATGACGTGACAGTCATCGGTCCTACCCAACAAGTCATACTCACCGGTCAACGCGACCCCCTAAGGAACCTCTACATGGTTTCCCTCCATCAGCCCGGCCTCCCCTCGGGGACGGCCGAATCTCCAAGGGTGACAGACCCCCCCCCCCCGCAAAACACAAAAACCGAAACCGCCGCAACCAGCGCCGACCAAAACAATAACAATAAAGAAAACGAATTTCCAATACACACGGGGGCAGGGGCATACCAGATTCAAGCCATCCCCAAACTGATCCGATTCTACCACGCAGCGGCAGGGTACCCCACTAAGGAAACGTGGGTCCGCGCGATCGAGCGCGGCTCGTATGCCACATGGCCGGGTCTCACTATGCAACGCGTCAACCGATACCTCCCACTCACCGAAGAAACAACTATGGGTCACCTACAGATGGTACGGCAAGGCATCCAAAGCACACACAAGAAGCCAAAGAAGAAACCGAAGAACAAGTCGACGACAGATACGGAACCGCCCCGCGTCGACCGAATGAAGATACATAACATCTGCGTAGACATAGTATCCACGAATGAGATGCAACCAACTAACCAAACAGGGCCACGCACCCACGACGAACCGAAGGAACTCATCGCGTGGGACCTCCCGGGGAGATACCCCGTCACGTCACGCTGTGGGCACCAGTACGTATTCCTCATGTACGACTACGATTCCAACTACATCGACGTGGAGCCCATCCAGTCACGCAAGAGCGAAGACCTCCTGCAGGGATTCACAGCATGCTACGCACGGATGAAAGAAGACAACGTGAGCGCCAAAATAGTACGAATGGACAACGAAACCTCCAAGAAACTAATTGTGTACATCACAAAGACCAACCTCGATTACCAACTAGCGTCACCCGGGGACCACCGGCTCAACCATGCGGAAAGGGCAATACAGACCTTCAAGAACCATTTCATAGCGGGACTGAATGGGGTGGATGACCAGTTCCCGGTGGACGACTGGGACCTACTGATCCCACAGGCCCTTATTACCCTCAACTTGCTACGGGCTTCACGTACACAGCCAAAACTATCAGCGTATGAGCTCAGACGAGGGATCTATGACTACAACAAGCACCCCCTCGCCCCCATGGGATGTCGGGTGATCATTCACGACAGAGCGC
Source organism: Pseudo-nitzschia multiseries (assembly GCA_037355745.1). NCBI lineage: Eukaryota > Bacillariophyta > Bacillariophyceae > Bacillariales > Bacillariaceae > Pseudo-nitzschia > Pseudo-nitzschia multiseries. Next base: position 2,030,050 of record CM074788.1, read on the forward strand.
AAGAACGCGGTGCGTGGCAGGACCATGGAACAAGAGGCTTCTACATTGGGCCGGCCTTAAAACACTACAGGAACTACACGTGCGTCGGTGAGACCAGCCGCGCTAACCGAATCAGCAACACAGTGGCGTTCTTCCCCAAGACCGATATGCCCCTCACGTCATCTACGGACCGGCTGCTCATGATCCTCCAAGACCTAAAGGAAGTTACCAGTAAGCCCCATCCACCTATCCCGTATTTGGAACAGGGGACCCAAGTAAATGAGGCCCTACGGAGTATACGGGATCTCTTGCATATGGGTACACACAAACCTCCAAGGGTGTCCAACAGGCCCAATACAAAATCAAACGATGAGCCAGTGAATGCGCCCGAACCTACAAGGGTGCCTGTAAATGCGTCCAACAGGCCCATTACAAAATCAAACGATGCGCCAGTAAATGCGCGCGAACCACCAAGGGTGCCGCATACACAACAACACAGCGCCCGCCGGGGACACCCCTGGGCAGTAGGCACCATCATTAGGAAGAAATTCAACTCAGGGTGGTACGAAGGTGAAGTTGTAAGCTATGATCACACCAACCAATACTACAGGGTGAGATTCACTGATGGGGACACGGCCGACTACACACATGGCGAAGTGTCCCGATACTATAAATCCGACCAATACTACTCCAAACCCAAAGTTAAACCCAAGGCACTAATGGGAAGTTACCCACGCGAACCGATCCGTCTTCCCGTCCCAAAACAGGCCCAACGAGCAAACAAATCAACATATAAGCCCCAGCTCGCATGCGGGGGGTCCATATGGGATGAAGGCTTGAACAAGTGGGCAGCGTACCGTGATCTAATCAAGCACCCCAAAGTACAAATACAAGAATTATGGCTCAGGTCAGGAGAAGACGAGTTCGGCCGGTTATTCCAAGGCTTTCAACAGAATAACATTGAGGGGATGGACGTCTTGGACTGGATCAGGAGGGCCGACGTGCCCGTACACAAAAGGGTCACATATCCCCGATATACAGTCGCCATACGCCCTGACAAGGCCGACCCCTACCGTACGAGAATCACAGCAGGGGGAGACCAACTGGAGTACCATGGTAATGTGTCCACCCGGACGGCAAGCATGGAAACCATCAAAACCCACTGGAACAGCGTAGTGTCCTCCCCCGGGGCTAAATACTGTACCGGTGACATTTCAAACATGTACTTATGCTCCACCCTGGACGAACCCAAATTCGTCAAGTTCAGGTGGGACATGATTCCCCCCCGCATCAGAATAGCGTACAACTTGGAAGGGCTCAGACTAAGCGAACATGTATATGCCCGGATCAAAAAGGCATGGTATGGATTGAAACAGAGTGGAAAGATCGCCCACGACGATCTAGTTGGCCACCTCCAGCAGTACGGATACAGGAAGGCACCCCACACTGAGGGGCTGTTCCTACATGATGACCGGGACATTAACTTTACCCTCGTGGTGGATGACTTTGGGATCAAATACACTCGACAGGAGGATGTAGATCACCTAGTAGCGGCCGTCAGCGCCAAGTATACCTTCAAGGTGGACTGGTCGGGGAAACAGTATGTTGGGGTCCACCTACAATGGGACTACGACAAACGTGAAGTACAATTGTCTATGGACGGGTACGTGGAGCAAGCGTTGAAAGAATTCGAACACGTGAGACCGACACACACGTTCGCGGGCCCATCACGCGCGGACGTCCCTGCCTACGGCGAAAAAATACAATATGCAAAGCTCGAGGACATGACTACACTATCGGACGAGGAAATAAAATTCATCCAACAAGTCACAGGAAAATTCCTATTTTATGCCCGAGCAGTTGATAACACGATGTTACATGCGCTCAACGATATTGCCTCCACCAAGAATAACAAAACGACGTTGGCAGCAACAAAATACTTCCTCAACTATGCATCATGTAATCCCGACGCGACCATCGTATACAGGGCAAGTGATATGATACTCCGGGTGGATAGCGACGCGGCGTACTTAGTGTGTCCGGAGGCCAAGAGCCGAGCTGGGGGATATCATTACCTAGGGGACACATCTGATCACACATTCAACGGCGCTATCCTGGTATTGGCAAAAATAATCAAGAATGTTATGGCATCCGCGGCCGAGGCCGAAGTTGCAGCATTATTCCTGAATGCACGGGAAGCCTTACCCATCCGCCAATGTCTGATTGAGCTGGGACACCCACAACCGGCCACGCCACTAAAAACCGATAATAATACGGCGGAGGGCATACTCAACAGCACAATCAAACAAAAGAGGTCTAAAGCCATTGATATGCGTTTCTACTGGTTAAAAGACAGGGCTCAACAAGGGCAATTCAATATTTTCTGGGAACCGGGAAAACATAATCTGGCTGATTACCCCACTAAGCACCATCCAGGAAGTCACCATAAAAAGGTAAGACCGATATATCTACATGAACCGGATAGTCCAAGGACCATCCAAGGGTGTATTGGAATACTGAATCAAGCATGAATTTACATACGTGCGAAACCATCAAAGAAACGTATAAACGCGTTACGTATTACGTATCACGATTTACGTATACGTATTACGTATTACGTATAAGGAATACGTACGATTCCAAGAAGACGTACGATTCCAAAGTGTTCTAGATCTTTTATCACGAGGAGAGCGCAATAAGTAAATTATACATAAGCCCACGTGAGTATCAAGAGATACTTAAAGCACTACACAAAAGAAAGACAATTCAGTAAATGAGAGAACAATATGGTCCAGAAACAATCCGATCATAATCTTATCAATAACTCTTTCCAACAACGTAAAAAAGAGCAAAATAACGTAAATACTAAAAGTAACTAAACCAACCCAACGCCGTTTTACAGCTTTGGTCTTATTATAAAGCTTTCTTTTGGGCCTTGCTGAGATCTTCCCAAGGAGTCAATATGCCTTCTGGGGGTAGATCTGGATATGCTTTCTCTGTCAATATCTCTTCGTACTTGTTTTGGTCAGCATGCGCCTCAAACTGACAATACCATCCCTCAAAATCAACTTCACCCACATTGGATAGCTTCAGCACCTTATTGTTGTTGTAATATACCATTTTGGAACTTGATTTGCCCTTCTTGCCTGCGTTTCTGCTGTCGTCATCGGTGATATCGCCACTTTGATCACTGCCCCTTGAGCTGCTGCCGCTGCTTGAGCTCGAACTGCTGCTGCTGCTGCTGCTGCTGCTGGAGCTGCTGGAGCTTGAACCTGTATCGTTTTCCAGTTGATCAATAGCACTGTCCAATTGTTCGACTGTGAGCCCTACGATGTCTCCGGTACTTAAAACGAAATTTTCCGGTTGTTCGACAATACTTTCCAATAATTGGAATTATCGTTCAACTTCTTGTAATTCTTCTTGTAGATCTGTTTCTGGATGGCTGTTGCTGCTGCCGTCACTCAACAACACACTGCTCTCTTCCCCGTCCAATGTTGATGCGGAAAACGCGATTTCTATCTCTTGGTCTCTTGCTGCTGCCGGTACTGATGTCTGCTGCTGTTGTTGTTCATCTAGCCACCATCTTCTTCTTTCTGCCTCAGATCGCAATCGTCTGGCCCTTCCTGTTGGTGTTGGTCTTGTTGGGGAGCTTCGTTGTTGTTGCCCTCCATTCGCTGTTGTATTTCGATTCTCTATTATCCTTTCTTCTATTTCGGTCACCGGTTCGTTTGACGGTATTTTCCGAATGCCCGATTCTGCTTCCTACACGATTTCAGTAGAACTTTCCTGTATTTTCCGACCGGTCGACGTTTGTGTCCGATTGTCCGGTTGTCCGATCCGTTGTTTCTTCCTTGGCCACCGGTTCGTTCGACGGTAATTTCCGGATCCCAGATTTTGCTTCCTACACGATTTTGGTAGAGATTTCTTGTATATTTCCGACCGGCCGACGCCTGGGGTATTTCGATTGTCCGGTCGTCTGAATAATATATCCGTTGTTTCCTCTTCTTGGTGAGCCGCTTGTGGGTGGATGCCGTTGCTGTTCTTACTCCACACTGTCTGCGTCGTTCCTCACACCTCTATCTTCTTCTTGGTGGGCCGCTTGTGGGTGGATATCGTTGTTATTACTCCACACGGTCTGCGTCGTCCTCACACTTCTGTCTTCTTGGTGGGTCGCTTGTGGGTGGATATCGTTGTTATTACTCCACACGGTCTGCGTTGTCCTCACACTTATTCTTGGTGGGTCGCTTGTGGGTGAATATCTTTATTATTCCACACGGTTTGCGTAGTTCCTCACCCTTCTTTCTTCTTGGTCTCCAAATCTTCCGTTCGAATAGTTTCGGCCTCCTTGGTGGTCTGCTGAGTATTTTGACCTCGAATTGCGAATATCTCTTCTAAGCTTGCTGTAGCTTGATACCAACTGTAGACTCTCCGACCTAGTGGAGCGCTCCGTAATTCTTCGAAGAATGTTTGGAGGGCTCCGAACTGAGGAGGGATAGTGTGGTATTTTGATAACTGTTTGTTCTTATTGTTTGTTTTATTTACGACATTAAATTGTTTGAAATTATGAGCGGATGAATTCACTCTTTCCTCTAGAAATCACGCGGTTAAGGACATACAGACGGACTAAATCAGTCACTCGTGGTAGCCGCCAAAAACAAATAATTGTTTATACGATTCATCTCAATGCATATACGACCCGTAAAGGGGGACCGACAGAGGTGCAGTTCGGTCCGGGTAGAACTTAATCATTATGCTCACAATTTTAGAATCTAATCAATATTACTGCAATCTTCCTACTGTAATCTAACGACACGGAGTAGGAATCAAAGTTTATCAGACCCAGACTCTAACCACATAAGGAGTGTCCACACGACAATGGTCGAAGAGAGGAAGATTACCGACTGATCACCGGCTAATCAAAGACCCCTGAAGGCTATGTCCATGTTTGAGCACTTAGACGGGTAATGGCACTAGTGCAGCCGGGCATGAGCTAATACCTCTTGCTTCCCTCAAACGACATAATGGCCATAGGGGAACAAACAAATGCCATCAGTACAACACCTCGAACTCCGGGGGGGGCCAGAACAACCGCAGTCTCTACATTCAAACGTAAACGTGTCCCAATTCAAACAATGGAAGAGATCCACACGGGGTCTCGAAATGACACGATAAAGACGAGTAAGAAGACCCCAACAACAACAACAACAACAACAACAACAGTAACACCAACAGTTAGGAGCTTAAAGCTCACAGATAGCAGTAGGTGCGAGTACAGTTAGGAGGGATAGATTCCTCTATACGAGTCAATATGATACTCACATGAGGTGGGACAGCGTACAGACGTGTACACTAAGCTGTTCTGAGCCTACGAACTATACGGAGATGGCAGTTGAATTATTCTACAATAATTTCAACTCCCGCTGAATAGGGGGACCCGATGGACTTGTAACCGTAAAATAACGGGAAAACAAATCAATGGTCCCAATCCCTGTGAAAATAATTCAACGGCCCCAGAATCCCACGGGAACATGCAGCGGGCCGGATCTAACGGTCAATATATTCCCGCACGAGTAAACTCAACGGCCATGATTCGAAACCGGAACCCGAACAGTTTGCTTAAGTAAGGGGCAACGGGGTGATTTTCATTCGGAATAGAAACGTTTGCAAATTCCACAGGGAGAAATATCCACTACTAGCGATATCGCGAGGGAAGTGATTGCTTGTGAAATACAGAATCCCCTCAGAAAATCATTCATATATCACTTACAGATCAAGTAAACAGCTATTCCGGACCAAATACCAACCATGGTGAGAGGAAGAACAGCCCGACAGAACCAACGCAACGACAACGCGGCCGCTAATCCAGCGGCTGCAGCAGCTAACGCAGTAGTTGGTGAACCTGCTAACAATGGACCAGCCATTCCTGCCAATCTTGGCTTTACAGCAGCGCAAATGGAATTCATTAGGACCATGATGGATACCAACCGGGCCCCGTCGCTCACACAAGAGGTCCAAGGCGCAATCGAACGCGCTAATCAACTTGAGGGAATCCCTGGGTACGCAGGGGAAAGGACTCTAACCCCAACAGAGGTAGTCTTCAGAGAAATCTTGGAATCCTTTGGGTTGAACCGGATCACCGCAGATGAGCTCTTCCGGACCGGCCACAGCAGTACCGACTACCTGTGGGACATGGACGACTCTGCTATCAAATCCCTGGTGAATGGTGTCAACAAGACCAAACACAACTACTGCCCGGACCCAAAGCAAGTGTATGTGGGGAGGGTTTTTGGGGATCGACTCAAGTTGTTTGTGGCGTGGATTGATTTTCAGCCCCTCATTGGAGCCACAGCTACCCCAGTTGACTGGGTAGCTGATCCGGATGCTGAATCCAAGACTCGGGAGCGCCTCAAGTCTCTCAAGGAGGATGACAGCAACACGGCGGCCGGGGACCTGACTCTCCCAGAACCACTCACTGCAATGTCGAAATTCAAGGAATTCGATGAACGGTTTAGGGAGTACCTTAGACACAAAAGGGGTGTCACCAAAACATCTCTACTATACACAATTCGAAAGGAATCGATGGTCGGTGATGCTGAGAGAGGGGGGACCGTTGGGTCTGCTCCAACAGATACATATGCCAACTGGAACGAATATACTATACGTTGCACCGTTCATTCAGGGTCCCACTGGACAAAAGACAACAATACACTATGGGGAATCCTCTTCAAATTGGTGGGAGCGGGTCCCGGTTGGTCCTACATCCAAGGACTTGGAACGGACGGGGATGGGAGGAAGGCATATTTCACCCTCTATTCTCAGGCATATGAATCAACGAACGTAAGACTTCTCATAGAAGAAAAGAGGGCCTTCCTACAGAGCTCCACCTACTCCGGGGACACCAAGAACTACAGCTTTGACAAGCACAAGAGGCGTTGGTACGATGCAAAGGAGTTCCTATTGCGACATAAGGCCTTCCCACCAGAAGATCAGTTTGTTACTGACTTCTGTCACTCTATCTCGGATCCAAGACTCGAGATGGCGGTGCAATTGGTCCTAAATGAAGCAGGCGGCATGTATGACAGCTTTGACAAGGCTTCCGCCCACTTCACTCAAACGCTTGGTATCAAGAAGTTACAAACCAGCCGCAAAGGCAATCGCAGAAATATCTCCTCTTTCAAAGGAAAAGGCGGCAACAAACGCAACAACGATAGCAACTTCTCCTCCAACAAGAGACACGGCAACGGCAACAAGAAACAGAAAACTTCAGGTACATACGACGGACCTCTGGAGGGAAAGATCTATCCGAAGGAAATCTGGGTCACTATGTCTGCTGCCCAGAAGAACCAAGTCCGGTCCCTACGACCAGCTCTCAACTCCAATTCGAAGTCTGCACAAGTTTCTCTTGTTGAAGCCAAAGGGGACAACACTACAGCAAAAGGGTCGGCCGGCGATCAGTTCGGTAGCCATACTCACAAGAAGAAGAACCAGCAAGACTGATTTGCCGGCCGGGGCCTGTCGATTGTATCCCGGGTAGGCCGGCCGATAGTCCATATCAAGAGTTTTGGCACACCGTCTCAAGGTAACGGTCGATGCGAGTTGGACAGCCACGCTGATACAACAGCCGCGGGATCAAATATGGTATTACTGGATTCATTGGATTCTATCTTGACATATGTGGACGTTGCACCATTCTCAGATACATACTCACCGCTTAAGAATGTCCCTATTGCCCGTTGCGCCACAGCTTGGACTGACCCAACCGATGGGATTACTTACATCTTGGTCTTTGGGCAGGCTTTGTTCTTTGGCACCAAGTTGCAACACAGCTTGGTATGTCCCAATCAAGTCCGGGACTGCAATTTCAACAAGGTTGAGGACACCCCAAGGCGATACGACTCCAATTCTACACACGGGATTACATTTCAATCGGACGACACTGAACTCTTCATCCCTCTCCACGTTGAAGGAGTCATATCCTATTTTGATTCCCGGAAGCCTACAAAGAAGGAACTGGCAAACTGTGAACACATACTGGCTACAGATACCCACACCTGGGACCCCTATTCCTCTCACTTCGCAGAGGAGGAAGAAGCCACCAATGCTTCTTTCCCGCGGGTTGTTGCTACTCTTTCAGGTTGCCTGCCGGCTTGTGGGACTCCAGTCAAATATTCATCCACGATTCATCCAGAACCACTTGGCATAGGGTACGACACGAACCGGCTACTTCATTTGGCTTCTGTCTGTACTAATAGAGTTCCTTCCCAACGCACCGGATATACCCCAACGGACGTCTCCACCCGATTCATTTCAGCCCTTGCTGGAACCAACGGGGAGGACCAAGAAAACCTTCGAAATTCAGCAAATTCTACGATTTCTGATGTTTCCACCAAGCCTTCATTATCTGAAGCTGAGCTTGCCATTCAACAGGAAGCCAAGGCTCGAACCAAGGAGAGGAAGCTACTAAGGCGCCAACAAGATGTCCTAGACCAAGAAATGTCCCTTGACAAGAAGTCTTTCATACGACGGGGACAATGGGGACCTCCAATAAGGATACCCGACAAGGTTGACAGGTATGATGCCAAGGCCATTGCTAAGATGTGGAATATCAGTGAGAAGCGGGCCAAGGCTACTATTGAAGTCACTACCCAAGATGGCATTCGACAACTGTCCCAGCCTATTACAAAGAGACTGAAGACACAGAAGTGGAGGAATAGGAGGATGCTCAAGGGCCGATGGTATGCCGACACTATGAAGTTCAAGGTTCCCAGTATCATTCGAAATGATACAGCAGCCCAGATTTTTGCGAATGGAAAGGGCTATGTGGCCTTCTATCCTGTCAGGGGAGAGGTCCGATGTCATGATGGCTTATCTTGCTTTATAAATGAAGTGGGAATCCCAGAACACCTTGTTACAGATGGGGCAAAGGCCCAGGGGAGTCATGAGACACACAACACCGGTTGGAATAAGCTCCGGTCGGAGTATCGCATTCGACAAACATACATACAGCCTCACTGCTCTTGGCAGAATACAGCTGAACACAGTGCCGGGGACCTAAGAAGGGCAATCCGTTGGATGACTTCTAAGAAGGGCAGTCCCAGGAGGTGTTGGGCCTTCTATGGAATGTTAGCGGCCGGCCGGATGAACCTCATGGCATCAAGTGATCCTTCCTCAATGGGGAGGACTAACTTCGAACTGGTGCATGGGTATACCCCAGATATCACCCTGTATATGATCCACGACTGGTACGACTTTATTTGGTGGTATGACTTAAATGGGAAAACAAATAGGCTTGGCCGGTGGCTGGGCCCATGTGGAGACACTTTTGGTGGTGGAGATTGTCACTATGTCTTATTCAAGACTGGAAAGGTTCACATAACAAACAGCACCCGGGCTATATCTGAGGAAGAATGGAGACATCCAGATATTCTATCACAGTTGGAAGCACACAACAAAGAGATCAACGCAAAAATAGGTGACGAGGTTAAACCTTCCGATACTTATCTTGAAAACGAACTTGGCGAACCACCTCTGGGCCTATTTGATGGCAAATATGAGGGGGAGGACGAAGTGCTCATGGCAGAAGCTGAGGCTTCTTCCCCGGATGTCGATGACCTATCTGATAAAGACCTTGATGAGTATCTTGGGACTGAAGTATTACTGCAGATAGGGGACCAACATATCCGGGGGTTAGTCAAGAGCCGTTGCAGGGATAAGGATGGTGTGCTGATTGGCGAGAAGAACAACAATCCACTCTTAGACACGAGGTCTTACGAGGTCGCCATGCCGGATGGATCTATTGAAATCTATACAGCCAATACACTTTCAGAGAGTATCTATTCTTCCGTTGACGACGAAGGGCGCATGTATTGCCTGATGGATGAGATTATCGATTCTGAGAGGGATTCAGATGCCTTAACTGTCGAACAGGCCACTTATACAACAAAGTCCGGACAAACTAGAACAAAGCCAACAACCAAAGGATGGAGGTTTCTTGTTAGATGGAAGGACGGCACTACATCCTGGGCAAAGTTAAGCGATATGAAGGAGAGCTTCCCGGTTGAAACAGCAATATACGCCCGTGAAGAAGGCGTCATAAATGAGCCAGCGTTTAAGTGGTGGGCTTACAAAGTACTTCGGAAAAAGGACCGGATCTTATCTGGCGCTAAAACCAAATACTGGACCAAGTCTCATAAGTACGGGGTCCGGCTCCCTAAGTCTATTTCAGAAGCAAAAGCCATTGATAGGGAAACGGGGACCGATCATTGGGCTCGGGCTATTGCAAAAGAAATGAGGAACAGCTCTATTGCTTTCGAATTCAATGAGGAAGACAAAATACCGGTGGGGCATACTAAAATAACCATGCACATGGTCTTTGACGTCAAGATCGACTTAACACGGAAGGCCCGGTTAGTTGGAGACGGTCACAAAGTCCCAGAAATCTCCAAGGAATATACATATTCCAGTGTACCCAGTAGGGATTCGGTTCGATTGTTCTTTCTAGTGGCAGCACTCAACAACCTCGATGTACTCAGCGCGGATATACAGAATGCTTACTTAACGGCACCCATCAAGGAGAAGTACTTCACAATAGCAACAGAGGCCCAAGGGTTCGCGTCGGAACTATGTGGAAGGCCCTGCAAGATTGTAAGGGCTTTATATGGACTCCCGGTTGCTGGGGCATCTTTTCGATTGCACTTGGCTAGTCACTTAAGAGAGCTTGGTTATGTATCTTGCAAAGCAGATCCTGACGTGCATCTCCGATCTGCATTCAAACCAGATGGCTCAGCTTACTACGAGTACTGTGTGGCTTATGTCGATGATATCCTTGTATGTGGAATGGACCCAAAGTTCCAGATGGATGCGATAGAAAGGCAGTTCAAGTTGAAGAATGGAACAGTTGAAGAACCTTCTTTCTACTTGGGCGCTGATATAGGAAAGACCTACATAGACGGTAACCCGTACTGGTCCATGGCTTCATCTAAGTATACTGCGAAGGCCATCAAATCAGTTGAAGAAGAACTACTAACTGGAAGATACGCGTTTAAGGTACTACCCAAGACAGCAAGGTCACCATTGAGCTCTGAATATAGGCCTGAGATAGACGCGTCACCAGAACTTGATCCGGAGAAACAAAACTACTATCAAGGTTTAGTTGGGATACTCCGGTGGATATGTGAACTCGGTCGATTGGATATAATTATGCCCGTATCACTTATGTCTCGATATCTCGCGCAAGCCAGGGAAGGTCATCTCAACCAGTTGTTCCATTTGTTTGCATACTTGAAAAATTATAGCAAGTCTAAGTTGGTGTTCGATGCATCTATGCCTGATGTAGATGAGTCAAATTTTCAGTCGTGCGACTGGAGTGAATTCTATCCAGAGGCCAAAGAGCTATTGCCTCCAGATATGCCTGAACCAAAAGGAAAGGCAGTTATTACCACATGTTTTGTGGATGCGGATCATGCGGGTTGCAAGGCTACCAGGAGATCCCATACAGGAGTCATTATTTTTGTTAACAGAGCACCTATTTTGTGGTTCTCCAAGAGGCAAACAACTGTTGAAACATCTACATTTGGCTCGGAAATAGTCGCGCTTAGGATAGCAATCGAGATGGTAGAGGGGCTAAGATATAAGCTACGGATGATGGGTGTACCTATAGAAGGACCTACCAATATCTACTGTGACAATGAGTCGGTCGTGAAGAACACTACACGACCAGAAAGCCCTTGTAAGAAGAAGCATAATAGTGTTGCTTATCATAAGGCAAGGGAGTGCATAGCAGCAGGAACTATCCGGATTGCAAAGGAGCCAGGCGAGTCGAATATCGCGGACTTACTCACAAAATTAATGAGTGGATCCAGGCTAATTGAACTAGCAATGAGGTGTATGTGGCGAGATGGGGTTGATGAAAAAATGAGACCCGCGGGATAGGTATCTTCTACTAGTATCACGTTACTACCACGAAGACACGGGGACTCTAGAAATCACGCGGTTAAGGACATACAGACGGACTAAATCAGTCACTCGTGGTAGCCGCCAAAAACAAATAATTGTTTATACGATTCATCTCAACGCATATACGACCCGTAAAGGGGGACCGACAGAGGTGCAGTTCGGTCCGGGTAGAACTTAATCATTATGCTCACAATTTTAGAATCTAATCAATATTACTGCAATCTTCCTACTGTAATCTAACGACACGGAGTAGGAATCAAATTCCTAAGATTGTATCAACTATCGATACGAATTTAGAATGGTTAATCAAGAAATTGTGAAATCATTATGTAAAGATGTAAACTGAAGAATGTAAATGTAATCCGATGACATGACACCTTGACACCCTGCCATCAAGATGTCATACGTCATCTTGGAGAATGACTCTCGGTCATTCTTCGTGATTCATTCGGGATCGGCTCGTTCAGTCACAAGGAATATTGTTACACTATCCCCCACAGTGTCTGACGGACAATTCCCGATTACTATTGTTGCTGCTGGTTTGCCGGTCCTCTATATGGAGCGATTTTTCGAATGTTGTATACTTCTTCTATCGCTTCTGATCTCTGTACCTTCACTGTTCCATTGGTGAATACTTGGGTGATCGGGTATGGACCATGGAACCTTTCTTGTAGCTTTGTCGGATCATATGTCTTGATCATGATTTGGTCCCCTACTTGATAGTTGTGGTTTACTCTACCCTTGTTGGTTCGTATTAGATTTTGATCGATAAGCTGTTGCCGTTTATTCCTAATGGCTTCCAGATTGGCTATCCAAGGGACATCTACCATCATATCTCTGCCAAACGATAGTGCTCCCGGTGACGTTTGCATGGTGTGGTTGACTGCGCAACGGGTTGCGTGCATACAGCTTGCCAACGCATTGTCCACTATTTGCTCAGCTTCTTGCTCGTTATTGGCGTGTGTTGTTCTCATGATAACACGTAGTATGTCTCCCATGGTGCGATGTAATCTTTCACAGATCGCGTTAGATTGTGGATTCCTAACTGTCGCCGGCACTGATTTGATCCCATATTGGGTCAGTAGGGTTTGAAACTCATGTCCTATGAATTCACCTCCGTTATCATGTACGCATCGATTTGGCCTTGGGTATCTTGTTAGCCAACTGTTTGGGAATTGGGTGGCTATGTGTTGGCTGGATTTATTGTTGATTTGGACAATTTCTGCCAGGTTGGTTACTGGATTGATTGTGGTTAATGCTTTGAATTCATACTGTCATTCCCCTGCTTGGATTTTCCAGGGGTCTATTAGATCCACACAGACTTCATTCCAGGGGGCTATGGCTGCTTCTCTGGGCGGTATTAAATTCCTTTCGTACGAATGTGAGGGAACCACAGAACAGTACTTGAACTTACGTAGATTTCTACGTAATTTGCAGTACTACAGCTGGAATGGTACGATACTACCGATCGAGTCATATGCACCTCTGTAAGCAGGATTGGAATATTCTTCTCGAAGACCGAATGACCAGGAAGGCCCATACTTTCTGTAAACAGGATTGGAATATCCTCTTATCTTATGGTAAATGACCGGGAAGGCCCATTCCTTCTGTTTTCACGATCAAAGTTCGATACTTAAGATCGGAAGCAAGGTTCTTTTGGTTCCGGTATAGCCGTTTGATACCTCCAATCATGTGTTTCGATATTCAAGGAGGTTCGAAGAAGCTTCCTGTAACAGCTGCTTCAGTGATCACGATTAGAAGAAAGCTTCTCATGATAGCACGTGATTCTACAGTGCTGTACGATTAGAAGGAAGCTTCTCATGGTAGCAGTGATTCTACAGTGCTGTACGATTAGTGGTGTACTGTATTCATCACTGCACTAAAAGAGATATCATGCTCTCCAGCAAGATTACTCTCTTAGCTCATACTTTTAACATTCAACTGATTTATATCCCAAAATTCACACTAGTTGCTATCAACTACTTGTAATCTACATACTAAGGTCTGTCTCGCTGCAATCTGAACAAGTCACAGCAAGAAGAGATCTGGCGTTACCCTAGTCTCGCCTGTAGTCCGATTATCCGTTGCCGAAAGTATCCAAACACAATTGTCACGCGTAGAGTACAATCGTTCGTCTACTAACACACTAACGCAGCGTTGCTGTTCTTCAGAAGTCCTTGAATCAGACTCTCAACGAATCGGATTCAGAAGGAAAATAATAGATTAACAGTCGCAAGCTCTCAGGCAGCTTGCATAACAATCTGAACAGTCAACGACAATCCGACAGAAGACTCATCGATTCGATAGTTCTCTGATCCGATTACACAAAACAAGAAAGACACCAATCGGACACGCCGAAGTCTTTATTAGAAGCCCATTGCATTGGACACGCCAATAGCAATCCCTCCATCCAAGAACAACGTTCCTGGTTTATATATTTCCGCGCCCACGCTCCGTTGACTCCTACTTTGTCAGGACCCGTCGACGCCCATTTGATTGTGCTAAGCACCATAAACCACCGACTGCAATTGCTATCCTATCAATAATAATTGCCTTATCAGATCTGCTATGATTACGATTTGATTCTACGATCAATTCTACGTCGACGACAACGATATCAAGAACAACAACAGGAAACGAATCTTTCGTTGCTTCCTAATATCAAAAGCACGTCGTAGCTATTTGAAATCAACGCCGCTGCCACCAACAACGACGATCCGATTAAACGAATTCTCGTCGCTTCACCACTTCGCCGACGTTTATGACAGCAAACGTAAAACGAATTTCCTTCGAACAATAAGCCACCTCGCTTTGGCCATCAACCAACAACAACAATCCTATTGTCTTTTGCAAACTCGTTCTTACGATCGATTCTTTGCTGTCGACGCCAACGTCAACACCGACGCCAAAAGTGACAACGTATTCACCGACATCGCCCGCTTGTTTCGAATTGTTGTGTTTCATCGCTACGTACCAAGAACATCAACTACAACGCAACGAATTTTCGTCGCCTTATCACTTCGCCATGTTCATTCACCAATCCAACATGTCGGATTCGGATCTCAAATTACTGTTCCCATCCTTTGACCTAAAACTTGCTCGTATCCTACATACAACCCTGGATGTTCCTCAAGAAGCTTGTATCCATCTATGTGAAGCCCTCATTGTGGCAGGCTTAACCACCTGGGATAGGTTTATTACAACTATCATTGATTATGGTTATGTTGCTGACCCAGAATACCACGTTCAGACCGGCTATCGTTCTATCAGTATGGACGATCAACAAACATTAACCACATTCGTTGATCTTATATTTCTCATCAATTCTCGAGCCGGCCGCAACTGGTATGACCATCATCAGTACACTCGGGATGTTTTCCTTGCATTTTGCGATAATCGAAATTGCTCTCCTGGAATGGCTGCTATCCAAAACAAGGCTACTGCTAAAATTCCTTTAGCATCATTCCCACATGTCACTGCTCAAGTTCCTCTGGCATCACAACCCAGCATACAAGCTAAACCTTGCCTGACAAAACCAGTCCTATCACGGGCGTCACCTACGGCAACGACACCTGTTTCTACGACGGCTCCAGGACCGGCATCATCTTCGGTATCTGCTTCCGTAACGCCTCAAGTACCTGTTCTCGTCACGCCTCCAGCACATGTTTCTGTTACACCTCAAACATCTTCTTCCTTCCCATCTCAAGCACCTAAACCTGCTTGTGAAACGCCTGCCATCTCTACTACTATTGCCAACAATGGGAATCCGCTTGGATCTCCTGAACCGCATAAGTTAGCCCGTCCCAGTACTGATCTCGTCCCTACTTCCACAAGTACTCCATCCTACACTTGGACTTACTTCCCCCGCACTGAATCAGTTCGCTTCAGACGAATTGTCTCCTCAACCATTCCTACTGTCCACCCGGACACTCCACCTGGTGATGCCTCTCATACTACTCCAAAGCGTCACTCCCCACGTCCTTCCCCTAAGCCTTCAGCTCACTCAAGATGGACATTTCACCCTAAATCTGATACTGTGACATTTCATCGGTCACCTCAGCAATTTCCTTCCCACAAGCCTAGCACTTGCAATCCTCCGTTGCAACTTCTACCATCTGGGGCACTTTCAAGGGATAGCGCCGTTCCAAGTTCAGTTCATGCCAAGGATAATGCAATTTCAAACTCAGTCCATGCCTATTCACCGTATGGTGCATCTTCTTGCCTAGTTCAGAAGCCTACTTATGGGGCATATTCTTTGACCTTCAATTCGTCTGCTGTATGCATCACCAAAAGGCACCGTGATGCTATCAAGCTCAAGCTGTACCACCTACATGCTACCTTGATGCTTGCTAATTGGCTCTATGACGGTGTCACCTGACATGTACGATACGACTCAACTTCTACAATCATTCCAAGGTTTTCTATCCAACACGACAGATACTTGCCATGCCGTCTTTCCGACTATCTTGCAGGGGCATTTTCTTCTGTACAAGACAGCCATCATGACTATTTGCAAGTTGATATCTACGAATCGATTTACACGCTTCAATCCATGATTGGTCTCTACAATTGTTTCCTATGACTTGGTATGTGCTCAATCTAATTCAAGTCAAGATTCCTACGATTCGATTCTATGTTTCCATTTCGATTACGATTGAATTTGATCTATCGAGGTGTATGTTCAATCTAATTCAAGCCAAGATTTCTACAATTTATTCAGGATTGATATCTACAAATCAATTCCCAACGAATCAATTATGGTATCTTCTACTGATAAGATCAATCGATCTCTACGATTCGCCATTCATCTTTGATCTAATACTCAATCGTTCTCTAGTACGATTGATCCAAATCTACGATTGATCCATATATACAATGGTTCATAGTGTCCACGAATCAATCGATTTCTACGATTTGGATTTATGATAAAGCTACCAGTCAATCAGTATCAGACCGACGATACTACGATTCGATCCATTTCAAGTTGGTCTCTACGAATCGATTTACTACGAATGGATTTCTATGATTCATCCCAAGCTTGGTTTCTACAAATCGACTTCCTACTGTTCAACAATCGTTTTCTATGAATTCGTTTACGATTTGATTCTCCGATCCAAACTTCAGTTACGACTGAGTTTAATCAATCGATTTCTATGATTTGATCAATTGCTCTCTACTACGAGTCGACCTTCAGTCAATCGTTTTTGGTTTGATAAATCGATTTCTATGGTTTGATCAATCGATCTCTACTACGAGTCAATCACATTCTCCAAATCGATTCCTACGATCATTCCAAGATAGGTATCTACGATCTGATCAATCACATCCTCCGATTCGATTCTACGATTCGCTCTACTACGCTTCGATTCTACGACAGGATTCTCAAGCTGCGATCGTCTTCTATTGGTTTGATCGATCGATCTCTACTACGAGTCAATCGCATCCTCCAATTCAATTCTACAATTCAGTCTTCTACAATCCAATCTACGATTGCTCCACTAAGATCGACCCACTACAATTGATTCCATGATATGAGAATCTACGATCAATCTTCCATTTTGACCACGATTTGATATTTGATATGTAATCATTCACCTCGCTTCAAGATCGAAGCTACGATTTGCTACTACAATTATATCAATCCACCTACGATCAAAATCTACGATTGTGAATACTAGTACGGTTGTACTTGATCTATGAATTTGTCTGCAAACAATTCTACGATTGAATCCTATTGATACGATTCAATTCGAATCAATTCTCCAAATTCTCGATGCACTATCATGGGGCATTTTGATCTATGCAAATCCATGCCTAATCATGGGGCATTCTTCTCCTTTGGTATTCTTCCTGTGATAAAGGCTTCTGTATTTTCCTTTTTTTCGAGTAAGAACATGGGGCATATTGAATGCTTCAAGAAATTTATTTTCTTCTTCTTTCCGCAGTATGTGATACACTTGATCACGTGCAAGAAGATGGGGCATATTAAAATTGCTTCCACATACGTACTCACGAAATTTACTTGTTCTTCTTTTCGAGCTATGTGACACACTTGATCACGTGCAAGAAGATGGGGCATATTAAATTCCTTTCGTACGAATGTGAGGGAACCACAGAACAGTACTTGAACTTACGTAGATTTCTACGTAATTTGCAGTACTACAGCTGGAATGGTACGATACTACCGATCGAGTCATATGCACCTCTGTAAGCAGGATTGGAATATTCTTCTCGAAGACCGAATGACCAGGAAGGCCCATACTTTCTGTAAACAGGATTGGAATATCCTCTTATCTTATGGTAAATGACCGGGAAGGCCCATTCCTTCTGTTTTCACGATCAAAGTTCGATACTTAAGATCGGAAGCAAGGTTCTTTTGGTTCCGGTATAGCCGTTTGATACCTCCAATCATGTGTTTCGATATTCAAGGAGGTTCGAAGAAGCTTCCTGTAACAGCTGCTTCAGTGATCACGATTAGAAGAAAGCTTCTCATGATAGCACGTGATTCTACAGTGCTGTACGATTAGAAGGAAGCTTCTCATGGTAGCAGTGATTCTACAGTGCTGTACGATTAGTGGTGTACTGTATTCATCACTGCACTAAAAGAGATATCATGCTCTCCAGCAAGATTACTCTCTTAGCTCATACTTTTAACATTCAACTGATTTATATCCCAAAATTCACACTAGTTGCTATCAACTACTTGTAATCTACATACTAAGGTCTGTCTCGCTGCAATCTGAACAAGTCACAGCAAGAAGAGATCTGGCGTTACCCTAGTCTCGCCTGTAGTCCGATTATCCGTTGCCGAAAGTATCCAAACACAATTGTCACGCGTAGAGTACAATCGTTCGTCTACTAACACACTAACGCAGCGTTGCTGTTCTTCAGAAGTCCTTGAATCAGACTCTCAACGAATCGGATTCAGAAGGAAAATAATAGGCGGTAGTAGTCCGCATCCTTGCCCGCCTTCTTTGTATTGGTGGCAATTGATGGGGCAGGTATATTGTTTGCATAGTTGTTGTAAGTTCGGTGAGTAGAACCTAGCTGAGATGGTGTCGTATAGACGTTGAATCCCGCAGTGACCCAATACCACATGATACCAGTGAATGATCTGCTGAATAAGTGATGCGGGTATGACAATTTTCCATTGCTGATTATCTTCTGTTCTCGCGATCACTTGTTGCCCGTTGATGACTATGATAGGGAATTTGTCTGGATCCTCTTGGTGAGCTGTTCGAAGATGGATGTCTTGGTTTTGATGGTTCTGAATATTGGTGATGGTGATTTGATTGGGCATTTCCTGTAGCGGGGGCAGATTGAGGAGGCATTCGATCCACTCGTTGTTTTCATCTATATTGGTGAAGGTTTCGTCTTCAATAATTATGTCGTCTTTCGGTATTTGGATTGTGTGGAAGTTCACGAGTGTGCCTCCTTGTTTGTTCTTACCATCCCCCACAGAGGGTGGCTCCATGCGGGGCAGCCTCAAAAAGCAATCTGCTAGGACATTCCTTTTACCCTCAATATGGGTGAGGTTGATATCAAACTCGGACATGTAGAGCTTCCAGCGGAGGACTCGCTGGATGGAGAATGTTTTGAATATGAGATTCTTATGGTCTGTGTATACATGTAGGACGCCCCCGAGTAGGATTTTCCTGTACTCTGTGAGGGTAAGGATGATTGCGAGGAGTTCTTTTTCTGTAGTGGTGTAGTTCTGTTGGGCTTTGGAAAGCTTTCTGCTGTAGTATGCGATGACTTGGCCGTCTTGGGTGATGACTGCTCCGAGTTGGTAGTCCGATGAGTCTGTATAGATGTGAAACGGTTTGGTGTAGTCGGGATAAGCATTCATGGCATCTGCTGCAAGGATAGCTTTCAACTCGTCGAAGGCCTTTTGCTTGTTTGTGTCCCATGTGAAGGCTTTGGCGCCGGTCATTTCAGTGAGTGGGGCTAGTACATGAGCCCTTCGGGGCCAGAAGGACTTGTAGTAGTTGACTGCGCCAATGAGGGCTCGAACATGCGTTATATTGCATGGTGGTCCGAGGCGGAGGACTGCATCGATCTTCTTCTTCCATGGCTTGATTCCCTCTGGTGTCATCCAGTGTCCTAAGAAATCTGTCTCTTTCACGAGCCAGCTGCATTTGAGCGGGTTGCATTTCATTCCATTGGCTGCGAATCTGCCGAGTATCTCGTCCAGCAGTTGAAGATGGTGTACGAAGGACTTGTTTGTCCATATTCCCACGTCGTCAATGTAACAGGTGCAATCAAGCCCTTCTAGCATTTCTGTCATGATGTGTTGAACTACATCTCCACTTATCTTTACCCCCATGGGTAGTCTTTTGTATCTGAATAGTCCATACGGTGTCGTGATTGTGCACAGCTTTTGGCTAGCTTCATCCAATTTGAAACAGTAATACTGCATTGAAAGGTCGATTTTGGTGAAGTAGGTGTATTGACCCCTCCAATTCATGATATCCTGTATCCGTGGTAATGGGAAAGGCTTTCTTTTGATCACATTGTTGAGTTCCCTGAAATCTGACACCCATCACACCCTGTTATCCTTCTTTGGAATTATGAATGTTGGGAATGCCCAGTCTGAGGGCCCGCACGGCTCGAGTACCCCGTCCGCTATGAGACTGGCTAGTTCTTTTCTGAAGATCTCTTCTCTCTGGTATGCTATTGGATATGGTTTGAGGTGGATTGGTTCAACGTTGTTCTTCAACTCGATGTGTATTTCCCTATGTGGATAGCATCCTAATTCTCCGTCGAACACTATTTCGTGTTTCTCAAGCATCGCCTGGAACTGCTGTTTCTCCTCTGTGCTCATGTGATTTTGTTTACTCGCTACCTCATTGGCTGTGACTCGATGGTAGTTTCTTTCCAATATTTGTTCTCCATTGTTGAATAATTCTGCGTCGGCCGCTTCTTCTGCAGTTACCTTGACCATTCTGGTGTTCGTTTTCATTGGTACTGTCACATCTATCCAGGTGATGGTGTGCGTGTCGAATGACAGGATTATGCCTGCCGTTGATAGGAAATCACGTCCTAGTATGATGTCATATCTGCAACTCGGTGAGTCGAATATGGATGCCATAACTCTGTTGAGTCTTCGGCCATTAACAAATTCAGGTAAGCGGAGCTCTTCCAGCTCCACCTCATATGATGTATTGAATGTTCCATTTGTTGTTGCTGTTATTCTTTTGTATCCGGCATGCCGTGGGCGTACCCCAAATGGCATGGATTGTTTGTTTATCATTGTTTTTGTGCTGCCGGAGTCAAGCAGCGCCACATATGGCCTATTGGCTGCTACTCCTTGTATTTGTCTGATTTTCAGTAACACCGTCGGTGTTGCGTCATTCACAGTGGTGGCCCCCGGCCCCGTTGTGTCACCTTTGGTGGCCCTTGGCCCTTCAGTGATTGTTTCATTCCTTGTTCTTGTTTCGGCCTCTAGCCTGCTCTCAGTGGCCCGTGGCCCTGTTTCGGTGGCCCTTGGCCCTGGTATGGAGCTCTCATACATCTCTTGTCACTCGTAGCAAGTTTGGTTTTGACTCAGGTTGGATGTGTAGTAACTAGCGTTGCTGGCTGTTATGTTGGAAAATGTCTCTCCCCCTTGACTCTGTTGTTCCCAATTGTGGTTGCTTTCACTGTTGAATCTTCCGCCTGATCCTCCGCGGCCTCCTCGGCCCCCAAATTGACCTCTGCCGCCAAATCGTCCTCGTCCTCCAAATCTTCCTCTGCCTCCGAACTGGCTGTTGTTGTTGAATCCGGTGGACGCGTTGCTTCCCAAATAGGTGCTATTGGTGTCGGATCCCACATACTGTGGATACGGGTTCTGGTTCTTGGGATTGAGATAACATTGGTCCCAGGTGTGGTTCCCTTGTGGATGGTTCCTGCATTTTCCTCCATTTCCTCTTCCGGAACCTCTTCCTCTTCCGGAACCTCTTCCGTTCCCGCGTCCGAAACCATGTTGCTTGTTCTTCTTTTCTTGTTTCCTTGTCTTGTCGGCGCTGTCTTTCTTCCTTGTCATGTAATCCCGTATCTGTAGTATCGAAACCTCTCTGAAATTGACTGCTGTATCCATATATGCATCCTGCCAAGATCTAGGATGGGTCTTGAAGAACATCTGCTTGCGCTGTTGTTCAGTTAGATCGTTGTCATCATCTCCAGGTAGCATGTTGATGTAATCAAGGATGGTGTCAATTCTGCTGAAATGATCATGTTCAGAGACCTCCATGGGTTTGGCCATGTGTTGATGTTCGAATGCCGCGATCATGGTTCCCTTGGCGTCCCGATCTGGTGTGATTAGTGCTATGAATATACGCACGGATGCCTTGAATCCTTCCTTGGTGTGCTCTATTGGACCACGTGTTAGTGCTTCATTCCATCTCTTTCTGGGTCCTCTTGCTAGGCACTGTCCCCATTGGGTGTGCCATCTATTGGTTGGCATTCCTAAATCGTTGCACGCATCTACAAATAAATCATACGTATACAGCACCTCTTCTATTTCCAAATTCTGAACTCGCCTAATGTTCTTCTTACCAGCTGATCGATTGGTGTTCCTGGCATAATCTACCACCAGTTTGTGGTTGTCATGGTCTTCAGTTACGTCGAAGGTTCTCTTGTATTGGATACACGGTTGGTATTGAGTGTTCATCATCTTTTCGTCTGATAGTCTTAGTGTAATTACAGTGTATCAACTATCGATACGAATTTAGAATGGTTAATCAAGAAATTGTGAAATCATTATGTAAAGATGTAAACTGAAGAATGTAAATGTAATCCAATGACATGACACCTTGACACCCTGCCATCAAGATGTCATATGTCATCTTGGAGAATGACTCTCGGTCATTCTTCGTGATTCATTCGGGATCGGCTCGTTCAGTCACGAGGAATATTGTTACAAAGATCACTAAATTGGTACATCGGCTCGCTAATACTCCAATGCACGGCTCGTTAATACTCCAATGCACATACTAAATCACTAATATTTGCACCGGCACGCTAATACTCCGGTGTATTCGTCCGACGTTCTTGTCATGCCCTGTACCTTTATTACCAGGGGCTGTAGGCCTTTACCTTGTGCCCTGTAAAATCCGGTACATAACGACTCCTGGAGAAGGAACTGTCAAAAATACTTTTCTTGCCACATCATCTGGTGATGGCGCTTCTCCACACGATGATGTCTCCTCTCCACAAATTCTCATTCCCACTTCCATTCACACATATTCCAATCCTGGATTCCATTCAGTCGGATTCGTGTAGAAGCAAGATGACTCATTTGATTGGCCTCGATTCATTCGAACGTCCGAGTCGTCGCGCGTCTCATTTGTTCGGTAGCGCGCGACTCGTTCGATCAACCTCAAACAACTGGTGTAGTGAAGAGTTACGCATCTAAGAGGAAGGACCCTTTTCCTATTTACCCTGGATACATGGTGTACAAGAAACTACCGGATGGTACAAAAGTGAAATGCGCAACCTGGTTCCCTTACGACCGTGTCGGGTTGAATACACCGCAGTACACAAAGTTGTCCGAGTTGTTCAAATGAACACAATGAGGAGTGGCAAAACAGCAAAGAAGCGATTTTACTACTTCTCCACATTGGCTTGATCTTAACAACAAAATGGTTGTTGATGTAACAAAGAATCGTAACTCATATTTAGTACGGAGTACAATGTATTACTTTAATGTTTTCATATTATTCTACTAGTACTGTCCAACCTGTTCGTATTGCTTACTTTAATGTTTTCATATTCTTCTACTAGTAGTACTGTCCAACCTGTTCGTATTATGCACAAGAACAGGATACATTATCATGAAACAATAATGTGAGCCAATGAACCAACAACAATGTGATGCATGTTCTTGAGAAGTAATGAGTTGTACTAGTTGCTTCATTTCAATGCGCTGAGAGAAATAGTGACACTGGGTTGCCAATAGTCAGTTTGCTAGTAGTAGTAGTGATAGTACGTCACGGAACATATTACATTATAACCGAATGCCTACTAAAGTATCAGCTTGTTTCTTGTCCAGGTTGTTTCAAAGTCTACCCCATCCATAATATGAGCAATATTGATGATGAAATTGTAACGTACTACGGGCATATACGCCAAGGTACGTACGTACGGAGGAGCTATGTAATGCCCATACGTACTACTATCAATCTACGGTACAAGTCGTACTATCCAAGATACCATCAAAGGATACATACGATCGAACTAATGAGACTTGGTCTACTCTAAGAATTATTAAGTAGCGAAGCATCATCTGTATACACTGGTATACTGATATCAGGCGGGCGCACGATTCATAGCCCGTCACTCTACATGAATATCCTTGGGCGATCGAAGCCAGCCAGCTTGATCGCTCATTATTTTATCTGTTAAGTTTCCATCCATTTTTGTAAAGTATTAATCCATTCATAATTATCACTCCTACTCAAATTCTACCCCTAGTGTGTTACAGAAATTGCAGTCAATGTCACACATTTGCACTCAAAAACTGACTAGGATCCACTATTTTGGTCCAGCATGTCCGGGGACAAAAAGCAATGATTCCAACATTCATACTGCCTAAAGTATCAGCTTGTTTCTTGTCCAGGTTGTTTCATAGTCTACCCCATCCATAGTATGAGCAACATTGATGATGAAATTGCAGCCAATGTCACACATTTGCACCCAAAAACTGACTAGGACTCACTATTTTGGTCCATGCATGTCCAGGGACAAAAAGCAATGATTCCAACATTCATACTGCCTAAAGTATCAGCTTATTTCTTGTCCAGGTTGTTTCATAGTCTACCCCATCCATAGTATGAGCAACATTGATGATGAAATTGCAGCCAATGTCACACATTTGGACCCAAAAACTGGCTAGGACTCACTATTTTGGTCCATGCATGTCCAGGGACAAAACAATGATTCCAACATTCATACTGCCTAAAATATCAGCTTGTTTCTTGTCCAGGTTGTTTCGTAGTCTACCCCATCCATAGTATGAGCAACATTGATGATGAAATTGCAGTCAATGTCACACATTTGCACTCAAAAACTGACTAGGACCCACTATTTTGGTCCATGTCCAGGGACAAAAAGCAATGATTCCAAAATTCATACTGCCTAAAGTATCAGCTTGTTTCTTGTCCAGGTTGTTTCATAGTCTACCCTATGCATAGTATGAGCAATAAAACTCACTGATAGTCTATGTCTTATTATTGTTTATTCATCATGAAGGATCCTGGATAGTATGAATAGTCTACCCCATGCATAGTATGAGCAATAAAACTCACTGATAGTCTATGTCTTATTATTGTTTATTCATCATGAAGGATCCTGGATAGTATGAATAGGGCAGGAAGAAAAAAAAGTTCCTGTGTCTGTGTGTACCTGTGAACAAAATGTACTGAGTAGAGGACAGAGTGTTTTGTTCTCAATGGTCAATTGCACCCGTGTTGGGGGACTCAATCCAACGCACACGGTGTCATCGATGTTAACCAGTTGTACCAAAGAAAGAAAGTTACACTATTTATAGTTAGTCTATTCTGTGTCCAGTGGAGATGCTGGTGTGTACGTGTATTCCGTGTTCAAAATACACAGGACAAAAGTCAACAGCATACTACGCAGGCTCCACAAAAATCATGAGTCATGATCTGATTACGACAAGTAATTGTAACATACAGGAGTATTTTCCAAACGACCGAGCTTAGAAGTAAGAGGTAAATGGAGAACAAAACACCACAATCACCAGCATACAAGAGGAAGGTTGTGAAGCCGTGATTTCATTTTCATTCCGCGGAGTACAATAAACAAATCGATGAGCTTAATCACGGGACCGGAACAACAAGGGGAACCCATTCTTATACCATTTTGAAACTGTAGATGATGCGCTATGTGCCCAAAATGGCCACTTGGTACTCACAATCCTTAATGGATACAACAAGATTGACAATGTGAGAGCAAGACTCAACAGCCCAAAAGGACATTTTGATGAAGAAGAAGGTTTGGAGATTTGGGAACAATGCTTAAAGTACGTAACGGAGGTAGTATTTCCCTTCTATGAGGAAGGTGACACTGATGACATTGACAACGTGTAGACTATGGGTATCATTCTGGCATACGTTTATGCAGTTATTCTGCATTGAAAGGAACGGAGGACATACAGCACTGCAACAACATGGGTATTGGATGAGAAGTACAATCCGGAGAACAAGAGAGGCTAGAACTGGATGGTCATACTTTCCCACCAAAGGAATGGTGTAACCTGACACCAGAGGCCAGAAAGCACATCAAGCAATGCATACATTTTAACCCAGGTAACCGTCCCTGTCTGACAAGCCTTTGGTTCAACGAGTGGCGCACAACAACTGAAGAGGCAATCATTGAAAAGTACCGTAGAAGGTACACAGAAGAAGCCAATGAGGCAAAGCAACAAAACAAAGAAACAGAGAAAAATAATATTAAAGAGAATTGGAATTCATTCATGAAGAAAGCGACAAAACAGTCTAAGAGAAAAAAATGGAAACTAAAACAATTAGCAAACAAAGAGAAAAGGGAGAAAAAAGACGGAAATGAGAGAAACATTGTGCACTGGCTACATCTTTATGAAAATGGTTGGAAATCACTGGAAGATTTGGAAGAGTACAACAACTATCCCGTTCCTCATGGCGCATGGGGATGTGTAAAACAGTACTAATAAGCGTTATTACGGAACTTATCCCTACTTAGGAATATGTACACGTTGCTGTCCTCGTTAAAAATGTTAATAAAAATTTAAGTACTGAGAAAAATGCTCGTTACAAATGAAGAAGTCATCATTGCCATTCCAGACAACTCAATCTGAAACACCATTGCAGACACTTAACCCTGCAACGCCGTTCCAGACGTTGTGCTTATTTTCCTTTACAGACAATTGTATCTCAAAGACGGTTCCAGACACTTAACACTGCAACGCCATTCCAGACGATATTGTGCTTATTTTCTGTTCCAGGCACATCAATGTGCCTCACCGTTGAAAACACTTAACCCTGCAACGCCATTCCAGACATTGTGCTTATTTTCCGTTCAAGGGATTTCAATCTGCAACGCCGTTCCAGACACACAACCCTGCAACGGCGTTACAGACATTGCGCTTATTTTCTGTTAAAGGGAATTCAATCTGCAACACTGTTGCAGACATTTAGGCAATTAAATCTAAAATACCGTTTACAGGCACTTAACCCTGCAACGGCGTTCCAAACATTGAGCTTATTTCTTCTCATACACCGTTCGGGGATTAAACAAAAATAAAACAACAATTGACCATGTTGAAATAAACAGCGTTGGAGTTGCACCAATAGAGAAAGTTGTATGAGCTTCCGATCAAAGAATTCAAAAATGGAATCCTCACTGTCACTTACTTACCTCCACCGCCGTTGAAAGAAGGATTACAAATCAGTACTCATTTCCCCGGCTTTCACTATCGATTCAATTTTTTTTCTAACCCAGCCATTGTGTCACAGAAATGAAACAACCATTGTTCTCTCTTTTCAAGGACAAAGTAGTGATCTTTCCTACCAAGGTTTTGGACCCCACAACTTCAGACTCGATCACATTGCAGTCAAACAAATATACTTTGTTGCGCAACACACCTTGCTTCACCAATGCCTGGCGGTCTCTTTTCCCTTTGTCCCTCTTGCTCAAGATTGGGTCAACAGAAAGAAAGTAACAAGCAACAGCATAGTAAACATTGTGTACTAATTCAAACCTGCTGACAGAACTTCCAGAGGGGAAGGGCCTTCAAGATGAAGCAGGCACAGAATCTGGCATGGATAAACTTGCAGACCATGTCTGTCAAGGAGGTCTAATTGAAAATTTGCCCAGTCGTACCATACGTTGAACAATTGTCCAGAATCAGACTTAAATGATGGATGAGCGCAAAAAAGTAACCCCATATGACAATAATCGTCATACCTCTTGTGCTCTGTGGATCCACAAAGTGTGCTGGTCCCCGCAGTCGGAATAACCACATCACAACAAAACTTGAGAACATCCGATGGAAACCATGGCACACTTGCATTTTTCTTTTTGTCCCACTTTAAGGCAAATCATCCATAACTGAAATTGAAAACTTAGACCCTGCTGACCAACCACCGGCTGTAGGATGACTTACTCCTGTAAACAATTTGTGATGAAACAGATCAAATTCACAGTCAAGTTGATCAATAGTGTGGTATTCCATTACTTGCTTGCAGGTTTGTTTGATTAATGTGGATTTGATTGGTTGGGTTCTCTTCGCGGGAGCCTTCACTTCAGTTGTATGGTTGCTCTCACTTGCTGTGGAGTCCTATCCTGTTGGAGGACCAAATAATCTCATGTACTGTGATAAATAAAAATACATGTGATTCTTCACAAGATTGTTACCCTCTCCCTTACTTTGTTGTAGATAGTTATTTATACAGTTAATGAAATGAACAACCAGCTTGTCGAGATTTAAAACACCCTTGTTGTCTTGTTTGAAAACCTGATCAAATGTTCCAGCATGTTTAAGGAACTCTTCCATACCCAACAACAACTCAAGGGCGTAAATATGTCCGTCAATTTCTTCCTCACACTTTCTGCTCCTGTTCTCAAGATCAGTTGTTGTTCTTAGGGACAACAACAATTGATGACCTTCAGCAGACAAAAGTGCAAGCATCTGAATGTAAAGCATGCCAATGCACTGGTTCCCCTCCTTCTTTACTGTATGCATCAACTCAGAAAAATTGGTTTGCAGAAAATCAGGATCGGATTGCCTCTGAACAGCAGCACCATAGTAGCTTGCTATACGATCCATGTCACCTAGTAGCCGTGTGTTATTCCCTAAAAATTTCCTCACAGAAAGTCTCCGCTGCTCGCTTTGCGCAACCAAGTTGGTGCATTTGGAGTCTCTCTCCTGGTGACACTAGATGAATATTATGTGGGTTTTCTCCAAAATCAAGATCATAAAACGTGTTACCGTTATGAACACAGTGGTGGGAGACATTCTTGAAATACTGTTCAACATTCACTCCATCCTCCACTGTCAGAGCAGTAAATTGGACATCTTCCAAAGCCAAACGGATCAATACTCTTCCCCATTTTTTGTGATTCAACACCTGCATGTTCCCACTTTTAATGAAACAGGAACCTTCAGAACATTCACACAAGAGTTGTTACCAAGTGCTCTTGGACAATTGCAATGCCTACAGATCATCTTTGTATTGGCCGTTTGATAATGTCCACAAAGTTGGTTGTGCTGGGGAGTATCGCCTATGAAATAAGTGACCACGAATTTCATTCAAACAAACCATTTCTTCTTGTTCCAAGGCAAATTAGACCACTAGATACCATCCATTAGGTTACAGGCTTCTTTCAAAGATGAAAGAGCGCAATGAAGACCAGAATGAAGATTGTTCACATTGTCAATTGATTTGTTCCCTTTATCACGTGAACCTGTTGGATAAAAAAATATAGTTTCCCGTGCATCCGGCTGACAGTTCCAAGTTAAGGTGTTGAATATACCAAGTGTCATGTTCAGTGGGGTAAGAGTTGTTTGACCACTATTGTCAATTGCGATTCCATCCATGCAGAGAATAATATGCACCAAAATTTCATTTGAATGTCTTTTGCATCTCTTTTCCCAAGTTTTGATCCACCATTCACCGTGGTGGAGTTTGTCTATATCAATATTGCCTTGTAGTTCTGGAAACCAGACTGGTAACGTTGGGTCTTCAGCATGGGGGGAAGACAGATTTTCTTCTTTTACCAAGGTGACGTTTGTTAATAGGGAATGAAGTGCTTTTCGGAATGACCAACCATAGATTTCTTTAGGAATGGGAACATCAGTACTTGTTGATTTCTTAGAACACCAGTCAATAAGATGAGGTTCAAACCCATTGCCTTCTATTTCAGGCATAGTTGCAGAAATCTCCCTCATAACTGTTGACCTTGTCTGTATGAGATTGCCTTTCGTCCATGAAAATAAATGGAGATGCTCCAATTCAATAGCCCATTTGTACAATTCCTTCTCTGCAACTAGTGGTATGCTATGATTCCGCATAATTTTCATTTAACTTGATCTTGACCATCAGTTCATCTGACACATGCCTCCTGGCATTGGGCGTCATAATTGCCATGTTCGATCCAGAAGGAGAGTAATCAACAGAAATAGAGGGGGGCAATTTGCTGTCAATTCCTTCTTTGTCATCCTTATCATTAGGAGAAAAAAATTATCATCACAAACAGAGTCATTGTCATCCTTGATGTTTGCTAATTCCCCACCAATCAAGGCACGCTCCATTGGTTCGACAGAAGTGTCGTACATAACTTGATTGTAGAGCACCTCTGGTACTAGGCCACTACTCAGTGGACCGTTACAGGTGTTTGTTAGACCTAATTTATCACTAGTATCCTGTGACTTCTGTGACTTTTGGATGAATACAGAAGATGCAAAATTGTCTACATCCGAAGATTCCTTGTAATAAGAATAGCATGATGCGGTCTGTGAAATATGGTCCAGAAGACCGGGAGAAACAAATACTCCCGTATTCTTTCTTTGTCTACTCCCGTATTCTTTCTTTGTCTCGCTGTAAACAAGGAAGGTTTCTTCTTCTTGGTCACCTTCTTCTTTCCGTAACCTGCCTTTAGTGATCAGAGGAGAGTCCAAGTAGTAGCAACGTTTACAATAAACCTGATATTTGGGAGTGCGGACCATCGTTAGTACCCAGTAATAAAAACAATAAAAATGAGGAACCTATTGAGATTGTGAAATTGTGACCATGCACTATTTGTTTCAGGCATCAATTTCAGTTCCAGGCCACCGAATCAGAAACTGATGCAAGTGGGGTAGGAAGATGTACAGTGCGACAAAATATTTGGAGTTTGATATTAATTAATGGGCGAAATTACAAAGGGGGACCGGTGGAGTCTAGCCCACATCTGCTCGTTATTTCCCAAGAACCCCAAATCTTGTTTGTGTGATGACTACCTTCTCAAAATACTGCGCTAACTACCTTTTTCAAATACTGTGGCAATTACCTTCTTTAAATACTTCATACCTGCTTAAAATATGGCGCTAGATGAGGCAGTGAGCGGAGACAGCCAGAGCAACAGCAATCAACGAGAGCAACAGCAACAGCAACAGCCACAGCAACAGCCACAACAAGAAATCATATATGGACGGCGCCTAGAAAACACCAAAGACTGCAACAAAAACCCACATCGGTCTCACAGAAACAGCAAGGGGTGATGAATTTGAAGCAATAATTGCTGTCATTGAGGTCAAGGTTGCAATCGAATCGTGATTTTTGGACATCAAATATTTTGCAATCCACATCTTTGCCATCTGCCCGGGTCTAGAATAAAACAAAGACTGCACCAAAAACCCACATCCGTCCCACAGAAATAACAATGGGCAGTGAATTTGAAGCAGCACTTGCCCGCCAACGCTGCAATCGCTGCCCACCCGGATATCAACCAAGGCTGATATGAGCTATGCTGTCACGCTCATTGGTTGCTGCAACAAATCCTGTTGAAGATGGTGCTGTTGTGAGTAGGTATTTTAAGAAGGTAGTCAGTGCCATATTTTGCACTGTATTTTAAGATGGGTCTTAAAAACAAACTGAAAAAAGTATTGGGCATGTGTACTGCAAATAGACTATCTGCTTCTTAAACACCTTCAAGCACACTTAAGAGTCCCGCTTGCTAAAAATAAATGTGTTAACAAAAATTTATATGCATATTATGACTCTATTTGATAAGCCATGACAGGGTATGGCATTTGGAGCTTTGGAAATACATATGGGACGACAGGGTATGGGATTTTGTGCTTTCCAATTTCCGAATACATATGCGACAAGGACAGGGTATGAGATTTGAAATAGAATAGCAGGGTATGAGATTCAAAAGGGACATTCTGATCAGTTCTGATGGGGTATGAGATTTTCTGATTCCTAAAGACAGGGTATGAGATTAGTCTCCATTGTGACAGTGTTTCTTGTAAGCTACAGTAGACAATTGCCACTAGCCTGATGGAATCAGAGTACACTTCTCTGCTCTCTCTATGACTCATAGAGCTGAAATTCCATTACTAGAAGTCTTCAAGTCCGTGATTGATGGACTAAAATACAGGAATGAGCAGAAAGTACCATTCAAAGCTGCTGTGCACCGGGACTCCACGGTAAGAACAAGAAGTATACTAGTGAGTGGGACTAAACCAGGATTGAAATTTGCAATCAATGATTGATCACGTTCACTCACTATACAGCAACTAACAAGCCTTACAACAATCAATTACTTCTCTTTAGGTTAACAAGTGGCTTACTATTTGCATACCACTACTATCTTAACTTCTATCTGTTAATCAATCACTAGTAGTAGACCCAGGGGTATGGCAAAAGATATAGAACATGAAGACAGTCAAAGAGCACTAATGCTGGTCAACATTGAACAAGACAGGCATACAGTTTGATCCAAGAAGTTCTATTTCCTAAGACTTCATTGGTTCCAATATTGGATACAGGTCAGGGCCATAGAGGTAATATAGTTCATTGAAAGCAAACAATAAAATATAGACTTCCTTACTAAGCCACTTGGACCAAACACCCTTGGAGACATCACGCAAGATATGATTGAGAGGTCAACTCAGTTGGATTAGCGGTAGTAATTTGCTGAGTCATCCAGAGAAAATGAATAAGCAAGAGTCATAGTAGGTGAAGGAAATCTTGAGAAGATGAGAAAAAAGGTGGATGGCAATCGAATAGAAAAAAGCAGCCACAAATTGGATGTAATGCACTTGCACCACTAGTACAATAGTTGCCTATTTCTTGGTGTCGTCCTCCCTCCTAATAGTAGTAGTAGTACTAGAAGCTATCCAAGGGAAAACCGTATTTTAGCAAGAAGACTTTAATCAGACGTACTACTCGTAGCTAGAAGGGGGTCGAGGAGTGAATGACTCCTGCGTTTGGACCAAATGAAGCGGGTCCTCCTATTTTCACATCTTTCTTATGTCAGACGACCGGGTCTCCGTTGGCTGGCTGCGCCGCTTGACACTGGTGATGATGAACATCGAAAATCTTGCTAAGAGATAACATGTACTTCGGGTACTAGTACGAGTTTAAGTGTTAATCGGAGCAGTCAATTTGAGACAGCTTTTTTTTCTTCCCCCTCCTTAGAAGCATCGATTTTGGTCTTGTTAGTCTTATTGATCTTTCTCTCCAGCTGGAACTTCTCTACCAAAGTAATCACCGCGCCAGAATTGGCAAGGGCAAGAGCTTTCCATAGATACCCAATTTGCAGGGGTTGCGCGCGCCGGAACCCCTTCGGACTTTATGATTCTTCCGGTCAAGAAAATCACGAAAAATTATGAAACACTCCATTACCACAACCATCAGAATACCAAGCTGTCTCAACCCAACCATTCCTTAACCATACCACCTCAGCCGCTCGCTACTCAGGGTTACCTTCCTCATACCAAGATCAACAAGACCTGCAAGTTTCGGATCGATTGGACGCGTCCTACAGGAGAAAAGAGCTTTAACAACAGCAACAACGGATCGACAAGGCAGGGCAAAAAACTCTGAAAACTCCCAAAATCCTCCCATAGCAGCAACAAGGATTCCTCTGCTCGCGCCGCCA
This sequence comes from Pseudo-nitzschia multiseries, assembly GCA_037355745.1. Classification (NCBI taxonomy): domain Eukaryota; phylum Bacillariophyta; class Bacillariophyceae; order Bacillariales; family Bacillariaceae; genus Pseudo-nitzschia; species Pseudo-nitzschia multiseries. The sequence continues at coordinate 2,063,611 of CM074788.1, forward strand.
ACAAGCAAGCCCCACTACAGGATAAATCGATACTTATCAAGGAGAAGAAGACCCCCAAGTTGCGACTCGATCCTCCCAGTCGATTTTTAAAAAACAGCCACAGCCACAGTGACATCCCCAAGGGGCCAAAAAACAACGTCGAAAATCCCCCCATAGCAGCAACAACAATTCCTCTGCTCGCGCCGACAACAAGCAAGCCCCACTACAGGGTAAATCGATACTTATCAAGGAGAAGCTGACCCCCAAGTTGCGACTCGATCCTCCCAGTCGATTTTAAAAAAACAGCCACAGCCACACTGACACCCCCAAGGGCCCAAAAAACAACGTCGAAAATCCCCCCATAGCAGCAACAAGAATCCCCCTGCTCGCGGCATCAACCAGCAAGCGCCAGTACAGGATAAATCGATACTTATCAAGTAGAAGATGCCCCCCAAGTTGCAGATCGATCCTCCCGGTCGTTTCGAAAAAAAACAACTCCAGCAACAACAACACCCCCCAGGGCCAAAAAACTCCCCCTACAGCAGCAACAACAACACACACAGTTGGCGCTGTGGCAAACGGCGCTGCCCTTCCCCCTTGCAAGTTAACAAATAACGCAGCTGTTATTCTAAACCATTCCCACACTGGTACTATCACTACAGCAACTGCTATGTTAATTGCGGGATTTACAAAGGAAGAGAGCAAGAATCGCTCCCTACAGAAGAGAGTATTGCGGAAGAAGGCAAAACTCTTGGAAGAACAACAAAACACGAAGGCTGCCCCCATTCCCCCCCCGCCGCCGCCGCCGCCGCCACCACCCCCTGCTGTTGTTGTTGGTGGATCAAATGGTACCAGCGTTTCGACTGTAACCAATCCAAGTGGACTGTTGGATCCCCCCCTTGAAAAAAAAAACGCCGAATAACAACAACAACAACAACAACAACAACAACAAAAGAGCCCATACTGCCTCAAGCAACACCAATGGAAGCACATTGTCGACGACGACGCCGGCAGCGCCGGCAACAGGAGCAGCGCCAGCAGGAAGCACAGCAGGAAGCACAACATTGTCTACAGCAGCGTTTTTGGAAAAGGAACCCCCCCCCCCCCCCCACCTTGCAAAAGGAAGAAACTAACTCCAACTCCATTGTCTTTGAAAAAAACAAGAAGGACTCCCCACCAAGCCCTATGTTCTAAAGCAAATGAGCAAGCTATCAGGATTCGATTTAATCATGCCTGGAGGGTAGCAGAGGAAAAGTTGGAGCAGCAGCAGTTGGTGGAGCTCCCCAAGGGAGTAGAACGGGTGCCATCAACGGTTATCTGTGACGAGGTAAATACGACGTATGGTACGAACATCAACCCAGTCACATTGCGGAATCGTCTTCGTCAAGGACTCAAGGGTCCACCACGGAGGGGCCGGCGCCCAGTACTTCCAGACGCGGTGGAGGATGCTCTTGGCGAAGCAATTGAAACTTATGTTACATTGACGGCGGCTCGGATGAAGGACAAACCAAATCGGCAGATGGTCATTCAGAAGCTGACGGCATGCATCACTACCGGTTTTATTCCAGCACCGCTTACCGACTCTGTTTCTTTATTCAAGCGCTTGGAACCTAAGTTTGCAAATGCGGTGGAAGTGTCAAACCAGAATTCGCAGATGGAGGAACGCCGGGCAACGTATGCAACGCGTAAAAATATTAACCAATGGTTTACAACTCTAAAAACTTTTTTTCTTGAAATGGGCTTTGCACGGTTGCCAACAGCAGAGGAGACGGCTGCAGGACACGAAGGAGAGCTCTATTTCCCACCTGAACAACTTCGAAGGATACTCAACGTGGATGAAACGGGCCTGTCACTCGATACGACCACGAGTAAGTCCGGCGGTCGACCCGTGACACACTATGGACCAAGCAGCAAACATCTACCTGTTGGTGCAAACCGGGCTAACAAGAGTAGTCACCGCATAACTCTTATCTGTGGGAGTTGCGCTTCGGGCGATCCCATCCCCCCGCATTTTCAGTTGAAAAGTATGGCTAAAGATGATGGAAACAAGAGGATTCAGGATTCGTTTTTGGAAGAGCTCAAGCACAATATGGTAACCGGAACATGGGGGTTCAACGAACCAACCGAACGGTGGAGTACTGTGAACTGTAACGCCAGTGCTGGAATGGATGGTACGGAGTTTACAAAGGTAGTGAAGGATGCATATATGCCGTTGTATCCAGACCTTGCCCCCATTCCTGGAAAGCGAGTAGTGATGCTGGTAGATTCGGGTCCGGGACGCGAAGATGATGACCTACAGATTGTTACAGCAGCAGAAGGACTATACATACTCACCGGAGTTCCAAATACGACTCATATTTGGCAACCAACAGATATGAACTACGGACCATTCAAAACTTTTTTTCGCAAGAACAAGACAAAATTGAACAACTCGCGGCTTGCAAGAAAACTCACAATGCGATCAGACGATATTCCGAGGCTCGTATTTGGAGGACAGGAGACACCAACTTGCACGTTGACAAGCGCATACTACAAGGCTTTTTCTGTGGAAAAATCGAAGGCTATCTGGCGCCACATCAGCATCGTCCCTTTTACACGCAAATGTCTAGAGAATCGCAATGTAGCTCGTGAGGTGACGACCTTACTGGATGGTTCTGTAGACCATGCAGCGGATCCAATGACGGCAAAGTTGCTTGACTTCGAATTTCGCAACAGCAGCGCAGTAAACTATCTAACTGAGTATGGTTTGAAAGGTGAAGCATTTGCTGCAAAAGCACCGCGAAACAACGCGAAAGACAAGATTGCATCTACTAAACCGGGTTCGAAGGAACGAATATTGAAAATTGCAACGGCAAAGACAGCAGGACAGAAATTTCGAATCACAGGCGGGTTCATCACGAACTCGTATGACGTTTGGAAAGCAAAGGTGTTGAAGGAACGCTTGAACAAAATCGCCACACTGAAGACTACAAAGGCGCGCGCCGCTCAGTTTGCAAAGAAGAAGGAAGCAGCTGAGGCCTTAGTTGCAAAGTGTGGGGGCGAATTCGCTAGGCTAGGATTGCAAGCATTGAAGGTAGTGTATGAATGGAAGATTGGAAAGAAGGTTGCTGCTGGAATGAAAAAAGAACATGTTTTTGCTGCTATAGTTAATGCAAAGGACGATCCGCCGGTCGGCGCGGTCGAGTGGAGTGAGGAGGTGGACGGCGCTGAATTGGAGCGGCTGGAGAAAGAAGAGATCGAAATGAAAGAAACAGAATTGGGGAAGGCTATGGCAGAGAAATTAGAGAAGTGTGTTCAAACAATTAAGGAGGTGACTCCAGAGATGCTGGAGATAGCAGCCCTGGATGATGGGAAGATTGAATACATTAAAAGGATGCAAGCAACGAGGGGGGTGGAGCAGGAACCAACGCGCGATTTAGAGCTTAGAGCAGTGTAATGGGGCGTCGACGACGAGCCGTCGTCGTCGTTTTTTGCCCTTTCTTCTTGTTGTTCTTTCGCCCCTTCTTCGACGACGACGGCGCGATGGTTGAATCGCGTCCCCCCCCCCAGTGTGGTGCAATTGAATTACTTTGTTAATTAGTATCTGTTATGCTCGAGCAAAACGACACCGGCAGGACTCGAACCTACGCGGGATAAACCCAATCGATTTCTAGTCGATCGCCTTAACCGCTCGGCCACGGTGTCTTTGACTCTGGTATCTTTTCAAATTTTTTTGGTTAATATATTTCTAATTGGAATGCAGTAGTATTTTGGCAATTCATAGATATTTTTCCTTAGTGACATACTTGGTATTTATATTGGATGCATCATCCTTGTTTGTCTGCTGAGCAGTAACAATATAGGAAAAAGTTACCATCTTCTTACTCTGCACTGCCTGCATATCCATGTTAAGCATACTACACACAAGATGCATAAACAGTACTACGTCACACCGGCTGGTAGTAGCACAGTGTACAGTAGTATGAGGAGTTCAGACAGCACCTGGCAAATTGTGTACCACCTACCAGTATGTACAAGTACTATCACCATGCTGCAGCACGCATACCCCCAGCATAGCCAGGATTTTGGGGCATCCATTTTATTGTGTTAAAAACTCTTTATGATTTTTTATTCTTTTAAAATAAATGTTTTTGTCTGTCAACAAGAACAAATACATTTTGACTTTCCGGCAATAGAAAATTCAAACCCACAATTCTCATTCCGCAGCAAGTATCCAATAAGCATCACATGAAAACCTCAAACAAATAATCAACCAACAATAGCAACAACAAGCCTGCTTTAGCAGCCGGCAACAAATACAGCAACTGTTGTTACTCTAAAAATCGACCAAAGGTATATGATGTTAAAATTTAAAGAGATGTGAGCATATCAGGAGATTGCTCTGTTACTGTGTATTTTACTGTATTCAACCGGTATCCCTGTGTTAGTGTTGTATGTAGGGATGTCTAAACCGGTCGTCGTAGATCATGTGTAATTCGTCATAAGACAGAGAGCACATGATATGACCTAGATGTCTGGATACTTGAAGTCATTTTTATCTCTGGAGGAGTATAAGTAACTTTTCAAGTGTAGAATGGATATAACTGCTGTAGAATGTACGTAAGTAGGGTACGTGTATTTTTGACCGACAACACACCCCTTGATTCAACACTTAGTGAAGGAGTGTTGAATTACAAGTCGGTTCTCCATCTTGTAGAACTCTAAAAACTTAAGCATGGGCTTGGATATCTAATCGGATGATTGTAATCGTAGAATCGAACCAATCGTAAATCAATGAGAGAGGAGAGGTGCTTGAGTATGTAGTGGTCGCGAAATCGATTAGATTGCCTTGGAATCGATTGGATGGGTAACGAATCATCAACTCGGAGAATCCAATCGTATAAGTGGAGAGATTGAAAGTAATCGTAGTGTTGATTAGATTGTAGTTTGAGATCGTCTGCGGAGAGAGTTGATTGATCGTTGAAGAGTTACCAATTGTAATCGTGGGATTGGAGTATCTACTGGGGATGGACAAGAAGAATCGTAGAGATCGATGGACTCGTATCTTTCAAGAGGAGATTGGAGAATCAGAATCGATTCATAGAAGCTCGATCGTAGATGGTCTTAGATTCAATTGTGGAATGATATCAAAGAGAAGAAAAGATCGCAGAATCAAATGTCGGCGAAGGGGGCAAATGCTGAGATCCATCAGTGATTGCTCGCTTGAACGTCGATGGAGAGAATTGATTGACAAGGGAATCGAGATTCGAAGACGATTGATTGATGGTAGAAGAGTTATCAATCGGAATTGAAAAGAAGATTAGATCGGGGAAGCTTGTCGTAGAATCTCAAAGAGACTTGTCGTAGAAACGAATGAGAGGGGATATCGTGCTCCATGCCATAGAATAGGATTGTCGTAGAGATTAGACATCGACAAAGGGGACAAACGCTGAGATCAAGCGCATGTAGGGATGGTACGGAGTATCGATTGAGTCAAATGGTTGCGAATCTATTGCTTCACTCGTAATTGATCACTAAAGGAGTGTTTGATCGGAATGTCCCTGTACCGGAGCCATGTTCAACCTTGAAGAGACGTGTCCTTGGAGATGAGGAAGACGGACCAACTTCAAGCTGTAGGTGCAGAATCAAACGTGGAGAAAAAGAAATGTTTGTGGAATGTTCGAAATTGATATATCGCGGATGGGATAACAAACATTGATTGGTAGACTCCTTCTGTGTGAGATCTGATCTAGCTTGTATGTTATTGAAGCTTTGAATCATATCGTCGTCTTGATACTTAGTCACGAGAATCGTTTTTAGGGCGTTAAGTAAGTTCCGTGAATTTGTCTGAGCCGGCAACACACCCCTTGATTTGACACTTGGTGGAGGAGTGTTGAATTATCAGTCGGTGCATAGATGTGTTCAGTGGGATCCTTGTCCAATTGGGATAGGAAACCGGTGTCGTAGTTGATCGAGTGCTCGGAGATTTAAATGGGACCGAGCAAGTGTCGATGGAAGGAAGGAGAGAGGGTTTAAGGCAACTAACTTTGATGGGAAAATTGCAGTCGATTGCCACGTTCAGTCAAAAGTATCATAGAACCAATGCATTGACAAGATGTTAGCATACAAGTGATACATCTTTATCTTCAAGGCATCCCGATGTCGTTTGGAGAGCCGCAGGAGGACCGGCGGATGGTTTGGTTTGAGGCAACTTGAACATTCACTGTGTTTTGAGTGAATGGGACATGAGAAGACAGGATCATCGGCAGTCGTGGCGGACGATGGGAATCGGGAGGGTGGCTTGAGAGGGACAGGAGCTGGTTTTGGCAAGCAATGGAACGTCACAGTTTCATTCTGGGGTTTAAATGTCCAATGAAAATTGGCTGGTACATAGGGTGGAACAGAATGATGAGAAAATCTAGTCAATGCAGATGGCGTGACAGATGGTGCAGTCACGGGGGACTTGTCCTGTTGCTGGACGGGTGGACTGAAGGAAGTAGCACATTTGAAGGAGACGGAATTGGATTGGACTCGGCGGAAGGAGACCAAATCACTGTTTGGAGAATAAGTCCAGGTCCAGATGTAACGGGGAACTGTGACGGAGGGAGAATCGGCAATTGCACCAACTGGCTGAAGGGGACCCAAGTTGGCAGTGACCAGGGAAGCGCCAGTACGAGGGATCAGAACAGTTGTCTTGGTTTGAACCAGGCCCGTGGCACCAGAGGGAACCATCGTAGGATGGGAAGGAACAGGAAGAGTCTCGCTAACTACAGGAGCAGTAGGCTTTGTGCGATGCTTTTGTTTGGGAGGTAAGACTTGCTGGACCGTTTCACCAGTCCGTTCTCGTTTGAGTTGTTCAATGAGTTTATCATTGAATTTTAGCTTGTCGGTGATTTGTGTGTGGAAGGGAGTTTTGCGTTGCAACATTGCTTCATCTAATGGGACGCCATACCCAGGATCGTAGACTTTGTGAAATTCATATGGGTACCAATCTTTGTGGAATTCCCAAATAAAGATGGTCAGAACCAATCTGATGATTGGGTCTCCATTATTTGCGCGTCTGGCTGCCTTATCTAGTCCACATTTGTCTTGAACTCGGAATCTCACGTGGTCTTTCATATGGCAAGAGATGGCGGAATTGGAGAGTAACAAGGCAATACGTTGTTTGTGGGCTTCAAATACTTCAGACGCAGGGAGTTCATCCACGATGGCTGCAACAATGAGGGATTTGAGAACAGGGATTGGATCTGGTCGGAGAGTCTCGACACCATCCTCGTCAACAATGAACAGGCTGGCAATATTTGGCAACGTCTGCGCAAAAGCGGCATTGAGTTTCCATTGTTTATTGCCGCATCCGAAATGGTGGCCGAATGAGAAATGTATGCCACGGACTTCATTCCAGCTGACGGCGGGTTCAGGCATGATGTAATGAATCGACGACAAGGGGTAATCGAACTTGATTGCGGTAGCTCAGCTAGTGGATTATCGAAGAACTGTATGTAGAGACAGTGGATACACCCCCTGATTCACGAGCAGGAGGGGAAGAAGGTAGAAGGGAAAAAGAAAGACGGTGGCGTCGGCGTCGAAACAACGAACAATGACCGGAGGGAGAAAGTGGAAAGGATCTGTCGGCGGAGGAGCGAGGATCGAAGAATGGATCAAAGAAATAACCGACGAGCGGAAGAAAGGAAGAAAGGAACCGAAGATCGACCGGCGGAAAAGACGGTCGAGAGAATTAACCAAGGAAAGGACCGAAGGAACGTTCCGCGGAGAAAGAAGATATCGTTCGAGGAAGGGCCGAAGGATTGTTCGAGAATGGATAGCGTTCAAGGAATGACGAAAGGGTCGTTCGAGAACGGTAGCCGAAAGGATGATTTAACCGAAGAAAGGACCGAAGGAACGTTCGTCGGAGAAATAAGGAGAAGAGGCGTCAATGCAAAGGACGCGAGGCGAAGAATTAACCGAAAGGTCGTCGAATATTCAAAGGAAGAACCAACCAAAAGACCAGTGAAGAGTTGAAGTTGTAGGTTGGGGATTGAAATATGGAAGGACCGTCGGAATATTCCGTGAAGGTGTAGCGGTCGTGGTTGGTTGACGGAAATAATGATCGGTTATCAAAATATCGAATGATCGTCGGGACGATCCTCGGAGGTGCAGAAATAACCGAAGGAATGTTCCAAAGAGGGATGACCGAAGAAATGTTCAGAAGAAAGTAACCGGAGACGGGGATCGATGACCGGAAAGACAGAAATAACCGGGAATCGATGGTCGAACCTGCGAGGGAAGATGTGAGACGAAAAAATGGTGGAATTAATTTGATGTGGCGGCGACGTAGGATGAGAGAAGGTTTGAAAGGGCCGAAGCTTGGAACGTTCTTGTGATGCAATTAAGGACCGAGGGAAGGTGCGCCGGCCGAGTCGAGAGGGGATAATCGTCGGCAGAACCAACGAAGTGACGGAGGGACGACCGAAGGAATTAACCAAAGAGATATCGACCGTAGGAGAAGGTCGTCGGAATACCCAAGGAACGGTCGCGGCGAAGGAAATGACTGGAGGACGTTCGTCGGAGGACGGTGTGATACACGAAATGACCGAGCGAATGTTCTAAAGAAGGACCGATGGAGAATCGGAGGAGATAATAAACAATTGGAAGGGAGTCGCTCAACAGCAGGCTCTCAAACAATCCGGATCAGATCTGAGGGAGATGGGAAGGGAGTCGCTCAACAACAGGCTCACAACAATCTCGAGTAGATTCGAGGTGGTAATTGATCCGAAAAAGTAATCGGAGTATGGATTTGGTGTAGGTCGTGGATCGAAATCGAAAGGCCGTTGGAATGATCCGCGAAGGAAGAAGATAATCGTTGGCGTTATCAGTGATGGAAGAAATGGCCGAACGAAGGTGCAGCCGTGTTGAAGGGACGACCGAAGGAATGTTCCGAAGGAGGAACAAACGGCGGCTTGAAATGTAGTAAATAAAGCAACTATCGTAAGATGAGTTGCAGTCTGTGCTATTGTTGTATAGAGAGGTGCTTAGCACAATCAAATGGGCGTTGATGGTCCTTTATTGGGATGATGGACGCGGAAGAAGAATATGGGGGATTGCAATCGGCTTATCCGGTGCAATGGGCTTTCATATTAAAGACGGCGATGGTCTTTATCTTGTAATCGAATCAGAGAACTGGTTGTGGATTACAATATCGGCGTGATGAGTACACCCCCTGATCCACAAGCAGTGAAGAAGAGGGGAAAGAAGATCGGGAAACCGGACTTCGAAAAAAGAAGAAAAGGAATACGCAGATCAGAGGGAGATTGAAAGGAAGTCGCTCAACAGCGGGCTCACGACAATCTCGAGTAGATCGGAGGGAGATTAGAAGGGAGTCGCTCAACAGCGGGCTCACGACAATCTCGAGTAGATCGGAGGGAGATTAGAAGGGAGTCGCTCAACAACGGGCTCACGACAATCTCTGCGCTGGGGGGAAGGCCTATCGCTCAACAGCAATATCCTCTGGCTGTAACCGGTCAGTGGAGGTGCTGATCGGGCGGAGATAGGCTCTTAAAGTATACGCTCAACAGCGCGAGTTATAAGGGCTCTATAACCTGTTGTTACTCTAAAAATCGACCAAAGGTATATGATGTTAAAATTTAAAGAGATGTGAGCATATCAGGAGATTGCTCTGTTACTGTGTATTTTACTGTATTCAACCGGTATCCCTGTGTTAGTGTTGTATGTAGGGATGTCTAAACCGGTCATCGTAGATCATGTGTAATTCGTCATAAGACAGAGAGCACATGATATGACCTAGATGTCTGGATACTTGAAGTCATTTTTATCTCTGGAGGAGTATAAGTAACTTTTCAAGTGTAGAATGGATATAACTGCTGTAGAATGTACGTAAGTAGGGTACGTGTATTTTTGACCGACAACAGCAACAATGGCAACACCAAATCAAAGGTTGACAAATAATCAAACAACAATAGCAACAACAAGCCTGCTTTAGCAGCCGGCAACAAATACAGCAACAATGGCAACACCAAATCAAAGGTTGACAAGGATAACAAGGATAACAAGGATGACAACAAGGGGGGCAATGATGACAACACTGGCACCAACGATGATGCCAAAAGAAGACACCCCTGAAATGTCAATTCCGAGTTTAAGGATTAACAGGAACAACAATAGGAAGTACAGGAACCATCAGCACCATAACCACCACCACCAACAACAACAACAATTACCAGATCTGATCAGCCAACACGAGCAACAACAACAACAACAACAACAACAGCAGCAATACTGATTCAATTGCTGCTGCTGATGCAATGGGTGACAGCAACATTGTAACATAAACACTAACAACACAAGATTTTGAAGTTGGAGATGGTGGGACAAGTGACAAAGAACAATTCCTTGCAAACATGTTCCTAATGGAAGGCAACAAGGATGACAATAAGGAGGTTGCCATTGTCAATGCTGATGCTGTTGCCAATGTCAACAATGTTGAGCTCCACACTAGGGCATAAGATGTTTTCTATTACAAGGATGGAACAGCAGTGGAAGATACTATCTCACTCCCCAAGGCACCCAAAGACTTCATTCCACCTGCTTCAAAATCTGCACTAGGTGAACCACCTTGGAGTATGGTTGGTAACCCTGACCTTTGGGATCGATATTGTTTCAGACCCAAGTTTGACTGGAAGAAGGAAGGCAAATACCTCCATTATCAGCTCCCATCAGGATGTACGCCAGTACCAGGGAAAGGGACCAAGAGGAAGTCCAACAATTTGGGACTTCTATTACACTGGATGGATTCCAGAAGATGAAAACCCAGGGTATTCTAGGAGGTATGTTCTTCCACTCATGGTGGACTCTGAATTGATCTCCCTCTGAGAGAAAGGGTTTGCTGAATATGTGGAAGCTCAAGCTGCATGGTCTAGCAAAAGAGAGGTTGATTCTTGGAGATGCCCTATTCTTCTATCAGCTGCTGCTCCCCCTTCATTTGGATTCTGTTGATGAAGCAGAGGAGGACCCCTTGTCCAAGAGGAATCCTTTTTACAGCAAGGTTTCTAGGTGGTCCTCGAACTATGCCAACCATGACCACACTGGGAAGTGGCACTATGTTGGGGGGATAACACTGAAGGATGTTGTTAGGTTTGATGGCATTGCCTTTCTCCATTGTGCACTTAATGGTAGAAAGGAGAATATCTGTTACAGGTGGGTTCATTATGATGCATTGCACTTGCACCAGGTAGCACAGACCATGATGAGCTAGTATCCCTGGTATCAGATCAAGGCAAACCTCAAGCTGAACTGTAACCTCAAAGCGTGGGTCCAGATGGCAGAGTGCAAACAGAATATGAGCAAGTTCAACTATGCCTACAAGTTTGACTTCATCTACAAGGCGCATATTCATAACACAAGATACTTTGCAGACAAGGCTGGTAATGATCTGTGTAGTATGGATGAATCTTCTTGGCCTTACTATGGATTTGGCGGTCTGATGGTAGACTACCTATGAGACACGATGTTCTCAAGGGGGGGGGGGGGGGGGGGGGGGGGGGGGCAAACTGCAATCCTCAGTGATGTTGATAGAGTGAGACCAAGGGGATACCTCCATAGGTACAATCACTACAAAAATCTGCAACGCATACCTTGAGGGGGTGTTTGGTGTTAAATTCTTTCCGTACGTATGTGTATGTATGATAGTACAGGACAGTACTCTAACCATATGCACATTCCTACGTACAACACAGTACTGCAACTTGAACCAGCGCGCAAGCAAAGATCCAACATCTAAAATTACAGCGTGCGCTTGGATAGTAGCAGCAACAGAGCAACCTTGCTCCCTAGCAAGCTCAAGCTCTACACTCATACTTTTGAATTAACTGATTAAATAGGCCTTCAACCTTACATCCTGCTCTAATGCAACCATTGTAGAACTACAAACCAAAGGTCTGTCTGTCAGCGCTGCGACACACAGTAGTTAGAAGAGACCCGGCTTAGCCCTAGTAGCTTTGCCATAGTGGATAATCAGTTTTGGAATCAACAGACCGGCACCTCAACAGGCTGTCCTCCAAAAGAACAGCTCATGTTGCTCTTCTTTGCCTTTGGATAGTAGTCAGCTCTGCAGCCTCTTTTGAAAGGAAATTAACATCTGGAGGTACATGGCATAATGAGCAAGTTTGTATTGCCGTACACTGGACTGCAGATGCTTCCATGTCTTCAGTGTCCCTAGCGAAAATAGGGAACTCCATGGAAGCAAAGTTTGTGGCACAAGTAGGTTCACCATCTACCCATTCAGGGCAGTGATTAGTCATCAGCTGCATGTAGATCTCCATAAACCAATTCTGTTTGAAGTCGTTGTCATCCTTGTACTTGGGAAGAAGCTGGTGTTGTGCTGTGAATTGCCCCTCTTTAGACATGTTGTAAGCCCGGTGAATCCACGGTCAAAAATGTGCACTCGGTGCTGTAGCATCCTAGGCAGTGATGGACAGGGGCGGGTAGCCAATCAAGTGTGTTGAGGAAGGTCTGCTTCCTCTATCTTCTCTGGGGTGGAGGGTGATGGGGGTGGATTTGTTGTTGGATCCCTCATGACTTCAATCTTCCATCCGTATCCAGGATCGATTTGCTTCACTATTTCCTGGGCCCTTTGCGCCTTGGTGGCCAAGTGCCACTTCAAACGGAGATGTGGTCCCTTGTTAAGTTTGTTGCTTCTTGTCACCATACCTTTGGATAGGGCGGGGAAGAGTTTTTTGGTGACTTTCAATGCAAGTTTCTTTCTTTTTGTCTCTTTGAATTGCAAACGCTAAGGCATCTTGTGCACCCATCGCGTCATTGCTGTCGTTGGTTCCAAGAGAAGAATCGTGGGAAGATTGGAATAGATCCAACTGAAAGGCCTCATCCCTATTTCTTTCATCTTCGTCCTCCTTTTGAAACTTGAAGTATGTCCCATGGAGTTGGGCTGCTTGGAACACCGGGGTTTGGATTGGTTTTGGCGGCAACATCGATTGTTCCAATACCGGTTCCAGTTTGTAGAAGTGCTGAGTTGCTGTGTTCAAAGCAGCCTCCATACTGCAAAAACAATGAAAAGCTCAGCAACAGTAAGTAACCTCAGCAGCCTCAACAAAAGCCCTTCCTTTCTCTTGGGATGACGGGCTTGCCATTGACTGTTCTTGTTGTTTAAGAAAGACGGCAACAAAACAACGACTCTTCTTTGCCTTTGGATTGAGTCAGCTCAGCAACCCGTTACAGAAGGAAATTGATATGAAGACCCACCATTCTTGGATCGCATTTCATCCATCAAAACAATCACGTGCCTCAACAACAAATACAAGGTGCTGCGTCACGTGAGACAGTCACAAATTAGTTATGTTGATTCCAATGCAGCTCTACACGTCACCGTTCAAAAACGTTTGGCACCAACTGAAGATGATATGGCAGTTGCAATTCCTACTATTGATATAGCATCACTCAGAGACACCACTAGGCTCCATAAAGCTGTTAACTCTACATTACCCTTGGATGAAGACTCTCTGTCAACTGAAACCATTGAACTCTTAATCAAGGCAATCAATTGTAATGCTACCACTCCTGAAGAGCAAGCTCTGGGCCATTTTACAAGAAGGAATCTGAAAACACTCTCCACTTGGAAAGATTGGGAAGCTAATGAACGAAAACAGCTGGACCAATTTGAAGACCTAGAAATGTTTGGTACTCCCATACCATACCCCAAGGATCCAAATGCTATCATTCTAAGACCTCATTGGCAATATTCTGTAAAAAGGAATGGTGTGAGAAGAGCCAGACAGTGTTACAATGGGAGCAAATATGCAGCTCCAACCCTCCATGCCATTGCCATGTCATAATCATCATGTGTGCAACATCCAATCCAAAGATTGTTCTAGCCATTCCAGCAACCCTCAATCTCAAGGTGTGCGGTGCAGATGCAAAAGATGCCTTCACCCACAGTCCAGGGCCTGAAATCCCTACCTTCATCACTATAGACAATGCGTATGCTGAATACAGATAAGCATAAATATGGTAGGGACATTGGTAGGAGCATGGTACTTCCTGTTCTATGCACACTTCAAGGGCACCCAGAGTCAGGAAGATTATGGGAAATTCACATGGACAAGATTCTGCGCTGCCCAGAGCTCAACGTCAAGACCACGGCCCATGACAGAACCATCTATGTGACTCTATTTGAGGGTGAAACGGTATATCTGTTAAGGCAAGTGGATGATTTTGCCCTAGCATGTACTGAAGAATCTGTGTCTGACAAAATCTATGGTATCATTGGTGAAAAGTTGAAGCTACCAAAAGAAGATACAATCCCATTCACAAAATTGGGATTGCTTGAAGATTTCAATGGAATTGATGCGAAGCAAACAGCTGATTACATTGAATTGTCATGTGCAAATTTCATTGACAGAATCATGCGTTCACATGGCTGGGAAGCTGATACCAAGATGAAGCTGCACTCTAAGCAATCAGCACCCCCGTCAACCACAGTGTTAAAAAAACTGCAATCTCACACCTATGGACCCCTGGAAGGAACCAAGGAACATACTGAATTATAATTCACAACTGGTTTCTCATATTGGACCCTCCTAGGGGAAATGATGTTTGCATATGTTAGCTGCAAGCCAGATATTGGGTATGCTGTCATGCTGATTTCCAAGTATAGCCCCAATCCTACTGCATTCCACTATACAAGTCTGAAGAACATTGCTCAGTACTTAAGAACAACAAGATCTTGGGGTATTTGAATCTACAGACCTAATGCTGAGCCATCTCTACCTCCTGGAACTCCATATAATGATGCCATCTGAGATGCGTCACTTCCAAGGTACCATGACGATATCAGACAGAGCAACTTGACGTGCTTTGTTGTGGACGCAGCTTATGGAAATGACCCCAAACATCAAAGATCCACTACAGGCTATGTATTCACCTATGCTGGTGGAGCCACTTTCTACAGATCCAAAGCACAGTCACTCACAGCACAAAGTTCTACAGAAGCTGAGTTCATTGCTGCAGTCACATCAGCTAAAACAGCTAGATATCTTAGATTGATACTGAAGGAGCTGGGATTTGTTGAAGTTGATCCGGCTCCAATCTACAAGGACAACGCACCAGCTATTGAAATCATTAATTCCCAAAAGCCCACTAAGAGAACCAGACACATTGAAATCCAGTTCTTTGCAATCCAAGCATGGAAACAAAATGGAGAAATTAAAATGATTCATATTCCGGGAGTCATCAACCCAGCAGATGATTTAACCAAACCAGCATTGGGATGGATCTTGCACGCTCAACACACACAATACATCATGGGCCACTACCCAGGTTAAATCGATCCTATCCAGTGGCATCCTAATCAATTCCGACGTTATTGATCAAAGAAACAATCAATTCAAACGATCAAATAAGCGAGCACCAAACAAGTGAGCAAAAACCAACAGTAATCCAACAATGCATGGTGGCAAGTTGTTGGATCAAGGGTGTGTTGTCAGTTAAAAAATACGGCAACAAAACAACAACTACGAAACGCCGTAACAACGTTTTGAATATTTGATTACGAGGATTTAGCCAGCTTAAAACCAAGTGCACCTCCACTACATTGAAATTGTTAAGTGGTCAAAACAATTCCACTTAGCATAACAAAGAAATAGGTTAAAAGGTACAAACCAAGACATCATTAAAAACTGAATCGATAAGTAGACATTTGGAACCCATATGTGTATTCAAAAAGAATACACATAACAAACCATGAAGAAATTACTTATTGCAATCATGCAAATCAATACTGGTTTGGAATGGGCCTCATTTATTCCATTACAACACGATCAAGCAAAAGGCCCATTGAATTAATTACTTAACCTTCTAAAAAAACCATACCACCAAAAGACCAACAATACAAGGCCTGATGCTAATACAGCAATACAGCAAGGATTGGTACGGCGATGAAATAACACATAACCGGGGAAAGATCTCTACCATGTAAAATACAGGGATCCCCAAAACAGAAATACATACTTTAGTCAGTAACAATAAGAGCGTCACTCTGAGCTCACATCTCTCTTAATTCAAACATCATTATACCTATCCAGTCAATTTTTGAGTATACAACATTGTTGACATAGTTGATGGACTAACAAATGAATGACTCTCGGACAATACTACTGTCGATGACAAGTTGCTTGGAAGAAAATTAAGTATTCGATGCACAAAAATTGAAAAAATTGGCGATCACGATTCAATTCATTGCTTGACTTTTTAATCCAGCAGTGAGTCTAAGCACGGGAAAAAGGATGCCCCCCAAATTCCCCAGTTTTTGTTTTGGTCGCATAGTACTCTCCTAGACTACTAGCAGTACTACTAGTACTAAGAAGAAGAAGAAGAACAAGTAGTCCATTATGGACAAAGTTGTGATATGTTGGTCGCCAAGAACGGCTCGACCGGTAAGCCAAGCACATGGTCTTAAAGAGGAGGTCACAAGGTTCCAACAGTGTGTTGGCCCTTGAGATTAGGCAGATACTTAAAACTGCAATTTTAACTACTAGTACGGTACCAAACAAGAAGGTTAACACTAAAAAAAAGCTATCCGTTGATTTTTGGAGTGCCGCAGGGCGACGATACGGTAATCTTAGCAGTGCGAGCGAAGCTACCGGTAAACTTGGATCGGATCCTTTTCTTGCGGGCCCCGACTCGATCGATTCGATAACGAACGAAGCGGAACGAATATCAAGCGCTGAAATGGATCTCGAGGCAGACCTCCGGAGGCAATACTGTTTCAATCATTCTCTAGGCAAGCGTGCCAGCCAAGACCAAGCGTGATTCGAGGAAATAAAAAGTAGCATGATTGCTTATTTTTTCCCCCTCCTCACGAAAAATGTGACCGTTTCTCACTCTTTTGATTTTGGATTTCGGATTTTGGACCCACACCGTCTTGCTTCTTGCTTCTTACAACGAGAAAAGCAACAGCAGCAAAAACCCGGCCTCGATGTCCACGACCATTCCGCAACGTTGCATACACACTCACAGCAGATGTGTGCCGGGATGCAATCCTAACCTCAACAACCCTCTCGCAAACATAAATTTCCTAGGATGAATCATCCTCATCACCACAACCAACAACAACGGTCTCTTCCCGTGTCGTCGCTTCGCAGTCCTCTCGCAAGACTGAACGAGAATCGGGAGGACACTGTTTCGCAATACAGTGCTTCCGGTGGAAGGACTACGCGGGCTGTGTCTCGCAAATTGCGCCAGTTGTTCGACAACGACAACGAGAATGGCATCAGCGATGCCGAAAACGAGGGAAACAACAACTGCTGCCGCACCGAACCCAATCGACCCTCGTTGAACGTCTTCTTTGCAACGGCAGAAAACAGCAGCAAAGAAACGTGCAGTACCAATGCCGATCCCGGCAGCACCAACCACATCCCTTCGGACCCAACGCAGAACGATGTGTTCATGATGAACAGTCACACCGCGATTGCTAGCACAACAGCCACTGCCAATGCCACGGCCACGGCCACAACCACAGCCACGGCTACGACCACGACCACGACGAAGAAGAAGTTCAAGTCGAAACCCACCAAGCGAACCAGCATCGGGCGATGGGAAACCTGGGAACGATTTGAGTTCCTCCGGGGTCTTCGGAAACACGGACGAGGCCACTGGAAAAAGATTGGGGAATCGATTCCTACTCGGTGAGTACGAACTCGCGTTGCGATGCGTCGCGTATCAGCTGCTTCTTTGGCGTGTTGTAGAACCGTAGATGGATGCTCAGTTTCGCTGCTACTCCCACACTCACACAGTCGTTATCATTGTTTTGCTTCCTTCCGTGAACCGTGGGAAACACTTAAAGGAGCACTGTCCAGGTCAAAACTCATGCACAGGTCATGCTAAAGAAACAGGAACAAGGTACAAATATCTTTGAGGACCTGGACAATCACGAGCGTCACATCCGTGAGCAAGCCAAAAAAACGCCCGCATCAGTATCCGCTCTAGGGACAGTAAAAGCCGTACTGAAATCGTTTCATCCCAACCAAGAAGTTGCAACACAGCGACGCCGCTCCTCGCTTCCTCTTCCAATGACAAAGGGCACAAAGAAGCATTCGTCTTCTCGCTCTAACGAAGAACAACCACGAAGAGAAAGAAATAAGTCCATGATTTCGCACTGCCACCAGCACAGACACTCTTTTCCGCTCTCTAACAAAACCGAACAGGAGTTCCGTGCAGAAACCTCGCTGCCGTTGGAAATTTCCCCAACACCATTTCCCCCCATGACCACAACTACTGTGACCACCACGACATCCGTTGGAAATTCCAATCATCATCATCATCATCATCCCCACCATCCATTTCACCGAGGCCACTATGATACTCACCGGCATCCACATCACTTCTACCGTCATCCGTATCGGTACACACCATCTTTCGAAGCCATCGCCGCGCTCACGGGTGCAGCTTCGTCGTCGTCGTCGTCGTCATCTTCTATCTTCCTTCCGTCCCAATCGCAGCAGCAGCAACGGCGACACAACATGCTTCAAGATCGGACGACATCATCAGTGGCCCAACAACAGCCAATGACCAATCGACGGTTTGACTATTCTACTCTTCCAAATGAAAATGGGATCAAAACGGAAGTGGCCGTTTGTAGAAAGGACCGCAACCAGAGCAAAACCAGCAACCTCCGTAGAAATGCTGTTGGCAAAAAGCTTGTTCTCGCCGAAGTGCATGCCGTCGAAGCCCTTCTTGGCATTCGTGGATCCGAGGGCGATGCAGCCTCATTCCGTGGCTGCAGTGGATCGCGCATGAGCATCTAACTATATTCCAGTTCCATACCAGCAAGAGAACGCAACACATCGCATTACAGAACGAGCAGAGAACTTTCACGAAATCGCCGACCAATAGAAAAAGGAATAAGAGCAGAAAACGCGAGACTCCAAAGCAAGGAAAACGCACGGGTTTCGAAGGAACGACGAATACGATGATTCGCCCGAGACGGCACACTCCCCCGCAATCTTTAGTGTGATTGCCTAAACACCTACTTCTACAAGGCAAATGATTTACAGCAGAAAAAAACAGATGTAATTTATGGAGAAAATTCATAGGTCTTTTGTACCTTCTACCACGAGTAGAACGTTATTCTATGTCCAGTTCAAATGAGAAAGGGTGCGGATCGGTGGATCTCATTGTGTATGTGCGTTCGTTAGTGTACTTGATTGTATATTTGTGACGTCTGTTCTTGTAACTAATTTTCGTGATAAAATTTGGTATTGTCTATGATTATGCTGCAATGAGTTCGTAGGATTCGGAATATTTTTCAATGGCTTCGGCTCCAACACGGTGGCAAAAGTCCCCAAACGCTTCGAATTCCTGTCGTTGTTCCTTGAACATAGCAAGAATGGGTTCCATGGTCTCCTCCAGGTCGGTGTTCTTCATCTTAGCCTTGAAGGGCCAAGCGGTTCGGGTCAAAACGGGCGATCCTCCGAGCCACACCTGGTAGGACTTGGGGCCGTCTCCGACGAACGCGAGTTCGGCCATGTACGGGCGGGCACATCCGTTGGGGCAACCGGTCATGCGGATGAGAATTTCTTCGTCGTCGATATCGAGCTTGCCCAACAGGGCACGGATGCGTTCGATGTAGCTGGGCATGATGCGCTCGGCCTCGGTCTGGGCAAGACCACAGAGGGGCAGGGCGGGGCAGGCCATGGCCAAACGGGCGAGGGGGTCGACTTCTTCGAGTGGTTGGATTCCGTGCTCGGCGAGGATGGCCTCGAATCCGGCCTTGTCCTCGGGCTTGATGTCCTTGAAAATGATGGATTGGGTGGGACTCATGATCATGGGCAGGTTGTACTTGTCGACAACGGCTCGCATGCAAGACTTGAGTCGGAAGTCGCCTTCGTCCTTGACACGTCCGTTGTCAACGTGGAGTCCGTAGAAGAGTTTTCCGTCTCCTTGTTCCCACCATCCCATCCAATCGTTGTATTTCCATTCTTGGATCTCCTTCCAGGGTTCGATCTTCTTGCCGAAGTAGGACTCGACCAGGGTCTTGAAGTTGTCGATGCCGAGGGTGTGGACGAGGTACTTCATGCGGGCATTCGCTCGGACGTCGCGGTTTCCGTGGTCGCGCTGTGCGGCAAGAATGGCTTTCAGGCATTCCATGATGTCTTCCTTGGGCACGAATCCCATGTGATCGGCGGCTCGTGCAAAGGTAGTTTCTTTGTTGTGGGTGCGTCCCATACCGCCACCTACCATGACGTTGAATCCCTCGAGTTCACCCTTGTCGTTGGTGATGACAACGCAGCCGATATCGTTCGTGTAAATATCCAGAGAGTTGTCTCCGGGAACGGTGACACCGATCTTGAACTTGCGAGGAAGGTATCGGTCTCCGTAAAGAGGCTCCGTGGGGTGATCGAGGATGATTCCTCGTCCGCTGTCGTAGGTCATGGCTTCGTCGACGTTGTGCTTTTCGACCTCTTTTCCCCAGAGTTCGGCGGTGGCGACTTTTTCTCCGTCCAACCAGAGCTCGGTAAAGGCCGGAGTCATGGGTCGGAACAGATGCGCGAAAACCTTGGAATATTCGCGGGCATACTCGTAGTCCTTCGAGACGAAGGGAGCGGGTGTCGTCATGACATTTCTGTTCACGTCTCCGCAGGCTCCCACGGTGGACGATCCAATGTTCATGATGGAGGAAATGACGGTCTTGAGTGATCCCTTCATGATGCCGTGGATTTGGAAGCATTGGCGTGTGGTGGCTCGCAAATCTCCTTGTCCGTGGTTTGCGGAAAGATCATCGACGAGGCGGTAGAGATCCGGGGGGAGCTCTCCCGCGGGTTGTTTGAGACGGAGCATGAATTGATAATCTTTGACCTTTCCCTTCACCTCTCGGTTGGATTGCTGGTAGGATCCGTGGTATTTCATGATTTGGTAAGCATCTTTGGAAATTCCGATGCTTTCGGTTTGCAGTTCCTATTATTGGAAATTTGTTGAGGAGATGTTTATTTATCGAATGGCGCAATGAATCAAAAAGTGAGACAACGAACTATATACAATATATCGAATGCAAATCAAATACTCCCCAACAAAAACAGGTGATCAATCACTGCGCGAAACAATGCCAACTTTTTGGGTTTTGCACATCGCATCCATCGAAATCCATTGGTTTGGATCCGAGAGAGATCTCCGGATCAATTGACAATATCTTCCCCAAACCAGCGAGCAGGATTACTTTGGTTCCGATTCCAATTCCATTCCATTCCATTCCGATGGGATGGGATCGAGACTTCTATGCTTTCGGTTTGGTAAGATTGTGTCGATCTCTTTTCCGGCTCCAATGCGGGAGCATGCCGGTATAGTCTTGTTTCACGCCGATTTACAATGACGCGTGCGTGCGTGCTTGCTTGCTTATTTTATTTTGTTTGTTTGTTTGTCTTACCTCCTTGAGCGGATGCAAAAGATTTTTCGAGTCCGCTTTCAAAATCTCGAGTTTGGAAATCTTTTTGACTTTGTTCTTGGGCTTTTCCAGAACCATGCTGAGCTGCGAGCTGCTGCTGGTGGTGGTAGTGCTGCTGGAGATAGCCTTGCCGACGGCGGGTGCGGTAAAGGAAAATGCTGACGCAGGATCGGCGGCAAGGGCCAGAGTGGCGACGGCGAACGATGCAACCTTCATTGTTGTTGTTGTTGTTGTTGTTGTGATTGATGAATTTGTCTTTTTTTGCTGCGAGCGTGTTTGTTTGTTTGTTTGTTTGTGCGAAAGAAAGACTCCAACGGGGTGTTTTGTATCCAAAATGCCGAAGGCTCGTTGTATTGCTGTTGTTGTGTGGTGGTTGGTGGGTTCTAAGGAAGTCAAGCGACAACCGGTAAGAGCAAATCGAACTTCTTTTCAATGGTGGAGATCCTACTCCGTAAGTTCGATGATAAGGGTTTTATTCTGTGAAGAAGAAAACAATACCAGTAAATTGAATATTATATCTCTGTCGGTATCGAAGAGATAAGATGCTGAAAGATCTTTGTTGGGTAAATAATAGAAGTAGTGAAGAAAGTGATGTTGTTGTATCAGGTAATTAGGTAGTGTACCGTATAGTACGAATTCTCTGAGTTGTGCGTGACGAAACAGAAAAGCGATTGTTTTGGATGGCACGTAAAAAAACCTGCCGGATTTTCCACGAGGCAAAGAAAAAAAAAGGGGGGGGTCAGATTGATTCCATCGGTTTGTGTTTCTCTGCTGTGAAATTTCGGGCAGCAGAAGGTCTCATCATCTACGGTACATGATGTTTCGGTGTTGTTGTTGTTAGTTTCTTCTCCAAGGAACCGATGAACGAAAAAAACGGGAAGAAAAGGGGAGAATTTTAGGCATGCTGCGAAAATCATTGTTTTTCCAAAAAATCGACAAGCTAGCTACCGGCACGTACCGTACCGGTACGTAGGTAGCTTGATTGCAAGTAGCGGTAAGTGCGTACTCGTACGCTCCGGCGGTTATGATGGCACACGATTGGGTTTACTTTTTTTTTCAATTTTTTTTAAACCGACTTCATTGGCTGCCAAAAGAGGTCGAAGAAGGAAAAGAACAAGTAAAGTGCAATTCCATTGGCCGACTGCGTGTGGTCGCTGCAATTTTAGGTCCATCCGTCGTTCAATATGAGTCGATTGAGTCGAATAACGAACATTGTTCTCTTCTCTGAAGTTGACGCGCCAAGTTTTTCTTCGGTATTAGTACCGCACTTTCTTTTTATGTGTTCTGACGTCAGTGAGATTTAACAACGGCAAATTTCGATCGCAAAAATAATGAGAAAGTATCAATAAATTAGCGACCAGCCGGCGACCATGATGCAAAGATTATGATATTATCTTTCGTGTGTTGATACCGAAGATCCATTACGTAGTAAACGAACAAGTTCTGAATTCCAAGCGGGAGAAACGTTACGGTTAGAGTAGGTGAATACTAGCACGTGCTCTTACAAGATAGGTACGTGTAATTCTTAAGAAAACTTACGTACGTACGTACGTACGTACGTACCGGTATGAGAACTGATTTGAATTACCAGGGGGGTGAAATTGACAATAGTTCTGAATCTCAAAGAAGCAGGTTGCAATTCTTTCTGTTGCGGTTCATACTACTACTACTACTAGCAGTTGTTTTTTGTAAAAAATGGGCACACGTTTCGTACAAATTTGTATTGACAGGGAAAACAGACGGAATGCAACTCATCCCAATCCTCAGGGGGGTCATGTGGTTGATATTGCTTGATGCTGGGCATAAATTGAGGTTGAAATGATTCTTATGTAAGAACTCATGCCATGTACATGATGATGTGCTGGGTGCTTGATATTTTTCTAGCAAATCTATCTGAATTAGAACTTCAGTAGTAGAGGTAGGTGTTGTCAGCATTCATGTTGACTCTGCCAAAGTGCAAGTATGGAGATTAGGTAGTACATGATGCACAGAACAATTTCTGCATAATGCTATTCGTTTATTCATGTTTTGTGTATGTGTACTACATGCAGGACAAAAGACATTCTTGTAGTCCTTTTGAGAGTGGACGAAGAGCTGACTACATCGAGGCAGAGGAAAGCAAAAGGAGCAAGAGCAGCAGATCAGTTGAGGTATCACCAGCCTGTAGTTTGCTGGTTCCTATGGCTGGTATCCACTATGGTTAAATTGGGACTGAATCAGAATCAGATCTATTTTAACTGCAAGGATGCTAGCTCAGTCGGTTAGATCTTAGGTTTGTAGTTCTACAATGGTTGCAAGGCAACATATTGCTTATTGGAATGCTTAAGGTGTACTAATCAGTTGTAGTATTCAAGATGTGATTGGAAGAGATTGAGGAGTTTGCTCGGGAGAAAGGTTGCTCTTTTAACACAGCTAGCAACCACTTGCTACCTTGCTGCTTGCTTTTAAAATTATGGGCATGTACGCAAACATGAAGCAAAATCTAAACATTGGTTTTATTTCTTTACTTGGGTTTTCAAATAGAAAAGATTAAGTTATGACTAATCATTGGGACTTTGGTAGTATATATCACAAGGATCAGACAGAGACATCTTTAGTACAAAGGCATCAATTTGATGGTCTAAGATTGTTTCATGGTCTAAGATTGTGGTCAACAGTATTTCTGAGTTGCAACACTTGTTGACAAACCAAGTTGATGTCACTACCAGACTTCTGATGGATGTTGCACCTTTTTGCATCCTTTATGCTTTTGTTTGGCAATTAGATCTTGGATTGCTACTACTACTGCCCCCTTATTTTGCAACATGTGCAGACTGCATACTAGATTTGAATTGGTAGCTGCTCATCTCCTAAGATAATGATAACCCTTGCCATTATCTAGTACCTACCAGCATTGCACCATAGGTCTTAGGGCTGAATTCACGTATATGCCTAACGGAAAGTCTTAAAGTGGTTCAATCATACTGTTAACTGGATGAAACCAAAAATAATGAGAGAAGGGCCTCGTTATAAACTACTTTCTGGTCCTCCATGATGTGCCTAGTGTCTCTGCTTTTGCTTGGTTCCTTCATCGCGTCTAATGGCTTATTCTTAGCGTTCGGCGGCCTATCATGTAATTCAACAGCTTATCTGGTCATTCTGGTCTTGGCAATTGTGTCATGACATACCACATGGTCACCCTGCCTATTTAAATTTGTAGAAACAAATATCTTGGTAGCGTGTGTCTCCAGTCACGCCGTGCGCTGATCTGAACAGATCCAACACACTCCTGTGAGCTCATCCGGCAACATCAGGAGGCTTGGTGCTGATGTTGTTGCTGCTGTTGCGTTAGATCATATTTTACAGCTTTTGCCTCTTGGTCCTTTTTCTGCTGTTTGATGCTGTCCCATGACACTCTGTTGTGCTCTGGGATATCTTCTTGGTTGACTCCTAAGATCCTTCTTTGGAATTTTTGGAATTGTGCTCCCTGTAGGGGCTTTGTGAAATACTAAGCGGCAACCATCTCTAGGGTCGGGCAGTATTCCACATTGATTTTTCGGGCCTTAATGCAATTGGTGATGAAGAAATACCAAATCTACGCGTTCATTTGCCGCTGGATCATTTGCCATTCTTCTCAAGCTTGATTGAGCTTTGGTTATCTTGATATACTATGTCGTCCTTCAGGGGAAACTGTTGTGCTTGTAGGAAGTATCTTGTCCATAGGACCTTCGTGAGCTCATCATCACCTACTACTTCGGATTTGGTGGAGCTCCTTGTTGTATTCAACTTCTGTTTGGATGAAGATGAAGCTGCCGCCCCTCGTCCAAGTGTCAGGGTCATGCTGGTATGGCTTCACATGTGAGAGTGAATTGCAAATGCTGCATCTATGTGCCATTGTAGTACTCCTGTGTTGTCAATTCCAAGCACAACAGGCAGTCCGATAGTGCCTCTGAGGTACTTCATCATGCGCGTTAGCTTCTTCCAATGGTCTGAGTCAGGGCCCTTGACACGGGTGCACAGGAAGGCGACTGGTAGCTGTATGCCGGGCCGGGCACGCTTCAATAAAAATAGTAGTTTTGCTGTATTGGTGTGGAATACCATTGCTTTTCCTTCCAGGGGCATGTCTGGTGACTCAATGTTGACAGTAAATAGATGCTTGCCAGCCAGTGTAGCTGCCTCACCATCTCCCATGTCCTCTGGCAGCTCATCTAGCATCCCGGCAATATAGTCGCACATGGTCACCTTGATAGTGCCCGGTTGTGTGTAGTCAATGGTCATCCCAAGGTAATCATGTACATTCCTATGGGTGAGCACCAAGGGCGTAGTTTTGCCGTATTGCTCGTTTGTCTGGATAAGCAAGTGTGGCTGTCACCACTTGTGGGTCAATGTGGGAGACCTTTATATCATCTATGTGCCACAGGATGGTACATTGCTTGCCATCAATCATTTTATTCATCACACACCAATCATACGGGTTGGCTTCAAATCCCAATCACTACAGGTCCTTGCCAAGCTTTAGCCAAAACATGAGGGCAGCGTTGAGTGTTCCATAGATTGCCTTAAGGCATTCCACATATAGGTGTTTTTTGCCTCATCTATCTGTTTTCATATGCTGCTTGTAGTGCTTTGGGTGGATCTCTGATAGTAGGTCCAGCATCACTCCGTCCAGGCGCAGGTGTGTGTCCCTGCTAGTATCCTTGGTCTGCAGGAAGGCTCCAGGTATGTAGGTCGTGGCTAGATCTCTCCCTTTGTAGGGATCTATTATGCTAGAGAGGATCAGTGCTTGCACTGACACAGTGGGAGACGTGGTGTCCTCTTTGTTCATCCATCCTCTCTGCTTCCGGCCATCTGCAAATCCGTGACCTTGATTTTTCCACATCGCTTTTCCTTGAGGAACATCAGGTATGCAAGTGCCTTGTTGTGTTTTTGTTCTTGGGTCAGGGTGCTGCTGTTGATAGGCCTTACCACCTTGCAGTCATGTAGTTGTTGTAGCTTGTCCTTGACTGCCTGCAGGCTGTGGGACCCAGACACTTTCAGGCAGGCCTTGAGGCCATATTGTAAGCAACATCGTGTGAGCTTGTTGGTAGAACAGGTTTTCGTTCATGTTGTATGCAATCGGAGCGTTGGCCACATGCGTATGAGCTTCCAGCTCACTTCATGTGGCATTAGCGTATCCCACTGTCTTCAAGTGGTTGTATTGGCCCTGCCGGTTGGTTCGAAGGTTGTATCTGCTGTTGGACTTATCCTGTCCTGTCCTAGCCTCGTTTTCCTGGGTGCCGACCAGTGGCTGTTCATCTTTGTCATTGTCACAATCGTCATCAGACACTTGCCTGGCCACCAGGTCATGTGGCTTCTCATTATTGGGGGCATTCTCTTCTCCCCTGTCATCATCATTGCCGTCATTGTCATTGATGTCTGAAGCTTTGTTGATGCTGTCATCATCCTTTGCGGCCTCATTATCCTCTGGGGCCTTGGCATTGCCGGCATCATCAAGGAAGGGTATGCCATGGTGTGCCTCATTGATTGGATCAGACGCTTTGATGGCTTGAACAGTAAGGAGCGGAACGAATTGCTTGTTATAGTCTAGCCTTTATTCGAAAATCGCTATTGCTTGGCTGGTCCGTAAGAATAGAAGTAACAGATACAGGGACGCGTAGAGGCCTTCTATTCGTGAGGTTAAGCAGTGGGTATGGGGAAATTTTGGTCTTGCGGGGATTTGATGGGCCGTTGAGATGGCGAAGTGACGGAAAAGAATCGTTACAAACGCCGTAATGTTCTCGTATCGAGAAAGTTGGATATCTCTGTCAATATTGGGAGATGGAGGACCAGACTGGTACCAGCGTGTTCGCAATATTGAGGATAATCCGTTTCCGATGAGATACGACGTGCCGGTGACGCGGAGAGGCAACGAAAATCCGTTTACTGTGTTTGTTGTTGTTGACAAACGCCGTAGTTTTCGTGCATCTAGAAAATTGGATATCTCTGTCAGTTCTTGGAGATATGGGACCAGATTGGTACTGGCATGTCCGCAATATCAAGGAGGTTTCGTTTTCGTTGACAACCTGACGTTGGGGGAGTGCACCCTTTCGATGTTTCCTTGCTCGGTCTGGGGATTCGCCAATGTTGGAGGATTCCGGAATTCTGTTTGATGGATCGAATGGTCGGTGTGTTAACAATCAATATTTCCAAGAGGTTGTTGTGGATATGACAAGTGTCGTGTCTTTCTTGTATGTAATCGGATCAGAGAACTATCAATCGTCGTCCGTAGTCGATCGTTCGATGATCTGCTGTCGGATTGTTTCTTGTATCGGCGTGTCGGCAATAGAGATGGGAAATTGTATTCAATGGGACACGACGTGCAGGTGGTAATGTGGCGCGTTAGCGGAATTCAACGTGGAGCAACAAAAATTCGTTGACTGTGTGTCGTTGCTTCGTTTTCGCAGTTGCTTGGTTGTCGTTGGTTTGTAATTGCTGGGCTTGCGCTGAACAATTGACGTAGATAACGTATAGTAATAGGTGTAAAAAAACTATCAGTTGTAGTTGTAGCCGTTGGGTTTATGGTGCTTAGCACAATCAAATGGTGGACGTCGGTATCTTGGTAACGATGGAGTCCCCGGGGATTGATCGCGACGCAACAGAAAGTGGAATCTTTTGTACTGGAGATTCTTGAGTGCGAATATTGCTATTGGTGTTTCCAATGCAATGGGCTTCTATTAAAGACTTCGGTTGGTCCTGTGGTGTGTAATCGGATCAGACAACTATCAATCGTCGTCCGTAGTCGAGTCGATCAATGATCTGTGTCAGATTGTTTTCGTCGTCGTCGAGTGCTTCTACTGTCGTCTTCTTTTGCAAGCTTCAACAAGCTTGCGACTGTTAATCTGTTAATTTCCTTTTGAAACTGGCTGTTGAGCTGACTCAATCCAAAGGCAAAGAAGAGCAACAGGAGCTGTGGCTGCAGGCCGGTTGAGGTGCCGGTCTGTTGTGGTCTAATATTTCTCTGATATCCACTACAATTGAACGCTAGTCCAATCAGATCTATTCTAACTACCGGTGGGCTCAGCCAGTTAGATCTTAGGCTTGTAGTTCTACAATGGGAAGCATGGCTACCGATGCAAGGTTTAAGGTTGAATAATCAAATAATCTAAAAGTATGAGATGAAGAGATGATCCTTGCTGGAGAGCAAGTATCTCTTTTAAAGATCGTACATACTGCCGCTAATACAGCACGTATTTTATACAGCAGAAAACAAGTTCGTGAGCAGCGCTTCAAACCTCTGCTGTCTTTTCTTGAAAACAGCACACTTAACAAGAGGTTGCATGTGCGAACCTCTAGTGTGTGTTCTTCTTCAATTACTAAGTATCGAACTTCGATCGTAATAATGACTGTTGTTCGATCACTAAGTATCGAATTTGGGTGTCAGAATGACGATTGCACCTCTGGTTTGATTGTACTCCAATCTCACAGAGAGAAAGGTATAACCTCTGAGTCTCATTATTCCAAACACTAAAGGTGCATGTGACTCGATCAGTTGTAGCTTCGACTCGTAATATCGTATCATTCCAGCTGTAGTACTACAGGTTACATAGGAATGTACGGACATAGGTTTGAGTACCATAACTGTCTCATACGTACGAAAGGAATTTAATATGGAACACTGATCCGGTGGGTGCGTTTCCAGCCATGTCATGCACTCTGGTTATCACTTCACCAGGCATGGGGAGAGGGGTTCAAGAGTTGCGTGCAAGGATGCATCCTGTTCGTAGGCTGTAGAAATAGTATCCACCCTGGATATTTCCAGTAGGTTGAAGGTCAATTGCGTCGACTGTTTGCTCGTGTGTAGTGTCATTATCAGTTGGCTCCTGGGTTTGCACATACTCCCCAAATTGTAGTTGCATGTGTTTGACAAAGTCCAGTGTCATTCCAGTGATTATTGTGCGTGGGCTCATTCTTGCCAATATTCTGGAGGTCTTGGGCACTGCATTCCACCAGAAGACTTGCTGGCTGGTGACTAGTTCACCAATGGTCATCCATCCTGGTAACTGCCTGAACGGGAGGGTACATTGCACCCTGCGTACCCTCTTCTTGATAGTGCGGATGTATTGCTCAATTTCTGGTACGTGCTCATCCTTTGCTGCATAGTTTGGTGTTATCCCAATGCATTTGAGTTGGTGTTGGATTGGCTCAAACTGCTTGTACATTGCTGCGCTTGTGATGGTGAATCCCTTCTTTGCATAAGTCTGTCATACATTGTTCATGCATGCCACAAGTGTTGCTGCCTTTGCATCTCTCAGGGGTTCTATGGTGGCAAATTGGATGTGTCTGGATATTCTTGTGATGAGGAATTGAATCCCATTGACAAACATGATGTTGGCACCAATCTCCACATTGTTGTATCGATCCATTATTTTGGGGGGCAGAGTGTGGTTGCTCTTGAGCAGATCAATGCCAACTTTGAGGCATGCAAGCAATACTAAACTTGCTTGTAGTAGATAATAATATGTGAATGATTCCATCACGCTTCCTAGAAGCCACGTCATTGTCGTTGTCGTTGTCGTTGTTTTGTCGTTGTCGTTGGTGGCGCACCAATTGTAGTGTTGTACAGAGCACGACACAGGTTCAGGAGAAGAATTTTGCATGCACCATGCACCTCTTGCTTGATGAGTGGTGAAAAATATTCAATACTAGTATCTGGCACATATCTGTCTCCTGCTCTAAATTTCTCTGGTAGATCTGAAATGATACGTGCCTCTTTCTTCGCGATAGACAGCTGTTTGTATTCTAAGGAGTCCACCACAAACGGCTAGTACGGTAGTAGTAGTAGTTGAGTCCTGCCAATCTCTGCTTTCTACAAGCTCAACAAACCCTTGTTTTGGTTCTTCAGATTTTGTTGCAGCACTTGTTGCAGCACTTGTTGTTGTTGTTGTTGTTGTTGTTTCTTTCCCCCTCTTTCTTATACTAGATAGTCGTCATCTCTGTCTGTTCCCTTCGACGACAACTGCTGCTGGGGCTCAACCCGGGTCTGCCTGTCCTCCTTTTGCAAGAACTGCGTGGTCTTGGCTTTGGAATCCAATCAAGAACAGCATCGAAAACCTGATGGAAACAGACTGACTGACTGACTGGGGGGGGGGGGGCATTCGTGCAGCATACTCCGGATGCTCCACATTTTGGCTTCCATATTACGTAAACGGACCGAGTTGGTGAAGATCATCATGTTGCGTGCTGCGTGTTGCGTTTGGTAGTAGTACTAGTAGTACATCCAAGAATCCACCCTGCTGTGG
The DNA here is from genome assembly GCA_037355745.1 of Pseudo-nitzschia multiseries. Lineage (NCBI taxonomy): Eukaryota > Bacillariophyta > Bacillariophyceae > Bacillariales > Bacillariaceae > Pseudo-nitzschia > Pseudo-nitzschia multiseries. The sequence goes on from CM074788.1 coordinate 2,094,289, forward strand.
AAACCAAGGAAGACAAGACCAAGGATCTTCCGGGTGCGGATCCACAACAAAAGCAACAACAGCAACAGCAACAGCAACAACAGCAACAACAAGATCGAGACCGATACCGCGAATCCTTCCATGATAATATTATGAAACCACACAAAGCACTGCATACGTGTTCAGCGTGTTTAGCTTGTGTGTTGTGTGTTGTGTGTTGTGTGTGTAGGTATAGTAAGCATGTCCCAGTGGCCGATGCGCTTTGTGGCGTACGAGTACACGAGTACGTACGTATTACCGAAGTGTCGTTGTGGAATCACACCAACCACACCGACAGAAACGCCACTCGGAAGATGGTTGTGTTATTTTGGCCAAAAAAACACTTGTTGCGCAAGCAGGGTGAAATTCCCAACCGGAGACGACGACGACGACGACGACGACAACATCGTGTTGCTTGTTATCTGTCCTTCATTACTTACATACTCCAACCAAGCAAGCAAGCAAGCAAGCAAGGAAAGCAATCAAAATTCGGTGGGTGATGGATATGGATGGATCATCTTCGGATAACGGTCCCACACGCCAAAAAGGACGTCCCCGCGGAAGAAACAGCCATCGATGGTGTAGGTAGGTAGGGGCTTCGTTTCGTTTCGTTTCGTTTCACCCCTACGACAAATCTTACTACGCACGTGTCGTGTCGTGTATATCTCCTCTCGTCGTGTCGTGGATGGGAAACTCATTCATTTTTTTGGGAGTGAAATCCATCTCTTCACACAACGTGTGCACAGTACGAGGTACGTAGTATTGTCATCGGATACCAAACACGCAGGGTTCGTTCGATATGTGTGCGTGTGTGTATGTGTATGTGTGTGTGTGTGTGTGTGTGTGTGTATGTGTGTGCAGTGCAAGCTTCGTCTCGCCGGATGCACACTATTCAAACCTACTTTCTTTTCACTTGCTTATATTGTTATTGTTGTTGTTGTTGTTATTATTATTATGATTTTTTAGTACGGTATCATTGCAGAATAGAATTCATTTAAAAAAATATATACGGTACGTACGGTACGACACAATCGGAATCGTCGAACATGTTCGTGACACGAAATTTTTGGAACAACGGCACGTACGTACGGTACCGTATGCTGTACATCATAATAATAGTACGGTACGGTACATATTGCATCCATAAATTTAATACTATTGTATGGCTTGTGGTCGTGTCGTGTCGTGTCGTGTCGTGTGCGTGCAAAGCAAAGCAAAGCAGTTGAGTTGAGTGGCGGGCAGGTGTGCTTTGCTTTGCTTTTGCTTTACTGGCAGCAGTCGCATCCTCCCGCATTGGTATTGGTATTGGCATTGGCATCACCATCGGCATCACCACTCTGGTCGCTGTCGCTCACCCGAAGGCTTTCCATGGCGCACGTCGTGGTTGCGGTTGCGGTTGTTGTTGTGGGCAGCACCACCCGTTGCACCGGTGTCGACGCATCGGTCCGGTTCCGGTTTTGTTGGAAATAACACCGCATGTCGTAGGCGTCCTCGCCGTCGGCGTAGTATCCCTTTTCGACGTCGTTGACCTCGTACTTGAGGGTGACGGAGTACAGGTGAAAGGCGGCCCGGTTGGACTTGCGCACGTGCAGGCTAACGTATTCCGATCCAAAGACGTCGGCCATTTCTTTCTGGCTCCTCCGCATCAGGGCGGTGGCGATCCCCCGTTTGCGGTGGGTTCTCAGCACCGAGAGGGACGTGATGTGGCCTGTGCGTGTGTTGTGTGCGTGTGTGTGTGTGTATTTGTGATGATGATGATGATGATGATGATTATTGTTTTTGTTTTTGTTTGATTCGTGTGTTTTGTTTTGTTTAATTTTGTTTTGTTTTGTTTTGTTTCGGGTGTTGATATGGTTGTTGTTTAGCGGTGTGGCATCGGCACAAGAATCGAAACGTATAATCAGTGGTTTGTTGGTGGGATCAAACGAGGGTGAATCGAAAACGAAATCAAACACGAGAGAGGTACGCAGTGGAATTTGCCTACAAACTTCACTCTTTGGCTTCGACTGACTCGGGACAGCAGTCTCCTTCCGTTCGTTCGTTCGTTCAATCATTCGGTGGTGGTGGTGGTGGTGTCGTTGTCGTCCTTTTTACACGAACCGAAGTCGTCCACAAACGCAAACGCAAACACAAACACAAACGCAATCGCAAACACAAGTCCAACCCGACAATGGATCTACCGTACCGTACCGTACGCTGCTTCACGCACGCACGCACGCTGCCGTGCCGCACGGCACCCGCAATTTCGAATTACTGTTACGTACCGTGCTTGGGCTGCGTCTCGTCTTCTTCCATCTTGGCCAGGACGTATCCCACGATCTTTCCGTCGAAATCCTCCGCGACCCACAGCAATTGTGGCCACGACAAGAGGTGGTAAAAATAATACTTCATCTGGTAGTTTTCCGGCAAACACCAGAGATTCGTGGTCTGGATCTGCAGCAGATCCTTCACTGTCGCTTGTCGAATCGAAACCATGGTGATGTGCTTGTAGTTGTGCTTGTAGTTGTAATTGCAATTGTAATTGAAATTGTAATGACGATGATTTGTTTGCTGCTATTGTATTGATAATGTTGTTCCTGTCGTCGTCGTCGTCGTCGTCGTCGTCTGGTATGGTAGGCCCAATGATATGCAAAGTGGATTGCGGTTCGTCACAGGTAAGGTGGTAATTACCGTACGGTCCAAGAGAGATTCGTTCCGTTCCGTTCCGTTCTGTTCGTCAATATCGCGATCCGAAACAACAACACAAGAAAGGTCGGTCGGTCGGTCGGTCGGTCGGTCGGAGGCAACAGCAACAGGATGGATGAACAGAAATCGGGCTCGTCGTTGCGATTCAAAAGGCAAGCCGAACAAACACGAAAGATTTCGGGGATCGGATCGATTCGATTCGATTCGATTCGATTCGATTGTTGGCTTCCGTCTCAATCGTCGATGAAATGAACAGTTCGGTCGTTGCCGTCGTCGTCGTCGTCGTCGTTGTTGGCGTTGTTGGCGTTGTTGGCGTCGTCGTTGTTGTTGTTGTTGTTGTTGCCGTGATTCGTGCTACCGTATGCAAGATTACGGATTGTTCCGGGGTTTCGGTCGAGGTTGCTGTTACGAGTACTGTTACTGTTACGAGTGAGTACTCGTACTCGTACTGTTACTGTTACTGTTACTGTTACGCGAACACTGCAAATTTCAGTACATTACCGTACGTACAGTAATAAATAGGAGTACGAGTACGAACGGAGTACTCGTACTCGTACCGTAATGCGAATTGAGTTGCAAATCCAGTCGAAGCCGAAGTCCAGGTCACCTTCACCGCCCAAGTCGCGGCAGGTCTTGGGTGCCGGGCCGTACGGTACTCGTACTCGTACCGTACGGTACATACTCGTACTTGTGCCGTACGGTACTCGTACCGTACGGTAGATGGATTCGATGGATTGTGGTGGTTGTGGGTTGTGGGTTGTGGTTGTGGTTGTTATCGTTGTTGAGAGAATGGGCCGCTACTCACCATAAAATCCCATGAAAGTGGGGGGGGGGGTATGCAAAGTTTGGTACCCCCTTTCTGCGGATTTATTATTTCATTCTACTCACCCGTACGTACGTACCGTACCATAGTAGGTGACCGGTACAGTAACATTAAAGATTACGTATCGTACGAGTACGAGTACGAGTACTATGAGTAAGATTTACTCGTACTATTACCGGTAGGAGTATTTCGTATGTTCTCTACGGTGTCATACATACTACATACTACATACTCCTACTAGTACGAGTACCGGTACCGTTTTCAAAACTAGGGATTTTATTGGAAATGCCGTACCAAGAAAAACGAGAGGACAAGATACGTACGGTACGGTACGGTACTCGTACGGTACGGTTCGACGATTGCTTTTCGATCTCATTATTTTTACCAGAATCGGGGAGTTGTCAGACTGTCTGACAGACCTGCGCGCGCGCGGTTTTCGAAAGTAGTATATAATAACACAGTTATTTTATACTAAAAATAAATAATAACCCTAGTTATTTTTTTTCAGTCAGCGTAGGTTTTGTACTAGCTTGTACTAGCTCCGCACCTCCGCAGATGATGAAAGTCAAACCCGAACCCGAATTGATTCCCACTCCTGGATATGGAGAACTGAAGATCAAACATAAATTAAGACAGCCCTACCTGCTGCGACTAAACGCGCCGGCCGAGGTAAATCCCATAACTTTTTCGAATTGATTTCTGTTTTTTGATATTCAACTAAACACGACGCGTTCTTCGATACTCAAGTAAATGGGATCCATTTCCACGATCGACCGTTGGTGACGACACGATTGGTTGGAGTGATTTGCAAAACGAAAATAGAAAAAGATTTGCAAAATGAAAATAGAAAGCACGTGATTCTACTACGGACACGCGATATTACTAGATAACAAGTGATTCCACTTCATAATTTCTACTTTTGCAACAAAGAGCTCATAATTTCAAATTTGGAACTAAACTCTGCATCTTTTTTGGCTCTGCTAAACTTGGCTAAGCCAAATAATCTTGGAATCGAATCGACCATGGGATTCATTCTAAACTGATGCTAAGCAAAACAATCTTGGAATCGGATCGACCATGGGATTTGTCTCCAGAATCAACAATCGACTCGGCTCTTCTCTCCAATCAACAATCGACTCGGCTCAGCTCTCCAATCAACAATCGACTCTCCTCCTCTCCAATCAACAATCGACTCTCCTCCTCTCCAATCAACAATCGACTCTCCTCTCCTCCAATCAACAATCGACTCTCCTCTCCTCCTCTCCTCTACGACTCCTCCTCTCCTATCGATCGATCACCTCCTCCTCTCCACCAATCAACAATCGACTCTCCTCTCCTCCTCTCCTCTCCGACTCCTCCTCTCCACCAATCGATCGATCGACTCCTCCTCTCCTCTCCAATCGATCGACTCCTCCTCCTCTCTTCTCCAATTGAATCGGCTCAAACGCTTCGCAACAACGTGTTTGGTGGTGGTGGCGGGGGTGCTGCTGCTGGTGCTCCCCAGCATGTCAATCCGTTGTTGGGGGGGGGGGGTGGGACTATCAAGTCTAAAGGACTTGGCCTTTCGAAGATGGGTGTGGATTGTTGAAAGGGTCCTCTTTGCCTTCATTAAGGTGTCACCTTCTTCCAGTACTGCCTCTAAGGATTCGCCGGCAACAACTCTACTCTTCACATAACCAATAATACACTTGAGTCTGGAGAAATGCTTCTGGTCCGCTGAGTTGTAATGCTGTCTCCATCGACTGCCAATCTTTTCAAGGTCTTCAATACCCCCTTCAGGGAAGCCAGCACCAACAAATTCCCCAAGTCCAAACCACTCATTCCACATCGACGTAACCGACTTGTGGTTACGGAACAATCCTATTGTTGGACGAGTATCCGGCGGGTCCTCGATTGTTGGTTCTGTTGGGGTTGTTGGTGTTGGCGCCATTTGATATGCATGCATGTGCTGCAGGAAGTGGTGAACTTGGGTGTTGACAACACCTTGTTCTTGTCTGAAGCCAGTAACTGAAGCCTTCACCCTCCCAACATCCTTCCAAACATTGTGGACTTCCGAATGAATGTTGTGCAGCCGGTCGCGAACCCCCGGGAGGGCAACATCGAGGCTCCTTTCAATTGAGGTAGTAGCGGCGCCCATTGTTGCTTCGGCAATGACCTTGTCAATGAGTGTTGCTTGATAAGCCTTGAACAGTTCGGTTTGGAAGGCAGGCAAGGAGAAGAGCCGGTTTTTCCTACCTTGGTGTATCAAGATGGCCGCGTCCTGCAGTACCACACATTGTAAATTGAGGAGGAGCTCAAAGAAAGCTCGAGCAGTCGGTTTTGGGACATTATCGATGGTGCTTATTGCCTTGTCAAGGAAGGGGAAGACAAGTCGACGAAGCTCCGGAGGTGGATCGATAGTACTTCTTGGCAAGAAGAACCCCCCTTTATCTTGTGAATGCCCAGCCAATGCCCTCATAGCCTTCAAAGGGAGTTTGGAAGAGTATCGGTCCTCTCTGACATCAAGGTTCCAATTGCCAATCATTTTGATGTATTGGGGATCAACCTCTTGCATCTCACATGCAACGGCACCAGTTCCTCGTCCAAAGTGAACAAAGTGCTTCGAAGCAATACCCAAGGCCTTGCACGCGTCTTTCATTGTATTGGCAAACGCTTGGTCCGTGATTGAGTCTCGATTGTCAGAGTTATTAGTACAATCTGTGAGTAACTTGACGTCGAACCAATTGGCATTACTTGCAAAGTCATAGTGAGCAAGCTCGCGCGTTGAATGGAATCGTGCCATCAAATAGAAGCCCAACGCACCAATCGGGCACATGTTAACGTTTCGATGTCTCATAACGCGTCCATATAAAGTTTTCTGACCGTTGGTTTTGCCTGTTATTATTTGCATAATTAGGATCTGGCAGGCGTGTGTGCCTTCATCATATTTGATAAGATCACACAGATCGGACAGCTCGGATTTGAATAAGGACTCGCCGCGGAGAACCCCTCCATGTGTCATAAGAAAACAGAATCTGTCTCTCAAGGCTGCCACATGATAATTTGGTTTGTAACAATTCTTAAAGAACAAGAAATCCTCTATTCGCTCGATGTTTTGCACATTCATGTATGGTGAAAGGGCATGATCTATCTTCTCATCGAATCTCATTCTTGCGATCTTCTTCTTTCGAACTTGAACAACTCGCAGCAGTTGGGTGACTCTTTCAGATCTGATGTGTTCCTTTGTAAGATTGTTGGCATTTTGACTCCTCTGGTGCCTCAATATTTTGAGAATGGAACACAAGTATTGATTCACAGTGTCATAGCCTACAGGATCATGCTGTTCTATCTCCTCCAGCTCCAACAGCGATTCACGATTGTTACTACTACTATTGGTGTTGTATTTGGCCATTACGGCGCCATAGCCGGTGGGGTCGAATATTTGTGGTGTTCCCACCTCCCTCTTGGGCCTCCGGCCTCTTCTCCTACGGGATCGATATGACTGATAGAAAAGGAAGCCAAACACCTTCTCTTCAGTCACCGTTTGTGGGTAATCCAGGTAGCCGAATATGGTAGTGCAAAACTCGAGGAACTCTGCCCCTTTGCGACCGTAGGCAAGTTGGGTATTAATTGGGACACCATCGAGGTCATCCTGTTGAACATGTCGTGCTGCTCTGGCAAATAGGCCACTTGTGTAGGACATTTTTGTTGCTGGAGACCGAGGGGAGTGTTTTGTTGAGGATGGTGGTGTTATTTTGTGGAAATTGCAAGTGTTTTGGCTGTTTTGTTCTTGTTTTCGTTGCTTCGACGTTTTCGACGTTTTTTGTGTCTTTATGTACTTTTCGTTTTGTTTGTCAGGATTGAAGTGTATGTGTTTGTTGTGTTTGCGTTGGCGTTTGCATTTTGCTGCTGGTCGGGCTGGGGGAAGTGCAAAGTGACACCTTTAATCTGATTGGCTGAGTAATTGCGTCCGGCTTGTTCTTTTGGTCGCAGAGAAGGTTCGTCCATGGCCGAATTTGGTTGAATCTGATTGGTTAGTTTTACTGTAAAGTGGTTATCTTAGAGTGTCAGAGATTTCGACCGTTACGGTTAAATCACGCGCGTTTTGCTAAGAGAGGTGTCGGACATTGCTCTGACATACTAATAATAATCTCTCATTATTAGTACCGGTACCATACGTCGGAAATACCACAAATGTGGTATTTAGCCTGGGACTACTGTGGCACGTAAGTAGAAACCGGTACGCTTAGTGGTACATACCTCTAATGACTATTTCTACTGTTTTTTCTCTGTATATCATGTTGTACCCCTAAAAAAGCATGTGTACCGGTCGAATTTCCATAAGTATTGTTGCATTTTTAGTGGTATAAGACTCCGTGTAACTCTTAGGGAAATACCACATATACCACAAGTACTTTAGATGACTGTTGTTCCTTACTCTGTTTCTTTCTAAGAAATCTCCCCGGAGGTGCTTCAAAAAACTCGCTAAAATTCTTGCTCACTTGAATATCGATCGAATCGAATATCAAATATCAAATATCATCAAATAAAGAAGAACAAGAATACAAGCAACCAAGAGGAACCAACACCCAAACAAACAGCAGCGCAGACGACAATCGTGACTCCCACGACCACCGGCGCTGCAAACCTAGCGCTTATGGAAGCGGATGCTGAGCAGCAAGATGAAGAGCAAGAGCAAACCACCAGAGGAGGACGAGGAGGACGAGGACGAGGAGGACGAGGACGAGGACGGGGACAAGGGGGAAGGGGACGAGGATCGACTGGAGGAACAACAAGAGGACGCGGATCGACTGGAGGAAGAGGACGAGGACGAGGACTAGCAGCTTTGCGTGTCCAAGCAGCAGCCGCGCAAGCAGCAGCCGCGCAAGCAGCAGCCGCACAAGCAGCAGCAGCACACAAATCAGCAACAGCACGAGCAGCAGCCATAGCAGCTGAAACAGCTCGGGTTGGACGGATCCCTGGAGCAGCAGCAGCAGCAACAACAACAACGAGGACGCGATCTACTCCAAGACCCAACCGTATCATGCCAATCACTGAAAACTCAATCAATGCCCCAACCCAGCTAAAGAGATACTACTCTATCTTTTGCAACTTCATGGAGCACAAGGCAGGTCACGAATTCGCTGATGACAAAGTATTTACAATTGAGGAGAAAGCAGCAGTGACACCAGAGGATGTGTACAAATTCATGGCGTTGAAAGCATATGGAGTAGAGAATCCTACTGGCAATGACAATCCAACCTTTGCGAGATCTTCAACTTTGGTGTACTACAAGAAAGCTATCTTCCAATTCATGGTATCCCAATCAGCATGGTGCGAAGCAACTCTCAGGGGGAATCCAACGAAATCGCGGAATGTTAATGACCTTATCAAAGCTGTTAACAAGAAAGAAACTAGAGGCAGTGGAGTGCCAAGCTGCGCTGATCGGGAGTGTACTCCTGAAGAGTTGATGCAAATAGTGGACATGATTTTCACCCGAGGACAGCTGATGGAAAATCTTCGTCACCAGGCAATGCTAAAGTTCCAGCTTCATCTTATTGCTAGAATGGATGACACGGCACATGTGCAGAAGAAGAACTTGCAAAAGAGCCTACGATTCCCACAGTATCTTTGTATCAGATTGAAATGGTGTAAGAATGTTCAAGATGAAAGGAACTGTCCTCAGCAGCTACTAATTGGATCAATGAATTCAAAGTATTGTGTTTTGGTTGGGCTGGCTGTGTTCCTAGAAAAATGGCTTGCTTCGGGGGAAGGCATTACCAGTCAGTGGCTATTCAGTGATGGCACAACAAATGCTAATGATACAGAAGATTTGCAGGCTGAGGAAGCGTGCCACCAGAAACACGCATATGCAGATGCAGTGTCAGCCTGTATTAAGAGTTCTGTGTTTGAACGTGAAGGACCAGGTAAATTAGGAACACACTCTATTCGAAAGTATGGTACCAGCAAAGCCCGAATGTCAGGGGCCAGATATGAGGATGTAGATTGTCGCGCAAGATGGAAGAATCCCAATATGCAAGGGAGATACACAGCAGTTCAATTGGATTGGCCTGATATCACGGCAGCTGTGAAGCTTTGTGGGGGAGGCCCCTGTATTTACAAAGCAGTGGAGGGCAGTGGTGTGACAAACGATTGGCTAGGGAGTGATGTTGTGCCAGCAATCAAGGCCCAGTTTGGTCCTGGAGTTGCTAGGGTTCTTGGGCTGGCATTGCTGTGGGCAACGTTTGATGCGCATGCAGCAGATTTGGTGTCTCCGGATATCAGACACCAAGTCACAGCAAAGTACATCCAACTTGAAGCTGGGCTTGAGGATGGGGTGAATCCAGTAAAGAAGGTGATGATCTTTGCATCAGAGCATGGAGGGTGTGTTAGCCTTGATGAGATAGAGGATAACATGGATGATTTGATGACGCGCTCCGGACAGCAGTGGAGAAACAGTATCTATGCCAAGCTGTCCTCTAATCAGGTAGAACTTGGGGAGCTAAGGAACTTTGTCATCACTAACATGGCTCAGCTGAGCCGGCAGAATAGAACAATCGAAAGGCTTATTTGGCACCTAGCTGCAGCTCCAGCGCGTCGAGTTGGAGGGGTAGTAACCCTTGGCGGTCAGCCAACTCGGCTCGGTACTCCCCGTGTGCAGCCCCCAGCATTGCTTGGAGACTGCCCAAGGTCCCTTGCTGTGCTCTGGGATGAGTATGTGAATGGAATAGGAGGGAGGAAGCCTGCAAGGGAGTTTAGCCGGCATGAGCGCGGCGTCAATAGATACAAGTACACACGGCGACTTGTTGTTTGGAGGGTGATTCAAAAGCTCTTGGATCGGGGGCTCAATCTTGCAACAGCAATCAGTTGGATTCACTCTGTGTATGGCAATGTATCAGTGACTCAGATCATCAACAAGCTTCGAAAGGATGAAGGTCGTGGAGGGAACAACAGGCTGTATTGGTAGGCGTTGGTGGTGTTGTTGGCGGCAGCGTTTGGTTTATTGTTGTGTGTTGGTGTGTGATGGCGTCGTTGATCTTGCTGGAGAGCAAACCCCCCTTCTTGTTGTTGCTAGGGGGGATATTCCTATTCCCTGTAGATTTTAGTGCAGTGTAACACGTTGGTTGGCACCTAAGTCCAATTGTAATGAAGCTCGCCCTGCTTGCTCTTCTTTGTATCGATCCATTGTCATCTCCTCTGTTTGTATCCGTTGTATCTTCGATAGAAGTAGCCGTTCGATTGCCATTCCATTGCCATTCCAAGTCAAAAAATCAGTAGAGGAATATGATGGTGTTCGAATGTGGTAGTATTTGTACATGTCTACCCTCATCTTCCCTTCTATTGGAGGGGAAACAGATGGGTCGGAGAAGGGTCGTCGACGTCGTCGATTTTTTGTCTCGTCGTCTCGTGTTATTTGCAGTAGAATTGCCGTTCGAATACCCTTCCGGATCGAAAACCAAGTAGCGGAATGTGTAGGTATTTGAGTTGGTGTCATTTTGTACTATTTGTATGGTGGCGGACCTTCATAGTCTGTTCTATGGAAGGAGAAACGGAAGGGTCGTTGGAGGGTTGCGAAAATGGAAATTAATGAACAAGAACGACATTGGTGATTTTGATGATCGGACTTCCCGTAATTTTTTTTTGTCTTAGTGAGTTTTTCGGTGTGTTTTCAGGGTCTTTTGTCTTGTTCTTTTTTTGAAGGGAGCTTCAGTGTGCGGAGCACACATATGTTTATTTACTGTAGACTTGTACATGGTTTTGGTACTGGGTATTTATTGTGGTATTTTTATCTTGTACACTCACCGTAGTTCTGTTATTATTATTATTATGAGTTGTTGCTTGTCAAGTATGAACTATCATTATCAGTACGAATTGGTATTTTGTAGTGATTCATCGTGGTTCTTCTTCTAATTATTATTTTTTGTGCTGGATCGTGACCGAAGACGAAGTATACCGCACAGCTTTCATGCGGCATACCGTACAGAATATAGAAACCATTCAAATTTATCATACGAAGTAATAGTATTCCAACCTGTACCATATTCTACCGATTGGGGCTCTACAATTCCTCTTCGAACGCTACCACCCATGGTTCTCGTTGTCGCCGCTTTTGTATAGTACAGTACAGTAACACTCCGCGAATTCACTCCATTCCATTCGAATCTAATCTAATCTAATCGAATCCAATCGATGAGTCTAATCTAATCTAATCTAATCTAATCGATGAGTCGAATCGATGAGTCGAATCAAACCAAACCAAACCAAACGAAACCAAACCAAATCCAGCACTGTCCTACCATACTGCACGTTCGATCGACTCGGCATCCTGTTTCGTGGCGCTATACCGTACCGTACCGTACTCGTACTGTTCCCAGAGCGGGATTGCACGGTGGCGGACAACGGGGTACGTGGGTAGTAGTACCGTGCGTGGATACGTGGACAACGAGCAATGGTCTCCGGGAACGGTACGACAGTCGGTTCCCGGTGCGGGTCCCGGCTGTAGCCCCCCCCCTCCCTCCCCCCCCATCGTCAACGACACCGACGAGCACCGGTTTGCGGACGTCGGCGAAGAGGAGGAGGAGGACGACCACTCCAACTTTTAGCAGTGGTTCGGATGGTGCAAACTAGTACACTTCATTGCCGCGTTGGTATCTCGCAGTCTCTTCAAATTAGAATCCGAATCCGAACCCACACTGCTTGCTGGTTTGGTTTGGTTTGGTTTGGTTTGATGCGATGTGTTTGTGTGTGTTTGTGTGTGTGTGTATGCGTTTTTGGTTAGAGCCTGGACCGGAGGGTTTCATCGCCGATAGCACCCGGACGTAGCGGCGGGGTTCCCGGCGGCCGCAGCTGCAGTCGCACGAGCGCCTCGGTGTGCTTTGCCACGAGCCTCGCCAACCAAAAGCAGGCATCCGAATAAAAGTAGTAATCATAATAATAAGACGCACGAGAACCGTGTTGCTCGTTCTCGTTCCCGCTCTCGCTCCCGTTCACGCTCTTCTCGGCGGTGATCACGATCCTTGCGCGGGCCCTGGCGACCACCACCAGGGTCCGTGGATGGCGCAAGCATTCCTTCACGAGCAGCAGTCCTCCTCCTCTGTTTCCCACGCCGAGCAGCGGATGGTCGTCGCCATTATCGTCGCCGTTGTCGTTGTCGTCATCGTCGCCATACCCATACCCTACTACCAGCAGGGGGGTGGCTGCCGGGCACGCTTCGCGCAGAAGCGTGGGGGTCCCGGGCGGGGGATCCACGCAGACGATCCCAAGGCAGGACGACGGTGGTGGTGGTGGTGGTGGTGATGGTGGCTGTTGTTGTTGTTGTTGTTGTTGTTGCTGCTGCTGCTGCTGCGGATTGCGATCGCGATTGTGATCCTTTTGCTTTCGAACAGCGATCTCCCGCTGCAGCAGCGTGGTTTCCAGGCCGCGAATCGCAGAGCCCAGTGTCACATACACCTGTTGTGGCCTCTGTGTGCTGCCGGTTTCCGATACCGAACGCGATGCATTTGCGGCAATCAGATCGTCCCTGAAACCACCATGTGTTTCGCAAACAAGCAAGCAAGCAACGATACCGAGAGGAATGCACAGACGGGGGCGTCATTGTGAGTGTGAGCGTGAGTGTGTGAATGTGAATGTGTGTGTGTGTGTGCGTGAATTTTTTCTTTCAAAAACAGTCCCGCAATGCCGTTCAACACAAAACAACGACGTGGGACCAGCACCTACGGTACTGTTGTATTCTAATTGTCCATATGATCGGCGGTCTGGTTTGTGCCTGTCCTCGATCCCGGTTTGCATGCATCAAAACTTAGCACTGCAGTACAATACTCACCGTATCGAGTGCGAGCGGACCACAACAACTTTCAACCGAAACTCGTTTCCGCTTCCATCGTCGGGCACAAGAAAGAGCTTCGACACAAGATCGCCCAGGATGCCAGCAATACTATTGCTACTTCTATTGCTATTGCTATTGCTTCCACTATTGCTACTGCTGCTGCTATAGGAACCCCCGTGTTCGTGTTCGGTGTCCACGACCAGGACGACCTGGATCGTCGTGATCGAGCGCGCCGCGGTGCTGCTGGCATCTCTTTCGTTCAGCGCTCGGAGTCGTTCGGCCTTGCGAAGAATGGCGTCGGCAAAGAGAGGCCGTTGTCCTTGTTCTCCTCCCTTGTGTTTTGCATTCGCATTCGCATTCGCATTCGCATTCCCATTCACACCACGGCGGTTTCCGTTGTAAAAGAGGTGGTTGGTGTTGCAAACGACGGGTGACAAGAACGAACACAGGCGCCGATGGAATTCGGTATCTTGTCCGTAGACCGGCATGGCGTGCTCGGCGTGGCGATCGCTCCAAACGTTCCTTCTTCACTGCTATCCTCGATAGAAAGGGATAGTTGTAAGTTCTATACCAGTTTTGTAGAATTTGATGGAGGGTGAATTGAGAGCCTTGGTCCGTTACGAGGATTGCTTTGTTTGTCCTTTGATGGGTTTGTTCACCATGGCGTGTTGTTGATGGAATGGAGGATTCTGTGAGTGCATTGTTTGGTCGTCTTCACGAGAAGATACCGGCATGAGTTTTGGCACGAGTACAAATTGATGTAGCGAACCGAATGGGTGATTCCCGAAATAGTCTGGGTAGGGGCCCAGATTTTTGTATTTCGGGAATGAAAATGACCATACCCAGATTTTGGCGGGCCAGTGTGCAAAGTCTCTTTTTTGGAATAAGGAATCCTTCACTCGGACTATGGTAATGGCCAAATTTGTCCACTTCATACGATTAGAAATTGCAAATTGTTGTCTTGATACGATTAAAAATCTGGGTTGTTCTTTAAATGTTCTTGAAATTTTTAGCGACTTCTTTCAGTGGGTTCAGCTTCTTTCGGCGACTCAACCGATGCACCGATACACAATATTTGTCAATCGGTTGACCATGTCTCTTGAGTTGCTTGTTTGTTTGTATCTTTTGGAAGATGACGTCGATGATGATGATGATGCGTTGGAAGAAAGGCGTCGAAGAGATAGGAGAACACCAAGGATAGCCCTTCGGCGCCATACCGAGTCCCCCTTTCTTTATCTATTCCAGTCAGGTAACAACCAGGCTCTTCTGAACTGCTGTGGTGTCGACCACAAGGTCTTTCACGATCTCCTACGCATGTTTCAACCAGTATTTGATGCATACACCATCGACAAAAACACGGGATGCGTTCGAAAGCGGAAGGTCAATGTGAATGGAGTATGGAGTGGAAGAAAGCGTGAGGCAAACGCAACTTGCTGTCTTGGTCTAGTACTTCATTGGTTTAGAACACGAGGATCGGTTGCAAGATCTGTGTCTATGGCATTTGGACTCACCTCTACTGTTATGTACAAATGGTTGAAGTTCTCCAGAAAGGTTCTCTTGTTTGTATTGCAGAAGCATCCAAAGGCAATGGTTAAAGCCCCAACAGAAGAAGAAGTCGAGGAATACATTGCTGCCATTGGCGCCAAATACCCAAGACTTCAACAACAACGAGTCTGGGCCGCTGCAGATGGACTCAAAGTCAAAATTCAGCATTCGGCGGATTGGATGGTTCAGAGTTACTTTTACAACAGTTGGGTCAGCGACACTTATGTCAACAGTGTCTTTGTCTTTGCGCCGGATGGTAGAATCCGCATTTGCAACTTCAACTGCCCTGGTTGCTGGCATGACAGCACAATCGCCGATCATGGTGTTTACGATAAAATAGAAGAACTGTTCGTTAAGTTCCTCGCAATGGTTTGCGTCGACTCTGCATTTAGGGTTGCCACCGGGAGACTTCACTGCCTTGTGCAAAGTTCTCAGAATGATCCGGATACCGCAGAGGCTATTCTATTGAACAGAGAAGCAACATCCCTTCGCCAGTTGGCAGAGTGGGGAATGCGTATGATCCAGGGACAGTTTCCAGGATTGAAAGACAAGCTCCTATTGGAGGAATTTGGAGATCGGAAGGTCACAATGAACCTGGTGATTCTTCTGTACAATTACCAAACAAGTACCATTGGTCACAATCAGATCCTAAATGTTTTCATGCACAAGAAGGACGGATACTTCTCTTATGCTGACAATCTACCGGAAGATGCCACCGGCATCTTCGAATACTAGTGAGGCGTTGAGCCGGTGCTCGGTAGCCGTTTGATTCTTTGTTGTGGTTTGATGTTCGCATTTCGCTTTGAGTGATCGAGTAGATTGTTGTTCTTGTTGAGTTACACCATGGTCGATTCCGTCTGTAGTAGATTGTTCTTGTCGGTAGTAGATTGTTGTTCTTGTTGAGTGGTACCATGGTCGATTTCGTCGGTAGTAGTAGATCAAGATTAGTAGCTTATATTTGGACATAGCTTTCGCTGTTGCAAAGTTCGTGAATTATGAGCTTAAGCTTAGAGCTTCTTCTAGTACTAGTAGCTGGAAGGATAGCTGCAAGAATATGAGTAGACACGAGTAGATTACGTGAAGTAGTTTCGATCTGGATGGAGTAGTTTTGCTTTTGGTGTTCGGGTTCAGGTTCGTAAAAACTGCACGACTCCTCAAGAGAGGTTCAACTCCTTGAGAGGGGTTCAACACAGCGCCGGACGGGTTAATCCCATCAGTTCTTCCATACATTGAAATGGGAATCGAAATGGGAATCGACGGGGGAATCGTTGACTCCTATCGATTTGATTCCGACTGATTTGAGACTTTCATGTACTGCCAACTTCACAATTGTATGAGATATTACTAGTAGTTGCTAGTAGTTGCTAGTGATTCATTCTTTTTACTAGTAATTCATTATTTCATTTTCTTGACAAGTTGCAAAGCTCATAATTTGATTTCTTCCAAAGCCAAAAGCAAATTCCAAAGCCAAAAGCAAATTCCAAAGCCAAAAGCAACATCATGGTGGTAGCTTCCAAACAAGAACAAAGAATTCTTAAGGCTCTTAAAGCCAAAGTTGAACGACAAAACGAACAACGACTCACACGACAAATTGTTCAACATGAACGACAGATTGCTACATACAAACAACTGATTGTTAAACACGAGCAACAGATTGATAAAAACCGGCAACAGATTCGACAGGATCTTCTTCGCCGGACTCTCGAAGCCCGAACCAATCAATCAGTCTTTCATTCCTCGGATTCCGATTCGTTGGATTCCGATTCGGATTTATTTGATTCTGATTCCGACTCCGACATTGCCATTAAACAAGAAGCAAATCCTTAAGTGGAATTGCCGGCTTGGGGGGAATCTTCAGCTTCATCTTCAGAATTGGAAAGTTTTCGTACGAATAAGGAGGCAACGTCAACAATGGCAGACTTGAACGATTCCATCATGGCCTGCCGTTCTTCCCTATCAAGCCGAGATTGCTCTCTCCTTTGTTCCCTCTCAAGCTCGGAGTTCTCTCTCAAGAAAGCAAGGATCTCTTGGCCGTTGACTTTGGAGCTTTTGTACTGTCTCTTCGTGGCTCCTGCGGTGGAGGAAGAAGAGGAGCGCGAGCGCGAGCGTGTAAGCTGGTGGGGTACTGCTGGGGAAGGTGGTACGTGCACGAATGCAATCCCTGGGACCTCGTTTTCGTTTGCAGTTGCTTCTTGTTGTTCGGAAGGCTGACGTAGTGGTGGTGGTTGGATTGGTTGGGTCGGTTGGGTTGGCTGGGTTGGCTGGGTTGGTTGGGTTGGCTGGGTTGGCTGGGTCGGTTGGGTTGGCTGGGTTGGCTGGGTCGGTTGAGTTGGCTTGGTCGGTTGAGTTGGCTGGGTTGATTCCGTTACTTGCGAAGGTTGACAGAGTGGGATTGGAGGAAGAAGAATGTCATCGTCAGAGTCATCATCCTCACTACCACTAGTACTCATGTTGTCGTTGTTATTGATGTATCCTTCTTGCATATCAAACTCCTCTTCTCCATCACAAATATCAGCCTTATCATGAATCAACTGCCTGATCTTCTTTGCCAACTTCACCTCCTCGGGGCAATTTGGATCGCCGGTTGGCATTTGTTTCCGGTAAAGGTTCGTGTATTTCCTACGGAGGTTGGGAACAGCTCTGTCAGTTTCAGGGAAGTTGTTTTTATGGATTTGGGCAACTTGATCCCATTCCTCGGGACCAATGGGAAGGATGGATCTAATGGTGTGTAGCAATTCGATGAGTTCAGTTTTGCTGTAGTTGGTCACACCCGACCTGCGTCCAGCCCGTGCTCTAGTATTGGCGTTGGGTGCCATCGCTGATGATGATACGATATAAAAATTATGTACGGAGTTGAATATGTATCTCCTCCATCATCGTCGTCACATAGCAAGAACACCAGCAGATAAAAAGAAGAGCAATATTAAATATATGATTTGATGGAAAAATTTTGTCGTGTATCAGCAGCAGCAGCCAAAATTGGCGATCCGTTGAATCCGTTGGATGTGTGACTTGTCTGTTGGGTGAGTATAAGGGAATGAAATTTTCTTCAGTCCGGAATTCCATGCCGGTTTTCAAGCAAATCTGGGTAGGGACCCAGATACCGGTCGACGTGAGCTCACGTCGACCGGTATCTGGGTCAAAATGGTACTGAATTAAATCTGGGCCCGGGCCCAGATTGAATCTGGGCCCCTACCCAGACTATTTCGGGAATCACCCAATGTAAGGAATGGTAGTGCCACGTGGAACGTACGACTCATGTACGAACCAAAGAACACCCTTGAGTATGCAAGATCTCACTGTATCACCAACATAGGTACGGTACGCGACGATACTCAGAATCGCTCACTACAAGCAGCAATTTCACTGTAAGCAGCAACAAGCCGGTAAAGGTTCCCTCCAGCAAGAACCAAGCCTACAGCTCACTCTTTTTGCTCCTAAAACGATTAGTAGTAGAATAAGTAAAAGGCTTATACGTCCAGGTCCAATAGTCTTCCCTATTGTACCCGTACAAGCCTATCTTGGTTCGATAGTCATCTATCGTACTGCTTCTTCCTCCCAACGCGAGGATCACCGGAAGGCCCGATGTGCCTCCCTAACCCGTGAGCACCGGCTCGAGGACGCTAGCTTGGTCTAGTGCGTGTCTACGGAGAGTATTGGAGACGCCACCCCCCCCCCCCCTCCACTTCAACACGCGGCCAACGACAACACGACAATGAGTTACAGAGAGTTCTTCCAAGGGCCTGGCCCCTTTGGAGAGGCCCTTGCTAGGCGAGACATCTACCAAGCCATCTACACCCTCTTCACGGAGGCTGAAGGGGCGCAACTCCTCCCCCTCCTTCTGGATATCTTCGATGCACAAGCCATTGGAGGCCTAGGTATCTTCCAGGAAGATGCAGCTGGGGTGGACCGGCTCCGGGTCATCCATGGCCTCCGCCGGTATCCAGGCACCATCACTCAACCCTCAGTCAACCGGGGGAGCTCCTTTGGCTACATCAACGACTTAGTAGGCCAGGAAGGTGAGCTGGTGCAGGTGGATGCCACCCTGCTGTCCAGGGCCGCCGCCAGCAGAGTGTATCTCATGGCCCATCACAAGGCTGCAATAGCCCAAAACCCCGGAGCAAGATTACATCCCCCCTATCCCAGCGGGGATAGCCCACACAGAAATGCTCCAAGCTCACAAGGTGTGCTTCCTCCCTTTTGAACTAGTCCCGCTGGTGTTATGTCGGGGCCTCACACCCAAACAGGCTTTCCAAGTCCTTCACCCTCACATCCTCCAACAAGGACTGGTGGAGGTCTGCAAGCCCCTTCTGGACACACTACGAGCAGTTGGCACACAGCCTACCACCCTACTTGGAACCATCCGGCTCTTAGAACCCGGCCCTTCCTTTCGGGCGGAGGCCCATCTCCGGGCCTACATGAAGAAGAATGTCCTCCTACGAGACCTACCCGGCCTGGGTTCCACACCGACTGACCCTACACTCACAGCAGCCTTTGCTGCACCCACAGACAATCAACTTCGGCTGACCGAGAACCTGGACCAATGGAAACAAGAATCCTCCAAGCTTCACACCGTCAGGGAAGTCTGGGGGCCCCTTTACACGGAAAGACTCCTACTCCTCTGTGGCAAAACATCTGAAGCGGATCTACCCCCCATCTACTCAGCCTGGGCCAAGAAGAGCAGACACAAAAAAACCCACATGATTCTCCAAAGCCAAGTAGACACGGATGCCTACAACCTTGGCATCCAAGCGCCCCTCATCACCACCATGGTCCTCAAGAGATTCCAAGACTGCAATTTCTATGGAACCAACCCCTTCGATGTCGCGGATGGAATCCTCCCCCTAGCATTCACACCTCCCGGAGGATCAGCAGCCACCCTGAAAAGGGAACATGAGGAGGCGGCCAATGTGGCCGCCTATGATACCATGATCTCCACCCAAGGCAATTCCCTCTCCCTCAAGGACTCCCTGGAATTGCAAAAGACCAAAGCCTACATCCCCCTCAACTGGACAGAGGCTACCACCCAGCTTAAGAGCTACCTTGCAGTCCTAGCCACCCTCTTAGGCGCCACACATGATGTGGTCAAGGGTTACCAACGGGGTCTCTCCAGGCTAGAGTGGCAACAGATGCCCCTCCGCCGCGCAATAGCAGATGAAGTGGGGGAACGCATCACCCCGGCCATTGTGGTGTACTACTTCCAGGTCAGAGTGAGGGGTTGGCTAGAAGAGCAATGGGAGTCCGACACCACACTCCCTTCCCCCGACTTTGGGGAAGACATCCACCGGTTCAGAATGACTCAGAATCTCAACTGGCTCCCAAACGTGTCCAATGTCGATGCCTTGAGAGCCCTCCAGCAGCCCAACCTGCCACAGAAGGGACCCTCCGGCAGCCCTCCATCCCCCCCCCCCCCCCCCGGGGGGGGGGGGGGGGGGGGGGGCGACAAGCGTCTCTCCAACAACGAGGACCAGAGACTCAATCCCACCAGAGATCCCAGACTCTCTGACCAATCCAATCCCATCACTGCTAAAATAAAAAACAAAGCAATGAGATTGGTCATCTCTTCCATGAAAGCCAAGGGCAAACCACCTCTCAAACGCCCCAATGGCAAAGAACGCTGCCATTCCTGGCACATCAGAGGCCGCTGCTTCACCGGCTGCCGCCACATTCATGACCATGTCGACATCACGCCAGCAGAGCAGGAACTACTCTGGGAATGGTGCCAAGAGGCCTATGCTGCCTGAAGACCTGGCAAGCGCCACTCACTCGGCGCTGCGCCCCTCACTCTAATTGCCACGGGGGCCACGCCCCCCCCCCCCCCATTACCCACCCCCCGAGCCGGCTCCAAGCGCCACTCCAGCCTTCCCCACAACCCCATTCTCCACTACACCAGAGCCGACTCCAACCACCACTACCCGGGAGCAGACTCCCCATCCCACAACGGTTAGGTCCGCCCCTCCCACAAGATTTAGGTAAGCCCCCCCACACGCGTTCTCCCTCGTCCCCTGTATGACCCCACCCTCGTTCTGGCAACACCACCCTGCGCCGCACGGGTTCCTCCTCCACCCAGCGTTGTGCTGGGATCTCCTGTACCGGCACGACCATGCGCCGCACAGGTTCCTCCTCCACCCAGCGCCGTGCTGGGATCTCCTCCACCCAGCTCCAGGTTGGGATCTCCACCTCCTCCACCCAGCGCCAAGCCAGGCTCACCTCCACCCATCGACTTGCTGGGACCCCCTCCGACGGCCCGCGGCTCGCTGGCCGCTCCCCCCAGCACCAAGCTGGGCCCTCCACCGCCCAGCGACTCGCTGGCCTTTCCACCCTGCCCGGTGTTGGGCTCTCCATCCCCCAGCGCCGGGCGGGGACATACCCCCTCTCCTCCCAGCGACGCGCTGGGACCTCCCACCTCTCCTCCCAGCGCCGTGCTGGGACCTCCCACCTCTCCTCCCAGCGCCGTGCTGGGACCTCCCACCTCTCCTCCCAGCAACGCGCTGGCCGCTCCTTGTAGCTACCCCAGGGACCGGCTAGACGAGCACATCACCCGGGCTATCTCAGTGTACCACAACAGCGCTAGTTGGGGGTACTTCATCCGGACCATCCGGGGACAAGGTGACATCCACCCAGATGTGGGTACGCTCCCCCATCCAGCCAGTCACCTTTTAGCCCACTTCAAGCAAGAGGGCACCCCTGCCTCCTTGACCGGCCCCCCTTGGACCCCCGCCAGGATTGCTGCTGCCCTCCACCGGGGGCCTCATCAATCCTCCAGCCTGGACATCGACTTCCTTAGGGAGGAATATGCCGACATGATGGACAAGCAGCAATGGACTGTCCTCCCAGCCAGCCTCATCCAAGCCCTCGCCAACCTAAGGCTGAGTCCCCTTGGGCTAGTCCCACAGAGGGGGCGCAGACCCCGCATGATCTCTGACTACACATATTCGGAGGTCAACCAACACACCATCCCCCTAGCCCCAGCAGAAGGCCATGCAATTTGGCCGGACCCTCCCCCGCCTCCTCAGCAAGCTGCACCATGCCAACAACAGGTTTGGTCCAGTGTACATGTCGAAGATTGACCTCGCTGATGGGTTCTACCGGGATCAGCTGAACCCAGCGGACACCATGAAACTAGGCGTGCTGTTCCCTGCCAGAAAGGGCGAACCTCCCCTCATTGGCATCCCCCTCACCAACCCCATGGGGTGGACATCTAGCCCACCCAACTTCTGTGCTTTCACTGAAACCATTGCCGACCTGGCCAATGCCACTCTCTCCACCGGCCTCTCGCAAGCCAAACGCCAACCGCATCGCCTCGATGCACGCTCTGAACACGTCCCAGCGAACACCCTCTTCCAACCGGCCCCACGCCCTCCGGCGGCCACCCAAAGCACCAACCCCCGCAAGAAGCCCATTCGTTACTGGGATGTCTATGTGGATGACTTCTGTGGACTTGCTCAAGGCAACCAATGGACCAGACAAGCCGTCAAGCGAGTGCTCTTCCAATCCCTCGACAAAGTCTTCAGGCCCCTGGATGCCACCGACACCCCCTTCCGACAGGAACCAGTTTCCCTCAAGAAAATGCTCCAAGGAGACGCCACTTGGACCACCAAGAAAGTCATCCTTGGCTGGCTCATCGATTCCATCAACAAAACCCTCACCCTCCCCCCTCATCGAGTGGCCCGTCTACAGGAGATCTTGCATTCCATCACTCCCAACCAACGCCATGTCCCCCTCCAACAATGGCACCAAGTGCTGGGCGAACTCCGATCGATGGCAATTGCCATCCCTGGCTCCATGGGCCTCTTCTCCATCCTCCAAGAAGCCTTGCGACACCAAGACCCGGGCCAGCAGCGCATCCGGCTCACCAAGCAGGTCCACCGCTTCCTGCGAGACTTCCAATGGCTAGCCACTGATCTATCCAACAGGCCTACTTCTATTGCAGAACTCGTGCCAGACTCCTTCCCTGCCACCTTGGGCGCCTGTGATGCCTCTGGGGCGGGTATGGGGGGCATTCATTTTGTGCCCCTTCCTGATGGCCAGATAATCATGTGGCGACATGCCTTCCCCAAGTGGATCTCCTCCCAATTAGTCACTTTTGACACCCCCAATGGCACCATCACCAACAGTGACCTTGAACTTGCTGGCTCCATTGCCCACAATGACATCCTGGCCCAGGCTGCCTGCGTCCAATCCCGCACCACTCACAACTGCTATGACAACACAGCAGCTGTCTACTGGCAAAAAGAAAGGCGCCACCACTACCACAGGGCCTGCGGCTTACCTCCTTCGAATTCAGTCCCTACACCAGAGAGTCCACCAATATGTACCCCTTAGGGATTACATCCCGGGCCCTGCCAATCACCTGGCTGACCTCCTCTCTCGCTCTGACCTCTCTGACACTGCCCTTCTCCATCATTTCAACACCACCTACCCCCAGGACTTGCCCTGGCTCTTATGTCCCCTGAAGCCTCCGATGCATTCTGGTCTGACCTTAGCTCTATCCAGGAGACCATGCGCGCTTCAGTCACTGAACTCTATGCCCGCAGAAAGGATGCCCATTGGAATCAATGGGTTCAATTCTGTTTGTCTCAAGGCTTTGAACCAACCCTCCACTCTGTTACAGATCCAATCCCCATCCTCCAAGTCTTTGCACAGCGCCTCCGTGATGGCAGGCTCTCATATAGCCGCAAGCCCATCAGATCTCGCACAGTATCGGACACCCTCAGGTCAGTGGGCCAGACGCTGGCCCACTTGGGGTCCAAAGACCCCCGAACCAACTCAACCAGCGGTCTTGACTTCCGGCTAACGGCCCAATTCAATGCCTATGCAAAATTGACCCAGCCCCTTGCCGGGTCAAACCAGTCCCAATCACCCTTGTCATGCATGCACTCCGCTTTGCATACCATGACTACCCTTCCCCTTCCAGGCAGGCTATTGCCAACATGATCTGCATAGCCTTCTTCTTCTGCCTCAGACCTGGTGAGTACACCGGTACTACCAGGGATGACCAAGCCTTCCACCTCCAGGAGGTCTCCTTCTACCTTGGCTCCAAATTTGTCCACCATGATGGCCCTGAACATGAGCTCCTGGCTGCTACCTCTGTTACCCTCACCTTCACCACACAGAAGAATGGGGACAAGGGGGAAGTAGTCGCTCATGCCAGGAGTGGCGACCCACTCTGCTGCCCTGTGGCAGCGTGCGCGCGCCAAGTCCTTCACCTCAGGCGCTGCTGCCCTCACAGCAGCTCTCCCTTCAGCCCATCCCTCAAGCTGGCCAGTTACTTTGACAATGGGGTCCTCACCCTGGTTCGAGCAGCAACGGTCACTTCCTCCATGAAAGTCTATGCCCAGACCCTCTACCATACCACAGGCATCTCCCCTGCAGCAATCTTGGCTTGCTCCCTTCGAGCGGGGGGCGCCATGGCCCTCCTACAGGGCAAATGCGACTCTAATGTCATAAAGCTCCTCATGAGATGGCACAGTGATTGCATGATGAGGTACCTCCATCAACAGTCCCTCCCCATCTTCAAGAATCTTGCCTCTGTAATGTTCAACAATGGAACATACTCCTTCCTGCCTGAGGAATGGGTGCCGGCTGCGGCCCCCACTCCTCCTAGCGGCTCTCTCTAACCTCCCTACTCGGGAATCCATGATCCACCCGAGCAGCTCCTCCCAACCTCGCTGTCCTCCCCAAGACCCCTCCAGATTCATCTCCCGCCAGCTCCCACCCTGTGGCCTATGGCCTACTGGCAGAAAAGGGCTTAACAGCCAAAGCTGTGCGCCGGTGTGTGGGCAAAGCAACACGGGACCGGACCAGCCTGCAAAAACTAGCCACAGGCTGGCACTTCCCGAATCCCCCTCTAGCATTGCTTAACCCACCAACACACCTATGAACTAAAAACACTGCACATCCAGTACTACAAGTAGGTAGGCTACTGAGGCTATCACAAACGTAGGAACATAGTGAGTGATAGCTAACATTATGATACGTATCTACCGTATGTTTCATTCGTACGTATTTTCGGTACAGGAAAGAGTGATTGATTCATCCGAATGGATCGAGTTTGGTCATTGGGTCATTCCCGAAAACACAGAATATGTGTGTCATAATTGCACACATGTGTGGCATCGATGTGTGTCGTATGCCTCTAGAAAAAGGTACTAAAATAAGGTTTATGTATTGGTTAAAAACTAAGATTGTGAGCTAGCTTTGTCAACTACTCCGAGGAGCCGTTGCGGCCAGCTTATAACAGTAAACAGGCGTTGAATCAGAATTCAATGTACATTGCACATAGAGATGCACATGGAGAATTTGGATATGTTCTTCATCCAGTGTTCAATATTGAAGACCGGCTTGCGTGGCATTGCGTTTCAGATTTTCTTGAATCGTGGGTAATTTCAATCGTGAGCGTTGGAATACCACACTCGTCTCCTTCTTGTAAAAGGTCGATTGGTGGCACAGAATTTTGTTAGTCGTGTGCAACCAGTATTCCTTAGATAAGATTTTTTTAATTGGTGTGATACGGTTTCAGATTTCGGATGTTCATACGTTGGATAACGTGATTTCTTAAGAGAAAGGAAACTGTACCGTTGGTGTGGATTTGCTGGATGGTATACGGGCCTTTGCTTCTTGCATTAAAAGCTCCAGGAATTTGCTTTTCATTTTTCACCATAATTTGGTCTCCTACACGGTAATCATGAATCTTCCTGTGGCTGTTCTCTTTCATAGCATTCTTGTCGATTTGAACCTGGCATTTGTTTCTGACCATGGCCAAGTCTGTAATTACAGGAATTGGTAGGAACATGTCTCTGTGGAATACAAGGGCTCCGGGCGTCATTCCGAAGGTCTTGTTGATGGTTGATCTAACTGCAAACTGAGCGGAAGCAAAAACGGTATCGATGATGTCAGTGGCTTCCTGAAGAGTCTATGGAGGATTGGTATTGAGCTCGGTTCTCATTGCAGACTTCATTGTGTCGTGGACTCTTTCAAGTACGGCGTTGGATTGTGGGTTCCGAACTGAGCAGACCTTGGCTTTGATTCCTAGGTTGGCAAGGTGGAGTTGGAAGTCATTGCTCATGAAGTTGGTTCCTTGGTCGATGATACAATTTACTGGTTTGGGATATCTGGAGAGCCAGCCATTGTCGAGGGCATGGACTGCCATGAGGCCGGTTGGGTTTACTTGTGGGGCTCAAATGATTTCAAGGAGATTGGTGCACATGTCCATGATGGTAAAGCCATTGAAGGAGACTGTTCCATGGCCAGGGATCTTGATTTTCCAGGGGCCTACTCCGTCGATTGCAATGGTGTCCCAAGGAACGTATTGGTGTTCTTTGGTAGGGAGTTGTCCATGGCTTTGGTGGCTATTCTTGTATCGTTGGCACGTGTCACAAGTTTTGCAGAAGGAGTTGATTTGGTCCTTCAAGTTTGGGGCGTATACAAATTGGTTAATGGTTTGATACAATCTTTCTGCGCCGGCATGGCCAA
The DNA here is from genome assembly GCA_037355745.1 of Pseudo-nitzschia multiseries. Lineage (NCBI taxonomy): Eukaryota > Bacillariophyta > Bacillariophyceae > Bacillariales > Bacillariaceae > Pseudo-nitzschia > Pseudo-nitzschia multiseries. Next base: position 2,120,640 of record CM074788.1, read on the forward strand.
GCACGTGGTGGTAGTATTTGATTGTGGCTTGCACTCGGTTTGGAGGGAGTACAATTTTCTGTCGACCGTTGGAGTCTACAACTTTCAAGTCGGTGCCATTGAAGTTTTCAGTTGTGTACCGAGGATTGGTAGAGATATCTACATTGGCTGCTTGATCTTGGGCAAGTTGGTTGAAGGCTAAGGGGTACATGGGAATGTCTTCTGGGTAGTTAAGAAACAATTCAGAAAGAGAGAGAAGGTCGGAGTCGGAGTCCGTTGAGTTAATTGCAGTTTCAAGGTCCGAGTCATCCGTTGGATCAGGAGTGGGACCGAAAAACTCCTTCTTCTTCTCGGGAGTGTCTTGCTGGAGTGGGAGCCGGGAGAACGCGTCAGCAATGACATTGTCTTTGCCCTTGATGTATTTGAATACTGGGGAAAATTCTTCAAGGAGCATTCTCCAAGTCATAATTCTGTGACTTGTAAGATTTTGGCGAGTTAAGTTGATGTGGTCTGTCCATACAATGATTTCAGCACCCCAAAGAATGGTGCAAAATTCCTTGAAGACTTCGACAATACAGAGCATCTCTTTATCAACCGTTGGGTATTTCCGTTGAGCAGCGTTTAGTTTTCTCAAGAAGCAAAGGATGATTTTGCCATCTTGGAGGATGACAGCTCCGAGTTGGTAATCAGAAGCATCAGTATAGACATGGAAGGGCTTGTTGGGATCAGGAAAGGCAAGGAGGATATCATTGGCAATGAGGGACTTGGCTTTGTTGAAGGCTTTAAGAAGTTCTGGAGTTTGAGATATCTTGCCTTTGGCTCGTCCAGAGAGGTCGGTAAGGGGTGCAAGAACTTCAGCGCGCTTGGGATAGAAGTTGCGATAGAAGTTAATCATCCCAACAAAGGATCAAAGTTGGGTTGTTGTTGAGGGAAAAGCAAGTTTCAGGATAGGAGAAATCTTGTTTGGATTAGGTCTAATTCCATCTCGAGAGATAATGTGGCCAAGCCAAGGAGCTTGGGATTGAAACCAGTGGCACTTGGAGGGCTTGACAGAGAAGTTGTGGGACTTCAGTAAGGAGAGGACAGAAGAGACTGATTTACAATGGGATTTGAGTGTATCTGAGAAGATACCAATATCATCTATGTATACTTCAATGTCCTTCAAGTGTAGGAGCATTTGTTCCATACAGCCTTGGGCCCAACTTGGAGAGTTGAGGAAGCCCATTGGCAATCAAAGCAGTCGAAACTTTCCGAATGGAGTAACAAGGACGCAAAGCCAGGTGGAGGCCTCATCAAGTTTGAAGGTGTGGAATTGCATGCTAACATCAATAAGGGTGACATATTTCAAGGCTCTTCTTCTGTGGAAGATATCTTGGAGCTTTGGAAGTGGGTAGTGAAGTTTCTTGGTGACTTTGTTGAGTTCTCTAAAGTCACTGATGAGTCGACAGGAGCCATCTGGTTTCGGGACTACAAAGGTTGGCATTCCCCATTCAGTTGCATAGCAGCGTTCGAGGATACCAAGTTTCACTTGTCGATCGATTTCTTTCTTCACTGCTTCTTGTTGGTGCAGTGGAATGGAATAGGGTTGTTTTACATGATATGGAGTTGTGCCTTCCTGGAGATCAATGTGAAAGGTTTGATTAGGGAAAATACCTAATTCCTTGTCATTCAATCCTTCAAAAAGTTCTTCATTTTGGAGGAGTATTGGTAACAAGGCTTGTTTCTCATGGTGGGAGAGATGGTTTTGTTCAGTGGTTAACTTGTGGAGGTCAGTTTTCTCATACTTGGTGGTTCCATCCACATACGATTGTTGGATATATTGGTTGGAGTAACTTTCTACAATGGCATGTGGTTCTGCAGACACGACTTTGTGGAGCAAGGACTTGTTGTCAAAGTAATTCCGAGGGTGGAAGTCCATTGTCTTCTCATACCATTCTATGGTGCAAGTCTCAAAGTCCATCTTCATTCCAAGGTCTCTCATGGTTTTCCTTCCAATAAGGAGGTGGTAGTTGATATTCTGAGAGACTACAAAGCACTTGATTTGTAGGACTTTCATCGAGTAGGATAGTTCTGGAAATATGGTGTTCTCCAAGGTTACATAGTGGTTGCAAGTGGTTTTGCTGTTTGTTGTTTGCATTTGGATCGGTTGATCTAGAAGATACTTCTTGATTCCAGAGGGAATTGCTGATTCCACTATGAGATTGTCGGTAGATCCGGAATCGAAGAGGGTTTTCAAGTAGTACTTGCCAAGGGATCCATTGATGGAGTTGCAGACGCTTACTGTGGTTGGAGCAAGGTCGATGTCGCCATTGGTGGTGCTGGGAGCAACCTCTTGCCTGTTGTTCCCGGAATCGGTGTTTTCAGAGGGAAATCTTTGAAGATCTAAGTTGTAATATTCTTCATCGATATCCATGTCTACATGGAAGAGATCTGGCCAAGGGGCTGCAGGGATGGTGGTTTCTTCTGGTTTATTGATGAAGACACACATGTGTTGTTCTGGTTCATGGTAGTTACTGCCATGTGAAGAGGAGGTAGTGGATCAATTGCTGTTGTTGGAACTGCGATCATTCACATGCGAGTTGGTGTTGTCTCTGTTGTTGGACTGATTGGAGTTGGTGCCATACTTGTTGGTGTAGCATTGACCCCAAGTGTGATTGGTACCCGGATGGATAGGGCATGGTGAGTCATTGAAGATTCTAGTTGGGCCTTTGTTGTTGCCTTGGTTATTGCGTTGATTATTGTTGTTGTTGTTGCTGTTGCTGTTGCTGTTGCGTTGGTTATTGTTCCGATTGCGATTGTTGTTGCGATTGTTTCGATTGTTGCAATTGTTTCCATTCCGGTTGTTACGATTGTTGTTGGCATTGTTGTTGCTGTTGTTGGTGTTTTGAGATGGGTTATCTGATGATTTCTTCTTTCGATTTTGTGCATATTGATACCTTTCAAATCTCATCATCATTTCAGAGAGGGAATCCCTATGAGGAGAGTGGTGTTGCTGGTAGGTGTGTTTCCAATCCTCAGGCATCGGTTCAAAGATTAGATTCTTGAACTCTCTCTCCTTGATTTCAGCATCGTCTGGTGGATGTCCAGGGAGTAGTGGAAGTATGACATGGTTGTGGAAGTTAACCTGTGAGACGAATTGGTGTACTGTCATAGTGGTGGTTTTCTTGATATTGGTGAGGAATCTTTGGTGGTTTTGGTAGGCATCAAGGTTGTTGTCAAACTTGTAGTTGACAAATTCTTGTACAGTTGTGGTGAAATTATCGACAGTTCTTTGAGGAACATTGTTTGCAAGGTAGTCATTCCACCAACTCTTGTCAGTGTAGTCCCTGAGGAGGTCTACAAATTTGTTGTAGAGTCTTGGACCTGTGGTTAGGTTGAGTGTCTTCTTGGACAGCATGAATTTGTTGATGGTAAAAAGGATTTGTAATTTGGTTGATCCTGCAGTAATCAAGGGAATCTTGAGCTTGGTTGTTTCAGGCATTCCATTGAACTCTTGTGTACTCTTGAACTCCACTTTGTCGATAGACTCTTGATCAAAGTCAAACTTGAAAGGGATGATGGAGTAAGACATTATTTCTCTTGTTCTTACTGGACAATCTTCAGGATCAATTGGTGGTTATTTATTAGTAGTTGTTGTAGTAGTGTTTACTCGAGTAGTTGAAGTAGTCTTTACCAGTAGTAGTAATAAGGTCGAAGCAGTTATTCGACTGTTTAAACAGTGTCGTATGCCTCTAGAAAAAGGTACTAAAATAAGGTTTATGTATTGGTTAAAAACTAAGATTGTGGGCTAGCTTTGTCAACTACTCCGAGGAGCCGTTGTGGCCAGCTTATAACAGTAAACAGGCGTTGGATCAGAATTCAACGTACATTGCACATAGAGATGCACATGGAGAATTTGGATATGTTCTTCATCCAGTGTTCAATATTGAAGACCGGCTTGCGTGGCATTGCGTTTCAGATTTTCTTGAATCGTGGGTAATTTCAATTGTGAGCGTTGGAATACCACAATGTGTGTATTTGGGAATGAATGTGTGTATTCGGGAATGAAAACCAATGTACACAGATATCTGTGCGCTAAAAACTCTTCCCATATTCATGTTCATTTTTGGAATAAGGAATTTGGCCATACCTCATGAAAAATCCGTATCTCCCTCTTTCTCCGACTAGAAAAGCAGGTACACACCGACTGAAAAAGGTATCTTTCTCCTTCATAGTAATTTCGTCCGTGTAATTTGAAATTTCTGTTAGTGATTTTCCCTCTTTTCCGATCGATTGCTTGATCCTTGTCCTCGCCCTCTTAACAATCATACTAAGCAAAATTCCACTATCATGGCAACACTTGAGTTCGTTTCCATCTTCAGTATGATAGACAATGATGATGATGAAGATTCTTCTGACAAAAAGTGCCTAAAAGATAGAAGAACACCAAGGATAGCCCTTTGCCGACACTGCCAATCCGCCTTCATTTACCTTTTCAACTCTGGCAACGAACAGGCTCTTCTCAACTGCTGTGGTGTAGAACACAAGGTCTTTTGCAATCTCCTAGACCTCTTCCAACCAGTATTTGATATTTACATGATCAATTAAAAACTGAGCGTATCCGCAAGCTAACCTTGACAAAGAATGGAGTACCAAAAGGAAGAAAACAAGAGGCAAATGCAACATGTTGTCTTGGGTTAGTCCTTTTTTGGTTTTGCACAAGAGGATCTGTTGCAATAATCTTCTCAATGGTGTTTGGACTTACATCAACTGTCATGTACAAATGGATAAAGTTTTCACGGAAAGTTCTTTTGTGCGTATTACAGAACCATCCAAAGGCAAGGATTGTACTTCCAAACAAAGAAGAAATGGAGGATTACAGTAGCGCAATTGGTGCAAAACATCCGGCACTTCACGAAAAACGAGTATGGGGCGCTGACGATTGTCTTAAACTCAAAATACAGCACTCTGATAATTGGTTAATACAGAGCCAGTACTACAATGGTTGGACATGCGACACTTACGTGAGTAGTGTTTTTGTTTTTGCACCTGATGGGAGAATCCACATAACTGCTTTCAACTGTCCTGGGTCTTGGCATGACAGTACCATTGCAGATTACGGCGTTTATGATCAGATGCAGGAAACGTTCGATGAGTATGGTGCAATGGTTATGGTCAACTCGACATTTAAAGTAAGACTTAAGAGCTATCTTATCCAGAGCTTGCAATTGGATCCAGTCAGCGATGAAGCTCTTGTGTTGAATTGTGAAGCAACCTCGCTTTGGCAGTTATCAGAGTGGGGGATGCAAATGATCCAGGGGCAATTCCCGTGATTGAAAGACAGGCTTCTTTTAGAGGACTTTGGAGAACAGAAGGTCATACTTAAAGTGATGATGCTTCTGTACAGCTACCAAACCAGTACTGTTGGCCACAACCAGATCCTGAATGTTTTCATGCATAAGAAGGGCGGATACTTCTCTTTTGCCGACGAGCCAACCAAGGTGGTTACCAACTTTTTGGAGACATTGAGCCATTGAACCCATGCTGATTGGGTGCGTGAGCCATTGAGCCGGTGATTGGGTACGCCATTGGACTTGGATGAGATATTTTGTGATTGTACTTGGATGGATGGACTTAAGATTTGGATTTGGAAGTTTCGCTTTTGGGTGGTTGAGTAGATTGCCGGATTGATTCATCAAGGACTTGGAGTAGATTGTTGAGTAGACCAGTTGGATCACCATGGCCGGCCAATTGGCCGATTGTCAATCGATTGCAAAGTGTAGATTAAGATTAATCTCTAACTATGGACTTGGACATACTACTAGCTTTCCCTGTAGATTTGGACATAGTAGCTTTTGCTGTTCCTAAGTTTTGGAATTATGAGCTTGGAGTGAGCTTGGAGCTTGGATCGATATGAGTAGTTTCAATCCATCGATCCATCCAGAGTAGTTTTGCTTTTGGTGTTCGGGTTCGTAAAAGCCACACGACTCCTTAAGAGGGGATCAACTCCTTAAGAGGGTTTCAACGCAGCGCCAGTTGAAGTTAATCCCAACAGTTCTTTAATACTTGGGCGTGGGAGTAAAACATGGGAGTAAAATTACATCTATGTTTTTCAATACTTGGACGTGGGAATTGTTGGTGGGTGCGTGTGGTTGCATACATGGACGTGGGAATTGATTCTGATCGATTTTATTCCGATCGATTCCAGACTTTTATGTACCAACTTCATGATTTTGCAAGCTCTTTTGGTTCTTTAGGCTTAGAACTATAATTCATTATTCCTTGTTAAGCTCATAATTTGTTTTCTTGAAAAACCAAAAGCAACAGCAACAACAGAATCTATGTTTTAACTTCGAATCTAGTACTAATCTTCAAATTATCTAAGTTTGCAAATCCAAATCCAACAATCTACTACTTGACCATGGTGGTGGCGAGCAATCAGACGCTGAGTCAGAGTGAGATGAGGATCAACTTCAAAGTCCATCCGGATGACATCATTCATCCTACTATCTTCCGAGTGAAAATTATTCTGAGTCCGTTTCCAGTTCAAATTTTTCAAAGTCCAGTTTTGTCACTTCACACATGTAGTAGTCCATTCATCCAAGTCAAAGGCATCTCTTTGGCACTCGGTGGGTTGTTTGAGGTCCAATCTTGCCTTGAAGTTGAAGTTGACCCAAATGAGCCACCAACTCTTCCAATCAAAATCAAAAGAGATTCTTACTATGACTCCGTGCTCCAGTCTGATTTATTTGAATTGGAATCAGAATCAAAATTGTCTTTGGCTTTCGGGTTCTTGTTTAAACTGGCGACTTGGGCTTTTGGTTTCTTGTTTAAATTCAAGTCGTAATCAGAATCCGAATCTAAGTCACGTTTGTTCTTTTGGCTCCCACTCTTCTTGGTATTATTTGCAAAGAGGCTGGCAATATCCACAGCAACCTTGGATATGACGTTGACAACCGCCTTTCTTTCTTCCCTGTTCATCTCAGCTTGCTTCTCCAAGAATGACACAAGTTATTTGTTCATGAGTACTTGTCTAGTGACTCTGCTGTTGATGTGGGATCTGTACGATCTCCTTCCTGGTGACGGTGTCGTTGACATGATGGCGCCAGCAGTAGACGGTAAGTCTTCATTTGGTAGTTGAGGCGGTTGACCAAGAGTTGGTTCTTGCGTTGGTTCTTGCATTGATTCTTGTGTTGGTTGAGTGGGTTGACCAAGAGGAACCATAATGGAAAAGCTGTCATCATCTTTGCCAAAAAGGTCTTCCTCTTTGATAGAAATAAATCCATCCTCCTCATAACCTTGTGTCATGTCATACTGCTGGTGTCCATCACCCCCTTCTGCCTTCCAAAGCATTCTTACTTTGATTACCTTTGCTGCCCTAACTTGCCAGGGACATATTGGATTCCCAGTTGGAATTTTTGGCAATATAGATTGTTTAGTTTCCGGAGAATGGATTGTCCTTCCCTTGGGCAGTTTGGATAGGCATCTCTATGAGCTTAAATAACAAAATTCCATTCCTTGCTAGAGACAGGGTTAACACAAAATATCTTCTTCAACAGAGACCTGACTTCCGCTGTGGTGTGGTTTGTTGGACCCTTTGGCAGCGTGATGAATGTATGGGGAATTGGTGATATCGCCTCCTCCTCTTCATCGTTGTCCTTCCCTTGAGCAGTTTGGATAGGCATCTCTATGAGCTTGAATAACAAAATTCCATTCCTTGCTAGAGACAGGGTTAACACAAAATATCTTCTTCAACAGAGACCTGACTTCCGCTGTGGTGTGGTTTGTTGGACCCTTTGGCAGCGTGATGAATGTATGGGGAATTGGTGATATCGCCTCCTCCTCTTCATCGTGAAAAAAACAGAATAATTACTTCATAAAATGTTGTTGTTCCGACTTCTATTTTTTCAATTTTTGGTGACCGTTGTATGATTGAAATTGCCGATTGGCAATTTGTTGGACTGTGACTGGATATTTTTGTTCTTTTATGTGACTCATCTGTTGGATAACTAACAAGGGAATGAAGAAGGTGCAGTCATGGATTCCAAATGGCCTACACAGAATTGTGAGTAATTCATGTTTACGAGGGGGTCTCGTGAACACTAAAGAACACATATGTGTGTAAAATCTGCACACAATGTGTGACAAATGACACACAAAAGTGTCCAACAAGAAATACACAGATATTCTATGTTTTCGGGGATGACCCATTGATGTACCAGTAGCGAATCCTGATGAAAGGAATGGCTGTGCCACGTGGAACCACTCGTGAATCTTGAGAAGGATGGACCGGGGAACATCCTTAAATATGCACCGAGTGCGTACGTGATGAGATCTCACTGTATCACAAGCTGCTGTATTAATTTGATCTGTGTGCCAAAATTTATAGAAATGCACTGGTAACATTGTTCATGTTATGTATGGAATAAAATAGTAGGCCACAGAAGTATTTGGAGTATCTCTCTTCTGATATTCTTGTTGTCACTTCACTTCAAACAGTACATTTGGTTTGGATTTTCTACTACTAAAACACTACCAAGAATATTTGCTTGGATGATCCGCATGCCATAATTTGTAGAAACACACTGGTAACATTGTTCATATTACCGTAATATGCATGGAAAAGGCTGCAGAAGTATTTGGAGTAGCTTCCATCTGATATTCTTGGTGTCGCTTCACTTCAAACATTACATTTGGTTTGGATTTGTTTGGGTGATCTGCATGCCATAATTTGTAGAAACACACTGGTAACATTGTTCAAATTATGTATGGAAAAGGCTGCAGAAGTATTTGGAGTAGCTTCCATCTGATATTCTTGGTGTCGCTTCACTTCAAAGATTAAAGATGAATCATCTATCAATGTATGATGTTTTAATATGGGTGTGAAGTTCTGGATGATTTTCAGTAGTGATAGTACGGGTACGTTGATAGGTACGGGAGGAAAATAATTTTGGGGCAGCATGTATGGGTGGTTTCCAGTAGAGGTACTAGTACATATTAAGTATGTGAGGAAAATAATTATGGCGCGGCCTGGTAGACTTGCACAGGTAGACTCGCACAGGTAGACTCGCACTCATAGTAGGCTTGCATTACTTGCATTAATCATGAACTTTTCACGCGTTTTGAACCATTTTCTGTCTGATTATGGTGTGTATGTGTATGTGCATTCTCTAATTTTTGTGCAAGTGCAAACACACAACCACATGATGGTGTACAAAAAAATTGTTTCGAATCATTTTCAGCACATGTTCAGGCAAAAACACATAAAAAAGGTGGGGTATTGACGGCAACTCTAGAGATGACAATTCGTCCCTTTTGTTTCTCTCACACCAACTAGTATCTCATCCCTTTTGTATTCTTGCTCTTCTCTTTTAATTTGTTTCTGCAGTAATCCATTAGCAAAGATGTGTCAATGATCTGTCAGTATTGAGCAGAAGAACCATAAGGGAAGCTCATCCTTTTCTCCCAATTGACGGCAATCAAAAGGTGGGGTATTGACGAGGACCCAAGACTTAGTAATGCTCCATCCCTTTTTTCCCTCTAACGAATATAAAACCCCTTTCGAATTGTCATCTTTTTTCTCCTTTCAGCAGCAATCTGCCAGCAGCAAAAATGATCCACCAAGCATGAAGACAGAAGATCCATCAGCAAAGACAATCCACCAACAGAGGATATACCAGGGAAAATCAAATAGTGGGCATTGATTATCTGAGAGACAGCGACAATAATCTGAGAGACGATGAAGGCAATCTGAGAGAGAGAGAGATGATGGCGACAGTAATCTGATAGATGATGGCTACAATAATATGAGAGATGACGACAACAATCCAAGAGACGATCATGATGATCTGAGAGACAACGATTACAATCAAAGAGATGATAATCAACCCCTTTCATTCCTCTAACATTTTCTTTTCTAAAATGCAGCTGCATGGAGGTTGGTAGATTACAGAAACAGTGAGAAATGGGAAAAGAATTTAAGGAATTGACAGGAGATAGATTGTAGAAGGAGAGTGGTACTTGCAAGAATCCAGTATCAAACACCAGAAACAGTACTAGTAGTAGCTGTGGTGTGTGAAGGAGGAATAAAGGCAGGTACACCTGTCCTGCATTACAAGCATTGCTTCATGATAGGAGGGGAGGACACAGTTGAACAACTTTAGTAATTAGTTATTGTTCTTGTATAATCTGAGATTCTATTTGTATTTGTATGGTGTTCTTGGCATTCATATTATAATTGGAAACTAGTAGTTGAGAATTAGATACCAAATCTTACAAATACTAAATGAGAATTTGAAACTAGGATTGAGATATTGATTGTAATGAATGATATTCCTAACATAGCAGACTAAATTTAGTAATAGAGAAAAGAAATTGAAGATTGGATGACATGAATCATAAAATCAGGGAAGAAATTAACTTCAGTCACACAAAATTAGTGACTTTTGACACAAATTATACCTACTACGGAAGAAACAAATTCTGTATCACACAAAATTAGTGACTCACTATAAAAAATATTTTGACTCCCACAAAATGAGTGATGCAAAATAAAAAATTATTAAATCAAGGAAGATTTTTTTAGGCTTGCATGCTGGTCAAAAATGGGGTTAGGAATCACAAGCTTATTAGATTTCTTTGCACAATAAAAGTGCACACAAGAGAGGGTTGCAAAAACCAATTAAAAAATTCAAAAGACCTCGCAAAACAGTTCTCAGACGCACCATGGGCTTCTAGAGATCTGTGCCCCTGTACTGGACACACTCAGAGTGGCTGGGACCCACATGACCACCGCCAATGGACAGTAGCCCTCAGCGAACCCGGCCCGGCGTTCAGGCCAGAGCCCTCATTGCTCATGTAAATGAAGAGAAAGGTCCTTTACAGGGACCTACCCAGCCTGGAAGGCCTAGCGGCTCCAGGGGACCCCACACTTCTTACTGCAGCAGTTACTGCTCTCACTGATCATCAACTTAAGTCGAGGCTGACAAGAGTCACACAGTGGTGGGGGAGGTCTGGGGGATACTATACACCTAGCGTCTGCTGCTCCTCTGTGGCAAGAAGGAGGAAGAAGCCAACAATCTTCCTCCTATGTACACTGTCTGGGCCAAGAAAAGAAAGAACGAGAAGACCCACATGATCTTCCAAAGCCAAGTCGCTGCCCAGACCGATGAGCTACTAGGGATCCCCCCCCCCCCCCCCCCCCCCCCCCCGGTAACTACGGCTGCTCTCAAGCAATTTCAGAATTGCAACTTCCATGGGACCAATGTTCCCTTGAACTGGACTGAGGCCACCACTCAGTTGGAGAGCTATTTTGCTGTACTGGCCACTATGCTTGGCGCCACCCATCGAGTCGTGGAGAGCTACCAACATAGACTCCTCAGACTGAAGAAGCAACAAATGCCCCTCAGGAGGGCCATTGCAGATGAGTTGGGGGAGCTAATCACCCCGGAAATTGCTGTCTAATACTTCCAGATCTGGGTGCAAGGATGGTTGGAGAAACAGTCAGAATCCCCTTCTACTGCCCCCCCTCCCCCCTCCAGACTTTGGCAATGGGATATAGAAGTTCTGAATGGCCCAGAACCTAAACTGGCTGCCCAATGTGTCCGATGTGAGCGCATTGTAGGCCCTATGTAAGCCAGAAGCCGGCTTGAAACCCAATGGGGTAGCCAGTCTCAACAATGGCCTCAGCAACAACCATGGCAGCAACAATGGCCACACTGCCGGCAGCACCCAAACAAGACTGGAGAACCCCAACCGGCACTCTCATGTGCAGGACAAAAGCCATTCTATTGTTAAAAATGTGGACACATGGAAGATGGCAAAAGCGATACAGCAGTCCATGAGCAACAAAGGCAAGGGGCCCCTACACCAATCAGATGGGCAGAAGAGATGTCATTCCTGGCGCATCAAAGGAACTTCTTCTTTTAGTGGCTGCAAGCACATATGTCTATGTGGCTAAAACCCCAGCAAGCAAGACCAGTTCTGGGAATGGGGCCATGAGGTTTATGTATTGAACTCCTTTTGTGTCCAAAAGTACCAAAGCTACACGACACCAGTTATTCTATTTGTACAAATCAATGAGTCCCTTATCAACCAAAGTAATCGATTCCCATGGCATATCGATTCCCACGGCGCATTGATTCCCATCGCGCATTAGCGGTGAGCAATCTCTGTTTTCTAATATTGCCCTTGTTCTTCAGTGAGCAAACTTTGATTTCGAAAAGTATCACACGAACTACGGGAGCAATTCCTGATCATAATGATAAACATATCATAGGATCTTCCTAAAGGAACAAGAGAAGAAAACCGTTGTTTTGTGCTTTTCTCACACAATATATATATATATATATGCATACGGATATATACGGTCAACAACCAATGCATATACGGAAATAATCAGTGAGTAACCATATCACTACGCAACAGCAGTTGCAACGTATTTCATCTCAATAAAAGAGATATCTTGCATTTTGGCAAGATTTCACTTTATCTCATACTTTTAACATTCAACTGATTTATATCCCAAAATTCACACTAGTTGCTACCAACTACCTGTAATCTACATTACTAAGGTCTGTCTCGCTGTATCTGAATAAGTTCACAGTAAGAAGAGATCTGGCGTTTCCATAGTCTTGCCTGTAGTCCGATTATCCGTTGTTGAAAGTATCCAACCACAACTGTCACGCGTAGAGTACAATCGTTTGTCTACTAACACACTAACACAGTGTTGCTGTCCTTCAGAAGCCTTTGAATCAGACTCTCAGCAGACCGGATTCAGAAGGAAAATAATAGATTAACAATCGCAAGCTCTAAGGTGGCTTGCATAAGAAGAACAGGAAAGAAGGTGAACACAATACCTCCGCTGGCATATGCCAATCGCAGATCATCTACAAAGTTGTTCCCTTTCACCATTCGATTCCTCCGACGAATCAAAATCATCTCGATCGAACATGCCTGCCAATCCTGCCGGTGGTGGGAACAATGCTGGAGATGGCGGCACCGCAAACGCAATCAGTCTTCCTAGTTTTGATGACCATATGAAGTTGATACTCGTATCCATATTCCGCGTCACAAAGGAAGCAGATAGCTATCTGTGTGAAGCTCTCCAAGAAGGAGGATTACACGAATGGACGACTTTCCTCGATGCACTCCTCGAATATGGTTTTGCCCGCGAACTTACCTACATGGATACTAGTAGCTGACTACCAACCCAACTTCACCGATCCATTCAAGGAACCATTGAAGCACTTGCGGACTTTGCAAAGGAATTACGCAAGACGAAAAGGATTCTTGGAGGGATGCAGAATCATATTCATACAAAACCTTCCGTGCCTTCCGTATGATACGTGCACTGCGTCTTCAAAACGAATCCATCTGGAATTCTCCAGCTCCTCCTCCAGGAACAAATAAGAACAAGTCCCCTCAACAAGTGAAGTACGAATCTTAGTGCCAATGATCATGCGATGAAAAGCCGTTCACGCCCCTCACAAATGACTCAAGATTCGAACATTGGCTTGTCGGTTTCAAGGCTAAACTCAAGGCATACGGCATTGACACCGAAACATTTCTCGATGAAACTTGGCCCCCTGCTGCACTGCAAGGCTACACACGTGACCTTTTTGTCAAACAATGTGCTTTCTTCTGGGTTCTTATGTTGGAAGTCTTCAAAAGTGACCTATCTGCGTCATGCGTTCACAGCCATTCCCTCACACGCAATGGACGGCAAGCATATTTTGATTTTGTGAACTTACATAGTGAATCAAAGGCCAAGGTATATGACAACTCGACTCAATTGCAAGCGCTACTTAAGTTGAACCTCAACAATTGGAAGGAATCCAAGGTGAAGTTTATCACGCACTGGTTTGAAGAGTTGAACCACCTCAATAAGCTTCGTCCTCCCAACAAGCCCCTTGAGTATCATACCGCAAAATCAGCATTATGTCAAGCCTGCTATTCCAGCTTTCAACTAAGCGAACAGTTTGCCAAGGTCAAAGACCCCAGTGGCCCGAATAGTACCGTCACGGATATAGTAGCTGAAGCCGCTGCTATCCATAAACTCAAGATCACACTCCTACTCGAGGCAACTCGCCTAGACTCTCAGTCCGCAATGTCTGCTCCAAAGTCCACAGTGCGTGCACATGTACACGACTTCTCCTCAGGACAAGGGCACAACTCTAGCAACTATGCTCTCCCTATCGAATTTGAAGGTGACTATCAAGACTATGCGGTATTCAAGGCTGGACGTTCACCTGACCCTACCACACGCTTGCCTACTGGGATATGGAAGGCACTATCACGTCAAGATATAAAAAAATTGGCTGAACTTTTCCCCCGAAGGCAAGAAAATAGTGGTCACATTGTTACGGTCTGAATTACTTCCAGATGGTCAGCCGGACCCCAACGCCGTTAAACCCATCACCTGGAAGGCATATACACATGAACATTTCGTCACGTTCCTTGAAGATGACACCTCGAGCGGTGATAACCATACCAATGTTTGAGGTCGATCGAACGAGGGTTTCGATCGTACTAGTCATCTTGCTTCTACAGGAATCTTCTCGTACGAATGAATGAATGGGACACGAATGAATGAATGAGACACGAATGAATTGAATGAATGAGACACGAATGAATGAATGAGACACGAATGAATGAATGAGACACGAGTGAATGAGACGCGTGATCGATCGTACGAGTCATCCTGTCTCTACAGGAATTGACCAACGGGAATGGAAGTGGGAATGAGATTTTACCACTTACCGGTTCCGGTTCTCCTACTTACTAAAAATAGGTCCCTATGTACTAGAATCTACAGGGCACAAGGTAAAGGCCTACAGCCCCTGGTAATAAAGGTACAGGGCATGTGAGGAATGCACTGGACCGGTACGAATATTAGTGATCTAGTGTGTGCATTCGAGTGTTAACAGACCGATGCACCAATTCTATGCTTCATATTAAATTCCTTTCGTGACCAGAAGAACCAAAGCTACCAGATGGTAGATACCTTATTCGTACGGATCCATGAGTCCCGTATCAATCAAAGTAATCGATTCCCACGGCATATTGATTCCCACGGCGCATCGATTCCCATCGCGCATCAACGGTGAGCAATCCCTGTTTTACAGTATTGCCACCGTTCTTCGGTGAGCAAACTCTGACTTCATAAAATATCACACGAGCTACGGGAGCAATTCCTGACCTTAATGATAAACAATCCATGGAGTCTTCCTAACGGAACAAGAGAAGAAAACCGTTGGCGTGTGATTCTCACACAATACATATACATGCATACAGATATATATGGTCAACGACCAATACATGTACGGAAATAATCAGCGAGTAATCTCATCACTACGCAACAGCAGTTGCAACGTATTCATCTCAATAAAAGAGATATCTTGCATTTCGGCAAGATTTCACTTTATCTCATACTTTTAACATTCAACTGATTTATATCCCAAAATTCACACTACTAGTTGCTACCAACTACTTGTAATCTACATACTAAGGTCTGTCTTGCTGCAATCTGAACAAGTCACAGCAAGAAGAGATCTGGCGTTTCCCTAGCTTCGCCTGTAGTCCGATTATCCATTGCCGAAAGTATCCAACACAATTGTCACGCGTAGAGTGCAATCGTTTGTCTACTAACACACTAACACAGCGTTGCTGTCCTTCAGAAGCCTTTGAATCAGACCCTCACCGGACCGGATTCAGAAGGAAAATATTACTTCAGAGGATCTCCATCCGGCTGTGGAAAATGACCGTAGAGGCGTCTTCCATGCATCACTTGGTGTCTATAAGTGTCAGACTTCCTCCCCCAAGGATCAACGACCCCTCAAGTCATCCGTGTTGCCTGCTCACTCCGCCAGATTCCTTTCTGAGAATCCTGACATTTGATATAAAAGGGACGGTGACACTCTGGTACCCGTGGGAAAATCTTCCTATTCTGTCAATTTTCACCAATGGTATAACCCAAAGATGACTTAACCTTCCAACACGATAACCAAGTATCTCCATACACCTATTGTGCTCATAAGGCTACTGTCTCCAACCCCGGATTCGCTATGGTCGACCGTGGTGCCAATGGTTGTATCATTGGTAATGATGCATGTCTCATCTCCAAGGCCCCGGTATGTCAATGTCACCGGCATCAACAAACACCAGGTACAGAATATTCCCATTGCAACATGTGGAGCGTATTCCGTCTCAAATAGAGGACCCATTATCCTCATTTTCAACAAATGTGCGTACACCGGAAGACACCCTTCTATCCTGTCTTCCAGACAGATGGAAGCATACTTCTCTACTGTCGATGACACATCCATCAAAGCAGGCGGTGGGCAAGTAATCACCACCTCTGATGGATACGCACTGCCACTCAGCATTCGCCATGGCTTGCCATACCTCGCCATGCAAAAATATACCACTGATGAATTCGACACACTCCCACATGTTATCATGACATTGGATAAACATTTGGACCCATCTGTTCTCAATACCATTATCAGTGCTAAGGATGAAACCTTCCTTCAGAAGTATCCACCTCAATCGCAGCAGCTTCCTTATCCAGAATACGACAAATACGGAAACCCACGTTGTCTTGAAGGCTTGGATATCTCTGTATCCCGTGGTTCGTCCACGGTTACATCACTCAGTTTGTATTCCAGTCAATGTACTTGATCACCCTTTCTCCCTATCGATGATAATGGAATCAACGACCGCTCCTTCTGGCTTACTCCTACCGATTATGTCCATCAGGAACGTCTCGCTCAATGTATTCCGCCTCCAATTTCTGATACGGTCCTTGCCTTTCCCACGGCCTGTACTGTTGATGATACACCCCGTGTTGCAACTACACCTCGTGAACGTTATTCCAACAAACATGATTACTTATCTCTGAAGCCCTTCTTTTGTTGGGTTTCTACAGATCGCATCAAAGCTACTTTTGAGAATTCAACGCAATATGGATCCTTAGCGGTTAGCCCCGATGGTAACCTCTTCAAGTGTTTTCATTCCCCTCAACCGGCAATGAATGTTCGACCATTCAATGACGACGTCTTGTCTGATGTTGTGTACTCCGACGTCCCAGCAATTGATGGCGGTTCCAAACTTGCACAGATTTTCTTTGGTCGTAAATCTCATATCATACATGTTGAAGAGATGCGCACCACTGGTGATTTCCTATCATGTTTTCAGAATTTTGTTCGAAAATGGGGCAGACCTCTTTGCCTCTTATGTGATCATAGAAACTACCAATCTAGCAAGAGGGTCATCGATTATCTCAAGATGTTATGGATTGGACTTTGGCAGAGTGAACCCTATCACCAACACCAGAATCAATTTGAACGGCGTTATCAAACGTTTAAGCGTATTGTCAATCGCGTCATGGACCGCACGGGCACACCACCACATCTATGGTTGTTGTGCATGACATACGTCCCCAGACTCCTCAATGTTATTTCTGATCCTACTCTATCGGATAAACAACCGGTCTTCATTGCCACCGGTACACTTGGTGATATAAGCGCATATACCAGTTTCTTTTGGTTTGAACCCATTTATTTCAAGACCAATGACTCCCCTTTCGGTACCCAGTCTACCAAACGCCTTGGTCATTTTGTTGGCATTGCCGAACATGTTGGCAATGGACTATGTTTCTGAATCTGGGATCCAGTTACTAACAAGTTGCTTGACCATTCTGGTGTACGCTCTGCTCTTACGCCTAAGTCACGCAACAACGAGCCAGTCTCTTTACTGACGACGGCTTCATCGCATGGCGTAAAGCAAAGGATTCGGTACCTCAATTGTACACAACCGGTGACGCCCCTACACTCACGAAACATGAGGAGCATACCACTACAGATGCTCCGACTGAGCAGCCCAAACCACAGGATGTTCCACCTACTCCTCATACTGCCAAATCCACTACGGACTCTGACACCAAGCAAAGCCTCAACAATCCTATGGCACATGAAGGCAACATGCCTTCAGTCCCTACCAAGCAACAAGCCGCGTCACCTCCTATTCAGATACCTGACAATAGCCAACCTTCCGCACCTGGTAATCAGGTTATTGTCAAACCACCCGCCCACCCCTCGTTACCAAGCTTTCTATATAAGAAGGTCAATGACAGCCCAAGCTGGTCCCCCTCTCCACTCCCTAACAACTATGGGGAGAGTTTTGATGGCCCTCCTACAACACACATCTTCAGCAAGACATCCGATGGCGTTCTCCTTACTGAGGATGATTTTGATCCACCGGAGCTAGCATACTTTGATGTTAGTGATGTCACGACTCCACACAACAACCCTGCTACACCTACAGTAGACCCATCACAGGTAGTTGTTACCAATGAAGAAGGGAATGCACAATTTGACGATAATGGTAAACCTCTTACCATCCTGACAATCCCAATTGCCAATCTACAATGACAATCTTTCCTTGTACCCAATCCCGATGGTACTCGGAACCGCCTTACCATTGTCGATGTAGAAGACAGTCTTGAACGCAATAAGGATTTCATCAAATTCAAGTGCAAACACTCTAATGATGAACTTGACGATACCATTGCATACAATGATGTCATGAACTACATCCACCATGATTCGACCCAAGAAGATGGAAAACTTTGGTCGTTTCGCCAAATCCTAGGACACCAAGGTCCATTGGATAACAAGCACCCTCAGTACAAAGGCTCCAAGTATAACCTTTGGATTGAATGGGAAAATATGGAACGGACATATGAACCATTAGCCAACATTGCGGCTGATGATCCTGTTACCGTTGCCAAATATGGGAAAGACAACAACATGCTTGGCCTCCCAGGTTGGAAACGTCTCAAACGAATCACCAACCTAGCACGACGAACCAAGAAGCTTGATCAACTCGTGCATCAAGCCAAACTTTGATCTTTCCGTACCACCCCGCAGTATCAATATGGGTTCAAGGTACCCCGTAACCACAAAGAAGCCCTCCAATTTGATCAAGCCAACAGAAACCACAAATGGGAAGACGCCATTACTCTAGAAATGGAACAGCTCAAGGAATACAATACCTTTATTGACAAAGGCATGTACAAGGCAAGCTCCATCCCAAACGGATTTCATCAGATCAAGGTACACATGATATATGCTGTCAAACATGATGGTAGACACAAGGCTTGTCTTGTTGCAAACGGCAATTTTACTGAAGCCCCCGTCCACAGTGTGTACGCCGGTGTCGTATCACTCTGCGGTCTACGTATGTGCCTGTTCCTAGCTGAACTGAACAGTCTGGAAGCATGGGGTACAGATATAGGAAATGCTTATCTTGAAGCAGTGACTTGTGAGAAAGTCTGCATCACGGCAGGCCCAGAATTTGGACCACTAGAAGGTCACCTCTTGATTATCTACAAGGCCCTATATGGACTCAGATCATCGGGAAAATGCTTTGGTGATTTGCTAGCAGCATGCCTCATTGAACTCGGCTTCAAACCATCCCGCGCCGAACTGGAAATCTTTCTCAAGCCTGGAATGAACAAGCATGGGGAACGTGTATATGAACTCATATGCACATATGTCATGACCTATGTCTTTGCATGGCAGATCCCAATTCGTTTCTGGAGATCCTACAGTCAGAGCCATACAACTTCAAACTGAATGGATCCGGACCTATGAACTTTCATCTGGGCTGTGGATTTGAGCGAGATGCACATGGTGTTCTTTGCATGAACCCCATCAAGTTCATCGAAAAGATGGAAGCATCTTATGAACAAATGTTCGGATGCAAACCTAACACTAGGTTCCAATCACCCATTGCGGAGAACGATCATCCTGAATTGGACTCTTTGGCATTCCTTGAAGAAACTGGTATCCAGAAATACCAAAGCATGATCGGCTCACTTCAGTGGATCATCGCCATTGGGCAATTTGATGTCCAAACAGTCGTAATGACGCTCTCAAGTTTTAGAGCTCAACCACGAGAAGGACATCTTGATCGTGCCAAACGTATCATCTACGGATATATCTCCAAATTTAGACATTTTAAGATCAGGTTCCACGTGGAACCCCAAGATTTTATATTGACTAAACCAAACACCATCAATTGGTCCAACACTGTCTATGGGGAGCATTCTGAAGAGCTACCCGACGACGCTCCTGCACCACTTGGGAAGACAGTAGTGTTAACACACTTCTATGATGCAAATCTCATGCATGACATTCTCAGTGGGAAGGCGGTAACCGGCATCCTTCACTTTGCAAACAAAACACCTATGATGTGGTTCTCAAAGAAACAAGCCACTATGGAAATGGCCACATTCGGGGCCAAATTTGTCGTAGGAAGAACTTGCATCGAGCAAATCGTTGACTTACGTCACTCGTTCCGATACCTCGGAACACAAGTTCGCAATATTTCCTATTCATGGGGAGACAACGAGAAGATGATTCAGATGTCAACCTTCCCTTACACAAGGTTGCATAAGCATCACCATATCCTATCGTTTCACTACATAAGAAGCATGATAGCAAAAGGCTTCATTCTAATGCTGCACATTCCTGGCAAAGATAATTGTGCAGATATCCTTGCCAAGCATTGGGGACACTCAGTTGTGTATCCACTGCTCAAGCCCATCTTCCACTTCTGTGGAAATACTGGCGACCTCCTCCAAGATGATGGAAGCATCATGTAAACATGATGACCTTTTGCAAGGAAACATGGGGAGTATTAAATTCCTTTCGTGTCCAAAAGTACCAAAGCTACACGACGCCAGTTATTCTATTTGTACAAATCAATTTGTTCTTCAGTGAGCAAACTTTGATTTCGAAAAGTATCACACGAACTACGGGAGCAATTCCTGATCATAATGATAAACATATCATAGGATCTTCCTAAAGGAACAAGAGAAGAAAACCGTTGTTTTGTGCTTCTCACACAATATATATATATATATATATATGCATACGGATATATACGGTCAACAACCAATGCATGTATGGAAATAATCAGTGAGTAACCATATCACTACGCAACAGCAGTTGCAACGTATTTCATCTCAATAAAAGAGATATCTTGCATTTCGGCAAGATTTCACTTTATCTCATACTTTTAACATTCAACTGATTTATATCCCAAAATTCACACTAGTTGCTATCAACTATCTGTAATCTACATTACTAAGGTCTGTCTCACTGTATCTGAATAAGTTCACAGTAAGAAGAGATCTGGCGTTTCCATAGTCTTGCCTGTAGTCCGATTATCCGTTGTTGAAAGTATCCAACCACAACTGTCACGCGTAGAGTACAATCGTTTGTCTACTAACACACTAACGCAGCGTTGCTGTTCTTCAGAAGCCTTTGAATTAGACCCTCAACGGACCGGATTCAGAAGGAAAATAATAGATTGGGTCTAATTCCATCACGACTAATTCCATCACGAGAGATAACTGATTTATATCCCAAAATTCACACTAGTTGCTATCAACTATCTGTAATCTACATTACTAAGGTCTGTCTTGCTGTATCTGAATAAGTTCACAGTAAGAAGAGATCTGGTGTTTCCATAGTCTTGCCTGTAGTCCGATTATCCGTTGCCGAAAGTATCCAACCACAACTGTCACGCGTAGAGTACAATCGTTTGTCTACTAACACACTAACACAGCGTTGCTGTTCTTCAGAAGCCTTTGAATCAGACTCTCAGCAGACCGGATTCAGAAGGAAAATAATATTATGTCTGAAGGACCGGCAAGCGCCATCTACGACCAGATGGCGTTGTGCCCTCCCCAATCAACCTAAGCCCGAGGGAACTACAAATACACGGCCATTATCTGTAGTGAGTTTTAATTTACAGCTGAATTAGTAGGTAAGCCCTAAAAAAATCACACGCGTTGAACCGATCGATGTGCATCCCCTGTATGTGCCCCAACTTCATGCAAAAACCAAACCATCAGCCGCTGCAGCAGCAGCAGTGAGGAGACCAATTTCCCCCAAGCAACAGCAATATCAGCAACATCAACATCAGCAACATTGGCCCCAATGCTACTTGCAGCAAGCAGGGCCTCCATCTTGCCTAGGACCGAGTCCCTACTAGTCATGACAACCAGGACCAAGCACCTGATCCCTGCAACTCAGACCAAGCTCTGCCCCAGGGAACCACTACACAAAGCGCCCATTCAACACAAATACTGGCACCAACACAGCTACCCCAGAGGCATGCTAGATAAGCATATACTAGATCAAGCAATTGAGCGGTATCACCACTCTGCCAGCAGTTGGGGAGACTTCATCCGCGCCATTTGGGGTCGGGGCGACCTCCACAAGGAAGTAGGGGATCTCACACACGCAGGCATGATGAACAAGTAGCAGTGGACAGTACTCCCAGCACACCTCCTCCAGAACCTCCCTGGACTGAGGAGGCTGAGCCCCCTAGGGCTAGTGCCCCAGAGAGGGCGCCAGCCGTGAATGATCTCTGAATACACCTACTTTGGAGTCAACAATGACATTACCCCACTAGCCCCTGAAGACTCCATGCAATTTGACTGGACACTTCAAAGGCTGCTAACAAGGCTGCACTGGGCCAACAGTAGGTTCAGCCCAGTGTACATGTCCAATATAGATATCTCTGATGGGTTCAAGTATTGCATTCAGGTGAAGCCCAAACGTCACTAAGACACTATGAAGCTGGGAGTGCTCTTCCCCTAAAGGAAAGGCGAACCGCCTCTCATTGGTGGTTCCCTCACCAACCTAATGGGGTGGAAGTCCAGCCCGCCAAACTTCTGTGCCTGCACTGAGACAATTGCTGACATCGGCAATGCTGCTCTAGCCTCTGACCTTAGTACTCGTACTCGAAGCCAGTCTCACAGACTCAATCTGCTCTCTGAAGCCCCTCTGGAGGAGGCCCCGTCGAGGCCCCCAGCATGATGGTCCCCCTCTCGTACAACACAAACTTCAACAACAACACCCCCAGCAAGAAGCCCACTCGATACTGGGACGGGTATGTGGACAACTTCTGTAGACTTGCCCAAGGCAACCGGTGGACTAGAAGAGTTGTCAAAAGGGTTCTGTTCCATTCCCTTGACAAGGTCTTCCAGCCCCTGGATGCATAGGACACTTCCTTCAGGCAAGAGCCAGTCTCCCTCAAGAAGCTGCAAAAAGGGGATGCCATGGTGTGGACTACCCACAAAGTGATACTAGGATGGCTCATCAATTCCCTCAACAAAACTACCGTCCTTCCCCCTCATCAAGTCGAACGCCTGCAGGAGATCCTCCACTCCATTGCACCAACCATTGCTGAGCTGGTACCAGATGTGTTCTCCACTACCATGAGCACCTGTGATGCACCAGGATCTGGTATGGGAGGGATCCACTCTACCCCCTTCCTAATGGGGAAGTACAACCCCTAATGTGGAGGAGTGCCTTTCCAAGATGGGTGCAAACCCAGTTAGTGAGATTTGACCCTACGAGCAGGATCAACAACAGTGACATGGAGCTGGCTGGCTCCATTGCACATAATGATGTGCTGGCACATGCAGCCTGTGTCCACACACACACCACTCACAACTGCTATGACAATACAGCAGCTGTGTGTTGGCAAAGGAAAGGCACTGCCACCACTACAGGGCCAGCAGCCTATCTCCTGAGGCTCCAGTCCCTGCACCAGTGGCTCCACGAATATGCCCCCCCTCAGAGACTACATCCCTGGACCAGCAAATCACCTAGCAGACCTGCTTTCTAGATCTGGCCGTTCTGACACTGCCCTGCTTCACCATTTCAACACTTAATATCCACAGGACTTGCCCTGGGTCTTATGCCCCCTGAGATCTCTCATGCTTTCTGCACTGACCTTGGCGCTATCCAGAAGACCATTCAAGCTTCAGTTACTGAGCTCTATGCCAGAAGGAAGGATGCCTGTTGGAAACAATGGGTTCACTTCTGTCTGTCTCAAGGCTTTGACCCCCTCCTTTAGTCTCTTACAGATCCAATCCCCATCCTCCAGGTCTTTGCAAAAAGACTCCATGATGGTCGGCTGTCCTGTAGCAACAGACCCTCAGATCTCTCACAGTATCAGACACCATCAGATCAGTGGGACCAGAGCTGGCCAGCATGGGGGGTCATTTAATAAAGACCCCAGAACCAACTCCACAGGAGGTCTCGCCTTCAGGCTAATAGCCCAATTCAAAGGGTATGCCAAGCTGAATCCTGCCTCCTGTAGGGTCAAGCCAGTTCCAATCACCCTAGTCATACATGCACTCAGGTTTGCCTACTACACCTCCCCTACACCAGCGCGACAGGTAATTGCTAATATGGTCTGTATTGCTTTCTTCTTCTGTCTCCGCCCATGGGAATACACTGGCACTACCAGAGATGACCAAGCCTTCCTCCTCCAGGATGTCTCCTTCTACCTGGGCTCCAGGCTCATCCAGCACTCTGGACCCCCTCATGAGCTCCAGGCTGCAACCTCTGTCCCCCTAACCTTAACCACACAGAAGAATGGGGACAAGGGGGAGGCCATGGCTCATGATAGGAGTGACGGCTCCCTCTGCTGCCCTGTAGCAGCTTGTGCTCACCAAGTCCTTCACCTCCGGTGCTGCTGTGGTGCAAGCAGCAGCTCACCCTTCAGGTCAACCCTATGGCTAGCCAGCTACATTGACAATGGTGTCCTGGCTCCAGTCCAGGCTGAGACGGTCACCATGTCCATGAGGGTCTATGCTGAAACCCTCTACCCTACTACAGGCATTTTGCCAGCTGCCATCTCTTTTCAATCACTTCGCGCAGGGGGAGCAATGGCTCTGCTGCAGGGCAAATGTGATTCTAATGTCATCAAGCTGCTCCTTGTAAGATGGCACAGTGACTGCATGCTGATGAGGTACCTGCACCAGCAGCAGTCCCTCCCCATCTTCAAGAATCTTGCCTCCCTCATGTTCAACAATGGAACATACTCCTTCCTGCCGGATGAATGGGTGCCAGCCTCTGACACCACCCCAGCTGGCAGCTCTCTTTAATTCATCCCTCTAGAGGTCATCTCTCTAGAGGATTCATCTCCCCTGTTTCTGGTCAAAAAATACAGCAACAAAACAACATACATATGTACAAAAATTACAGTGCAAAAGTTACGGTACAAATATTTTGACTTAAAACCAAACGCACCTCCACTACCTTGAAATCCATATGTGGTAAAAACTATCCCACTTAATGTCACAATTAAACAGGTTAAAAGGTATGAACAAAGATATCATAAAAAGAAGAGCCCTAAGTAAATACTTGAAATCCATATGTAAATTCAAAAGAATAAATGTATAGGCCTGTGAGGAAACTACTCATGCTGCTCATGAAAAGCAATACTGATTCAGAACGACGTCTCATTTATTCCATTAAAAATGCAGAGATATGATCAAGCAAAAGACCCATTGAATTAATTACTTAACCTCATAAAATGACTGATGCCATCAAAAGACCGATACAACAAGAAGGCAATTGCAATACAACATAATGAGACAGCACGTCACATAAACGATGCTCATGCTTTCGTCATATTCCTGCGATGTTTTTTAAAATTCCGAAACACTTTGTTGCGCGCACAATAAATAATTCTCTACCTATTTTTGCACGCAACAATTTCAAGTAGGTCTATTTTCGCCACCGTTTTTTTCAGCCCTCGTACCATGCTTGCTTCAGAATCTTTCTATTCTACAGTTTTGTTTCATGCTTACCCCGATAATATTTATTCGCCATTCAATTTTTGTTTTTTCCACACGAAACTCCTCATGTTTTGTAATAATATCCTCTATGTACACTGATATTGTTGTAGCGTTGATACAAATTTCTTAACAAATATACAAGCTTCTTGATAACCAGCAATGTATTCTGTTATGTTGCTTTCACAATACTCACACTACATTTATCGAATATCAAAAGCCAACAACCATATTTTTGTACTCATAAGAAAGTATTTTATCCGCATTTGCAATAATCTCCGACATTTCACAATATTCACGCTACGCATATCAAATACCGAAATACAACAAACATATTTTGTAACGAATATGAAAGTATTTTATCAGCTTTTGCAAATACCTCATTTATTGTATTATATTCAAACAGAAGACCCGGAACAATAATGTGCAAACCGTAAAATAATAATGAACTAGCCGTGCTACTCTAATGATGTTGTTATCACCAATTACTCTGGTTCATTTTATGTATTCGAGGTATAATTTGTATTCCTCAGTATCCTCGCCGAGAATCTGAAGCAAGCTACGTTTTCTCTTCCGTCTTTTTCCCTTTTTACTTTCTTCGTCCTCCTCCTTATCTTGTTGTTTACGATTGCCATTTTGTTTTTGGTACATTTTAAGTAGTTCGTCTCTAATTCTTTCGACTGTTGTTCCTCCCTTCGTTCTTCTAATTCGCTTACTAGGTATTCGTAAAGATCTTGTCCCTCGTTACTCCATCCCTCCTTATTTCCTGACTTACCGTCAGTGAATTTTTTTCTCAACCTCGTGCCCTTTGTTGTGTTTAGCCACGAGTCGTAGTCGTTGTAAAGGAAAAGCAATGCAAAAGCTTCATCGCTTGGGGTGAAAATGTTACTGACTGTCATTCTGACTGATTTTCTTTTGAAGTCTGTCTGTTTTGGTGACACCGCTCCAAGAATTCTTTTCATGAAGTATTTGAATTCTGGTGAATTTTTCCGCCGATAGTCTTCGTGCAATTGGTACCTATTGTCTGAGTTAACGTCTTGGGTGTCCGTGATTAGAACCGTTCCTGGGAAACTATCTGGTATCTGGTTGTTTCTTTTATCGTCTACATGTCAGTGTTAATACGACCAAAATGTTAGAAAGGATTATGAAAGAGTGCATGCCAGCAACCATTTTATTGTTGGTTGCTTACCTTTGTAGTTTTTCCTGGCAAGAGTTTGAGCATTGTGTCTACACGTAGTGACTGCTCGGCAATAAATTCCACTCCACTTTTGTTCCTTTATAGCGATCGTATTTGGTATTTCATTGTTATTTGTTAGTTTTGCAATGTTGAATATCGTTGCCTTCACAAATGTATTCTCTGGCGGGAATTTAAATTTCCTGAACGCTGTTTCTTTGACGTGTTTGACAATGTTGTTTTCCAAGTTATTGTTATCGGATTCTTTTGTTGTCTGTAGAATATTTCTGTTGCTACTGTTGGCGGTTCTATATGTTTGGCTATCGTTTGTGTTTGTTTGGTCACTTCCCGATACACTGCTGTGCGGGCTGTTTGTGTTATTGGTAACAATGGTTTTACCTGTCACCGGACTGCTGCAACTACTCAGTTCTACCATTATTTTTTTGTTAAATCGTGCACCTCAACTTACCGTTTTTTCCTTTGATTGATTTGGCGCGCTATTTTTATGATAATAATGTTGTTTGAAGGAAGCGTTTGGCATGTTTTTTTCATTCATACTATACGCGCTGTAAGTGCTTGATTCACTGCCTCCCGGGAAGTGCTGTATTACTATTAATTGTACTACCTGTGAGTGTTGTTTTACTGGCGCCTGCCTATCTTTTGTTTGCGCGTGCCGTGATATTCTGCAATGTGGTGTCCTGAAAATTTTGGCGCGGACCACAATCCGTAGGTTCCACTGAGGGTAATCGTACGTAGCCCAAGCATTGATTCTCGTACCTATTGTCTTTTCATTTTCTGCAACGGTGTTGCACGAAAAGCCCTTTTTGTTGTTTTGTTATTTTCTATGGAGTACATTTTTCGAATGCACCGACGTCTTTTTGTACTAGTCCATCAAAAACAGACTAACTTTAAGTAGTGTTACTTTCCTCGTCAGGATATGATTGGTTCTTGATATAGATGTTAACGTGTCCAGTGGATCGATTCCTCCGTAGAGATGTGGTGTACAAAGTGTAGTCTCCGTAATTTTTGGTTATTATTTCTTGATTTTTGTATGAACAAGCAACCAAAATAGTGTTTCTCAGTTACTTTTTGAGTGCAAAAGTGTGTTATTTTCTGAAATGTTTGGATGAATATTGCTCATACTATGGATTGGGGAGACTATGAAACAATATTGACAAGTCTCAGGCTGATACTTTAGTCATTATGAATTTTAGAATAATGTTTGTCCCTGGCCATGCATGTACCAAAATAGTGATTCCTACTCAGTTTTTGAGTGCAAATGTGTGGCATTGACTGCAATTTCAGGATGAATATTGCTCATACTATGGATGGGGTACACTACAAAACAAACTGGACAAGAAACAGGCTGATACTTTAGTCACCAGTATGAATTTTAGAATAATTTTTGTCCCTGGACATGCATGTACCAAAATAGTGATTCCTACTCAGTTTTGAGTGCAAATGTGTGGCATTGACTGCAATTTCAGGATGAATAGTGTTCATACTATGAATGGGGTAGACTATGAAACAAACTGTACAAGAAACAGGCTGATACTTTAGTCAGTATGAATTTTAGAATAATTTTTGTCCCTGGACATGCATGTACCAAAATAGTGAGTCCTACTCAGTTTTTGAGTGCAAATGTGTGGCATTGACTGCAGTTTCAGGATGAATAGTGTTCATACTATGGATGGGGTACACTACAAAATAAACTGTACAAGAAACAGGCTGATACTTTAGTCAGTATGAATTTTAGAATAATTTTTGTCCCTGGACATGCATGTACCAAAATAGTGAGTCCTAGTCAGTTTTGAGTGCAAATGTGTGGCATTGACTGCAATTTCAGGATGAATAGTGTTCATACTATGAATGGGGTAGACTTTGAAACAAACTGTACAAGAAACAGGCTGATACTTTAGTCAGTATGAATTTTAGAATAATTTTTGTCCCTGGACATGCATGTACCAAAATAGTGAGTCCTAGTCAGTTTTTGAGTGCAAATGTGTGGCATTGACTGCAATTTCAGGATGAATATTGCTCATACTATGGATGGGGTAGACTATGAAACAAACTGTACAAGAAACAGGCTGATACTTTAGTCAGTATGAATTTTAGAATAATTTTTGTCCCTGGACATGCATGTACCAAAATAGTGAGTCCTAGTCAGTTTTGAGTGCAAATGTGTGGCATTGACTGCAATTTCAGGATGAATAGTGTTCATACTATGGATGGGGTAGACTATGAAACAAACTGGAGAAGAAACAGGCTGATACTTTAGTCAGTATGAATTTTAGAATAATTTTTGTCCCTGGACATGCATATACCAAAATAGTGAGTCCTAGTCAGTTTTTGAGTGCAAATGTGTGGCATTGACTGCAATTTCAGGATGAATATTGTTCATACTATGAATGGGGTAGACTATGAAACAAACCGGACAAGAAACAGGCTGATACTTTAGTCAGTATGAATTTTAGAATAATTTTTGTCCCTGGACATGCATGTACCAAAATGGTGAGTCCTAGTCAGTTTTGAGTGCAAATGTGTGGCATTGACTGCAATTTCAGGATGAATAGTGTTCATACTATGAATGGGGTAGACGATGAAACAAACCGGACAAGAAACAGGCTGATACTTTAGTCAGTATGAATTTTAGAATAATTTTTGTCCCTGGACATGCATGTACCAAAATAGTGAGTCCTACTCAGTTTTGAGTGCAAATGTGTGGCATTGACTGCAATTTCAGGATGAATAGTGTTCATACTATGGATGGGGTAGACGATGAAACAAACCGGACAAGAAACAGGCTGATACTTTAGTCAGTATGAATTTTAGAATAATTTTTGTCCCTGGACATGCATGTACCAAAATAGTGAGTCCTACTCAGTTTTGAGTGCAAATGTGTGGCATTGACTGCAATTTCAGGATGAATAGTGTTCATACTATGAATGGGGTAGACTATGAAACAAACTGGACAAGAAACAGGCTGATACTTTAGTCAGTATGAATTTTAGAATAATTTTTGTCCCTGGACATGCATGTACCAAAATAGTGATTCCTACTCAGTTTTTGAGTGCAAATGTGTGGCATTGACTGCAATTTCAGGATGAATAGTGTTCATACTATGAATGGGGTAGACTATGAAACAAACCGGACAAGAAACAGGCTGATACTTTAGTCAGTATGAATTTTAGAATAATTTTTGTCCCTGGACATGCATGTACCAAAATAGTGATTCCTACTCAGTTTTTGAGTGCAAATGTGTGGCATTGACTGCAATTTCAGGATGAATAGTGTTCATACTATGGATGGGGTACACTACAAAATAAACTGTACAAGAAACAGGCTGATACTTTAGTCAGTATGAATTTTAGAATAATTTTTGTCCCTGGACGTGCATGTACCAAAATAGTGATTCCTACTCAGTTTTTGAGTGCAAATGTGTGGCATTGACTGCAATTTCAGGATGAATAGTGTTCATACTATGAATGGGGTAGACTATGAAACAAACCGGACAAGAAACAGGCTGATACTTTAGTCAGTATGAATTTTAGAATAATTTTTGTCCCTGGACATGCATGTACCAAAATAGTGAGTCCTACTCAGTTTTGAGTGCAAATGTGTGGCATTGACTGCAATTTCAGGATGAATAGTGTTCATACTATGGATGGGGTACACTACAAAATAAACTGTACAAGAAACAGGCTGATACTTTAGTCAGTATGAATTTTAGAATAATTTTTGTCCCTGGACATGCATGTACCAAAATAGTGAGTCCTAGTCAGTTTTGAGTGCAAATGTGTGGCATTGACTGCAATTTCAGGATGAATATTGCTCATACTATGGATGGGGTAGACTTTGAAACAAACTGTACAAGAAACAGGCTGATACTTTAGTCAGTATGAATTTTAGAATAATTTTTGTCCCTGGACATGCATGTACCAAAATAGTGAGTCCTAGTCAGTTTTGAGTGCAAATGTGTGGCATTGACTGCAATTTCAGGATGAATAGTGTTCATACTATGGATGGGGTAGTCTGATTCCTATTTCATGTTGGTATATTACGGTATAGAGATTGCAGTAATATTGATTAGATTCGAAAATTGTGAGCATTAGGATTAAGTTATATCCGGACCGTACTGCACCTCTGTCGGTCCCTCTTTACAGGTCGTATATGCGTTGGGATGAATCGTATAAACAGTTATTTGCTTTGGCGACTAACACGAGTAACTGTTTAGTCTGTCTGTATGTCTTTAACCGCGTGATTTCTAGAGTCCCCGTGTCTTCGTGGTAGTGAAAGTACTAGTAGAAGATACCTATCCCGCGGGTCTCATTTTTTCATCAACCCCATCTCGCCACATACACCTCATTGCTAGTTCAATTAGCCTGGATCCACTCATTAATTTTGTGAGTAAGTCCGCGATGTTCGACTCGCCTGGCTCCTTTGCAATCCGGATAGTTCCTGCCGCTATGCACTCCCTTGCCTTATGATAAGCAACACTATTATGCTTCTTCTTACAAGGGCTTTCTGGTCGTGTAGTGTTCTTCACGACTGACTCATTGTCACAATAGATATTGGTAGGTCCTTCTATAGGTATGCCCATCATTCGTAGCTTGTATCTTAGCCCCTCTACCATCTCGATTGCTATCCTAAGCGCGACTATTTCCGAGCCAAATGTAGATGTCTCAACAGTTGTTTGCCTCTTGGAGAACCACAAAATAGGTGCTCTGTTAACAAAGATGATGACTCCTGTATGGGATCTCCTGGTAGCCTTGCAACCCGCATGATCCGCATCCACAAAACATGTAGTAATAACTGCCTTTCCTTTTGGTTCAGGCATATCTGGAGGCAGCAGCTCTTTGGCCTCTGGATAGAATTCACTCCAGTCACACGACTGAAAATTTGACTCATCTACCTCAGGCATGGATGCATCGAACACCAACTTAGACTTGCTGTAATTCTTCAAGTATGCAAACAGGTGAAACAATTGGTTAAGATGCCCTTCTCTGGCTTGCGCGAGATATCGAGACATAAGTGATACAGGCATAATTATATCCAATCGTCCGAGTTCACATATCCACCGGAGTATCCCGACTAAACCTTGATAGTAGTTTTGTTTCTCCGGATCAAGTTCTGGTGACGCGTCTACCTCAGGCCTATACTCAGAGCTCAATGGTGACCTTGCTGTCTTGGGTAGTACCTTAAACGCGTATTTTCCCGTTAGTAGTTCTTCTTCAACTGATTTGATAGCCTTCGCAGTATACTTAGATGAAGCCATGGACCAGTACGGGTTACCATTGATGTAAGTCTTTCTTTCCTATATTGGCTCCCAAGTAGAAAGAAGGTTCTTCAACTGTTCCATTCTTCAACTTGAACTGCCTTTCTATCGCATCCATCTGGAACTTTGGATCCATTCCACATACAAGGATATCATCGACATAAGCCACACAGTACTCATAGTAAGCTGAGCCATCTGGTTTGAATGCAGATCGGAGATGCACGTCAGGATCTGCTTTGCAAGATTCGTAACCAAGTTCCCTTAAGTGACTAGCCAAGTGTGATCGAAAAGATGCCCCAGCAACCGGGAGTCCATATAAAGCCCTCACAATCTTGCAGGGCCTTCCACATAGTTCCGACGCGAACCCTTGAGCCTCTGTAGCTATTGTGAAGTACTTCTCCTTGATAGGCGCTGTTAAGTAAGCGTTCTGTATATCCGCGCTGAGTACCTCGAGGTTGTTGAGTGCTGCCACTAGGAAGAACAATCTAACTGAATCCCTACTGGGTACACTGGAATAAGTATATTCCTTGGAGATTTCTGGGACTTTGTGACCGTCTCCAACTAACCGGGCCTTCCGAGTTAAGTCGATCTTGACGTCAAAGACCATGTGCATGGTTATTTTAGTATGCCCCACTGGTATTTTGTCTTCCTCATTGAATTCAAAGGCAATAGAGCTGTTCCTCATTTCTTTTGCAATAGCCCGAGCCCAATGATCGGTCCCTGTTTCTCTATCAATTGCTTTTGCTTCTGAAATAGACTTAGGGAGCCGGACCCCGTACTTATGGGACTTGGTCCAGTATTTGGTTTTAGCGCCAGATAAGATCCGGTCCTTTCTCCGGAGTACCTTATAAGCCCACCACTTAAACGCTGGCTCATTTATGACGCCTTCTTCTCGGGCGTATATTGCTGTTTCAACCGGGAAGCTTTCCTTCATATCGCTTAACTTTGCCCAGGATGTAGTGCCATCCTTCCATCTAACAAGAAACCTCCATCCTTTGGTTGTTGGTTTTGTTCTAGTTTGTCCGGACTTTGTTGTATAAGTAGCCTGTTCGATAGTTAAGGCATCAGAATCCCTCTCAGAATCGATTATCTCATCCATCAGGCAATACATGCGCCCTTCATCATCAACGGAAGAGTAGATACTCTCTGAAAGTGTATTGGCTGTATAGATTTCAATAGATCCGTCCGGCATGGTGACCTCGTAAGACCTCGTGTCTAAGAGTGGATTGTTGTTCCTCTCGCCAATCAGCACACCATCCTTATCCCTGCAACGATTCTTAACTAACCCCCGGATACGTTGGTCCCCTATCTGGAGTAACACTTCAGTCCCAAGATACTCATCAAGGTCTTTATCAGATAGGCCGTCAACATCCGGGGAAGAAGCCTCAGCTTCTGCCATGAGCACTTCATACTCCCCCTCATATTTGCCATCAAATAGGCCCAGAGGTGGTTCGCCAAGTTCGTTTTCAAGATAAGTATCAGAAGGTTTAACCTCGTCACCTATTTTTGCGTTGATCTCTTTGTTGTGTGCTTCCAACTGCGATAGAACATCTGGATGTCTCCATTCTTCCTCAGATATAGCCCGGGTGCTGTTTGTTATGTGAACCTTTCCAGTCTTAAATAAGACATAGTGACAATCTCCACCACCAAAAGTGTCTCCACACGGACCCAGCCACCGGCCAAGCCTATTTGTTTTCCCATTTAAGTCATACCACCAAATAAAGTCATACCAGTCGTGGATCATATACAGGGTGATATCTGGGGTATACCCATGCACCAGTTCGAAGTTAGTCCTCCCCATTGAGGAAGGATCACTTGATGCCATGAGGTTCATCCGGCCGGCCGCTAACATTCCACAGAAGGCCCAACACCTCCTGGGACTGCCCTTCTTAGAAGTCATCCAACGGATTGCCCTTCTTAAGTCCCCGGCACTGTGTTCTGCCGTATTCTGCCAAGAGCAGTGAGGCTGTATGTATGTCTGTCGAATACGATACTCCGACCTGAGCTTGTTCCAACCGGTGTTGTGTGTCTCATGACTCCCCTGGGCCTTTGCCCCATCAGTAACAAGGTGTTCCGGAATTCCTACTTCATTGATAAAGCAAGATAAGCCATCATGGCATCGAACTTCTCCCCTGACAGGGTAGAAGGCCACATAGCCCTTCCCGTTTGCAAAGATCTGGGCTGCTGTATCATTGCGAATGATACTGGGAACCTTGAACTTCATAGTGTCAGCGTACCATCGGCCCTTGAGCATCCTCCTATTCCTCCACTTCTGTGTCTTCAGTCTCTTTGTAATAGGCTGGGACAGTTGGCGAATACCATCTTGGGTAGTGACTTCAATGGTAGCCTTGGCTCGCTTCTCACTGATGTTCCACATCTTAGCAATGGCCTTAGCATCATACCTGTCAACTTTGTCGGGGATTCGTATTGGAGGTCCCCATTGTCCGCGACGTATGAAAGACTTCTTGTCAAGGGACATTTCTTGGTCTAGGACGTCCTGTTGCCGCCTTAGTAGCTTCCATTCCTTGGTTCGAGCCTTGGCTTCCTGTTGAATGGCAAGCTCAGCTTCAGATAATGAAGTCTTGGTGGAAACATCAGAAATCATAGAATTTGCTGAATTTCGAAGATTTTCTTGGTCCTCCCCGTTGGTTCCAGCAAGAGCTGAAATGAATCGGGTGGAGACGTCCGTTGGGGTATATCCGGTGCGTTGGGAAGGAACTCTATTAGTGCAGACAGAGACCAAATGGAGTAGCCGGTTCATGTCGTATCCTGTGCCGAGTGGTTCTGGATGAATCGTGGATGAATATTTGACCGGAGTCCCACAAGCCGGCAGGCAGCCTGAAAGAGTAGCAACAACCCTCGGGAAGGAGGCATTGGTGGCTTCTTCCTCCTCTGCAAAGTGAGAGGAATAGGGGTCCCATGTGTGGGTATCTGTAGCCAGTATATGTTCACAGGTTGCCAGTTCCTTCTTTGTAGGCTTCCGGGAATCAAAATATGATATGACACCTTCGACTTTGAGAGGGATGAAAAGTTCCGTGTCTTCAGATTGGAATGTAATCCCGTGTGTAGAATTGGAGTCATATCGCCGTGGAGTGTCCTCAACCTTGTTGAAGTTGCAGTCCCGTACTTGATTGGGACATACCAAGCTGTGTTGCAACTTGGCGCCAAAAAACAAAGCCTGTCCAAACACCAAGATGTAAGTAATCCCGTCAGTTGGGTCGGTCCAAGCTGTGGCGCAACGGGCAATAGGGACATTCTTAAGCGGTGAGTATGTATCTGAAAATGGTGCAACATCCACATATGTCAAGACAGAATCCAATGAATCCAGTAATACCATATTTGATCCCGCGGCTGTTGTATCAGCGTGGCTGTCCAACTCGCATCGACCATTAGCTGGAGATGGTGAGCCAAAACTCTTGATATGGACTATTGGCCGGCCTACCCGGGATACAATTGACAGGCCCTGGCCGGCGAATCAGTCTTGGTTCTTTTTCTTGTGAGTATGACTACCGAATTGATCGCCGGCCGACCCTTTTGCTGTAGTGTTGTCCCCTTTGGCTTCAACAAGAGAAACTTGCGCATACTTTGAATTGGAGTTAAGAGCTGGGCGTAGGGACCGGACTTGGTTCTTCTGGGCTGCAGACATAGTGACCCAGATTTCCTTTGGGTAGATCTTTCCCTCCAGAGGTCCATCGTAGGTACCTGAAGTTTTCTGTTTCTTGTTGCCGTGTCTCTTGTTGGAGGAAGAGTTGCTATCGTTGTTGCGTTTGTTGCCCTTTCCCTTGAAGGAAGAGATATTTCTGCGACTGCCTTTGCGGCTTGCTTGCATCTTCTTGATACCAAGCGTTTGAGTGAAGTGGGCGGAAGCCTTGTCGAAACTGTCATACATGCCACCTGCTTCATTTAGGACCAATTGCACTGCCATCTCGAGTCGTGGATCCGAGATAGAGTGACAGAAGTCAGTAACAAACTGATCCTCTGGTGGAAAAGCCTTATGCCGCAACAGGAACTCCTTTGCATCATACCAACGCCTTTTGTGCTTGTCAAAGCTGTAGTTCTTGGTGTCCCCGGAGTAGGTAGAACTCTGTAGGAAGGCCCTCTTTTCCTCTATGAGAAGTCTTACGTTCGTTGATTCATATGCCTGAGAATAGAGGGTGAAATATGCCTTCCTCCCATCCCCGTCCGATCCAAGGCCTTGGATGTAGGACCAACCGGGACCCGCTCCCACCAATTTGAAGAGGATTCCCCACAGTGTATTGTTGTCTTTTGTCCAGTGGGATCCTGAGTGGACGGTGCATCATATAGAGTATTCGTTCCAGTTGGCATACGTATCTGTTGGAGCAGATCCAACGGTTCCCCCCCTCTCAGCATCACCGACCATCGAGTCCTTCCGAATTGTGTATAGTAGAGATGTTTTGGTGACACCCCTTTTGTGTCTAAGATACTCCCTGAATCGTTCATCGAACTCCTTGAATTTTGACATTGCAGTGAGTGGTTCTGGGAGAGTAAGGTCCCCGGCCGCCGTGTTGCTGTCATCCTCCTTGAGAGACTTGAGGCGCTCCCGGGTCTTGGATTCCGCATCCGGATCAGCTACCCAGTCAACTGGGGTAGCTGTGGCTCCAATGAGAGGCTGAAAATCGATCCAAGCCACAAACAACTTGAGTCGATCTCCAAAAACCCTCCCCACATACACTTGCTTTGGATCCGGGCAGTAGTTGTGTTTGGTCTTGTTGACGCCATTCACCAGGGATTTGATAGCAGATTCGTCCATGTCCCGCAGGGAGTCAGTACTGCTGTGGCCGGTCCGGAAAAGCTCATCCGCCGTGATCCGGTTCAGCCCGAAGGATTCCAAGATTTCTCTGAAAACTACCTCTGTCGGGGTTAGAGTCCTTTCTCCTGCATATCCAGGGATTCCCTCAAGTTGATTAGCGCGTTCGATTGCGTCTTGAACCTCCTGTGTGAGCGATGGGGCCCGGTTAGTATCCATCATGGTCCTAATGAATTCCATTTGCGCTGCTGTAAAGCCAAGGTTGGCAGGAATAGCTGGTCCATTGTTAGCAGGATCACCAGCTGCTGCGTTAGCTGCTGCAGCCGCTGGATTAGCGGCCGCATTGTCGTTGCGTTGGTTTTGTCGGGCTGTTCTTCCTCTCACCATGGTTGGTATTTGGTCCGGAATAGCTGTTTACTTGATCTGTAAGTGATATATGAATGATTTTCTGAGAGAATTTTGTATTTCTCAAGCAATCACTTCCCTCGCGATATCAGTAGTAGTGGATATTTTTTCTTGTAGAATTCTGCAAACGTTTCTATTCCGAATGAAAATCGCTCCGTTGCCCCTTACTTAAGCAAACTGTTCGGGTTCCGATTTCGAATCATGGCCGTTGAGTTTATTCGTGCGGGAATATATTGACCGTTAGATCCGGCCCGCTGCACGTTCCCGTGGGAATTTGGGGCCGTTGAATTGTTTTCACAGGGATTGGGGCCGTTGGTTTGTTTTCCCGTTATTTTACGGTTACAAGTCCACCAGGTCCCCCTATTCGGCGGGAGTTGAAATTACTGTAGAATAATTCAACTGCCATCTCCGTGTAGTTTGTAGGCTTAGAACAGCTTAGTGCACACGTCTGTACGCTGTCCCACCTCTTGTTAGTATCGTATTGACTTGTATGGAGGAATCGATCCCTCCTTACTGTACTCGCACCCACTGCTATATGTGAGCTTTAAGCTCCTAACTGTTGGTGATACTGTTGTTGTTGGTGGTGGTGGTGGGGTCGTCTACCCGTCCTTATCGTGTCATTTCGAGACACCATGTGGGTCTCTTCCATTGTTTGAATTGGGACACGTTTACATTTGAATGTAGAGACTGCGGTTGTTCTGGCCCCCCCGGAGTTCGATGTGTTGTATCGATGGCGTTTGCTTTGTTCCCCTAGGCCATTATGTCGTTTGAGGGAAGCAAGAGGTATTAGCTCATGCCCGGCTGCACTAGTGCCATTACCCATCTAAGTGCTCAAACTTGGACATAGCCTTCAGGGGTCTTTGATTAGCCGGTGATCAGTCGGTAATCATTCTCGCTTCGTCCATTGTCGTGTGGACATTCCTTATTCGGTTAGAGTCTGGGTCTGATAAACTCTGATTCCTATTTCATGTTGGTATATTACGGTATAGAGATTGCAGTAATATTGATTAGATTCTAAAATTGTGAGCATTAGGATTAAGTTATATCCGGACCGTACTGCACCTCTGTCGGTCCCTCTTTACAGGTCGTATATGCGTTGGGATGAATCGTATAAACAGTTATTTGCTTTGGCGACTAACACGAGTAACTGTTTAGTCTGTCTGTATGTCTTTAACCGCGTGATTTCTAGAGTAGACTTTGAAACAAACCGGACAAGAAACAGGCTGATACTTTAGTCAGTATGAATTTTAGAATAATTTTAGAAAATATCTTGTACACAAAGCATGTAGAAAGCTACTGTAGTAGAAACCTACGCAAATTCAATACCAGGAATTATCTACAACGCAAAGCGTGTAGAACAAATCAAAGCCCGTAGAAACCTGCACGAATTGAATACCAGGTATTGTCTAGTACGAAAAGCGTGTAGAAAGCTGCTGGAGTAGAAACTTACACAAATTCAATACCATGTACTACCTAGTACGAAAGCGTGTAGAAAGCTACTGTAGTAGAAACCTACGCGAATTCAATACCATGTACAACATAGTAAAAAACTACGCTCGTAGAAACCTACACAAATTCAATACCAGAAATTTTCTAGTACAAAAATCGTGTAGAAATCTACATAAGTTGAAGTATTTTTTTTTTCGTACCGGTACGTACGAGATTGATTTTTTTTTTGGTTCGTACGAGATTGATTTTTTTTTTCCGTACGTGATGGCAGGGTGTCAAGGTGTCAAAGAAAAAAAATTCGAACACACACACAGCGAAAAGAAAAAAAACTCACACACACACACACACAGTGTGATTAATTTTACAGTGTGATTTTACAGTGTGATTTTCTTTTCCCTTCATAATATTCTTACCCCGACTTATCAAAAGCAGAGTTGCTTTACCGTACTTGTACGATTGGCACTCCGTCCGAGCACGTAGAATCCCTCCGAAGTGTTAGTAATAGCATTAGGCCGGCTGATTCAGGCTTGAGATATTTTAGTGCGAAGTAACTGCCTTGTACTGCAAGACAATAGAGTGCATCGGACGAGTGATTAGTTGCTGGAAAGATATTCTTGTTCGGATTCGCGACCCAAACATAGACGTCTTGAAAGCACAAAATCTGCATCCCTTGCATATCTATATCATCAGGAACAAGATCCAGTTTTTCGTTACATAGGAGTAAGATTTCTTCAAATCAAGGGCACGATTGTCTGAACAACGTATTGGCAACAACGTAATGGCAACAACATATCGGAATCGGCACCAACAATTTGAATCAAAGGCAACGCCGAGTGGAAGGCAACAACGTGAGATAGATAGACATTGGTGCTCGCCTGTTGCATTGCTGATGATGCTGTATTTCCTCACTTCTATTTTTTTTTCTTATTTTCATAGGGAGGGATCGTAACAACGGATTGAGGAGGTGTGACAAATCTTTCCTGGTGTCGCTAGAGGTGCGTCGCCGTCTTCCTTGGAGGCTGCAACATCCAACCGGAACACAAATTGGAACAATACTAGAGGTATGGCGAATCTTTCATTGAGGTGGAACAACGGATCAGAACAACAAATTGTCAGCATCGAATTGATTGAATGCCAACAGTGTAGGTTAGTGGCATGTAGATTCTATTATTCTGTTGTTATTATTATTTACTCTACTAGTACTACATCAATAGATACTCACCCATTTTGTTCAATTATTATATAGTGTTATAGATATGCAACAGCAACAATGATCAAAACGAAGCCACAGGATGAATCAACGGCAACAAATCAACAACAGCAATCCACCCGCAGAGCCACTCAAAACACCGTCTGCTGCTCACTTCCTGCTTCTCCGCTTCAAACGCGGATGCTTGCTGCTGGCTTCCTGCTGCTCCTCCAAAACGCCACTCCGCTAGTCGCTGTTGCTGTTGCTCTCGCTATTCGCTGTTGCTGTTGCTCTCGCTATTCGCTGTTATTGTTGCTCTCGCTAGACCCTATCGCCACTGGTCACTGCTGGCTTCCTGCTACTTCAGCTCACTGCTGGCTTCCTGCTGGCTTCCTGCTGGTCCATAACGCTGCTGGAAACGCCGCTGCTTGCTGCTGGCTTCCTGCTGATATTTTGAAATGCAATTGCACCATTTTGAAGAAAACTGGAATTGTATGACTGTACCCTTGAAAATACGGAAAAAGGCCATTCCGTGCAACGCCGTTGCAGAAATTGGAAAAACGCAAAATACACATGAAAAGGGGAGTACATCAAAAACCATAAATACACAACTTTACAAAGAACAATTTACAAGTACTCCTCCAAAACAAAAACAAAAAATTCTGCAACGGCGTTGTAGAATAGTGGAATAATGAATAATACGTAAATCAATTTAAGTACAAATATCACTGATAATAAACTTGTTCGTTCAAGTCATGTGCTGTCTTCACCATCTCGTACTATTGATTCTAAATTCTTCTTTTCCAATGCAGCCATTGTCTCACGGAAATTAAACAACCATAGCTCACGATTTCCCAGCACAAAATATTGGTCAGGACTACCATGGTTTCTAACAACGGCAGCTTCGGACTCAATGGCGTTGCAGTCGAACAAATACAATTTGTTTCGCAACTCACCTTGCTTTACCAACGCATGATGGTGTTTTTTTCCTTTATCCCTCTTGCTTGGTATGGGGTCTGCAGAAACAAAGCAACGAGCGACGGGATAATAACCATCATGCACTAATTCGAAACCACTAACGGAGCTACCCACGGGGAAAGGACCTTCGAGGTAAAGCAGGCACAGAATCTGACATGGATAAACTTGCAGTCCACGCCCATCAAGGAGGTCGAGTTGAAAATTAGCCCAGTCATACCATACATTGGACAATTGTCCAGAATCAGACTTAAACGATGGATGGGCACGAAATAGTAATTTCATCTCACGATATTTGTCATACCTCTTGTGCTCCGTGGTTCCAAAAAGCATGCTGGTGCCCACAGCTGGAAGGACCACGTCGCAACAAAATTTGAGAACATCCGATGGAAACCAGGGTACACTTGCGTTTTTTTTTCATCCCACTTCATGTAAGGGAGACCATTCATCACACCAATCCAAAATGAAGACCCAGCTGACCAACCACCCTCCTTAGGATGATTTGGTCCGGTTATGGGTCTATGTTCGAACAAATCAAATTCACGGTAAAGTCGATCAATAGTTCGATACTCCATCACTCGGTTGCAAGTTTGCTTGATTAGTGTGGACTTGTTTTGTTGAGTTCTCTTAGCAGGAGCCTTCACTTCAGTTTTATGATTGCTCTCACTCGCAGCAGAGTCCCATCCAGTTGGAGGACCAAATAATCTCATGTACTGTGATAAATGAAAATACATGTGATTCTTCACCAGATTGTTACCCTCTCCCTTACTTCGTTGAAGATTGTTATTTATACAGTTGATGAAAAGAACAACCATTTTGTCAAGATTCAAAACACCTTTCTTGTCTTGTTTGAAAACCTCGTCAAACGTTCCGGCGTATTTTAGGAACTCTTCCATACCCAACAACAACTCAATGGCGTAAATACGTCGGTCAATTTCCTCCTCACACTTTCTGCTCTTGTTCTCAAGATTGGATGGCGTCTTTCGAGATAACAACAATTGACGACCTCCAGCAGAAAGAAGTGACAGCATCTGAATATAAAGCATTCCAATGTACTGGTTACCCTCCTTCTTTGCTGTATGTATTGATTCTGAAAAATTGGTTCGTGGGAAGTCACGATCGGATTGCCTCTGAACAGCACCACCGTAGTAACTGGCTAACCTTTCCATCTCACCAAGAAGCCGCTGGTTATTGCCTAAAAAGTCCTCGCGGAACGTCTCCGCTGCACGCTTTGCACAACCAAGTTGGTGCATATGGAGTCTCTCTCCCGGCGACGCTAGATGAATATTATGTGGGTTTTCTCCAAAATCAAGGTCATAAAAAGCGTTGCCGTTATGTACACTGTGGTGAGAGATGTTTTTGAAATACTGTTCAACATTCACTCCTTTGTCAACCGTTGGAGCAGTAAAATCAGATATATTCCAGAGCCGAATGGATTTGTACTCATCCCCATTTTGGTGCTTAGACACTTGCATGTTACCACTTTTAAGTGAAACGGGAACCTTCAAAACATTCACACGAGCATTAATACCAAGTGCTCTGGGACAATTGCAATGCCTACAGATCATCTTTGAGTTCGATGTTTGATAATGTCCACAAAGTTGGTCGTGCTGGGGAGTATCACCTATGAAATAAGCAACCGCAAATTTCATTCGAACCGACCATTTCTTCTTGTTCCACGGCAAATTAGACCATTCAATACCATCCGTTTGGTTGCAGGCGTCTTTCAAAGAAGAAAGAGCCAAACGAAGGCCAGAGTGAAGATTATTCACATTGTCAATTGATTCGGCACCTTTATCACGTGAACGCGTTGGATGAAAATATATAGCCTCCCAGGCATCCGGCCGGGAGTTTCGAGTTAGGGTGTTGAATATGCCAAGAGTCATGTTCAGTGGGGTAAGAGTGGTTTGACCACTATTGTCAATTGCAATTCCATCCATGTAGAGAATGATAGGAACCAGAATTTCATTCGATTTGGATTTGCATCTCTTCTCCCAAGTGTTGATCCACCATTCACCGTGATTGAGTTCGTCAATATCAATATTGCCTTGAAGTTCTGGATAACGGACTGGTAAGGTTGGGTCTTCAGCATGGGGGAATGACAGATTGTCTTCATTCACCAAAGTCACATTCGTTAATAGGGAATGAAGTGCTTTTTGGAACGACCGGACATAGATTTGTTTGCGACTGGAAACGTCAGCACTCTGTGATTTCTTAGAACACCAGTCAATAAGATGAGGTTCAA
This sequence comes from Pseudo-nitzschia multiseries, assembly GCA_037355745.1. Classification (NCBI taxonomy): domain Eukaryota; phylum Bacillariophyta; class Bacillariophyceae; order Bacillariales; family Bacillariaceae; genus Pseudo-nitzschia; species Pseudo-nitzschia multiseries. The sequence goes on from CM074788.1 coordinate 2,163,747, forward strand.
ACCCATCACCTTTTATTTCAGGCACAGTTGCAGAAATCTCCTTCATGACACTTGCCCTGGTCTTTATGAGATTGCCTTTAGTCCATGAAAATAAATTAAGCTGCTCCGATTCTATAGCCCATTCATACAATTCCTTCTCTGCAACTAATGGTATGCTATGATTCCGCATGATTTTCATTAACTTGATCTTGACCTTCAGTTCGTCAGATATGTTTCTTCCTACATTGGGTGTTGTAATTGTCGTGTTTGAATCACAATGGGAATCGTCAACATCAATGTTGTTGTCTTCTTCGTCATCATTGACACTCAAAGAGTGGGGGGCCTCTATGCTCTCACTTCCTTCTTCCTCATCGTCATCATTAGGAAAGAAAAAATTGTCTTCGGAAACAGAATCATCGTCATCCTCTATGTTTGTTAATTCCTGACCAATCAAGGCACGCCCAATCGGTTCGACAGAAGGGTCGTACATAACTTGATTGTCAAGCACCTCTGGCAATGCGCCGTCACTACTCTGTGGACCATTACGGGTGTTCGTTAGACCTAATTGTTGAGTAGTATTACTTTCCTTCTGAATCCGATTCGTTGAGAGACTGATTCAAAGGCTTCTGAGGAACAGCAACGCTGCGTTAGTGTGTTAGTAGACGAACGATTGCACTCTACACGTGATAAATGTGTTTGGATACTTTCGCAACGGATAATCGGACTACAGGCGAAGCTAGGGAGACGCCAGATCTCTTCTTGCTGTGACTTATTCAGATTGCAGCGAGACAGACCTTAGTATGTAGATTACAAGTAGTTGATAGCAACTAGTGTGAATTTTGGGATTTAAATCAGTTGAATGTTAAAAGTATGAGATAAAGTGAAATCTTGCCGAAATGCAAGATATCTCTTTTATTGAGATGAATACGTTGCAACTGCTGTTGCGTAGTGCTGAGATTACTCGCTGATTATTTCCGTACATGTATTAGTCGTTGACCATATATATTTGTATGCATGTATATGTATTGTGTGAGAATCACACGCCAACGGTTTTCTTCTCTTGTTCTGTTAGGAAGACTCCATGATATGTTTATCATTAAGGTCAGGAATTGCTCCCGTAGCTCGTGTGATATTTTATGAAATCAGAGTTTGCTCACCGAAGAACAATGGCAATATCGTAAGACAGGGATTGCTCACCGTTGATGCGCGATGGGAATCGATGCGCCGTGGGAATCGATTACTTAGATTGATACGGGACTCATTGATTCGTACGAATAGGAAATCTACCCTTTGGTAGCTTTGGTACTTCTGGTCACGAAAGGAATTTAATACTCCCCATGTCTCCTTGTGAAGGGTCATCACGCTCTACATGATGCTTCCATCATCCTGAAGAAGGTCGCCGGTATTACCACAGAAGTGGAAGATGGGCCTGAGCAGTGGATACACAACTGAGTGACTCCAATGCTTGGTGAGAATGTCTGCACAGTTATCCTTACCTGGGATGTGCATCATTAAAATGAAACCTCTCGCTATCATACTTCGTACGTAGTGAAACGACAGAATATTATGACGCTTGTGCAACCTTGCGTAAGGGAAGGTTGACGTTTGGATCATCTTTTCGTTGTCACCCCAAGAGTATGAGACATCATGGACTCGTGTTCCTAGGTATCGGAATGAGTGGCGTAAATCGACGATCTGTTCGATGCAAGTCCTTCCTGCAACGAATTCGGCTCCAAAGGTGGCTGTCTCCGTGGTAGACTGCTTTTTCGAGAACCACATCATGGGAGTCTTGTTCGCGAAATGAAGAATACCGGTTACTGCCTTACCACTGAGAATATCATGCATGAGGTTGGCATCATAGAAGTGTGTCAACACTACTGTCTTTCCAAGCGGTGCAGGAGCGTCGTCGGGTAGCTCTTCAGAATGCTCCCCATAGACGGTGTTGGACCAATCGATGGTGTCGGGTTTAGTCAATATAAAATCGGGTGGTTCCACGCGGAATCTGATTTTAAAATGTCTAAACTTGGAGATATATCCATAGATACGTTTTGCACGTTTGAGATGCCCATCTCGTGGCTGAGCTCTGAAACTTGAGAGCGTCATCACGGCTGTTTGTACATCAAAACGGCCAATAGCGATGATCCATTGTAGTGAACCGATCATACTTTGGTATTTCTGTATGCCGGTTTCTTCGAGAAATGCTGAGGAGTCCAATTCAGGATGATCGTTCTCCGCAATGGGTGATTGGAACCTAGTGCTAGGTTTGCATCCGAACATTTGTTCGTAAGAAGCTTCCATCTTTTCGATGAACTTAATGGGATTCATGCATAGAACACCATGTTCGTCGCGCTCAAATCCACAACCTAAGTGAAAGTTCATAGGTCCGGATCCCTTCAGTTTGAAGTTATATGGTGACGATTGCAATATCTTCAAGAAGGAATTGGGATCTGCCATGCAAAGACATAGGTCATCGACATATGTGCATATAAGCTCATATACACGTTCACCATGCTTGTTCGTTCCGGGTTTGAGGAATATTTCCGGTTCTGCGCGGGATCTTTCGAAGCCGAGTTCGATGAGGCAAGCCGCGAGTAAGTCTCCAAAGCACTTGCCTGAAGACCTGAGACCGTATAGGGCTTTGTAAATGATCAACAGGTGACCTTCCAGCGATCCGAATTCGGAACCTGCCTTGATGCATACTTTCTTGCAGGTGACTGCTTCTAAGTATGCGTTACCTATGTTGGTGCCCCATGCTTCTAGGTCGTTGAGTTCAGCTAGGAATAGGCACATACGTAGGCCGCGAAGAGATACGACGCCTGCGTAAACACTGTGGATAGGGGCCTCAGTGAGATTACCGTTAGCAACGAGGCGGGCCTTGTGTCTTCCGTCGTGTTTGACAGCGTATATCATGTGTACCTTGATCTGTTGGAATCCCGGGGGAATGGAGCTCGTCTTGTACGCGCCTTTATCAATGAATGTATTGTACTCATTGAGTTGTGCCATTTCCAGAGTGGTGGCATCTTCCCATTTGGTGTTTCCGTTGGCTTGATCAAATCGGAGGGCTTCTTCGTGGTTACGAGGCACTTTGAAGCCATATTGATACTGCGGAGTGGTACGGAAAGAACGTAGTTTGGCTTGGTGCACGAGTCGATCAAGTTTCTTGGTTCGTCGGGCTAGGTTGGTGATTCTCCTGAGACGTTTCCAACCCGGGAGGTCAAGCAAGTTGTTGTCTTTCCCATATTTTGCAACGGTGACAGGGTCATCAGCCGCAATGTTGGCCAGGGGTTCATATGTGCGTTCCATATTCTTCCATTCAATCCAAAGGTTATACTTGGAACCTTTGTATTGAGGATGCTTGTTATCCAGTGGACCTTGGTGTCCTAGGATGCGGCGAAACGACCAGAGTTTGCCGTCTTCTTGTGTTGAATCACGATGTATGTAATTCATGACATCATTATATGCAATGATATCATCGAGTTCGTCATCAGAGTGTTTGCACTTGAACTTGATGAAGTCGTTGTTGCGTTCAAGACTGTCTTCAACATCGACGATGGTAAGACGTTTCCGAGTGCCATCTGGATTGGTTACAAGGAAGGAACGTCCTTGTAGATCGGCAATCGGGATCGTAGGAATGGTAATGGGTTTACCATCATCGTCAAATTGTGCGTTGCCTTCTTCGTCGGTAACAACTACCTGTGATGGGTCTACTGAAGGAGTAGCGGGGTTGATGTGTGGAGTTGTGACGTCACTAACATCAAAGTATGCTAGCTCCGGAGGATCAAAATCATCTTCAGTAAGGAGAACGCCATCGGGGTTCTTGCTGAAGATGTGTGTCATAGGAGGACCATCAAGACTCTCCCCATAGTTGTTAGGGAGTGGAGAAGGTGACCAGCTTGGGCTGTCATCGACCTTCTTATAAAGAAAGCTCGGTAACGAGGGGTGGGAGGGTGGTTGAAGAATTGGTTGAGTGCCAGATGCGTGGGGTGTAGTATCTGGTTGTTTGTTGGGTGTAGGTGGAACGGTGTCATCGGCGGTGTCAGAATCAGCGGGTGTAACGCTAGGGGGAACTGAGCTGTTTGGTTTTGTAGACTTGTCAATGAGTTTATTCTGATTGGTATGCTCCCCATGTTTCAATGCTGGAGCTTCTCCAGTGGCGTATAAACGGGGCAAGGAATCCTTTGCGTTACGCCATTTGATGAAACCATCATCAGTAAATAGGCCCGCGCGTTTGTTACGTGACTCAGGCGTACGAGCAGATCAAACACCGGACCGGTCAAGTAACTTGTTGGTAACAGGATCCCAGATTCGAAAGCAGAGTCCATTGCCAACATGTTTGGCGATGCCGACGAAATGACCTAGGCGTTCGGTAGACTGGGTACCGAAAGGAGAGTCATTGGTTTTGAAATACACAGGTTCAAACCAGAAGAAACTGGTTTATGCGCTGATGTCGCCAAGTGTACCCGTGGCAATGAAGATCGGTTGTTTATCGGACAGCGTAGGATCAGAAACAACATTGAGGAGACCCGCGACGTATGTCATGCACAGTAGCCACAGGTGTGGTGGTGTGCCGGTACGATCCATGACGCGATTGACAATGCGTTTGAACGTTTGGTATCGTCGTTCGAATTGATTCTGGTGTTGGTGATACGGTTCACTCTGCCAGAGTCCAATCCATAACATTTTGAGGTAATCGATGACCTTCTTACTGGATTGATAGTTACCGTGGTCGCAAAGGAGGCGGATGGGCCTGCCCCATTTTCGAACAAAGTTCTGAAAGCAGGATAGGAAATCGCCGGTGGTACGCATTTCCTCAACGTGGATAATATGTGATTTGCGGCCAAAGAAGATCTGAGCAATCTTGGAGCCACCATCAATTGCTGGGACATCTGAATAGACAGCATCGGACATGACATCGTCATTGAAGGGGCGAACGTTCATGGCCGGTTGAGGGGAATGAAACCGTTTGAAAATGTTTCCATCAGGGCTAACCGCTAACGAACCGTATTGGGTTGAGTTTTCAAACGTAGCTTTGATGCGATCGGTGGAAACCCAACAAAAGAAAGGTTTCAGGGATAAGTAGTCATGTTCGTTGGGGTATCTTTCGCGGGGTGTAGCTGCAATGCGTGTAGTGTCACTGGCAGTGCAATCTGTCGGAAATGCAGTGACTGTTCCAGAGACTGCGGGTAGCGCGCAGCATGCGAGACGTTCTTGATGAGCGTAGTCGGTGGAAGTAAGCCAAAAGGAGCGATCGTTGGTCCTATGATCATCAATAGGAAGAAAGGGAGATCGAGTGGAATGGCTGGAATACGAGCTAAGGGATGTGACCGTGGAGGACCCGGGAGAAACAGAGATATCTAATCCTTCAAGACAGCGTGGGTTCCCATATTCGTCGTAATCGGCATAAGGGAGTTGCTGTGGTTGGGGAGGATATTTCTGGAGAAATTGTTCATCCTTCGCACTGATCGTGGTATTGAGAACAGATGGGTCCCAATGTTTATCGGATGTCATGATAACATGTGGTAGCGTGTCAAATTCAACAGTCGTTTACTTTCGCATCGCAAGGTATGGTAAACCGTGTCGTATGCTGAGAGGCAGTGCATAGCCATCGGAGGTGGTGATGACCTGTCCTCCGCCTGCTTTGATGGACGTGTCGTCGACAGTGAAAAAATATGCTTCCATCTGGCCGGATGACAATATAGAAGGGTGTTGTCCTGTATAGGCACATTCATTGAAAATGAGAATGACGGGGCCTCTGTTCGACATGGAATATGCTCCGCATGTAGCAATGGGAATATTTTGTACCTGATGATTGTTAATGCCGGTGACGTTAACATATCGTGGTGGGATATCCTTGGAGATGAGACACGCATCATTACCGATGATGCAGCCATTTGCGCCGCGATCGACCATGGCAAAACCAGGGCTAGTAACCGTAGTTTTGTGTATACGGTATGTGTATGACGTTACTGGGCCATTGTTAGGAAAGGTAAGATCATCCTCGGGAGTATACCATTGGTGAAAATTGGCGGAATACGATGGTGTTCCCACAGGTATTTGGGTGTCACCGTCCTTTTTGTATTGAATGTCAGGGTTGTCTGAAAGGAATCGAGCGGGATGCGCGGGTGACACGGAAGACTTGAGAGGTCGCTGGTCCTTAGACGAAGAGGTCGTTGATTTGTATACACCTAGGGATGCATGGAAAACACCTCTACGATCATTCTCTACAGCAGGGTGAAGGTCTGCGGCGGAATTGGCATGCTCATCTTTGGTCGAAGTATCGTCTTCTCGAAATGATACCGAGTGTTCATGTTGGTATGCCTTCCGGGTAATGGGTTTGACATTGTTGGGGTCAGGTTGGTCCGTGTTAAGTAAATCGTGTCGCAATGAGGCAACCACGATTTTCTTGCCTTCCGGAGAAAAACTGAGCCAACTCTTCATGTCCTGACGTGACAAGGCCTTCCATATGTTTGTAGGCAATCTTGTGGTAGGGTCAGGGGTACGTCCAGCCTTAAACACAGCATAATCTTGATAGTCTCCTTCAAATTCGATGGGGAGAGCATAGTCATCATGGTTTTGGCTCGATTCAGAAGAAAAATCATGAACGTGTGCACGTACGGTCGACCGAGGAGCAGACATCGCGGACTGGGAATCAAGTCGGGTTGCTTCGAGTAAAAGCGTGATTTTAAGATCGTGGATAGCAGCGGCTTCGGCAACCGCATCCGTTACGGTGCTATTCGTCCCACCTGGATCCTTGACTTTGGCAAACTGTTCGCTTAGCTGGAAGCTGGAATAGCATGCCTGACACAATGCTGATTTAACAGTATGGTACTCAAGGGGCTTGTTGGGAGGACGAAGCTTGTTGAGGTGATTTAATTCATCAAACCAATGTGTGATGAATTTCACTTTGGATTCCTTCCAATTGTTGAGGTTCAACTTGAGCAACGCTTGTAGCTGAGTCGAGTTGTCGTATACCTTTGCTTTTGATTTGCTATGAAGGTTTACGAAATCGAAGTATGCCTTGCGTCCATCACGAGTGGTAGAATGGCTGTGTACACACGACGCAGAAAGGTCACTTTTGAAGACTTCCAACATTAGTACCCAGAAGAAGGCACATTGTTTGACAAAGAGATCACGGGTGTAACCCACAAGCGTGGCTGGGGGCCAAGTTTCATCGAGGAATGTCTCGGTGTCGATGTCGTATGCCTCGAGTTTAGCCTTGAAGCCAACGAGCCAGTGTTCGAATCTTGAGTCATTCGTGAGGGGTGTAAAGGACTTTTCATCCCGTGCTTTTCGACACCAAGATTCGTACTTTACCTGCTGAGGGGACTTTTTGCTACTCCCCGCTGGAGGAGGTGGGGGGCTCAGAGCGGATTCATTGCGCATGCGTTGGGCACGCTCTTCGCGGAAAGTCTCGAATTCCTTATATGTATATGATTTCACATCCTTCCAGGTTCTCAAGTCTTCTGCTAGAGCGCTATTGTCTTCTTGTAGATCGATAGCGTAATCCGCAAGTGCTTCTACGTTCCTTTGAACGGATCGAGGGATATTCATTGGTAGCCCTCGATCAGTATAGGTAAGCTCGCGTGCAAAATCCGGTTCGATGAGTGCGCCGAGGAATGCATTCCACTTGCACAATCCGCCTTCCTTGAGGGCTAAACACAGTTTACTACCGTCTTCACTTGTTATGCTGAGTAGGGATACGAGTATCTTCTTCATAGCAGCATCGAAACTGGGGAAGTGATTGATCGCAGCGACTTCTGCGTCATTCTTTTCTTCGCCGCCGGCCATCGTCGGTATGTTCGGCATCAGTGACGGTTCCGGTCCTCCGAGAGAATTGCGCGGTGACTGGGAATGAGAACTACTTCGTGTACGGTGTGCGACTGGCATATGCCAGCGTAGAGATTGAACTCAGGTACGTTCTTGTTCCTCTTTGTGTGCAAGCCTTCTTAGAGCTTGCGACTGTTAATCTATTACTTTCCTTCTGAATCCGATTCGTTGAGAGACTGATTCAAAGGCTTCTGAGGAACAGCAACGCTGCGTTAGTGTGTTAGTAGACGAACGATTGCACTCTACGTGTGATAAATGTGTTTGGATACTTTCGCAACGGATAATCGGACTACAGGCGAAGCTAGGGAGACGCCAGATCTCTTCTTGCTGTGACTTATTCAGATTGCAGCGAGACAGACCTTAGTATGTAGATTACAAGTAGTTGATAGCAACTAGTGTGAATTTTGGGATTTAAATCAGTTGAATGTTAAAAGTATGAGATAAAGTGAAATCTTGCCGAAATGCAAGATATCTCTTTTATTGAGATGAATACGTTGCAACTGCTGTTGCGTAGTGCTGAGATTACTCGCTGATTATTTCCGTACATGTATTAGTCGTTGACCATATATTTTTGTATGCATGTATATGTATTGTGTGAGAATCACACGCCAACGGTTTTCTTCTCTTGTTCCGTTAGGAAGACTCCATGATATGTTTATCATTAAGGTCAGGAATTGCTCCCGTAGCTCGTGTGATATTTTATGGAATCAGAGTTTGCTCACCGAAGAACAATGGCAATATCGTAAGACAGGGATTGCTCACCATTGATGCGCGATGGGAATCAATGCGCTGTGGGAATCGATATGCCGTGGGAATCGATCACTTAGATGGATACGGGACTCATTGATTCGTACGATTAGGAAATCTACCCTTTGGTAGCTTTGGTACTTCTGGTCACGAAAGGAATTTAATAAGTAGCATCCTCGAGCTTCTTCGATTTTCTAATGAATATGCAAGATGCAAAATCTACTAGCCCCGAAGATTGCTTGAAATAAGAATAGCATGATGCGTCATTCAAAATATGGTCCCGAAGACCGGGAGAAACAACTACTCCCGTTTTCTTTCTTAGTCGCGCTGTAAACAAGGGGGGTTTCCGCTTCTTGGTAACCTTCTTCTTTCCCCTACCTATAGTGATCAGAGGAGAGTCCCGGTAGCAACGTACACAATAAACCTGATATTTAGGTGTCGTCACCATCGTTAGTACGATAGCCAGTAATAACAATAGAAATGAGGAAACGATTGAGATTGAAAAATTGCGACCATGCACTGTTTGTTTCAGGCATAAAATTCAGTAACATGCCACTACTTCGGAAACAGATGCCAGTGGGGTAGGAAAATGCAATGTGCATAAAAATATTATGAGTTCGACATTAATTTCAATAAATAGGGTGAAATTACAAAGGGGGACCAGTGGAGTTCGACCCAAATATGCGCGTGATTCCGAAAGAACCCCGAATCTCGTTTGTGTGACGCAAGACTCAGTACAATGAAATAACACATAACCGGGGAAGACCTCTACCATGTAAAATACAGGGAACCCCGGTACAGAAATACACACTTTAGATAGCAGCAATAAGAGCGTCGCCATGAGCTCACATCTCTCTTCATTTAAACATCATTCTTCCTATCTGGTTGATTTTTGAATTACAACATCCCCACCCTTGATTCCCTCCCCGCCCTCTGGGCTCTCCACGACGAACCTCCCACCCTGTGGCTTGTGCCCCAATGGCACTTAACAGCCAAAAGCTGTGTGCCGGTGTGTGTTGGCCAAGCAAACTAATCTGGGACCGGGACGCGCTAGCCACATGGAAGGTTACAAAAACCAACCACCAGCTTGAGTTTCCTGCAATCCCCCTTTAGCACTGGTGCTTAATCCACCAACAGAACCTATGAACGACAAGCTCTCACACGCAGTACTTAGGCAGGGATTGCTTCTGAGGCTATCACGCACATAGTAAGATAGTCGAGACAGATCCCGTTTGATGACGTGCAGGCGTTGTAACCACGATCTCGTCACACATCCAATTAGGATACGAATTTTTGTGGACTGACTCGGTGCGGGTTAGTCTATCTTTCGGTTACTAATTTTTTTCCGTTAAGTCGTCGAATCGTAGAAGCAACACATGATCTCTAACGACTCCGGCAGATCGGCGGTTGATTTTTGTCAAAATATACTCCGTATTTTTCGGGACGTACACAGCATGTCCATATTTCCCTTTCAGAGTTTTGGATATCGTATTTTATTATTTTTAAAGGATTGTCCTGTTCAGTAAGTTCGTAATTGATTCGATTTCAGATCTTTCAACGGACTTCTACAATACGAAGTAATAATTATCCATGCTTATCGCACGCGTCTACTGTTATTGTTATTGTTATCGACGAAATCTGCGATCAACCAAAAATTCTGTATGGTTTCGATTCTACCAGACGGTTTCTAAAATGTAACGTAACGCACTTCAAGTGTGGAAGACTTCCCGACGATAGCAGTTCTCTCTACGGTATCACCGCTTAAATCTGAACCGAAACAACGAGACACGAAAACAAAACGGTACGGATACGGTACCGGTACGCAAGTCTTAGTTTGCCGCATCCCCAACTCAATTGCACGGAAGATTCTTTCCATCGAACAATGGAACACGAAGCAACCGTCCCGTATCCATACCTTTGCACTCATTTTTTCAATTGCTTCGGCGCCAACTCGCACATACACTCGCCGGTACACATACCCATTCCATTCCAATACACACACACACACACACACACACTGTCACCAACATGCCGATCTGGTCCGCAAAAGAATACTACGAACGGGAGGCCAACAACAACAACCGTGCCGAAACAACATACCCCCTGGCAAGTGATTGCGCCACCTCTGACTATCCCCGATTGATACACGGAGAAGAAACCTGGAGGTTTCTGCAGAACGTCTTTTACGAGGAAACACTCGCCCGATCCAGCTACCACCACAGACTCCTCGCACGGCACAAACACGTCCCGTACAGCGGCATGAACAAACGCCTGGTGGAGGTCCGGGACGACGGGGAGCGGGGGCGTTCCGTCTACGCGAAAGCGGACATTTCGTCCGGAACCGAGCTCTGGAACGGCTCGAGGTGGCAGGGGGTCACCAACGGCTACTGGAATTCCACGCAGACCGTCAACGCCTTTTTGAAGCGGCTCCCCCACGACCTGCAGTGCGACGTGTTGCTGTGGGCCTTTGCCAACAGCGGTGAGGGAGTGGCCAAGGGGTACGTCGAGTGCAATCTCGACGAGGCCTCGTATTTCAACCACGCGGATCAGCCCGAGCTGCTCAACGTGGTCAACGTGGGGGAGAACTCGGTAGCGGACCGGGACATTGTGAAGGGGGAAGAACTGCTGATGGACTACTCGTCCTTTATCGCTGTTGGAAACGAGTCACTGGCCTGGTGGGACGAGCTGCGGGGTACAGCCTGGAGGGAGGCCGGGGACGGCGACATTGTCGGCCACGGCGAGGCCAATCGCACCGAATTGGAGGCCACACACAACAATCGCACTAGCGTCAATGAGACGACAGCAGCGACGCCGGGAGATACCTGCATGAACGGCTACGTGAAATACGGAAAACCGAAACCATCCGCTCCAAAACCAGCCGTGGCATCGACGACGACGACGTCTTCCTCCTCCTCCTCGGTCTTTGTGGACGCCTCGTCGCTGCTTTCCGGTAGTAGCGGACCCACAACAACAACGGCGTGGCCGACCGCCCTGGCAAGTTTTGTTCTGGCTCTGATGTCGGCGAGAGGCTTTGCGACGATGGGAGCGCGGCGTCGATAGTTCACTCCCAACGATAGCATCGCACGGCATGCCATGGCAAGCAAGCATGCATACATGCAATCACTTCTGTACACTTAAATGTTCTACTAAAAGTCTCCCGAACCGCGTCGTCTGCGGTACCAGATTCCTGAAAGGACATTGCCTCATAATTCAAACTGTAGCATACTAGTACCGTACCACGCATCTCGAAAGACTTTTCCACGACGGCATGCGGTTTGTGTTCCTGTTGCGTATAGCAATGCGCCCCATCGCATCGCATCGCATCGCCTCTCGTAGGAACTGCAAATGGTACCGCGCCGCCGTTTCCGCAAATGGCACCGCACGGCAGAGGAGGGGTTTGTATCACGTGGTGCTCGGCTCTGCCAATTCCCCAACACAGGTGCAATACGGCACGAGGGTTGCAATGGATTTTCGGCCTCGACCCGATGCGATACCGTAGCATTAGATTAGTACACGGTGACATAGTCGTCAACCCCGTGGCGGTGTGAAGGACTCCGCTGCCTCACCCGGATTACTGTATATGCCGTGTTTTCTAAACGGTCACTCGGTACCCATCCGCCTCATCGTATTCTGTAGGTACACAGTTACAGTAATTGGTCGTGCCTCCAACGCATTCGACTACCGTGTCTTGTCGGCACCAATGTTCTGTAGAGAGCATCCCTTTTTGTCCACAAGACTGTCGTACGGTAGTTGGATTCAACCTAAAAACCGCATTGATGACTGCCGGATTCTCTTTACTTGGCGATATCCAAATGGTTTACCTCTTCGGCACTCCACTCCATTCCACATCTAGATAGCCATACGGTCTCCCGACTATTTCCTCCCATGAAGTTGCCACTTGGACTGCTTTGAGACACAAGGAAAGAATCTCCTTCTAACCATTGTAGGCAGAACCAAACAAGATTTGGCAGTGGCACTGAAGAAATCATACGGCCCATCCCAGTAGTAAAACTGATGGAAAATGGAAAATTTGGTTCCTGTTGGCTGTAACAAACGTGGAGCCAACAAAGACGTGAAAGAGCGTGATTGTGTCACCAGAACATGGACTTCATCTGACTGATTGCCACTACTAGTACCGGTAGGTTGGGTTTCTGTGACTTTTTGAGATCTGACTTACTATTGCAATTGATAGGAAGAAATAGGTTGGTTGCCTCTTCTATTGTGGGAGTGACTCTCTAAGATGTAATCTGATGCTAAAATACAATGTGAGACGATGGATCATCCTATTGGTGTCCACCATACTACAGTATGCTAGTGGTGATCAAGGAGAGAAGTGTTCCATCATGAGAAGTAACCTATCATATTGATAGTACATATGAGATGCATGCATATAATATATTATATGAACATAGAGTGTGAAAGTGAGAAAGTGTCCTGCGGGCAACAGCAATCTCTACCCGTATGTACCGTACTGTGTCTTGCCTCCACAATGGCTATCACTCACTACATTTGTGATAGCCTCAGTAGCAATTCCTACTTGTAGGTACTGGATGTGAAATGCTTGTAGTTCATTGGTGTGTTTGGTGGGTGAAGCAGTGCTAGAGGGGGATCCGGGAAACTTCAGCCTGTTGATTGTTTTTGCAGGCTGGAGAGTCAGGTCCCTTATATTACTGTGCCCACACACACCAGCGCACAGCTTTGACCGTTAAGCCTTTTCTGTGGGCGGGTGTGGCGGGCCAATTTGTTCTACTACTAATCAGTTTAGGAGCAAAAAGAGTGAGCTGTATGCTCAGATCTTGCTGGAGGAATCCTTTACATGCTTGTTAGCACTAGCCTGTATTTTTGACCTGTATTTTTTATGCAGACGCGTCTTCTTTTAGTCGCAAGCTATTCCTGTGTGCTAGATCCTGTGATACAGTGATACAGCGCAGTGATACAGTGATACAGGGAATTGGTTGTATTTTCCTGGTAGCAAGTGTATGCTTGAGATTTGCTGGAGGAATCCTTTGCTGGCTTGTTAAGGCTAGTAGCCTGTATCTACTACGAAGTAGTAGGCGTGTACTAGATCGACTGATACACTACTACCGTAGATTCAGCAGTGATACAGGGAATCTTCGATCCCCCAGTCTGGCCTTCTTCCGGTCCTAAGGAGTGCCACGTGGCACTACCATTCCTTTCATCCGGACTCGCTACATCAATTCACCAAAAAATATGACCGCAAATGCGCGTTACCGTACCGGTACCGTACGGTGTGTCATCCCGAATCAATAGAAACGTCAAGAACAATAACACTTCAGCCGCACATACCGTGGATACCGGTACGTATTTCCTCGTCCTTGTCGAGGGGTCGTGATACGGTGCTCCGTGATCGCAGCAAAACAAGACTGACGGGGTCCAAAAGTACTGTCACGACGAAAAGATGTACGTGGAGGAGGCAGGAATCGAACCTGCGACTTGTCGCATGCGAAGCGACCACTCTACCCCTGAGTTACACCCCCATTGCATGATTCCCCCAAAAACTTTACTATAAATAAATTTCTGTTTTTAGTATTTCGGGAATGAAAATTTTGTACATACTTTTTTTGGCGGGAAAGTGCATAAATCTCATTTTGGAATGTGGAATCTCATTTTGGAATGTATGCATAAACAAGCATGCGCGAAACAACATGTGGATTCGGAAACAAGAACATGTGGATTCCCTTATAAAAAGTGTAACGGTTACAAATCATAGTCGACGTGAGCTCACGTCGACTATGATTTGTAACATTACGACTGGTTGTAGAAAATTTCGTATTTATGTAGTACATAAAAGTAGTTTGGGAATCACCCATTACCACCAGTGGACATAGGTGCCCTTACTGTCAATTGGTATACCGACATTACGATTTTGCCACCTCAATCAAGAAAAACATATTTATTACTGAGGTGACAGGTGAAATGGTCAGATATGAGCACCCAGCTGGTTTCACTGTTGAGGCCGAGGTAGTTTTGTTGGTTATCAGCATTCTGGGAACAGATATTAACACTGAAGGAGAAATAGAGAACTCTTCATATCAATGAGTTGCTGTGTAAGTAGAGTTGGGTCCAGCAGTGTTTTTTGTTTGTTTGGGGCGAATGTAAGTTGGGCAGCGTTTGAGAATCAGATTACTATGTTTGAGCTTGGGGACACCGTTAACGAATTTGTGGGCAATATATATATATATATATTCACCCGATGGATGGCCAAGTTGTTGATGCCCCCGGAGGAGACGTTCAGCTTTGGCTTTAATGGCATGGATGTGTGTGGTTTTGGCAATGATTTTGCCAAAGGGTATTTTCTGGAGGTTGGGAGATAGCAATGGGAGGGTATGGAGTATATGAGTATGTGCACGGCATTGGTAGTTTTGGACTTGATGGACAGTGGCCTGGAGACATTCGTTACAAAATTTGGGGTCATCTTGAAGCGAGTTGTAGATGTTGGCACAAGAGTGTTGCAAAGGTAAGTCAGGCATGCAGAGGGGTTGAGTAAAACTTTTACCAAAGGAGATAATGGAATAAACCATGAAGGATTTGGATGGGTTGGATGCATGGGTGTATGCAAGAGACATTTTATTGGCATCATTGTATTTGTATATCACAGTGGGAAAGTCTGTAAGATGTAGGTCAGGATTGGAGCCGGAGACAAGGGGGCTGATACGGTTTGGGGAGTAAACACAACAAGTGCAAGCATAACTGGTAGAGGTAGTTGCAAGTATGTGGATAAATCCTTTGCCAAGGGGAAAGATAGGCTTGTAGTCTACGGCCCCAGTCAGTTTTAATGGGCAAAGGGGAGCTTAAATTGTAGGGTTTGCAATCATGAAGGATATCAATCATACTGATGCTTATGCGTTAACTTCCTTCTGAAAGTGGCTGTTAAGCTGACTTGCTTTGTACATGGATCAAAGTAGTAATATCATGATCAATGTCTGGTGGAGGTGGAGGAGTGGTATGTTGATCATTGATGCAAATAGTTTTGACATGAGGTGTGTTAGGGATCAGAGGGGAGTGGGGTGGGGAAGTATGTTTGGATGGGGAAGGAGCATCATTGGAAGAAGAGATGATGTCATTGGAGGGAAGGGAAGAAGTGGTGTTGATATGGACTGCATTGAGCATATGTGTGATGGGCACTGCAAGTGAAGAATGAAGGACGTTGAGGGTAGCATGGTTGTATATATGTGGCATTTTGAGGGAAGATGGTGGTAGTGGGCAGGGATTTGACGGTTTTAGAATCCATCTGCAAAAACCCTGTTGTGTAGGGCCAAAGAGTTCAGCATCAGGTTAAACATCAGACATCTGGTCATCAGGAGGGAGAGGAAGGTGGTTTGTGGTATTGGTAATGAGTATGGTTGAAGTTGTAGCAATTTTTGGCCTTGGAGGGCAATTTCAATGGGACATAGGGCTGGTGGATAGTCTGCTGGACAGTGCTGAATTTGGAAACTGGAGATGAGCTTGGTTTGTTGTTGTAAGATGCTGGCATGATTGTTGAAGAGGTTGATGAATTGTTGGGTTGTGGCATTGGGAGTGGTGGCAGGGTTGGCTGGTGTGACAGTGGGGATGATGGTGGGAGGGGGATTGGTTGGTTTCAGGAATGACTTGATACTGAAGACACCAGAGTTGTGGACTTCAATGGGGTCAGTGTTCATGTCAATACAGATGCTAGTCCAACTGATGCAGAGAAAGAGGTCAAGGTCCTTGCTGGAATGGTGAGTATTTTTGGAGATGTATTGCATCATGGGTTCAAGGTTGTTGAGGGTGTGGAGTGGTTTGCTCACATTGGTGTTGTCATACAGTGCCGTGAGTGTGGAGCAATCCGCAAGTATTGCAATTGCTATTTTGTGGGTCCTGTTGAATGCGTTCAGAAAAATATTGTCAAGAAGTTTGTCCTTGAGATATGAGATGGTAGTACAGGAATCATAGCAGAGGTTGGAGCCATCACCTGCTAAATGTTGGCGAATTCAATGTTGAGGCCATATGCCGGGTTCATGAGGGTTTCAATGCCGGGATAGGCAGGATGCAGAAGGAAGGAGAAGTCCATGTAGGAACTTTCAGGGAAGTAGGAGCGGGCGGTAATTGGTGTCTTGTTTGGTGTCTTGTTTGGTGTCTTGTTTGGTGTCTTGTTTGGTGTCTTGTTTGGTGACTTGTGTCCAGAAGCATTGGAAGCACTGGAACCATTGACAGACATGATGGATGAGGAGGTAACACTGGTGGTGGGGTAAGGATGTGATGTGTGTTGTGAACCGTTTGACAGATTGTGGGTTTTGTCCAAGGGACAGAAAATGGCAAGTTGTTTGGAAAGGAATTTTGAATGTGGCAAGAAATAATGTAGTGATTGTGTATGGAGCCATAAGATGTGTACAGAGGAATCAGTAGAAAGTCTCAGCGAAAAGGCTGGTGCATAGTACTAGTAAGAGAGAAGCTTTGTAAAGAATCGAGTTTATGAGAAACCGTTACACGTGGGAAGGTTGGTAGGATTGGATTCTGCAGCGTTTCTTGATTGTGTCATTGTCACAGTTGGGAATAAGGATTTTTCTGTAGAGTGTAGATGGGAGTAGTGATTGTGGAACAGGGGGGGCATGCAGAAAGTGTACGAAGGCTTATGTTCATGGGAATAAAATGTGTCGTAGAGTTTGTTGTCCAAGGGCCAGTTTGGTGGGACAGTTGTATAGATGGTTCTGTCATAGGTAGTGGTCTTGAAATTGAGCTCAGGGCAGCTAAGAATCTTGTTGATGTTATTTTTCCACAATCCTCCAGACTCTGGGTGGCCGTGATATCTCTTTTAATGCAGTGAAAGACCGTGCTGCCGCTAATACAGCACTGTAGAATCACTGTTTTACTATGTAAATGAAGCAGTTAACAGATTCGATCTTGGATGAAGTAGTCATTCGGTCTTGGATGAAGAATCCATCATGTGCGAACCTCTGCTATCTTTTCTTGGAAACAACACAGCTTAAATAAAAGATTGCATATGAGATATGCGAACCTCCACTGTGTTTTTCTAAAAACATGAAAGGGGTCTTGAGTATCGAAAAGCCAATCGAAACGCCGATACGGAGTATCAAAATGGCTGTCCTGAAAACAGAAGATTAATCTTAAGTATTGAACCACATAATTCGGAATATTGAAACGCTGTTTTTAATATATAAGATTGATATTGGTTTGGTCATGAAAACAAAAGGAATCTTGCTTCCGGTCACTTTAGATCAAAATAATGAGTCTTTTTGGTCATTTGGAAAAATAGATGTTCCGAAGAGAACATCACGGTCCCGCGTACAGAAATACAAAGCCTATTGAGTCTCATTATTCCAAACACTAAAGATGTATATGACTCGATCGGTTGTATCTTGTAGTATCGTATCATTCCAGCTGCAGTAGTGTAAGTTACGTAGGAATTTACGTACGTAAGTTGGAGTACTGTAGCTTCCTTTCATACGTACGAAAGGAATTTAATAGAAACCTCAGAAGATTCAGCAGGAAGGGGTTTGTCATCAATTCGTGACTGTATCAGCTTCTTGTATGTGTTGCTGATGCACTTGATTGCAGTGATGGATGAGATAAAGTCCAAGAATTGTGGTTCTTCAGCATCAGTGGGGGGTTTCTTCCAAGAAGTACTATTGGGCGCAAATAGGCCATACTCATTAGCATGTTTGCGAACCTCCTTCATGGTTAATTTTGCTTCAAGGGCAAAAGAAATGGATATCTCAGATAAATGCCTCCCCCCGTGATCATGTGAGGTATGCAGAGCTGTAGTCACATCAGCAGCATTAAAGACACAATTGTGATTAATGGAGATAATGAATGCGCCCCGAAGCTTGGAGAGAGAGAGAGAGAGAGGTCTTGTGGGAAGAAAAGAGTTTAGAGCCAGGACTGTAGGGGAGAATGTTTGTGACATAGGCTCAACCAAGGAGGGAGTCATCGGTAAACAAGAGGCCGAAGGCTTTATCTTGGCATGTACGAAGGGCAGTGAGCCTGAGATGGGTGAGATCGGCAAAGGGGCTGATGGAAAAATGAAAGTTGCTGACTGAAATCTCAAAAGGTTCAGGAGCAAGCTGTGTTCCACCACCGGCCCAGAGGAGGTGTTGCACATTAGCAGGAATCTCTGAGAGAGGGAGATCCTTCATGCCTTCATTGAATCTGGTTTGAGTTGCAATTTTCACTCTATAAGTTTTGGTGTCATACCATATAATATTCCTGGTAGTGTATGCTGGGACAAACCCAAGAAAAATGCCTTTCCTAGTATTGGGTTTGAGCCTGGTTTTCTTCTTGCCTAGGGGTCAAATCCAGACTCTACATCCAAATGTTCTGAAGTAACCAAGTTTTTCCTTTTGTCCAGTAGCCAATTTCAAAGGTGAATGGGTCTGATTGTGTTCTGGAAAAGCATTAGACAGCCTGAGGGCATGATAGAAGGGAAAAGGCCAAAACTTGATAGGCAAATTGGCTCTAATAAGCAAGGTTTTCATAGAATTTGCTAGTGTGCAATGCACTCTTTCAACCGATCCATTTTGGTGAGATGCATCAGCTCCAGTGGGGAAAATTGCATATCCATACACAGCAAAGAGATTCCTGATGTCAGGATTGTGGAAGAGCTCTCTGCCTTGATCAGCAACCACATATTTGTTGTGACAGGAGGAATTGTATTGGGAGAAGAAATGTTCAAACCAATGGAGGGGAGCAGCTTTTGATACACAAGTGTCTCCATACTTCATTCCTGTATAGTGATCTGAGATTAGCATCCAAGCTGTTTCACCATCTATGCCCTCACAATTGGCTTTGCGCTTGGTGTTGGAGGATTTGACCTCAGAGAAGGCAAAGCCAATGGAGAGTCCCTGGAAGGGCTCTGTGGCTTTTCTGGTAGAATTGGAGCCTGCAGGGGATCTGGTCTGTTTGCATTGAATGCAGGTGGGACACTGATCTAGGATGCTAGTCTGGCGTTGGAATTTTGGGACCCCTTGGATATGCTTGTGGGCATTGTACAGGAACGAATCACATGGATGGGCCACTTGTTGATGCCAGAGAAGCTTGGAGGTTTTGGTTTTAAATGCATGGATTGGGATTACCTTGTCAGGAATGCTATTGAAGAATAATTTTGCATTGAACCAAGTCTTGTCTTTTGAATCAACCTTGCCACCAACAGATTCAGCACATTTTTGAAGGGTGACAAGATTTGTGTATGTATCATACAGCAGTTACTGATAACTTCTTTGGCAGCTTATTCGCAAGCTTCCTTGAACTGGACATCATCGGCTAATGCATGATATGTTGATGAGTTGGCACAATTTGCATAGGGTGATTCCATATCAAGGTGAGGAATCATTAAAGGATGGGTGTAACATTGGCCATCAATAATTGCACCATGAATGACAATGCTCCTTGCAGCACTGAGATTGTGGTGGCAGATGATGGTATGGTTTCCATTGAGTTGGTTGGAGGGATGGTCATTGTCAATAAATGGCTTGTGGATAGATTGTCCACTGAATTGCTCTGTAATCCGTGATGATGTTCCATAGAGGTCATTTTCACCAAGGAGAGTGGAACCAAGCAATGGGAAGTAATAGAAGAAAACTCTTCTGTCCCATAGAGGTCATTCTCACTGAGGAGTGTGGATGCTAGTAAGGGTGAGTAGTAGAAAAACATTCTTACATAGCCTTGGGCATTTTGAGGCGGAATATGCATAAATCCTTATTCTTCAGGGATACAACTTGATTGCCTCCCCCCTATGGCAGCTGTGAGCCTGACCAGGCACCTTCTAAGCTTGGTGTAGGGCTTGTAGTCATGGAGAACATGGAGCAAATTTGTATGGGAGACTTTGGCGCCTGTATCTAGCTGGATTTTCTTCTGGAATATTTGGATCTTCTATGGAGTTGATACTTATCAAATTGCCGTTTTTAACTGGCATATTCAAATTACCGGTTACTAGTTGCAAATCACTGTTGATAGTTGTAATTTTCGAATCTTCTGCAGAATCTACGGGGTTGTCGCAATCAAAATTTGGATCTTCATAAATATTTGGATCTGCATTAGGAATATCCAGATCATTGGTGCGGTTGAAGTCATCAGGATGATCTTGGTCGAAGTTGGAATCTTCATTACGAGAGTGATTGAATCCTGTGCTTCCTCTTGGTGCACCCCCCCTAATCTACAGATGATGTCTGTTGGAATAAGGAAATAATTCCAAATATGGGAGCAAAATCAACCACACCGATTGGCACCAATTCAAAGGAGCTGACACTGCTGGATTCCAGGGAGGGAGTTATTGTTTCTTCTGAAATGGCTGGTGTGTGGTTGTCATTGGGATTGGTCTCATTTGACACAGCTGGGCTGCAAGAAAGTGTACTTATTCTTGGCCCGCGTGAAAATCCGATTCTTCTGGATCATCGTCATCCTCATCATCAGAACCTGGGACATCTTGCCATTCATCTTCTGCAGAAATTTTTGAGATGTGATGGTTGGATTCTAATGGTTGTTGTCTGTCTCTGTTCACCTTGTTCATGAATTCAGCCAGTGCAATCCTGTGCTTTGTTAAGGACTCAATGTCCTGCAGGGTTGGGCAGCTGTCGAAGTTGTGGCCTATTATGGCAGACAATGCATTTTCTGGAGGTATCAAACAACTGTGGTTCTTTGTCAACAGCTGAAATTTCATCGCAGTAGGCCCGGTAAAGGAATTTGTCATCATCTCCTTCATTCCATTCTGGATATCCAAGAGAATTAATTAGGCTGATGGAGTGGGATGTGAGTGTTGATGGGGTTCTTGTAGTCTTGGTACTTCCACCTCCTCGTTGTTGCAATCATTCACTCCTGCGGAATCCGGATCTGTTGCCAGGGAAGGATGGTTTGATAAGGGCTGATCTGGCTGATTTTTCCTTCCTCTTCTTTTCTTCCTTGATTTCTTATTCGTAGGATTGAAGGGTTTGCAAAAGTCTTCCAGCCTTGCATTTGTCTCTCTTGTGGGTATTGGCAGATTCTCTTTCTTCTTCTATCTTCTTGCCTAGTATGTAGGAGAGGGTGGTGCCTTCAATAAAGTTGCTGACGTCT
Source organism: Pseudo-nitzschia multiseries (assembly GCA_037355745.1). Taxonomy (NCBI): domain Eukaryota; phylum Bacillariophyta; class Bacillariophyceae; order Bacillariales; family Bacillariaceae; genus Pseudo-nitzschia; species Pseudo-nitzschia multiseries. The sequence continues at coordinate 2,185,347 of CM074788.1, forward strand.
TCTGGTGTGCTGATGGAACTTGGTTTATCCTTCAGAAATACTTGAAGACTGATGTAGTCCTTGTACCGAAAGCAATATTCCTCCAAGGATTTGTCTGCTTATTGGTTGGGGGGTTCACAAACCATCTTCTGTGCATAGATAGTGTGCTCTGAGTTGGGGTGTGTTTTTGCAATCACACTCCAGATGGCTTCGTATCCTAGTCCTCCTTTGAAGCTTTGGATGGCTGCTTTCATTCCTTTACAGGAGTCAGGGATGACTTTATCAGTTCTTAGAGCAGTGTTAAGTAGGTTTCCCCATTCATTGATGGCCAATTCATATCTTGCTGGTAGGTCTATTATTTTCCTTCTGAATCCGGTCTGCTGAGAGTCTGATTCAAAGGCTTCTGAAGAACAGCAACGCTGTGTTAGTGTGTTAGTAGGCGAACGATTGTACTCTACGCGTGGCAATCGTGGTTGAATACTTTCGACAACGGATAATCGGACTACAGGCAAGACTATGGAAACGTCAGATCTCTTCTTATTGTGAACTTGTTCAGATACAGCAAGACAGACCTTAGTAATGTAGATTACAGGTAGTTGGTAGCAACTAGTGTGAATTTTGGGATATATATCAGTTGAATGTTAAAAGTATAAGATAAAGGGAAATCTTGCCAAAATGCAAGATATCTCTTTTATTGAGATGTAATACGTTGCAACTGCTGTTGCGTAGTGATGAGATTACTCGCTGATTATTTCCGTACATGCATTGGTTGTTGACCGTATATATCCGTATGTATATATATATTGTGTGAGGAGCACAAAACAACGGTTTTCTTCTCTTGTTCCTTTAGGAAGATCCTATGATATGCTTATCATTATGATCAGGAATTGCTGCCGTAGCTTGTGTGATACTTTCGAGATCAAAGTTTGCTCACCAAAGAACAAGGGCAATATTAGAAAACAGAGATTGCTCACCGTTAATGCGTGATGGGAATTGATGCGCCGTGGGAATCGATATGCCGTGGGAATCGATTACTTTGGTTGATAAGGGACTCATTGATTTGTACAAATAGAATAACTGGTGTCGTGTAGCTTTGGTATTTTTGGACATGAAAGGAATTTAATACTCCCCATGTTTCCTTGTGAAAGGCCATCATGTTTACATGATGCTTCCACCATCTTGGAGGAGGTCGCCAGTATTTCCACAGAAGTGGAAGATGGGCTTGAGCAGTGGATACACAACTGAGTGTCCCCAATGCTTGGTAAGGATATCTGCACAATTATCTTTGCCAGGAATGTGCAACATTAGAATGAAGCCTTTTGCTATCATGCTTCTTACGTAGTGAAACAATAGGATATGGTGATGCTTATGCAATCTCGTGTAAGGGAAGGTTGACATCTGAATCATCTTCTCGTTGTCTCCCCATGAATAGGAAATATCATGAACTTGTGTTCCGAGGTATCGAAACAAGTGACGTAAGTCAACAATTTGCTTGATGCACGTTCTTCCTACACCAAATTTGGCCCCAAATGTGGCCATTTCCATAGTGGCTTGTTTCTTTGAGAACCACATCATAGGTGTTTTGTTCGCAAAGTGAAGGATGCCGGTTACCGCCTTCCCACTGAGAATGTCATGCATGAGATTTGCATCATAGAAGTGTGTTAACACTACTGTCTTCCCAAGTGGTGCAGGAGCGTTGTCGGGTAGCTCTTCAGAATGCTCCCCATAGACGGTGTTGGACCAATCGATGGTGTTTGGTTTAGTCAATATAAAATCTGGGGGTTCCACGCGGAACCTGATCTTAAAATGTCTAAACTTGGAGATATATCCGTAGATGATACGTTTGGCACGATCAAGATGTCCTTCTCGTGGTTGAGCTCTAAAACTTGAGAGCGTCATTACGGCTGTTTGGACATCAAATTGCCCAATGGCGATGATCCACTGAAGTGAGCCGATCATGCTTTGGTATTTCTGGATACCAGTTTCTTCAAGGAATGCCAAAGAGTCCAATTCAGGATGATCGTTCTCGGCAATGGGTGATTGGAACCTAGTGTTAGGTTTGCATCCGAACATTTGTTCATAAGATGCTTCCATCTTTTCGATGAACTTGATGGGGTTCATGCAAAGAACACCATGTGCATCTCGCTCAAATCCACAGCCCAGATGAAAGTTCATAGGTCCGGATCCATTCAGTTTGAAGTTGTATGGCTCTGACTGTAGGATCTCCAGAAACGAATTGGGATCTGCCATGCAAAGACATAGGTCATCGACATATGTGCATATGGGTTCATATACACGTTCCCCATGCTTGTTCATTCCAGGCTTGAGAAAGATTTCCAGTTTGGCGCGGGATCGTTTGAAGCCGAGTTCAATGAGGCATGCTGCTAGCAAATCACCGAAGCATTTTCCCAATGATCTGAGTCCATATAGGGCCTTGTAGATAATCAAGAGGTGACCTTCTAGTGGTCCGAATTCTGGGCCTGCCTTGATGCAGACTTTCTCACAAGTCACTGCTTCAAGATAAGCATTTCCTATATCTGTACCCCATGCTTCCAGACTGTTCAGTTCAGCTAGGAACAGGCACATACGTAGACCGCAGAGTGATACGACACCCGCGTACACACTGTGGACGGGGGCTTCAGTAAAATTGCCGTTTGCAACAAGACAAGCCTTGTGTCTACCATCATGTTTGACAGCATATATCATGTGTACCTTGATCTGATGAAATCCGTTTGGGATGGAGCTTGCCTTGTACATGCCTTTGTCAATAAAGGTATTGTATTCCTTGAGCTGTTCCATTTCTAGAGTAATGGCGTCTCCCATTTGTGGTTTCCGTTGGCTTGATCAAATTGGAGGGCTTCTTTGTGGTTACGGGGTACCTTGAACCCATATTGATACTGCGGGGTGGTACGGAAAGATCAAAGTTTGGCTTGATGCACGAGTTGATCAAGCTTCTTGGTTCGTCGTGCTAGGTTGGTGATCCGTTTGAGACGTTTCCAACCTGGGAGGCCAAGCATGTTGTTGTCTTTCCCATATTTGGCAACGGTAACAGGATCATCAGCCGCAATGTTGGCTAATGGTTCATATGTCCGTTCCATATTTTCCCATTCAATCCAAAGGTTATACTTGGAGCCTTTGTACTGAGGGTGCTTGTTATCCAATGGACCTTGGTGTCCTAGGATTTGGCGAAACAACCAAAGTTTTCCATCTTCTTGGGCCGAATCACGGTGGATGTAATTCATGACATCGTTGTATGCAATGATATCGTAAAGTTCGTCATCAGAGTGCTTGCACTTGAATTTGATGAAATCTTTATTGCATTCAAGACTGTCTTCTACATCGACAATGGTAAGGCGTTTCTGAGTACCATCGGGATTGGGTACAAGGAAAGATCGTCATTGTAGATTGGCAATTGGGATTGTCGGGATGGTAAGAGGTTTACCATTATCGTCAAATTGTGCATTCCCTTCTTCATTGGTAACAACTACCTCTGATGGGTCTACTGTAGGTGTAGCAGGGTTGTTGTGTGGAGTCGTGACATCACTAACATCAAAGTATGCTAGCTCCGGTGGATCAAAATCATCTTCAGTAAGGAGAACGCCATCGGATGTCTTGCTGAAGATGTGTGTTGTAGGAGGGCCATCAAAACTCTCCCCATAGTTGTTAGGGAGTGGAGAGGGGGACCAGCTTGGGCTGTCATTGACCTTCTTATATAGAAAGCTTTGTAACAAGGGGTGGACGGGTGGTTTGATAATAACCTGATTACCGGATGCGGAAGGTTGGCTATTGTCAGGTATCTGAATAGGAGGTGACGCGGCTTGTTGCTCGGTAGGGACTGGAGGTGTGTTGCCTTCAGGTGCCACAGGATTGTTGAGGCTTTGCTTGCTGTTGGAGTCCGTAGTGGATTTGGCAGTATGAGGAGTAGGTGGAACATCCTGTGGTTTGGGCTTCTCAGTCGGAGCATTTGTAGTGGTATGCACCCCATGTTTCGTGAGTGTAGGGGCGTCACCGGTTGCGTACAATCGAGGTGCCGAATCCTTTGCTTTACGCCATGCAACGAAGCCGTCGTCAGTAAAGAGACCGGCTCGTTTGTTGCGTGACTCAGGTGTAAGAGCAGAGCGTACACCAGAACGGTCAAACAACTTGTTAGTAACTGGATCCCAGATTTGGAAACATAGTCCATTGCCAACATGTTTGGCAATGCCAACAAAATGACCAAGGCGTTCGGTAGACTGGGTACCGAAAGGGGAGTCATTGGTCTTGAAATAAATGGGTTCAAACCAAAAGAAACTGGTATATGCGCTTATATCACCAAGTGTACCGGTGGCAATGAAGACCGGTTGTTTATCCGATAGAGTAGGATCAGAAATAACATTGAGGAGTCTGGGGACGTATGTCATGCACAACAACCATAGATGTGGAGGTGTACCCATGCGGTCCATGAGGCGATTGACAATACGCTTAAACGTTTGATAACGCCGTTCAAATTGATTCTGGTGTTGGTGATAGGGTTCACTCTACCAAAGTCCAATCCATAACATCTTGAGATAATTGATGACCCTCTTGCTAGATTGGTAGTTTCCATGATCACATAAGAGGCAAAGAAGTCTGCTCCATTTTCAAACAAAATTCTGAAAACATGAGAGGAAATCACCAGTGGTACGCATCTCTTCAACATGTATGATATGAGATTTACGACCAAAGAAAATCTGTGCAAGTTTGGAACCACCATCAATTGCTGGGACGTTGGAGTACACGACATCAGACAAGACGTCGTCATTGAATGGTTGAACATTCATTGCCGGTTGAGGGGAATGAAAACACTTGAAGAGGTTACCATCGGGGCTAACCGCTAAGGATCCATATTGTGTTGAATTCTCAAAAGTAGCTTTGATGCGATCTGTAGAAACCCAACAAAAGAAGGGCTTCAGAGATAAGTAATTATGATTGTTGGAATAACGTTCACGAGGTGTAGTTGCAACACGGGGTGTATCATCAACAGTACAGGCCGTGGGAAAGGCAAGGACCGTATCAGAAATTGGAGGCGGAATACATTGAGCAAGACGTTCCTGATGGACATAATCGGTAGGAGTAAGCCAGAAGGAGCGGTCGTTGATTCCATTATCATCGATAGGGAGAAAGGGTGATCAAGTGCATTGACTACAATACAAACTGAGTGATGTAACCATGGACGAACCAGGGGATACAGAGATATCCAAGCCTTCAAGACAATGTGGGTTTCCGTATTTGTCATATTCTGGATAAGGAAGCTGCTGCGATTGAGGTGGATACTTCTGAAGGAAGGTTTCATCCTTAGCACTGATAATGGTATCAAGAACAGATGGGTCCCAATGTTTATCCCATGTCATGATAACATGTGGGAGTGTGTCGAATTCATCAGTGGTATATTTTTGCATGGCAAGGTATGGTAAGCCATGGCGAATGCTAAGAGGCAGCAGTGCGTATCCATTGGAGGTGGTAATTACTTGTCCACCGCCTGCTTTGATGGATGTGTCATCGACAGTAGAGAAGTATGCTTCCATCTGTCTGGAAGATAGGATAGAAGGGTGTCTTCCGGTGTACGCACATTTGTTGAAAATGAGGATAATGGGTCCTCTATTTGAGACGGAATACGCTCCACATGTTGCAATGGGAATATTCTGTACCTGGTGTTTGTTGATGCCGGTGACATTGACATACCGGGGCGGGATATCCTTGGAGATGAGACATGCATCATTACCGATGATACAACCATTGGCACCACGGTCAACCACAGCGAATCCGGGGTTGGAGACAGTAGCCTTATGAGCACAATAGGTGTATGGAGATACTTGGTTATCGTGTTGGAAGGTTAAGTCATCTTTGGGTTATACCATTGGTGAAAATTGACAGAATAGGAAGATTTTCCCACGGGTACCAGAGTGTCACCATCCCTTTTATATCAAATGTTAGGATTCTCAGAAAGGAATCTGGCGGAGTGAGCAGGCAACACGGATGACTTGAGGGGTCGTTGATCCTTGGGGGAGGAAGTCTGACACTTATAGACACCAAGTGATGCATGGAAGACGCCTCTACGGTCATTTTCCACAGCCGGATGGAGATCCTCTGAAGCATTGGTACGGTTATCACCGCTCGAAGTGCCATCTTCAAGGAATGTGACAAAATGTTCATGCGTATATGCCTTCCGGGTGATGGGTTTAACAGCATTGGGGTCCGGCTGACCATCTAGAAGCAATTCAGACCGCAACGATGCAACCACTATTTTCTTGCCTTCGGGGGAAAAGTTCAGCCAATTTTTTTATATCTTGACGTGATAGTGCCTTCCATATCCCAGTAGTCAAGCGTGTGGTAGGGTCAGGTGAACGTCCAGCCTTGAATACCGCATAGTTTTGATAGTCACCTTCAAATTTGATAGGGAGAGCATAGTTGCTAGAGTTGTGCCCTTGTCCTGAGGAGAAGTCGTGTACATGTGCACGCACTGTGGACTTCGGAGCAGACATTGCGGACTGAGAGTATAGGAGAGTCGCCTCGAGTAGGAGTGTGATCTTGAGTTTATGGATAGCAGCGGCTTCAGCTACTATATCCGTGACGATACTATTCGGGCCACTGGGGTCTTTGACCTTGGCAAACTGTTCGCTTAGTTGAAAGCTGGAATAGCAGGCTTGACATAATGCTGATTTTGCGGTATGGTACTCAAGGGGCTTGTTGGGAGGACGAAGCTTATTGAGGTGGTTCAACTCTTTGAACCAGTGTGTGATAAACTTCACCTTGGATTCCTTCCAATTGTTGAGGTTCAACTTAAGTAGCGCTTGCAATTGGGTCGAGTTGTCATATACCTTGGCCTTTGATTCACTATGCAAGTTCACAAAATCAAAATATGCTTGCCGTCCATTGCGTGTGAGGGAATGGCTGTGAACAAATGACGCAGATAGGTTGCTTTTGAAGACTTCCAACATAAGAACCCAGAAGAAAGCACATTGTTTGACAAAAAGGTCACATGTGTAGCCTTGCAGTGCAGCAGGGGGCCAAGATTCATCGAGAAATGTTTCGGTGTCAATGTCGTATGTCTTGAGTTTAGCCTTGAAACCGACGAGCCAATGTTCGAATCTTGAGTCATTTGTGAGGGGCGTGAACGGCTTTTCATGGCGTGATTTTTGGCACTAAGATTCGTACTTCACTTGTTGAGGGGACTTGTTCTTATTTGTTCCTGGAGGAGGAGCTGGAGAATTCCAGATGGATTCGTTTTGAAGACGCAGTGCACGTATCATACGGAAGGCACAGAAGGTTTTGTATGAATATGATTCTGCATCCCTCCAAGAATCCTTTTTGTCTTGCGTAATTCCTTTGCAAAGTCCGCAAGTGCTTCAATGGTTCGTTGAATGGACCGGTGAAGTTGGGTTGGTAGTCCGCTACTAGTATCCATGTAGGTAAGTTCGCGGGCAAAACCATATTCGAGGAGTGCATCGAGGAAAGTCATCCATTAGTGTAATCCTCCTTCTTGGAGAGCTTCACACAGATAGCTATCTGCTTCCTTTGTGACACAGAATATGGATACGAGTATCAACTTCATATGGTCATCAAAACTAGGAAGACTGATTGCGTTTGCGGTGCCGCCATCTCCAGCATTGTTCCCACCACCGGCAGGATTGGCAGGCATGTTCGATCGAGATGATTTTGATTTGTCGGAGGAATTGAATGGTGAAAGGGAACGACTTCGTAGACGATCTGCGATTGGCATATGCCAGTGGAGGTATTGTGTTCACCTTCTTTCTTGTTCTTCTTATGCAAGCCACCTTAGAGCTTGCGACTGTTAATCTATTATTTTCCTTCTGAATCTGGTCTGCTGAGAGTCTGATTCAAAGGCTTCTGAAGAACAGCAACGCTGTGTTAGTGTGTTAGTAGGCGAACGATTGTACTCTACGCGTGGCAATCATGGTTGGATACTTTCAACAACGGATAATCGGACTACAGGCAAGACTATTGAAACGTCAGATCTCTTCTTACTGTGAACTTGTTCAGATACAGCAAGACAGACCTTAGTAATGTAGATTACAGGTAGTTGGTAGCAACTAGTGTGAATTTTGGGATATATATCAGTTGAATGTTAAAAGTATAAGATAAAGTGAAATCTTGCCGAAATGCAAGATATCTCTTTTATTGAGATGTAATACGTTGCAACTGCTGTTGCGTAGTGATGAGATTACTCGCTGATTATTTCCTGCATGACCGTATATATCCGTATGTATATATATATTGTGTGAGGAGCACAAAACAACGGTTTTCTTCTCTTGTTCCTTTAGGAAGATCCTATGATATGCTTATCATTATGATCAGGAATTGCTGCCGTAGCTTGTGTGATGTTTTTGAGATCAAAGTTTGCTCACCAAAGAACAAGGGCAATATTAGAAAACAGAGATTGCTCACCGTTAATGCGCGATGGGAATTGATGCGCCGTGGGAATCGGTATGCCGTGGGAATCAATTACTTTGGTTGATAAGGGACTCATTGATTTGTACGAATAGAATAACTGGTGTCGTGTAGATTTGGTATTTTTGGACACGAAAGGAATTTAATAAGGTCATTTGGGAAGACGTCACCAATTGTGAATCCTCTGAGATGATCATCCTCACGTCTGTACAGATAGTAGGGATGCACATAAATGTGATGCTGCTGAGAATGATATATTACTTTCTGGTACCACTTGCGAACTTGAGGTGCTGTTTCATTCTTAAGCTGTGGGAAGCCTGATAGGAACAATTTGTCTTGCGCGGCTTCTCTGGACTTGTCAGAGGCTCTAGTGAGGTCAAAACAGTCACCACTCCTAGTGATTAGACGTTGATCACCTCTTCCACTACCAAGGTTGAAGATATAGTAATTTTGGTGCGAGATAACCTCGTTGCCCGTTGCATCTGTGGATTTGATCTCAAAGTATGTTTGTTCTTTGCTTGTGAGAAAGTCTTCGCTTCTGTTGCATCGTTCCTTGACCGTTGCAGATAATGCTGTTGGATTCCATGGGAGAGCCGGTGTGTCTGGGTTGTGGCTGACATTGTTGTTGTCAGAAGTGCCATTGTTCACCATTTGCTGTAGTAGATTTTCCAGGCGTTTCATTTCTGTGGCGGTTGCTCTTGATTGGGTTCCAGTGGCACCGCCGTTGTCATCATCATTGTTGTTGCCAGTGTCATTGGGTTGGACGTCTCCTGTCTCTTCTTGAATTTCCATTGGTTGATATTAAATTCAACAATGGCAATAGCTTCTTGTTTGTTGGCTTCTTCTCCTTGTTCGACAGCTTCCCTTCCAGTGGATTCAAAATCATTAGGAGTGCGGATCCTCTGGTTGGATAATCCAGGTTTGACAAATTTCATTGGGCATACATTGATGAGTTGGGCTATGTAACCTTCTGCTATTTTACCTAGGTTTTCTATGTCAAGTGCAATGATGTTGCACGTGATTTCTCTGAGGGCCGTAGCTGGAGCTAGACCAAGAACTTTCAGGCCGTCTTCATCGGATGTGAAGAGGGTAAACATTTCAGGGGCTGAAACCTGTACAGTCTCTGAGTAGGAGTTGTTGAGAGAGGTCGCTGCTTGGGGGTTGGACTTGCTGTGGAACCGGAGTACAATCCCATAGACATTGGACCAACAGTCATATGCGTCTGGTGGAGGAACTATGGTGGGCATTGTTATCATTTGAATTAACCGGCGTTATTATGTGCATCTGATTTGATTCACTGGTGTTCGTCCGAGAACTGTTTTGCGGGGTTCGAATTTACTTCTCCCGCACAAATTTTGTGCGTGAATTTAACACGGCAATATTTCTGTACACCCTGAAATTTGCGACGCTTGTTCTGGGGTATACGTAAACTCAGCACTATTTCTGTGCACGTGATGCACATTACTCTACTCTCGAATAAAAATAATTTATTTCAGTCTCTAGCAGAACCCAATTATTATTCCGTACCAACAACACTTACTTCTATTCACGAATAAAAAAAATCTTTACTCAGTATTAATTCCAAAATATTAATCTCCCAAATAACAATTCGATTCTGCTCTTCTAATTGTGAATTCTATTTCTTGACTACAATATTCCCTTTTTAAAATGTAGATTCTATTATGCTTGATTTATTCCTATTGCAACGTATTACGAATCCTCCATAATTTCTAATATTCTCAATATTAAGTTCATAATTAGTAGTAGTTTTGTATTATGTATGTACTGTTATTTTCTACATTAATTGAAGGGATAAATGGGCATTCATCGATGCTGTTATTGCCGGATCAACATTCATCACTCATGGGTTGGAGTTGTGTTTATTACTCTAGCTTTTGCCGCTGTTTCTACTACTGCGCCCACGCTGTTGCTCTCGTTGCTCTCGTTGCTTGCTGCTGCCGCTACTTCATTTTGTTGTTCCATTTTGGCATTCCGTTTTGACCATGTTCGATTGTTGCTCCGTTTTTGTTGTTTTGTTTGTGTTGTTTTGTTTGCATTGTTTTGTTTGCGTTGTTTTGTTTGCGCTGTTTTGTTTGCGTTTCTCCGTTTGCGTTAGTCCATTTTTGTTGCTACATTTTTGTTGCTACATTTTTGTTGCTCTGTTTTCATTGCTCTGTTTTTGTTGCTCCGTTTTTGTTGCTCCGTTTTTGTTGCTCCGTTTTTGTTGCTCCGTGTTTGTTGTTTCATTCCATTGTGCTGTTGTTTTGTTCCATTGTTTCATTGTTCCATTTTTGCTGTGAAAAATAAAAATAACAGAAAGAAGGATCAGAAAAAATAGAATCTCCAACAAATTGTTGTTGTTGTCACTCACTTGTGTTCCGTTGTTGTTCCGTTGCTCCGTTTCATTTGCTATTCTGCTCTGTTGTCGTTCCATTCAATGAAAATAAAAGAAAGAAAAATCAGAAATAAATAGAATCTCCAACAAATTGCCGTCATTGTTGTCACTTACTTGCGTTCCATTGTTGCTCCGTTGTTCCATTTCGTTTGTTGTTTCGCTCTGTTGTTCGGTCCAATAAAAATAAAAGAAAGAAAGATCAGAAACAAATAGAATCTCCAACAAATTGCCATCATTGTTGTCACTCACTTGTGTTGTCGGCGAAAAAAAATACGGATTGTTGTCGGCATCAAATTCGATTGGAAAAGCCGACAAAAACAGAACGACGACCGAGGTGCGATTATTTTGATGATCGAGTCTTAGAATCAAACGCACCTCCACTACATGAAAATCCCTATGTGGTAAAAATGATATCACTTAGGACTACAAACAAAAGAGAGTAATCGGTTAGAAACAAGACATATCCAAAGACCTGATCAATAAGTGAACACTTAGAATCCATAAGTACATTCAAAAGAATATACTTGATATCCCGTGAGGAAATTACTTATTGCAATCAAGAAAACCAATACCGATTCCAGATGGGCCTCATATCTAGCATATATACCACGAACAAGCATACGCCCCATCAAACAAACTACTTAACAACATGAATGACCAATACCACCAAATGACCGATACGGTAAGACCGACACGACGCTAATACAGCAACAGCAACAGCAGTATCGGTACGAGAATAATAACAGCACCGGGGAAGATCTCTACCACATGAAATACAGCAGAGAGCCCCGATACACAGTGAAAATACGTAGTAAAAATAAGAGCCTCTCTTTGAGCTCACATCTCTTTAAATTTCAATTATCCAATACCTTACGGTCGATTTTTAGAGTTACAACAACTTGCATTCCGTTGTTGTTGTTCCATTTTGTTGTTCCCTTGTTCCCCTGTTACACTCACTAGTGTTTCTTTGTTGTTCCATTGTTCTGTTGTCCGTGACTGTCGCACAACATTCATTTTTTGTACTTTTTAAAAAAATACCGTGCCGACCAAGCAGTATTTTTTTTTTGGTTTTGTGTGTGTGCAGTTTTGTGTGTGTGCTCAGTTTTTCGTGTTTCTTCAGTTTTTCATGTGTGTGTGGTTTTGGGTGTGTTGTGTATGCTGTGTACCCTGACTTCTTCCATGTGTCTGGCTTGTGTGTGGCCTTTATTTTATATAAGTAAAGCATGTACCAGTGTAAGTCACCCCTCCCGCGCCATATTTTTTTCAAAATGGAAAATTTGATTACACGAAGGTTATGTACTTAAATTCCATACTCATCTATAGAATCTGATAGCGAGCCGGTGGTTCGACACTGTCCTGGGTCAGCACAGTACCTACCGGTACCTACGTACACCTTTTGCAAAGTACCCAACGGTGTACCTTTTTGCATGTAGTATCATCTACAACCAGTAATGCCCGCACACTTTTTTGTCTGAGAATAATCTAAAAACAGCACTTCCATTTTGATTAAACAACTTATGAATTAATTTTATTTGACACTCATTAAAATACATGTTTGGTGATTGGATTATAAGTGTTATTCCAATTATGGATAAGATGAAATGTGCCGGAAGAATAAATTGAACTGACCTGATACTTTGGGAGTCATTACCCAATAAGTCAGTTTGTGCCCTAGAATTGCACCAAAAATACCCTCATGTTTGCCATTTGGAGAGACAAACCACAACATTCCCAGCATTCTGTTCATAAAAGTTGTTCTCAATATGCATTTGATGAGTCATGAAAAATATATTCACGTCCCGGACCAGATACTCTGGGAGTCATTACCCAATAAGTCAGTTTGTGCCCTGGAATAGCACCAAAAATACCCTCTTCTGTGCCATTTGGAGCGATAGATCACAACATTTTCTGTATTGTGAGTGTAAATGTTGTTCCCAATATGCATCAGATGAGTAATGAAAAAATTATTCATGGCCTGGACCTGATACTTTGAGAGTCATTACCCACTAAGGCAGTTTGTGCCCTGGGTTTACACCCAAAATTGTCTCTTCTTGTGTGCCATTTGGAGAGATAGATCACAACATTCCCAGCATTCTGTGGGGCAAAGTTGTTCCCAATATGCATTTGACGAGTCATGAAAAAATTATTCATGGCTAGGACCAGATAGTTTGGGAGTCATTACCCAATAAGTTAGTTTGTGCCCTGGATTTGCACCAAATATACCCTCTTCTGTGCCATTTGGAGAGACAAACCACAACATTTCCAGCATTCTGTTTGTAAAAGTTGTTCCCAATATGCATAAGATGAGTAATGAAAAATATATCCATGGCCAGGACCAGATACTTTGTGAGTCATTACCCAATAAGTCAGTTTTTGCCCTGGAATTTCAACAAAAATACCCTCATTTGTGCCGTTTGGAGAGACAAATCCCAACATTTCCAGCATTCTGTTTGTAAAAGTTGTTCCCAATATGCATTTGATGAGTCATGAAAAATATATTCACGGCCCAGACCAGATACTTTGGGAGTCATTACCCAATAAGTCAATTTGTGCTCTGGAATTTCACCAAAAATACTCTTATGTTTGCCATTCGGAGAGTCAAACCACAACATTTCCGGGATTCTGTGTGACAAAGTTGTTCCCAATATGCATTTGATGAGTCATGATAAATGTATTCATGGCTTGGACCGGATACTTTTGGAGTCGTTACCTAATATGTCAGTTTGCGCCCAGTAATTGAACCAAAAATACCCTCATGTTTGCCATTTGGAGAGACAAACCACAACATTTCCAGCATTATGTGTGACAAAGTTGTTCCCAATATGCATAAGATGAGTAATGATAAATGTATTCATGGCTTGGACCGGATACTTTTGGAGTCATTACCCAATAAGTTAGTTTGTGCCCTGGAATTTCACCAAAAATACTCTCATGTTTGCCATTTGGAGAGTCAAACCACAACATTTCCAGCATTCTGTGTGACAAAGTTGTTCCCAATATGCATTTGATGAGTTATGATAAATGTATTCATGGCTTGGACCCGATACTTTTGGAGTCATTACCCAATAAGTTAGTTTGTGCCCTGGAATTGCACCAAAAATACCCTCATGTTTGCCATTTGGAGAGACAAACCACAACATTTCCGGCATTCTGTGGGGCAAAGTTGTTCCCAATGTGCATTTGATGAGTCATGATAAATGTCTTCATGGCTTGGACTGGATACTTTTGAAGTCATTACCCAATAAGTCAGTTTGTGCCCTGGAATTTAACCAAAAATACCCTCATGATTGCCATTTGGAGAGTCAAACCACAACATTTCTGGCATTCTGTGTGACAAAGTTGTTCCCAATATGCATCGGATGAGTCATGATAAATGTATTCATGGCTTGGACCGGATACTTTAGGAGTCATTACCTAATAAGTTAGTTTGCGCCCTGTATTTGCACCAAAAATACCCTCATGTTTGCCATTTGGAGAGTCAAACCACAACATTTCCAGCATTCTGTGTGACAAAGTTGTTCCCAATATGCATTTGATGAGTCATGATAAATGTCTTCATGGCTTGGACTGGATACTTTTGGAGTCATTACCCAATAAGTCAGTTTGTGCCCTGGAATTTCACCAAAACTCCCTCATGTTTGCCATTTGGAGAGACAAACCACAACATTTCCGGCATTCTGTGGGGCAAAGTTGTTCCCAATGTGCATTTGATGAGTCATGATAAATGTATTCATGGCTTGGACCGGATACTTTTGAAGTCATTACCCAATAAGTCAGTTTGTGCCCTGGAATTTAACCAAAAATACCCTCATGTTTGCCATTTGGAGAGTCAAACCACAACATTTCTGGCATTCTGTGGGGCAAAGTTGTTCCCAATATGCATTTGATGAGTCATGATAAATGTATTCCTGGCTTGGACCGGACCAAAAATACCCTCTGGTGGGCAAGGTGTAAAGAATTCGTAAGCATTGTGGACTCCTCACAAATACTTTACGGTACTACCATATACTACTGTAGACTAGGAGAGCCATAGAGTGGGACGCAATTTCACTACCAGAAATTATCTAGTACAAAAACTGTGTAGAAATCTATTCGCGTAGAAACCTACGCCGATTCAATACGAGTATGTATTTAGTACAAAAACCGTGTAGAAATCTATTTGCGTAGAAACCTACGCCGATTCAATACTAGTATGTATCTAGTACAAAAACCGTGTACGAATCTACAGGTGTAGAAACCTACGCCAATTCAATACTAGTATGTATCTAGTACTAAAAGTGTGTAGAAATTTACAGGCATAGAAACCTACGCCAATTCAATACTAGTATGTATCTAGTACAAAAAGCGTGTAGAAATCTACTCGCGTAGAAACCTACGCGGATTCAATACTAGTATGTATCTAGTACAAAAACCGTGTACGAATCTACAGGTGTAGAAACCTACGCCAATTCAATACTAGTATGTATCTAGTACTAAAAGTGTGTAGAAATTTACAGGCGTAGAAACCTACGCCAATTCAATACTAGTATGTATCTAGTACAAAAAACGTGTAGAAATCTACTCGCGTAGAAACCTACGCCAATTCAATACTAGTATGTATTTAGTACAAAAAGCGTGTACAAATCTACTGGCGTAGAAACCTACGCCAATTCAATACTAGTATGTATTTAGTACATAAACCATGTAGAAATCTATTCCCGTAGAAACCTATGCGGATTCAATACTAGTATGTATTTAGTACATAAACTGTGTAGAAATCTATTCGCGTAGAAACCTACGCCAATTCAATACTAGTATGTATCTAGTACAAAAAGCGTGTAGAAATCTACTCGCGTCGAAACCTACGCCAATTCAATACTAGTATGTATCTAGTACAAAAACCGTGTACAAATCTACAGGTGTAGAAACCTACGCCAATTCAATACTAGTATGTATCTAGTACTAAAAGTGTGTAGAAATTTACAGGCGTAGAAACCTACGCCAATTCAATACTAGTATGTATCTAGTACAAAAAACGTGTAGAAATCTACTCGCGTAGAAACCTACGCGGATTCAATACTAGTATGTATTTAGTACAAAAAGCGTGTACAAATCTACTGGCGTAGAAACCTACGCCAATTCAATACTAGTATGTATCTAGTACTAAAAGTGTGTAGAACTCTACTTGCATAGAAACGTACGCCAATTCAATACTAGTATGTATCTAGTACACAAAGCGTGTAGGAGTCTACTTGCGTAGAAACCTACGCGGATTCAATACTAGTATGTATCTAGTACAAAAATTGTGTACAAATCTACAGGCGTAGAAACCTACGCGAATTCAGTACCGGTAATTTCTAGTACAAAAAATGTGTAGAATTCTACACTAGTACAAAAAAGATGTAGAATTCTACAGAAGTTGAAGTATCCTCGATGGTATCGAATCGTCGCGATGATTTTTTTTTTCTACCTCGTGAAAAAAAAATCTCTCTCTCTCACTCACACAGTAATTGTGTATCTACCTTGCGAAAAAAAAAAAATCACTTCATAATCTTACATCCAACTTATTTCACTAGGGCGTTGGTTCTTGCAATCAACACTCCGTCCGAGAACGTTTGATCCGAAACCTCTTTAACAGAGCCGGAGGATCTGTTGTCAGATATTTTAGTCCAAAATAACAGCCTTGTACTGGGAAAGAAGTAGTTAGCATTGGACGAGAAGGGGAATTGCTGGATAGATATTGTTGTTCGGATTCGTGACCCAACATAGATGTCTTGAAAGAAGCAATAAACTGGCATCGCCCCTTGCCTCTATATTAACAGGAACAAGATACTGTTTTTCGTGACAGAGGAGTAAGAATTCTGCAAATCTACAGCAGCAGCAACAACAACAATTTCATCGGGACGATTGTCGGAACGCCGGAACAAGCAAAGGTAAGAATGAGAGAGATAGGCATCGGCATCGGCAACGGCAACGGCAACGGCAATTGGTTTTCCACTTCATCGGCATCGGCAACGGCAACGGCAACGGCAACGGCAACGGCAACGGCAACGGCAACGGCAACGGCAACGGCAACGGCAACGGCAACGGCAATTGATTGGTCTTCCACTCCACCGGCATTACTGATAATGTATTTCCTCTCTGTTTTTCTTCTTATTTTCATAGGACCGGATCGGAAGCAACAAATGGGAAGCAACCATCTTATCGGAAGCAACCATCTAATCAGAAGCAACCATCAAATCGGAAGCAACCATCGATTCTTCCCTGTAGGTGCGGGGAATTTTCCCGGTTGGTGATAATTACGCATCAATTGGCATGTACATTATATTATTCTGTTGTTATTATTTACTCTATGTACTACATCAATAGATACTCACCCCATTTTGTTGAATTATTATATATTGTTATAGATCCGCAAAACCAACAACAACCGGTGTTGTTGGAGGAGGATGCAAATTGTCGTTGTTGATGGAGGAGGAGACGAATCGCCGTTGTTGTTGTTGTTGGAGGAGGAGGAGGAGGAGGAGGAGGAGGAGACGAATCCCCGTTGTTGTTGTTGGAGGAGACTAATTGCTGTTGTTGTTGTTGGAGGATGAGACGAATCCCCGTTGTTGTTGTTGGAGGAGGAGGAGACGAATTGCTGCTCTGTTGGATGAGGGGAGCGGATTCAGATTCGCTGCTGGATGGAGGAGATGAATCGCTGTTGTTGTTGGAGGAGGAGACGAATTGCGTTGTTGTTGTTGGAGGAGGAGACGGATCCACCTATGGTGTTGTTGTTGTTGAAGGATGAGACGAATCGCTGCTCTGTTGGATGAGGGGAGCGGATTCGGATTCGCTGTTGCTCTCGCTAGTCGCTGGTGTTGCTCTCGCTAGTCGCACTGCTTGTCTTCCTTTCGGGGCCCTTTGCAACAGCGCCTTACTTCTGAGCTTACAGACCCTTCACTGGCTCTCGCCACCGTGGATGTTACCACTAGGGTTTGTCAAGGTAGGCGTATCCACCCTTCCTCCTACTCCCCTGATATTGCATCTGCTATAAGGGCTCAGCGCCGGATTGGATGGCACAACTGGTTCCTTGGGAGGTGGACCCCCCTCTGGCATCAGATTCAAGCTGATTACTATTCTTCGATTGGTAGCAAGCGATCTCCTCGTCGATGGGCCACTGCAGTGATTCATCAATTTTTCCTCACCTGTTGGGATCTCTGGACGTATCGGAACCAACGGCTCCATGGCACTGGGGGGTCGCTTGAGTCTGAACAACACCAATCTCTCAATGATTCCATTTCATCTGAATTGACCATTGGCCTAGCTGGTGCTCTGCCTCAATCTCCCTCCCTCCTCCAGATCCCCCTCCAAGTGCTCCGTGGTTACACTCTTACTGCCAAGCGTCAATGGCTTGCGACCATCCAGCTTGCCAGGAGACACTTTGCAGCCCCTCTCCCGTCCCAGCAGCCGTAACGCCAGGAGGCTGCCTTGATGAGGGCTTGGCTGCATGGTGCCTAGACCTGTGTGCCATTATGGCGCCCTCAATGTGCTGCACACGAAGCATCCTCTGCCTCTTTCAGTGCTGCACCAAGTTCAGTTCCCCTTGTATCACTTGGCTCTGCCCCCAGTGCTGCTCCCAGTGCAACTCCAAGTCCTACCCCATGTCTATACCCGAGCTCCGCCCCCAGTGTAGCTCTTTGTGTTTTCCCCATTGCTGTACTCAGTGCCGCTCCTCCTACCCTTCCTACTGTATGATTGCCATGCTAGGCTTTTGCTTAGGGCATCGTTCTCAGTTTGTTCTTTGTCCCTTCCCCACTCGCTTTCAGGATTCGTTTGACAAATTTGTCGTTCTACAACTTTGGGCTTAAACTCTCTTTGATTGAGGCGGCGTTAAAGTCTGGATACAGACTGAGTAGTTTAGATCCACCTTCGGTGGTTAAAGTTACTTAAATACGTATATTATTATTGTTGCTCTCGCTAGTCGCTCTCGCTAGTTGCTCTCGCTAGTCGCTCTCGCTAGCCGCTCTCGCTAGTCGCTCTCGCTAGTCGCTCTCGCTAGTCGCTCTCGCTAGTCGCTCTTGCTAGTCGCTCTCGCTAGTCGCTCTCGCTAGTCGCTCTCGCTAGTCGCTCTCGCTAGTTGCTCTCACTACTAGTCGCTCTCGCTAGTCGCTCTCACTAGTCGCTCTCACTAGTCGCTCTTGCTATTGCTGTTGCTTTCGCCAGTCGCTAGTCGCTAGTCGCTAGTCGCTATTGCTGTTGCTGTTGCTGTTGCTCTCGCTAGCCGCTGCTGCTGCCGCTGCCGCTGCCGCTGTTGCTCTCGCTAGTTGTTGTTGCTGTTGCTTTTGCTATTCGCTGTTGCTGTTGCTCTCGCTAGTCGCTATTGCTATTGCTGTTGCTGTTGCCCTCGCTAGTTGCTTTTGCTGCTGCTCTTGCTGTTGATAATGGTATCACTTGCTTTTTGATCCGTTTGCTGTTGTTCTTCCTATCCCCGCTTGCTGTTCCTCTCACCGCTCTTGCTGTTCCTCTTCCTGTTGCGGCTTGCCGCTCGCTGTTGTAGTAGGGCGTATCGTTGTTGTATGCTCATTTTTTTGTATCTTCGTCTTTTTGTTTGAATACCAGTACCCTTCCCGATCAGAAACGAAGTAGAGTAACATGTAGGTATTTGAGTTGGTATCATTTTGTACTATTTGTATGGTGGTGAACCTCCATGGTGGTCTGTTCTATGGAAGGAGAAACAGAATGGTCGTCAAAATGGAAATGGTGTTTGTATCTTCGTAATTTGCCTTTTTGCTCCAAAACGCCGCTGCTCGCTGCTGGCTTCCTGCTGCTCGAAAGGCCGCTCCAACAACGCTGCTCAAAACGCCGCTGCTTGCTGCTTGCTGCTGGCTGCTGGCTTCCTGCTGCTCCAAAACGCCGCTTGAAACGCTGCTGCTGGCTTCGTGCTGGCTTCCTGCTGCTCCAAAATGCCGCTCCAAAAAGCCACTGCTGGCTGCTGGCTTCCTGCTGCTCCAAAACGCCGCTTGAAACGCTGCTGCTGGCTTCCTGCTGGCTTCCTGCTGCTCCAAAACGCCGCTCCAAAATGCCGCTGCTGGCTGCTGGCTTCCTGCTGCTCGAAATGGCGCTCCAAAATGCCGCTTGATTGTCATTTGAATACCCTTCCCAATCAAAAACAAAGTAGAGTAACGTGCAGGTATTTGAGCTGGTGTCATTTTGTACTATTTGTACCATGGCGAGCCTTCATGCTGGTCTGTTCTAGTGAAGGAGAAACAGAAGGGTCGTTGCAGGGTCATCAAAATGGAAGTTAATGACATTGGTGATTTTGATGATTGGAATTCCTATCAAAAATAAATCATGTCTTCAAGGGTTTTTCTGCTGTGTTTGCAGTGTCTTTTCACTTGTTCTTTTTTTGAAGAGATTTCAGTGTACGGAGCACACACACGTTCATTACCCGTAGACTTGTACATGGTTTTTGTACTGTGTATTTATTGTGGTATTTTGCACACAGTGTGTTACTAAGAAGTGCAGTTAACAGCATGTTTCGAAGATGAGAGAAAATTATTTGTGCGTAAGAAGTTTGACACAAAAATATTGTTCATCACGGCAACTTTATGATATCCCTAACCCTGAAAATGTTATTTAATTGATTATTTTTATTCCACCAAGTCGAGAGTGAGTTTTAGGTGATGATCCAGATAGGGATCGATGAGATATTGTCTGGAAAGGAGAAGCGCGCGACACGCGAGGTATTTTAGTAGACACGCGACCTAAAAAGATAGGAAATTTTAAAAATAGGGTTGAGAATTTAAAAATACCGCGCGATAGCCCGCGGGGGGTAGAGAAACAGTTCTCGGACGTTGTATGTGATCCGTGTTTGTGGTGGTGTCGGCGCCGTCCGTTGTTACAATGTGGCATTGGTGTCGGCGTTGTTTGTTATCAACTGGCGTTAATATGTGTGTCCGATTTAATTAATCGGTGTTGTATATGCTGGCGTTGGTGTTGGCGCTGTTATTAGCCGGTGTTCTTATACTAGTAGTATGATCCGTGATGTTGTCGCCGTTGTCGCACCTTTGTTACAATCGTCGTCCGTTCTTGAACGCGATTTAATTAACTGGTATCATTGTGACGTCCGGCGGTTGTGGTTGTGGATTACAAAAGAAGATGATTCGGGTGGAGGAGAATAATCGGTAGTACACCCTCCCCTGATCCACGAGCAGGGAGAAGAAGGAAAAAAGAAGTAGGGGGGAGGCCAAAGAGTAGCACACAAAAGTGTGTCACTGCAAGTTTCCTCTGGAGTCAACCGTCAGTGAAGAAGGTGCTGATCGGCCAGAGATGGGTAGCTTAGTAAGGTAGACATGCTGATCGTACAGAAGGGCAGCAATTGTGTGAGGTATAAGGGCTCTACTAGTATAACCTGTTGTAACATAAAAATTGACCGGATAGGTATAATGATTAAAAGAGATGCAAGCTCAACGTGACACTCTTAGTTTGCTACCTAATGTATGTATTTTTGCTGTACACTGTATACCGGCGTTCCCTGTATTTTACATGATAGAGATCTTCCCTGGTTATGTGTCATCATCATCGTACTGATCCTTGCTGTACTATTAGTACCGTGTTGGTCTTTCTGTATTGGTCTTTCAATGGTATCGGTCTTTTTGTAGGTTTATTAATTAAGTGGATGGGCCTTGTGCTTGATCGTGACTTGGTGTTTTAAGGGAATAAATGAGGACCATTCCAAACCGGTATTGCTTTTCGTGATTGTCATGATAAGTACTTTACTCACGGGCTGTTATGCTTATTCTTTTTGAATGCGCATAAGAATTCCAAGTGTTTACTTATCGGTCTGGATTTTAATGATGTCTTGGTTCGTACCTTTTAACCTGTTTAATCGAGGTGTTAAGTGAAATTGTTTTTACCACTTAGCGATTTCAATGTAGGGGACAAGGGGCATTTGATTTGAGGTCAAACATTCGTACCTCCATTGTTTAGTGTTATTTGTTACTTTATTTCTACAGTGTTCCGTTGCCGTATTTTTTTTACCGACAACATATTCTGTCATTGGTGGTTGCGGTGCATGCGTGTCATACCGGTAGGACATAATTTTATTTTTATTTTTTAAAGCATCAGAATTTGTGATGGGGACTAGGACAATGGTGATGTTGGTAGGTTGGAATCGAATTGGAGGGTGATGATGGTGGGGCAAAGACAATTGGTGGTGTTATGATGACGGTGATGATGGTTGCGAGTGTAATGAGGAGAGAGGCTGTTTGTCTGTGACAGTATGAAGAGTGTGTTATGGAGATTGGGGAAGAAAGGCAATGTTCATAGAGGCAACGGCACTGGTGGGTATTGGACGTGGTGGTTGTTTGGGATGGTGCAGCGGCGGTCAAATGTGTGACGGGATGTCGAGATTTGAATGGAAAGAGAGATATGTTGAGAGTGGCGGAGGTAGTACTAGAGTAGACAGTGTCAAGATTGAGGATAATTGACATTGCCAGGTGGTGCTCATAGCCTATGGGATTGACTCTCTAAGATGTAATCTGATGCTCAAATAGAAAGCGAGACAATGGGTCATCTTACTGATAATGTCCATCGAACTAGTATGCTAATTGTGACCCATCAAGGAGAGGAGAAGTGTTCAATTGTAAGAAGGAACCCATCATATCAATGATGATATGTATGTATGTATTGTATGTATCAACGTAGAGTGTAAAATTGAGAAAGGGTCCTGCGGACAACATCTACAGTACTGCACACTCTAGTTTTAGTAATCATTGTTCTTGCTCTAGTAGTAGTACTACTAGTAGTACTACGTCAGACAGTAGGTCCACAAATTTGTGTCCCCATTTAGTGAGAACGGAAAGAAACAATGAGGTCAGAAGCCACCACAATGGTGGGATTAGGAAAGGGACCACAGGAGCCAGCTTCATTTTGTCACAGTTATTTGACACTGATTATCTTTCCAAACTATCATCCATGAATGAAGTAAAATTATGAAGCTTGCTGCAATATACACCATCATACCATATTCTGGATTGTACGGTATGATACTACGATACAAACTTGTTGTTGCGCGAGTCGAAAAGAATTAACCTATCGCGCGTGAATTCTGTTTCAAATAAAAATTGTAGCGTACGGTACAAACCGCTCATTTTTGACATACTACCCAACGCTGCTTGAACTTACTGATATTTATGATGTACGAAGTATGATCCGAATTTAATACTGGAATGGGATCTTTTGTCACTGACTCTTACTCAATACAAAAGGATATCATTATCCTAATCCTCGTTGGTTAAGTGAACCACTGAAAGTTTTGAGGATCTTTTGTCACTGACTTACACTGATATCATTATCCTCGTTCTTTAAGTGATACACTGAAAGTTTTGATAAGGTATTAAATAACGTTCCGGAAAAGAATACTGTCTTGATCATTACTGTTTTCGACAAAAATAATTGATTCATGTTGCTAGTATCACATGTTGAACACATACTATCGTCCACTGTGCACCATGATTGTTCTTAATAGAGAGAAATGGAAAAATATCGAAGGCTTGCTAAGTATCGAATACACTTAACCCCAAACAATCATTGATACTTCTTCGACGATTTGTTTCAACCTTTCGTACCACTACCGTACCTGAAAAATGAAGTGCAGATGCTCGCACTGATACGATCCAAAACTCAGTAGTATTCAAGTATAGGCAAGTGTGTATCGCAAAGTCCCAGTACTCGAAAACGATCATTGCCCCTACGTGAATGAACCATACTACCCTACAAAGAATACGATTGGATAACCGATAAATACAATTTTGTCATGCATAGTCATACCCGTACGTTCCACCAAAAATTAGCATAGATGAGAGGGGCAATACACGACTGGTCGTAACGAACGATTTGAAGCTCGATTCCGTTCCGTTTGCTTCTCTGCAGGTTGATTTATTGGTTAGACGAAGACTCGTCGCACCACGTGCATCGTTCTTCGAAACAGCAGTTTATTGATTCCTTCCAATTCAAGAGCACTCCCTTTCTATCACGAAGAAACCTCTCACAATTCCAACTGAAACAACGTACTGATAGCACAAACATTATTTGTACGTACTATCCGAGGTTCTGCTGTTGGTGACATGATAAGATTGGACACAATACGATTCAATACGATTCAAAACGATACCGTAACTACGCAAGAGAACCCGACTCACTCAACACCATCACCGACACCAATACGTTTAGTTAGGTACAAAGTAGAAGTACAAAGTACGAAGTAATAGAAGTAGAAGATAATACTATGATGACCCGCATGGCAAGCACGATGCGAAGGCTTCGCTGGATGCTTCCACTGCGACTCCTGATGCTCGCGGTGCTCCTGCTGGTTCCCTCTGCCTGTTCCAAACCCCGCTCTAAATACTCGGGAGAGTACGAGCTGGAGGAAGCCCTGGACGAGAACGGGGTTTCCCTGTCCATCCCGAGCGGTGGTCCCTACACCGTCCGCGTCTCGACGATTCTAACGAAATACGGCACCGCAACCCCCGAGCTGGCCCTCAACATCCGCGTCGACAACTCGATGCGGTGGTCGATCACAATCCTGGACGACGAGGACCTCCTCGATCCGGTGGCCATCGATGGCCGTGAAGACTTGAACAACAACAACAACAACAACAAGGATGATCAGCAACAGCACGACGTTATTAGCCGCCATCGCCATCGCCACAACAACAACAACAACAACAACAACAACGGCAACCGCATCGACGGCCTCGGCACGCCGGGCAGCATCCGTGTGGACATTGGAATGTCGACCCGCATGTATGCCAGCGCCGAGCGTCGGCCCCTGGAGTTCTTTCTGACGAAGAACCTTCCCACCATGACCACGATCCAGCGAACCCGCGACGGTTTGCTGATTCTGTCGGCGGGGAGCAGCGAACCGGACTCCACCAACGACAAAAAGGCCAAGATCGTCTGCCGGTTGGTCGAGGAGGAAAAGGACGAATTGCGGTTGTTGCGGAGAACAAGAGCGCGCCTCCTGCGGGGGGAGGGGAGCAAGGAAAGAAGGGAGCAAGAAAAGGAAGAGGGAAGGGAGCAAGCAACTCGGTAAGCAAGTTGGACGGGTTGGTGGTGATTTGCCACGAATCATGGGTTCCGAACGTACACTACTAGCGTGCTTGGGCTGCGAGCGAAGCATTCGACCCATTTGGTACACAATTTTTACTCTATGTTATCTGGAGACAAAGTGTTTATTGTACGGTAGACGAGTTGAAAGTAATGCGCCTTTACGTATTACGAAGTATGTATTTAGAATTAATAATAACAATTTTGTAAGATCATCATAATTACTTTTTGTATTAACAATACCGGTAGCATTAGTACAGCAATAATATTAACACGTTGTCTCTGTCTTCACCTAGAACTTGCTTTATTTTTTGTTGGTCGGAATTTTGCCTTAAGGGAACGAGGTAAGTGCCGTACGCTGGGCCTTTCTCTCTCGAGAGAGGCAGAACGACGAAGCGAGGCCTATCGATCCTAGAACACTCGTATACTACATGGAATGAATCGAATTGCCAAATCCAAATCCAAATCCAAATGCAAATCCAAATCCAAATCAGCGTTCGTGTGTGCGTGTTTTCGTGTTCGTGTGCGTATTATACAATAATCTGGGTTGGTTCGATGTTTGGCCATCTCACCGAGGAATCTTTTCTCCGAACCAGAGTCGTCTTCACTCGGACTGTTTGGCGCGGTGCGGTGCAATTTCGTGTGAACTTGTCCAAAATTCGAATGTTGTGTGGGAGATGCAACCAACCCAAAACCCAACCAAAACAACACCAACCAATTACTCTACTCTACATATTGTACAGTATTCTGTACGGTACGTACACACCGGTTGGATTTTGGATTGAAATTTTGGATTGAATTCGATCCATGCGTCCATTCCGTTTTCCTACGGTAGCAATTGTTGCCGATTCTTCTTCTTCTTCTTCTTTCGAACGAACGAACCATCTGCGTGCGTATAGTACCGTGCAGCATCGATCCCCGGGTGGTTCGAAGATTCTTCTCATTGTGCACCACACCACACCACACCACACCATTCTATACTTTATCACGTCTTCGTACTATCGGTGTACTATTCACATGCCTACAATATACAGTAGTATTATACTTCGTAGTACGGAGTATTGGATAGTACCCGTACACTTGCCCAATTACCCCAGTGTCCTTAGTTCGTTCCAGAGAAGATCAAACAACTCGATGGGAGGTGGATCCCTCTGGTGGTGGGGATAGTCCCCGACCAATCGATCCCTCGGAGATTCGAGGAGAATGGATTGGCTGTTGTTGTTGTTGTTGTTGTTGCTGCTGTTCTGTCCCTCACCGGACGCGGACGAAGACGCGGAACCGAGGAGGTTCCTCGCCGAAGCCACCCGTTTTCGGCGGGTCTGGGTGATGACGTACTCGACGTGGTCGCAGAGGGTTTCGAGGCTCGTGGTGGCTGTGGCTGTGGCATTCGTTGTTGTTGTTGTTGTTGTTGTTGTTGTTGTGACAACGCCAGCGGTAGATGCAACCACCACGGCCCGGGCCGCCTCGAGGAGTGCCGCGGCCTCGGTCCAGAGTTCCCGGAGCAGCCGCCGGGTCCGGATCGTGGCGGAGTTGTTGGTGGACAAATCCGAATACGAATACGAATACGGATCCGGTGCCGACTGCGACAGCAGGAGTGCCTGGATCTGGCGGCATCCCTCCTTGTATTCGGCCACGTCGAGCCCGAAATGGACGATCCGGGACCGGAGAACGGCGTGGTCGATGTTGCTGATGCTATTGTTGTTGTTCGTGCCGATGCTGTTGATGTTGATGTTACCGGTGCCGCGTTCTCGTTGTTCTCCCCCCAAAATGGATTTTTTCCAGCGCTCGGTCCGGGCCACCGTTTCTTCCGTGAGAATGAGCTCGGCGTGCCGGAGGAGGGAATTCTCAAAGGCCTCCTGCGTTTTTGTGGCGAGGAGTTCTCTCCAGTGCCTCGCCACAACGGAAGACGACGACGACGACGACGACGACGACGATAGCGCTCGAAACTCGTGGGTGGTCCCGTTTCCGTCGACCAGGTCGAATCGGTCCACGCGGTGCCCCGTCTTGCGGGGATCCAGCAGCAGGGCGTCGACCAGGGGAATCCGGCCGTGGTACCGGGCAAGCTCAATCGTCCGGACCCGGTGATGGCTGTGGTTGTTGTTGTTGTTGTTGTTGTTGTTGTCATAGTCTGCGTCGTTATCGTCTTCTTCTTCGTGGGACCGGACGATGCGCGGAACGTACCAGAAATCGTCCTCCGTGAGAACGCAGTAGTGTCGCTTCCAGACGTGTGGATCCCTGCGGGACCGCTTGAGCAAATACCCGGCCAGCGTTGTGCTGGTATTGGTATTGGCATTGGCATTGGCGGTGGCCGCCGTGTCGGCTTGGTGGCCACGAGCGTGAGCGTGACCGCAACCGTGCGACTGGGAGAGTTGCAAATAGCGGCGCCATTCCCGGGCGATCCGCTTCTCGGAAGGGGGACGCCTCCGTCGGCGTCGGCGGTTGTGGCGATTGCTGCTGCTGCTGCTGCTGCGGCGGCGGCGTGGGTTATTGGTGGTGTCCGTTGTGGTGGGCGGTGGATTGCCACCATAATCGCCATCGCCATTACCATTGCCATTACCATTGCCATTACCATTGCCATTACCATTGCCATTACCATTGCCATTACCATTGCCATTGCCATTACCATTGCCATTACCATTGCCATTGCCATTACCATTGCCATTACCATTACCATTGCCATTGCCATTACCATCGTCGTTACCATCGTCGTTACCATCGTCGTAGTCCCGAAAGGGTGCCAAAGCGCGCTGCAGGAGAGATTCGTCGTCGTCGCACCACATCCTTGTTGTTCCCCTGCGAAATCCAAATCCGTATCCGTATACGTGATCGTTGTGAACATTGCGGCACTGGAGGCATTTTCCGGCCGCATCCAGCACCAGATCGTGTTCGCACTCGCACTCGTCGTCGTCGTAATCACTATCATTATTCTGATCGTGTTCGTCGTCGCCGTCCAAGGAGGTCACGTATCCGTCGAGTTCCAGGCAGCTTTCCATGATCGGTTGTGTTTGTGTCGCTGATTTGGGTTCGGGAAGGCTAAGGCTCGGGACGTAATACCACCGGGTCTGCGGGGCAATGGTCGGCCTTAGGTTGTTGTTTCTGTTTCTGTTGTTGTTGTTGCTGTTGGCATCATCCTCTCGCTCGATGGCTTTGTACCGCCGCTGCAGGTGGACTTCCATTTCTTTCAGGACCGACAGGCACAAATCGTTGGAATCCAGGGTCTTGACCACGTGAAAGTCTTCCGAGGCGGCGGCTGTTGTTACAGTTGTTGGTGTCAATGTTGATGTTGATGTTAATGTTAATGCATTCCCGGTTTCTTTCTCGCTTCCATTGTCATCGTTGTCATTGTCATTGTCAATGCTGTAGCAGTATCCATCGTACGGCATTGTCATCGTCATCGGCACGTGCAGCAGGTCTTGCTCGTGTTCGAACACGACATAATCGCTCGGGACGGACCGGAGGGTTCCCACCAGCACCAGCGCGTCTCCGTCTCGTTCTCGGTCAAGTTCTCGCTCTAGCTCTTCCTGCCGATCGTGTTGTTGTTGTTGTTGTTGTTGTTGTTGTTGGCTGGGAAGATTGAGGGTGGTCCGGAGCAACTCGTTTAGATCGCGGGCGCGGGCCGTTGGAGAAATCTTGACGGCGGCGGATCCGGTGATCAGCGTGTGATTGTTGTTGCTGTTGTTGTTGTTGTTGTTGTTGTTGGATGTCGTTGTCGCTCTACGATGAAACGGGGCGGAGGAGGAGGCGGAAGCCGCCGCCGCCGCCGCCGCCAATGAAAACGACGGCGACGACGACGACGACGTTGAGAATCCGCTGCTGCTGTTTCCCACCTGTAGCACCCGCTGCTGCCAGTAGATCCGGTGGGATTGCGATTGCGATTGCGATTGCGACACTGCCGTCATGGCTTCTGCTGCAGCTGCGGTATCAGCAGACGATGGATTGGATTGCATCGGATTGAATTGGATTGGATTGGAGTGGAGTGGAGTGGGATGGGATGGGATGGGATGAAAGCTGTTCTGTTCTGTTTTGTTCTGTTGTCACACGAAGGAAAGAAATAATGAAAAGGGTCTCACCATTATTTTTTGTCTGTTGTTGATTACACCATCTCCGATTTATTTTTAGTGACGGCAGGGCAAGAGCCTCAAAATAGGTTTCTAAAATTTGCATCAGCCTCGGCCCCTGTCAAAAATTTGGCTATTATTGCTACTGGGCCTGACCGCTTGTGTTTTACCTGCTGTTTATATTCCGCTGGACCTCAGTGTCGGTTTAAAAATTTAGTATCCGCACCTTTGAGCCTGGTGATAGGTTCCCTTGCCTACCTTCGTACCGTCATTTTTTCAGGCTTATATTTGTTCCACCCATGTATTTTATTTTTGTAACGTTTTATCGCTATCATTAATTTTGGTCAAATCTCTGTTTCAGTCGGTAATTTTTCTTAGTCTATATTTCTCACCCCCCCCCCCCCCCCCCGTCCGAGAACTGTTTCGCGGGGTTCAAATTTACTTCTCCCGCACAAATTTTGTGTACACCCTGAAATTCGCGCCGATCGTATAAGGGGTATACGTAAACTCAGCTCTATTTCTGTGCGCGTGATGCACATTACTCTACTCTTGAATAAAAATAATTTATTTCCGTCTCTAGCAGAACCCAATTATTATTCCGTACCAGCAACACTTACTTCTACTCACGAATAAAAAAGAAATCTTTACTCAGTATTAATTCCAAAATATTAATCTCCCAAATAACAATTCAATTCTGCTCTCCTAATTGTGAATTCTATTTCTCGACTACAATATTCCCTTTTTAAAATGTAGATTCTATTATGCTTGATTTATTCCTATTGCAACATATTACGAATCCTCCATAATTTCTAATATTCTCAATATTCATGATTAGTAGTAGTTTTGTATTATGTATGTACTGTTATTTTCTACATGAATTGAAGGGATATATGGGCATTCATTGATGCTGTTATTGCCGGATTAACATTCATCACTCATGGGTTGGAGCTGTGTTTATTACTCTAGCTTTTGCGGCTGTTTCTACTACTGTGGCCACGCTGTTGCTCTCGTTGCTTGCTGCTGCCGCTACTTTGTTTTGTTGTTCCATTTTGGCATTCCGTTTTGACCATGTTCCATTGTTGCTCCGTTTTTGTTGTTTCGTTTTTATTGTTTCGTTTGCGTTGTTCAGTTTGCGTTGCTCCGTTTTTTTGTTTTTTGTTTTTGTTTCCTTTGTGTTGTTCCGTTTGCGTTGTTCGGCTTGCGTTGCTCCGATTGCGTTAGTCCATTTTTGTTGCTCCGTTTTCATTGCTCCGTTTTTGTTGCTCCATTTTCGTTGCTCTGTTTTTGTTGCTCCGTGTTTGTTGTTTCATTCCATTGTGTCGTTGTTTTGTTCCATTGTTTCATTGTTCCATTTTTGCTCTGAAAATAAAAATAACAGAAAGAACAATCTATCAGAAAAAATAGAATCTCCAACAAATTGTTGTTGTTGTCACTCACTTGTATTATTTTCCTTCTGAATCCGATTCGTTGAGAGTCTGATTCAAAGGCTTCTGACGAACAGCAACGCTGCGTTAGTGTGTTAGTAGACGAACGGTTGTACTCTACGCGTGACAATTGTGGTTGGATACTTTCGGCAACGGATAATCGGACTACAGGCGAGACTAGGGAAACGCCAGATCTCCTCTTGCTGTGACTTATTCAGATTGCAGCAAGACAGACCTTAGTATGTAGATTACAAGTAGTTGGTAGCAACTAGTGTGAATTTTGGGATATAAATCAGTTGAATGTTAAAAGTATGAGATAAAGTGAAATCTTGCCGAAATGCAAGATATCTCTTTTATTGAGATGAATACGTTGCAACTGCTGTTGCGTAGTGCTGAGATTACTCGCTGATTATTTCCGTACATGTATTAGTCATTGACCATATATATTTGTATGCATGTATATGTATTGTGTGAGAATCACATGCCAACGGTTTTCTTCTCTTGTTCCGTTAGGAAGACTCCATGAAATGTTTATCATTAAGGTCAGGAATTGCTCCCGTAGCTCGTGTGATATTTTATGAAATCAGAGTTTGCTCACCGAAGAACAATGGCAATATCGTAAGACAGGGATTGCTCACCGTTTATGCGCGATGGGAATCGATATGCCGTGGGAATCGATATGCCGTGGGAATCGATTACTTAGATGGATACGGGACTCATTGATTCGTGCGCATAGGAAATCTACCCTTTGGTAGCTTTGGTACTTCTGGTCACGAAAGGAATTTAATACTCCCCATGTCTCCTTGTGAAGGGTCATCACGCTCTACATGATGCTTCCATCATCCTGAAGAAGGTCGCCAGTATTACCACAGAAGTGGAAGATGGGCCTGAGCAGTGGATACACAACTGAGTGACTCCAATGCTTGGTGAGAATGTCTGCACAGTTATCCTTACCTGGGATGTGCATCATTAAAATGAAACCTCTCGCTATCATGCTTTGTACGTAGTGAAATGACAGAATATTATGACGCTTGTGCAACCTTGCGTAAGGGAAGGTTGACGTTTGGATCATCTTTTCGTTGTCACCCCAAGAGTATGAGACATCATGGACTCGTGTTCCTAGGTATCGGAATGAGTGGCGTAAATCGACGATCTGTTCGATGCAAGTCCTTCCTGCAACAAATTCGGCTCCAAAGGTGGCTGTCTCCGTAGTAGACTGCTTCTTCGAGAACCACATCATGGGAGTCTTGTTCGCGAAATGAAGAATGCCGGTTACTGCCTTACCACTGAGAATATCATGCATGAGGTTGGCATCATAGAAGTGTGTTAACACTACTGTCTTTCCAAGCAGTGCAGGAGCGTCGTCGGGTAGCTCTTCAGAATGCTCCCCATAGACGGTGTTGGACCAGTCGATGGTGTCGGGTTTAGTCAATATAAAATCGGGCGGTTCCACGCGGAATCTGATTTTAAAATGTCTAAACTTGGAGATATATCCATATATACGTTTTGCACGTTCGAGATGCCCATCTCGTGGCTGAGCTCTGAAACTTGAGAGCGTCATCACGGCTGTTTGTACATCGAAACGGCCAATAGTGATGATCCATTGTAGTGAACCGATCATACTTTGGTATTTCTGTATACCGGTTTCTTCAAGAAAGGCTGAGGAATCCAATTCAGGATGATCGTTCTCTGCAATGGGTGATTGGAACCTAGTGCTAGGTTTGCATCCGAACATTTGTTCGTAAGACGCTTCCATCTTTTCGATGAACTTTATGGGATTCATGCATAGAACACCATGTTCGTCGCGCTCAAATCCACAACCTAAGTGAAAGTTCATAGGTCCGGATCCCTTCAGTTTGAAGTTATATGGTGACGATTGCAATATCTTCAAGAAGGAATTGGGATCTGCCATGCAAAGACATAGGTCATCGACATATGTGCATATAAGCTCATATACACGTTCACCATGCTTGTTCGTTCCGGGTTTGAGGAATATTTCCGGTTCTGCGCGGGATCTTTCGAAGCCGAGTTCGATGAGACAAGCCGTGAGTAAGTCTCCAAAGCACTTGCCTGAAGACCTGAGACCATATAGGGCTTTGTAAATGATCAGCAGGTGACCCTCCAGCGATCCGAATTCGGGGCCTGCCTTGATGCATACTTTCTCGCAGGTGACTGCTTCTAAGTAGGCGTTACCTATGTCGGTGCCCCATGCTTCTAGGTCGTTGAGTTCAGCTAGGAATAGGCACATACGTAGGCCGCGAAGAGATACGACGCCTGCGTAAACACTGTGGATAGGGGCCTCAGTGAGATTACCGTTAGCAACGAGGCGAGCCTTGTGTCTTCTGTCGTGTTTGACAGCGTATATCATGTGTACCTTGATCTGTTGGAATCCCGGGGGTATGGAGCTTGTCTTGTACACGCCTTTATCAATGAATGTATTGTACTCATTGAGTTGTGCCATTTCCAGAGTGGTGGCATCTTCCCATTTGGTGTTCCCGTTGGCTTGATCAAATCGGAGGGCTTCTTCGTGGTTACGAGGCACTTTGAATCCATATTGATACTGCGGAGTGGTATGAAAAGAACGTAGTTTGGCTTGGTGCACGAGTCGATCAAGTTTCTTGGTTCGTCGGGCTAGGTTGGTGATTCTCCTGAGACGTTTCCAACCCGGGAGGTCAAGCAAGTTGTTGTCTTTCCCATATTTTGCAACGGTGACCGGGTCATCAGCCGCAATATTGGCCAGAGGTTCATATGTTCGTTCCATATTCTCCCATTCAATCCAGAGGTTATACTTGGAACCTTTGTATTGAGGATGCTTGTTATCCAGTGGACCTTGGTGTCCTAGGATGCGGCGAAACGACCAGAGTTTGCCGTCTTCTTGTGTTGAATCACGATGTATGTAATTCATGACATCATTGTATGCAATGATATCATCGAGTTCATCATCGGAGTGTTTGCACTTGAACTTGATGAAGTCGTTATTGCGTTCAAGACTGTCTTCAACATCGACGATGGTAAGACGTTTCCGAGTGCCATCGGGATTGGTTACAAGGAAGGAACGTCCTTGTAGATCGGCAATCGGGATCGTAGGAATGGTAATGGGTTTACCGTCATCGTCAAATTGTGCGTTACCTTCTTCATCGGTAACAACTACCTGTGATGGGTCTACGGAAGGAGTAGCGGGGTTAGTGTGTGGAGTTGTGACGTCACTAACATCAAAGTATGCTATCTCCGGTGGATCAAAATCATCTTCAGTAAGGAGAACGCCGTCGGATGTCTTGCTGAAGATGTGTGTCGTAGGAGGACCATCAAGACTCTCCCCATAGTTGTTAGGGAGTGGAGAAGGTGACCAGCTTGGGCTGTCATCGACCTTCTTATAAAGAAAGCTCGGTAACGAGGGGTGGGCGGGTGGTTGAAGAATTGGTTGAGTGCCAGATGCGTGGGGCGTGGTATCTGGTTGTTTGTCGGGTGCAGATGGAACGGTGTCATCGGCGGTGTCAGAATCAGCGGGTGAAACGCTAGGGGGAACTGAGTTGTTTGGTTTTGTAGACTCGTCAATGAGTTTATTCTGATTGGTATGCTCCCCATGTTTGAATGCTGGAGCTTCTCCAGTGGCGTATATACGGGGTAAGGAATCTTTTGCGTTACGCCATTTGATGAAACCATCATCAGTAAATAGGCCCGTGCGTTTGTTACGTGACTCAGGTGTAAGAGCAGATCGAACACCGGACCGGTCTAGTAACTTGTTGGTAACGGGATCCCAGATTCGGAAGCAGAGTCCATTGCCAACATGTTCGGCGATGCCAACGAAATGACCTAGGCGTTCGGTAGATTTGGTACCGAAAGGAGAGTCATTGGTCTTGAAATACACAGGTTCAAACCAGAAGAAACTGGTGTATGCGCTGATGTCGCCAAGTGTACCGGTGGCAATTAAGATCGGTTGTTTATCGGACAGCGTGGGATCAGAAACAACATTGAGGAGACCCGCGACGTATGTCATGCACAGTAACCACATGTGTGGTGGTGTGCCGGTACGATCCATGACGCGATTGACAATGCGTTTGAACGTTTGGTATCGTCGTTCGAATTGATTCTGGTGTTGATGATACGGTTCACTTTGCCAGAGTCCAATCCATAACATTTTGAGGTAATCCATGACCTTCTTACTGGATTGATAGTTACCGTGGTCGCAAAGGAGGCGGATGGGCCTGCCCCATTTTCGAACAAAGTTCTGAAAGCAGGATAGGAAATCGCTGGTGGTACGCATTTCCTCAACGTGTATAATATGTGATTTGCGGCCAAAGAAGATCTGAGCAATCTTAGATCCACCATCAATTGCTGGGACATCTGAATAGACAGCATCGGACATAACATCGTCATTGAAGGGGCGAACGTTCATGGCCGGTTGAGGGGAATGAAACCGTTTGAAAATGTTACCATCCGGGCTAACCGCTAACGAACCGTATTGGGTTGAGTTTTCAAAAGTAGCTTTGATGCGATCGGTGGAAACCCAACAAAAGAAAGGTTTCAGTGATAAGTAGTCATGTTCGTTGGGGTATCTTTCGCGGGGCGTAGCTGCAATGCGTGTAGTGTCACTGGCTGTACAATCTGTCGGAAACGCAGTGACTGTTCCAGATACTGCGGGTAGCGCGCAGCATGCGAGACGTTCTTGATGAGCGTAGTCGGTGGAAGTAAGCCAAAAGGAGCGATCGTTGGTCCTATGATCATCAATAGGAAGAAAGGGAGATCGGGTGGAATGGCTGGAATACGAGCTGAGGGATGTGACCGTGGAGGACCCGGGAGAAACAGAGATATCTAATCCTTCAAGACAGCGTGGGTTCCCATATTCGTCGTAATCGGCATAGGGGAGTTGCTGTGGTTGGGGAGGATATTTCTGGAGAAATTGTTCATCCTTCGCACTGATTGTGGTATCGAGAACAGATGGGTCCCAATGTTTATCGGATGTCATGATAACATGTGGTAGCGTGTCAAATTCAACAGTCGTATACTTTCGCATCGCAAGGTATGGTAAACCGTGTCGTATGCTAAGAGGCAGTGCATAGCCATCGGAGGTGGTGATGACCTGTCCTCCGCCTGCTTTGATGGACGTGTCGTCTACAGTGGAAAAATATGCTTCCATCTGGCCGGATGACAATATAGAAGGGTGTCGTCCTGTATAGGCACATTCATTGAAAATGAGAATGACGGGGCCTCTGTTCGACATGGAATATGCTCCGCATGTAGCAATGGGAATATTTTGTACCTGATGATTGTTAATGCCGGTGACGTTAACATATCGTGGTGGGATATCCTTGGAGATGAGACACGCATCATTACCGATGATGCAGCCATTTGCGCCGCGATCGACCATGGCAAAACCAGGGCTAGTAACCGTAGTTTTGTGTATACGGTATGTGTATGGCGTTACGGGACCATCATTAGGAAAGGTGAGATCATCCTCGGGAGTATACCACTGGTGAAAATTGGCGGAATACGATGGTGTTCCCACAGGTATTTGGGTGTCACCGTCCTTTTTGTACTGAATGTCAGGGTTGTCTGAAAGGAATCGAGCTGGATGCGCGGGTGACACGGAAGACTTGAGAGGTCGCTGGTCCTTAGACGAAGAGGTTGTTGATTTGTATACACCTAGGGATGCATGGAAGACACCTCTACGGTCATTCTCCACAGCAGGATGGAGGTCTGCTGCGGAATTGGCATGCTCATCCTTGGTCGAAGTATCGTCTTCTCGAAAAGATACCGAGTGTTCATGTTGGTATGCCTTCCGGGTAATGGGTTTGACACTGTTGGGGTCAGGTTGGTTAGTGTTAAGTAAGTCATGTCGCAATGAGGCGACCACGATTTTCTTGCCTTCCGGAGAAAAACTGAGCCAACTCTTCATGTCCTGACGTGACAAGGCCTTCCATATGTTTGTAGGCAACCTTGTGGTAGGGTCAGGGGTACGTCCAGCCTTAAACACAGCATAATCTTGATAGTCTCCTTCGAATTCGATGGGGAGAGCATAGTCATCATGGTTGTGGCTCGATTCAGAAGAAAAATCATGAACGTGTGCACGTACGGTCGACCGAGGAGCAGACATCGCAGACTGGGAATCAAGTCGAGTTGCTTCGAGTAAAAGCGTGATTTTAAGATCGTGGATAGCAGCGGCTTCGGCAACTGCATCCGTTACGGTGCTATTCG
The DNA here is from genome assembly GCA_037355745.1 of Pseudo-nitzschia multiseries. Classification (NCBI taxonomy): domain Eukaryota; phylum Bacillariophyta; class Bacillariophyceae; order Bacillariales; family Bacillariaceae; genus Pseudo-nitzschia; species Pseudo-nitzschia multiseries. Next base: position 2,221,895 of record CM074788.1, read on the forward strand.
TCCCACCTGGATCCTTGACCTTGGCAAACTGTTCGCTTAGCTGGAAGCTGGAATAGCATGCCTGACACAATGCTGATTTAACAGTATGGTACTCAAGGGGCTTGTTGGGAGGACGGAGCTTGTTGAGGTGATTCAATTCATCAAACCAATGTGTGATGAATTTCACTTTGGATTCCTTCCAATTGTTGAGGTTCAACTTGAGCAACGCTTGTAGCTGAGTCGAGTTGTCGTATACCTTTGCTTTTGATTTGCTATGAAGGTTTACGAAATCGAAGTATGCCTTGCGTCCATCACGAGTGGTAGAATGACTGTGTACACATGATGCAGAAAGATCACTCTTGAAGACTTCCAACATTAGTACCCAGAAGAAGGCACACTGCTTGACGAAGAGGTCACGAGTATAACCCAGAAGCGTAGCTGGAGGCCAAGTTTCATCGAGGAATGTCTCTGTATCGATGTCGTATGCCTCGAGTTTAGCTTTGAAACCGACGAGCCAGTGTTCGAATCTCGAGTCATTCGTGAGGGGTGTAAAGGACTTTTCATCTCGTGCTTTTCGGCACCATGATTCGTACTTTACCTGCTGAGGTGACTTTTTGTTACTTCCCGCCGGAGGAGGTGGTGGGTTCAGAGCAGATTCGTTACGCAAGCGTTGGGCACGTTCTTCTCGGAATGACTGGAATTCTCTGTATGTATATGACTTTACATCTTTCCAATTCCTCTCGTCTTCTTCTAGAGCGACATCGTCTTCTTGTAGGTCAATAGCGAAATCCGCAAGTGCTTCTATGCTCCTTTGGATGGATCGAGGGATATGCGTTGGCAGTCCTCCCTCTGTATAGGTGAGTTTGCGTGCAAAATCCGGTTCGATAAGTGCGTCAAGGAACGACTTCCACTCGCATAATCCACCTTCTTTGAGAGCTAGGCACAACTTGCTAGTAATCTCACTTGTTACGTTGAGTAAGGATACGAGTATCTTTCTCATATCAGTATCGAAGCTGGGAAAGCGGTCGTTGAGATTGGCGACTTCGGCGTCATTCTTCTCTTCGCCTCCAAGTGCATTGCCGGGCATCAACAGTATGTTCGGCATCTGTGGTGGTTCCGAGCCTTGGAAAGAATTGCGCGGTGACTGAGAATGGGAACTGCTTCGTGTACGATGTGCGATGTGCATATGCCAGCGTAGGGATTGTATTCAATTCCGTTCCTGTTCCTTTTTGTGTGCAAGCCTTCTTAGAGCTTGCGACTGTTAATCTATTATTTTCCTTCTGAATCCAATTCGTTGAGAGTCTGATTCAAAGGCTTCTGACAAACAGCAATATTATTTTCCTTCTGAATCCGATTCGATGAGAGTCTGATTTCAAGGACTTCTGAAGAACAGCAACGCTGCGTTAGTGTGTTAGTAGACGAACGATTGTACTCTACGCGTGACAATTGTGTTTGGATACTTTCGGCAACGGATAATCGGACTACAGACGAGACTAGGGAAACGCCAGATCTCCTCTTGCTGTGACTTATTCAGATTGCAGCGAGACAGACCTTAGTATGTAGATTACAAGTAGTTGGTAGCAACTAGTGTGAATTTTGGGATATAAATCAGTTGAATGTTAAAAGTATGAGATAAAGTGAAATCTTGCCGAAATGCAAGATATCTCTTTTATTGAGATGAATACGTTGCAACTGCTGTTGCGTAGTGCTGAGATTACTCGCTGATTATTTCCGTACATGTATTAGTCGTTGACCATATATATTTGTATGCATGTATATGTATTGTGTGAGAATCACATGCCAACGGTTTTCTTCTCTTGTTCCGTTAGGAAGACTCCATGAAATGTTTATCATTAAGGTCAGGAATTGCTCCTGTAGCTCGTGTGATATTTTATGAAATCAGAGTTTGCTCACCGAAGAACAATGGCAATATCGTAAGACAGGGATTGCTCACCGTTTATGCGCGATGGGAATCAGTGCGCCGTGGGAATCGATATCCCGTGGGAATCGATTACTTAGATGGATACGGGACTCATTGATTCATGCGCATAGGAAATCTACCCTTTGGTAGCTTTGGTACTTCTGGTCACGAAAGGAATTTAATACTCCCCATGTCTCCTTGTGAAGGGTCATCACGCTCTACATGATGCTTCCATCATCCTGGAGAAGGTCGCCAGTATTACCACAGAAGTGGAAGATGGGCCTGAGCAGTGGATACACAACAGAGTGACTCCAATGCTTGGTGAGAATGTCTGCACAGTTATCCTTACCTGGGATGTGCATCATTAAAATGAAACCTCTCGCTATCATGCTCCGTACGTAGTGAAACGATAGAATGTTATGACGCTTATGCAACCTCGCGTAAGGAAAGGTCGACGTCTGGATCATCTTTTCGTTGTCACCCCAAGAGTATGAGATATCATGGACTCGTGTTCCTAGGTATCGGAATGAGTGGCGTAGATCGACAATCTGTTCGATGCAAGTTCTTCCTGCAACAAATTCAGCTCCAAAGGTGGCTGTTTCCGTAGTAGACTGCTTCTTCGAGAACCACATCATGGGAGTCTTGTTTGCGAAATGAAGTATGCCAGTAACTGCCTTACCACTGAGAATATCATGCATGAGGTTGGCATCATAGAAGTGTGATAACACTACTGTCTTTCCAAGCGGTGCAGGAGCGTCGTCGGGTAGCTCCTCAGAATGCTCCCCATAGACGGTATTGGACCAGTCGATGGTGTCGGGTTTAGTCAATATAAAATCGGGCGGTTCCACACGGAATCTGATTTTAAAATGTCTAAGTTTGGAGATATATCCATAGATACGTTTAGCACGTTCGAGATGCCCATCTCGTGGCTGAGCTCTGAAACTTGAGAGCGTCATCACGGCTGTTTGTACATCGAAACGGCCAATAGCGATGATCCATTGCAGTGAACCGATCATACTTTGGTATTTCTGTATACCGGTTTCTTCAAGAAAGGCTGAGGAGTCCAATTCAGGATGATCGTTCTCCGCGATGGGCGATTGGAACCTAGTGCTAGGTTTGCATCCGAACATTTGTTCGTAAGATGCTTCCATCTTTTCGATGAACTTTATGGGATTCATGCACAGAACACCATGTTCGTCGCGCTCAAATCCACATCCTAAATGAAAGTTCATAGGTCCGGATCCCTTCAATTTGAAGTTATATGGTGACGATTGCAATATCTTCAAGAAGGAATTGGGATCTGCCATGCAGAGACATAGGTCATCGACATATGTGCATATAAGCTCATATACACGTTTACCGTGCTTGTTCGTTCCGGGTTTGAGGAATATTTCCGGTTCTGCGCGGGATCTTTCGAAGCCGAGTTCGATGAGACAAGCCGCGAGTAAGTCTCCAAAACACTTGCCTGAGGACCTGAGACCATATAGGGCTTTGTAAATGACCAATAGGTGACCCTCCAACGATCCGAATTCGGGACCTGCCTTGATGCATACTTTCTCGCAGGTGACTGCTTCTAAGTAAGCGTTACCTATGTCGGTACCCCATGCTTCTAAATCGTTGAGTTCAGCTAGGAATAGGCACATACGTAGACCGCGAAGAGATACGACGCCTGCGTAAACACTGTGGATAGGGGCCTCAGTGAGATTACCGTTAGCAACGAGGCGAGCCTTGTGTCTTCCGTCGTGTTTGACAGCGTATATCATGTGTACCTTGATCTGTTGGAATCCCGTGGGAATGGAGCTTGTCTTGTATACGCCTTTATCAATGAATATATTGTATTCATTGAGTTGTGCCATTTCCAGAGTGGTGGCATCTTCCCATTTGGTGTTCCCGTTGGCTTGATCAAATCGGAGGGCTTCTTCGTGGTTACGAGGCACTTTGAATCCATATTGATACTGCGGAGTGGTACGGAAAGAACGTAGTTTGGCTTGATGCACGAGTCGATCAAGTTTCTTGGTTCTTCGGGCTTCAGCGATGCCGACGAAATGACCTAGGCGTTCGGTAGATTTGGTACCGAAAGGAGAGTCATTGGTCTTGAAATACACAGGTTCAAACCAGAAGAAACTAGTGTATGCGCTGATGTCGCCAATTGTACCTGTGGCAATGAAGATCGGTTGTTTATCGGACAGCGTAGGGTCAGAGACAACATTAAGGAGACCCGCGACGTATGTCATGCACAGTAACCACATGTGTGGTGGTGTGCCGGTACGATCCATGACGCGATTGACAATGCGTTTGAAAGTTTGGTATCGTCGTTCGAATTGATTCTGATGTTGATGGTACGGTTCACTTTGCCAGAGTCCAATCCATAACATCTTGAGGTAATCCATGACTTTCTTGCTTGATTGATAGTTACCGTGGTCGCAAAGGAGGCGGATGGGTCTGCCCCATTTTCGAACAAAGTTCTGGAAGCAGGGTAGAAAATCGCCGGTGGTACGCATTTCTTCAACGTGAATAATATGCGATTTGCGGCCAAAGAAGATCTGAGCAATCTTGGATCCACCATCAATTGCAGGGACATCTGAATAGACTGCATCGGACATAACATCGTCATTAAAGGGGCGAACGTTCATGGCCGGTTGAGGGGAATGGAACCGTTTGAAAATGTTACCATCAGGGCTAACCGCTAACGAACCGTATTGGGTTGAGTTTTCAAAAGTAGCTTTGATGCGATCGGTGGAAACCCAACAAAAGAAAGGTTTCAGGGATAAGTAATCATGTTCGTTGGGGTATCTTTCACGGGGCGTAGCTGCAATGCGTGTAGTGTCACTTGCTGTACAATCTGTCGGAAACGCAGTGACTGTTCCAGAGACTGCGTTTGGTGCGCAGCATGCGAGACGTTCGTGATGGGCGTAGTCAGTGGAAGTAAGCCAAAAGGAACGATCGTTGTTCTTATGATCATCAATTGGAAGAAAGGGAGATCGGGTGGAATGGCTGGAATACGAGCTGAGGGATGTGACCGTGGAGGACCCGGGAGAAACAGATATATCGAATCCTTCAAGGCAGCGTGGGTTCCCATATTCGTCGTAATCGGCATAAGGGAGTTGCTGTGGTTGGGGAGGATATTTCTGGAGAAATTGTTCATCCTTTGCACTGATCGTGGTATCGAGAACAGATGGGTCCCAGTGTTTATCGGACGTCATGATAACATGTGGTAACGTGTCAAATTCGACATTCGTATACTTCTGCATCGCAAGGTATGGTAAGCCGTGTCGTATGCTAAGAGGCAGTGCATAGCCATCGGAGGTGGTGATGACCTGTCCTCCGCCTGCTTTGATGGACGTGTCGTCTACAGTGGAAAAATATGCTTCCATCTGGCCGGATGACAATATGGAAGGGTGTCGTCCTGTATAGGCACATTCATTGAAAATAAGAATGACGGGGCCTCTGTTCGACATGGAATATGCTCCGCATGTAGCAATGGGAATGTTTTGTACCTGATGATTGTTAATGCCGGTGACGTTAACATATCGTGGTGGAATATCCTTGGAGATGAGACATGCATCATTACCGATGATGCAGCCATTTGCGCCGCGATCGACCATGGCAAAACCAGGGCTAGTAACCGTAGTTTTGTGTATGCGGTATGTGTATGACGTTATGGGCCCATCATTAGGAAAGGTGAGATCATCCTCGGGAGTATACCACTGGTGAAAATTGGCGGAATACGATGGTGTTCCGACAGGTATTTGAGTGTCACCGTCCTTTTTGTACTGAATGTCAGGGTTGTCTGAAAGGAATCGAGCTGGATGCGCGGGTGACACGGAAGACTTGAGAGGTCGCTGGTCCTTAGACGAGGAGGTCGTTGATTTGTATACACCTAGAGATGCATGGAAAACGCCTCTACGATCATTCTCTACAGCAGGATGTAGGTCTGCTGTGGAATTGGCATGCTCATCCTTGGTCGAAGTATCGTCTTCTTGAAAAGATACCGAGTGTTCATGTTGGTATGCCTTTCGTGTAATGGGTTTGACACTGTTGGGGTCAGGTTGGTTAGTGTTAAGTAAGTCGTGTCGCAATGAGGCAACCACGATTTTCTTTCCTTCCGGAGAAAAACTGAGCCAACTCTTCATGTCCTGACGCGACAAGGCCTTCCATATGTTTGTAGGCAACCTTGTGGTAGGGTCAGGGGTACGTCCAGCCTTGAACACAGCATAATCTTGATAGTCGCCTTCAAATTCGATGGGAAGAGCATAGTCATCATGGTGTTGGATCGAGTCAGAAGAGAAATCATGAACGTGTGCACGTACAGTCGACCGAGGAGCAGACATCGCAGACTGGGAATCGAGTCGAGTTGCTTCGAGTAAAAGCGTGATTTTAAGATCATGGATAGCAGCGGCTTCGGCAACCGCATCCGTTACGGTGCTATTCGTCCCACCTGGATCCTTGACTTTGGCAAACTGTTCGCTTAGCTGGAAGCTGGAATAACATGCCTGACACAATGCTGATTTTACAGTGTGATACTCGAGGGGCTTGTTGGGAGGACGGAGCTTGTTGAGGTGATTCAATTCGTCAAACCAATGTGTGATGAATTTCACTTTGGATTCCTTCCAATTGTTGAGGTTCAACTTGAGCAACGCTTGTAGCTGGGTCGAGTTGTCGTATACCTTTGCTTTTGATTGGCTATGAAGGTTTACGAAGTCGAAGTAGGCCTGGCGTCCATCACGAGTGGTAGAATGACTGTGTACACATGATGCAGAAAGGTCACTCTTGAAGACTTCCAACATTAGTACCCAGAAGAAGGCACATTGTTTGATGTAGAGATCACGGGTGTAACCCACGAGCGTGGCTGGAGGCCAAGTTTCATCGAGGAATGTCTCTGTATCGATGTCGTATGCTTCGAGTTTAGCTTTGAAACCGACGAGCCAGTGTTCGAATCTCGAGTCATTCGTGAGGGGTGTAAAGGACTTTTCATCCCGTGCTTTTCGGCACCATGATTCGTACTTTACCTGCTGAGGGGACTTTTTGTTACTTCCCGCCGGAGGAGGTGGTGGGTTCAGAACAGATTCGTTACGTAAGCGTTGGGCACGCTCTCCGCGGAATGACTGGAATTCTGTGTATGTATACGACTTTACATCTTTCCAGTCCTTCTCGTCTTCTCCTAGGTCGACACCTTCTTCTTGTAGGTCGATAGCGAAATCCGCAAGTGCTTCTATGCTCCTTTGGATGGAGCGAGGGATATGCGTTGCCAATCCTCGTTCCATATAGGTAAGTTCGCGTGCAAAATCCGGTTCGATAAGTGCGTCGAGGAACGACTTCCACTCGCATAATCCGCCTTCTTTGAGAGCTAGGCACAACTTGCTAGTAATCTCACTTGTTACGTTGAGTAATGATATGAGTATCTTTCTCATATCAGCATCGAAGCTGGGAAAGCGTTCGATAGTGGTGACTTCGGCGTCATTCTTCTCTTCGCCTCCGAGTGCATTGCCGGGCATCAACGGTATGTTCGGCATCTGTGGTGGTTCGGAGTCTTGGAAGGAAGTGCTTGGTAACTGAGAATGGGAACTGCTTCTTGTGCGATGTGCGACGTGCATATGCCAGCGTAGGGATTATGATTAATTCCGTTCCTGTTCCTTCTTGTGTGCAAGCCTTCTTAGAGCTTGCGACTGTTAATCTATTATTTTCCTTCTGAATCCGATTCGATGAGAGTCTGATTTCAAGGACTTCTGAAGAACAGCAACGCTGCGTTAGTGTGTTAGTAGACGAACGATTGTACTCTACGCGTGACAATTGTGTTTGGATACTTTCGGCAACGGATAATCGGACTACAGACGAGACTAGGGAAACGCCAGATCTCCTCTTGCTGTGACTTATTCAGATTGCAGCGAGACAGACCTTAGTATGTAGATTACAAGTAGTTGGTAGCAACTAGTGTGAATTTTGGGATATAAATCAGTTGAATGTTAAAAGTATGAGATAAAGTGAAATCTTGCCGAAATGCAAGATATCTCTTTTATTGAGATGAATACGTTGCAACTGCTGTTGCGTAGTGCTGAGATTACTCGCTGATTATTTCCGTACATGTATTAGTCGTTGACCATATATATTTGTATGCATGTATATGTATTGTGTGAGAATCACATGCCAACGGTTTTCTTCTCTTGTTCCGTTAGGAAGACTCCATGAAATGTTTATTATTAAGGTCAGGAATTGCTCCTGTAGCTCGTGTGATATTTTATGAAATCAGAGTTTGCTCACCGAAGAACAATGGCAATATCGTAAGACAGGGATTGCTCACCGTTTATGCGCGATGGGAATCGATGCGCTGTGGGAATCGATATCCCGTGGGAATCGATTACTTAGATGGATACGGGACTCATTGATTCATGCGCATAAGAAATCTACCCTTTGGTAGCTTTGGTACTTCTGGTCACGAAAGGAATTTAATAAGCAACACTGCGTTAGTGTGTTAGTAGACGAACGGTTGTACTCTACGCGTGACAATTGTGGTTGGATACTTTCGGCAACGGATAATCGGACTACAGGCGAGACTAGGGAAACGCCAGATCTCCTCTTGCTGTGACTTATTCAGATTGCAGCGAGACAGACCTTAGTATGTAGATTACAAGTAGTTGGTAGCAACTAGTGTGAATTTTGGGATATAAATCAGTTGAATGTTAAAAGTATGAGATAAAGTGAAATCTTGCCGAAATGCAAGATATCTCTTTTATTGAGATGAATACGTTGCAACTGCTGTTGCGTAGTGCTGAGATTACTCGCTGATTATTTCCGTACATGTATTAGTCGTTGACCATATATATTTGTATGCATGTATATGTATTGTGTGAGAATCACATGCCAACGGTTTTCTTCTCTTGTTCCGTTAGGAAGACTCCATGAAATGTTTATCATTAAGGTCAGGAATTGCTCCCGTAGCTCGTGTGATATTTTATGAAATCAGAGTTTGCTCACCGAAGAACAATGGCAATATCGTAAGACAGGGATTGCTCACCGTTTATGCGCGATGGGAATCGATGCGCCGTGGGAATCGATATGCCGTGGGAATCGATTACTTAGATGGATACGGGACTCATTGATTCGTGCGCATAGGAAATCTACCCTTTGGTAGCTTTGGTACTTCTGGTCACGAAAGGAATTTAATAACTTGCTTTCCATTGATGTTCTGTTGCTCCGTTTCACTTGCTACTCTGCTCTGTTGTTCCATTCAAAAAATAAATAAAAAAGATAAACAAATAGAATCTCCAACAAATTGCCATCATAGTTGTGACTTACTTGCGTTCCATTGTTGCTCCGTTGTTCCATTTCGTTTGTTGTTTCGCTCTGTTGTTCAGTCTGATAAAAATAAAAGAAAGAAAGATCAGAAATAAATAGAATCTCCAACAAATGGCCGTCATTGTTGTCACTCACTTGCATTCCATTGTTGTTGTTCCATTTTGTTGTTCCCTTGTTCCCCTGTTACACTCACTAGTGTTTCTTTGTTGTTCCATTGTTCTGTTGTCCGTGACTGTTGCACAACATTCATTTTCTGTGTTTTAAAGAAATACCGTACCGACCAAGAAGTATGTTTTTTTTTTTGGTTTTGTGTGTGTGCAGTTTTGTGTGTGTGCTCAGTTTTTCGTGTTTCTTCAGTTTTTCATGTGTGTGTGGTTTTGGGTGTGTTGTGTATGCTGGACCCTTCCGAATCAGCTTTTTTACCCCGCGCGCGCGTGATTTTTGGTGAATAGTTAGTACAATGAAACATGACTGACTGAATGAAAAGTTCGTCTCAGTCAGCAACCCTGCTGGCAAGCTTTGATAGATTCAATACCGGTTCTGTATGATATTATATTATTTAATTGTCATTGTTACACGCATGCCACTTCTCAACGGTCGCAAAATTGAATCGTGTTCCTGGGCAGGTTTTTTATGGACCTTGTACTCCCCAGAAAGCTACCAGAAAGCTACCAGAAAGTTACCAGAATTGCTACCAGATTTCTGGTAGCTTTCTGGTAGCTTTCTGGTAGCTTTCTGGTAGCCGGCCACGAGCTCTTTTCAAATTTATTCTGGTCCCTGAACCATCTGGGATTAAATTTTTGATGTCTTTGGTTTACGTGTGAGCTCTGCTGCAACTAACTCCCTGTTCACTCCCCACATTTTGGAATTCTTGTCGCAGCCGGCAGCAAATCATTTTTTCTTCTTTCTTCCCCCCAACGATGGCAAGAAATGCTGGAAAGAGAGGAGGATCAAAGCAATTAGACCAAGAGAAGCATCCAGAGATTGTATACAACCGTCTAGAACTTTCGAAGCGCCTTGCTTGTTTTAACTTCTGGCTTCATTTGAATACTGAGGGGGAAGAGGGTTGGTCGCCGACTGAGAAGCCAGGCTCAATCTGGAAGTATAGGAGCTCTAACTACATCAGGCAAAACATCAAAGAATCAAGCTGGGCAAAGATTGGAAAGGTAAGAATCCCCCTCCTGCTGTTTGGTATTGTTTGGGCTGTTTGGAATCACCTCTCACGTTTCAATTACTAGGCTATGGCCACCCTCGCACAGGATCTGCAAAAGAGAGGAATCAAGCTAGTTGACCCTTTACAACAACACCGAGACCGTTGCTCATCAATCTTAGGAAACAAGTCTTCTTCGCCAGAGGATTCAGACGCAGAATCATCTTCAGACGCATCATCGTACTATCAAGAACAAGAAGAAGAAGAAGACATGCCGAAGAAGCCGGTTCGAATATCGGAACCTCTGAGCCCTTTGAGCCCGGATATCAGTTCCAATCTCAAGAGACTCTCCATCAGTGGACCTGTTCAAACGATTACAGGATCCTTGCTGTATCCAATGCTCTCTGGTCAATGGGAGGTATGGGATCACAACCTCAAGATCTTGAATGGATTCTGTTTGATGAGGATGCTTCTTCATAGTGGAACCAAGGAAACCGACTATTCTTTGAATTGGGTAGATCCTCGGACATTGAAAATCAAGCTCAAGTGGCCTTTTTTCATGCAAAATGCTCTGTTTATGACTGGATTGGATACTCGTACCAATCAGAATGGCAACACGATTGAAAATTATCCAGAAGGTCACCAAGTGTACACCGCTATGGGGAAAAACTCAAAGAACTCGGAAGACGATGATGGCTATGTTTATTCGGAAGGCTTGTTTCGATTCATAAAGCCAATGGACCAATCTCAAGACAAGTACAAGGCAGAGGTCTTTGAATGTCCAGTGGATGCAAATGGTAACAGAGGTACTATCCTCCAGATCTTATTCCTAGAAAAGAATGAAGAAAAAAAGCCATTTACATCTCCTGTTGCAATCAAGCAATCTACCATTTGATTTAGTAAGTTTCACCAGCAAGTGCAGCAGCAGCTCCAAGCGCAGCTCGCGCAACAGCAGAGGCTTAAAGCAAAGCTTGCGCAACAGCAGAGGCTCCAGGAGCTACTCTGACAGCAGCAGCAGCAGCAGCAACAGCAGCAGACGAGACCTCTGGCAGATAATGTCACTATTAGTACTAGTAGCAAGAGGGCAAAAACTAACACTTCTGCTGCCGCTGCTGTCACTTCTCCTCAGCCTAATCCTAGTACTATGACTCGCAATGAATGACTACTAGTAGTAGTAGGTGCCAGCGATGCCAGCACCACCAGTTCCTCCTTCGATTCAACTGATTCCTCAATAGCTTCTTCTGGAATCAATCCAATCAAGACCTTCCTTGAAGCAAAATCCCATCTGGATGATCTTCAAAAGTATTTGTTTCAGTGGGAACACAAGCAAGAAGAATAAATGTTCTATCCTTCACAAAATAGTATTAAATTCCTTTCGTGACCAGAAGTACCAAAGCTACCAAAGGGTAGATTTCCTATTCGTACGAATCAATGAGTCCCGTATCCGTCTAAGTAATCGATTCCCACGGCATATCGATTCCCACAGCGCATCGATTCCCATCGCGCATAAACGGTGAGCAATCCCTGTCTTACGATATTGCCATTGTTCTTCGGTGAGCAAACTCTGATTTCATAAAATATCACACGAGCTACGGGAGCAATTCCTGACCTTAATGATAAACATATCATGAAGTCTTCCTAACGGAACAAGAGAAGAAAACCGTTGGCGTGTGATTCTCACACAATACATATACAAGCATACAAATATATATGGTCAACGACTAATACATGTACGGAAATAATCAGCGAGTAATCTCAGCACTACGCAACAGCAGTTGCAACGTATTCATCTCAATAAAAGAGATATCTTGCATTTCGGCAAGATTTCACTTTATCTTATACTTTTAACATTCAACTGATTTATATCCCAAAATTCACACTAGTTGCTACCAACTACTTGTAATCTACATACTAAGGTCTGTCTTGCTGCAATCTGAATAAGTTACAGCGAGAAGAGATCTGGCGTTTCCCTAGTCTCGCCTGTAGTCCGATTATCCGTTGTCGAAAGTATCCAACCACAATTGTCACGCGTAGAGTACAATCGTTCATCTACTAACACACTAACGCAGTGTTGCTGTTCGTCAGAAGCCTTTGAATCAGACTCTCAACGAATCGGATTCAGAAGGAAAATAATAGATTAACAGTCGCAAGCTCTAAGAAGGCTTGCACACAAAAAGGAACAGGAACGGAATTGAATACAATCCCTACGCTGGCATATGCACATCGCACATCGTACACGAAGCAGTTCCCATTCTCAGTCACCGCGCAATTCTTTCCAAGGCTCGGAACCACCACAGATGCCGAACATACTGTTGATGCCCGGCAATGCACTCGGAGGCGAAGAGAAGAATGACGCCGAAGTCGCCACTATCAACCGCTTTCCCAGCTTCGATACTGATATGAGAAAGATACTCGTATCCTTACTCAACGTAACAAGTGAGACTACTAGCAAGTTGTGTCTAGCTCTCAAAGAAGGCGGATTATGCGAGTGGAAGTCGTTCCTCGACGCACTTATCGAACCGGATTTTGCACGCGAACTTACCTATACAGAGGGAGGACTGCCAACGCATATCCCTCGATCCATTCAAAGGAGCATAGAAGCACTTGCGGATTTCGCTATCGACCTACAAGAAGACGATGTCGCTCTAGAAGAAGACGAGAGGAACTGGAAGGATGTAAAGTCATATACATACAGGGAATTCCAGTCATTCCGCGAAGAACGTGCCCAACGCTTGCGTAACGAATCTGTTCTGAACCCACCACCTCCTCCGGCGGGAAGTAACAAAAAGTCACCTCAGCAGGTAAAGTACGAATCATGGTGCCGAAAAGCACGAGATGAAAAGTCCTTTATACCCCTCACGAATGACTCGAGATTCGAACACTGGCTCGTCGGTTTCAAAGCTAAACTCGAGGCATACGACATCGATACAGAGACATTCCTCGATGAAACTTGGCCTCCAGCTACGCTTCTGGGTTATACTCGTGACCTCTTCATCAAGCAGTGTGCCTTCTTCTGGGTACTAATGTTGGAAGTCTTCAAGAGTGATCTTTCTGCATCATGTGTACACAGTCATTCTACCACTCGTGATGGACGTAAGGCCTACTTCGATTTCGTAAACCTTCATAGCAAATCAAAAGCAAAGGTATACGACAACTCGACTCAGCTACAAGCGTTGCTCAAGTTGAACCTCAACAATTGGAAGGAATCCAAATTCATCACACATTGGTTTGATGAATTGAATCACCTCAACAAGCTCCGTCCTCCCAACAAGCCCCTTGAGTACCATACTGTTAAATCAGCATTGTGTCAGGCATGCTATTCCAGCTTCCAGCTAAGCAAACAGTTTGCCAAAGTCAAGGATCCAGGTGGGACGAATAGCACCGTGACGGATGCGGTTGCAGAGGCCGCTGCTATCCACGATCTTAAAATCACGCTTTTACTCGAAGCAACTCGACTTGATTCCCAGTCCGCGATGTCTGCTCCTCGGTCGACTGTACGTGCACATGTTCATGATTTTTCTTCTGAATCGAGCCACAACCATGATGACTATGCTCTCCCCATCGAATTTGAAGGAGACTATCAAGATTATGCTGTGTTTAAGGCTGGACGTACCCCTGACCCTACCACAAGATTGCCTACAAACATATGGAAGGCCTTGTCACGTCAGGACATGAAGAGTTGGCTCAGTTTTTCTCCGGAAGGCAAGAAAATCGTGGTCGCCTCATTGCGACACGACTTACTTAACACGGACCAACCTGACCCCAACAGTGTCAACCCCATTACCCGGAAGGCATACCAACATGAACACTCGGTATCTTTTCGAGAAGACGATACTTCGACCAAGGATGAGCATGCCAATTCCGCAGCAGACCTCCATCCTGCTGTAGAGAATGATCGTAGAGGTGTTTTCCATGCATCCCTAGGTGTATACAAATCAACGACCTCCTCGTCTAAGGACCAGCGACCTCTCAAGTCTTCCGTGTCACCCGCGCATCCAGCTCGATTCCTTTCAGACAACCCTGACATTCAGTACAAAAAGGACGGTGACACCCAAATACCTGTGGGAACACCATCGTATTCCGCCAATTTTCACCAGTGGTATACTCCCGAGGATGATCTCACCTTTCCTAATGATGGTCCCGTAACGTCATACACATACCGTATACACAAAACTACGGTTACTAGCCCTGGTTTTGCCATGGTCGATCGCGGCGCAAATGGCTGCATCATCGGTAATGATGCGTGTCTCATCTCCAAGGATATCCCACCATGATATGTTAACGTCACCGGCATTAACAATCATCAGGTACGAAATATTCCCATTGCTACATGCGGAGCATATTCCATGTCGAACAGAGGCCCCGTCATTCTCATTTTCAATGAATGTGCCTATACAGGACGACACCCTTCTATATTGTCATCCGGCCAGATGGAGGCATATTTTTCCACTGTCGACGACACGTCCATCAAAGCAGGCGGAGGACAAGTCATCACCACCTCCGATGGCTATGCACTGCCTCTTAGCATACGACACGGTTTACCATACCTTGCGATGCAAAAGTATACGACTGTTGAGTTTGACACGCTCCCACATGTTATCATGACGTCCGATAAGCATTGGGACCCATCTGTTCTCGATACCACGATCAGTGCGAAGGATGAACAATTTCTCCAGAAATATCCTTCCCAACCACAGCAACTCCCTTATACCGATTACGACGAATATGGGAACCCACGCTGTCTTGAAGGATTAGATATCTCTGTTTCTCCCGGGTCCTCCACGGTCACATCCCTCAGCTCGTATTCCAGCCATTCCACTCGATCTCCCTTTCTTCCTATTGATGATCATAGGACCAACGATCGCTCCTTTTGGCTTACTTCCACCGACTACGCTCATCAAGAACGTCTCGCATGCTGCGCGCTACCCGCAGTCTCTGGAACAGTCACTGCGTTTCCGACAGATTGTACTGCCAGTGACACTACACGTATTGCAGCTACGCCCCGCGAAAGATACCCCAACGAACATGACTACTTATCACTGAAACCTTTCTTTTGTTGGGTTTCCACCGATTGCATCAAAGCTACGTTTGAAAACTCAACCCAATATGGTTCGTTAGCGGTTAGCCCTGATGGAAACATTTTCAAACGGTTTCATTCCCCTCAACCGGCCATGAACGTTCGCCCCTTCAATGACGATGTTATGTCCGATGCTGTCTATTCAGATGTCCCAGCAATTGATGGTGGCTCCAAGATTGCTCAGATCTTCTTTGGCCGCAAATCGCATATTATTCACGTTGAGGAAATGCGTACCACCAGCGATTTCCTATCCTGCTTTCAGAACTTTGTTCGAAAATGGGGCAGGCCCATCCGCCTCCTTTGCGACCACGGTAACTATCAATCCAGTAAGAAAGTCATGGATTACCTCAAAATGTTATGGATTGGACTCTGGCAAAGTGAACCGTATCACCAACACCAGAATCAATTCGAACGACGATACCAAACGTTCAAACGCATTGTCAATCGCGTCATGGATCGTACCGGCACACCACCACACCTATGGCTACTGTGCATGACATACGTCGCGGGTCTCCTCAATGTTGTTTCTGATCCCACGCTGTCCGATAAACAACCGATCTTCATTGCCACCGGTACACTTGGCGACATCAGCGCATACACCAGTTTCTTCTGGTTTGAACCTGTGTATTTCAAAACCAATGACTCTCCTTTCGGTACCCAGTCTACCGAATGCCTAGGTCATTTCGTTGGCATCGCCGAACATGTTGGCAATGGACTCTGCTTCCGAATCTGGGATCCCGTTACCAACAAGTTACTAGACCGGTCCGGTGTTCGATCTGCTCTTACGCCTGAGTCACGTAACAAACGCGCGGGCCTATTTACTGATGATGGTTTCATCAAATGGCGTAACGCAAAGGATTCCTTGCCCCGTTTATACGCCACTGGAGAAGCTCCAGCATTCAAACATGGGGAGCATACCAATCAGAATAAACTCATTGACGAGTCTACAAAACCAAACAACTCAGTTCCCCCTAGCGTTTCACCCACTGATTCTGACACTGCCGATGACACCGTTCCATCTGCACCCGACAAACAACCAGATACTACGCCCCACGCATCTGGCACTCAACCAATTCTTCAACCACCCGCCCACCCCTCGTTACCGAGCTTTCTTTATAAGAAGGTCGATGACAGCCCAAGCTGGTCACCTTCTCCACTCCCTAACAACTATGGGGAGAGTCTTGATGGTCCTCCTACAATACACATCTTCAGCAAGACATCCGACGGCGTTCTCCTTACTGAAGATGATTTTGACCCACCGGAACTAGCATACTTTGATGTTAGTGACGTCGCAACTCCACACACCAACCCCGCTACTCCTTCAGTAGACCCATCACAGGTAGTTGTTACTGATGAAGAAGGTAACGCACAATTTGACGATGACGGTAAACCCATTACCATTCCTACGATCCCGATTGCCGATCTACAAGGACGATCCTTCCTTGTAACCAATCCGGATGGCACTCGGAAACGTCTTACCATCGTCGATGTTGAAGACAGTCTTGAACGCAATAACGACTTCATCAAGTTCAAGTGCAAACACTCCGATGATGAACTTGATGATATCATTGCATACAATGATGTCATGAATTACATACATCGTGATTCAACACAAGAAGACGGCAAACTCTGGTCGTTTCGCCGCATCCTAGGACACCAAGGTCCACTGGATAACAAGCATCCTCAATACAAAGGTTCCAAATATAACCTTTGGATTGAATGGGAAAATATGGAACGCACATATGAACCCCTGGCCAACATTGCGGCTGATGACCCAGTCACCGTTGCAAAATATGGGAAAGACAACAACTTGCTTGACCTCCCGGGTTGGAAACGTCTCAGGAGAATCACCAACCTACTAGCGCGACGAACCAAGAAACTTGATCGACTCGTGCACCAAGCCAAACTACGTTCTTTTCGTACCACCCCGCAGTATCAATATGGATTCAAAGTGCCTCGTAACCACGAAGAAGCCCTCCGATTTGATCAAGCCAAAGGAAACACCAAATGGGAAGATGCCACCACTCTGGAAATGGCACAACTCAATGAGTACAATACATTCATTGATAAAGGCATGTACAAGACAAGCTCCATTCCCCCGGGATTCCAACAGATCAAGGTACACATGATATACGCTGTCAAGCACGACGGTAGACACAAGGCTCGCCTCGTTGCTAACGGTAATCTCACTGAGGCCCCTATCCACAGTGTTTACGCAGGCATCGTATCTCTCCGTGGCCTACGTATATGCCTATTCCTAGCTGAACTCAACGACCTAGAAGCATGGGGCACCGACATAGGTAACGCCTACTTAGAAGCAGTCACCTGCGAGAAAGTATGCATCAAGGCAGGCCCCGAATTCGGATCGCTGGAGGGTCACCTGCTGATCATTTACAAAGCCCTATACGGCCTCAGGTCTTCAGGCAAGTGCTTTGGAGACTTACTCGCGGCTTGTCTCATCGAACTCGGCTTCGAAAGATCCCGCGCAGAACCGGAAATATTCCTCAAACCCGGAACGAACAAGCATGGTGAACGTGTATATGAGCTTATATGCACATATGTCGATGACCTATGTCTTTGCATGGCAGATCCCAATTCCTTCTTGAAGATATTGCAGTCGTCACCATATAACTTCAAACTGAAGGGATCCGGACCTATGAACTTTCACTTAGGTTGTGGATTTGAGCGCGACGAACATGGTGTTCTATGCATGAATCCCATAAAGTTCATCGAAAAGATGGAAGCATCTTACGAACAAATGTTCGGATGCAAACCTAGCACTAGGTTCCAATCACCCATTGCGGAGAACGATCATCCCGAATTGGACTCCTCAGCATTTCTCGAAGAAACCGGTATACAGAAATACCAAAGTATGATCGGTTCACTACAATGGATCATCGCTATTGGCCGTTTCGATGTACAAACAGCCGTGATGACGTCCTCAAGTTTCAGAGCTCAGCCACGAGATGGGCATCTCGAACGTGCCAAACGTATCTATGGATATATCTCCAAGTTTAGACATTTTAAAATCATATTCCGCGTGGAACCGCCCGATTTTATATTGACTAAACCCGACACCATCGACTGGTCCAACACCGTCTATGGGGAGCATTCTGAAGAGCTACCCGACGACGCTCCTGCACCGCTTGGAAAGACAGTAGTGTTAACACACTTCTATGATGCCAACCTCATGCATGATATTCTCAGTGGTAAGGCAGTAACCGGCATTCTTCATTTCGCGAACAAGACTCCCATGATGTGGTTCTCGAAGAAGCAGTCTACTACGGAAACAGCCACCTTTGGAGCCGAATTTGTTGCAGGAAGGACTTGCATCAAACAGATCGTCGATTTACGCCACTCATTCCGATACCTAGGAACACGAGTCCATGATGTCTCATACTCTTGGGGTGACAACGAAAAGATGATCCAAACATCAACCTTCCCTTACGCAAGGTTGCACAAGCGTCATAATATTCTGTCATTTCACTACGTACAAAGCATGATAGCAAGAGGTTTCATTTTAATGATGCACATGCCAGGTAAGGATAACTGTGCAGACATTCTCACCAAGCATTGGAGTCACTCAGTTGTGTATCCACTGCTCAGGCCCATCTTCCACTTCTGTGGTAATACTGGCGACCTTCTTCAGGATGATGGAAGCATCATGTAGAGCGTGATGACCCTTCACAAGGAGACATGGGGAGTATTAAATTCCTTTCGTGACCAGAAGTACCAAAGCTACCAAAGGGTAGATTTCCTATTCGTACGAATCAATGAGTCCCGTATCATTCTAAGTAATCGATTCCCACGGCATATCGATTCCCACGGCGCATCGATTCCCATCACGCATAAACGGTGAGCAATCCCTGTCTTACGATATTGCCATTGTTCTTCGGTGAGCAAACTCTGATTTCATAAAATATCACACGAGCTACGGGAGCAATTCCTGACCTTAATGATAAACATATCATGAAGTCTTCCTAACGGAACAAGAGAAGAAAACCGTTGGCGTGTGATTCTCACACAATACATATACATGCATACAAATATATATGGTCAACGACTAATACATGTACGGAAATAATCAGCGAGTAATCTCAGCACTACGCAACAGCAGTTGCAACGTATTCATCTCAATAAAAGAGATATCTTGCATTTCGGCAAGATTTCACTTTATCTTATACTTTTAACATTCAACTGATTTATATCCCAAAATTCACACTAGTTGCTACCAACTACTTGTAATCTACATACTAAGGTCTGTCTTGATAAGTTGGAGAAATACGGACGATGACTGGGACCATGTGGAGATACTTATGGAGGTGGCGATTGTCACTATGTATTGTATAAGACCGGAAAGGTACACATAACAAACGGTACACGGCCTATATCTGAAGTGGAATGGAAACACCCAGACACTATCCTGCAGTTAGAAGAACATAACAAGCTACTTAATGAAAGGATCGGCGATGAGGCAAAGCCCTCGGATACTTATCTGGAAACGAGTTAGGGGAACCACCCTTGGGCCTATTTGATGGCAAATATGAGGGTGAGGACGAGGTACTTATGGCTGAGCCAGAGGCGTCTTCCCCGGACATTGATGATTTAACCAACAATCTTGACGAGTACCTCGGAAGCCAAGTGCTACTGCAGATAGGGGACCAACGGATTCGCGGTACGGTTAATAACCGATACAGGGACGCAAGCGGAATCCTAGTCGGAGAAAAGAATAGCAATCCACTCCTAGATACAAGGTCCTACGAGGTTTCTATGCCGGACGGATCCATTGAGATCTACACAGCAAATGTGCTCGCGGAGAATCTCTATTCCTCCGTGGACGATGAGGGGCGCATGTATTGTCTTCTGAACGAGCTACTTGACTATGAAAAGGATAAAGAGGCTCTGACAGTACAGCAGGCAACTATCACTACTAAGTCCGGACAAACTCGGACTAAGCCGACAACCAAAGGGTGGAGAATCCTGGTCAGTTGGAAAGATGGAACTTCCTCTTGGGCAAAGTTAAGTGACATGAAGGAAAGTTTCCCCGTCGAAACGGCTCTGTTTGCCAAGGATCAAGGCATAATAGATGAGCCAGCCTTCAAGTGGTGGGCCTATCGGGTAATTCGGAAGAAAGACCGGATTATCTCCAGCGCCAAGACCAAATATTGGACCAAATCCCATAAGTATGGGGTTAGACTACCGAAAACAATTGCTGAAGCAAGAAGGATAGATGAGGAATCCGGTGTTAATTTCCTTTTGAAACTGGCTGTTGAGCTGATTCAATCCAAGGGCAAAGAAGAGCAACAGGAGCTTTAGCTGCAGGCCGGTTGGGGTGCCGGTCTGTTGTGGTCTAATATTTCTCTGATATCCACTACGACTGGATGCGAATCCAATCAGATCTATTCTGACTATCGACCAATCGACGCAATCAGTTAGATCTTAGGCTTGTAGTTCTACAATGGGACGCAAAGGGCGTCCGGTGCAAGGTTTAAGGTTGAATAATCAAATAATCTAAAAGAATAAGATGAAGAGATGTTTCTTGCTGGAGAGCAAGTGTCTCTTCTAAAGATCGGTGCTGCCGCTAATGCAGCACGCGAATTTACGTGTTGCCGCTAATACAGCACGTATTTTATACAGAAAACAAGTATCAAGTTTGTGAGCAGCGCTTCGAACCGCTGCTGTCTTCTCTTGAAACAAAGACGCTTAACAGAATATGGCATATGCTAATATCTGGCATGCGCTCTCGTTTGGGTCACTAAGTATCGAACTTGAGTGACGATCGATTCTTCTCATCCAGTTAAGTATCGATTCTCGATCGTAAGAATGAGTCTAGTAACTCGCGAGGTCTCATTATTTTCGATCTCGTACCTCTACCAACTTAGACACGAAAGGAATTTAATACTCCCCATGTGTCCACATGAAAGCACCCTCTAGTATCTGGTGCAGTCATCCTGCAATAGATCACCAGTATTTCCACAGTAGTAAAAGATGGGCTTGAGTAAAGGATACACCACCGAGTGTCCCCAATGCTTTGTGAGGATATCAGCACAATTATCCTTGCCCCCAAGGTGTTGCATGAGGATGAAGCCTCTAGCTATCATGCTTCTGACATAATGATATGATAGAATGTGATGCCTCTTGTGGAGCCTCGCATATGGGAATGTAGAGGTTTGGATCATCTTTTCATTGTCTCCCCATGTGTAGGATGTGTCGTGTACCCTAGTACCTAGATATCTGAATGACTGTCGAATGTCAACAATCTGCTCAATACATGTTCTAGCAGACACAAATTCGGCGCCAAAGGTAGCTGTTTCAGAGGTTGCTTGTTTCTTGGAGAACCACATGATAGGGGTCTTGTTTGCAAAATGTAGGATGCCAGTGACAGCCTTGCCACTTAGGATGTCATGCATTAGGTTTGCATCATAAAAATGAGACAACACAACTACCTTACCCATGGGTTTAGGAGCGTCACTAGGGAGGTCCTCGGAGTGCTCCCCATACACTGTATTGGACCAGTCTGTGCTGGTACCTTCAGTGAGTACAAAATCTGGTATGCCCACTCTGAATCGGATTTTGAAGTGTCGAAACTTAGAGATGTAACCATAGATTCTTTTGGCTCTGTTGAGATGGCCTTCCCTAGGTTGTACTCGGAAGCTTGACAATGTCATAACAGCAGTCTGCACATCAAAACGTCCAATAGCTATGACCCATTGAAGTGAACCAATCATGCTTTGATATTTTTGGATATCAGGATCACTGAGGAAGGATGTTGAGTCTAGCTCTGGGTGGTCGTTCTCAGCAAGTGGTGAATGGAATCTGGTGGTAGGTTTGCAGCCAAACATTTGTACATATGAGGCCTCCATTTTCTCGATGAACTTGATGGGGTTCATGCAGAGCACACCATGTTCATCTCTTTCGAATCCACATCCCAAATGAAAGTTCATTGGCCCAGAACCCTTTAATTTGAAATTATAAGGTTCAGACTGTAGGATTATCAGAAAGGCTTCAGGATTGGCCATACATAAGCAGAGGTCATCGACATATGTGCATATGAGCTCATATACTGGCTCCCCATGTTTGTTGTTGCCAGGCTTGATAAAGATTTCGGGCTCTGCCTTGGATCTTTCAAAGCCTAGTTCAACGAGACAGGCGGCAAGTAGATCACCAAAACACTTGCCAGATGATCGAAGGCCATATAGAGCCTTGTAAATCAATAGGAGGTGGCCTTCTAGTGATCCAAATTCAGCGCCAGCCTTGATGCATACTTTTTCACAGGTAACAGCTTCTAGGTATGCATTCCCAATGTCGGTTCCCCATGCTTCTAAACTATTCAGTTCAGCAAGGAATAGGCACATGCGCAAGCCTCTAAGTGAAACAACTCCTGCATACACACTGTGAATGGGAGCATCAGTAAGATTACCATTTGCAACTAGCCGGGCTTTGTGTCGGCCATCGTGCTTGACTGCATAAATCATGTGGACCTTGATTTGTTGGAAACCAACGGGTATATTGCTAGCCTTGTAGATACCTTTGTCAATAAAGGTGTCATATTCTTGAAGCTGTGACATCTCCAGCGCTATGGCATCCTGCCATTTGGTATTGCCATTGGCTGTGTCAAACTGGATGGCTTCTTCATGATTGCGAGGTACCTTGAATCCATACTGGTACTGTGGAGCAGTTCGAAAGGAGCGAAGTTTGGCTTGGTGGATTAGCCTGTCTAGCTTCTTGGTTCTTCGGGCAAGGGAAACAATGCGTTTGAGATGTTTCCAACCAGGTTGGTTAAGCATGTTGTTGTCCTTTGCATATTTGGCTACAGTAACAGGGTCGTCTGCAGCTACATTGGAGAGGGGTTCATAGGTGCGCTCCATGTTTTCCCATTCAATCCATAGGTTGTATTTGGAACCTTTGTATTGTGGGTGCTTGTTGTCAAGGGGACCTTGATGACCAAGTATGCGTCGAAAAGACCAAAGTTTACCATCTTCTTGAGTTACATCCCTGTGGATGTAGTTCATGACGTCATTGTATGCTATGATATCTTCAAGTTCATCATCTGTATGCTTGCACTTGAATTTGATGAAGTCCTTGTTTTGCTCAAGACTGTTTTCAACGTCAACAACTGTCATTCTTTTCTGAGTGCCATCAGGGAGGGGCATAAGAAAAGAGCGACCTTGCAAGTCAGCAACAGGGATAGCAGGGACGGTGATGGGTTTGCCATCATCGTCAAATTGGGCGTTGCCTTCTTCATCAGTAACAACTACCTCAGATGGGTCTACAGACGGGATAGCCGGATTGGTGGTTGAAGGTATGACGTCACTAACATCAAAATATGCTAACTCGGGGGGACCAAAAACATCTTCAGTGGCAGGGACACCAGCAGGGGTTTTGCTGAAGATGTGGAGTGTTGGAGGACCATCAAGAATCTCCCCATAGTTGTTAGGGAGTGGAGAAGGTACATAGCTTTGTGTATTAGGAACCTTGGAATAAAGGAAGGTAGGCAAGGATGGCTTTGGAAGGCGCAGAGGAGATGATGCTGGGACCGGATTGGGGGAGGAAGGATGTCGAAAGGAGGGACTATCACCAGAAGATTTAGGGGTGATGGAAGCATCTTTGGCCTTGCGCCATGCAAGAAAGCCATCATCAGTGAACAAGCCAGCGCGCTTGTTGCGATGCTCAGGAGTTAAAGCAGTGCGTACACCAGAGCGATCAAGGAGCTTATTGGTGATGGGATCCCAGATGGTGAAACATAAGCTATTGCCAACATGTTCAGCAATGCCAACAAAGTGGCCAAGGCATTCAGTGGTCTGAGAGCCAAACTGTGTATCTGGAGTCTTGTAGTAGACGGGCTCAAACCAGAAGAAACTAAGGTAGGGACTGATATCACCAATGGTACCAGTAGCAATAAAGAAAGGCTGTTTGTCAGAGAGAGTGGGATCAGACAAATGATTCATGAGGCGGCCAACATATCGCATGCAAAGAAGCCAGAGGTGTGGTGGAGTGCCTGTGCGATCCATGATTCTATTGACAATGCGTTTGAAGGTCTGGTATCGCCGTTCAAAAAGATTTTGGTGTTGATGGTATGGTTCACTTTGCCATAAGCCAATCCACATCAGCTTGAGGTAGTCAAGAACAGATCTGCTGGACTGATAAGACCCATGATCACAGAGCAATCTGAGTGGTCTACCCCATTGTCGAACAAAACTTTGGAGACAAGGAAGAAAATCAGCAGTAGTCCTCATTTCTTCAACATGGATGATATGAGATTTGCGACCAAAGAAAACTTGAGCAATCTTGGAACCACCATTGATAGCAGGGGTGTCTGAATAGATGACATCAGAGAGGACATCATCATTGAAAGGCCTGACATTCATGGCAGGCTGTGGTGATTGGAACCTTTTGAAGATGTTACCATCGGGACTCAGAGACAATGAGCCATACTGTGTGGAATTGTTGAAAGTGGCCTTGATACGGTCAAGGGAGATCCATCCAAAAAAGGGTTTCAGGGACAGGTAATCAATATCGGTGGGCGATTGAACATGAGCGGCAGCAGTGATAAAGGTGGAAGGAGATTGATTAGAGCACCTACTAAGGATGTCTTGATGAATGTAATCAGTGGGGCTAAGCCAAAATGAAGTATCAGAAACATCCAAGGCCTGTAGGGAGGAGGTAGTGCGGTTGGACAAGAATGAGGTGACCGTGGAGGAGGTGCCAATATTAATATCCCTAAGCGCGCCAAATTCATCATAATCTTGATATGGAAGTGATGTGGAAACAGGTGGGTATTTCTGAATGAAGGTATCATCCTGGGGGGTATATGCGTGATCCAGTACAGATGGGTTCCAATGCTGATCACTCGTCATTATGACATGGGGAAGATTAGCAAATTCTGCACTGGTATACTTGCGCATAGCAAGGTAAGGTAAGCCATGGCATATACTGAGTGGAAAGACATGACCATCAGTAGTGGTAATAACTTGGGAGCCGCCTGTCTTGATAGAGGAATCATCCACGGTTGAGTGGTATGCTTCCATCTGGGGGGAAGACAAGATAGATGGGTGTTGTCCGGTGTATGCACTCTCATGAAAAATGATAATGACAGGACCTCTGTTGGAGACAGAGTAGGCGCCGCATGTTGCAATAGGGATGTTCTGGATTTGGTGGTTGTTTATACCAGTTACATTGACATATCTTGGAGGAATATCTTTAGAGATGAGACATGCGTCATTTCCGATGATACACCCATTGGCACCTCTGTCAACCATAGCAGAACCAGGTGTGGATACTGCAGTTTTGCTGGAGTGATACGTAGTGATGGGGTTTGCTGATGAAACAGGAGATTCACATTCCAGCGGCGCCCAATAGTGAAAGTTCACTGATCGCGAGGTTTGTTCAACAGGGATATAGACATTGCCTTCTTTCTTGTAAAGTATATCAGGGTTGTCTGCAAGGAATCGGGCTGGGTGTGCAGGAGAAACAGAAGACTTGAGGGGCCTAGTGTCTGATTGGGAAGATGATTTGTACACACCAAGTGATGCATGGAATGCAGATCTGGCGGAGCTCTCGTCAGCAGGCGATAGAACTTGCTCGGTATCGGGTAAGGGGATCTGCTCATCAGTATGGTGCTCATAGGCCCGGCGCGTGATTGGCTTGCTGGAATTGGGGTCCGGTGGTAACGCAGCATCAAGGAGCTCAGGCCGGAGGCAGGCAACTAGTCGTTTCTTGTCATCAGCTGTGAAGCCAAGCCAATGCTTCATGCCTTGCTTAGAGAGAGTTGTCCAAACTGCAGATGGTAGCCTTGTGGTCGGGTCTGGGGTTCTTCCAGCCTTGTAAACAGCGTAGTCTTGATAGTCACCATTAAAATCAATAGGAGGTAAATATGATGCCGAGTCGTCAGTGATAGCAGAATATGTGGACTGTGTCATAGAAGACAGATCATGAGTATTGGCTTTGACAGACATCCGACTTCGAGGTTGGGACAGGGAGGCTTGGGAATCTAGTCTGGTGGCTTCAAGGAGGAGGGTATTTTTCAATTCACTGATAGCAACGGCTTCATGCTGCCTAAACTTAATCAAATCCTGTGCTGCAGGAGGATCGTCAACCTTATAGAACTGTTCACTGAGCTGGAAGCTGCTACTACAAGCCTTGCAAAGGTGCGTTTTGACAGTATCAAAATCAAGTGGCCTTTGCGGATCGCGTAGTGTGTTGAGATATTCCAACTGAGCAAACCACTGGGTGATGAATTTGACCTTGGTATCCTTCCACGTTCTCAAATCAATGTCCAATAGTTGTTGCATCACGATGGATGTGTCATATACTTTGGATTTGGATCTGTCGTGCAATGATACAAAGTCAAAGAAGGCTTGTCTACCATCCCTTGAGGAGGTATGGCTGAGCACGCAGGAATAGGAGAGATCACTCTGGAGGGCATGTAGGACAAGGGTCCAGAAGAAAGCACATTGCTTGTCATGAAGAGCTTTTTCGTACCCGACGAGTGGTGTATCTGGCCAGTTTGGATCGAGGAATGTATGAGTATCTATATCAGATGTTTCCAGCTTCGCCTTGAATTTGACAAGCCAGCGTTCAAACCTTGCATCATTCTGAAGAGTTGGAAAGGTGGTTTCATCCCTTGATTTCTTGGTCCAGGATTCATATCTAAGCTGTTCGATGGGCTTGGAGGATCTTTCTTGTTGTCGTCGAGGTGTGCCGTTGCTGTTGAGTGTGCTAGTGATTTCCATATCCGTTCCAGATGCTCTTCTGGCCCTGACAGCACTAAAACAGTAGCTCTGAAAGGCGTCTTTGGTATACTGGGTTCTATCCTCTGAGTCTAGTCCTTGTGCTGTGAGGTGTTGGCCGAAGTCAATGACTTGTTGTATGGACATCTGTACATGTCGGTAAATTGGTGTTCTTGCTCCCCCTTCGAGGAAAGCTAGGTCTCCAATGTTCTCGATGTACAAGAAGGCTAGCCATGTCTTGATCCTTGCGGCAATGAGGGCCTCACACAGGGCGTCATTTTGTTCCCTTGGTATATCAAAGATTTCATGCAAGAAGGTGGCTAGTGGTTGGTCAAACGATGGGAAGAGGTCCGCGATAGATGTGTCCTCTTCCTCCTCTCGGCTTGGATTATTCTGTTGATCGGGTGCCACGTCTACTGCGGGTAGCCGAGGTGTGGTTGCTGCGCTCCCAGGTTGGAGTGTTTGGAATCGTCCTGTCGACGACGACCTGCTTCTTGTTCTCCCAGCAGTCGGATTGGTAGGCATTGTTGCCGTGTAATCGTAAGTCGATGGCGAGTGGTCTCGTTTCAGCTGTCGTGATCTGGGGGCGTGGCGAATGTGTTGTTTTGTTTTCGTAACAAAATTCGGATCGGCTGTCGGATTGTCGTGGGCGTCGAGTGCTTTTTACTTGTCGTCTTCTTTTGCAAGCTTCAACAAGCTTGCGACTGTTAATCTGTTAATTTCCTTTTGAAACTGGCTGTTGAGCTGATTCAATCCAAGGGCAAAGAAGAGCAACAGGAGCTTTAGCTGCAGGCCGGTTGGGGTGCCGGTCTGTTGTGGTCTAATATTTCTCTGATATCCACTACGACTGGATGCGAATCCAATCAGATCTATTCTGACTATCGACCAATCGACGCAATCAGTTAGATCTTAGGCTTGTAGTTCTACAATGGGACGCAAAGGGCGTCCGGTGCAAGGTTTAAGGTTGAATAATCAAATAATCTAAAAGAATAAGATGAAGAGATGTTTCTTGCTGGAGAGCAAGTGTCTCTTCTAAAGATCGGTGCTGCCGCTAATGCAGCACGCGAATTTACGTGTTGCCGCTAATACAGCACATATTTTATACAGAAAACAAGTATCAAGTTTGTGAGCAGCGCTTCGAACCGCTGCTGTCTTCTCTTGAAACAAAGACGCTTAACAGAATATGGCATATGCTAATATCTGGCATGCGCTCTCGTTTGGGTCACTAAGTATCGAACTTGAGTGACGATCGATTCTTCTCATCCAGTTAAGTATCGATTCTCGATCGTAAGAATGAGTCTAGTAACTCGCGAGGTCTCATTATTTTCGATCTCGTACCTCTACCAACTTAGACACGAAAGGAATTTAATATCCGGCAGTGACTATTGGGCCCGGGCTATTGCAAAAGAAATGAAGAACAATTTCATAGCTTCTGAGTTCAATGATGAGGACAAAGTACCGGTGGCACATACAAAAATCACTATGCACATGGTATTTGACGTGAAGATAGACTTAACTCGGAAGGCCCGACTTATTGGGGATGGGCATAAAGTGCCTGAAATATCACGGGAGTATACATACTCAAGCGTGCCCAGCAGGGATTCGGTTCGGATGTTCTTCTTAGTTGCTGCACTTAATGACCTTGAGGTCTTAAGTGCTGACATCCAAAATGCATACTTAACCGCACCAATTAAGGAAAAGTACTACACAGTGGCTACACTGGAACAAGGATTTGCACCGGAGTTATGTAGAAGGCCCTGCAAAATTGTGAGAGCTCTGTATGGATTACCAGTAGCGGGCGCATCATTTCGATCTCATCTGTCTGAGCACTTAAGGGGACTTGGATATAAGTCTTGCAAGGCGGATCCAGATGTATATATGCGGCCAGCTGTAAAGAAAGATGGCTCAGCATATTACGAATATTGCGTGGCATATGTGGATGACATCCTTGTATGTGGGATGGATCCAAAGTTCCAAATGGATGCAATCGAAAGACAGTTCAAACTGAAGGATGGGACTGTTGAACCACCCACTTTCTATCTAGGGGCGGATATTGGTAACACATCTGTTGATGGGGCTGAGTACTGGTCCATGTCTTCAACAAAGTATACCTCCAAAGCCGTTAAGTCTGTTGAAGAGGAATTGAGTAGGGGGCAATATGCCTTCAAGGTACTCCCAAAATCCGCAAAATCACCATTGGCAACTGGGTATAGGCCCGAAATCGATGCCTCACCGGAACTTGATCCGGAGAAACAGAACTATTACCAGGGTTTAATAGGTATACTCCGTTGGATATGTGAACTCGGAAGGCTAGATATTGTAATGCCTGTTTCACTTATGTCCCGGTATCTTGCACAGGCCCGAGAAGGACATCTAAACCAATTGTTTCATTTGTTTGCATACTTAAAGAATTACAGCAAATCAAAGTTGGTGTTTGACTGTTCCATCCCAGAACTTGATGAATCAGTTTTCCATGAATGTGACTGGGCCGAATTCTATCCAGAAGCAGGGGAACTAATTCCTCCGGATATGCCCGAGCCACGAGGAAACTCCGTAACTACCACATGTTTCGTGGACGCCGACCATGCTGGTTGCAAGGCTACTAGGAGGTCTCACACGGGAATCATCATCTTTGTTAACAGGGCACCAATCCT
Organism: Pseudo-nitzschia multiseries; assembly: GCA_037355745.1. NCBI lineage: Eukaryota > Bacillariophyta > Bacillariophyceae > Bacillariales > Bacillariaceae > Pseudo-nitzschia > Pseudo-nitzschia multiseries. The sequence goes on from CM074788.1 coordinate 2,251,698, forward strand.
ATGGTTCTCTAAAAGACAAACAACTGTTGAAACATCCACGTTTGGCTCAGAGATTGTGGCACTCAAGATCGCAATCGAAATGGTAGAAGGCCTACGGTAAAAGCTCAGAATGATGGGCATACCTATAGAAGGACCAACCAACATGTATTGTGACAATGACTCGGTTGTTAAGAATGTAACACACCCGGAAAGTCCTTGTAAGAAGAAGCATAACAGTATTGCTTACCATAAGGCACGCGAATGCATTGCAGGAAAGATTATCCGGATTGGAAAGGAACCCGGTGAAACTAATATTGCAGATCTACTCACTAAGCTTATGGGTGGGGTAAAGCTATTCTCCTTATGTAGGAGATGTATGTGGCGGTGCAAATAAGAGACCGACCCTTAAGGTATCTTCTACAAGTACTTAACAGTACGAGTACGAAGACACGGGAACTCTAGAAAAGCGCCGGTAGCAAACGTACAGACGTACGAACATTCGGGAATACACACGAATGAGATAACACACGTATGACTAACAGGCAAATAAGCGAGCCGACTCGCTGAATCGCTAACAGTAATAGAGCACCGATAGAGGTTTGATCTCAGAGGTCATCTTACATGTAAATGCTCACAAATCTAAATACTAATACTTGAAATCACTGAATACTGCTAGTAAGAATATCTAGCGGACTACACGTGTAAACGCGTTAGTGACGGGAGAAAAAATAGACTGTGCTAAAATCTGGTGGGTTTTTGGGTTGATGACTGAGTTATATTTTGGTTGGGGACTGGCAGGATTTGCACTGTGTTCAAATCTAGTGGATTTTTGGGTTGATGACTGAATTATATTTTGGTTCGGGACTGGAAAAATTTGCACTGTGTTCAAATCTGGTGGGTTTTCGGGTTGATGACTGAGTTATATTTTGGTCGGAAATTGGCAGGATTTGCGCTGTCTTCAAATCTGGTGGGTTTTTGGGTTGATGACTGAGTCATATTTGTTTGGGGATTGGGAGGATTTGCACTGTGCTCAATTCAGGTGGGTTTTTGGGTAGATGACTGAATTATATTTTGATTAGGGACTGGAAAGATTTGCACTGTGTTCAAATCTGGTGGGTTTTCGGGTTGATGACTGAATTTTATTTTGGTTCGGGACTGGAAAAATTTGCACTGTGCCCAAATCTGGTGGGTTTTCGGGTTGATGACTGAGGTATATTTTGGTTGGGGATGGACAGGATTTGCACTGTGCTAAAATCTGGTGGGTTTTTGGGTTGATGACTGAATTATATTTTGGTTAGGGACTGGAAAGATTTGCACTGTGTTCAAATCTGGTGAGTCTTGGGGTTGATGACTGAGTTATATTTTTGTCGGGGATAGGCAGGATTTGCACTGTGCTAAGATCTGGTTGGTATTTGGATTGATGACTGAGTTTTATTTTGGTCGGGGACAGGCAGGATTTGCACTGTGTTAAAATCTTGTGGGTTTTTTGGGTTGATGACTGAGTTATATTTTGGTCGGGGAATGGCAGGATATGCACAGTGCTCAAATCTGGTAGGTTTTTGGGTTGATTACTGAGTTATATTTTGTTCGGGGATTGGCAGGATCTGCACTTTGCTAAAATCTGGTGGGTTTTTGGGTTGATGACTGAGTTATATTTTGGTTAGGGACTGGAAAGATTTGCACTGTGTTCAAATCTGGTGAATTTCTGGGTTGACGACTGAATTATATTTTGGATAGGGACTGGAAAGATTTGCACTGTGTTCAAATCTGGTGGGTTTTTGGGTTGATGACTGAGTTATATTTTGGTCGGGGATTGGCAGGAATTGGACTGTGTTCAAATCTGGTGGGTTTTTTGGTTGATGACTGAGTTTTTTTTTGGTCGGGGAATGGCAGGATTTGCACAGTGCTCAAATCTGGTGGGTTTTTGGGTTGATTACTGAGTTATATTTTGGTCGGGTATCGGCAGGATTTGCACTGTGCTCAAATCTGGTGGGTTTTGGGGTTGATGACTGAGTTGTATTTTGGTTGGGGACTGGCAGGATTTGCACTGTGTTCAAATATAGTGGATTTTTGGGTTGATGACTGAGTAATATTTTGGTTCGGGACTGGAAAAATTTGCACTGTGTTCAAATCTGGTGGGTTTTTGGGTTGATGACTGAGTTATATTTTTGTTGGGGATAGGCAGGATTTGCACTGTGCCAAAATCTGGTGGGTTTTTGGGTTATGACTGAATTATATTTTGGTTAGGGACTGGAAAAATTTGCACTGTCTTCAAATCTAGTGGGTTTTTGGGTTGATGACTGAGTTTTATTTTGGTCGGGGACTTGCAGGATTTGCACAGTGTTCAAATATGGTGGGTTTTTGGGTTGATTAATGAGTTATATTTTGGTTGGGAACTTGCAGGATTTGCACTCTGCTCAAATCTGGTGGGTTTTTGGGTTGATGACTGAGTTATATTTTGGTCGGGGATCGGCAGGATTTGCACTGTGGTAAAATCTGGTGATTTTTTGGGTAGATGACTGAATTATATTTCGGTTAGTGACTGGAAAGATTTGCACTGTGTTCAAATCTGGTGAATTTTTGGGTTGATGACTGAGTTATATTTTGGTCGGGGATGGGCAGGATTTGCACTGTGGTAAAATATGGTGGGTTTTTGGGTTGATTAATGAGTTATATTTTGGTTGGGAACTTGCAGGATTTGCACTGTGCTCAAATCTGGTGGGTTTTTGGGTTAATGACTGAGTTATATTTTGGTCGGGGATAGGCAGGATTTGCACTGTGGTAAAATTTGGTGATTTTTTGGGTAGATGACTGAATTATATTTCGGTTAGTGACTGGAAAGATTTGCACTGTGTTCAAATCTGGTGAATTTTTGGGTTGATGACTGAGTTATATTTTGGTCGGGGATGGGCAGGATTTGCACTGTGCTCTAATCTGGTGGGTCTTGGGGTTGATGACTGAGTTATATTTTGGTCGGGGATTGGCAGGATTTGCACTGTGCTCAAATCTGGTGGGTTTTTGGGTTGATGACTGAGTAATATTTTGGTCGGGTATCGGCAGGATTTGCACTGTGTACAAATCTGGTGGGTTTTTTGGTTGATGACTGAGTTTTATTTTGGTCGGGGACTGGCAGGATTTGCACAGTGCTCAAATTTGGTCAATTTTTGGGTTGATTACTGAGTTATATTTTGGTCGGGGATCGGCAGGATTTGCACTGTGCTCAAATCTGGTGTGTTTTTTGGTTGATGACTGAGTTATATTTTGGTCGGGGACTGGCAGGATTTGCACTGTGTTCAAATATGGTTGGTTTTTTGGTTCACGATTGAATTATATTTTTAAAGAGACTGGTAAGATTTGCACAGTGTTCAAATATGGTGGGTTTTTGCGGTGATGATTGAATTATATTTTTTTTAGGGACTGAAAAGATTTGAAATGTGTTCAAATCTGGTGGGTGTTTTTGGTTGATGACTGAGTTATATTTTGGTCGGGGACTTGCAAGATTTGCACAGTGTTCAAATCTGGTGGGTTTTTGGGTTGTTGAATTATATTTTGGTTAGGGACTGGAAAGATTTGCACTGTGTTCAAATCTGCTCATAGATCTGGTAGCTTGTAATTACCTGTAGCTCGTACAGCTTGCTTGCTCCAATTTAAAATAAAACTCGAACGAAGAATGACTCACTTCATTGGTAGTATAGATCAATTGGTATGATCAATATGAAGGTAGGTAACTTGTCTGTAGACCTGGTACCTCATAATTTCCGATAGCTCGTACAGCTTGCTTGTTCGAATTTTAAAAAAAGCTTGCGCAAATGAAGACACTTCAATAGTAATAGAAATCGATTGGTATGATCGGTATGAAGGTAAGTTGCTTGCTTGTAAATCTGATAGCTCGTAATTACCGGTAGCTTGTACAGCTTGCTTGTTCAAATTTAGCCCCAACCCTATGATTGTAGATACCTTGCTGATAGCTTACACATGAATTTGGTTGGTTGGCTAATGGTAAAATTGGAACTGGTAAGAATTGGTACAGATTAGAACACCTTTCGTAATTCTGATCTGACTTGATGCACACTAGTACTTGTAGAAATTGTACGCGTTATTGTATGAGTACTTCTTACCATAACTTTACTGACACATACTTACAATACATACAATAACTACGTACTCAACAACTCCACAGGGCCCCTGCAAAGCACTAATCCAAAGGCAAACCCCCTCTCAAACGCCCAGATGGCAAAGAACGCTGCCATTCCTGGCACATCAGAGGTCACTGCTTCTCCGGCTGCCGGCACATCTACGACCACTCAGATATCACCTCTGAGGAGCAAGACCTGCTCTGAGAATGGTGCCAAGAAGCCTATGCTGCTGCCTGATTCCCCGGCAAGCGCCATCGACTTGGCCATCGACTTGGCATCGAGCCCCCCCCCCCCCCTCACAACTTGCCAAGGGGGGCACCAGTATCCTCCCACCCACACAACCATCCCCACGTCTCGCCCCATCCACCCGTCTCGCCAAGCGGGGCACCAGTATCCTCCCATCCACACCACCCTCCCCACGTCTTGCCACATTCACCCGTCTCGCCACGAAGAGCGCCACAACTATCCCCCCCCTCATCTCCCACTTCACCGCCCCTCCCTTCCCAGCCTTTACACGGCCCGCCGCCATTCCCCCTCCCACCCGATTTAGGTAAGCCCCAACCACGCGTTGTCAATTGACCCCTGTATGAAACCCCCTCCCCCGCAACACCATCCGCACCTGCAACATCCCACGCACCGGCACCATCCCCCGCCCCCCCCCCCCCAGCGACCTCAAACCTCCACCCGTCGCCAGGCTGGCCTCTCCCCCCAGCGACGTGCTGGGCCCTTCACCACCCAGCGCCACGCTGGCCTCTCCCCCCAGCGCCACTCCACCATCCAGCAACAAGCTGGCCTCTCCCCTCAGCGACGTGCTGGGCCCTTCACAACCCAGCAACACGCTGGCCTCTCCCCCCAGCGGCGTGCTGGGACCTCCACCCAGCGACGCTACTGAGGCTATCACGAACGTAGCGAGTGATAGCTACACAATTCCTATCAGCTCCACGCCAGTATATCGTAGTATTATCTCAAATAGAAAAAAATTATCGGTACTAATCGTTTCGTTTACAAAAGTCATGACTCTTATGGTATTTACATTATTTATGTACACTCCAATGTTCGAACCCAAACGAATATCATGACACAGCGACCGCATCGTCCCGTTCCCAACAAAAAGAGGATCGGGTGATGTTTGTTTGTTTTCTTTCTTTCTTGTGAAATCGATGTGTTGGTTGGTTGGTTTCGTGTGGCGGTCATGTTTTCAAAAATGGAGTAGGTGACAAAAACTTGGGTGATTTGGCAAGGCGCGAATGAAAGCAAAGTATCAATTATGCGGATCGTGTGAGGATCTGGTCGTTAATTTTCCAAAATGTCGAACGCTTTGTCGATGATCGCCGCCGTGTTATGAGTTTGTGTGCAAAGATGACTATTGTTATCGCAGCGAAAAATCGAATCCGGGAGGCGCAGATTGAGAACGATTTTGTTTGCCGACTCAGTGTTTGGTGATGAAAAGGAAGGCTGTGTTTGTGTCATTGCAAAAGGAATTGCTAGAGCCATCCGATGACGATGTTCAGTCTCAGCGTTTTTGTTGGGGGCAGTCATGTTGGATTCCGAAGTGATACGTAAAATAAATTAAAAAGTGAGGAAAATGCACTCGTGGAGATGGGTGAAGTTGGCCACTCATGATGTTGTAAAAGCGTTTCTTCTGTCGTCCTCTTTCCTCATTCTTCTTCCCAATTATAAGACGGAACCTTCACAATTCTTGTGAGCTTGTCGACAGCTGACGGCGATTGTGTACTGTAAAAATAGTCCGTTATTTGAATACGGTGAGACATGGGTCTGAGAAGGAGATAATGATACGTACCTATTTAACGCCTCGATTGCAACAGGTCTCATTCTGAAAATTTCAACTGCCATCCGAACCGATCAGATTCTTTTTTATGCTCGTCGCGGCTAATTTTACTCCTCGATTCTTCTCAAACTTCCTGAGTTTTAGTGTCTGCGCGACTTGAAGGAGAAGGTTCTATTATTTGATGTTCGAATATGATTGAACAATGACTCATGACTGGACTGAAGGAGTGTGTCAGTGACTCATGATTGAAGGAATGTATCAATAACGCGTGACTGGACTGAAGGAGTGTGTCAGTGACTCATGACTGAAGTGCCTGTGCGTTGTTCATTCTCCCTTACTATGGAAATTCACGAGGGTTTGGCTGGGGTAGGGTGGCGGATGCTGATGCGTTCATGTGTTTGTTTGCGGCGTATGGTGACTGTATTGTTAGTGTGTACTTGTAAGATTGGGTAGGGGCATTCGCAAACGAGATCGAGTTTGTTGCAATCGTGTATGTTGACGAAAACGCCTTGACCTATGGTGAATTTGTGTTTCGTGCGTTTGCGGTTGGCGCAAAGGAGTCGGTTGTCTATTTGAGCTTGGCGATGTTTGGTAACAACTGTAATTCCGGATTATGAGTTAATTAATCTATTTTCTGTTTTTCCCACCGCTTAATCGGAACACACATACTATCCCGTGTTAAGCATTCCTCCTTGTTGTCGGTCAAAAATACACGTACCGTACTTGTGTACATTCTACAGCAATTACATCCATTCTACACTTGAAAAGTTACTTATACTCCTTCAGAGATAAAAAATGAGTTCAAGTATCCAGACATTTAGGTCATATCATGTGTTCTCTGTCTTATGACGAATTACACATGATCGATGACCGGTTTGGACATCCCTACATACGACACTAACACAGGGATACCATCGGTACGAGAATGGTAACAACGCCGGGGAAGATCTCTACCATGTAAAATACAGAGAACCCCAATACAGTACGAAATACACAGCAAAAAATAAGAGCGACTCTCTGAGCTCACATCTCTTTAAATTTCAATTATCCTATACCTTTCGGTCGATTTTTAGAGTAACAACAGGTTATAGAGCCCTTATAACTCGCGCTGTTGAGCGTATACCTTAAGCGCCTATCTCCGCCCGATCAGCACCTCCACTGACCGGTCACAGCCAGATGTTTGGAGGGCTCTGAAAATGGAGGTGAACAGTCGGTATTTGGTAGTTTAACTTGTTGGTTATTACATGAAATTGTTACTTGAAAAAGTGAGCAGAATTTGCTCTGTTACTAAAATTCACCATGTTGGTGCATTGGCCCGCTAATACTCCAATGCACACACTAAATCACTAATAATCGCATCGGCCCGCTAATACTCCGATGCTCTGCACGTGTCCTTTGTACCAATGGGCTGTAGAGATTACCTTGTGCCCGGTAGATTTGGTACATAAGGCCCTATTTTTAGTAAGAAGGAGAACCGGAACCGGTAAGTGGTAAACTCTCATTCCCACTTCCATTCCCATCTCCAATCATGTTAGTCCTTTCCTGTAGAAGCAAGATGACTCGTACGATCGATCACGAGACTCATTTATTCTTTCATTCGCGTCTCATTCATTCACTCGTGTCTCATTCGTGCCTCATTCGTGTCTCATTCATTCAGTCGCGCGCGCTCGTTCGATCGACTTCAAACACACTCCCCTGCTTCAAAGGATAGATGGACTCAATCGATGATACTGCTCCAGAACTTGCTGTAGGCCGAAAATGCTTCCTTCGTGTCTACAGTAGAGAAGCTTGTATCCTTGTTGCTTTTGGGCTTCGTGCAGTACTCGTCTTTTCCATAGAATTTGGAGCCATGCTTTTCAAATAGGGCTCCAGTAAGATTCTTGGTGAAGAGGTCACTTGTCATTTCATCGCCTGTCTTCCACATCACCTTGATGATGCCCATTTCCTTCAGCTCTCGCAGGAAATACTGTTTCACTTCAATATGCCTGGTGCGACCGGCTATGGACCAATTGTTGCAGAAATCAACTGCGCCCTTATTGTCCACATATATCACCATGGGTAGCTTGATTTGCAATCCGAGACACATCATGACTCTCCAAATGTACAGCATGTCCTGGACACATAGAACAGCTGCATACAGTTCGGCTTCCATAACTGACAGGGCAATGATTGGCATCATTCTGGACCTTGCTGTGACATTGGCGCCATTGAGCCAAGTCGACCAGCCGTTGACACTGTGCCGAGATTCATCTTTTGCATACTCCGAGTCACTGAATCCAATCAGCTCAAAAACGAAATCCTTGGTACCATCCCACACTGCATTTGGGGCTAATGTGAGACCTCTCTTGGGTGTTCCGGCGCAATACTTCATTACTCGCTTCAGCGCCTTCATGTGGGACTTCCTTGCTTCAGTCATGAACCTAGACAGCTCCCGGACAGCATTCTGCGTTTCAATTCTTGACCATCTCATCATGTGCAAAAGGATGGCTGTGCCGGACCTGTACTTGGTTTGGGCTTCCTTGGTGAGAACAGTATCAGTTGGTCCTTCACCTTCTTTCTTCAGTACTGATCCTGGTTCTGCTGGAGTGGTGGGGTTGCCTCTGCATTCATCAAGCTCAAATTCATCGACAAATCTCTTGATCTTGACCGGTTGGGTCATTCGGAGTGTCCTGTTCTTCTTGTCTCGCTCAATGTGGCATCCAACGTACTCATCCATCTCTCCAACATCCTTGCATTCAAATAGGGACTTGAGTTGCTCCTTGTGCTTCAAAACTTCTGCTGCTTCACCCATGATGCAAAAATCGTCGACCCATAGTAACATCAGAAGGAGTTTGTTGTTGATCCACTTGAAAAATAGACAGGGGTCAGCCTTGCATCTTTCCATCTGCATGGCATGCATTGCGCGTCGGGCTTCTCTCCAGAATTGGATGGCTGCTTGAATTGTCCCATAAAGGGTTTTCTGCAATTGGAGTAGTACATATGATGGATAGAATTTCTGATAGCCTTCTGGAATCTTGGTGAAAATCTTCTCTCCATTCTGAAATTTGCCATTCAGAAAAGCTCCTTCCACATCCACAATGTAGGCCATAAAATTTGCCATGACCATCAATATCATCGCAATTCGAATTGAGATATCACTAACAACCGGTGAAGACTTGTCTTGCCCGTCGTAGTGCTCACCATCTAGCTGCTTGAATCCTCGGATGGCATTCCTGCATCTTACGGTGCCATCAGGTTTCATCTTGTTGGCCCAAGTGGTATCCATTATTTTGGTGCCCGGTGGGATATTGGCTTCATCAATCTCTTCAAAGACTCCATACTTGACCATCTTCTCATGTTCAGCATCAACACCCTCTGTAAACTTATCTCGCATTGGACTGGCCATAGATTCTTTGTAGTTCATGGTCTTCAGTTCATTGGTGTTGTCAAAGGCATTCCCAGCCGCGCCAACTAGACTGAGTTCACTCATAGCGCCTTCCTGAGATGGAATAGAGACTGATAGAAGATTGAATTCGTTCAGTGCAGTCATTGCCTTGTGGAACTGGATTTCAGCGTTGGTGAATTGAGCTGCATAGCTTGCCATATCTCCGTACCGTACATCCGGATTGAGATGAGAGTTCCTTACTACTCGGCCGTATCGGGTAGTGGTTACAACATGGGGATCCTCTGCTTCAGTGTCATCATTGTTGTCGTAGTCCTCCTCGCTTTCATATTCAATCTTGGTTTCTTCAATATCATCAGAGTAGTAGTCATCATGACTATCGAAAGCCGGGTCCTCTGTTTCTGGGTTAGATTCAGATTCAGATTCAGGTTGTAAGGGAATTGCTGGTGCTGTGGCTCCCCCACTTGCATCCTGAAACTGCACTCGTCTGGTGGTGGTGCGCAAAATGGAGACAGGTTGTGGAGGGGGCGGGGCATTGATCGGGAGATCCATATGCCCGTCTTCAAGGAAATCAGCATGAAAATTAATAGCTTCACCCGCTGGTGCTGTGGGTGGAAAATACATACGCTTCAACCAGTAGATATCGCGGGTAACTGTAAATGTGTTCTTCAATGGGTCGTACATCACATAGCAGTCTCCAGGCCGGTCCGTGCAATAGCCAGCAAAGAAAGCTGGGTTCCCGCGATAATTGAGTTTGGGACTTGTGGAACGTTTGACTCGTACTACTCCAGCCTCGCCAAAGGTGCGCAGATGGGCGCTGAAAGCAGGGACTTTGCCAGAGAAATGTTTGATCTTGGGCATAGTAGTGCCATTCACAGTCACAGCCTCCAACCAGTCCAACTGTACACCACATCTCATCGCCAATGGAAAGAATCGGAACCGGTACTCCCTAGGGACGTTGGCTTGAGAGCAAAGAGCCATTGCGCGGCAGACTGAGCGATAAATTGCTGTTTCGACCAAGCTGTTCTGCTGAGGAGTATCCACTGAGGTATACTCGAACTTGCAAGAGAATTTCCAATCTGCTGAGGCCAGGCGAGCTTCAAGTGCTGTGTTTTCGCCAGCCTTATCACAGCGGATTTGCTTGAGCTGTTGTCCTTTGGTCCTCCATTGGTTGAACAACTCGCAAGTGGGTTCAACCATGCCATCCTTGGTGGCAAAGAAATTGACAAATCGGCATGTGGAATACTCGTCAACAATCATTCGAAAATGGGGCTTGGTAATAAATGGAGCTGTCAGCTTGTTGCTTTTGGCAGCTTTGGGTGCCTTCACTGAGGACATATCCACAAAGAGTCTTTCTCCAGGCTTTGTAGCAGCAACATGCTCACTTTCAGTAGGAATCACTTTCCTTTTTGCTTTGGCTTTGGCACAGTCTTCACATGGGAGCAGGGGACCTCTAGTAATGGTCCAACCAAGCGTCTCAGCCGTCCGACGCGTCCTGTTCTCATCCATGTGTCCCAGAAGTCGGTGGGCTTTGTTGATGTTCATCTTAGTTCCTTCATCGGTGGTAGTCGTAGCGGTGGCTGCATTGATGTCAATGTTGTTTGTGGGGTGTGCAATCCGATCAAAATAACCAACCCACACACAGCTCGTGTATGTGGGGATCTGAATATCGAAATTTACTTGGTGATTCCCTTTCCTGAGTGACCATCCGGTCTTGTCACTCCCGGTGGCGATCCAACCATTCTGCAGAGCCAAGTTGGCTGAGAACAGGTTGAATGCAAAATTTGGGTTGAAATTCACACCCTGCAACTGCGTTTGGAACTCCATGTTTCCATCCTTGTCAATCTTCTGACAGGAAATGTCACCAACCTGGCAGCCCTTCAATTCATCTCCACTTTGGGTGGTGATGGTGGCACCACTAGCTCGCAAATTGGTGGCACATCGGAGACTGTTGGAACTGTGGCTGGTTGCGCCTGTATCAAAAACAAAAACATTGTCATCATATAGTAGGTCAAATCCTTCGGGCGCTGCCTCGCCTTTTGTGGCCCGCTTCTGGGCATTGAGCAGTTGGAGTGAAGTGGTAGAGGTTTGCATTGCTGAGAGACAGAAGTCATAGTCAATTGTTGCTCCTTGTACATCCTTCAACTTGGATTTCCAACCGTTTGGGCGTCTGGATGCATTCTTCTCGTCTTCAAAACAAACAGATGTCCCATGATTGCCACCACAAAGTCCACACTTGCGACGTCGGCCCCTGAAGCCATTCCTGTTGTTTCGATTGCCGTTGCCATTGCTGTTGTTATTGCTGTTGCCACTGCTATTGCCACTGTTGTTGCCATTGCTATTGCCACGGTTGCCATTGTTGCCGTTGTTGCTGCTCCGATTGTTGTTGTTGTTGTTATTTCGGCTACTGTTGCTTCCATTGTGGCCATTGTTGTTGCCACCATCTTCGGCACGTGTGCTTGCCGCACGTTTGGGACAATTGTATGCTTTATGACCCTGTTCTTTGCACCAATTACAAACTGCATTGGTGGACCACTTGTCTCTGGGATCAGCAAAATCGGTCATTTCCGCGCCAAACAAACTCATTTCTTGGCCTTTACCTCCCCTGCTTTGGATACGCCGAGCTGATTCATATAAACTTTTGGCTTGAACATTGAGTGCTTCCCAAAACTCCAATTCGGCGGTTCCATTTGCTTGCAGCAAATCAATGAAGGGTGTAAGCTGCATCAATAGGTAGCCCGGGAGGGCATTTTTGTAGGCCACAATAAGTTGTGCCATAGTGGGTTGAACAGATTTGTATTGGTATTGCCTCTGTAAGTCATAGATGTCCTCAACCAAATCCTGTGGAGAGGCGCCAATGGTCAATTTTAGGCTCCTAAGGTCAGTGTCCAATTGTTGTTGGTCGCGGGACTGGTTCATGAATCTGTATTCCCTCATGAGCTCCTCGATCACTCGATGTACTCTCCCTCGGGGCCACTGTTTCCTGAGCTTTGCATTCTGTTCGGCCGTACCCCCCCTATCGATCTTGGACTTCTCCATGATGGCGAGGGCTGTCCTGTTGTCGGCGAAAGCCCTGTACAGATCGTTCAGTGCTTTGTTGTGGTACCGGTAGGCCTTCTTCTGTGCAGCACTCATATCCTCCCGGGGCGTAAGCTCTCCTTCGGGAGGTAGGTCCTTGTGTGGCTTGGTAGACAACATGTCACGGTACTTCTTGTTATCTGCAAATGCTTCAAATTGGATGTACCATTTCTCGAATTTCTTCTCATCCCCCTTTGCCAATGTGGGCACTTGACTATCAGTATACTCCACCATCTTGTATTTGTATTTTGTCGTACTCGGATCCTTCGTGTGGACGCTGCTTGCGCTTCCAATGCTTGTGCCGCTACTCTCTGAACTTGACAGTACACTGCTCTCTTCTGATGGCGATTCTTCAGAAAAGGCGATCTCTATCTCTTGGTGCCGGGTTGATGGTTGATCCTCCTCCATTCAATCGCGCAAGTAAATTGTTGTATGCTCAAAGTAAATTGTCGTATTCCGTTCGTAAGTAAATTGCTGCGTATTTCCGATCAACCGTAAGTAAATTGCCGTATTTCTGATACGTATTCCGCAAATCGATGCGTATTCCTTATTCAAACGGAGATAAATTGCTGTAGTTTGCAAATTGTGGGTCCGATGTGTATTCCGTAAATTGTCGTACTCCTATTCCGACAGAAAAAATAAAAAATATGTAATTGGCCCAATCGATTCTGGTGTGTCGATACCAATCCTGCTCTTGTTTGATTCTTGATAATAATCGGCCCTATCGCTTCTGGTGTGGCGAATAATCGGCTCCTTGTAAAACGGTCCTATCGCTTCTGGTGTGGCGAATAATCGGCTCCTTGTAAATGAAAGTCGCTGACCCCAATTGTTGGCCAGCCTGCAGTCCGTTCTTGGACAAAGTAAATACTCCGCTGAAGAAAGGCGCGGATGAAAGGTAAATCGTAGAAAGGTCCGCTGAAGAAAGCGTGCGGATGAAAAGTAACGAATCGTAGAAAGGTCCGCTGAAGACGTGCGGATGAAAAGTAACGGATTGTAGAAAGGTCCGCTGAAGACGTGCGGATGAAAAGTAACGGATTGTAGAAAGGTCCGCTGAAGACGTGCGGATGAAAGGTAACGGATTGGAGAAAGGTCCGCTGAAGACGTGCGGATGAAAACGCTGGCCCCGATGTTTGGCCAGCCTGCTGCAAAATAAGAAAATTCTCTTTCTTCTTCGACCAAGTTCCGATCCTCGGGAGCGCTCCGTAATTCTTCGAAGAATGTTTGGAGGGCTCTGAAAATGGAGGTGAACAGTCGGTATTTGGTAGTTTAACTTGTTGGTTATTACATGAAATTGTTACTTGAAAAAGTGAGCAGAATTTGCTCTGTTACTAAAATTCACCATGTTGGTGCATTGGCCCGCTAATACTCCAATGCACACACTAAATCACTAATAATCGCATCGGCCCGCTAATACTCCGATGCTCTGCACGTGTCCTTTGTACCAATGGGCTGTAGAGATTACCTTGTGCCCGGTAGATTTGGTACATAAGGCCCTATTTTTAGTAAGAAGGAGAACCGGAACCGGTAAGTGGTAAACTCTCATTCCCACTTCCATTCCCATCTCCAATCATGTTAGTCCTTTCCTGTAGAAGCAAGATGACTCGTACGATCGATCACGAGACTCATTTATTCTTTCATTCGCGTCTCATTCATTCACTCGTGTCTCATTCGTGCCTCATTCGTGTCTCATTCATTCAGTCGCGCGCGCTCGTTCGATCGACTTCAAACACCAGAGGACATTGCTGTTGAGCGATAGGCCTTCCCCCCAGCGCAGAGATTGTTGTGAGCCCGCTGTTGAGTGACTCCCTTCCAATCTCCCTCTTACTCCGATTTTTTCTCTCCGCGGAACTTTCCTTCGGTCCCTTCCTCGGTTACTTATCTCCCCCGCTTCTTTCTTTCTCCTCCTCCTTACTTGCGTATCAAGGGGTGTATGCAGATCCTTCTACCAAGCATCTCCTTCTGTGATACACATCTAAGGACGACGATCGATCGAACGATTACAAGTACGCTTACGATTACATTAATACAAGATAAAGACCATCGCCGTCTTTAGTAATATGAAACCCCATATTTTTCTTCCGCGTCCATCATCCCAATAAAGGACCATCGACGCCCATTTGATTGTGCTAAGCACCTCTCTATACAACAATAGCACAGACTGCAACTCATCCTACGATAGTTGCTTTATTCACTACATTCCACACCGCCGTTTGTTCCTCCTTCGGCACATTCCTTCGGTCGTCCGACGATCAGTCCTTCGGTTAGTTCTGCACCTCCAAGGACCGTTCCAACAATCAATTGAATCGACAATTCGACGATTGCTCCCTATCACATCGACCCAAGTTCGTACATCCCGAGACCACAGATTAATTAATACCTCAGATCTCCTCCAGATTGTGGCAAGCCCGCTGTTGAGCGACTCACTACCAATCTATCTTCCAATCGCCCTTTCTTTGGTTCCTCCGACGAACGTATTCTCCGGTCACTCCGACGGTCTTTTCGGTTATTTCTGCACCTCTGCGGATCTTTCTGAGGGTCACTCGATACTTCAACATTCCGATCCCCGACCTACTGTATCTACAGATCCTTCTACCAAGAATCTCCTTCTGTAACACACATTCAACGACGACGATTTTTTCATTACACCCCAAGAACAGTTTTCGACGAAGACACCGACGACGCCGCATCCCTTTGACGCTGCCGCCGCACTTTCGCTTGGTCATCTTGTCGACACCGCCGTTTCGCCCGCTCACGTTCCCTCGATCATCGAATCACTTCTTCCTTCGCAGATTCGACCATCGATTCCGGTTATCTCCTCGGCATCGATTCTGGTTCTTTCACCCGGCATCACTTCTCTGACAAACGTTCTCCTTCGCCTGCTCTACCGGTTAATTCGTTCTGCAAATTTCTCGTTGGCTCCTCCGCTATCCTCGTTTTGCCGCCGCTGCCTCTCTTTTCTCTTCTTCCTACCGCAATCACGTCCCTTGATTCGATTATCCCTTGTCGTCGATTCATTACATCATGCCTGAACCCGCCGTCAGCTGGAATGAAGTCCGTGGCATACATTTCTCATTCGGCCACCATTTCGGATGCGGCGATAAACAACGGAAACTCAATGCCGCTTTTGCGCAGACGTTGCCAAATATTGCCAGCCTGTTCATTGTTGACGAGGATGGTGTCGAGACTCTCCGACCAGATCCAATCCCTGTCCTCAAATCCCTCATTGTCGCAGCCATCGTGGATGAACTCCCTGCGTCTGAAGTATTTGAAGCCCACAAACAACGTATTGCCTTGTTGCTCTCCAATTCTGTCATCTCTTGCCATATGAAAGACCACGTGAGATTCCGAGTTCGAGACAAATGTGGACTAGATAAGGCAGCCAGACGCGCAAATAATGAAGACCCAATCATCAGATTGGTTCTGACCATCTTCATTTGGGAATTCCACAAAGATTGGTACCCATATGAATTTCACAAAGTCTACGACCCTGGGTATGGCGTCCCATTAGATGAAGCAATGTTGCAACGCAAAACTCCCTTCCACACACAAACAAACAACGAGCGAAAATTCAATGATAAACTCATTGAACAACTCAAACGCGAACGGAATGGTGAAACGGTCCAGCAAGTACTTCCTCCCAAACGGAAGTATCGCACAAAGCCTACTGCTCCTGTAGTTAGCGAGACTCTTCCTGTTCCTTCCCATCCTACGATTGTACCTTCTGGTACCACTGCCCTGGTTCATACCAAGCCGACTGTTCCCAATCCCATCACAATCACCTCTGATTTGCTTCCTGTGCGAGCAACGGACTCCATTATTGATACGCCCGCTCCCAGTTCCAACCTGATAAACCCCAGCTTGAACCCTGTCAAACCAGCCGAACCCAATGCCGATACTGCTGTTAAGGTCCGTCTGCCTTATATGACCTTCGGAGCAACCGGACGCGAACCCAATGCCGATACTGCTGTTAAGGTTCGTCTGCCTTATATGACCCGGTCTTTTGATCATACCAACTTGAACAATTCCAATAGTGCCGACCAACCCGTTGATCGCCAAGTGGCTGATACTCCCACCGCTAATGCTCCTATGCCAAATAAAGCACCACATTACGCCTGGACCTGGACTTATTCTCTCAACAGTGAATCGGTCTCCTTCCGTCGAGTCCGCTCTCGATCCATCTCTTTTCAACGTGCCACTTCTTCAAGTCCTCCTATCCAACGCCAGGACAAGCCTTCCACTGTGATTGCACCACCTGTCTCGACATCTGCATTGACTAGATTTGGTCATCATTCTGTTCCACGTTACGTACCAGCCAACTTTGGATGGACATTCAATCCTCAGAATGAGATTGCAACATTCCATCGCTTGCCAAAACCAGCCACTGCCCCTGTCAAGCCACCCTCGCGATTCACATTGTCCGACACAATTACTGATGACCCTGTCTTCTCATGTCCCATTCAATCACAACACAGTGACCACCCTCTCCCTCGCTGTTATGGGACTTGCTTCGAACTGAATCATCCTCCTGTCCTATTACGACTCTCCAGACGACATTGCGATGCCCTGAAGATAAAGATGTATCACTTGTATGCTAACATCTTGTCGATGAATTGGTTTTATGATACTGTTGACTGAAAATTGCAACCGACGGCAACTCCTCCAGCAAAAGTTAGTTGCCTTAACCCATCCAATTACCTCCCTCATCGACTAGATGCTCCGGATCAGGGGGTGCATGCCACCATCAAGTCTACGATCGATTTATCCCCTCCTCCGATCTACAATCAAACGATGTCTACGATTCTCCAATTTGATCAGTCACTCACTCATCTTCAACTGCATCATCAATCGTCTCAATACTGATGGAGAACATATCGCCTTATTTGAACTCACTGTCACCCATTAACGATTTAAACACAAATAGCGCCCTGAACTCTTCACGCAAGAATACACCGGAGACCCACCATCTGCCACTGCATCCAGGGCCCAATTTACCAATCACCTACGGCTCTCTCCGGGATGCCAGCCAATCCCCGCTACGTTCCCCTCTAGCTCCATTGTCAATGCAATCGTTCCTTTCCCTTGCGAGGCCATTCCCTCTGATACTATCAACATGGTTGACACCAATGCTGTTGCGACCCCTGTCAAAGCTCTCTCAGGGACGCCAGCCAACTTCCGACGGACATATAATCCTCAGGGTCAATCTGTGGAGTTCCACCGCTTGCCAATACCCGTTTCGCGCATCACCAAACGACACCGTGATGCCCTGACGATCATGATGTATCACTTGTATGTCGACATCCTGTCAATGAATTGGTTCTACGATACTTTTGACCGAGCCTTGCAAACGACCGCACATTCCCCATCCATCGTTAGTTGCATTCACCCATCACTCTTCTCCAAACGATGTGACGCTCCCTGCGCTTCCCCAACATGGCTCGTCTCTCTACTCTCTCTCTCTTCAAGATCGATACTTTACCATCTCCCTAAGATGGCATGCTTGATTGATCGTTCGATCGCAGCAACACATTGCTTTTACGTTCGATTCCCTTGTTCCCCTTGCATCCCTTTAATACATCTACGACTCCTTTTGTTTCTACACCCATGGAATTCTTTTGAACCACAGAATTCAATTCCATAAGTGTTGCATCGAGGGGTGTGCATCTGCATCAAGGGGTATGCATTGGATCATTGCATGCCGCTTAATTTGAACGCGTCTAACTTCCAGCATTTTCATCATAAGCCTCCATCACTTTACTTGTGCTCCCCACACGCAACACGGATCCCACTGACACCACATCACTGAACCGCCAAATAATTCAACACTCCTTCACTCCGTGTTAAATCAAGGGGTGTGTGGCCGGTTTGTATAAATCCACCACAAGAGAATTCAAGGCACTCACAACTTCACGTGCAGCAATATCTGCAATTGATCTCTTTTCCACGTCCAGAGCAAATTGCTTTGAGACGAACTACGATTACGATTCAATTGCTTTGAGACGAACTACAATTACGATTCGCCACTACAATCATACTGATTCCTACGATCTCCCAATCGTACTCCACACTCAACCAATTCCATTTTGCTTCTACGATACGTACAAGTTTCATTCAATTTCTACTATGGTCGAACCCTCGGCTGCCAACCATCAACCTACCATCAATCCCATCTACGATCGATATACACGAGTTCGATTTGATTAATCCCCAATCTCGTCTTTCAAGATATGAATCGCCATCACTTTGAATATGGACTTTTAGCGTCTCCACTCTGCTTCTCCGTTCTACCATTCGCTCGGCGATACATTCAATCCTGCATCTACGGCTATGCGCCAATCTCCTCACTACGCTTCTGTTCTACGAACAATCGATTTCTACGATTCGTTTCATACGATTCAATCCCTTGGTCGGCGTTCGATATTTGATTCTGCTGGAACCGATAGATCTTTTTTCCCTACCAAGTCAGAAATGAATCCCCTCCAATTCCATTCGTTTCTACGACATGTCTCTTTGAGATTCTACGATAAGCCAATCTTTCCTTTGCAAATATGACTCCCATCTATTGAGATCCACAATCGATCCTTCCTCTCAATCAATCCATCTCACCAGTAATCGACTCGTTTGATTCTATTCGACGATTGAATTGAACCTACGACTACATTCGATTGAATTCTTTCCTACGCTTGATATGGAATGAACTCTACGATTTGATTCACAATCAATTCCTACGATTGATTCCAATTATCCCAAGACTCGATACTAATAGATCTCACTTCCAAGTATTCGGTTCGAATCTCACATAATCTCATGTATCTTAACAACCGGCAAATCGTGTTGTTAAGTAAAAACAAGATATAACCGTTACGTGCGGTTAAATATGAACGAATAAGAAACAGACCGACGCGCACACACATACATGAATGAGATGCGCGGCGAAACGAACAATGTACGGTCTTACGAATACAATGAATGCAATGGTGAGACGAGATTACTGATGGATCGACACTCGGGCATATAAAGACCAACAAGGCAATATAGCCAATGTAGGAAGTCGATCACAGAAAACAAAAGAATGACTCACGACCAAAGGAATTGATCATTGATAAAAGAATCGGACACAGAGAAATATCACAAGAAAGTAGTACACGAAAATTCAGAGGCTTAGGATCCAATACTAAGTATGTCAATGATATACATGTGTATATCAATGAAATATGGAAAATATCAATGATATACGAAATGGATACACGAAGCCCAATTATGTTAGAAACAAACAAATGAGACAGGTTTCTCCGACGAATTTGCCGATGAAAGATTAGTTAATCTACAACACGAGAATACACGTGCAGTCTCATGATGGAGGATTGCTTAACACGAGGTTGCATGTGAAACCCGATTAAGTATTTGAAAAAACAGAAAATAGATTAATTAACTCATAATCCGGAATTACAGTTGTTATATCTCCCCTTCGTTGAGATCTTCAATGGAACCTTCTATTCCAGTTCAATTGATACAGTTGATTCCTCCATACGGATCAAGCCTATTCTACGACTATATACAATCAAGTTTCAAAGCGACTCACCCATGAATCTCCCCTCCATTGAGATCCTCAATAGAGCCTTTTGCTCCAGTGCTATTGATCTATCTCTACGTGTGATCCCAATGTTTCCCTTTATCCTACGTATCACCGATAACTTTCCCACAAGCATTCGAACAGAAGGAGTCAACTGATGGGCCTTTGGTATGATCTTCAATCCTTAACTTGATGTACCGTTGATGTAATTATCACACTCTCCGGTAACAATCAATTCCAAGTGAAGCAACAGATTCTCAACCATTTGGTTTATTCGACACTCCGTACCCTCCATACAGTCAATTGATTCTTGTATCAAATCTCCTCAACTTCAGACCAATCCTATTCCACGACATGATATGCTGATACGATCCTCAAATGACTCGATCCCTCTCTTATTCTACACCTTTTTCCTAAGATCGACACCGACATTTGATTCTGGAATTAATAGCCCTTCCTTCCCTCAGTCTCCTTGCATTCCCTCATAGCAACTTCTCCCAACTGTGGCAGCGTTGAATCTTCTCTCAAATCTCCTCAAGGATCTACGTCCCCTCCGTCAACGCATGGTTCTACGGTTGAATCTCTCAAATCTCCTCAAGGATCTACGTCCCCTCCGTCAACGCTTGGTTCTACGGTTGAATCAAAACTTCGATTACGATTGGTAACTTTTCCTACGACAACCAATCGCCTCAACAACGGCCGTGAATCTACGACTATCCACGATCCCTGCTACCTACATCAGCATTCGATTCATTCCCTCCGTGATATCCGACACGCATATGATCATACGCTTCATCCAAGAATATTATTTTCTCGATGACTTTGAATTCCACTTGATCAATCGTCTTCGATGCTGCTCAATCTACTTATACGATTGGATTCCCCATTCACAACGATTCCTACTGTCTCCTACGAGTTGATGATTCGTTACCCATCCAATCGATTCCAAGGCAATATGACTTTCTTGCGACCATCGCATTCTCAACCAGCCTCCTCAATTTGGTCCAACCCTTCGATAAAAAACAATCCTCAATTTCTACGGTCTTGTCTCTATTTGATCCACTTGATTCTATTCCAAGGTCGAATCAAAATCTCGATTACGTATAGATCGATCCCTTTGTCGACTGTCGATCCCTTCTCCTCGTTGATCTCCCCTCCGTTGAGATACTCAATGATCAACCAACTTCTACAATTCTGATTCGATTCTCATCGATTACAGTCAGTAATTCCTCCATGATCAGTCAATCGTCTTCGATGCCGTTCACTCGACTCCTACTACCATGTGGTTCAATCTCTATTTATTGAGTTTCTATCTGCTTCCTCCTCTCCCCTCCGATTGTAGATCCCACTATACTCGATTCCTTCGACTCAATTGGTACTCAAGCTCTTCCTCCAAATCTTCGACTGTTTTCTCCGACAGTTGATATTTCTTTGGCTCATTCCTCGGCAATCCCGCACTCGGTCTTTTCCTGGTGTCCCTCCCTGCAAACGCTATTCTGGACATCTGTGAAAGACGAACATTCCAACAGGTTCGGAACTTTCTTCGACCCTGTCCTTCGGCTCCTTCGGTTCGTTCTTTCGCCGCAACTGTTCTTTGGTTCCTCCGACGAACATTCTCTCACGTCACCACCAACATTACATCGATCCCGTTCTTCGGCCCTCTCTTCCGCACCTCCGCGGACCGTTCCGACGATCACTCGAAAATCCAAACCCCAATCTACTCTTGAAAGATACGAGTCCATCGATCTCTACGATTTTTCTTGTCCATCCCCAGTAGATACTCCATTCCCTCGATTACAATTGGTAACTCTTCCACGATCAATCAACTCCCTCCGCAGACGATCTCAAACTACAATCTAATCAGCACTACGTTTACTTTCAATCTCTCCACTTTGATTGCATCATACGATCCTTTGAGCCTTCCGCTCCATAATCAACCAATCCTATTCGATGCTGCTCACTCAAATTCTAGGATCTCTTCTTCTTCAGTTTTACATTTCGCCAATCGCCCACTCATGATCGATTTTATCCCAGTCAATTATGATTATCCAATCACTCCGTTCTAAGATACATTCCGTTTAATTGACTCATTGACTCCACGAGCTTCGCGACCACGGCATAACACCAACTCCGATTAACCCTCTCATCGATTTCGCGACCACTACATACTCAAGCACCTCTCCTCTCTCTTTGATTTACGATTGGTTCAATTCTACGATTACAATCATCCGATTCGATATCCAAGCCCATACTTAAGTTTTCAGAGTTCTACAAGATGGAAAACCGACTAGTAATTCAACACTCCTTCACTTAGTGTTGAATCTAGGGGTGTGTTGTCGGTCAAAAATACACGTACCGTACTTGTGTACATTCTACAGCAATTACATCCATTCTACACTTGAAAAGTTACTTATACTCCTTCAGAGATAAAAAATGAGTTCAAGTATCCAGACATTTAGGTCATATCATGTGTTCTCTGTCTTATGACGAATTACACATGATCGATGACCGGTTTGGACATCCCTACATACGACACTAACACAGGGATACCATCGGTACGAGAATGGTAACAACGCCGGGGAAGATCTCTACCATGTAAAATACAGAGAACCCCAATACAGTACGAAATACACAGCAAAAAATAAGAGCGACTCTCTGAGCTCACATCTCTTTAAATTTCAATTATCCTATACCTTTCGGTCGATTTTTAGAGTAACAACACTCCTTACGAGACTGCATGCGCATTCTCGTGTTGTTAGATTAACTAATATTTCCTCGGTGAATTTGTCGGAGAAACGTGTCTCATTTTGTCCGTTTCTCACATAATTGGGCTTCTCTTATCCATTTCGTATGTCATTGATATTTTCCATATTTCATCGATATACACATGTATATCATTGACATACTTAATATCGGATCCTATGCCTCTGTATTTTCATGTGTTACTTTCTTTTGATATTTCACTGTGTCCGATTCTTCTATCATTGATCTATTCATTCGATCGTGACTCATTATTCTGTCATTGTGACCATCAGTTTGTTTTCTGTGGTAGACTTCCTTCCGCACACTTATTGCATCCCATTGGTCTTCATATGTCCAAGCGTCTATCCATCAGTAATCTAATCTCATTCATCATTTCGTAATTGTAGTACTCGTCCTCGTAGCACCATACATAGTTAATTACTTAACTTATGTCGTGTTGTTGTTGTAGCTTCGTACTTAGTGGTTAGTTTCGCCGCGCATCTCATTCATGTATGTGCGCGCGTCGATCTGTTTTCTTATTCGTTCATATTTAACCGCACATAACGGTTCTATCTTGTTTTCACTTAACAACACGGTTTGCCGGTTGTTCTCCCCTAAATCCATGATCTTGGTTTAGATTCCTATTGAATTTTTAGAGGGAAGCATACAACATAGTTCTTTAGACATGGATTTTTAGTGTGGTTGTTTTATTACTGAATTGTGGTACTTCACTTTGTTTTTACATTGTCATGAATTCATTTAGGAGATTTCTGAAGGCGTTACTGTTCAATGGTTTGGTGAGGATGTCTGCGTAGTTGTCTTGTGAGTTAATATGGCTGATGGATACAACTTTTCCAGCTTGGTGTTGTCTGACAAAATGATAGGCCAGTGCGATTGATTTCTTGTTGAGTGAACTTGCAGGATTGGTTGAGTTGATTACTACACTCTTGTTATCCACATAGATCTCTGCCGGTTTGGTTACAACCACTCCCATCGATCTAAGATGATATCTGAGCATGATGGCCAACGCAACTGCGTCTTTCAGTGCAGTAAATTCAGCTCCAAACGTACTGGTATGAGCTGATGTTTGTCTCTTTGACTTCCAGTAAACAGGCATGCACCCAACAAATGCAATCAATCCAGTGATACTCCTTCCAGTGACCAAATCATGTGCGTGATCACTGTCACAAAATATGTTCAAGTCCATTTCAGAGATTAGTGGCACCGGAAACATTGGATCCAATTCTTCCTTGTAGTATTTGTAATGATGTGTAAATTTTTCGTATTTGAGTTTGACATCACCATTTGAACTGATCCTTGGGGGTCTTGGATCCACTAGAATTCCTTTCTTCTTGTATTTCTTCAAATATCCCAGGATATGTCTAGCCATCTGCAAATGACCTTCTCGTGGTCCAGCTGCAAATCTTGAGAGAGATGATACTGCGAATGCAATATCGATTCTTCCAGATAACACCAGCCACTGTCCTAGCCCAATGATATGTTGGAATTCCTTCTGTTCAGGTACAGTCAGTAGTGGTGAATTGTCTAGTTCTGGGTGGCAATCAGTTTTCTTTGGCAGGTTTTCTTTCTTGAGAGTCACTGAATATTTCTCTTGATATTTCCGAATTACTTCACTGATATATTTGGTAGTAGAGTTCATCAGTAATCTTCCATCCTTGATTCTTGTGAGGCTTGTACCAAGATAATACTGAGGCTCCGATTCAACATTTCTCAGTGCAAATTCTTGTTCAATTCTGGCTATCCAATCTTGAGGTTTCCATCCTATTACCATGAGATCGTCGACATGAGTCCCAATATATGTGTAGCCTTCTCCTTCTTTCTGTAGCCATAAATCTGGGTCTGCTCTTGACGGTCGAAAACCCAAATTCATGAGTGTGTCAGCCAGGAAATCCATAAAAGCTCTACCACTACCTGCCAACCCGTACAGTGCTCTTTGTATTTCTACCTTACATCCTTTCTTTTCACCAAACTCGTCTCCAGCCCACACCCATACTTTTTCTTGGACCGGTGCAGTTGGGAATGCATTTCCCACATCTGCTGTCATCAAATCCAGCTGTTGGTGTTGTGCAATTAAGAATAGTAAGTACACAGATAAACTGTTAATTTGACTGGAGTATGTGTTGTATTCACTTGAGTCGACTATGTGACCGCCTGCTACCAATCGGCTCTTGTATCTGCCATCTTCACTCTTGATATCCCAGATCATCTGTAACCTTGCTTGTTGCCAACCTTCCTCTTTTGGGAATTCTTTTTCTGCTGAGTGATATTTGAAACATTTGAGACGTTCCAAATTATCCATCTCCTTCTGGATTGAGTCTTTCCATTTTGTATTGCCAGCTTCAGCATCGAATTGCATGCATTCTTCACAAGTATTTGGAATCTTCTGTCCAAACTTTTCACGATTCTTCTTCTTTGTCATTCTTTGATTCCTGGATGGTTTCTTCTTGACTGCACGTTGAACACTCTCGTATATTAAAGACTTCATAAATCGTATTCTTCTGAGGATACCTGATTGTTGTTTTATTACTTGCTCTGCCCATACATTCAACGGCCTGTTATTTCCTCTCCGGCTTTCGACAATGTATTCCTTGATATACTTTGCGCATGCCAGTGGTTGATCTTTCTTCAATTGTGGGAATGGAGTATTCAAAACTGTATTTCCTTGCAACTCATCAATATATTGTGCCTTGAATACCAAAATTCCATTTTCCCAAAAATGATCCAAAATCTTCCTGAAATCCATATCCAAATTCACTTCCGTGCTTTCCAAGATATCCTGATGGGTTTCAGCATTGTTGCATCCGTCTATATCACTTGGTAACATTTCTTCTTCCATATCCAGAATGTTATCCGGATCAACATCGGCGTCATCTTCATGAAACTCCCCTGAAACTGCATCGTCATTTTCATCAGTGTCTTTCATTGGATTTGTACTGGTTGAATTTTCCATTCCTTCAGAGCTTGCTGCAAATTTCTCCCCTGAAGATAGCAATGGGACTTCATCAGTACTCTTGATATCTTCCATATTCTGTTGGTGCTCTGACAAAGAAAGAGTAAACTGCTCAGCCTCCGGGCTGTCATTCACATATTCGTCTTTAGTGCCAATTTCCTTGCGTCTTGTTCTGACCACAGATCTCATCAACACTTGGCGCTTCTGTTTTGGTGTATCTGGTTCAGTCAGAATATAATACGTCATTGCATCACCCGTCGATTCAGCAAAACCCAGAAATCTCCCTTTCAACATATTGTTTTTGGAACTCTTGAATCTTGGCTCAAAATACCACACTGGTTCATAAAAATGAAATCTCGGATGGGAGATATCAGGTGTCCAACCTTGGTGCAATTCTAAAGGTACCTTCCAATTCAGAGACTTGCGCGCTGCCAAATTGTTAACTGACACACACCATTTTGCACACCAATGCGCTAAACTGATTGGCGCCTGAAACATACGTAGACTGTTTTGTACCATCTTGGACAATCTTCCCCATTCAGCTTCACATAGGTTCTGATGACTGTGGTGTGGTTCACTTGTTCTGGTCTTAATCATATTTTCTCAAAGAATTTGAGTCCACTTTACCCCTGTTTCAGATCTTGCATTGTCACTGAGTATGGTATCAGGAGCGCCATGTCCTCGAAGGTAATCCTGTAGCGCAATTGTACATTGTGATTCTGTTTTCAATGGCTGGAAAGACCAGAGTTTTTAATAAGACCAAAGCTGTAAAGCGACGTTGGTTTGGTTGATTTGTTACTTTGAGTATTTACGTTATTTTGTTCTTTTTACGGTGTTGGAAAGAGTTATCGATAAGATTATGATCGGATTGTTTCAGGACCACATTAATCTCCCAATTGCTAATCTGAAGCCTCTTTTTGTGGGGGGTATCGATCGTGTTAACAATCGGTATATGATTCCTAAGCACGTACCTCTGCTCAGTGCTTTAAGTAGTGATCGATTCTCCCTGGAGCATATGTGTGATATACTTATGGTACTCCCCCACAATTGTGCCCTATTAATTACTTGTGGTGCGCACCCTTGGATTGTACCACCAAGTATTCGTACCATCGAATATTCGTACCATGGATTCTTAGTATTACCGGCGTATATCACCATGGTAATCTTCACGGTCGATTTAGTAGTTCAATACACCCTTGGATGGTCGTCAGACTATCCAGTTCGTACAGATATATCGGTCTTCCCTTTTTATGGTGGCTGCCAGGATGGTGCTTGGTGGGGTAATCAGCCAGATTATGTTTTCCCGGTTCCCAGAAAATATTGAATTAGTGCTTTGCAGGGGCCCTGTGGAGTTGTTGAGTACGTAGTTATTGTATGTATTGTAAGTATGTGTCAGTAAAGTTATGGTAAGAAGTACTCATACAATAACGCGTACAATTTCTACTAGTACTAGTGTGCATCAAGTCAGATTAGAATTACCAAAGGTGTTATGATCTGTACCAATTCTTACCAGTTCCAATTCTACCATTAGCCAACCAACCAAATTCATGTGTAAGCTATCAGCAAGGTATCTACATTCATAGGGTTGGAGTTAGATATGAACGAGTAAGCTGAACGAGCTACCAGTAATTACGAGCTGCCAGATCTACAAGCAAGCTTCCTACCTTCATACCAATCATACCAATCGATTTATATTACTATTCAAGTGACGTCATTCACGCAAGCTCTTTTTTAAATTCGAACAGGCAAGCTGTACGAGCTACCTGTAATTACGAGGTACCAGATCTACAAGCAAGCTACCTACCTTCATATTGATCATACCAATTGATCTATACTACAATTCAAGTGAGTCATTCGCACAGTGCAAATCTCTCCAATCCCTAACCAAAATATAATTCAATCGTCAACCCCAAAACCCACCAGATTTGAACACAGTGCAAATCTTTCCAGTACCTAACCAAAATCTAATTCAATCATCAACCCAAAAACCCACCAGATTTGAAGACAGTGCCTATCCTGCCAATCCCTAACCAAAATATAACTCAGTCATCAACCCAAAAACCGACCAGATTTGAACACAGTGCAAATCTTTCCAGTCCCTAACCAAAATATAATTCAATCGTCAACCCAAAAACCCACCAGATTTGAACACAGAGCAAATCTTTCAATCCCCCAACAAAATATAACTCAGTCATCAACCCAAAAACCGACCAGATTTGAACACAGTGCAAATCTTTCCAGTCACCAACCGAAATATAACTCAGTCATCAACCCAAAAACCCACCAGATTTGAGCACAGTGCAAATGCTGCCAGTCCCCGACCAAAATATAACTCAGTCATCAACCCAAAAACCCACCAAATTTGAACACTGTGCAAATCCTGCCGGTCCCCGACCAAAATATAACTCAGTCATCAACCCAAAAGCCCACCAGATTTGAGCACAGTGCAAATCCTGCCAGTCCCCGACCAAAATATAACTCAGTCATCAACCCAAAAACCCACCAGATTTGAACACAGTGCAAATCTTTCTAGTCATTAACCAAAATATAATTCAATCGTGAACCCAAAAACCCACCAGATTTGAACACAGTGCAAATCCTGCCAGTCCCTAACCAAAATATAACTCAGTCATCAACCCCAAAACCTACCAGATTTAAGCACAGTGCAAATCCTGTCAGTCCCCGACCAAAATATAACTCAGTCATCAACCAAAAAACCCACCAGATTTGAACACAGTGCAAATCTTTCCAGTCTCCAACCAAAATATAATTCAATCATTAACTCAACAACCCACCAGATTTGAAGACAGTGCAAATCTTTCCAGTCCCTAACCAAAATATAATTCAATCATGAACCCAAAAACCCACCAGATTTGAACACAGTGCAAATCCTGCCCGTCCCCGACCAAAATATAACTCAGTCATCAACCCAAAAACCCACCAGATTTGAAGACAGTGCAAATCTGTTCCATCCACCACCAAAATATAACAAGGTCATCAACCCAAAAACCCATCAGATTTGAACACAGTGCAAATCCTGCCAATCCCAAACCAAAATACAACTAAGTCATCAACCCAAAACCCACCAGATTTGAGAACAGTGCAAATCCTGCCAATCCCCAACCAAAATATAACTCAGTCATCAACCCAAATCCTGCCAGTCCCAGACCAAAATATAACTCAGTCATCAACCCAAAAACCCACCAGATTTGAACACAGTGCAAATCTTTCCAGTCCCTAACCAAAATATATTTCAATCATCAACCCAAAAACCCACCAGATTTGAACACAGTGCAAATCCTCCAGTCCCTAACCAAAATATAATTCAATCGTCAACCCAAAAACCCACCAGATTTGAACACAGTGCCAATCTTTCCAGTCCCCGACCAAAATATAATTCAATCGACAACTCAAAAACCCACCAGATTTGAGCACAGTGCAAATCTTTCCAGTCCCTAACCAAAATATAATTCAATCGTCAACCCAAAAACCAACCAGATTTGAAAACAGTGCAAATCTTCCCATCCCCCACCAAAATATAACTGAGGCATCAACCCAAAGACCCACCATATTTGAACACTGTGCAAATCCTGCCAGTCCCTGACGAAAATATAACTCAGTCATCAACCCAAAGGCCCACCAGATTTGAACACTGTGCAAATCCTGCCAGTCCCCGACCAAAATATAACTCAGTCATCAACCCAAAAACTCACCATATTTGAACACTGTGCAAATCTTGATGATCCCCGACCAAAATATAACTGAGTCATCAACCAAAAAAACCTACCAGATTTGAAAACAGTGCAAATCCTCCAGTCCCTAACCAAAATATAATTCAATCATCAACCCAAAAACCCACCAGATTTGAACACAGTGCAAATCTTTCCAGTCCCTAACCAAAATCTAATTCAATCGTCAACCCAAAGACCCACCAGATTTGAACACAGTGCAAATGTTTCCAGTCCCCGACCAAAATATAATTCAATCGTCAACTCAAAAACCCACCAGATTTGAGCACAGTGCAAATCTTTCCAGTCCCTAACCAAAATATAATTCAATCATCAACCCAAAAACCCACCAGATTTGAACACAGTGCAAATCCTGCCAGTCCCCTACCAAAATATAACTCAGTCATCAACCCAAAAACTCACCATATTTGAACACATTGCAAATCTTTCCAGTCCCTAACCAAAATATAATTCAATCGTCAACCCAAAAACCCACCAGATTTGTACACAGTGCAAATCCTGCCAATCCCCGTCCAAACTATAACTCAGTTATCAACCCCAAAACCCACCAGATTTGAAGACTGTGCAAATCCTGCCCATCCCCAACCTCAAATTTACTCATTCACCTCCACAGAAAACACCCCCTCCAAACTCAAGGGACAGCAGATATCTCCATACTGAAGGCGCCGCGGGCAATGATATTGCAGGGATCCCTTCATTATACTAAGAAGGACAAGGCCTGCAAGTTTCGAATCGATTGATCAAGTGGATTGGAAGTGTCAGGAAGTATCTCACTGGCAAAGCATTGGACACACAAGGTCCATTTTGAAGGTAAAAAAGGGGAAAAAACGGTGAATATTAATATCTCCATACTGAAGTCACCGCTGGCAACGATATTGCAGGGATTTCTTCATTCTACTGAGAAGGCCAAGGCCTGCAACTTTCGAATCGATTAATCAAGCACATTAGAAGAATCAAACCGGTGAAGCAGAAGGGGAAAATTTGGTTGTATTTCAAGGAAGCAACCCAAATAACGGCGACAGCAACTATCTCTATAACAACGACACCAACAGCAACGATATTGCAGAGTCGCCTTTATTACATCTACGAAAAGACGCCTGCCAAGTTTCGTATTGATCCATGGAGCGGATTAGAAGGAACGGACTCAACATTGCAGAGTGACAAATTTGGTTGAATTTCAAGGAAGCAGCCCAAATAACAGCGGCAGCAACTATCTCTATAACAACGACACCAACAGCAACGATATTGCAGAGTCTCCTTTATTACATCTATGAGAAGACGCCTGCCAAGTTTCGTATTGATCCATGGAGCGGATTAGAAGGAACGGACTCAACATTGCAGAGTGACAAATTTGGTTGAATTTCAAGGAAGCAACCCAAATAACAGCGGCAGCAACTATCTCTATAACAACGACACCAACAGCAACGATATTGCAGAGTCGCCTTTATTACATCTATGAGAAGACGCCTGCCAAGTTTCGTATTGATCCATGGAGCGGATTAGAAGGAACGGACTCAACATTGCAGAGTGACAAATTTGGTTGAATTTCAAGGAAGCAACCCAAATAACGGCGACAGCAACTTTCTCTATAACAACGACACCAACAGCAACGATATTGCAGAGTCGCCTTTATTACATCTATGAGAAGACGCCTGCCAAGTTTCGTATTGATCCATGGAGCGGATTAGAAGGAACGGACTCAACATTGCAGAGTGACAAATTTGGTTGAATTTCAAGGAAGCAACCCAAATAACAGCGGCAGCAACTATCTCTATAACAACGACACCAACAGCAACGATATTGCAGAGTCGCCTTTATTACATCTATGAGAAGACGCCTGCCAAGTTTCGTATTGATCCATGGAGCGGATTAGAAGGAACGGACTCAACATTGCAGAGTGACAAATTTGGTTGAATTTCAAGGAAGCAACCCAAATAACAGCGACAGCAGATATCTCTATAACAACGACACCAACAGCAACGATATTGCAGAGTCTCCTTTATTACATCTACGAAAAGACGCCTGCCAAGTTTCGTATTGATCCATGGAGCGGATTAGAAGGAACGGACTCAACATTGCAGAGTGACAAATTTGGTTGAATTTCAAGGAAGCAACCCAAATAACGGCGACAGCAACTATCTCTATAACAACGACACCAACAGCAACGATATTGCAGAGTCTCCTTTATTACATCTATGAGAAGACGCCTGCCAAGTTTCGTATTGATCCATGGAGCAGATTAGAAGGAACGGACTCAACATCGCAGAGTGACAAATTTGGTTGAATTTCAAGGAAGCGGTGGAGGAGGAGGAGCGATTGGGTCGACGATTCGTTGCCATTGTTGCCTCCTATGGGTTGCGCCGGTGGAGGAGGAGGAGCTATTCAGATGGATCGCCGGTGGTGGAGGAGGAGTTTGGTGCCGCTGATTTGTTGCCGTTGTTGCCAATTGAACAAAATGGGTGAGTATCTATTGATGTACTACATAGAGTAAATAATAACAACAGAATAATATAATGTATATGCCGAGCGTAATTATCACCAACCGGGAAAATTCCCCGCACCTACAGGGAAGACGACCACCGCACCTTGATCCGTTGATTCTGATCCGCTGCTTCCGATCCGTTGATTCCAATCCGTTGGTTTTAATTTGATTCGATGGTTTCTTCTGATTCCGATTTGATGGTTTCTTCCGTTCCTATGAAAATAAGAAGAAAAACAGAGAGGAAATACATTATCAGTAATGCCGGTGGAGTGGAAGACCAATCAATTGCCGTAGCCGTAGCCGTTGCCATTGCCTATCACTCTCATTCTTACCTTTGCTTGTTCCGACGTTCCGACAATTGTCCCAATGAAATTGTTGTTGTTGCTGCTGCCGTAGATTTGCAGAATTCTTACTCCTCTGTCACAAAAAACAGTACCTCGTGCCTGTTGATATAGAAGCAATGGATGCAGATTTATTGCTCTCAAGACGTATATGTTTGGGTGATCAAGTCCAAGAACACTACTATCTATCGAGCAAACCACCTCTTCTCCAATGCGAGCTAATTCTTTTTTCAGTACAAGGCTGTTATTTCAGACTAAAATATTTGAGCACGGATAACCTGCCTAATGCTGATCAAGGATCAAGGGATCATTGAAAAGGATTAAGTGGAATCCCACGTTCACCGACGGAGTGCCGATTAGCAACTCTACTCAAATAAGTTGGGTAAGATTATGAACAATGGAAAGAGTATTTTTTTCTGGTCGTGACAAAAAAAAACTCTCACACACAAACACACAGCAAAAAGTAATTTTACAGTGTTTACAGTGTGATTTTTACTTTATGCTGTGTGTTTGTGTGGGAGAGTTTTTTTTTGTCGCGACATATGAAATCATCGATCGAAATCATCGATTCGTACGCTACCCCATCTACCGGTAGGATACTTCAACTTCTGTAGAATTCTACACATTTTTAGTACGAGTGTAGATTTCTACACATTTTCTTGTACAAGATACATACTAGTATTCAATCCGCGTTGGTTTCTACGCCTGTAGATTCTTACACGATTTTTGTACAAGATAAGTCCTAGTATTGAATCCGCGTAGGTTTCTACGCCTATAGATTTCTACACGCTTTTTGTATTGGATACTTACTGGTATTGAATCCGCGTAGGTTTCTATGCCAGTAGATTCCTACACACTTTTTGTACTAGATAGTTCCTGGTATGGAATCCGTGTAGGTTTCTACGCCTGTAGATTCCTACACGCTTTTTGTACTAGATAGTTCCTGGTATTAAACACAGTGCAAATCTTTCCTGTCCCCAACCAAAATATAACTCAGTCATCAATCCAAAAACCCACCAGATTTGAACACAGTGCAAATTTTGCCCATCCCCCACCAAAATATAACTCAGTCATCAACCCAAAAACCCACCAGATTTGAACACAGTGCAAATCTTTCCAGTCCCTAACCAAAATATAAGTCAATCATCAACCCAAAAACCCACCAGATTTGAACACAGTACAAATCCTTCCGTCACCCACCAAAATATAACTCAGTCATCAACCCAAACACCCACCAGATTTGAGCACAGTGCAAATCCTGCCAATCCCCAACCAAAATATAACTCAGTCATCCACCCAAAAACCCACCAGATTTTAGCACAGTGCAAATCCTGCCCATCCCCGACCAAAATATAACTCAGTCATCAATCCAAAAATTCACCAGATTTGAACACAGAGCAAATCCTGCCCATCCCCGACCAAAATATAACTCAGTCATCAATCCAAAAACTCACCAGATTTGAAGACAGTGCAAATCATGCCATTCCCAGACCAAAATATAACTCAATCATCAACCAAAAAACTCACCAGATTAGAAGACAGTGCAAATCTTGTCAATCCCCGACCAAAATATAACTCAATCATCAACCCAAAAACTCACCAGATTTGAAGACACTGCAAATCTTGTCAATCCCCGACCAAATTATTAGTCAGGCATCAACCCAAAAACCCACCAAATTTGAACAAAGTGCAAATCCTGCCCATCCCCGACCAAAATATAACTCAGTCATCAACCCAAAAACCCACCAGATTTGAACACAGTGCAAATCCTGCCCATCCCCAACCAAAATATAACTCAGTCATCAATCCAAAAACTCACCAGATTTGAAGACAGTGCAAATCTTTCAAGTCCCCAACCGAAATATAACTCAGTCATCAACCCAAAAACCCACCAGATTTGAACACAGTGCAAATCTTTCCAGTCCCTAACCAAAATCTAATTCAATCGTCAACCCAGAAACGCACCATATTTGAACATAGTGGAAATCCTGCCAATCCCCCAAAACCCACCACATTTGAACACAGTGCAAATCCTGCCGGTCCCAAACAAAAATATAACTCAGTCATCAACCCAAAAACCCACCAGATTTGAACACAGTGCAAATATACCAGTCCCTAACCAAAATATAATTCAATTGTCAACCCCAAGACCCACCAGATTTGAACACTGTGCAAATCCTGCCATTCCCCGACCAAAATATAACTCAGTCATCAACCACAAAAACCCACCAGATTTGAGCACAGTGCAAATATTTCCAGTCCCTAACCAAAATATAATTCAGTCATCAACACAAAAACCCACCAGATGTGAAGACAGTGCAAATCTTGTCAATCTCCGACCAAAATATAATTGAATCCTCAACCCAAAAACCCACCTGATTTGAAGACAGTGCAAATCCTGCCGATCCACGACCAAAATATAACTCAGTCATCAACCCAAAAGCTCACCAGATTTGAACACAGTGCAAATCTTTCGAGTCCCTAACAAAAATATAACTCAATCATGAACCCAAAAACCAATCAGATTTGAACACAGTGCAAATCTTTCCATCCCCCACCAAAATATAACTCAGTCATCAACCCAAAAACCCACCATATTTGAACACAGTGCAAATCCTACCAGTCCCCAACCAAAATATAACTCAGTCGTCAACCCAAAAACCCACCAGATTCAACACAGTGCAAATCCTGCCAGTCCCCGACCAAAATATAACTCAATCATCAATCCAAAAACCCACCAGATTTGAACACATTGCAATTTCTGCCAGTCCCCGACCAGAATATAACTCAGTCATCAACCCAAAATCTCACCAGATTTGAAGAAAATGCAAATCCTGCCAATCCCAAACCAAAATATAATTCAATCGTCAACCCAAAAACCCACCAGATTTGAACACAGTGCCAATCTTTCCAGTCCCTAACCAAAATATAACTCAGTCAATCACCCAAAAACCCACCAGATTTGAACAGAGTGCAAATCTTGTCAATGCCCAACCAAAATATAACCCCTAACCCTCCCTGACCAAATAAAACTCAGTTATTCTACGAATCAGTTGAGTAATCCAGTCCCTAACCAAAATATAATTCAATCGTCAACTCAAAAACCCACCAGATTTGAAGACAGTGCAGATCCTGCCGATCCCGCACCAAAATATAACTCATTCATCAACCCAAAAACCCACCAGATTTGAGCACAGTTCAAATCTTTCCAGTTTCTAACCAAAATATAATTCAATCGTCAACCCAAAAACCCACCAGATTTGAACACAGTGCAAATGTTTCCAGTCCCTAACCAAAATATAATTCAATCGTCAACCCAAAAACACACCAGATTTGAACAAAGTGCAAATCCTGCCCATCCCCCACCAAAATATAACTCAATCATCAACCCAAAAATTCACCAGATTTGAACACAGTGCAAATCCTGCCCGTCCCCGACCAAAATATAACTCAGTCATCAATCCAAAAACTCACCAGATTTGAAGACAGTGCAAATCCTGCCAATCCCCGACCAAAATATAACTCAGTCATCAATCCAAAAATTCACCAAATTTGAACACAGTGCAAATCCTTCCCATCCTGGACCAAAATATAACTCAGTCATCAATCCAAAAACTCACCAGATTTGAAGATAGTGCAAATTGTGCCAATCCCAGACCAAAATATAAATCAATCATCAACCAAATAACTCGCCAGATTAGAAGACAGTGCAAATCTTGCCAACCCTTGGCCAAAATATCATTCAATTGTCAACCGAAAAACCCACCAGATTTGAAGACAGTGCAAATCTTGTCAATCCCCGACTAAAATATAACTCAATCATCAACCCAAAAATTTCACCAGATTTGAAGACAGTGCAAATCCTCCCAATCCCCGACCAAAATATAACTCAGTCATCTACCCAAAAACCCACCAGATTTGAACACAGTGCAAATCCTGCCAATCCCCGACCAAAATATAACTCAGTCATCAATCCAAAAATTCACTAGATTTGAACACAGTGCAAATCCTTCCCATCCTGGACCAAAATATAACTCAGTCATCAATCCAAAAACTCACCAGATTTGAAGATAGTGCAAATCGTGCCAATCCCAGACCCCAATCCCAGACCAAAATATAACTCAATCATCAACCAAATAACTCGCCAGATTAGAAGACAGTGCAAATCTTGCCAACCCTTGGCCAAAATATCATTCAATTGTCAACCGAAAAACCCACCAGATTTGAAGACAGTGCAAATCTTGTCAATCCCCGACCAAAATATAACTCAATCATCAACCCAAAAATTTCACCAGATTTGAAGACAGTGCAAATCCTCCCAATCCCCGACCAAAATATAACTCAGTCATCTACCCAAAAACCCACCAGATTTGAACACAGTGCAAATCTTGTCAATGCCCAACCAAAATATAACCCCTAACCTATTAAATTCCTTTCGTGACCAGAAGTACCAAAGCTACCAGATGGTAGATATCCTATTCGTACGAATCAATGAGTCCTGTATCAACCAAAGTAATCAATTCCCACAACATATCGATTCCCACGGTGCATCGATTCCCATCGCGCATCGATGGTGAGCAATCTCTGTTTTATAGTATTGCCATTGTTCTTCGGTGAGCAAACTCTGATTTCATAAAATATCACACAAGCTACGGGAGCAATTTCTGATCTTAATGATAAACATATCATGAAGTCTTCCTAACGGAACAAGAGAAGAAAACCGTTGGCGTGTGATTCTCACACAATATATATATATATATATGCATACAGATATATACGGTCAACGACCAATGCATGTACGGAAATAATCAGCGAGTAATCTTATCACTACGCAACAGCAGTTGCAACGTATTCATCTCAATAAAAGAGATATCTTGCATTTCGGCAAGATTTCACTTTATCTCATACTTTTAACATTCAACTGATTTAAATCCCAAAATTCACACTAGTTGCTACCAACTACCTGTAATCTACATTACTAAGGTCTGTCTTGCTGTATCTGAATAAGTTCACAGTAAGAAGAGATCTGGCGTTTCCATAGTCTCGCCTGTAGTCCGATTATCCGTTGCCGAAAGTATCCAACCACAATTGTCACGCGTAGAGTACAATCGTTCGTCTACTAACACACTAACGCAGCGTTGCTGTTCTTCAGAAGCCTTTGAATCAGACCCTCAACGGACCGGATTCAGAAGGAAAATAATAGATTAACAGTCGCAAGCTCCAAGGTGGCTTGCACACAAAAGGAACAGGAACGGAATTGAATACAACCCCTACGCTGGCATATGCCAATCGCACATCGTACACGAATGCAGTTCTCATTCTCCGCGCGATTCCTTCGAAGGATCGGAATCATC
The DNA here is from genome assembly GCA_037355745.1 of Pseudo-nitzschia multiseries. Lineage (NCBI taxonomy): Eukaryota > Bacillariophyta > Bacillariophyceae > Bacillariales > Bacillariaceae > Pseudo-nitzschia > Pseudo-nitzschia multiseries. The sequence continues at coordinate 2,289,271 of CM074788.1, forward strand.
ACAAATGCCGAACCTGCCTGCCAATCTATTTGGAGGTGGGAACAGCACAGGTGATGCCGAAGCTGCTGCTGTCAACCAGTTCCCAAGTTTTGATACTGATATGAAGCTGATACTTATATCTCTATTCCGCGTAACAAGAGAAGCAAATAACACCCTGTGTTTATTTCTCAAGGAAGGAGGATTATGCGAGTGGACGGCCTTTCTTGACTCACTTATCGAACCGAATTTTGCCCGCAAGATTACCTACACTCAAGGAGGACTACCAACACATCTCCATCGATCTATCCAACGGATCATAGAGGCCCTTGCGGAGTTCTCTATTGACCTACAAGAGGACAAGAAGGATTGGAAAGATGTAAAGTCATATCCGTATGAAGAATTCAGAAAACTCTGTATGGAACGTGCCATCCGTATGCAGACCGAATCTGTTCTGAACCCTCCACCTCCTCCGCCGGGAAGTAACAAAAAGACACCTCAGCAGGTAAAGTATGAATCTTGGTGCCAAAAAGCACGGGATGAAAAGTCTTTTACGCCCCTCACGAATGACTCAAGATTCGAACATTGGCTCGTAGGTTTCAAAGCTAAACTCGAGGCATACGACATCGACACAGAAACATTCCTTGACGAAACCTGGCCTCCAGCTGCGCTACAAGGTTATACACGTGACCTTTTCGTTAAACAGTGTGCCTTCTTCTGGGTACTAATGTTGGAAGTCTTCAAAAGCGATCTATCCGCGTCGTGTGTACACAGCCATTCTACCACACGTAATGGACGTCAAGCATACTTTGATTTCGTAAACCTCCACAGCGAATCAAAAGCCAAGGTATATGACAACTTGACTCAACTACAGGCGTTGCTAAAGTTGAATCTCAGCAATTGGAAAAAATCCAAAGTGAAGTTCATCACGCATTGGTTTGATGAATTAAATCACCTCAACAAGCTCCGTCCTCCCAACAAGCCCCTTGAATACCATACTGCAAAATCTGCATTATGTCAGGCATGCTATTCCAGCTTTCAGCTAAGTGAACAGTTTGCCAAAGTCAAGGATCCAGGTGGGACGAATAGCACCGTGACAGATGCAGTCGCTGAAGTAGCTGCTATTCACAAACTTAAAATCACGCTCCTACTCGAAGCAACTCGACTCGGTTCCCAGTCCGCGATGTCGGCTCCTAAGTCAACTGTACGTGCACATGTTCACAACTTCTCATCTGGACAAAGTCAAAACCATGACGACTATGCTCTCCCTATCGAATTCGAAGGTGACTATCAAGACTATGCGGTATTCAAGGCTGGACGTGCACCTGACCCTACCACGCGCCTGCCCACAAACATATGGAAGGCCCTATCACGTCAGGACATGAAGAGTTGGCTAAACTTTTCTCCGGAAGGCAAGAAAATCGTGGTCGCATCGTTACGACACGATTTGCTCTCAAAGGATCAACCTGACCCTAACAATGTCAAGCCCATCACCAGGAAAGCATACCAACATGGACATTCTGTCTCATTCCTAGAAGATGATACTTCGAACAAAGATGACCATGTCAATTCCGCAGCAGACCTACATCCTGCTGTAGAAAATGACCGTAGAGGTGTTTTCCATGCATCATTAGTTGTATACAAGTCTACAACCTCTTCCTCCAAGGACCAAAGACCTCTCAAGTCTTCCGTGTCACACGCACATCCCGCTCGATTCCTCTCCGAAAACCCTGACATTTGGTACAAAAAGGACGGTGACACCCAAATACCTGTAGGAACATCCTCTTATTCCGCCAATTTCCACCAGTGGTATAATCCCGACGATGATCTGACCTTTTCACACAATAGTCAAGTAACATCGTACACATATCGTGCCCACAAAGCTACGATCACTAATCCGGGTTTCGCCATGGTCGATCGCGGTGCAAATGGTTGCATCATTGGCAATGATGCATGCCTCATCTCCAAGGATATCCCACCACGATATGTCAATGTCACAGGCATTAACAATCATCAGGTACAAAATATTCCCATTGCTACATGCGGAGCTTATTCTATATCGAATAGAGCTCCCGTCATCCTCATTTTCAATGAATGTGCATATACGGGCCGACACCCTTCTATCTTGTCCTCCGGCCAGATGGAAGCATATTTCTCCACTGTCGATGACACATCCATCAAAGCGGGCGGTGGACAGGTAGTCACCACCTCTGATGGATATGCACTGCCTCTTAGCATCTGGCATGGTTTACCATACCTTGCGATGCAAAAGTATATGACTATTGAGTTTGACACGCTCCCACATGTAATCATGACATCAGATAAGCATTGGGACCCATCTGTTCTTGATACAACAATCAGTGCTAAAGATGAACAATTTCTCCAGAAATATCCTCCTCAGCCGCAGCAACTCCCATATACCGATTACGACGAATACGGAAATCCACGTTGCCTTGAAGGATTGGATATCTCTGTATCCCCTGGCTCTTCCACGGTCACGTCTCTCAGTTTGTACTCCAGTCATTCCACTCGATCTCCCTTTCTCCCTATTGATGATCATGGAACCAGCAATTGCTCATTCTGGCTTACTTCTACCGACTACGTTCACCAGGAACGCCTCGCATGCTGTACTTCCCCTCAAATCTCTGGGACAGTCACTGCGTTTCCAACGGACTGCACTGCTAGTGATACTACACGTATTGCAGCTACGCCCCGTGAGCGATACCCCAACGAACATGACTACCTATCCCTGAAACCTTTCTTTTGTTGGGTTTCCACAGATCGCATCAAAGCTACGTTTGAAAACTCAACACAATATGGTTTGATAGCGGTTAGCCCTGATGGAAACATTTTCAAACGTTTCCATTCCCCCCAACCGGCTATGAACGTTCGACCCTTCAATGACGACATTCTGTCCGATGCTGTCTATTCAGATGTCCCAGCAATTGATGGCGGCTCCAAGATTGCTCAGATCTTCTTCGGCCGAAAGTCACATATCATACATGTTGAGGAAATGCGTACCACCGGCGATTTTCTATCATGTTTCCAGAACTTCGTTCAAAAATGGGGCGGGCCCATTCGCCTCCTTTGCAACCACGGTAACTACCAATCTAGTAAGAGGGTCACCGATTATCTCAAAATGTTACGGATTGGACTCTGGCAAAGTGAACCTTACCACCAACACCAGAATCAATTTGAACGGCAATATCAAACATTCAAACGCATTGTCAATCACGTCATGGATCGTACAGGCACACCACCACATCTATGGCTGCTGTGCATGGCATACGTTGCCGGACTCCTCAATGTTATTTCTGATCCTACTCTGTCAGACAAACAACCGGTCTTCATTGCTACCGGTACACTTGGCGACATCAGCGCATACACCAGTTTCTTCTGGTTTGAACCTGTGTATTTCAAGACCAATGACTCCCCTTTTGGTACCCAGTCTACCGAACATCTCGGTCACTTCGTCGGCATTGCCGAACATGTTGGCAATGGACTTTGTTTCAGAATCTGGGATCCAGTTACCAACAAGTTACTCGACCGGTCCGGTGTACGCTCTGCTCTTACGCCTGAGTCTCGCAACAAACGCACGGGCCTCTTCACTGATGATGGTTTCATCAAATGGCGTAAAGCCAAGGATTCCTTGCCCCGATTATACGCCACTGGAGACGCTCCAACATTCAAACATGAGGAGCATATCACTAAGAGTAGCCCCATTGAAGATTCTACAAAACAGGGCAACTCAGTTACTCCCCCTCCTGGCGTCTCACCCGCTGATTCCGACACCGCCGATGACACCACGCCCTCTGTACCCAACGAACAACCAGGTACAACACCTCCCGCATCTGGTAATCAAGCTATTCTTCAACCACCCGCCCACCCCTCGTTACCAAGCTTTCTTTATAAGAAGGTCGATGACAGCCCAAGCTGGTCCCCTTCTCCACTCCCTAACAACTATGGGGAGAGTTTTGATGGTCCTCCTAGGACACACATCTTCAGCAAGAACCCCGATGGCGTCCTCCTTACTGAAGATGATTTTGATCCTCCGGAGCTAGCATACTTTGATGTTGGTGACGTCACAACTCCACACACCAACCCCGCTACTCCTTCAGTAGACCCATCACAGGTAGTTGTTACCGACGAAGAAGGCAACGCACAATTTGACGATGATGGCAAACCAATTACCATTCCTACCGTCCCGATTGGCGATCTACAAGGACGATCATTCCTAGTAACCAACCCCGATGGCACTCGGAAGCGTCTTACCATCGTCGATGCAGAAAACAGTCTTGAACGCAACAAAGACTTCATCAAGTTCAAGTGCAAACACTCTGATGACGCACTTAACGATATCATTGCATACAATGATGTCATGAATTACATCCATCGTGATTCAACCCAAGAAGACGAAAAACTTTGGTCATTTCGCCAAATCCTAGGACACCAAAGTCCGCTGGATAACAAGCATCCTCAATACAAGGGTTCCAAGTATAACCTCTGGATTGAATGGGAAAATATGGAATGAACATATGAACCTCTAGCCAATATTGCGGCTGATGACCCTGTTACCGTTGCAAAATATGGGAAAGACAACAACTTGCTTGACCTCCCGGGTTGGAAACGCCTCAAGCGAATCACCAACCTAGCACGACGAACCAAGAAACTTGACCGACTCATACATCAAGCCAAACTTCGTTCTTTCCGTACCACTCCACAGTACCAATATGGATTCAAAGTACCTCGTAACCACGAAGAAGCCATTCAATTTGATCAAGCCAACGGCAACACGAAATGGGCAGACGCCACCACTCTGGAAATGGAACAGCTCAATGAATACAATACATTCATTGATAAAGGCGTGTACAAGACAAGCTCCATTCCCCCCGGATTCCAACAGATCAAGGTACACATGATATATGCTGTCAAGCACGACGGTAGACACAAGGCTCGTCTCATTGCTAACGGTAATCTCACTGAGGCCCCTACCCACAGTGTTTATGCCGGTGTCGTATCTCTCCGCGGTCTACGTATGTGCCTATTCCTAGCTGAACTGAACAACCTAGAAGCATGGGGTACCAACATAGGTAATGCCTACCTCGAAGCAGTTACCTGCGAGAAAGTCTGCATCAAGGCAGGTCCCAAATTCGGATTGCTGGAAGGTCATCTATTGATCATTTACAAAGCCCTATATGGCCTCAGATCCTCGGGCAAGTGTTTTGGTGATTTACTCGCGGCTTGTCTCATTGAACTCGGCTTCGAAAGATCCCGCGCAGAACCGGAAATATTCCTCAAGCCTGGAATGAACAAGCATGGTGAACGTGCATATGAGCTTATATGCACATATGTCGATGACCTATGCCTCTGCATGGCAGATCCCAATTCCTTCTTGAAGATATTGCAGTCGTCACCATATAACTTCAAATTGAAGGGATCCGGACCTATGAACTTTCACCTAGGTTGCGGATTTGAGCGCGACGCGCATGGTGTTCTCTGCATGAATCCCATAAAGTTCATCGAAAAGATGGAAGCGTCGTATGAACAAATGTTCGGATGCAAACCTAGCACTAGGTTCCAATCACCCATTGCAGAGAACGATCATCCCGAATTGGACTCCTCAGCATTTCTCAAAGAAACTGGTATACAGAAATACCAAAGTATGATCGGTTCACTCCAATGGATCATCGCTATTGGGCGTTTCGATGTACAAACAGCCGTGATGACACTCTCGAGTTTCAGAGCTCAACCACGAAATGGGCATCTTGAACATGCCAAACGTATCTACGGATATATCTCCAAGTTTAGACATTTTAAAATCAGATTCCGCGTGGAACCCCCAGATTTTATATTGACTAAACCCGACACCATTGATTGGTCCAACACCGTCTATGGGGAGCATTCTGAAGAGCTACCCGACGACGCTCCTGCACCACTCGGGAAGACAGTAGTGTTAACACACTTCTATGACACCAACCTAATGCATGATATTCTCAGTGGTAAAGCTGTAACCGGCATCCTTCACTTCGCGAACAAAACTCCCATGATGTGGTTTTCAAAGAAACAGTCTACTACGGAAACGGCGACTTTTGGAGCTGAATTCGTTGCAGGGAGAACTTGCATCGAGCAAATCGTTGATCTATGCCACTCATTCCGATACCTCAGAACACGAGTCCATGATATCTCCTACTCTTGGGGTGACAACGAAAAGATGATTCAAACGTCAACATTCCCTTACGCAATGTTGCATAAGCGTCACACATCCTATCGTTTCACTACATACGGAGCATGATAGCAAGAGGTTTCATTTTAATGATGCACATCCCAGGTAAGGATAACTGTGCAGACATTCTCACCAAGCATTGGGAACACTCAGTTGTGTATCCATTGCTCAAGCCCATCTTCCACTTTTGCGGGAATACCGGCGACCTCCTTCAAGACAATGGAAGCATCATGTAGGGCGTGATGACCTTTCTCAAGGAGACATGGGGAGTATTAAATTCCTTTCGGGACCAGAAGTACCAAAGCTACCAGATGGTAGATATCCTATTCGTACGAATCAATGAGTCCCGTATCAACCAAAGTAATCAATTCCCACGACATATTGATTCCCACGGTGCATCGATTCCCATCACGCATCAACGGTGAGCAATCCCTGTCTTACGATATTGCCATTGTTCTTCGGTGAGCAAACTCTGATTTCATAAAATATCACACAAGCTACGGGAGCAATTCCTGATCTTAATGATAAACATATCATGAAGTCTTCCTAATGGAACAAGAGAAGAAAACCGTTGGCTGTGACATGATTCTCACACAATATATATATATATGCATACAGATATATACGGTCAACGACCAATGCATGTACGGAAATAATCAGCAAGCAATCTCATCACTACGCAACAGCAGTTGCAACGTATTCATCTCAATAAAAGAGATATCTTGCATTTCGGCAAGATTTCACTTTATCTCATACTTTTAACATTCAACTGATTTAAATCCCAAAATTCACACTAGTTGCTACCAACTACCTGTAATCTACATTACTAAGGTCTGTCTTGCTGTATCTGAACAAGTTCACAGTAAGAAGAGATCTGGCGTTTCCATAGTCTCGCCTGTAGTCCGATTATCCGTTGCCGAAAGTATCCAACCACAATTGTCACGCGTAGAGTACAATCGTTCGTCTACTAACACACTAACACAGCGTTGCTGTTCTTCAGAAGCCTTTGAATCAGACCCTCAACGGACCGGATTCAGAAGGAAAATAATATAACCCTCCCTGACCAAATAAAACTCAGTTATTCTACGAATCAGTTGAGTAATCCAGTCCCTAACCAAAATATAATTCAATCGTCAACTCAAAAACCCACTAGATTTGAAGACAGTGCAAATCCTGCCGATCCCGCACCAAAATATAACTCAGTCATCAACCCAAAAACCCACTTTAAAAATTTTAGTAGGGGGTGAAAGAAAGAAACTATTTTTTTTAATTTTTAATTTTAGTTCTCCCCCCCCCCCCCCCCAACCCCCCATCCAGTACGTACTCATACTGTAGTTAGCTACCTTCATATTTATCCTTAATAAGACCAAAGCTGTAAGATGACATTTGGTTAATTTGGTTACTTTTAGTATTTTACTTTATTTTGCTCTTTTTACGGTGTTGGAAAGAGTTATCGATAAGATTATGATCGGATTGTTTCTGGACCAGATTGTTCTCTCATTTACTAATTTGTCTTTCCTTTGTGTGGCGATACTCGTATCAAGAGTTCGATCGATCCTCATATCGTGTACCTCTATTCAGTGCTTTAAGTATCTCTTGATACTCATGAGCGCTTATGTATAATTTACTTATGGTACTCAGCACATTGGTCGCGTCTCTCTTTTACTTATTGCGCTCAGCTTGTGATAGAAGATCTCGATCACCTTGGAATTGTACGTCTCGCCTTGTATCGCGTATACGTATTACGTATACGTATACGTAAAACGTATACATAAAGCGTAATACGTATTACGTAATACGTAATACGTAATACGTAAAAGTTGTGTATTACGTATACGTAAAACGTATAATGTAATCACGCTTGTTTTAGTAATCCAATACACCCTTGGATGGTCCTTGGACTATTTGGTTCATATAGATATATCGGTCGCACTTTCTTATGGTGGCTACCTGGATGGTGTTTGGTGGGGTAATCACCCAGATTATGCTTCCCCGGTTCCCAGAAAATATTGAATTGCCCTTGTTGTGCCCTGTCTTTCAACCAATAGAACCGCATATCAATGGCTTTGGACCTTTTTTGCTTGATCGTGCCATTTAATATGCCTTCTGCGGTATTATTGTCTGTTTTCAGTGGCGTGGCCGGTTGTGGGTGGCCTAGTTCAATCAGACATTGTCGGAGGGGTAGTGCTTCCCGGGCGTTCAGGAATAAGGAAGCGACTTTGGCTTCCGCAGCTGATGCCATCACATTTTTGATGATTTTGGCTAACACTAGGACCGGTCCATTGAAGGTAATGTCCTTTGTGTCGCCAAGGAAGTGGTACCCGCCAGCCCGGCTCTTGGCGCCTGGACACACCAGGTATGCTGCGTCACTGTCAACCCGGAGAATCATGTCACTGACCCGGTATACGATGGAGGCGTCAGGATTGCATGCCGCGTAGTTGAGGAAATACTTTGTGGCTGTTAACGCGGTTTTGTTGTTCGAGGCCAATGCAATATTGTTGAGGGCGTGCAACATTGTGTTGTCGATCGCCTGCGCGTAGAATAGGAATTTTCCGGTAACTTGTTGTATGAATTTGATCTCTTTGTCGGTTAGCATGGTAGTGTCTTCGTGTTTCGCGTATTGTATCTTTGCGCCGTACGCAGGCACGTCTGCTCGGGATGGACCCGCGTACGTACGTGAGGGGCGCACGTGTTCAAATTCCTTTAGTGCTTGTTCCACGTAACCATCCATGGTCAATTGGACCTCACGTTTATCGTAGTCCCAACGTAGGTGGACCCCCACGTATTGTTTTCCAGTCCAGTCAACCTTGAAGGTGTATTTGGCCCTGACCGCAGCGACTAGATGATCCACGTCTTCCTGCCTGACGTATTTTATCCCAAAGTCGTCCACGACTAGGGTGAAACTTATGTCCCGCTCATCATGGAGGAATAGTCCCTCAGTATGGGGTGCTTTCCGGTAGCCATACGTTTGTAGGTGCGCTACTAAGTCATCATGTGCAATTTTATCGCTTTGTTTGAGTCCATACCACGCCTTTTTGATCCGTGCATATACGTAGTCACCCTGCTTGAGCCCCTCTAGGCTGTATGCGGCTCTGATTCGGGGGGGAATCATGTTCCACCTGAATTTTACGAATTTGGGCTCGTCGAGCGATGAGCATAAGTACATGTTAGAGATGTCACCGGTACAGTACTTAGCCCCTGGAGTGGATACTACACTGTTCCAATGGGTTTTTATGGTTTCCATACTTGCAGTTCGGGTGGACACATCACCGTGGTACTCCAGCTGATCACCTCCTGCTGTGATCCGTGTCCTGTAGGGATCAGATTTTTCGGGGCAAATGGCGACTGTGTATCGGGGATAAGTGACCTTCTTATGTATCCGTACTGCGTGTCGATCAATCCAATCCAATACATCCATCCCCTCTACCTCGTTGGGTTGGAACCCTTGAAATAGGCGGCCGAACTCGTCTTCACCTGACTTGAGCCATAATCCCCGTATCTGCTCTTTGGGGTGTTTGATTAGATCACGGTAGGCGGCCCACTTGTTCAGGTCCTCATCCCATATGGACCCCCTACACGCTAGCTGGGGCCTATATGATAGTTCATTCGCTTATATGGTCTGCGTTGGTACGGGAAAATGTACGGGGGGACGTTGGTAACTACCCATTAACGCCTTGTGTTTAGTCTTGGGTTTTGAGTAGTATTGATCGGATTTGTAGTATCTAGATACTTCACCATGGGTGTAATCTGCAATGTCCCCATCGGTGAATATGACCCTGTAATATTGGTTTGTCTGGTCATAGCTTGTGATTTCTCCTTCGTACCATCCTGATTTGAACTGCTTTCTAATGATTGTGCCTACGGCCCAGGGGTGTCCCCGTCGGGCGCTGCGTTGTTGTGTAGAAGGCACCCTTGGAGGTTCGCGTGCGTTCTCGGGCTCATTGTTTGAGTTTGTATTGGGCCCGATTGACACCCTTGGAGGTGCGCTCGTGTCTTTGGCTGGATCGTTAAGTGTGACCTTGGGCCCATTTTGTTGTGTACCCAGACGTAAGAGATCCCGTATACTTCGAAGGGCCTCATTTACTTGGGTTCCCTGGTCTATATAAGGGATCGGCGGATGGGGTTTACTGGTAACTTCCTTAAGGTCGTGGAGGATCATGAGCAGTCGGTCTGTGGAAGAGGTATGGGGCATCTCGGTCTTGGGAAAAACGCCACTGTGTTGCTGATTCTGTTAGCACAACTGGCCTCACTGACGCAGGTGTAATTCCTGTAGTGTTTTAGGGCCAGACCGATGTAGTAACCCCTTGTACCATGGTCTTGCCATGCGCCGCGTTCTTGAGTTCGGTCGTGAATCATCACTCAACAGCCCATAGGAGCGAGTGGGTGTTTGTTGTAGTCATAGATCCCACGCCTGAGCTCATATGCTGATAGTTCCGGCTGAGTGCGTGATGCGCGTAGTAAGTTGAGGGTAATGAGGGCCTGTGGGACTAGTAGGTCCCAATCGTCCACCGGGAACTTGTCATCCACCCCGTTCAATCCCGCGATAAAGTGGTTCTTGAAGGTCTGTATTGCCCTTTCTGCATGGTTGAGCCGGTGGTCCCCGGGTGATGCTAGTTGGTAATCGAGGTTGTTCTTGGTGATGTACGCAATTAGCTTCTTTGAGGTCTCGTTGTCCATACGTACTATTTTAGCGTTCACGTTGTCCTCTTTCATCCGCGCGTAGCACGCCGTGAATCCCTGTAGGAGGTCTTCACTCTTGCGTGACTGGATGGGCTCCACGTCAATGTAGTTGGAATCGTAGTCGTACATGAGGAATACGTACTGGTGCCCACGACGTGACGTGACTGGGTACCTCCCCGGCAGGTCCCACGCAATGAGTTCCTGTGGTTCGTCTTTGGTACGTGGCCCTGCGTGGTTGGTTGGTTGCATCTCATTCGCTGACACTATATCTACGCAGACGTTATGTATCTTCTTTTGGTCGCAGCGGGCCGGCTCTGTATTGTTAGTTGGCTTGTTCTTTGGCTTCTTGCGAGTGCTTTGGATGCCTTGTCAGACCATTTGTAGGTGCCCCATAGTCGTTTCTTCTGTGAGCGGGAGGTATCGGTTGACCCGTTGTACGGTGAGGCCCGGCCAAGTGGCAAATGAGCCGCGCTCGATGGCGCGGGTCCATGTCTCTTTAGTGGGATATCCTGCTGCTGCATGGTAGAATCGGATCAGCTTGGGGATGGCTTGAATCTGGTATGCCCCTGCCCCCGTGTGTATTGGATATTCGTTTTCGTTATTGTTATTGTTTTGGTTGGCGCTGGTTGCGGCGGCTTCGGTTTCGGTATCGTGTTGGTCGGCGCTGGTTGCGGTTTTGTTTTGCGGGGGGGGGGGGGGGGCTGTCACCCTTGGAGATTCGGCTGTCCCCTTTGGTGGGTCTGGCTGATGGAGGGGAACCATGTATAGATTCCTTAGGGGGTCGCGTTGACCGGTGAGTATGACTTGTTGTGTGGGGCCGATAACAGTCACGTTGTCCTTAGAGAACTCTACGTGGCACCCGGTACTGCATAGTTTGGGCACTGAGACCAAAGGTAGTTCCACTTCATCAAACTTGTGGCACCCACGGGCCTTGAGGGGGAGCCGGGGTAGGTCTAATAGGTCCGTTGCCGTAGATAGCATCTTGCTCCCATTTGCACATCCTACGGTCAGTGCCCCCGGTGTGTCTTGGTGTGCCCCCCCTTGATATGTTGTTGGGACGAAATGGTCCGTTGCCGCTGAATCTAGAGCTCCATAACCCGGAGAGGTCCTGGTATGGAGCGCGACGTCATGCGTGAAGGTAACTGTCCGCGGTGGCCGAGGAAGGGTTTCACTCGAGGGATCACGTAGGATACTGAGTAACTGTGAATCATGATAACTAGGTTGTTTATGTATGCTACTTTTGTGTTCCCTCCCACACCGTCAAGAGCGTAAGGGCGTATCAACTATCATCGTCCGGCCGTTCCTGTTGGGGTCGGGACCATTCCACTTCAGCCACCGTTCATTGTTCCTGGTGGCTCCACCCATCTGATTGTCGTAGGTGGCTCCTTCCTGGTGCCCGGCCTTGTTGCGTCGTCTGTAGCAACTCCGGCCGTCGTGGGTGAGGTTCACCCCACACGAGTGGCAATAATATTTGTATTGCTTCCACTCCTGGAGCGTTGGTTGGCGTGTGTCGGGCCTGGTGGTGCGGCTTGCGTCGGCCGACTTGAGTCGGTTCACGTCGGCTTGGAGGACGGCCATTGCTGTTTCCCATTCATTGGACATCGTCATCGTTGATGCTGCAGTGGCGGTTTCAGTGACTTGGGAGTAGATTTCGTGACATACATTGGCCAGATCACGTTGCTTGTTTTCGAGTTCGGTGAAGCATTGATCAGCCTGAATATCTGCTAGGTTCGCCGTAGACGTATTGTTGTGGTAACTGCTGTATAGCTCCTTCAGGCGTTGTCCCCAGAACTTCTTGTATTGGGTGAATCCGCTCTTGACCATCGTGTCCCGGTATTTCTTCCAGTCCTCGTCTACTCGGTGTAGCGTGATGGGGTCGTGTTTGCTGCGTGCAAAGGCCTCACGTGAGTAATCGATCATTTGTGCCTCAGTGACGTTTGCTGTCTCTGGGAGTAAGTTGATTTGATGTTGGTACTTAGTGAGCTGACAGAAGTACTCCTTGGGCCCGATCAGGCTCGGCGTGTACGTCAATGCATTCATTTTCTTGGTGAGTTCACGAGTGAGCTGGTGCTGTGCGTCGGTAGTACATAGGTCCTCCTCCATGGCTTGGAAGGCTTCGAGCACAGTCGTCCCTCGGGGGAAGGCGTCCGAGCCTGGGTCCTTCAGATCTCCAAGCATGTTGGGGAATTTCCTGTCTGTAATTAGTAGGGCCTCCATGTCGTACTTGTTCCATTCTACATAAAGGGCCCGGCTCCGTTTCCATAGTTTGTACGCGTCGGAGGTGAGTTCGATAGTACTATTGAGTTCTTGTGGTTCCTGCGGAGCCTCGGGGAATGGTGCATGGGGGTCCCTCGAGTGGTACTGTGCTTCTGTTTCCAGTAGAAAAGCGTGACCCCCTCCCTGAATATATTTGATGGAGGGTACCTCGGCTAACGCGTTAGCTAGTGCTTTTTTGAACTCGTATACCTCTATGCTCGTTGGTACCGCTACCGGTTTTGCCTGTGTCTCATCCAAGTGGTCCTTGAGAGACGCATGGTCTTTCTTCTTGGACATCTCATCGTCAGTATCGCTATCCTCACTGTCCTCAGTATAGTCGTATAGCAACCTGTTCTGTGCTTGCAATTGTGTGTTTTGTTCTTCGGTGTACTCGAGTATATCCCGGTTGTAATGTTCGAGCTCTACCAGTTGGTCTCTCAGATCCCGGATTGCGGTGGAGCCAACGTTTCTGGAAGTGTCGATGCTTGTGTCAGGGGTAACTCCTCTTGTTGTGGGGCTGGGGATTCCTTCGGTTTGTGTTCCCTCTGGCATTGGGGTGTGTTAATCTTATCGATAACTAATAAGACCAAAGCTGTAAGACGACGTTTGGTTAATTTGGTTACTTTTAGTATTTTACTTTATTTTGCTCTTTTTACGGTGTTGGAAAGAGTTATCGATAAGATTATGATCGGATTGTTTCTGGACCAGATTGTTCTCTCATTTACTAATTTGTCTTTCCTTTGTGTGGCGATACTCGTATCAAGAGTTCGATCGATCCTCATGTCGTGTACCTCTACTCAGTGCTTTAAGTATCTCTTGATACTCATGAGCGCTTATGTATAATTTACTTATGGTACTCAGCACATTGGTCGCGTCTCTCTTTTACTTATTGCGCTCAGCTTGTGATAGAAGATCTCGATCACCTTGGAATCGTACGTCTCGCCTTGTATCGTGTATACGTATTACGTATACGTATACGTAAAACGTATTACGTATACGTATTACGTATACGTAAAGCGTAATACGTATTACGTAATATTTAATACGTAAAAGTTGTGTATTACGTATACGTAAAATGTATTACGTATACGTAAAACATATAACGTAATCACGCTTGTTTTAGTAATCCAATAATCCTACCAATTGATCTATACTACTACCAATCAAGGAAGCAAGCTACATACGTTCATATCGATCCTACCAAGTTATCTACGAAGTAGTATACAACCAATCAAGTGACGTCATTCACGCGAGTTTACGGTTCGTGTCTTTTTCGCACCTCGGTTTACGTCACGATTGTTCGCATTCAATCGAATTTGCTGCCGTAAGTAAGTGCTGTTACTCTAAAAATCGACCAAAAGGATAGGATAATTAAAATTTAAAGAGAAGTGAGCTCAGAGAGACGCTCTTATTTTTACTGTGTATTTCACTGTATCGGGGCTCTCTGTATTTTACATGGTAGAGATCTTCCCCGGTTATTTGTTACTGTCTTCTTTACCATCGTACCGATTCTTCTGTTGCTGTTGCTGTATTAGCGTCGTGCCGGTCTTACGGTATCGGTCATTCGATGGTATCGGTCATTGTGGGGTTAAGTATTCTGTTCGATGGGGCGTATGCTTATTCGTGGTATATGTTGTTGTTACTCTAAAAATCGACCAAAGGTATATGATGTTAAAATTTAAAGAGAAGTGAGCTCAGAAAGACGCTCTTATTTTTACTGTGTATTTTACTGTATTCGACTGGTATCCCTGTGTTATTCGTGTTGTATGTAGGGATGTCTAAACCGGTCGTAGATCATGTGTAATTCGTCATAAGACAGAGAACACATGATGTGACATAGATATCTTGATACTTGAAGTCATTTTTATCTCTGGAGGAGTATAAGTAACTTTTTCAAGTGTAGAATGGATGTAAATACCGTAGAACGTACGTAAGTACGTTACGTGTATTTTTTGACCGACAACACACCCCTTGATTCAACATTTAGTGAAGGAGTGTTGAATTACAAGTCGGTTCTCCATCTTGTAGAACTCTAAAACCTTAAGTATGGACCTGGATATTGAGTCGGATGATTGTAATCGTATAATCGAACCAATCGTAAATCAATGAGAGAGGAGAGGTGCGTGAGTACGTGGTGATCGTGATCGTGAAATCGATGAGAGGGTTTATCGGAGTTGGTCTTAGAATCTTGGAACCAATCGATGGGATGGCTAACGAATCATCAAGTCGTAGGAGACAGTAGGAATCGATATGATTGGAAAATCACGTAGAGAGGGGACATAGACATGACGAAAGTCTGTGGAGATGAAAGCAATGATGTCCAAGAAATTGATTGTCTTGAGTACCAACTGAGCCGAACGAATCAATAGAATCAATCGAGTCGATTAGCGATGATAACTCTGTCAAAGAGATTGGTGAAGAGATCATGGGGAAGGACATTGACTCAAATTGCCGAGAATTGGTTGATAAGAGGACCGATCGACTGTAGATTCACGAAGGGATGTATTGTAGAATCAAACGCCGGCGGAGGGGACGGTTGATGGAGAGGAGTTCCATAATTAAAATGGATACTGAGTGGAATCGAGGTTTTGATTCGACCTTGGAATAGAATCAAGTCAATCAAATAGAAACGAGATTGGGGACGAGACAGATTATTGGTTGAGCTTGAGTACCAACTGAGTCGACAGAATCGATCATAGTGGAATCCAAAATCTGAGGGAAGAGGAGACGTGCTTGGATGAAGCGTCTTGGATATCACGGATGGGATGGATAGTCGTCCGAGAGGAGGAATTGGCTTGTCGTTCACAATGGTATCGTGGAATCAACTCTTGGTGCTGTTCTTAGGAAGGAATGGAACATCAATAATCGATTGATTGGAGTATCTACTGGGGATGGACAAGAAGAATCGTAGAGATCGATGGACTCGTATCTTTCTAGAGGAGATTGGAGAATCAGAATCGACGCATGGAAAATTGATCGTAGATAGTCGTAGGATAGGATTGATCCGTATGGAGGAATCAACAATCGATTGAACTGGAACAGAAGGCTCCATTGAAGATTTCAACGGATTCGAACCGAATACTTGGTTGTAGAAACAAAAGGAGTCGTAGATGCAAATGATTGACTTAATCAAGCACAGATCGAATGGTAGAATCGGATCAAGGAACCGGTTGATCAGAGAAGACAAGTTATCAATCGTAATCGTCGTAGATTCAAATGCGAAGGGATCAGTATGGTCGTATATCAGATCGTAGAACCAAATCGTAGGGAGAGATTGGCGCATAGTTGTGGACGCAGGATCAAATGTATCGCCGATGGAATGGTAGAATGGAGAATCAGAATCGTCAAATAAGATCAAATGGTATTGTTGTAGAGAGACGATGCTGGATATCAAGTAAATTGCTGGAATTGGAATCGACGCATGGAAACTCGATAAGTAGACTTATTCTGACTTGGTAGGAAGCGGATCTATCGATTCCAGAATCAAATAGCAATCGGTTGAGTGTGGAATACGATTGAGAGATCGGAATCAATATGATCGTATATCAAAATCGTAGAACCAAAAATAGTAGGATATCGATTTGACGTGGTGCCATGGAGGGGAGATCAAATACTGACGTAGATGGTAGAATCCGTGCGGAATCACACATCGATGGAGATGCAGGATCGGTTGGAAGGGACCCAAGGAGAATATTAAGTCAAGGATTGAAGAACGGGGTCCAAAGCCGGCTAGTAGATTTTGTCTGTATGGGATTTCGTCTAGCTCGCATGTCAATTAAGCTTTGAATCATATCGTTGTCTTGATCCTTAGGCACGAGAATCGATGGGAGTTAGATCTGAGAAGATGAGATTGGCTTGGATATCACGGAGGGGATGACCAAGGGTTTAGTAGATAGAGTCAAACGGCAAGGATTGATGGCTGTTCCAGGCCGTAGGATGGAATATGGAATCGTACGTTGTGAATGGAAGAGCACAGCGATGTATTCATATCTTGGAACTCGAGATTGGAAAATTAATCAAATCGAACTCGTGTATATCGATCGTAGATGGGATTGAACAATGGCTCGGATTGTTGACGACAAAACTGAGTATGGGTCATCGATCGAGTGATCGAGTGATGGGATATCCGGAATCAATCGTAGAATGGCATTGAAGCCTAGATTTCATTTCTTGGAAGATGAGATTGGGGTAGAAATACGGACCATAGAAATCGACAAGACGGAATATGGATTCGTGTCCTGGAAAGGAGACTGGGGGATCAGAGAATCAAACGTGGTGATTGATCGTCCATGTCGTAGGGTAGGGTCAAGCGTATGGAGGGATCAACTGTATCAATTGAACTGGAACGTAGGATTCGCTCAAAGAGGAGAGGAGAATGGTTGCTTGTTTGACATCCCGGATGGAAGAAAGGGTCGCGGGATAGACTTGAAACGAAAAACGTGCCGGATTGGATGATGGGGAAAAATTCATATCTTGGGAGATGTGATTGGGTAGGTTGTCTTGATAGATGAGATTGCTGCACGTTAAGTCATGTGTTTGGACGTGAAGTAAGTTCCTTGAAGTTGTACACGAACCGGCTACAGACACCCCTTGATTCGACACGGAGTGAACGAGTGTTGAATTATTTGGCGGTTCAGTGGTGTGGTTTCAGTGGGATCCGTGTCGCATGCAGGGAGCATAAGTGACGGTGCGGGCGTATAAAAAAAAAGCTGGAAGTTAAACGCGTGCAAGGGAAGCATCATGCAGTGATCCAATGCACACCCCTTGATGCGGAGGCACACCCCTCGATTGAACACATATGGAATCGAATTCGATGGTTCAAAAGAATTCTATGGCTGTGAATGATAAAAAATATCGCGAAGTTCATGGTTGTAGAAACAAAGGGAGTCGCGAGGATGCCAAGGATTGGTGGGAAGAAATGCAAGAAGAATATCAAATTAGGGATTGCCGACTAGTAGATTCCTTTTGTATGAGATCTCAGCGAGCCGGCATGTGAATTGAAACTTTGGATCATCGCTTTGTCTTAAGTAAGTGCCGTGAATTCGTCGGAACCGATTCGACACTTGGTGGAGGAGTGGTGAATTATCAGGATCTCAATACTGGAAATCGCTTGTAGCCTTGGAGCACGGTACACAAATGCCCGGAGACGTAGGAGTAAATTGCTTTGAGTGTATCAAAAAAGATGCTGGAAATGGGGCACGTGCACGTCCAAAGTGAGCGCCATGCAGTCATCCAATGGTATCCCTGGATTCGGATGCGCACCCCTCGATGTGGGTACACACCCCTTGATTCACACTTAAAAGAGGAAAATTCCATGGTTCAATAGAATTCCATGGTTGTAAATGATACAAACCATTGGGCATGATCGAACACAAATTGTAGATCAGATCCAATGTTCAGTCAAAAGTATCATAAAACCAATTCATCAACAAGATGTTAGCATACAAGTGGTACATCTTTATCTTCAGGGCATCACGACGCCGTATCGTCCATCATGGAATAGACATCGTGCGATTGTTCATCGTAGTGGTGGCGGTTGCGCGAGAAGCAGGGTTTCATGCCGACAAGAGCGTTCCAATCAAATTGGTCAACTGTGCTTACTTGTCAGTGGATACACCCCCTGATGCACAAGCAGGAGGGGAAGAAGGAGACCAAAGGAGATGACAAGGCATCAAGCTGGAGTAGGTCGAGGGAAGGATCGTAGAACCAGTATAGAATCGAATCGGAGGATACGATGGATTAAATACACTCGTATTTGAAGCGTGGTGATCGTAGATCGAATCGGATAATCGTATTGGAGGATGCGATTGATCAAATACAATCGTAATTGAAGCATGATAGCTTGGTCTTGCTTGATCTTGAAGTGAGGTAGATGATCACAGATTAAATCGGAGATGCCGGATCTTGGAATCATCGTAGAAATCGAATCGGAGAATGGAATCGGAGACGAATCATTGAAATCAATTGTTGCACAGAAGACTTGGACCAATTGTATGTGTGTTGATGGATCTGATCATAGGATCAATGATCAAAGACGAGACATCAACTATGACTGTAGATCGAATCGTAGATCGAATCGTAGATCTTGAAAAGCAGCGCTTGATTGGAGATACATCCAGAACAGAGACGGTTGATTGGGGATGAATGATGATTGATTGATCGATCGAATGGCAGAAATCGTAGTATCAAATCGGTATTCTTCTGTCTCGGGAGGAAGGAAGGAACCATATCAAAGCCAATACGGTGGATCATAGGATGTGTGTCCCACGATGAGATCGTATATCCATGTGATCGTAGGTCAAATTGTAGACGAAACATAGGATCATGGGTATCGTTGGAGCGTGGATTGGTCTGAGATTGATCATCGTAGAACAACGTGTAGATCAAAGCATAGATCAAATTGTAAAGATCGTATCTTGATCATAGGGCAAGTGGTACCCCATGATGGGAGTAGATAGTTTGTCGATTCGTAGAATGTGATCTGTCATATGACGTTGTCATAGGGCCAAGTGGCAATCAAGAGAGTAGCATGTAATTGATACAGCGTGATCTTGATAGCATCACGGTGCCGACGAGGGAGGTAATTTGGTGGGGTAAAGCAACTACCTTTGGATGGGAAGTTGCAGTCGGTGGCGATGTTCAGTCAAAAGTGTCGTAAAACCAATTCATTGACAAGACGTTGGCATATAGATGATACAGATTGACCTTGAGGGCATCCCGATGTCGTTTGGAGAGCCGAAGGACGGGCGGATGATTCGGTTTGGATGGACGTTGATTAGGGCATGGAGGTTGCAATGATCGGATGTATGCAGGAGCGGCGTGTGGATGGTTAGTGTCCTCAGCAAGTGTCTCAGATGGTGGTGAGGGAACAGATTTTGGTACACGTCGGAATGTTGCAATTTCATTCTGAGGATTGAAGGTCCATCCAAAGTTAGTAGGAGCCAAAGGTGGGGTAGATGGGGTTTCGTATGACGCAGTCACATGGGACTTGTCCTGGCATTGGATTGGAGTTATACAGGACTTGTCCTGCTGACATCGTACACGACAACTTGAAGAGGAAGTGGAGCGTCGGAAGGAGGTGGATCGGACTCGGTGGAAGGAGACAGAGTCACTGTTGGGGGAGTATTTCCATGTCCATGTGTAACTGGGAGCGGGCGTATCAAGAATGGAGTCCGTTGCTTGTCCAGGAAGCAAATCAGAAGTGGTTTTGATGGGATTGGAAAGAGTGGTCACGACATCTGAATCAATCGGCTTGATGGGAGGCAAGGCAGTGGTAGCCGAAGAAGAGGTCACACGGTATGTAGGTACTTTGATAGCTGTATGGGACTTGGATTCGACAGGGAAAGTTGAGATGGCGGCCGCAGGACGAGTAGTCTTAGGGTGCTTTCTTTTGGGAGGTAAGGCTTGCTGGACCGTTTCACCATTCCGTTCTCGTTTGAATTGTTCAAAGAGTTTATTAGTGAATTTTCGCCTGTTGGTTCTTCGTGTGTGGGAGGGAGTCTTGCGTTGTAACATTGCTTCATATGATGGGACACCATACCCAGGGTCGTAGACTTTGTGAAAGTCATATGGGTACCAATCTTTGTGGAATTCCCAACTGAAGATGGTCAGGACCAATCTGACGATTGGATCTCCATTATTTGTGCGTCTCGCTGCCTTATCTAGTCCCCATTTGTCTCGAACTCGGGATCTCGCGTGGTCTTTCACATGGCAAAAGATGGCGGAATTGGAGATTAACAAGGCAATATGTTGTTTGTGGGGTTTAAATACTTCAGACGCAGGGAGTTCATCCACGATGGCTGCGACAATGAGGGATTTGAGGACAGGGATTGGATCTGGTCAGAGAGTCTCGACACCATTGTCGTCAACAATGAACAGGCTGGCAATATTTGGCAATATCTGCGCAAAAGCGGTATTGAGTTGCCATTGTTTATTGTCGCATCCGAAATGGTGGCCAAATGAAAAATGTATGCCACGGACTTCATTCCAGCTGACGGCGGGTTCCGGCATG
This sequence comes from Pseudo-nitzschia multiseries, assembly GCA_037355745.1. Classification (NCBI taxonomy): domain Eukaryota; phylum Bacillariophyta; class Bacillariophyceae; order Bacillariales; family Bacillariaceae; genus Pseudo-nitzschia; species Pseudo-nitzschia multiseries. Next base: position 2,310,417 of record CM074788.1, read on the forward strand.
ATGTGGCTGGAGGGGGAACAGGATTCGCAGTTGTATCGACCGAGTGCGAAAAAGCGTGGTGAAGGTTTTCGAGCGATCACCGGAACGATCCGCGGAGGTGTAGGAATAACCGAAAAGACCGTCAAATATGCAAAGGAAAAATACGATGGTGGGACCAACGAGATGACCAAGCGAAGGTTGTGGCAGATGGAAATATCGAAAGACTGTTGGAATGATCCGAAGGAAGAATAAACGATTGAAATATTGAAGGATCAAGTGATCGTCGGAACGGTCCTCGGAGGTGCAGTAGGACGCCGTGGAGTTCCGAAGAAGGAATGAACGAAAGGAATATCGACCGTTGGGGAAAACTGTCGTAGATTCGAAGCGGAGGAGATAATGAAAAATTGGATCGCAATTGCAGGGCGTTGCGCATGAGTTGTTGGTTAGGCCGTGGGGTTAAAAGGAATGATCGGAAAGAGATTGGTGGTGAGGCGCGTAAGAGCAGGCTCACAACAATCTGGAGGGGATTTGAGAATTAACCGTGGAACGTTCGTCGTAGAAACAATCGTCCGAAGAGCCAAAGAACGGTCGAGGCAAAAGAAATAACCGGAGGGACCGAAGGAAAGGACCGAAGGAAGGAACCAGCGTCAACGTATTACAGAATGAGATTCTTGGTAGGATCGTCGGTGAATTACTGGAAGTGAATTGTTGTTGTAGGCCGTGAAGGTAAACGGGATAGAGATTGCTGTTTGGATTGGAAGTGTGTTGTTCAAATCGATCGAGCTTGTGTGTATTACAAAAGGAGATGCTTGGTAGACTATTCTGTAGAGGCACCCGTTCGATCGTACTTGTCGACGATGTCGAAATAACGAATGGTTGTCGTTGCAGTGGTAATGGATCGTTTTGGTCCTGCCGGTGTCACCAGAAAGGAGAAAATCGTAATCGTAATCGTTCGATCGATCGTTGTCCTTAGATGTGTATTACAGAAGGATCGGTATACACAGTAGGTCGGGGATCGAAATATTGAAGTATCGAGTGATCGTCGGAATGGTCCGTGAAGGTGCGAAAGAATGTTTCGAATTTTGGAACGTTCTTGTGATGCGATTAATGACCGAGGAAATGTTCCGAACGATGTGGAAGGTAGTGAATAAAGCAACTATTGTAGGGTGAGTTGCAGTCTGGTAGTTTGTTTGAAGTGGTGCTTAGCACAATCAAATGGGCGTCGATGGTCCTTTATGGGGATGATGGACGCGGAAGGGAAAGCATGGATGGGTGATTGCAATCGGCGTGTCCGGTGCAATGCTGGGCTTTCATTAAAGACGTCGGTGGTCTTTAGTGGATAATTGTAACTGCACTAATCCAGAGAGCTGGTTGTGGGTTACAAGGCTTGTGACGATGTGATTTTCGATCGTTCTTGGATGAAGGAGATGTAATCGTAATCGTAATCGTAGTTGTAATCGTAATCGTTCGATCGATCGTCGTCCTTAGATGTGTATTACAGAAGGAGATTCTTGGTAGAATGTTCTGTAGATACACCCCTTGATACGTGCGCTTGGTTGTGTATTACAGAAGAAGATTCTTGGTAGAAGGATCTGTATACACCCCTTGATACGCAAGTAAGGAGGAGGAGAAAGAAATCGGAGGAAGAGGGAGATAGGAAGGGAGTCGCTCAACAGCGGGCTCACGACAATCTCTGCGCTGGGGGGAAGGCCTATCGCTCAACAGCAATGTCCTCTGGCGGTAACCGGTCAGTGGAGGTGCTGATCGGGCGGAGATAGGCTCTTAAAGTATACGCTCAACAGCGCGAGTTATAAGGGCTCTATAACCTGTTGTTACTCTAAAAATTGACCAAAGGTATATGATGTTAAAATTTAAAGAGAAGTGAGCTCAGAGAGACGCTCTTATTTTTACTGTGTATTTTACTGTATTCGACTGGTATCCCTGTGTTATTCGTGTTGTATGTAGGGATGTCTAAACCGGTCGTAGATCATGTGTAATTCGTCATAAGACAGAGAACACATGATGTGACATAGATATCTTGATACTTGAAGTCATTTTTATCTCTGGAGGAGTATAAGTAACTTTTTCAAGTGTAGAATGGATGTAAATACCGTAGAACGTACGCAAGTACGTTACGTGTATTTTTTGACCGACAACATATGTGCTGGATATGAGTAGGCCCATCTGGATCCGGTATTGATTTTCTTGATTGCAATAAGTAGTTTCCTCACGGGATATCAAGTGTATTCTTTTGGATGTACTTATGGGTTCCAAGTGTTTACTTACTGTTCAGGTCTTTGGATATTTCTTGTTTCTAACCAAATATCCCCTTTTAGTTTGTAGCCTTAGGTGATATTGTTTTTACCACTTAAGGATTCCAAGTAGTAGAGGTGCGTTTGATTCTAACGCTTGATCGTTCTCGTATTCCGCACCTCAGTCGTCGTTTCGTTTGTTTTGTCGGCTTTTTCGATTGAATTTGATGCCGACAAAGTCCGTATTTTTCGCCGACAACACACCCCTTGATCCAATAGTCTCCTCTTGTTGTATTGGATTACTGTCGGAGTATATCATCTTGAATTGATCGATAGGAAGATCGAACATTCGGACTTGAGCAATTTAGATTGAATCGAGATCGATTGCGTCATTGAATGGTCTAATCCGGTTATCGATCGAATGGAATGATTTAACCTGGGTAGTGTCCCATGATGTATCTTGCGTGTCAGGCGTGCAAGATCCATCCCAATGGTTTGGTTAGATCATCAGCCGGGTTGATAATTCCAGGGATATGGATCATCTTGATTTCGCCATTTTCTTTCCATGCTTGGATGGCAAAGAACCTGATTTCAATATGTCTGGTCCTTTCAGTTGGCTTCTGGGCATTGATGATTTCAATTGCTGATGCATTGTCTTCATAGATCGGAGTTGGACCAACTTGGGCGAATCCTAATTCCTTGAGTATAGACCTGAGATATCTGGCTGTTTTGGCTGCTGTAACAGCAGCAATGAACTCAGCTTCCGTAGAACTCTGCGCAGTAAGTGACTGAGCTTTGGATTGGAAAACAATTGCTCCACCAGCATAAGTGAAAACATATCCTGTGGTGGACCTGCGATGTTTTGGATCATTGCCATACGCGTCATCAACAAAACACATCAGTTTGGCTTGCTTGATATCTTCAGGGAATTTTGGGAGTGATGCATCTTGGACTACGTCGGTGTAGGGTTCTCCTGATGGTAAAGATGGCTCAGCATTTGGTCTGTAGAATCTAATACCCCAAGATCTGGTTGTTCTGAGATAGCGAGCTATATTCTTCAGACTGGAATAGTGGAATGCAGTGGGATTGGAACTGTATTTTGACATGAGAGTCACTGCATAGCCTATGTCTGGCCGGCAACTCACATATGCAAACATCATTTCACCTAAGAGTGTCCTGTAGGAGAAACCAGATGTGGATTGCAATTCAGCATGTTCCTTCGTGCCTTCTAATGGTCCATCAGTATGTGATTGTAGTTGGCTCAGTACTTCAGTGGATAATGGCGCAGATGGCTTGGAATGAGGTTTCATCTTAGAATCAGTTTCCCATCCATGAGATCTCATGATTCTGTCAATGTAGTTCGCACAGGACAGTTCAATGTAATCAGCTGTCTGTTTGACATCAATTCCATTGAAGTCTTCAAGCAATCCCATTTTTGTGAAGGGGACAACATCTTCCCTAGGAAGCTTCAGTTTTGCGCCAATTATGTCATAGATCTTGTCAGATATGGATTCTGATGCGCATGCCAGTGCAAAATTGTCAACCTGTCTCAGCATGTAGACTGTTTCACCTTCAAAAATTGTCGTGTAGATTGTTCTGTCATGAGTGGTGGTCTTGAAGTTGAGATCAGGACCTTTCAATATTTTGTTGATGTAGGTTTCCCAAAGTCTTCCAGATTCTGGATGGCCTTGGAGTGCTTGAAGGACAGGGAGCACCAATCTTATGTCTATGTCCTTGCCATGCTTGTATCTGTACCATTCTGCATACGCATCATCAATAGTCATGTATGTAGGGATGTTGGGCCCTGGAGAATGGGCGTAGGCGTCAGCAGCATCACCGCCATAGATTTTGAGATTGAGGCTTGCTGCAATGGCAAAGAACAATCGTTGGATGGGGTGTTCAACACAGGATGAGTATGACATTGATATGACATGCAGGGTTGGCGCGGCATATTTGCTTCCATTGCAACATTGCCTGGCTCTTCTGACACCATTCCTTTTTACACTGTATTGCCAGTGAGGCCTGAGAATGATAGCGTCTGGGTCCTTAGGGTATTGAATTGGTGATCCAAACATTTCCAAGTCTTCAAACTGATCAAGCTGTTTTCGCTCACCAGCTTCCCATTCCGCCCATGTAGATAATGGCTTGAGATTCCTTTGAGTAAAGTGCCCTAGTGCTTGTTCTTCAGGTGTAGTTGCCTTGGAATTGATGGCCTTGATTAAGAGTTCAATTTCTTCAGTTGGCAGTGAATCTGCATCTAGAGGTAATGCGTGATTGCCTGCTTTATGAAGCTTGGTGATGGCTCGAAGTGATGCAATATCAATTGTGGGAATGACAACATCCATATCATCCTCAGTTGGTGCCAAGTGTCTTTGGATGGAGGCATGGAGGGCTTCAGTGTTGTCAACTTGGTTGATTCTGGATTGGATGATATTCTTGTATTTGGTGCCAATTTGCTTGATAGCTTTGATGGATGAAATCCGGTCCAAAAAAGGTGGGTCTTCTTCATCAGTGGGTTCCTTCCAAGAAGTATTGGGAGCAAATAAACCATATTCGTTGGAGTGTTTCCTGACTTCTTTCAGAGACAATTTCTCTTCAAGTGCAAAAGTGATAGGAGTATCTGTATCTATTGAATCCCTCACCCCTCGAGCGTGTGATTGGTGCAATGCGGTGGTGACATCAGCAGCAGTGAACACACGGTTGTGATTGATAGATACAATATAAGCGCCTCTGAGCTTGGAGATAAATTTCTTATGTGAGGAGAAAAGTTTGGAGGCAGGGCTGTTGGGAAGGATATCTGTGACGTATGCTCTGCCAAGTAGTGAATCATTGGCATATCGAAGACCAAAGGCTTGATCAGCACAAGTACGGGAGACAGTGAGCTGGAGATTGGTGAGATTTGCAAATGGGGAGATGGAGAATTGAAAATCACTGGAGGACACCTCATGTGGTTCGGCTGGAAGAGGAATGTTATCATCGGTCCTTAGCAGGTGCTTAACATTGTTTGGAAGATCTGCAAGAGGTAAGTCATTCATCCCTTCATCAAATCTGACATGAGTGGCGATCTTGACTCTGTGCGTTTCAGTATCATACCAAAGAATGTTTCTGGTAGTGTATGGGACAAAACCAAGAAAGATGCCTTTTCTCGCATTGGGTTTGAGCTTGATTAATTTCTTCCCTGGAGGGCTGAAGCTTGATGGATTTCTTCCCTGGAGGACGCACCCAAACTCGGCAGCCAAAGGTGCGGAAGTCAGCAAGATTTTCCTTATGGCCAGTTGCCAGTTCTAAGGGTGAATGTTGCTGATTGCCTTCAGGAAAGGCATTGGACAACCAAAGGGCATGATAGAAAGCAAAGGACCAGAATTTGATGGGCAAATTTGCACCACTGAGCATGGTCCTCATTGAGTTAGCAAGAGTCCGGTGAGCTCGTTCAACCGTACCATTCTGATGAGAAGCATCAGCACCAGTGGGGAAAATTGAGTACCCAAAGGCAGAGAAGAGGTTTCGGATGTCAGGGTTGTGGTAGAGTTCACCACCTTGATCAACGCTGATATACTTGTTGGCACAAGTTGGGTTGTGCTGTGAGAAAAAATGTTCCAACCAATGGAGAGGTGCTCCTTTGGAGATTCGGGTATCACCATATTTCATACCAGTATAGTGATCTGTGATGAGAATCCAAGCTGTCTTGCCATGTATCCCTTCGTAAGCTGACTTTCGTTTGCTGTTGGAAGATCTGGCGCCAGAGAATGCAAAATCAATGAATAAACCTTGAAAAGGTTACCAGTATAGTGGTCTGTGATGAGAATCCAAGCTGTCTCACCATGTATCCCTTCGTAAGCTGACTTTTGTTTGCTGTTGGAAGATCTGGCGCCAGAGAATGCAAAATCAATGGATAAACCTTGAAAAGGTTGTGTAGCCTTTCTTGTGGAATGTGAGCCAGCAGGTGTTTTAGTTTGCTTACATTGTATGCAAGTTGGGCATTGATCAAGAATACTTGTTTGGCGCTTGAACTTTGGTACTCCAAGGATATGCTTATGAGCTTGATACAGAAAATCATCGCATGGGTGTCCTAATCTTTGGTGTCACAGAAGTTTCGATGTCTTGGTTTTGATGGCTTGGATGGGGATATTTTTGTCCACAATCTTGGTGAAGAACAATTTTGCATCAAAAGTTGGCACATCACTGGTGTCAGACCGAGCTTGAGCTGCTTCTGTGCATTTTTGCAGTGTGACAAGATTTGTGTACACATCATATCTGTAGCGACTAATGGCTTCGTTTGAGGCCAGTTCACAAGCTTTCTTGAACTGCATGTCAGTCGCTAAGGCATATGCAGAGGACGTTGCACAATTGGCATATGGGGATGTGAGATCAATGTCTGGGATGAGTACTGGATGTGTGTAGCACTGAGCATCAATGATACTTCCATGTAGGACAATACTTTTGGCAGTGCTCTGCTTGTGATGACAAATGATCGTGAGGTTGCCATTTTGTTGAACAGATGACTCATGGTCGTCATTGAAGACATTGTGAAGCGATTGTCCACTGAACTGATTTCTCACGCGAGGTGTCATTCCACAAAGGTCATTCTCACTCAGCAATGTTGTTGACAGCGAGGAAGAATAGTAGAAGAAGACTCTAATATACCCTACAGGATTGGGAGCTGGTATGTGTACATAGCCCGACCCTTCAGGAATACAGGTGGCCGCTCTTCCTCCTATTGCTGCCGTGAGCCTGACAGGACATTTCCTCAGCTTGTTGTAAGGTTTGTAACTGTGCAGGATATGCTTGAGATTTGTGCAGGAAACTTTGGCCCCCGTGTCAATCTGGGCTCTGACGCCATGTTGGAAATGGGCTGTAGCCGCAATAGGGTCTGATGGGACCAGGAATTGGACATTGTGGGTATCAACTACTGGGGAGGGGTTGTCTCTGTCAAAGTTCGGATCTCCATTGATTCCCAGGTGTGATTCCAATGCATGAGCTGTGATTTCAAGTGATTCCATATCACAGTAGACATCAATTGGGATTGAAGGCTGGAGGCTATCCCTAGGGAGAAGATTGACAGCACCAATCGTGCCAGATTTGTATGAGCTGACACTGCTGGAGTCCAAGGAGGGGCAAAAGCTGTTCACTTGGTGAGCTGTGGCGTCGTCAAATCCTTGATGGTCATCTTGAGGTGATGTCGTATGGTGGCTGCAAGAAAGACTTTCTATTCTTGGCCGGTGCAAAAGTTTTGGTCTTCTACTGCATCATCGGGTGAAACCTCATCTTGATCTTCATCGCCAATGTTGATCTGAGAGATTTGTCGGGTGGAATCTAAGAGCTGTTGGGTCTGTTTATTGGATTTGTTCAGAAAGACAGCTGCAGCAATCCTATGTTTCTTGAGGGACTCAACATCCTGCAATGCAGGACAATTATCAAAATTATGACCGGACATGTGGCAAACAATGCATTTTCTGGATGTGTCAAAGAGACTAGGTTGCTTATCGAATGCAGTGATAGCATTGCAATATGCTTGATGGAGGAAGGGATCATCAGATTCTTCATCCATCTCCGGGTAACCAAGTGATTCAATCAGGCTGATTGAGTGAGAAGTCAAAGTAGAAGGTGTTCTAACAGTACTGTTGCTAGCGCGCTTTTGAAACCTATCATTGCGACGGGGACCTGGTCTGGTGCCTGAGACAGGCAATTGCTTGGACTGGATTGGTTTGGAGGTGTTCCTCTTGTACTTTTGTTCAGCCTTGATCTCTTGCTCATATGTTTGCAGGGTTTGTAGAAGCCTACCTGCTTTGTACTTGTCCCGTTTGAATTGGTCATCTGAGTCGCGTTCATCTTCTGTTTTCTCAAATAGTTCGTGACTGAGAGTGGTCCCTACAATCAAATTACTGACTTCTTCTGTCGAACTCATGGTGCCAGGTTGGTTTTGGAGGAAAACTCTGAGTCGCAAGTAATCCTTGTATCTGAAGTAGTATTCTTCAAGGGATTCATTTGCATCTTGGTTGGGAGGATTCCTGACCATTCTGGCTGCATTGGATTCTCTCTTTGAGTTGGGATGTGTCTGAGCAATTACTGTGTACAGAGCTTCGTAACCTTGTCCCCCTTCAAAGCTTTGAATTGTGGACTTCATTCTATCACATGAGTCAGGGATGATCTTATCAGTTCTGAGTGCAGTGTAGATGAGGTTACCCCATTTGTGAATTGCCAATTCATATCTTGCAGGTAGGTCGTGTGGTAGTCCATCACCAATGGTAAATCCCCTAAGATGGTCAGCTTTGCGTCTGTAGAGGTAGTAAGGGTGGATGTAAATATGATGCTGCTGTGCATGTGCAGTAATCTCTCTGTACCACTTTCTGACCTGAGGGTGGGTGTCATCCTTTAGTTGTGGAAATCCCGAGAGAAATAGTTTGTCTCTAGCTGCTTCCTTGGACTTGTCAGAAGCTCTGGTTAGGTCAAAACAGTCACCACTTCTGGTGATCAGGCGCTGGTCATTTCTCCCACTGCCTAGATTGTGTAGGTAGTAGTTTTGCCTGACAATGGTTTCATTTCCCGATGAGTCAGTGTAAGTGATTGGGAAGTCTTTCATATCATCTCTGGTGAGGAATTCTTCTTTTCTATAGTACCGCTCCTTAACGTGTGGTGGTAATGTGGCTGGATTCCATGGGAGGTCAAGAGCTTGGTGGTTGGCGCCGGTGTTGTTGTTGGTGTTATTATTGGTGTTGCCGTTGTCAACCAGTTGCTGGAGTAGAGTGGTCAATTGCTGCATGTCGGTGCCTGTTGTCACTGGTGCTGGGAGTGTAGTCACTTCATCATTCGGTTCAGGGAAGTTGTAGATGTTGGCGTCATAAACCTCATCAAAGTGTAATGGATCCCAATCTGGTTTAAAGCCCCAGTGAGTTACTCTGATTTCTATGAGGAACGTGTCCTGTCCATTTGAGATAGCTTGTTCTCCTGCCCTATCCATTGCATTTTTGTTCCTGAGTCGTCTGGCTGATTGAGTTGTATCAACATACCAGAAGGTGGCATCAGCAGAGAGAGTGGATATGTGTCCCTTGTTAATTTCTGTTTGTTCTCGGGCGGGGATGATATCCATGATTGCGTTGACGATGATTTCCTTGAGCATGGTTGCCGGGTCTGGAGCCAATGTCTTGGGTCCTTTGGCATCCTCATCTGTGATGTATAGGCCATCTGTGTCCTCTAGATAGTGGGAGAATGATTTGTTGAGTTCGACGTGTTTGTCTGCGTTCCCCTTGGTATGGAATGATCCAAATTGGATTTTAATGTCCCGGATCTGATTCCAGTCAAATGGAGCTGGCGGCATGATTTAGAGATTGTCGTCGTTCCAGATGTGGATTAGAATCGTTTGAACGTACTTGTCGGTCGTCGAATTGTCGATTCGATCGATTGTCGGAACGATCCTCGGAGGTGCAGAAATGACGATGATGTCGAAACGACGATGTCGGTGTTTTCGAACGTTCGTGGAAGCGATTGATCATTGGTGATCAGAGCGGCGTAATCGTCCGATGATTTGCTAGCCGTCCGATGGAATTAACCGTTCAATCGTAGTAGAAACAAAGCGAATTAGATCGTCCGTTGACTGGTTTGTCCTTGGATGTGCGATTACAGAGGAAGGTTCTTGGTAGAAGGATCTGTGGATACACCCGTTTGATCGTATTTGTCAACGATCGTTGTGGTCAAAATAACGAATGATCGTCGTTGTTAGATGTGTATTACAGAAGGAGATTCTTGGTAGAATGTTCTGTAGATACACCCCTTGATACGTATGCTTGGTCATGTATTACAGAAGAAGATTCTTGGTAGAAGGATCTGTATACACCCCTTGATACGCGAGTAAGGAGAAAGAAAGAAAGGAAAGAAGAGAGGGGGGGAGGTCTATTGATACAGCCCGTCGCCGAGTCCCGTACCAAGTATACTCTGGCTGTAACCGACAGTGGAGGTGCTGTATGGGGCGGAGATAGGTGGCTTAAGGTATCCACTTGTTAGTGGAAGGTATAAGGGCTCTATAACCTGTTGTTACTCTAAAAATCGACCGAAAGGATAGGATAATTAAAATTTAAAGAGAAGTGAGCTCAGAGAGACGCTCTTATTTTTACTGTGTATTTCACTGTATCGGGGCTCTCTGTATTTTACATGGTAGAGATCTTCCCCGGTTATTTGTTACTGTCTTCTTTACCATCGTACCGATTCTTCTGTTGCTGTTGCTGTATTAGCGTCGTGCCGGTCTTACGGTATCGGTCATTCGATGGTATCGGTCATTGCGGGGTTAAGTATTCTGTTCGATGGGGCGTATGCTTATTCGTGGTATATGTGCTGGATATGAGTAGGCCCATCTGAATCCGGTATTGATTTTCTTGATTGCAATAAGCAGTTTCCTCACGGGATATCAAGTATATTCTTTTGGATATACTTATGGGTTCCAAGTGTTTACTTACTGTTCAGGTCTTTGGATATTTCTTGTTTCTAACCAAATATCCCCTTTTAGTTTGTAGCCTTAGGTGATATTGTTTTTACCACTTAAGGATTCCAAGTAGTGGAGGTGCGTTTGATTCTAACGCTTGATCGTTCTCGTATTCCGCACCTCAGTCGTCGTTTCGTTCGTTTTGTCGGCTTTTTCGATCAAATTTGATGCCGACAAAGTCCGTATTTTTCGCCGACAACAGTAAGTACATCAAGTCCGACTCATTCACGTACAAATTGTACCAAATCTAAAAAGTCCGATTGTATTTCTCACCAACTCTCTCATCTGGCAACAACGACAATGGCGACGACCAGAATCGTATGATTTTTTTCTTTATTCAGGTTATATCTTATGGTTACATGCAACCATAAAAATGAGAGGTCGCTACCATAAAAATGAACGCGCGCCACTAAATATTACTATTGCTTTTAGAAGAAGCATCTCATTTCCGTAAATAAATGTTTGGGTCCTGTTTTTAACGATTTTTAGTCGTAGCGTTTGTACCAAGTCTACTTGTTAGACTATTTCGGGAATCACCCATTAGGGTTCAATCAACAGACGAATCATAGAAATCGATTGAGTATCACGAGGACGTAGAATCAATCGTATACGTGAATCGAATCGTAGAAATCGATTGATCAGAACCAACGCGATATTGATGTAGCGAACCGAATGTAAGGAATGGTAGTGCCAAGTGGAACGTACGACGTACGAACCAAAGAACACCCTTGAGTATGCAAGATCTCACTGTATCACCAACGTAGGTACGAACTCTACGATCACTCGCGGCCTGCAGGGATCGGACTGTAATTACAGGCAAAAGCACTAACAAGCCTGCAAAGGATTCCTCCAGCAAGAACCAAGCCTACAGCTCACTCTTTTTGCTCCTAAAACGATTAGTAGTAGAATAAGTAAAGGCTTATACGTCCAGGTCCAATAGTCCTCCCTATTGTACCCGTACAAGCCTACCTTGGTCTGTTCCTCCCCACGTGAGGATCACCACCAACGAGGCCCAACGCGTCTCCGCCCGCTTTCTTCCCTTGCAACACCGGCTCTCCCGGAACTGATACATTCCCAAAAAAGGAGCCGACGCCCCTAGGAGCTCACGACACGACGACAATGAACTACCGGGAGTATTTCCAAGGGGGGGGGGGCCTTTGGGGAAGTCCCTGCCAGGCACGATGTTTACCAGGCCATCTACACCCTCTTCGAAGCTGACGGGGACCGTCTCCTCCCCCTCCTGCTGGACATCTTCAATGCACAAGCCATTGGGGGCTTGGGCATCTTCCAAGAAGATGCAGCTGGTGTGGACCGGCTCCGAGTCATCCATAGCCTTTGCCGCTATCCCGGCACCATCACCCAGCCCTCCGCCAACCGGGGCCGAGCCTTTGGCTACATCAATGATGTAGAAGGAGAAGAGGCCGAGCTGGTGCAGGTGGACGCCACCCTTCTTTCCAGGGCTTCAGCCAGTCGGGTGTATCTTATGGCCCATCATGAGGCTATCCTATCCCAACACCCTGATAGAGATTACATCCCTGCCATCCCGGAAGGGACCGCCCACACTGAGATGCTCCGGGCGCACAAGGTGTGTTTCCTCCCCTTTGAATTCGTCCCTCTGGTGTTATGCAGAGGCCTCACCCCAAAGCAGGCATTCCACGTCCTCCAACCTCACATCTACCAGCAAGGGCTGGAGGATATCTGCAAACCTCTACTGGACACCCTTCGGGCGGTGGGAACACAACCCACCATCCTTCTGGGGGCCATCCGGCTCCTAGAACCAGGGCCACCCTTCCGAGCAGAGGCCCACCTCCGAGCCTACATGAAAAAGAACGTTCTCCTCCGCGACCTCCCAAACCTCTCAGGCTCAGTAGCGCCTACAGACCCCACCCTCACTGCAGCCTTCTCAGCGCTCACCGACCAGCAACTACGACTTAGTGAGTCACTGGACCAAAGGCGCCAAGAATCCTCCAAGTTGCACTCTGTCCGGGAAGTGTGGGGCAACCTGTACACCGAAAGGCTCCTACTACTCTGTGGACAAATGTCGGAAGCAGATCTCCCCCCCATCTACACAGCCTGGGCCAAAAAGAGCAAACATGAAAAAACCCACATGATTCTCCAAAGCCAAGTGGCCACAGATGCCTACAACCTCGGCATCCAGGCGCCACTCATCACCACAGCTGTCCTCAAGAGATTCCAAGACTGTAATTTCTATGGAACCGACCCCTTCGATGTCGCGGATGGAATCCTCCCCCTAGCATTCACACCGCCCGGGGGCTCAGCAGCCACCCTGAAAAGGGAACATGAGGAGGCTGCCAATGTGGCGGCATATGATACCATGATATCCACCCAAGGCAATTCCCTCTCACTCAAGGATTCCCTGGAATTGCAAAAGACCAAGGCCTACATTCCCCTTGATTGGACCGAAGCCACCACCCAGCTGAAAAGCTATCTGGCGGTCCTAGCCACCCTCCTCGGCGCCACACATGCTGTGGTGAAGGGGTACCAACGCGGCCTCTCCCGGTTAGAGTGGCAACAGATGCCCCTCAGAAGGGCCATCGCAGACGAGGTTGGAGAAAGAATCACCCCAGCCATCGTAGTGTACTACTTCCAGGTACGCGTGCGGGGCTGACTAGAAGAGCAATGGGAATCTGACACCACCCTGCCTTCCCCAGACTTTGGGGAAGACATCCACCGGTTCCGAATGACGCAGAACCTCAACTGGCTCCCAAATGTGTCCAACGTCGATGCCTTACGCGCCCTCAAGCTGCCAACCTCCCCTCCGGCGGGAGCCCCTCCAACCCAACCCACAGGAGGAGGTGGGGGGGGTGGGACCCCTTGCCCTTGAGATGATCAGCTTTACAATCCCAGCAGAGATTCCCGCCTCTCCAATCCATCCAATCCCATCAGCACCAGAATCAAGAACAGAACCATGCAATCTGTCATCGCCTCCATGAAAGCCAAAGGCAAACCCCCCATCAAGCGACCCGACGGCCAGGAAAGGTGCCACTCCTGGCACATCCGGGGCAACTGCTTCACTGGCTGCAGACACCTGTCTGACCACTCACCCATCACGTCCGGGGAGCAAGACCGGCTCTGGGAGTGGTGCCAAGAGGCCTACTCAGCCTGATCCCCTGGCAAGCGCCCCCACCGCAGCGGCGCCAAGCCCCCCCCCTTTCACTGGATTTGCCACAGGGGCCACCCGCACCCCGTCTCCAATGGCTGGGAGCCTTCCCATCCGCGCGCAGCCCCATCCGCGCCTTCCCCTCCACGCTGCGCCCCTTCTCGGGGCCACCCGCACCCCGTCTCCACCTGCTGGGCGCCTCCCCATCCGCGCGCAGCCCCTTCCACGCCTTCCCCTCCACGCTGCGCCCCGTCTCCTTAATTGCGCTGAGTCGGCAGCCTCCGCAGTCGCCTCCTCCCCATTCCTGCCCCACGATCTAGGTAAGCCCTCCCCACTCGTTGTACCTCACCTAGCCCCTCCTCTCCCCTCCCCATCTCCCCCCACCAACGCGCGGCGGGCCTCTCCTCCACCCAGCGCCGAGCTGGGCTCTCCTCCACCCAGCGCCGCGCTGGGCCCTCCTCCACCCAGCGCCGCGCTGGGCTCTCCACCACCTCCTCCAACATCCAGCGACACGCTGTCCTTTCCACCCAGCACCATTCTGGGCTCTCCCGCTCCCAGCACCGCCCTGGGCTCCCCCCACCCCAGCACCAACCTGGGCTCTCCTCAACCCAGCACCGTCCTGGGCTCTCCCCCTCCCAGCACCAACCTGGGCTCTCCTCAACCCAGCACCGTCCTGGGCTCTCCCCCTCCCAGCACCGCGCCAGGCTTGCCCAGCGCCGTGCTAGGGCCTCCCCCGCCAACCCCCAAGGCCTACCCCATCGACCGGCTTGACGTGCACGTCAACCATGCTATCACGGTCTACACCAACAGCGCTAGCTGGGGCGACTTCGTCCGCACCATTAGAGGACAAGGCGACGTACACCCCGAGGTGAGCACTATCACCCATCAAGCCGGCCGCCTCTTACACCGCCTTGGGGTAGAGGGCACCCCAGCTGCCATGACCGGCCCCCCTTGGACCCCTGACAAGATTGCCCAAGCCCTCTCCCGGGGGCCCCACCAATCTTCCCACTAGGGCATTGCCTTCCTTCCGGGACGAATATGCCGACATGATGGACAAGCAGCAATGGACTGTACTCCCAGCCAGCCTCATTCAAGACCTACCAAACCTCTGGCTGAGTCCACTGGGGCTAGTCCCCCAACGAGGCAGGCGCCCACGAATGATCTCAGATTACACCTACTCTGAGGTCAACCAACACACCGTCCCCCTAGCCCCAGCAGAAGCCATGCAATTTGGCCACACCCTTCCCAGACTCCTCACCAAGCTGCACCGCGCCAATGAACGGTTCGGTCCAGTGTACATGTCCAAGATCGACTTGGCTGATGGATTCTACCGGGTCCGGTTGAAACCTGACGACACCATGAAGCTAGGAGTTCTGTTCCCTTCCAGGAAGGGCGAGCCACCCCTCATTGGAATCCCCCTCACCAACCCCATGGGGTGGAAATCCAGCCCACCAAACTTCTGTGCCTTTACCGAAACGATTGCAGACATGGCCAATGCCACTCTCTCCACAGGGCTAGCAGACGCCAGGCGCACACCCCATCGCATGGAGCACCCTTCTGAAGCCGCACCCGGCGCGCTTCCAGCCCCACCGGATACGCCTACAGCGCCTCCTCTACCCACTCCTCATAGTACCTCTCCCAGCAAGACACCGCTTCGATACTGGGATGTCTATGTGGATGACTTCTGTGGCCTTGCGCAAGGCAACCAATGGACCAGACGCGCCATCAAGAGGGTGCTCTTCCAATCCCTGGACAAAGTCTTCAGGCCCCTGGATGCCTCTGACACACCCTTCAGACAGGAACCAGCTTCCCTCAAGAAAATGAGCCAAGGGGACGCCACTTGGACCACCAAGAAAGTTATCCTTGGCTGGCTCATTGATTCCATCCACAAAACCATCAGCCTTCCTCCCCATCGCGTCGATCGCCTACAGGAGATCCTTCATTCAATCTCCCCCCACCAACGCCATGTCTCCATCCAACAATGGCACAAGCTTCTAGGGGAACTACGCTCGATGGCGCTGGCTATCCCTGGCGCCATTGGCCTCTTCTCCATACTCCAAGAAGCCTTCCGACACCAGGATCCAAGCAGGCAGCGCTTACGGCTCACCAAGCGGGTCCATAGCTTCCTTCGCGACTTCCAATGGCTCGCCACGAATCCATCCAACCGGCCTACTTCCATTGCGGAACTAGTGCCTGACACCTTCCCTGCCACCTTGGGCGCTTGTGATGCCTCTGGGGCTGGCATGGGGGGCATTCACTTTGTCCCCCTTCCAAATGGCGCGGTACAGCCCATCATGTGGAGACATGCCTTCCCCAAGTGGGTCTCCTCCCAACTAGTCACCTTTGACAACCCCAATGGCACCATCACCAATAGTGACCTGGAGCTCGCTGGTTCCATTGCCCACAATGACATCCTGGCCCAAGCTGCCTGTGTCCAATCCAGAACCACCCACAACTGCTATGACAACACAGCGGCCGTACACTGGCAAAGGAAAGGCGCCACCACTACCACCGGCCCTGCAGCCTACCTCCTCAGAATTCAGTCCCTGCACCAACGCCTCCACCAATATGTGCCCCTCAGGGACTACATCCCGGGACCTGTGAATCACCTAGCTGATGTGCTCTCTCGCTCTGCCCTCTCTGACACTGCCCTTCTCAATCATTTCAACACCACTTACCCCCAGGCCTTGCCCTGGATCTTATGTCACCTGAGGCCTCCCATGCATTCTGCTCTGACCTTGGCTCTATCCAGAAGACCATGCGCGCCTCAGTCACTGAACTCTATGCCAAGCGCAAGGATGCCCAATGGAATCAATGGGTTCAATTCTGTTTGTCTCAGGGCTTTGAACCAACCCTCCACGCTGTCACAGACCCCATCCCCATCCTCCAAGTCTTTGCCAAGCGCCTCCATGACGGCCGACTCTCCTGTAGCCGCAAGCCCCTCAGATCTTGCACAGTATCAGACACCCTCAGGTCCGTGGGCCAGACGCTGGCCCGCTTGGGGGCCAAAGACCCCAGAACCAACTCAACAGGCAGTCTTGACTTCAGGCTAACTGCCCAGTTCAGGGCCTATGCCAAACTTGACCCGGCCCCTTGCCGGGTCAAACCAGTCCCTATCACCCTTGTCCTGCATGCACTCCGCTTTGCATACCATGACTACCCTTCCCCTTCCAGGCAGGCTATTGCAAATATGATCTGCATAGCCTTCTTTTTCTGTCTCCGCCCTGGGGAGTACACCGGCACTACCAGGGATGATCAAGCCTTCCACCTCAAGGAGGTCTCCTTGTACCTGGGCTCCAAAATGGTCCACCATGATGGCCCACAGCATGAGCTCCTTGCTGCTACCTCGGTTACCCTCACCTTCACCACACAGAAGAATGGGGACAAGGGTGAAGTAGTGGCTCATGCACGAAGTGGTGACCCCCTCTGCTGCCCGGTGGCAGCGTGCGCCCGCCAAGTACTCCATCTCCGACGCTGTTGCTCCCCCAGCTCTCCCTTCAGCCCATCCCTCAAGCTGGCCAGCTACTTTGACAATGGGGTCCTCACCCTCGTTCGCGCAGCAACTGTCACCTCCTCCATGCGAGTCTATGCCCAGACCCTCTACCACACCACTGGCATCTCCCCTGCAGCAATCTCTGCCCGTTCCCTTCGTGCGGGAGGGGCTATGGCCCTGCTCCAGGGCAAATGTGACTCTAATGTCATCAAGCTCCTTGCGAGATGGCACAGTGATTGCATGATGAGGTACCTCCATCAACAATCCCTCCCCATTTTCAAGAATCTTGCCTCTGTAATGTTCAACAATGGAACATACTCCTTCCTGCCAGAGGAATGGGTGCCGGCTGCGGCCCCCACTTCCCATGGCAGCTCTCTCTGATCCCCCTCCAGGGACTCCTTCATCTATGAATCCTCATTGATTATTCACCCACCCTTGCTGTCCTCCGAGCCCCCTACAGGTTCGTCTCCAGCCACCTCCCACCCTGTGGCCATCTGGCCCATTGGCAGAAAAGGCTTAACAGCCAAAGCTGTGCGCCGGTGTGTGGGCAAAGCAACTCGGGACCGGACCAGCCTGCAAAAACTAGCCACAGGCTGGCACTTCCCAGATCCCCCTCTAGCATTGCTTAACCCACCAACACACGTATGAACTATAAACACTGCACATCCAGTACTACAAGTAGGTAGGCTACTGAGGCTATCACAAACGTATGTGAGTGATAGTCCGGAATGAAACGGAGAATCGAATGTAATTGTAGAAGAGTTACCAATCGTAATCGAAACTGGAATCGTAGGAGAATCGAATCGTAGAAATCTTGAATCAAATTCTAGCATCAATCCTAGAAGAAGACGATTGATGGATCGTATATTGGTCATATATCAAATCATAGAAAACGATTGATCGTAGAGACCAATCTTGGATTGAATCATAGAAATCGATTCGTAGATACCAACTCGGAATTGCAAATAATAGTCATGATGGCTGTCTTGTACAGAAGAAAATGCCCCTGCAAAATAGTTGGAAAGACGACATGGCAAGTATCTATCGTATCGGATGTAAATCGTTTGATCGGATAAATCAAGTCATGCTTCATATAGAAATCGACATAGGAGGATGATTGATTGATCGTAGATCTAATCGTAGAAATAGATTCGCAAAAACGTCGATCGTAGAATCAAGTCACAAGCCTTCAATTGGACCGATACATAGATCAAGTCGTATCAGAGATAAAGTAACTTGATCAAATCGTGGTATAGCGATTGGTCAGATACAATCATATTCGAAGCTTGATTGTTGATCATAGAAGTCAACCGTAGATTTGATCATAGACAAATTGATATAATCGTAGTATCAAATCGTAGCTTTGATTGTAAATCGAGGTAGATGAGCACATATCAAGTCGTAGAAATCGATCGATCGTAGATACCCATCTTGGAAGGAAGATATGATCGAAAACATTGATCATAGAATGAAACCTTGAGAATTGAATGATGTGATCGTAGAGATCGATTGATCAAATCGCAGAGATCAATTGAGCATATCGTAGAAATCGATGGAGTATCAAATCACAGATGATCGAGTATCAAATCAAAGACAATTGACTGAAGGTCGACTCATACTAGAGATTGATTGATCAAATCGTAGATATCGATTGATCAAATTCAATCGTAACCAAAATGAAAACGTATAATCGAATTGTAGAATATGATCAAATCGTAGAATATGATCAAATCGTAGGATGCTTGGATCAGAGAATTGAATTGTAGTATCATCGATCTAATTGTAGGAACCAATGCAAATAGTCATGATGGCTGTCTTGCATAGAAGAAATGTTCCTGCAAGATAGTCGAAAAGACGACATGGCAAGTGGCTTTCTTGTCATAGATCAATTTGTAGAAATCGATCGATTCGTAGAAATCCAATCATGCCCCATATCAAGCAACGTCGCCGTAAGTCCAATTAGCAACCAAGAGAGTAGCATGTAGGTTATACAGCTTGAGCTTGATAGCATCACAATGTCGTTTGGTGATGCACACAGCAGGCAAGTTGTAGGTCAAAGAATGTGCCCCATAAATAGGCTTCCAACCAGGACAAGAAGATGCACCATGCTGTGGATAGGCATGACCTGAGCTTGAAACGACACTATCCTTAGAAAATGCCTCAGATGGTGGAAGTTGCAATGAAGGAATGGAAGTACTGGGCTTGTGGGAAGAAAATTGCTTGGGTGACCGGTGGAATGTCACAGTAGCAGCTTGAGGATGAAATGTCCATCTTGAGGTAGTTGAAGGCTTATGAGAGGAAGGACTTGGGGAGTGACGCTCACGGTTTGTAGTATGAGAGGCATCACCAGGTGGAGTGTCCGGGTGGACAATAGAAATGGTCGAAGAGACTACTCGTTTGAAGCAAACTGATTCAGTGCTGGGAAAGTAAGTCCAAGTATAGGATGGAGTACCGGTGGAAGCAGGGAGAGATCAGTATTGGGAGCTAACTTGTGCGTGTCAGGGGATCCAAGAGGGTTCCAATTGTTGGCAATAGTAGACATAACAGGCATCTAACAAGCAGGATCAGATGCTGGAGACGGTAAGGAAACAGGTGCTGGAGGCGTGACAGGAACAGGTGCTGTTGTCGTAGATGACGCTGGTGTTAGGGCTGGTTTTGTGAGGCAAAGTTTGGCTTGTACGCTGGGTTGTGATGCCAGAGGAACTTGAGCATTAGCCTTGTTTTGAGTAGCAGCCAGTTCAGGGGACCGGTCTCTTGTATCGCAAAATGCAAGGAAAACATCCCTAGTGTACTGATTGTGGCCGTACCAGTTTCAATCAGCTTAGGAATTGATAAGATATACAAGATCAACAAATATAGTTAATGCGTGTTGATCTTTCATACTGGTAGAACGGTAGCCGGTCTGAACTTGGTATTCGAGGTCAGCAACATAACCATATTCATGAATTTCATTCATGAATTGTGAGTCCAGGTGAGTGCTCCTGCTATAATGAGAGCCTCACAAATGTGGTTACATGCTTCTTGAGGAACATCCAGAGTTGAATGTAGGACATGGGCAAGTTGCAAATCAAATGATGGAAACAGTAACTTGAGTTCGGAATCCGACATGTTGGATTGGTGGATGGGCGTAGCGTCACTATTTTCGTCGGTTTGGACTCGTGTCAAAGAAAATTTGAGATCTCTGTCAATATTGGGAGATAGAGGACCAGGATGGTACCGGTACGTTTGCAATAATGTGGAGAAGTCGTTTGCGATGAGATGTCGTCGTTGGTGGCGGCGGCAAAGCGGCGAAATTCGGTTATTCGGATCGTCGTCGTTGGTGAAAAATCGATCGTAGATTCTTGTGTTGCGTATCAAGAACAACAACGTCATGTTGTTCTTGTACCAAGGAAAATGGATATCTCCGTCAATATTGGGAGATATAGGATCTGAATGGTACGGTCCTCGTTTTATGTGTGGTTGTTTCGTTGAGACGTCGCCGTTGTTTGCGTGTCGGCAAGAGGTGGCGGCGAAGTGGCGTCGTTGACGATTGCGAAACAACAAAATTCTTGGAAAATCAGAATGTTACGGGCGTGTCCACAACAGTGAGAGTCAATTGTCGATTCTTGAGCATCAAGAAGATGGTTGATCATAGAATCAAATCGTGAGCATCGTAGGTCTGATAAGGCAATTATTGATGGAATGATTGCAGTCGGTGGTTTGATAATAGTGCTTAGCACAATTAATTGGTGGGCGTCGGTATCTTGATAGCGGGGATTCGATCAGAGAACTATCGAGTCGTCTGCTGTCGAGGAGTGTAGACGCGGGGAATGTATAATCCGGGAACATGTGTTCTTGGATGGAGATATTGCTATTGCTGGCGTGTCCAATGCTATGGGCTTCTATTAAAGACTTCGCCGTGTCAGATTGGTGTCTTTCTTGTGTGTAATCGGATCAGAGAACTATCGATCGTAGGTATTGATGGTGTATCTGCTGCCGGATTGGTTGCGGCGGTTCTTCTTTGCAAGCTGCCTGAGAGCTTGTGACTGTTAATCTATCATTTTCCTTCTGAGTCCAGTCTGTTGAGAGTCTGATTTGAAGGCTCCTGAAGAACAGCAACGCTGCGTTAGTGTGTTAGTAGAAGAACGACTGTACTCTACACGTGACAATTGTGTTTGGATACTTTCGGCAACGGACAATCTTACTACAGGTGAGACTATGGAAACGCCAGATCTCTTCTTACTATCAACTTGTTCAGCACAGCAAGATAGATCTTAGGTATTGTAGATTACAAGTAGTTGATAGCAACTAGTGTGAATTTTGGAGATATAGTCAGTTGAATGTTAAAAGTATGAGATAAGAGAGTAATCTTGCTGGAGAGCATGATATCTCTTTTAGTGCAGTGAGGAATACAGTGCACTGTGTACATTGTACAGCACTGTAGAATCACGCGCTATCATACATATATATATATATATATATCGTGAGAAGCTTCTTCAAACCTCTCTCTCTCTCTATATATATATATATATCATGAAAAGCTTCTTCGAACCTCTCCTTCTAATCGTGATTATCGAAACACATGATTGAAAGTATCAAAATGGCTATATCCAGGAACCAGGCGATAACAAAAGGAATCTTGCTGCCGATCTAAAGTATCAAACTTTGATCGTGAAAACAGAAAGAATGGGCCAAAGTATCGAACTTTGATCCTGAAAACAGGAAGAATAGGCCTTCCCGGTCATTTACCACAAGATATGAGCTGGATGTAGTCACTGGCCCTAGAGAAAAATATTCCAATCCTGTTTACAGAGATACTCAATCTTGCACACAGAGATGCATATGACTCGATCGGTAGTATCGTACCACTCCAGTTGTGGTAATAAATTACATAGGAATATACGTAAGTTAAGGCACCGCCCTGTAGTCTCCTTGTTGTTACTCTAAAAATCGACCAAAGGTATATGATGTTAAAATTTAAAGAGATGTGAGCATATCGCGAGATTGCTCTGTTACTGTGTATTTTACTGTATTCAACCGGTATCCCTGTGTTAGTGTTGTATGTAGGGATGTCTAAACCGGTCGTCGATCATGTGTAATTCGTCATAAGACAGAGAACACATGATATGACCTAAATGTCTGGATACTTGAAGTCATTTTTATCTCAGGAGGAGTATAAGTAACTTTTCAAGTGTAGAATGGATGTAACCGCTGTAGAATGTACGTAAGTAGGGTACGTGTATTTTTGACCGACAGCACACCCCTTGATTCAACATTTAGTAGTGAAGAAGTGTTGAATTACAAGTCGGTTCTCCATCTTGTAGAACTCTAAGAACTTAAGTATAAGCTTAGATATTGGATCGTAGAATCGGAGTATCATTGAAGGAGAGGTGCTTGAGTATGCGATGGTCGCGCGAGACCGTTGAGAAGGTTAGTCAGAATCGATTTGGAAGGGTAACGAATCATCAACTCGGAAGACGATATGATTGGAGAATCCAACCGTATAAGTGGAGAGATTGAAAGGAATCGTAGTGCTGATTGGATTGGAGTTTGAGATCGTCTGCGGAGAGAGTTGATTGATTGTGGAAGAGTTACCAATCGTAATTGAGGGATTGTAGAATCGAACGTCAATTCCACAGTTGGTAGAAGTTGCATTGAAGGGATGCAAGGAAACTGATGGAAAGGAAGAATGATGCTGGAGTGATTTGTATTGGGGGGATCAATCGTAGGGTCGATGGGATTGAAGATCGAGATCAGAGCGGTATTCGTAACCGGAGTAGTATCGAGACATAGATATTCATTTGAGCATCATGTTTGTAGATCGTAGGAATTGATATGGTCATAGAAACAAATCGTAGTTCTTAGAGGGAAATGGATGGTCTTAGATTCACCCGTGGGATGATATCAAAGAGAGGAGTTGTTGATCATTGAGAATCTCAACGGAGGGAAGACCAATGAGGAGAGATCTATTGATGCCAAGTGTAGAGAGTCGAAATAATCGATCATGGTGGAATCCAAAAGTGGAGAGAAGAATGGATTGATCGTAGCGTAGAATCGCAGAGAGACGTGTCGTAGAAATGAATGGAATCGGAGGGGATTCATTTCTGACTTGGTAGGAAGAAGATCTATCGATCCCAGAATCAAATATCAAACGTTGACCAAGGAATTGAATCGTAAGATCGGAATGCGATCGAGAGATTGTAGGAATCAATATGATCGTAGTGGCGAATCGCAATTGTAGTTCATTGGAGAATTGATTGACTGTAGAATCATGAGGAGACGGGTTGTAGAAATTAGATTAGACGTCGATGGAGAGAATGGATTGGACAATGCTTCATTGGAGAATCAGAATCGAACGTTGTGATTGATCGTCCATGTCGTAGGTTAGGGTCAAACGTATGTTGTGAATGGAAGAGCACATTCGAAGCGTAGATGATAAAGAGAAGGATTCTAGTGGATAGAGGATGTATTAAATTCCTTTTGCACGTACGTGAAAACGACAGTACTCTAAATTACGTACTTACATTCCTACGTAACTTACAGTACTGCAGATGGAATGATACGATCATACAAGTCAAAGATATGGAATAATGAGACTTCTTTCTCTCTGTGAGATTGGAATACGATCGAACCAGAGGTGCAATCGTCATTCTGACACCCACATTCGATACTTAGTGATCGGACAACAGTCACTCTTACGATCGAAGCTCGATACTTAGTAATCGAAGAAGAACACACACTAGAGGTTCGCACATGCAATCTCTTGTTAAGTGTGCTGTTTTCAAGAAAAGACAGCAGAGGTTCGAAGCGCTGCTCACGAACCTGTTACTTGTCTTCTGCTGTACGGTATAAAATACGTGCTGTAACACGTACATTCGCGTGCTGTATTAGCGGCAGCACCTGTGACCTTTAGAAGGGATACTTGCTCTCCAGCAAGAATCATCTCTTCATCTCATTACTTTTAGATTATTTGATTATTCAACCTTAAACCTTGCATCGGACGTTCTTGCGTCCTACTGTAGAACTACAAGCCTAAGATCTATCTGATTGCGTCGGTACCGATAGTCAGAATAGATCTGGTTGGATTAGCATCCAACCGTAGTGGATATCAGAGAAATATTAGACCAAAACAGACCGGCACCTCAACCGGCCTGCAGCTAAAGCTCCTGTTGCCCTTCCTTGCCTTTGGATTGAATCAGCTCAACAGCCAGTTTCAAAAGGAAATTAACAGATTAACAGTCGCAAGCTTGTTGAAGCTTGCAAAAGAAGACAACAGTAGAAGCACCGACGACGAAAACAATCCGACAGCAGATCATCAATTGACTCGACTACGGACGACGATTGATAGTTCTCTGATCCGATTACATAACAAAGACCAAACGGACAAGCCGAAGTCTTTAATAGAAGCCCATTGCATCGGACACGCCGATAGCAATCCCCCCATCCGAGGACCGCATTGCAAGTTCCCCGGATTACATTTATTTCCGCGTCCACACTCCACGACGCCCATCATTTGATTGTGCTAAGCACCACAAACCATCGACTACAGCTGTTCCAACAATAGCTGTCTTACACCTTTTCATCTACACAACAACGTCAATTGCGTTCGAGAGGCCAAGCAGTTGAGAGCCAACACCAACACCAACGACAATCCGAATTAATCGAAGTTTTCGATCCGAATTAATCGAATTTTTCGTAATCGAATCTTCGGTGTTTTCCAACACATCTCATATAAGTCAATTTTCGTTGCCTCTCCACGCCACCGGCACGTCGTATCCCATCGAAAACGACTTTCCATCCCCATTGCCAACACGCCGATACCATTCTGGTCTTCTTTCCCCCAGTATTGACAGAGATATCCAATTTTCTCGATGCAAGCAAACTGCGGCGTTTGTCAACAACAACAAACGCAGCAACGGATTTTCGTCGCCTCTCCACGTCACCGGCACGTCGTATCTCATCGACAACGACGCCACCGGCACGTCGTACCCCACCGAAATAGTTCAGCTCCTACTACGACCCAGCAAGCCACTTGGTTTCGCTTTTCTCAAGACCTAGATACGTCCGGATCTTGTATCCGTTACTTCTATTCTTCCAGACCAGCCAAGCCAACTACACGCCTTACGCCATTTGTTGAGGCTACAGCATCTAATCCAGCACGGCGCTGAGAGAAGGGACGACCATTCCGAAAGAACGGCGAGACTACACCAAGCAATTTGTTCCGCAGCAATTCGTTTCGTTCGTCCGAAGACCATCGTAACTACCATCTTGTCTCAATACATCCCCACCGTAAACAAGATATCGCACATTCATCATGAATACCCCAAATCTCGCATCACTATTCCCATCGTTTGATCCAGCGCTAGCCACCTTCCTACACGACTCCTTCGATGTCCCGAAAGAATCTCACAGTACTTTGTGTGCGGCACTCATCAATGCCCGGTATAAGACATGGCCAGCTTTCCTACACATTGAATACATCGATGATCTTGAATATCACAACGGGAGTACAAGAGTACCACTCACCCGGCATGTACAGCTCAAGCTACAACGATTCGTTGATTTTGGTCAACACCTCGCCGAACAGGGTCTAGACTGGGAAGAACGCGACCATTACACCAAGACAGCTTTCAAGGACTACTGTCAAGGAATCGTCCAAGCCAGGCAAAACTCTGCAGTGACCAACCGCGCCACGATATCAACAGATGGACATGGCTGGCCGCCAAAACTGATAGCCCAGCTCCAATATGAATCATGGATCAGACAACCAAGAGACGAAACCACCTTTCCAGTGCTACTAAATGATGCAACATTTGCACATTGGCTTGTACAATTTACAGCACAACTAGACGCGAATGGTATTAACCCCACCACATTCCTTGATCCATACTGGCCATATCATGTGCTCACAGGGTACCCCAAGGCCCTCCATGAAGAACAATGTGCATTCTTCTGGACACTCCTCCAGCATGTGTTCCAAGGTGATTTTTCTTCCTCATGTGTGTTGTACCACCAACAGACACGCGATGGTCGTCAGGCTTACTTTGATTTTGTCCAGCTCCACAAAACAGTATCCCATCCAATGCCTCCAGCAGCACCAATGTCCTCTCCAGGTCCTGTTCCGGTACGGCCTCCTGCCGTCGGCAATATCGTGACGCCTCGACCAACTCCACCAGTGTCAACTCACGCGCCTGTTCATTCCATCAGTCACACTCCCGCTGTTCATAACAGCCCTCCTACTACTGCTTGCAAAACGCCTGACCACTGTACTGTTGACAATCCTAAGCCCCCTACAGGACTCCCTGGCAGTTCCCATACTGGATCAACTGCTGATTCCACCTCCACCGGGACTTATTCCTACACCTGGAAGTATTCACCCAGCACTGATTCAGTCCGCTTCAGAAGAATCGCCTATTCCTCCACTCCTAGTATTGTTCCTGCAGACACTCCCACTGGAGATGTCCCCCCTACACGCAATGGCGCATCACATTCCACTTGCGCTTGAACTTCATATTCATCTCCAGCCAACTCCCGATGGACGTTTTCTCCGCAGTCTGAAACCGTGGTATTTCACCGTGCCCGTTCTGCTCCCCAACCTTCTTGCATTTCTTCTTTGCAACTTCCACCATCTGGGGCATCTTCTAAAGATAGTGTCGTTTCAAGCTCAGTTAGGAAGCCTCTTTATGGGGCATCCTTTTGCCCGATTCAGAAGTTTCTTTACGGAGCCCGGAAGCCTCTTTATGGGGCATCATTTTGTCCAGTTGGGAAGCCATATACTTATGCTATGACCTACGATTTGCCTGCTGTCAGTATCACCAAACGGCACCGTGACGCTATCAAAATCAACCTGTATCAATTACATGCTACTCTCTTGCGTGCCAATTGGCTCTATGACGACGTCACCTGACCGATCACATTCTACGATTCAACATACTATCTATTACAATCAAAGGGGCAACCAATTTGATTCCACCATATCGATCATCCAATTCGATTCTCAGTAACGGTGATTACGATTTGACAATACAATTAGCTCGATCATCAACATTGTATGGATCTGCCTCCTACAAATCAACATGCACTCAAGTTACTTTCTACGATAGCTGATTTCTACGATCCATTTCACGATTCGTTATCGCTGACGTACACGGATGTATCTACGATCAAACGCTGTTTTCAAGTACTACGCTTTGATTAGTTGATACATGTACTCCCCCATCAAGAATCTACGATCAATCGAATTCTACGACTACAAATCCACGCTTTGATCTATGATTTGATCTATGATTTGATCTACAATTTGATCTACGATTTGATCTACGATTCGATCAATCGATTCGATCAATCGATTTGATATGATTTGATCTACGATCCGATCTACGATTCAATCTACGATCAAAGAATTTCCAGAACAATCTCCAAGTTGGTACCGTATCTACGAACCGATTCATATGAATCATCCCTAGATTGATATTTACGAATCAATTATGGTTGTATCTACAAATCGATCTCCTACGAATTGATTATGGTTGTATCTACAAATCGCGTGATTTATGCCTAATCAATGCATAACCATGGGGCATCCCGCTCACGCAAATTTGTCCTCCACGAGTCGCTTCTCAAGCTACGATTTGATCCATCCATTCCATCGATTCTATGGTTCATTCCATGTTGATATCCGTGACCAATCACTTTCTACGGTTAGATTGAATTTGATCATTTCTATCACGATTGAACTTGATCCCTCAATTCCTACGATTCGATTCTATGTTTCCATTTCGATTACGATTGAATTTGATCTACGATTTGATTGCTACGATTTGATTGCTACGACTTGATCTACGATTCGATCTACAATTTGGTCTACGATTCGATCTACGATTTGATGTACGCTTAGATCACAAATTCTACGCTTCAATCTTCGACTTACGTCCATGATCACGAAGGCGATTCAAGCTTCGAATATGATTGATTTTGATCAATCGCTTTCATCTGATCTTGATCTAAGATTTCTTCCACGATTCGATCTACGATCGATGACTCTACATGTTCAATTCCGGTTCGTTGTACAATCCCACAATCGATTTCTACGATTCGATTCCATTTCTACGATTTCACCCAATTCTCGTTGCCTTTGATTACTCGAATCTACGCTTTTGATCCACGATTTGATCTACAATTTGATCTACGATTTTGATCACATGCCATATTCTTGGTTTTGATATGGTTCCTTCCTTCCTCCCGACACTACGATTTGATCTACAATTCGATCTACGATTCGATCTACGATTCGATCTATGATCACAGCTGATGTCTCGTCTCTGATCATTGATCCTACGATTAGATCCATCATCAGCATTCTCCGATTCAAGATTCGATTACGATTGGTATCAATTCTACCTTTACGTATACAATTTGTTCCAAGTTGATATCTACGAATCGATTCCTACGATTCATTCCAAGATAGGTATCTACGATCAACCAACCAACACAGGTTTGATTCCGATTGTAATGCCCGGACCTACGATCGTCTCGATTTCCAATCTTCCTCGATATGATCTGATCCCACGGTTGTCCACCATCTAAGATCAATCCTATGATTTCATATTGATTCTATGATTCGTTATACGATCAATCCACCGTCTTCTTGGATTCAACACTCAGTGGATTTTCTATTTTCTATGCTTCCAATCGGTATCGTCTACGATTTGGTTCTGATCCATCATATCTTTCATATCATGATTCATTCCTTTCTCCGAGTAAGAAGATGAGGCATATTACATGCATTACATACGTACTTACGGAATTTGTCTGTTCTTCTCACAGAGATAATGCTTGTGCTTCACCACTTGAGAGAAGATGGGGCATATTAAATTCCTTTTGCACGTACGTGAAAACGACAGTACTCTAAATTACGTACTTACATTCCTACGTAACTTACAGTACTGCAGATGGAATGATACGATCATACGAGTCAAAGATACGGAATAATGAGACTTCTTTCTCTCTGTGAGATTGGAATACGATCGAACCAGAGGTGCAATCGTCATTCTGACACCCACATTCGATACTTAGTGATCGGACAACAGTCACTCTTACGATCGAAGCTCGATACTTAGTAATCGAAGAAGAACACACACTAGAGGTTCGCACATGCAATCTCTTGTTAAGTGTGCTGTTTTCAAGAAAAGACAGCAGAGGTTCGAAGCGCTGCTCACGAACCTGTTACTTGTCTTCTGCTGTACGGTATAAAATACGTGCTGTAACACGTACATTCGCGTGCTGTATTAGCGGCAGCACCTGTGACCTTTAGAAGGGATACTTGCTCTCCAGCAAGAATCATCTCTTCATCTCATTACTTTTAGATTATTTGATTATTCAACCTTAAACCTTGCATCGGACGTTCTTGCGTCCTACTGTAGAACTACAAGCCTAAGATCTATCTGATTGCGTCGGTACCGATAGTCAGAATAGATCTGGTTGGATTAGCATCCAACCGTAGTGGATATCAGAGAAATATTAGACCAAAACAGACCGGCACCTCAACCGGCCTGCAGCTAAAGCTCCTGTTGCCCTTCCTTGCCTTTGGATTGAATCAGCTCAACAGCCAGTTTCAAAAGGAAATTAACAGGATGAGAAGAATCGATTTCATATTCAAAGGGATGGCGAGTCATATCTTGGAAGATGAGATTAGGGCAATCAGAATTGACGCATAGAGACTGGATCGTGTCTGTATTGGATGCCGTAGAAATACAAAGAGACGTGTCCTTGGAGAAGAGGAAGGCGGACCAACGGCAAGTAGTAGTTGGTGCGGAAGCATACGTCGACGGAGAGGAGATTGGCTCATAGTTGTAGACGCAGGATCGAATGTATCGCCGATCCAATGGTAGAATCGAGAATCAGAATCGTCAAATAAGATCAAATGGTAGTGCTGTAGGGAGACGATGCTGGATATCAAGGAAATTGCTGGAATTTGAATCGATGCAAAGAAACTCGATAAGTAGATTCATTCTGACTTGGTATGCCGTATGAGATCTCATCGACTACCTCGCATGTCAATTAAGCTTGGAATCATATCTTTGTCTTGATCCTTAGTCACGAGAATCGTTTTTAGTGCGTTAAGTAAGTTCCGTAAGTTCCGTGAATTCATCTGAACCGGCACCACACCCCTTGATTCGACACTTGGTGGAGGAGTGTCGAATTATCAGTCGGTTCGTTGATTTGGTTTCAGTGGGATCTTTATCTCGTGCGCGCGATGGTAAGTAGATTTCTTTAAGTGTATTAAGAATAAATTCTGGAATTTGTGCACGTGCATTTCCAAATTGAGCGCCATGCAGTCATCCAATTTACCATGGTTCGGATGCACACCCCTCGATCCACACTTAAAGAAGAAAATTCCAGGGTTCAATAGAATTCCATGGTTGTAAATGATACAAAACCGTGGACATGATCCAAAGGAAGAATAAACGATCGAAATATTGAAGGATTGAGTGAGCGTCAGGAGATGGGAATAAACGGCGGCGTCGAAGTTGGCATCGGCGTTGGCAGCGATGGTAGCATGAGCGAACACAAATCGTGGATTAAATCGCAATGTTCAGTCAAAAGTTTCATAAAACCAAGTCATTGACAAGATGTTCGCATATAAGTGGTGCATCTTTATCTTCAAGGCATCGCGATGTCGTTTGGAGATTCGTAGGAGGACCGGCTGATGGTTTGGTTCGAAGCAAGTCCCATAACAACGAGGGAAAGGGTGGTCACTGTGTTGTGATTGAAGGGGACATGAGAAGACAGGGTCATCAGTAATTGTGTCGGATAATGCGAATCGCGAGGGTGGCGTGAGAGGGACAGTAGCTGGTTTTGGCAAGCGATGGAATGTTGCAATCTCATTCTGAGGATTGAATGTCCATCGGAAGTTGGCTGGTACATAAAGTGGAACCGAATGATGACAAAATCTAGTCAATGCAGAAGGCGAGACAGATGGTGCGACCACAGTGGAAGGCTTGTCCTGATGTTGGGTTGGAGGACTTGTAGGACTTGAAGAAGTGGCACGTTGAAAAGAGACAGAGCAGACGCGGCGGAACAAGACCGATTCACTGTGGGGAGAATAAGTCCAGGTCCAGGTGTAACGGGGAGCTTTGACGGAGGGAGTATCGGCAATTCGGCAATCAACGGGTTGGTCGGCACTATTGGAATTGTCCAAGTTGGTATCATCGAAAGACCGGGTCATATGAGGCAGACAAATCCTAACAGCAGTATCGGCATTAGGTTTGGCTGGTTTGACAGGGTTCAAGCTGGGGTTGATCAGGTTGGAACTGGGAGCGGGCGTATCAAGAATGGAGTCCGCCGCTTGTACAGGAAGCAAAGCAGCGGTGGTTTTGATGGGATTGGAAACAGTCGGCTTGGTATGAACCAGGGCAGTGGTACCAGAAGGTTCAAACATGGGATGGGAAGGAACAGGAAGAGTCTTGCGAACTACAGGAGCAGTAGGCTTGGTGCGATGCTTCCTTTTGGGAGGAAGTGTATCGGTCGTTTTATTTTTGCCAAATACTGCTTGTAGGTAGTGTGTAAGTAGAATCTGCTCACATTTGCTTTTGTTGACCAATCGTGATCGGGAAGGCGGTTTGACAGACAATCCTGTTTCGTCTGATGGAATGCCAGTGGTAGTGGTATAAACCTTGTGGAATTCATATGGGTACCAATCTTTGTGAAATTCCCAATGCATGGTATGCAGTACCAAGTTTATGATTGGGTGTCCCCGTTGTGCGCGGTGGGCGGCTATATCTAACACTTGGTTGTCTCTAACTCGCATTCTCCCCCCAATGGCTTTTGAATGCCAAAAAAGTGTTGTATTGGCAATTAAGGAGGAGATATGGCGTTTGTGCGCTGTAGATACTTCTGAGGGTGGGAGTCCATCCATGATGGCTGCTACAATGAGAGACTTGAGGACAGGGATTGGGTCCGGGCGGAGAGTCTCGACACCATCGTCATCAACAAGGAAGAGGCTTGCAATATTAGGCAATATCCGGGAAAAGACTGCGTTGAGGTCGCTTTGTCTGTTGCCGGCTGTGAAGTTGGGGCCAAAGGAGAAGTGTATTCCCCGGACTTCATTCCAGCTGACTGCAGTTTGTGTCATGGTGGAAAATCAAGGACAGATCGTCGGAGAAGACAGTAGACGATTCGAAGTAAGAACCTATGGGTTATCGCGGAACGATCCTCGGAGGTACAGAAATAACCGAAGGAATGTTCCGAAGAAGGAAGAAGAAGGAGCTGGCGGAACCAACGAAATGGTGGAATGGGAGGTGCAAGGAATTCGTATTTGCACTCAATTCAAGTTGTTGGAGCCGTTGGAATCTTCCGGATGACTCGGAGGGAGAAGATCTGATGGAGAATCGAAGGAGATAATGAACCGAGAAAAGGACCAAAGAAAGGCGGAGTACCGTCGGGATTATCCGTGAAGGTGCGGAAATAACCAAAGAAATATCGACCGTCGGTGTTGCGGTGTAGTTACAGAAGGAGATTCTTGGTAGAAGGATCTGTAGATACAGTAGGTCGGGGGTCGAAATATTGAAATGACCGAACGAAGGCGCGGAACTAATCGAAAAGACCGTCGGAATTATCCGTGAAGGTGCGGTCGTGTCAAAGGGAAGACCGAAGAAAGGCGCAGTACCGTCGGAATTATCCGTGAAGGTGCGGAAATAACCGAAGGAATTTTGCAAAGGAAGAAGGAGAAAAGCAACTATCGAAGGATGAGTTGCAGTCTGTTGTATTGTTGTATAAGGAAGTGCTTAGCACAATCAAATGGGCGTCGATGGTCCGTTATGGGGATGATGGACGCGGAAGAAAATATGGTTGAGTGATTGCAATCGGCGTGTCCGGTGCAATGGGCTTTCATTAAAGACGGCGGTGGTCTTTAGTTTGTAATTGTAACTGTAATCCAGAGAGCTGGTTGTGGGTTACAAGGCTTGTGATAGCGAGTACACCCCCTGATCCACAAGCAGGGAACAGAAGAAAGATGTACGTCCAAGGTGCGGCCCTCGAGAGGGAGGCGTCGGCGAAGCTTGGAGTGGAGGCCTAAGAGTAGCACACGGATGGGCGTCACTACAAGTGTCCTCTGGCGGTAACCGAACAGTTGAGGTGCTGAACGGGCGGGGATAGATGTAGCTTAAGGTAAACACTAGTGCTCTTGCGGGCCACTAGTGCATGTTATAAGGGCTCTATAACCTGTTGTTACTCTAAAAATTGACCAAAGGTATATGATGTTAAAATTTAAAGAGATGTGAGCATATCGCGAGATTGCTCTGTTACTGTGTATTTTACTGTATTCAACCGGTATCCCTGTGTTAGTGTTGTATGTAGGGATGTCTAAACCGGTCGTCGATCATGTGTAATTCGTCATAAGACAGAGAACACATGATATGACCTAAATGTCTGGATACTTGAAGTCATTTTTATCTCAGGAGGAGTATAAGTAACTTTTCAAGTGTAGAATGGATGTAACCGCTGTAGAATGTACGTAAGTAGGGTACGTGTATTTTTGACCGGCAGCACTCCTTACATACGTACGAAAGGAATTTAATAAAATGTTAGGAGTTTGAAATTAATTTCAATAAATAGGGTGAAATTACAAAGGGGGACCAATGGAGTTTGGCCCAAATATGCGCGTGATTCCCAAAGAACCCCGAATCTCGTTTGTGTGACGCCTGGTAGCCTGGAGTTTGCTAGGGGAATCCTTGTTGGCCTGCTTGTTAAGGCTATCTTGGATCTACGGCGTGTGCTAGGTGCCTGGCTTGTGCTAGATTCGGTGATACTATAGTAGGGAATCTAGATTTGGTGTCATTTCCCGGTCTGGCCATCTCCTAGTGATTGCCACGTGGCACTACCATTTCTTTCATCCCGATCGCTACCGGTACATCAACTCACAAAAAAAGTCATAAGTT
This sequence comes from Pseudo-nitzschia multiseries, assembly GCA_037355745.1. Lineage (NCBI taxonomy): Eukaryota > Bacillariophyta > Bacillariophyceae > Bacillariales > Bacillariaceae > Pseudo-nitzschia > Pseudo-nitzschia multiseries. The sequence goes on from CM074788.1 coordinate 2,344,651, forward strand.
GTACAGTACGTACGAGTATACGGTAGGTGTGAATGGGGGTGACCGTTTTGACACAGCTTTTTTTTTTCCTCGTACACCCATCGATTTGGGTCCTATTAGTCTTATTGGTATAACACTCCAGCTGGAACTTCCTGGCTAAAGTTATCATCACGCCAGAAAAGGCAACAGCAAGAGCTATCCATAGATACCCAATTTGCTGGGGTTGTGCGCGCGGGAACCCCTTCGAACTTTATGATTCTTTCAGCCAAGAAAATTGTGGAAAAAAAACCTCCATTAACACACCCATCACACTAGTACTACCAAGTGGTCTCAACCAAACCATTCCTTAACCGTGGCATTAGAGGCGCCCGCTACTTGGGGTTCCCTTCCTTATACCAAGTACAATGAGCCCCCCAAGTTGTGGATCGATCAACCGAACACTTTAGAAGAAAAAAGCTTCAACAACAGCAACACCAAATTGTAGTCACGACAAAAATCCACGTCAAACGGCGTTGTCGGCGTTGTTGCCACCGTTGAAGCGCGCGGGGCAACAAGAACAAGCAAGGGTCGCTAGCTACAGTGTAATTCAATTAGTTTAATGGTGTTATTTATTTGTTATTCAGTGCTGTTCTTAAAGTCGTTGCAATTAGATGGAGTAGGAAGCAAAGAAGTGAAGACGCGTTCAAGTTTTGCAATAGAGGTTTGCATTCGCAATATAGGTTCGAAATGGTAATGAATAAAGAGAGAAAAAACGGAAATTTCGATCAAAATAATCAGTCATGAGACCAATTTAGATCATGAGTGTTATGTTGAACATTTTGCTTTGGTACAAATTCTACGTAGGCCTACTTTGTCTCTTTGTCATTAACACCTATACTCGTACCGGGCACCTTAATTAATTTTTAAATTTCAATGCCGTAAGTTAAATTTCAATGCCTTAAGTACGTTAAAGGTAGATTAATATCATGTCAACATAATACGATTCTCGTAATTCTCGTCCTTTCATCGTGTTCTTCGTACTTGTTCTTTTTCAACGTATGATTCAACGTATGATTCACCTAAGGTAGTATACGAGTATCAATGTGTGACACAATTAATGTGAAAAGGATTCCGAATATCTGAGCCAAAAAAGGGCATTACGGTAGAGCAGCTGGGCCCTGGTAATTACCTGCCATAGGTGCCGTTAATACCATGAGAATACGAGTACCGTAGGGGAGATCGATATCGATACGGTAGGACTATTGTTTGGCAACCCTCAAAATCGTGCCCGGATTTGAGATTCCTGACCGGTACGAGTACGGTACGTACTCGTACACCCTCGATGAATAAAAAATATCCCCTTTCGGTCATTCGAAACACACCAACAGAACAGAACAGAACACAGCACAACACAACACAACACATCACATCACAGCACATCACATCACATCACCACATCACAACAATAATATGCCACCCAGCGATACAATTATGTTGCAGGCGTGCAAGAATGCCAGACTCTACAACGCGGGGATCGAGGACCGCTATTCCATTCGAACCGATGGGATCGACGACGACTTTTTGGACTTCAACCTCCCCGTCTTGAACATCTGCATCCTGGTTGTGGGAACCCACGGAGATGTCCTCCCCTTTTGTTCGCTTGCGAAAGAGCTTAAAGACCTCGGGCACCGCGTTCGCCTTGCCAGCCACGAAGTCCACCGGAAGACGGTAACATCCCGAAACATTGAGTTTTTCCCGCTGGCTGGCGATCCAAAAAAGTTAAGCCAATGGATGTGAGTGAATAATACAAGTTCCCGATTCCAAGTTGGTACAGTATTGTTATTTGTTATTTGTTATTTGTTATTTGTAATTGCTCCTGGGTTTGTTTGTTTCGTTTCGTTTCGTTTCGTTTACTAGCATTTATGTTTGTTTGCACTCACAATAGCGCTTGTTCTTGTTCTTGTTCCTGTTCTTGTTCTTGTGGTACCGTATGTTCGCCACAGGGTAATAACCGGCGGGACGATCCTCGGCGAGGCATTCAACCCGCAGTTGCTCCCCGAAAAGGACAAGATGGTCAAGAACATTATGAAATCGTGCTGGCCCGCTGTGTCACAGCCCGATCCATTCAATCCCTACGCCGAGCCGTTTGTGGCCGATGCGGTGATTGCGAATCCTCCGTGCATGGGGCACATCCATGTCTGCGAGGCCCTGGCGATTCCCCTCCACATCATGTTTCCGCAACCGTGGTACTACAAAACCAAAAGTTTTCCGCATCCCATGAGCGGGTTGGGTTACAACGAGGTGGATGATACGAAGGAAAGCATCAACACCATCCAATCTGTCGTGAAACCAATCGAAAACAGTTACTTTGCCTTTGAGGCGCTCGTGTTCATGACGCTCGGCATGGAAATCAACAACTGGAGAAAAAAAGTCCTCAACCTCCCGGCCATTCCTCTCGGACCAACCTTTGCCAATCCCATTGAGGATTCCAACATCCCCTTCAGCGCCATGTGGTCGCCCTCCTTTGTTCCGAAACCCGACGACTGGCCCGAGCAGTGCCGTGTGGTAGGCACCTTCACGCAGGACAAAAAGAAGGCCAGCGTCGTCGACGAGGAAAAATTCGCGGATCTGATTGAATGGTTCAAGAAAGGCGAAAAACCCGTCTTTATCGGCTTTGGAAGCATGGTGATCGCGGACACAAAGAGATTGCAGGACATTATCATGAAGGCGGCCAGGAGCACAAACACGAGGATCGTTGTCCAGTCGAGCTGGAGCAAGATGGACGTCTCGTCCGAACCTCTCTGCCACAATGTCGGACCGGTGGCCCACGATTGGTTGCTGCCCCAGTGCTGCGCCGTGGTGCACCACGGGGGAGCCGGAACCACCGCCGCGGGACTCCGGTATGGGCTCCCGAATTTCGTGTGTCCATTCTTTGGCGACCAGTACATGTGGGGAGCCATGGTGTTCCGTGCGGGGGTCGGCCCCGAGCCGTGCCCGGTCGACGACCTGACCAGCGCCATACTGAGCGAAAAGCTCACCCAGCTGACCAGCAAGTCGGTCCGGGAAAAGGCCCGGAAGCTTTCCGAGAACATGGGCCTCGAAAACGGAGTCCTGGCTGGCCTGGAGCACTTTTGTGCGTCGCTTCCGGTCGACAACATGATGTGCGACGTGAGTCTCGTCCTGGGAGAATCCAAGCTCGCCAAGTATTCGATGTGCCGCGGTCGGATCCACATCTCCAACGAGGTCGCCAGCGGGCTGACCACCGAGGACACCAAAGCGGGTGGTCTGTGCCGACACCTGCGGACGTGCTGGACGTCCCCCCTGAACCCGGACCGGAACGAGGAATTCCGGCCGCACGGCAAGACCTCCTATGCCATCGGGAACCACGACGACGGGTACGTACGGGGAATGTACGGTGCGTGCTCCGAGGCCAGCCGCATCGCGCTGGAGGGACTCTTTCAGTGCTGCCTCCGACCGGACAAGCTGGCCAGATCCCACGGATGCCTGGGCTGCATCGTCGGAGCGCTCCTGTTCCCGGTGTACATGCTCCTCTTTTTGCTCCGATCCCTGGTGGTCTGCATCGATCGCACGGTCTTGTCGTACGCCAACGGCTGCTTCGGCAAGCAGTGGCTGTATTTCATCGATTCGTCGAGCCAAAACGCCGTCCCCCGTGATCCCATGGTGGAAGAGTTCGGACTCGATTTCTCTACCGAGGCGATGGACGACTCCCGGCGAACCACCATCCTGGCTGCACTGGAACTGACGAAGCATGCCGTCTCGGTTTTTTCCGAGGCCGATCCCCAGATTTCCAAGAACAACTGGCGTTTCGAAGAAGCGGATCTGGACCAGCTCCTGGCAAAGAGCGAAAAGCTCGGGTTGAGTCGGGGCGAATCAGACACCCTGAAAAATCGCCTCGCCGGGTATAAGGCGCGATACCTTGGTCAACAACCGGTGGAGGAGAAAAAGGGCGTCTTTAACGACGACGACGGTGACGACGACATCAGCAAGCAACGACCATATTCGGAATGCCGCATCGGTTTCAGCCGGTATTGCCTGTATCTCGGGGAGGCGGTCCGCGGCCGGTTTTCGAAGGTCGTCGTTCACGGCCGGTTTTCGAACGCCAACACAAACGACGAAAGCGCAGTTCTAGCAGCAGCAGCCGCCACCGATCGCATCGGGGGCGGTAGCGGTAGCATTCGCGGTCTGTCCCGGGCGGAATCCACCCGGGTGAAATCCAGCATAAGGAAGATCCAGACAAAATTCGACGTCGAGCTGGGAGAGGTGATGACGCCACGCGACGAGGAACACCTGTCCGGGAACGACGAGTACATTACCGTCACCGTTCCGATGAGCATGGACGGCGGCGGCGAGTAAGTTGAGTGAGTCGGCGACTGAGTCGGTCTGGTCTAGCCGCCGCACGAGTACGAGTACGAGCCAAACCGATTCTATATATGTGTGAAGGCATGTGTTGGCGTACAGTGTGTGTGTAAAACACAAGGTGCAACCTAGTATTACACGCTACTTTTAGTTATTAGAAAACATCCCATTCAAAACAGCTCTGGACGCAATAAACACTTTAGGCCCGCGGGGGGGGTGGATGCAACGCTATCGGTGGTGGTTGTTGATACTATTAGCTTATAAGGTATCAGAGCAACGTCACGGCAGAACAGCCCGCAGCAATGCGGTAGCTTCGGAGGAAATGGTTTCGGAGGTTCATTGGTCCTTCTTTTCGCCGTCGATTCCCCTCCGCGCATTTTGCGGTGGCAATTGCGGTGGCAGTTGCAGTTGCTCGACGCTCCAGTCCCACAGGCGGGCCGCATCCCGCTCGCCGGTGCTACCGGTCACGTAGGGATGGACGCAATCGCAATCACAATCACAACCATCGCGGGTAGGGCGGGTCCTGCAGTTGACCACGTACGGTCCCTCCCTCCAGTGCGCCAGCTCGGAGAGGGGTGCCGCCACCGTGTGGACGGTCGAGTAGGCCCCCTCGGGGGGTGTCTTGCTCAGGGCCGCAACGATCCATCCAAAGGCGGTGTTCCCCAGCCGCCAATACCAGTTCATGTTGGACGTGACGTTGGTCCGGACGATGCCGGGGTGGACCGCAAAGACGGCGAGGGCCGTTGTGCGATGGTTCGTGTCGGTTCTTGTTGTTGTTGTGTTTGTTGTACTATTTTTTGTATTTTTTGTTGCATCGCTGCCGTTGTACCGCCTGGCGAGTTCCCGCGCCGTCAGGAGGTTGGCCAGCTTCGTCATTGAGTATTGTCCAAAGAGCGTGTAGGGTCGGATTCCCTTGGAGCAGTAGGGATCCTCGAAATCAAAGCCTCCCGTCGAGGCGGCAAATTCGTAGGTCGACGACGTCAGGAGGCAGACCCGGCTCGGTTCGTTGTGCTCGTCATTGTCGTCGCCATCGGTGGTGGTGGTGGTGGTGGTGCGCAGCATGCCCTCCTCCAGCAGCAGGGTCGTCAACAAAAAGTGTCCCAGGTGGTTGGCCTGCATCATGGTTTCGAATCCGTCCTTGGTCGTGGATTGGGTTCCCATCATGAGTCCTTTTGGGAGGTGGCAAGCAATGGACGAACCAAACCAAACCAAAGCATTCAACAACACGGGCGTAAAAGACACGAGTGTCACGAACGAACAAAGGCAACAATTGTGAGAACACGGGGCGACAAGTTCGATGCATTCGACTCGAATTCGAATTCGTTCCTTCCACAACGAAACACTCGGTTGCGTTGCGTTGTATGTTGAGTACGAGTATGCAATCGCACTACGTAGTTAGTACCTACCGGCATTGCACACGAGTGCGTGGACAAACTCTTTTTTTCCGGACCGCTCGCTCCGGATTCGCAGGTGTTCTTTCAGGGCCGCCGCCGCTTTTCGGATCGATGCCAGGTCCGCCAGATCGATGGCGACCACCGGCAGTTGTTCCGGCAAAATTGTTGCTGTTGCTGTTGCTGTTGCTGTTGTTGTTGTTCTCCCTGATTCATGTTCCGGTTCCTGTTCCGCTGCTACAGCGAGAATGTCCGCAACGGCTCCCTCCGCCCGCACCGGACTCCGGCAGAGCATGGCCACGGTCGCGCCCTTGGCCGCCAGCATCCGGACGGTTTCCTTGCCGATACCGTTGTTGGCACCCGTGACCACCACGAATCGTCCCTTTAGCGAATCGGAGCTCCACCCAGACAGCGGGGGAGCGTCGACACCGACGACCATGGCCCGGCGGGTCTCCTTCGTCCACCGGACGGCGATCGTTCCGAAGACCATCGTTGCCAGCAGGGTGCTCCCGATCGCGCACGTTGTGTTGAAATCGTTGCTGTTGTCGTTGCTGTTGTCGTTGCTGTTGTCGTTGCTGTTTTCGTCGGAACAGAGTACACCGCAGAGAGTTCCCACTCCGCAGGCCACAACCCACGAGGCCACCACGAGGATCCAGCGCCTGCCCATCGCCCACAGCGATTCCTTGTCGGACCACCGGAGTTCTCGGTAAAAGGCATACGAAAACCAGACCACGGCCGAGTACAAGAATGCCACGAGGGGAAGGGCCGAGATGGTGGCCGCGATGCTAACGAGGACGGTCAGGGAGGAGGAGGAGGAGTCGTCGTTTCGACAGACCATGATTTCTGTGTTGTGTGTTGTATTCGTTTGTGTTGGTGTGTGTTAGTTTGTGTTGTGTGTCCGATCTGTCCGTCCAGTACGAGTACGAGTACGAGTACTGTACCGTACCGGTAGTTGCGTCCGTCAACCAAACCCCAAAATTCAAAAAGTAAGGAAGCAAATAACAATGACGGTTCAGATCGATGTTTGTGACTCGACTGGAACTCGAACAAGGTTGGGGTTGTTCTACCGGAAAAGGGGTAATTTGACACTTTTTAGTGTCGAAAACCTACACTTTTCAAGGCAATACACTTTTTTCTTGATAGTGTACGGTATAACAGCCCCAACCCTCCCACCTCCCACCCATCATTACTACGAAATACGGAGTAGATCATAATACTTCGTAATATTTACTCCAGGGGATCCGACCCTCATCAAGTTCGAATAGCGTGTACAAGGGCTCTCTTACAACACCTGCAAGTTACTGTAGATACATAAGAACTACTAGTACTAGTAAGTCATGGTCGGAGCTGGGTGCTGGTGGGTATGATTGGATTCGTTATGAATCGAATTAATAAGTAAGATTACTTCGTTCAAGTGTTAAAAGTAAAGAAAATCAGCTCACTCAATAACAAGCAATATCCTTTCATCCATCAAATAATAGATAATATGGCACCTACCGGTACACTTCTAGTTCGAAAGCACATGCCAAATCGCTACTAAAACTACTAAAAGCTCTTTTTGGACGACACATCCCTTGATCTGTTGGTTGACCAGATGCCAGCAAATGCCAAGGACAAGCATGGATTGTGTCAGAAGTGCTCTTGCCCTTGCTCTGTTCGTCTTCGTGTTCGGATCCGAAATTTGGTTCCGGCGGTACCTAGTAGTACTACAAGGTGAAGAGATTCTGGATCCGAGGAAACCTTGTTGTTGTTGTAGGGAGGTCATGCCATGCCAGCAGCAGTATCATACAACCAAAAACAACAAATCACTGGAATAGAACACTCGGAACGAATGATTCTGGTAGGAGGTACAGTAGAGGGTACTCGCAGCACTGCCGTGAGGTATCCAACCGTTTGTTCGATAGTATTATTCTTCCCGATCGATCGATCGATCGATCAATTGTCTAACACGAGTTCACTCCATCGCATCGCATCGCATCGCATCGCATCGCATCGATTCGATTCGCACCGCACCGATTCGCATACGTGTATGCTACCAGTAGTTGACAGCAGCAGCAGCAGCAGTATCAGCAACACCATCCACACCAACACCAACACCGTGGTAGGTGATGCGATAGATGCGAATCTTGGACGATGCCAGCTCGTCCGTGGTCACGTCCTCGCTCCGAAAGGAGGCCTCCGCGAGTCTCGCAAACAGGAGGTCTTCGACGGCTTGGCTTCGGCGCTGGTAGGACAGGAGCACAAATGGCGGTGGTGGCGGCGGTGGTGGTGGTCGCTCCGCCTCCTCGGTGGCGTTGGCGGTCATCGTTTTGCTGCGGCGTTGGCGTTTGCGTTGGCGGCGTTGGCGGCAGATGTATTCCAGAGTTGCCACCAGGGGATCTACCAGTGGTTCGACCCACACCACGTCGGCCGCTAGGATGACGTCCGGCAGATCTCCCTTCCACAGCGACAGGGCTCGGTCGCACGAGGATCGATCGCACCAATCCAGGACGCGGGCATCGATCGTTGTTGCGATTGCAATTGCGTCGTCATCATCGTTTGCGTTTGCGTTTGCGTTTGCGTCATCGCTTACGTCTGCGTCGTCGTTTGCGTTCTCCGAGTCATCGTGTTCGTTATTTTCGTGTTGTTCGGTCGGAGCAGTTGCGCTTGCGCTTGCGAAACGGCAGTGGTTCGCGGCCAGGTTGTCCCGGAGATTGCCCAGAGAGTATTCCAGGTCCGTGACCAAGACCCTGCGGGCACCGAGCGCGACGTGGGCGGCGATTCCCACCAAACCGGTTCCGGCCCCGAGTTCCAAGACGCGTAGGTTGCGGACCGAGCACAACAGCGGCGATGTTGATGTCGATGTCGATGTCGATGTCGATGTCGATGTCGATCTAGACGATTGCGGCGTTGTTGTGGTAGTGGTTGTTGTGGTTGCATCGCTCCGCGAACGCTCCCGCTGCTGCACATCGTGAAAGTGCAGGAATTTGGCCAGTGCCACGGCTCCGTCCCAGAGGTTGGTTCCGGTGCCGAGTCCCGAGTTGGATTCCTCCGCAACGACGATCGGGTGCTCTCCCAGCCAGAACCGGCCGTCGGTGTCGATGTCGCGCGAAAACTCGCGCCAGGGGAGGGCGAGCAGTGGCGGTCCGGATGTGGTGACGGCAGTGGTCGAAGTTGTTGATGGTGATGTTGATGTTGATGTTGATGATGATGTTGCTGTTCTTGTTGTTGCTTTTTCTTTTGCGGATACGCGGAGGCGGCAGCAAGCGGAACGACGAATCTCCTCGATGCCCGTCAACGGCCGAAAGGTTTCGCTTCCCGGATCGTACCACTCCAGTTCGAGTTCTGGGAGTGGTTCGTTGGTTTCGGTTTCCGGTAGCGCGAGCCCCAATGCTTTTAGAAGGATTTCGTGGAAAACGCCGAGCAGGTCCTCCCCGCCCGGCGGCGGCAACGACGACGACGACAACGACGACGAAGCAACGGGCAACCGAATCCGGACCCGGCGGCGACCCGCAAAGAGAACATCGTTGGTGCTCTCGACCAGCACGAGACAGGACGTCCGTGGCGATGCCGTGGACACAGATGCTGGTGGTGCTGCTGGTGGTGCTGCTGGTGGTGCTGCTGGTGGTGCGAGCTCCTGCTGTTGCGTTGCTCCTGTCCCGATGTTGTTCGTACCGGTAGTATTGCTGCTCCCTGAAGGTTCGGGGACGCCACCACTCTCGTTCTCTCGGCTGTTGCTGTTGCTGTTGCTGTTGTTGTGGTTTGTAATCTTATCCGCCATCTCATGGTAGGGTACTGTACAGTATAAGTACGAGTACCGTATGGTATTGAATAGTGAACGAAACGCAAGGACTGTACGGTACGTATGTACAACAACTGCTTCTGTAACTGGCGGTCGCCTCGTACCGTATCGTGTCGAACAGGAAGACGAAGGCGAACGATGATTGTTGTCACTCAAACTGTGCTCGCATCTAGATTTTGTTGAAATCAGTAGCAGGCTTAGTACTACCGGTACGAACCCTTAAAGAGTGCAATCAACCCTATTGGTTAGATACCGGTATTAAACTACCGGTATGATTATGTGTGACCATCGATAATCACAACGATTGCAATTACATGTACCGGTAATATGTAACTACCCCTCCTCCGTTTTGGTTGGCACGTGTCAACCGTGCGCGCGGAGAATTTTTCTTTAGATAGGGGTTGATTCGTGCCAACCAAACGACTCCGAGTAGTATCGGGGGTAGGAGTTTTCTTTAGGATGCTTCCTTTTTACGAGGGCGCAGCCCGAGTAAAAAGGAAGCATCCTAAAGAAAACTCCCCCCCCCCCCCCCCCCCCCCCCCCCCCCCCCCGATACTACGAGGAGGAGAGCAAGGAGGAGGGGTACGTCACATAAACGATGCTCGTGCTTTCGTAAAATTGAGTGATTCCCAGCAATAATAAAGTAATAAAAGTTCGTGACCAAAGTAATAAATCTATTCACATAGTTAATAGATTTATTAACTATTGAATAGAATTTAGCAGTCGAGACTGCATCGACTTGCAAAACTTTATTAACTGAATAAAAACAGAATAAACTCAAAGGGAATCACTAAAATCAAAAAATCATCACGAATCAATCATGTGTGCACCTCTTCGCACCTCTTTTGCCGGGCACGCTTGCATGCTTGTTTGGTGATCATCGCCAATTTTGGCCAGCTGAAAATTTGCAAAAAAAATTTGCAGTCCGGAAAGAAAGATTGCACCGGAAGAAGGCGCCAACAGGCAATCCAACCATGAGATGGGACATTAAGGAGGCAAAGGAACTCTTCCAAATGATAGGCACAAAATCACGCATTATAGATGGAGAAGTGTAACGTACTACAATCATACGTACCAAGCTATGTACGTACCAATCTACGTATTACAACCTATCGTACAAGTCGTACTATCTAAGAAGATACCATCGAAGGATACGTACAATCGAATTAATGAGACTTGGGCTACTCTAAGAATCATTAAGTAGCGAAGCATTATCTGTATACAATGGTATACCGATGCCGGACAGGCGCACGATTCCTATCGCTACTCTATACGAATATCCATGAGCGATCGAAGCTAGCAGGGCCCGATCGAAGCCAGCATGGCCCGATCGCTCATTATTTTATCTGTTAAGTTTCCATCCATTTTCGTAAAGTATTAAACCATTCATAATTATCACTCCTACTCAAATTCTACCCCTAGTGTGTTACACAGTAATTACTCTTACAGCTACTGTAGAATATCAATCGAATTTTTGAACAACGGTTTTTTTCTTCGATAACAAATAACCTACCGCGAATTTTCGAACGACAACGGTTTTTCTTTCTCGCTAACAAAATAACTAACCGAAACGAAAGCGGTCTCGAACGCCCAGTCGACATTGTTAATCAGTAAAACAAAACAAAAATTCATCCTCCGAAAACATCAAAGCCAACGAAACAAAGAAAAACAATCAAAACAACAGGCAAGTATCATCAAACATGTCGACCGGATTGCATCGTGAACCACCAATCACCTATGATTCCAGCTTTGACCGGACTAAGAACAAACTTGCCACTTTGAAAGTGTATGACGCCAACAATAATTCCAAGGAGGAATGGAAATTACCAATCTTTTCAGAAGAAGGGGGCCTGGAAGAACTACTGTATTGCCAAGAAGCATTCATCATTGGCGCAAAGCGACTACCACTACCAGAACATCGGTACATTGAACTGTTCACCAAGATACTGTGCCCGGAAGCACAAAGAAAGTGGGACGAGACAACCCGGGACGACAACGATGACTTGAACTATCCGGACAACATGGAAGGCTATGAAGAAGCATTCAAGGACTACATTCAAGAACACTACTGCGATGCAGGGGATGCAAAAGACATCATGCAAACCTACATTTGCAGCGACGCATGCAAGAAACCTCATGATACCACAGCCAAGGACCATGCAGTGCGAATCAACAGGCTCATTCGGTACTCAGAGAAGCTGCAAGGTCATGGCCAAAACCTCAACAAAATCAACAAAACAACAATGCTGCTCCACACCTTCCCCAACCTGTGGGTTGAGCAATATGGCCAAATTCATGGTGGCATCACTGCAGAAACATCCATCCAAAAGATTGTGGAATATATGTCCAGTCGAGAACGAGAGTCCAAGCTGAGGAATGGAGGAGGCAAAAAACAAGGGAGACGTCCTGGAAACAATGCCAACCAACAATCCAAACGCAAAACCAACAACAAAAACCAAGGACAAAAATCTTCTAATCCCTGTCGCATTCCCGGGCACAACCATGACTGGTCCGAATGTCCCAAAAACAGGTACTCCAAACAGAAGAAAAAGCAACGCGCCGACAACAAGAAAAATGACTCGGCCGGCAAGACTACTACAGCCAGCAATGAATCATTTCAAGCACACATGCAGCGCGCAAAGGAAGCCTTCCTCCAACAACATGGAGGCAAAGCCGAACACAGCGTGCAGAGCGGTGAGCAAATCTGGCTTCCTTGAGGCCAACCAAGAGCAGTCACCCTGCCTCCAGTTCCACAGGACCTGGATGCCAATTTGGCACAGCCAATTGGGCTCGCAGGAGGAACTCTCTCCACAGAAGGGGAGAAACCCACAGAACGTATATCTGATGGTGACAAGAGCTCAAGACGAGTCCAATTTATGGATGAACGCGTCGATAAAAATAAAAACAAAAACAAAAATACGGGTACAGAAGCCAAAAACACAGCCGAATTGGATGACAATTCGATCGGCAACAATAATCGCAACGCGGTTACGGGTACAAATGACCAAATGGGTACGACAGCATCGCAACGGTCGATGACAACAAGCTGGACGTCGCAGCTATCAAAAAGCACGACCCTACAACCAAATACGGAATATCCCGTACCTACCAAAACAAAGAGGAGCAATGTGGCTCCAATTGTTCTAACGACCATCCAATACATTCAAGGCATTCCGGTAAAAACAACAAAAACAATGCTTGCCCTACTCGACAGTGGCAGCACAACAACCCTCATCAACAAAAGGGCACTCCCCTTTGGAGTTCTACCAATCCAGTCTAAAACAAGGACCATAACAACCACAGCCAATGGATCATTCGACACCTCGTTGTTTGTCGTAATGAAGAATCTCAAACTACAAGAATTTGGGAACACAACAATCGAGCGTTGTGAGGCCAGATTATTTGAATCCAAATCATGCAGATATGATATTATCTTCGGTCGAGACTCTCTATGCAGCACAAACATCAACTTGTTATTTGAATCCAGCATGATTCAATGGAACAAGCGACAAATTCCAATGCGCGAAACAGCCAGTTTTGACATTACTCCAGATCTGCAAGAAGCATATTTTCAAGCATTACTGGAGGAATCCATTGACTCCGAACTTTTTGTGCATGATGCAGTATCTTCATCACCTGTCATCCTTGACAGAGCTTACGAAGCAACTGATCCAACCTCGGTTGCTGAGCAGCAAGCACATATGACAGCATCAGAAAAACAACAGTTCCAAGCTGTCCTATCCAAATATCCAAACGTGTTCAATGGCAAACTAGGAAATTATCCACACAAGAAAATCTCACTCAAACTGAAGCCCGATGCCAAGCCAGTTCACAAGAAGCCATATGCAGTCGCATACAAAAGAGAAGAACTATTCAGGAGGGAACTCCAGAATCTTGTAGATGATGGAGTCCTCAAAAGATGTAATGGACCGGCTGAATGGGCATTTCCTACTTTCATCATTCCAAAGAAGGATAACAGGGTTCGATGGGTGTCAGATTTTCAGGAACTCAATGAACTACTAATCAGGAGACCATACCCAATACCAAGAATTCAGGACATCATGCATCGGCGCGGCAAGTATACTCACTTCACCAAGATTGATTTATCCATGCAATACTATTGTTTTGAACTGGATGAACCAAGCAAGAAACTATGCACGATTGTCACCCCATATGGTTGCTATGAATACCAAAGACTGCCAATGGGCGTAAAAATCTCTCCGGATGTCGCGCAACAACTCATGGAAGATATTTTGCAAGGTACGGATTGTACGGTCTATATTGATGATATTGGAATCTGGACAAATGGCACCTTCAGCCACCACATGCAAACAGTGGACACAATTCTGCAACGACTAAATGAGAATGGTCTCAAGTGCAACCCTCTCAAATGTGACTGGGCTGTACAGGAAACTGACTTTCTCGGATTTTGGATGACTCCAGAAGCCGTGAAACCTTGGAAGAAAAAGATTGAAGCTATTCTGAGAATGGACAGACCCAAAACTATCACTCAAGTCAAGTCCTTCCTAGGTGCTGTGGGTTACTACAGAGATATGTGGCCACGACATTCACATGTCCTATCTCCCTTATTTGAACTCACGGGAACTCCCAAGAAAACTGCCAATGGGCAGCCTAAAACAACAACAAAGTCGGCCTTCACATGGGGGCCCGCTCAGGAAAAAGCCTTTGAAGAAATGAAAGCCATGATAGCAAGTGACGCGCTAAACACATACCCGGATCTGAATCTACCATTTGATATCTACACAGATGCATCAGATCTACAACTTGGCGCAGCCATCCTACAAAAGGGAAAACCAATTGCTTATTGGTCCAAGAAGCTGAATGCAGCTCAGAAGAATTATACTACGACAGAAAAGGAACTCCTTGCAATAGTCTTGTGTTGCAAGGAATACAGGAAACTACTTTTAGGCTGTGAACTCAACATTTACACAGACCACAAGAATCTCACCTTCAAAACCCTCTCTCCGCAGCGAGTGCTCCGATGGAATCTCTTTCTACAAGAATACAACCTCAAGTGGAATTATGTGGAAGGACCCAAGAATGTACTCGCGGATGCATTCTCAAGACTACCCAGGATGGATCCACCTACAGTGGGGGAGAAACAGAAGCAAGGCAAAGGAACTTTAATCGATTTTCTCAAGTTAGACGTCCCTGAACAAGCAGATGAAGAGCTTTTTCTACAAGAATTCCCAGAGGTATTCCCAAACCTATGCCATGACGCAGACGATGAATTATATTCATGTCTACTGAACAATGAGTGTCTGGTCAACCTGCCAACACTCCAGGAGATGGAATGCCCAGTGAATTACACCAATATTGCTCAACACCAACAAAACGATGAGATGCTACCAGTCAAGCTACAATTACCAACCTTCTTCAAACAACAACTTGGTAATCAGGAAATTGCATGCTACTCCAAAGCAGAAACCAGAGAAGAATGGAAAATCTACATTCCAACCTCCCTTGCTCCCCAACTACTCAAGTGGTACCATCTACTATTAGGGCACTGTGGATCCACCAGGCTCAATCAAACCATAACTGCCAGGTTCCACGTGGAACGGCTGGCCAAGCTGTGCCAAGAGTACATATGCCCGGATGATTGCATCAAGTACAAGAGCAGAAACGCAAGTTATGGATTGCTGGCGCCCAAGCAAGCGCCATTGGCACCATTCAGTGAAGTGCATGTGGATCTGATTGGACCATGGAAGGTAACAGCCCAAGGAAAAGTCTACAACTTCAAGGCTCTCACGTGCATCGACCCAGTTACAAACCTGCTGGAAATCATTCGCATCAGAGATAAATCAAGTCAACATGTCTCCAACCAATTCACCAACTGCTGGTTATCCAGATATCCAAGACCAGTCAAGTGTGTCTATGACAATGGTGGAGAGTTCCTAGGCCATGAATTCCAAAATGCACTGGCAGCCTACGGAATTGAAGGTGTGGCTACCACCGTAAAAAATCCTCAGAGCAATGCTGTTTGCGAAAGAGCTCATCATACCATTGCAGACACCCTGCGCATATTGGTACATGTGAATCCGCCTCAAACCAACACACAGGCCACACAGCTCATGGACAATGCTTTAGCTACTTGCATGCACGCAACCAGGTGCGCAATCAATGCATCTATGGGCTCATCTCCAGGAGCCTTGGTTTTCAACAGGGACATGCTACTGGATATCCCACTCACATCCAATCTCATTGCCCTACAACAAATTCGGCAGCAGGGCATCAACATGAATCTCCTACGACAGAATGCCAAGCGCATCAAGCACGTCTTCAAGGTTGATGATAAGGTATGGATGAAAGAACCAGATCCAGACAAATTACAACCTCAGAAGAAAGGCCCATATCAAATTGTGCAAGTACATACCAATGGTACAGTGAAACTGAGACTATCTCCAAATGTCACCGAAACAGTCAACATCCGAAAGCTGACCCCATACAAAGAACACCCAGCAAACGATGATCCAGCACAAGATGAACCGGCAAACAATGATCTAGACATGGAGGAAGTCTAGTAACAAAGCGATTCGGAGAATCCTCAAGTCAATCATTGGGGGACTCTGTAACGTACTACAATCATACGTACCAAGCTATGTACGTACCAATCTACGTATTACAACCTATCGTACAAGTCGTACTATCTAAGAAGATACCATCGAAGGATACGTACGATCGAATTAATGAGACTTGGGCTACTCTAAGAATCATTAAGTAGCGAAGCATTATCTGTATACAATGGTATACCGATGCCGGACAGGCGCACGATTCCTATCGCTACTCTATACGAATATCCATGAGCGATCGAAGCTAGCAGGGCCCGATCGAAGCCAGCATGGCCCGATCGCTCATTATTTTATCTGTTAAGTTTCCATCCATTTTCGTAAAGTATTAAACCATTCATAATTATCACTCCTACTCAAATTCTACCCCTAGTGTGTTACAAGAAGATGTGTATGACGTTGAAACAGATGAGTTTACTCCTCCTCCTCCTCGTCCTCGTCCTCCTCGTCCTCCTCCTCCTCCTCCTCCTCCTCCTCCTGATGCTTCAACTCAACCGGTACCACTTCTACTTGGTCAACCAACTCAACTAACTCAACCAACGCAACCAACGCAACCAACTCAAGAAGTTACGCAGTTTGAAGAAGTTAGTACCATTAGTACTAGCAGGAAGAGACATTACAACAATCGCAAAGGAGAGGAATTCAAGATGATGAATACAATCGCTCAAGTAATGAAGCTTCAGCAGCAGGCATTGGAACAACAGCAACGATATCAGGACCAACAGCAACAATATCAGAAAAAGGCAGATGAAGAGAGGAAGGTGTTGATGCAGGCAGTCCTTGCAATTGGTGGTAGTGGCAGTGGCGGCGTCGCTGGCACCGCCGTTGCTGGCACCGCCGTCGCTGGCACCGCCGTCGCTGGCACAACATCTACTCCTAGTACTAGTAGTGTCAGCGCCAGTGCCGTTGGTGGTCGTCGTCCTAGTATTACTCCACAGATTCTTACTACTCCCCAAGTTACTAATGGGAAGCTCAAAAGAAAAGTAAACAGTCTCCAGCAGCATCCTGACTACAGCAGTGACGACGACATCAGTGACAGCAGCAGTGACGACAACTTGTTAGGAACCAATTAGTGAAGGACGAAGATTTGTTGACGTCGATTAGTTAGTTCGGAATCGAATCGATCAATCAGTTAGTTAGTTAGTTAAAATAAAAGAATCGATTATTAGTTAAGAAACTCAACAACAACACCAACATTGCTCCAGACAGAAACTTAGGCTACGAAAGAATATAAAAACTCTATTGCAACACCTTAAAAGAGGGATCGAAAACCACTAGAGGTGCGCTGGAGCAAAATTATTCGAACGTGTTGTCGACTGCTCGATCGGACGTGATACGAGTAATTGATCGATCGGACGTGATACGAGTGAGTAATCGATCGGACGCGATCGATCGGACGTGATACGAGTGAGTAATCGATCGGACGTGTTGTCGACTGCTCTAAATACGACTAACTAAGAATGCAATCTAATTCATAAATCTAATTCATAACTACTATCGATTATCAAATACATCATTTGCGGTTTCAGTTGGCACCAAATCGTACGAGAAGAAGCCATACGACTTGAAACCTTCAGTCTGACTCATGTAGGTGTTGAGTATGGTGTTGATTCCAACCTTAGCTGTCTGGAAGTTGTACAACAACACGGCAAGCTTCAGAATGATCCTCCTGTCTCCCATTTCTTCCAGCAACATGTTATCTTTGAGTCTAGGGAACCCACCTTGGATCTGTCTCATCCCCCATTCCGACATCTGTCTAACGCTGGTTGCATCTCTGTTCACTGCAATAGCCTTGCAAACAGCGCGCTGTTTCATTGCTGTGGCCTCCTCGATAGGTGTACCCTCAGGTATTTCTACAGGAGCTGTTAGAGGGTCATATTGACTACTTCTAACAAGGTAGTCGTTTGTAGATAACTTAAACGCCGAATCGACAACAACCTTTACCATATACAGCTGATACATAAGCCGCATCTTTTCATAGAGCCCGTAGTCAGCTTGAGTACTATCATGCCAAGATCCAGGACAGTTCAAGACACATGCCCGGATCCTCCCATCGGGGCAGAAAAGAAAGACGCTGTTGACATATGTAGCAGACGTCCAACCGTTGTAGTATGGGTTCTGTTTGGTCCAGTCGCTAGACTGTTGGAGATGCAGTTTAAGCCCATCACAAGCACCCCACACTATGTGTGGACCAAGAGTTGGATACTTTGCAGCAATAGCATTGATGTATTGTTGAGTCTCTTCTTCATTTGGCAAGCAAACTTTTGCAGAAGGATGGTGTTGTAATGCAGTAAGAAGGAGTTTGCGACCAAATTTCAGCCATCTGTACATAGGAGAAGCCGTTAATCCAAACGCTATAGCAACTGCTCTTGCTGCTGATCCTCTGGTTCGGAACCAGAATAAGATAAGAGCAAGACATCCGGTTGCATCAAATTCTTGACGTCGAACATAATTCTGTTTCTTGTATTCCTTTAACTTTCGAATCGATCCAGTCTTCTCATCATACATGTATTGATTGAAGAATGGTTCGAATACATCTAGGAGCTCGCTGAATACTACGTGGTCCACTCCACAGCAATTGAGAAGGGCTTTATCATTGCCCGATTGATAAAGATACATGAAAGCAGATTGACTGTATCTCTTAATCGCTATCCTAGGAGTTCTACGATCCCTTCTTCTCTTATCTTCCTCGCCAAGCAGTGGATTGTTGTAATCGGGGGTTAAGTAGTTATCCTCATAGTATTCTAGTAACTCCAGGGCCATGGTTATTGTCGATTGTTGATTGTACTAGTAGAGTGTTTCGCGAAAGAGTGTTTCGCAAAAGAGTGGTGTTTCTTGCTGGAGAGCAATGTGAGTGAGTTAGCGAGGATAGCTACTACTAGTAATTTTACCAGCAAAGCCAATCGATACGGTACATAGAAAATTCTGAAAATTTCAACTGCCGGCCAGTCTCGAATACTTAACAGGCTTGCTTGCCAAAATAGGCCGGTAGGTGGCGCGGGTAGTGAATAAACAGACGTAAAGAGACAGTTACTGTTTTGTAATTAGAGATTCCAAATTCCAAATCAGTCAGTTAATAAAAATATTCGTCGGTTGGGTGAACCAAAAAATTTATTCATCTATTCACTCGTGAATACTTTTTTATTACTTTGGTCTTTTATTACTTTATTATTGCTGGGAATCACTCATTCATGCGATGTTTTAAAATATTACGAAACATTTTGTTGCGTGCACAATAAATAATTCTCTGCCTATTTTTGCACGCATCAATTTCAAGTAGGACTATTTTCCTATCCATATTTTCACCCCCAGTTTCATGGTTGCTTCCAAATTTTTCTATTCTACAATTTTGTTTCATGCTTACCCCGTTAATATTTATTCACCATTGAATTTTTGTTATTTTCCACACGAAACTCATCTTTTGTAATAATATCCTCTATGTACACTGATATTGTTGTAGCGTTGATACCAATTTCTGAACAAATATACAAGCTTCTTGATAACCATCAATCTATTCTGTTACGTCGCTTTCACATTACTCACACTACATTTTTCGAACATCAAAAGCCAACAACCATATTTTTGTACTAATAAGAAAATATTTTATCCGCATTTGCAATACTCTCCGATATTTTACAATATTCACGCTACGCTTATCAAATACGGACATACAACAAACATATTTTGTAACAAATACGAAAGTATTTTATCAGCCTTTGAAATTACCTCGTTTATTGTATTATATTCGAACAGAAGACCCGGAACAATATTGTGCAAACCATAAAATAATAATGAACTAGCCGTTCTACTATTGATGTTGATATCATCAATTACTCTTGTTCGTTTTTATTGTATTCAATGAAAAATTTGTAGTCCTCATCATCTTTGCCTAGAATCTCAACCAAGGTACGTTTTCGCTTCCGTGTTTTTCCCTCTTCGTCCTCCTCCTTATCTTGTTGTTTACAATTGCCATTTTGCTTTTGGTACATTTTAAGTATTTCCGTCTCTAATTATTTTGACTGTTGTTCCTCCCTTCATTCTTTTAATTCACTTACTAGGTATTCGTAAAGATCTTGTCCCTCGTTACTCCACCCCTCCTTATTTCCAGACTTACCTTCAGTGAATTTTTTTCTCAACCTCGTGCCCTTTGTTGTGTTTAGCCACAAGTCGTAGTCGTTGTAAAGGAAAAGCAATGCAAAAGCTTCATCGCTTGGGGTGAAAATGTTACTGACTGTCATTCTGACTGATTTTCTTTTGAAGTCTGTCTGTTTTGGTGACACCGCTCCAAGAATTCTTTTCATGATGTATTTGAATTCTGGTGAATTTTTCCGCCGATAGTCTTTGTGCAATTGGTACCTATTTTCTGAGTTAACGTCTTGTGTGTCCGTGATTAGAACCGTTCCTGGGAAACTATCTGGTATCTGGTTGTTCCTTTTATTGTCTACGTGACAGTGTTAATATGACCAAAATGTTAGAATGGATTATGAAAGATTGCATGCCGGCAATCATTTTCTTGTTGGTTGCGTACCTTTGTAGTTTTTCCTGCCAAGAGTTTGAGCATTGTGCCTACACGCAGTCACTGCTCGGCAATAAATTCCACTCCACTTTTGGTCTTTCATATCGATCGTATTTGGTATTTCATTGTTATTTGTTTGTTTTACAATTTTGAATATCGTTGCCTTCACAAATCTGATCTCTGGCGGGAATTTAAATTTCCTGAATGCTTTTTCTTTCACATGTTTGACAATGCTGTTTTCCAAGTTAATGTTATTGGAGTCTTTTGTTGTCTGTAGAATATTTCTGTTGCTACTGTCTGTGGTTTTATATGTTTGGCTATCGTTTGTGTTTGTTCGGTCACTTCCCGATACACTGCTGTTTGGGCTGTTTGTGTTATTGGTAACAATGGTTTTACCTGTCACCGGACTGCAACTACTACTCAGCTCTTTCATTATTTTTTTGTTAAATCGTGCACCTCAACTTACTGTTTTTTCCTTTGATTGATTTGGCGCGCTATTTTTATGATAATAATGTTGTTTGTATGAATCGTTGGGTATTTTTTTTCATTCATACTGTACACACTGTAATCTCTTGATTTACTGTCTCCAAGGAATAGCTGTATTTCAACTAATTGTACTATCTGTGAGTGTTGTTGTACTGTCGCCTGCCTATCTTATTTTCGAGCGTGCCGTGATATTCTGGAATGTGGAGTCCTCAAAATTTTGGCGCGGATCCGAACATTTTCATGTTCCCTACCCTACCGTACTTACCCTACGGTACCATATCATTCCGTATTTATTTATTATCTTATTGTTTTTCAATTTTCTGCAACGGCGTTGCAGTAAATTCTATTTTTTGGGTGGTTGACACTCACCCCTGAATTAATTATGGATTGGATCACAATTTGTAGGTTCAATGGAGGAAATGCTTTTTTGTTGTTTTGTTGCTTTCTAAGGAGTACATTTTTTGAATGTATCGACTTCTTAAGGTGATATTTTACTTCATTTCCGTTCTATTTTTTGCACTTAATTTGTACCGGTGATACCGTCAATATTGTCATGCTTTTTTTTGTAATGGAATCCTTACAGAGTTGCAGAGTTAGTGTTTCACGCGTCCCCATGCCCCACAAGGAACGGGATAGTTGTTATATTCCTCTAAATCTTCCGGTGAATTCCAACGTTTTTCGTGAAGACTTGGCCATTTCTTAATTTTCCACTCATTTTCGTCTTGTTCGCTCTTTTCCCCCCTGTTTGTCACTTCTTTTACTTTCCGTTTTTTCTTTTTTGACTGTTTTCTTGCTTTGTTCATGAATGAATCCCACTTCTGTTTGGTACATTTTTTTTCCGTGTTTTCGTTATTTATCTTCTCTTCCTTAATTGTCGGAAATATTTCTTGTGTTGAGTACCACTCGTTATCGTCTGTTGATCTGCAATACCATTCCAATCTGTCATTTTCGATGATTGCCTCATCCGTCTTTTTGCGCCAGTTGTTGAACCAAATGTACGTCATACAAGGACGGTTCCCAGGGTGGTAATGTATACATTGTTTTATGTGTTCTCTTGCCTCCGGCGTCAGATTACTCCATTTTTTTGCAGGGAAAGTACGACCGTCTTGTATCATTCTCTCTCGTTCTATTGATTTTACTTCCGGTCCAATACCCACGTTGTCGTAGCACTTAATGTCTTCCGATGTATTCAATGCGGGATAACCACATGTAATGTATGCAAGAATGACTCCCATTGCCCATACATGGTCCATCCCGTCAGTGTTCCCTTCTTCGTAGTCGGGAAATACTTCCTCGTTTATGTACTTGAAGCATTGCTCCCAAATGTTCAAAGCTTCGTCCTCCTCAAAATGTCCTTTTTTGCTGTTGAGTCTTTGTCGCACTTCTTCTATCTTCTGGCATCCACTAAGGATTGTGTTAACCAAGTGTCCGTTTTTGGCACACAACGCATCAAATCCTGTTTCGAAATGATACAGAAACGGGTTTCCGTCGTTGTTTACGTCATCGTGGTTCAGCTCATGCATCCGTTTGGTGTAATCCTTGGACAAAACAGTACCCCGGGTTGGCACAACTGTTGTTTTGTGTGTCGGTTTAGGTGTTTTGTTTTTCATTTTCCTGTTATTTCCCAGCTGTAACGCAGTCATGCACCTAGTTGTGCCACAATACACCTAACGTTCATAATCCAACGACGAATCATAAAGTTGGTGTATGTTGTTTTCTCCAGGCGTAGTAACTTCAGTTTTTGGTTGTGGCTGCTTTTTCCCGAACACACATAATTCTTACTATTGTTACGTACCGGCACCACCGCCACGATGGTGCACATCAATAGTCTGATTCAAAAACAGACTATCTTCAAGTAGTGTAACTTTCCTCGACCGAATGCAATTGGTTCTTGATATACTGTAGATATGAAAGTGTCCAGTGGATCGATTCCTCCATAGAGACGTGTACAAGGTGTATTCTCCGTAGTTCTTTGGTATTATTTTTTTTAATATTGTATTGGTACGCAGCACATAAATTGTCTGATTCATAAACAGACTAGCTTTAAGTAGTGTAACTTTCCGCGTTTGGATATGATTGGTTCTTGATATAGATGTGAACGTGTCCTTTGGATCGATTCCCCCGTAGGTATGTGTACAAGGTGTATTCTCCGTAGGTCTTTTTGGTATTATTTTTTAATTATTGTATTGGGACGGTGCACACAAATTGTACGATTCAAAAACTGACTAGCTTTAAGTAGTGTAACTTTTCCTGATCGGGTATGATTGGTTATTGATATATAGGTGAACGTGTCCAGTGGTTCAATTCCCCCGTAGATACGTTTACCAGTGGTAGTGATTTCAGCAAAATTTTTTTTGGATTTTCTTATGAAGAAGTAACCAAAATAGAGTTTCTCAGTTCTTTTTTGAGTGCAAAAGTGTGTTATTTTCTGCAATTTTTGGATGAATATTGCTCATACTAATGATTGGGGAGACAATGAAACAATATTGAGGACAATTCTCCGGCTATTACTTTAGTCAGTATGAATTGTATAATAATGGTTGTCCCTGGCCATGCATGCCCCAAAATTGTGATTCCTAGTCACTTTTTGAGTACAAGAGTGTGTCATTCGATGCAATTGAAGGATGAATATTGCTCATACTATGTATTGGGTAGACTATGCAACAATGCTGACATTTCTCAGCCTTATACTTTAGTAATTATGAATTTTATAATAATGTTAGTCCCTTGCCTTGTTGGATGTACCAAAATAGTGATTGCTAGTCAATTTTGTATTGGTAAAGTGTGTCATTCGAGGCAATTGAAGGATGAATATTGCTCATACTATGTATTGTTGGGTAGACTATGCAACAATACAGACATTTCTCAGGCTGATACTTTAGTAATTATGAATTTTATATTAATGTTTGTCCCTTGCCTTGCATGTACCAAATTATTGATTGCTAGTAATTGTTTAGTGGAAAAGTGTGTCATTACAGGCAATTGAAGGATGAGTATTTGTACTATTTTGGATCGGTGGGTATACTATGAAACAATAGTATAGATATATCTCAGGTTGATAGTTTACTTGTTAGTATGTATTGTATAATAATGTTTCTCACTGGCCATCCATCATGTACCAAAATAGTGACTGCTAGTCTTTTTTTTGGGTGCAAAAGTGAGTGGATCGATTCCTCTGTAGAGATGTGGTGTACAAAGGGTAGTCTCCGTAATTTTTTGTTATTATTTTTTGATTTTTGTATGAACAAGTACCCAAATAGTGATTGCTAGTCAATTTTGTATTGGTAAAGTGTGTCATTCAAGGGAATTGAAGGATGAATATTGCTCATACTATTTATTGGGTAGACTACTAGTATGCAACAATGCTGACCTTTCTCAGGCTGATACTTGATTAATTATGAATTTTATATTAATGTTTGTCCCTTGCCATGCATGTACCAAATTATTGATTGCTAGTAATTTTTTAGTGGAAAAGTGTGTCATTACAGGCAATTGAGTGATGAGTATTGCTACTACTTTGGATCGGTGGGTATACTATGAAACAATAGTATAGACATATCTCAGGTTGATAGTTTACTTGTTAGTATGTACGAAGTATTGTATAATAATGTTTCTCACTGGCCATCCATCATGTACCCAAATAGTGATTGCTTGTCACTTTTGTATTGGTAAAGTGTGTCATTCGAGGGAATTGAAGGATGAATATTGCTCCTACTATGTATTGGGTAGACTATGAAACACTGCTTACATTTCTCAGGATGATACTTGAGTAATTATGAATTTTATATTAATGTTTGTCCCTTGTCATGCATGTACCAAAATAGTGAGTGCTAGTCACTTTTTATTGGAAAAGTGTGTCATTACAGGCAATTGAAGAATGAGTATTGCTACTACTTTGGATTGGTGGGTATACTATGAAACAATAGTATAGACATATCTCAGGTTGATAGTTTACTACTAGTCAGTATGTATTCTATAATAATGTTTCTCACTGGCCATCCATCATGTACCAAAATAGTGACTGCTAGAGTCATTTTGTTTGTGCAAAAGTGTGTCATTAAAGGAAATTACAGGATGAATGTTGCTCATAGTTGGGATTTGGGAGAGTATGAAACAATATTGTCCTTTCTCCTACTGAAACTTTAGTCAGTATGAATCTTATAACGATGTTTGTCCCTGGCCATGACGATGCATCATGTACGAAAGTGGTGATTGCTACTCACTTTTTTAGTGCCAAAGTGTGGCTTTCTGTGTAATTTCATGATCAATGTTGCTCAAGACGCATACCATGGTTTTGTTCCTAGCTAATTATGAAACAGTATGGACCAGAAATCTATGAGTGATACTTTAGTCAGTTTGTAAAAGTTACTAGTAGTCCTAGTAATACGAGTTAGTTATTGAGTGCGAATGTGTGTCATAGTAGGCTGCACTTTCAGGATCAATATTTCTCATACTATTGATGGAATACACTATGAATGAAACTGGATAAGTGACAAGCGGATACTTGCATTTGGTGGAGCATAGTAGGCCTCATTCATCCATTCTTGACGAGTTGGTGGAACTGTATTCTGACACTGGTTTGGTTGTGTCAGAAGATGACTCGGATACCTCCACATTTCCATCCGTCGGGTCACAAATCCCAACTTCCTTGCTGTAACATTTTACTAAATCCGATACTTTTTTAATGCGTCGAGGATTGGTTTCTTTCAGACCGGAAACCTTAAAGTATGGGCACCATTTTTTATGCTCCCCCGCCTTACCTTTTTGGAAAGTAATATAATAACCCGGAAGACTTTCATATTGCTCGTAGGTGTTGAAAAGGTACCTATAAACTTCTCCAATTAGAACTGGGCCGTTTCTTCTTTCAGTGTAACGAACTTGTTTGTCTACTTCGTAAAGAGGATACATTATCTCTGGATCCTGACAACAGCACACTTATCTCAAGAGGTTGTGTGGTTTGACGTCCATTGATATTCAGAGGAAATTTTGGCATGGCTAGTACAACGGCGTTAAGAGGACTTTTCGCCCAATCTATAACCTTTTCTTCCCTTACATTTGAACCCTCTTTTTCACATGTTTTACTCTTTTTGTCGGTCAAACCAGTATCCTTTGAATTACCCTTAGTGGTGTCAATTCCTGATTCTTTAGATTGGTTTGGCTTATTTTTCGAACCCTTGCCGGTAACTGTTGATCCACTATTGTTATTTCTCCCCTCGTTGAGATTGTTCGTCTTGCCAACATTGCCACCGTCAACTTGACTATCCCAGGGTGGGATGAATCCACGCTTGGAATCATTTTTAGTATTGAAAGTTAATGTAACCCATCCTACCCGGTAGGTGTTATTTGATTTGTTGAACTCATTTATTTGAACCTTTGATGTTTTGAAGCAATCCCAAGTTAGAAAGTCCGGCGGTTTGTACAATACAAAGTCAAGACCCTGGAGGTGTTTGAACGCCGGATTCAATTCTCCCGTTCCCTTTCCATACTTGTTGACAACGTTGTCGTCCAAAAATTGAACTACAAGGTTTGCCGAGGATAGATCATCCAACTTTTCCCACAAATATATTGCTAGTTTTTCTGTCAACGGTGTAAATATGGTACCCATTTCTGGAAGGTAGTTATACCAAATGAATTGTTCCACCCAAGTATGACGTAGGAGAACTTCCGGATCAATTACAAATATCTCACGGAACATGTATGGAATGTGTTCCATAAATACTTGTTGGTGCAATTCTTGTTGTGAGTTAACATCGTATTGAAGGAACCTTGTAACACAAGTTTGATTCTTATGTTGGTCTTCCAAACCGGACAGTTCCAAAATGCCAGTTACAAGTTCCTCTGGTCTATCTTCAAAATTAACATGGGCAAATTTGGTCTTAGTCAGAACACAGGCCGTCGGGAAAATGTACAATCGATCATTCCTTTGAAGATACGGAACATTTCCCTCCCTCGATTCGGGGACCATTGCTCCTTTTAGAAATTTCCTCTCTGTCAATACCAAACCTTCAATTGTTTCCATCACATGATTGTAACGGAAACATCCTTTGTTAGGGGATTTGAAGACTTTTTGTAGAATTCTCTTACAAACATTGTCAATCGAACAATCAAAGGACAAGTCAACGCCGTCGACTCGAATCATTGATGCGCATAGTACTTGAGAAATGAACAGATTACATGCTGTTTCCTAAGAAATGACCACGTTCACCCCCAGATTGGTCCCGTTGTCGACAAATTTTGTAATCAACCATTGTTTCACCAAATATAGGATTCCTTTTGTCACCTTGAAATGTGCCAGATCTATTTTTCCGGTGCCATGTTTGCATGGTGACAGGGTGACACGGTCCTCATCGATATCGAAATGTATGTTGTAATAGTTGGAAACTGTGTCCTTGTAGTGGAGGACGTAGTGGAAAACCAATTGAGAATTGAGTGGTAATAACACTTTACCCGTTTCCGGAATGTTCATGTCCCCTTGTCGATGAAATCCTACTGGAACCCACTTCTCCCCCAAAAGTACCGTGGTGCCCAAGACGAAGGAATTCTGAATTAATTTGGGTAAGAAATATTGATAAAAATCTTCGTGTGTCAAAAGTTTGATGTCGAGGTTACCCAGGTTTATGGCTGTAAAAATTCGTTTCGTCTTCCCTTGAAAGAGAACTCAAAATTTACGAAGGACCTCATGAAAAGCTGTTCTTCGTTCCGTTATATTCATCATCTTTTTGTTGGACACAATACAATAGGTTTCTTCTGGAGGTGAAAACGTGATCCGTTGTGTTGGTAAGGATTTTAAGCATTCAATACGCTGCTTCTTGAAATGTTTGTCTAAGTCAACCTGATTGTAGCTATGACTCATTGAAATACGTAGAGAGGACTGTGCCATAAGGCAGTCCAAGAAGTTCTTCATTGATTTGACGTATTGTTTCAAGTTACTGGGAGAACAATTGTCACCTTTGGTATGGAAACACAAAGCCTCAGACGTATAGTCCAACCCGGGTGGATACTTTACATTCTTCATGTACCAAACCAAGATCTCACGGTACATTATCATGTACTTCTTAATTGTAACGTAGTTCACGACGTTGTGCCCATAGATAGAATCCACACCTGATTTGTCGTTAACATTCCGCAACAGTGACTCGAACTTATTCCACTTGTTTGCCATGTCGTAGTCATTGAATTGCTCGGTTAATTGCTTCCTGCTCAACAATCCCAACACTCCAGTCACCCCGTTGTCAAGTTCATACAAAAATAAATCCACCATCACATCTATTTGATGGGGAATAGGGCCTAAGTCACTTAAGTTGGTATCGGATTTTTTCTTCTTTCCCTTCCCCTTCTTCTTTTCCGCAGACTTAGTAGTAGACATGGACTTCCTGAAATCTGGTGTAGGTTTGGATTCAATAATTTTGGATACAAGGTAAACCTTTGTCATCAATGCAGTGAAACATGTTGTAACCTGCACACTGAGGTTCCTTACAAACTCCTCTGTTCCATATGATTCATCCTTCAAAGCCTTTTTAAGGTTCCAAATGACCACATATCGATGTTTAATTTGCTCGTCATCATGTTTGTCAAGACTATTTGGTGGTGGGTCTTTCAATCTACCCTTCTTACAATTTGTCCTTTTGTTATTTGAATGTGGATTGGCCCCACGCTTGCAAGCACTATTAGTCGTAGGTGTCATTGGCAATGTCAAATGTTATCAGAATTTGAGACAATCTTTTTATTGCTTGAAAACAATGAGAATCACTGTTGTGTAAATCTATCTTACCCTAGTTTCGAGCAAACATTGAATGAAAGAAGGATTGTACAACTTGAAACTTCTTTCACAAGAGATCACCACTCACGTAGCGACGCGAGAGTGGTAACCATCTCTCAAAAACCGTTTCTCAAAAAAACAAAAATGTGTAAGGTGCCTGTTACCGTGTCCTTTATTTCGTAACGACGTTTGGTTCAACATAACTATACTTCTTCCTACGTTGAAAAACCGGAGAAGAATATAACGTTCTACCACTAATCGGAGAAAGAGTTAAACAATATCGTCAAATGAATTTGACAAAAAAAACTGCAACGATGAACTCAAGGGGATTTTGGGTGTGAACCCCTAAAGACCAAAAAACCATACTTTGTAATTTGCAACGCCGTTCCAGAAAAACGGAAAAAAATGGTATTTCGGGTGGGATAAAAGGTGAAAAGAAGGGAAAAAAAGGAACATTTTCCAATTTGGAAAATGGCCCGATCGCTAAATTGTTGCATTTTGTGTAGAAACGTACTGTCGTATGAAACATCTAGCGCTAAATAGGAAAAAGGGCATTGGTTGGAACCCCGTTGCCCACAAAAAAATGGTCCGATCGCAGAATTGGTGCAATTTGTGTAGAAACGTACAGTTGTATAAAACATCTCACGCTAAATACTAGAAAGGGCATTTTTTGCAACGCCGTTGCAAAAAAAGGAAAATGGTCCGATCGCAGAATTGGTGCAATTTGTGTAGAAACGTACAGTCGTATGAAACATCTCACGCTAAATACTAGAAAGGGCATTTTTTGCAACGCCGTTGCAAAAAAAGGAAAATGGTCCGATCGCAGAATTGGTGCAATTTGTGTAGAAACGTACAGTCGTATGAAACATCTCACACTAAATACTAGAAAGGGCATTTGTTGCAACGCTGTTGCAAAAAAAGGAAAATGGTCCAATCGCAGAATTGGTGCAATTTGTGTAGAAATGTACAGTCGTATGAAACATCTCACGCTAAATACTAAAAAGGGCATTTGTTGCAACGCCGTTGCAAAAAAAAAGAAAATGATTTCATGTACAAAGGGTAGTACAGTGGTATGAAACATCTCACGCTAAATACTAGAAAGGGCATTTGTTGCAACGCCGTTGCAAAAGAAGGAAAATGGTCCGATCGATGAGTTGGTGCCTTTTGTGTAGAAAGGTACTGGTGTCGTATGAAACATCATACTGGTGTCGTATGAAACATCATACTGTCGTATGAACTGTACTGTCGTATGAACCATATCACGCTAAATACAAAAAGAGCATCTGTTGCAACGCCGTTGCAAAGAACGAACATAATACTTAACGGACCAATGTCATTCTTACGTTCGAAGTTTGATACTTAGCATAACATCTATCGAACAGTTGTCATTCTTACGTTCAAAGTTTGATACTTAGTAGCATAAAATCTATCGAACCGATGTCATTCTTACGTTCGAAATTGGATATAAGTACTTTGTACTTAGCTTACGTTTGAAGTTTGTTGCTCACAAACTTGGGTCACTTTCACTGCTTGCAAATTTGTATTTTTTCACTTTCCGACAAACATCATTTTCCAACTTATCTGAGTAGAGTGTTGTTTCTTTCAAGCAACACTCCGTCCGAGAACGTGGGATCCGACCCTCTTCGTCACATGCCACATGCGACGATGTCACGAGCACAACGATCCGTTCTCAGATATTTCAGTCCGATATAACAGCCTTGTACTGCAAAAGAAGTAGA
Organism: Pseudo-nitzschia multiseries; assembly: GCA_037355745.1. NCBI lineage: Eukaryota > Bacillariophyta > Bacillariophyceae > Bacillariales > Bacillariaceae > Pseudo-nitzschia > Pseudo-nitzschia multiseries. Next base: position 2,375,245 of record CM074788.1, read on the forward strand.
AAGCATTCAATTAGAGATTAGTTGCCGTACAGATAGTACTAGTGTTGGAATTAGCTACCCAAACACAGACGTCTTGAAAGCACAAAATCGGCATCAATTGCCTATATATCAACAGGAACAAGTCCCTGTTTTTCGTGACATAGGAATTACTACAAGTCTGCAAATCAACGGCAGCAGAAAGAACAACTACAACGAATAACAAACCGGCAAAAGGAATCATTGGAGGCAACAACGTATCGGCGGCAACAACGTCTCGGTGGCAACAACAGTACGAATGAGAGAGATAGACAATGATAACACTTCCTCCGGCATTACTGATAATGTATTTCCTCCCTTCTTTTTTCTTCTTAATTTCATAGGACCTGATCGGAACAACGGATTGGAAACAATGGATCAGAAATCGGCAATCACAACGGTACAAATGAGAGAGGAGATAGACAATGATTATACTTCATCTGGCATTCCTGATAATGTATTTCCTTCCTTCTGTTTTTCTTCTTATTTTCATAGGACCGTATTGGAGCAACGGATTGGAAACAAGGGATTGGAAACAAGGGATTGGAAGAACCAATCTTTCCTGGTGTGCCCAATCTTTCCTTGAGGTGCATCATAATCTTCCCCTGTAGGTGCGGCGAATTTTCCCGGTTTGTGATAATTACAAATCGATTGGCATGTACATTACTATATTATTCTGTTGTTATTATTTACTCTAGTATGTAGTACATCAATAGATACTCACCCATTTTGTTCAATTATCCTATCAAATATTCGAATAGGATCGTTGATAACGGCAACAACTCGTCAAACTGCAGAGAGCAACAGCGGCAAGCGGCAAGCGGCAGCAAAAGCAACAGCGGCAATTGGCAGCGAGAGCAACAGCGGCAAACAGCAGCGAGAGCAACAGCGGCAATTGGCAGCGAGAGCAACAGCAGCAAGCGCCAGCGAGAGCAACAGCGGCAAACAGCAGCGAGAGCAACAGCGGCAAGCGGCAGCGACAACAACAGCGGCAAGCGCCAGCAAGAGCAACGGCGGCAAGCGGCAGCGACAACAACAGTGGCAAGCGCCAGCGAGAGCAACAGCGGCAAGCAGCAGCGGGAGCAACAGCGGTAAGCGCCAGCGACAACAACGGCGGCAAGCAGCAGCGAGAGCAACAGCGGTAAGCGCCAGCGACAACAACAGCGTCAAGCAGCAGCGAGAGCAACAGCGGCAGGCGCCCGCGACAACAATAGCGGCAAGCAGAAAGTGGCAAGCGCAAAGCAGCAAGCGGCAAGCGGCAAGCGGCAAGCGGCAAGCAGCAAGCAGCAAGCAGCAAGCAGCAAGCAGCAAGCAGCAAGCAGCAAGCAGCAAGCAGCAAGCGGCAGCGAGTCCTCCTCCACAGGCAAAACCACTAACGGCAACGAATCATTGGCTTTGAATCGCTCCACCTCCTCCAACCATGATGAGAAATCAGTTTTCGGAAAGAGCTATGAAGCAAAAAAGAGATAGGAAACATGAGAAAAGAAGAAAGCAGAGAATGTCTTCCAACTTTCTTAGGATTGCAGCACCGGTGTCAACGAGCCATGAAACTTATACAAAGTTGTCCGACATAAAACCAATGAAGAAGGAAAGGAATAGGCGTAGTACTTGCAAAGATGGTGTCAGTACAATAGCGTTGAAAAACAAATACAGAACAACTGTGGTCAAAGGTAAATACATGGAGACAAATTGGGGTGGCAAAATAGGAGGAAAGAAAAAGTATCAACTGGAACAGGCTTTGTCGATTGATAAATTTGATACGTTGGATAGTACAAACGATGAGCATATTGTTGCGTTTGACGAGAATAATCCGCCGTTGCGCATTTTTGCAAAAGTTTCCAGAAAATTTGCAAAGCGACACCTGGCTACAAAGAATAATATCAAACTCTTAAGAAAGTTTGCTCCGGATATTGTTGGAGCCAAACCGACAGTTGCCAGAGGTCAGAAGCGTGGCAGTATCAACGATGATTATGCTATCATTGGAGTTAGACCAGAAAGATTATCTTCCAACAATGGTATGTACATATTCAAAAGTCATGTGAAACCAAACATGAAACTGGAGCTCAAACAGACGACAGTAGGAATTGTGAGGCATATGCATCATAGCTTAACAGACATCGAACCATTTGTTGAGGATGAAATGGATGTGTTGTCTCAGATTCTGACTCGTACGCAGCTCAATGCCATTGGGAAGCAGGCATTAGCTTTTTCGATTGGTCGAAATTACCATTCTTGATGCCATGTTGATGATGACATGTATTATACTCGTTTAACAGTCATAGTTCCGTTGGGAGTGCATGCTGACGAAGTGGTTTATTATTTTGTCTTCCCAACATACCATATCAAAGTGCCGTTGCGTTCTGGGGATACTCTGCTCTTTAATCCATTGGTGTTTCATAGCTGTTTGAATCCCAAATACGAAGGGTGTTATATTATGAGCGCCTATGTATCGCGCAAAACTGTACTAAGAAGTAATTCATTATAATAATAACTTGATACTCATGAAAAGGAAGGTATGAATGTACCGTACTAGTATACCGTCCAAAATACGGGAAAATGGCATTTGGTGCAACGCCGTTGCAGAAAATAGAAAAACGCAAAATACACATGAGAAGGGGGTATGATTGTACCATACTAGTATACCATCCAAAATATGGGAAAATGGCATTTGCTGCAACGCCGTTGCAGAAAATAGAAAAACGCCAAATAAACATGAAAAGGTGGGTATGATTGTACCGTACTAGTATACCATCCAAAATTTGGTGCAACGCCGTTGCAGAAAATAGAAAAACGCCAAATAAACATGAGAAGGGGGTATGATTGTACCATACTAGTATACCATCCAAAATACGGGAAAAGGGCATTTGGTGCAACGCCGTTGCAGAAAATAGAAAAACGCAAAATAAACATGAAAAGGTGGGTATGACTGTACCGTACTAGTATACCATCCAAAATTTGGTGCAACGCCGTTGCAGAAAATAGAAAAACGCAAAATAAACATGAAAAGGTGGGTATGACTGTACCGTACTAGTATACCATCCAAAATTTGGTGCAACGCCGTTGCAGAAAATAGAAAAACGCCAAATAAACATGAAAAGGTGGGTATGACTGTACCGTACTAGTATACCATCCATAATACGGGAAAAGGGCATTTGGTGCAACGCCGTTGCAGAAAATAGAAAAACGCAAAATACACATGAAGAGGTGGGTAGGATTCTTGTACAGTGGTAGTATACCATTGAACATACGAATAAAGGGATTTCCTGAAACGACGTTGTTGAATATGAACAATTTTCTGCAACGGCGTTGCAGAATACTGGAAAAACGAAAAATACGGAAAATCCATTTAAGTACAAATATCTGATAATAAACTTGTTCATTCAAGTCATGTGCTGTTTTCACCATCTCGTACTATTGATTCTAAATCATTCTTTTCCAGTGAAGCCATTGTCTCGCGGAAATTAAACAACCATTGTTCACGATTCCCCAGCACAAAATATTGGTCAGGACTACCATGGTTTCTAACAACGGCAGCTTTGGACTCAATGGCGTTGCAGTCAAACAAATACAATTTGTTCCGCAGCTCACCTTGCTTTACCAACGCATGATGGTGTTTTTTTCCTTTATCCCTCTTGCTCGGTATGGGGTCTGCAGAAACAAAGCAACGAGCAACGGCATAATAACCATCGTGCACTAATTCGAAGCCACTAACGGAGCTACCCACGGGGAAAGGACCTTCGAGGTAAAGCAGGCACAGAATCTGACATGGATAAACTTGCAGTCCACGTCCATCAAGGAGGTCGAGTTGAAAATTAGCCCAGTCGTACCATACATTGGACAATTGTCCAGAATCAGACTTAAACGATGGGTGGGCACGAAACAATAATTTCATCTCACGATATTTGTCATACCTCTTGTGCTCCGTGGTTCCAAAAACCTTGCTGGTGCCCACAGCCGGTAGGACCACGTCGCAACAAAATTTGAGAACATCCGATGGAAACCAGGGTAAACTTGCGTTTTTTTTTTCATCCCACTTCATGTAAGGGAGACCATTCATCACACCAATCCAAAACGAAGACCCAGCTGACCAACCACCCTCCTTAGGATGATTTGGTCCGGTTATGGGTCTATGTTCGAACAAATCAAATTCACGGTCAAGTCGATCAATAGTTCGATACTCCATCACTTGGTTGCAAGTTTGCTTGATAAGTGTGGACTTGTTTCGTTGAGTTCTCTTAGCAGGAGCCTTCACTTCAGTTTTATGATTGCTCTCACTCACGGCAGAGTCCCACCCAGTTGGAGGACCAAATAATCTCATGTACTGTGATAAATGAAAATACATGTGATTCTTCACCAGATTGTTACCCTCTCCCTTACTTCGTTGAAGATTGTTATTTATACAGTTGATGAAAAGAACAACCATTTCGTCAACATTCAAAACACCTTTCTTGTCTTGTTTGAAAACCTCGTCAAACGTTCCAGCATACTTTAGGAACTCTTCCATACCCAACAACAACTCAATGGCGTAAATACGTCGGTCAATTTCGTCTTCACACTTTCTGCTCTTGTTCTCAAGATTGGATGGAGTCTTTCAAGACAACAACAATTGACAACCTCCAGCACACAGAAGTGACAGCATCTGAATATAAAGCATTCCAATGTACTGGTTACCCTCCTTCTTTGCTGTATGTATTGATTGTAAAAAATTGGTTCGTGGGAAGTCGCGATCGGATTGCCTCTGAACAGCACCACCGTAGTAACTGGCTAACCTTTCCATCTCACCAAGAAGCCGCTGGTTATTGTCTAAAAAGTCCTCGCAGAACGTCTCCGCTGCACGCTTTGCGCAACCAAGTTGGTGCATATGGAGTCTCTCTCCGGGCGACGCTAGATGAATATTATGTGGGTTTTTCCCAAAATCAAGATCATAAAAAACGTTGCCGTTATGTACGCCATGGTGAGAAATGTTTTTGAAATACTGTTCAACATTCACTCCTTTGTCAACCGTTGGAGCAGTAAAATCAGATATATTCCAGAGACGAATGGATTGGTACTCTTCCCCATTTTGGTGCTTAGACACTTGCATGTTACCAGTTTGAACTGAAACAGGAACCTTCAAAACATTCACACGAGCGTTAATACCAAGTGCTCTGGGACAATTGCAATGCCTACAGATCATCTTTGAATTTGACGTTTGATAATGTCCACAAAGTTGGTCGTGCTGGGGAGTATCACCTATGAAATAAGCCACCACAAATTTCATTCGAACCGACCATTTCTTCTTGTTCCACGGCAAATTAGACCATTCAATACCATCCGTTTGGTTGCAGGCATCTTTCAAAGATGAAAGAGCCAAACGAAGGCCAGAGTGAAGATTGTTCACATTTTCAATTGATTCGGCACCTTTATCACCTGGACATGTTGGGTGATAGTATATAGCCTCCCACGCATCCGGCCAGGAGTTTCGAGTTAGGGTGTTGAATATGCCAAGAGTCGTGTTCAGTGGGGTAAGAGTGGTTTGACCGCTATTGTCAATTGCAATTCCATCCATGTAGAGAATAATGGGAACCAGAATTTCATTCGATTTGGATTTGCATCTCTTCTCCCAAGTGTTGATCCACCATTCACCGTGATGGAGTTTGTCAATATCAATATTCCCTTGAAGTTGTGGATAACGGACTGGTAAGGTGGGGTCTTCAGCATGGGGGAATGACAGATTATCTTCATTCACCAAAGTCACATTCGTTAATAGGGAATGAAGTGCTTTTTGGAACGAGCGGACGTAGATTTGTTTGTGACTGGAAACATCAGCATTCTGTGATTTCTTAGAACACCAGTCAATAAGATGAGGTTCAAACCCATCGCCTTTTATTTCAGGCACAGTTGCGGAAATCTCCTTCATGACACTTGCCCTGGTCTTTATGAGATTGCCTTGAGTCCATGAAAATAAATTAAGCCGCTCCGATTCAATAGCCCATTCATACAATTCCTTCTCTGCAACTAATGGTATGCTATGATTCCGCATGATTGTCATTAACTTGATCTTGACCTTCAATTCGTCAGATATGTTCCTTCCTACATTGGGTGTCGTAATTAATAGCGTGTTTGAATCACGATGGGAATCGTCAACATCAATGTTGATGCCTTCTTCATCATTGACAATCAAAGAGTGGGGGGCCTCTATGATCTCACTTCCTTCTTCCTCATCGTCATTGTTAGGAAAGAAAAAATTGTCATCGGAGACAGAATCATTGTCATTGTCTATGTTTGATAATTCCTGACCAATCAAGGCACGCCCAATCAGTTCGACAAAAGGGTCATACATAACTTGATTGTCGAGCACCTCTGGTAATGCGCCGTCACTACTCTGTGGACTGTTACGGGTGTTCGTTAGACCTAATTGTTGACTAACATCCTCAAGCTTCTTCCTCGATTTTCTAATGAATAACGAAGATGCAAAATCATCTACTCCCAAACACCGGTAGTAATAAGAATAACATGTACCCGGATTATGTGCAATATGGTCAAGAAGACCGGGAGAAACAACTACTCCCGTTTTCTTTCTTCGTCGCGCCGTAAACAAGGGGGGTTTCTTCTTCTTGGTAACCTTCTGCTTTCCGTAACCAGTAGTGATCAGAGGAGAGTCCCGGTAGCAACGTACACAATAAACCTGATATTTAGGTGTCGTCACCATCGTTAGTACGATAGCCAGTAATAACAATAAAAATGGAGAAACGATTGAGATTGAAAAATTGCGACCATGCACTGTTTGTTTCAGGCATAAAATTCAGTAACATGCCACTACTTCTGAAACAGATGCCAGTGGGGTAGGAAAATGAAATGTGCATAAAAATATTATGAGTTCGACATTAATTTTAATAAACAGGGTGAAATTACAAAGGGGGACCAGTGGAGTTCGACCCAAATATGCGCGTGATTCTGAAATAACCCTGAATCTCGTTTGTGTGACGTAGTTAGGTATGTAATACCATGGTCCTAAGGGAGAGCACAAAGGGAAGGAGGGGGGAGCTTTTGCTTGCTATCGAGCGTCGGTTGTTTGTTGTTGCTGCTGTTGGGGGGGGGGGGGGGGGGGGGGGGGGCTTCTTGTTGCTATCGATCGTTGCATTTTGTTGCTGTTTTGCGGGGGGGGGGGGGACTAGGATAAACCTGCTCTCCCCACAGTCAACCGTGTTGTATGTGTGAAAAATCACTTTAGTACCGGTTTCGATACTAAAGTAATTTTTCGGACTCCGTGTTAATCCAATCAAAAAGTGTTTTTAGAATATTTTCACACACAACTCCGTGTGTTGAACAAGTAAGTACTTGTTCAACACACGGAGTTGTGTGTGAAAATATTCTAAAAATACTTTTTGATTGGATTAACGCGAAGTGCGAAAAATTATGGTATCGTACGGTAAGATCTAGTACAATCCCTACTGAATCCTGATTTAAGAAACTTCCCCGCACAGTAGGATCTAGTAGAATCCCTACTACTAGTAGCTAGATCCTGGATTTTAGAAACCTATTTGGCGGTTTTTCCCTGCACAGTAGGATCTAGTAGAATCCCTACTACATCCATATATATATTCAGTCGTTCTTACCAGTCAGAGGTATTTTTAAGCGTTTTAGTACCCTAAGTAGCATTTCCGGGTGTTGAGCAATACATATGGAAAAGAGGAAACTAACTCACGGGATTAGCAACAGCAACAACAAGAACAGCGGCAGGGATTTCATTTTATTGCTTCTCACTGTGTAGAATCAAGTAGAATTCCTACTACAACCTTGATTTATTGCTGTTTTTCCCGGTTGTAATTCATTATTTCGAAATCAACCACTTTGCAAAAGCAATTTGCAAAAGCAACACACCCCTCCCCCCGACCATGGGAATAGACCCTTTTCGCTGCTTCCTCCTATCCTACTATTACAACAACATTCTATCACACTGTAAGTCACCATTGCCGGTACTTTGGTTGCTGGGAGGGGGAGATGGTGTTTCGATTTGATTTGATTTGATTTGATTTGATTCGGCGGTGGCGGCGTCAACAGTCATTTGTTTATTCCTATCACTCACAACACTGCTTCTTCTTTTTGCTTGTTTGACCATGGGAATAGCAACAACAAGCACTGTAGGTGACTGTCGGTTCTTTTTTTGCTGGGGGTTGCTTGGGGGGGGGAGATGGTGTTTTGATTTGATTTGATTTGATTCGGCGGCGTCGTCAACAGTCATTTGTTTACTCCTATCTCACGACACTCTTCTTCTTTTTGCTTTTGACCATGGGAATAGCCCCTTCCAGCAACCAGCATGGTTTGAACTATTCCACCCTGAAAGAGCAAGCAAGGCTGCTCCAGCTTGTCGGACTCGGTCTAATGCTCAAGATCTTTGGTCTCGGACTCGGTCATCTACCAACGCAACAACAACAACAAGAACCCAACGTCGGTCTGTAGCAGGACGCAACAACTCCGATCTTGGGGACCGGCGTCCGAACTATAAGCAATGCCTGCTCCGGTCTAGGGGAACAGTGTATTCTCGCGACCGTAATTCTTGCTCTGTTCCTATGAGCGGCGTTGATACAAGGAGCCGAGTCCCTACAAGAATGGCGAATTCGGTCCTACAAGCGGCGTCTTTTGGCCCCAAGAGCCTTGATATTCATCACAACTTGCTCTCTAGCAAGAAATAGGTCTACAGACATCTGAACCATGTGCTGTCACTGCTACTCTCGCCGTGGCATCCGAACTACAAGTACTACTGCACTGCTCCAATATGGGGAAATGGTGTATCCATGGCGTTTGAATTATGAGCAGCAGTACGAGGAGTGATGTCAACCGCGATACAACGAGCTGCGATACAGCAAGACGCATCCCCCCTCCTCTCAATATTCATCGTGACTTGCTCTCTAGCAAGGGATAGGTCTACAGACTAATTCTAGCTCCTTTTTTGGCATATACTCTGGCCCCTACTCTGCAGTGTATTAGTCTGTTCTGGGAGTATCAAAAAGAGTGCTACAGTACCGGTAGGTGAATAGTGCTCAGAATACGACAGAAAATTCTACTACCGTACGGTAGCTACAGAGGCACTGAGTAACACTACTACTAGAAAATCACGTACCACTTCTACCTAAACGACTACGTAGTACCACTCATACGGAGTAATTACCAAATTACCAAAGTATCAACCCATTGTCAGAGCAGAAAACACTACTAGTATCTGTGTAAGAATTGTACGTCATATTTTCAAAATTACTTTAGTATCATGCCATTGTCAGAGCAGAAAACACTACTAGAAATCGTGTAGCAATTCTATGGCATATTTTGCAAATTACCAAAGTACCACCGAAATTACCAAAGTAACACCCCCTCCCCGCTCCTTTTTCGCGCCCGTTGAGTCTGTTTTAAACTCGCGAGTCCCTTTTATTTTTTCTTACTTAGGCGTCGATTTTGCGAGTGCACGTGCTCTCCTGTACGAGCCATGGTGTTACGATTGTACCGGTATGTTGAATGAACGAGTACGAGTACGATACTACAAGGTTACTCCTAGTACTACCTACGCGTCGGATAACAATTGAGAATCGCAAAAATTAACACAAATTAACAGACCAAACATAATTTCCCGCGATATCTTTTTAGTTTTTCCTGTGGTATCTTTTCAGTAGATACACTACAGCCAATGACAGTCATTTGGGTATTTCAGTAATCTCTTTATAGGAAGTCATTTTTTCTAAGTGAGTCATTATGTTGTGAATGGTGTCCTCAATCCCTGAAGAAGCATACCGGTACTACGGTAGAATTTGTAAATTTTGTACTTTCTCAATTGTTATCCAAACATGTAGTAATTACTTCTACTAATTCCCCCGGAGCCGGAGATTCCACTTAAGGCATTGGTTCCTGTTTATTTGCAACAGGCGGTGGTGCATTTGTGCTGACTTTGATTTGAAGGGAAGGCTTCACCCACTTCACATGACAAGAGATGGGGTCTATGGTGATAGAGATGGCTCTGGCTTTGATGGTTGGACTTTAATGTGGATCAAGTGATGTTTTGGTTTTGGTTTTGGTTTTGGTTTTGCAAGAAAACAAATTATGAGCTTTGCAAGTTGCCAAGAAAAGAAATAATGAACTAGTAGTGTAACTGCTGTAAACCAAAAGAATTCATGCAAAATCGTGAAGTTGGTGAAGTTGTTACATGAAAGTCTGAAATTGATTTGAATCAAATTGATCAGAATCAATGGTTCCCGCGTCCATGTATGCAAGCACATGCACCCACCAGCAATTCTCAACGATTCCCACTTCCATGTATCAAAGAACTGATGGGATCAACTTCGTCCGGCGCTGTGTTGAACCTCTCTTAAGGAGTCATGTGTTTTTTACAAACCCAAATACCAAAAGCAAAACTACTACAGATTGATAGGACTGATCAAAACTTGAGCTAACTCCAAGATCATAATTGCATACCTTGGAAACTTCAAAAGCAACAGCGGAAGCTATGTCCAAATCTATAGCAAAAGCTACTATGTTGAAATCTAGTCCATCGTCAGAGATTAATCTTTATCTAAACTTTGCAATCGGCCGACCATGGTGATCTGGTCCAAGTCCAATCAATCAACAACCTACTCATCCTTGATGATCCGATCCGACAATCTACTCAACCAGCACCCAAAGCAAAACTTCCAAATTCAAACCTTAAGTCCAACTTTTGAATCGAACCTTAAGTCCAAAGTCCATCCATCCAAGTCCAATCACAAAACGCCCAAGTCCAATTGAGCACCCAACAGCTCAATGGCTCAATACTCGGCTACTCATACATGCCAGTGGCATCTTCTGTTGGCTTGTCGGCATAAGAGAAGTATCCATCCGATTGATGCATAAAAACGTCAGGATCTGGTTGTGGCCAACCGTACTACTTGTTTGGTAATTGTACAGAAGAATCACCAAGTTCATAATTGCCTTCCGGTCTCCAAATGTCTCGAATAGGAGTTTGTCTTTCAATCAGGGAAACTTCCCCTGAATCATCTGCTTTCCCCACTCTGACAACTGGGGAAGGGCTGTTGCTTCTCGATTCAACAGAAGAGCCCCGGGGGTATCCGGATCAGTCTGCAAACTTTGGACAAGACAGTGGTGGTGTCTCCCTGTGTAAACCCTGAATGCGGAGTCAACGCAAATCATTGCACCGTCCTCCTTGACAAACAATTCTTCTACTTTGTCATAAGCACCATGATCTGCAATTGCGCTGTCGTGCCAGGTACCAGGGCAGCTGTAACTGCAAATACGAATTCTCCCGTTGGCTTCAAAGACAAAGACACTGTTGACATACGTGTAACAGACCCAGCTATTGTAAGAGTGACTCCTCTGAACCAACCAATTAGAAGACTTCTGAATTTTGATTTTGAGTCCATCAGCCGCACCCCAGATGCGGCATTCATGTAGTCTGGGGTATTTTTCACCAATCGCAGAGATGTATTCCTGCACTTCTTCTTCTTCTTCAGTTGGAGGTCTAACCATTGCCTTTGGATGCTTCTGCAGCCCATTACAAACAAAAGAACCTTTCTGGAGAACTTCAAGAACCATTTGTACACAACAGTAGAGAATCCGTCCAAATGCCATTGACACAGATCTTGCGACGGATCCTTGTGTTTGAAACCAATGAAGTACTAGACCAAGACAGCAAGTTGCATTTGTTGCCTCACATTTTCTTCCTGTGGTGGCAATCTTCCCCTTGTAAATAGCGTCGGCGTCTCTATCATTGATCGTGTAACTATCAAATATGGGTTCAAATAGACCTAGAAGCTCTCCAAATACCTTGTGGTTGACACCACAGCAGTTGAGAAGAGCCTGTTCATTGCCTGGGTTAAATAGATAATGAAAGGGCGACTCAGAATGACAACGAAGGGCCATCCTTGGTATTCTCCTATCTCTTCGACGCCTTTCTTCCACAGCGTCATCGTCATCGTCATTGTCATCATCATCATCATCATCGTCGTCGTCGTCGTCGTCGTCGTCATCGTCATCATCGTCATCGTCATCATCATCATCACCCTCTTGTAAAAGATACAAGCAAACAATCAACTCAAGTGACACAGTCAACGGATTGACAGGAGTAAAATGATAAACCAGTGTCGTCATTTGAGTGTCAGTTGAGTCGCTGAAAGCTGAAGTCGCTGAAAACTGAAACTGAAAAATCTGATCGCATTAAACCCATATTTTTAATCGTATCAAGAGGACAAATTTGGCTATTATTATTATTGTCCATATTTAGGTAGGAAGAATTCCTTATTCCAAAAATTAGATTTTAGACGCTGGCCCGTCAAAATCTGGGTCTGTTACTAGTTTTCATTCTTGAAATACAAAAAAGACATAGTACCGGTAGATCTGGGTAGGACCTGGATTCATTTCGGGAATCACCCAATGAGTTTTCTTCGGCCCCCCTCACTGTGCCAATTTTTTTTTCCTTCCGCACGAACCCCCCCCCCCCCCGGACGGCCCAGGAATCTACCGGTATAGTATGTGTATGATCAACAATAATCACACAATTTTCATCCAGCGTACATACTAGTTCACACGCACAATATTGACAATGAGACGGTCCGAGTCGGGTCGTCCGTAATCTAACTACGGTACGCGCACACAATGTTGTTGTTGTTGTTGTTGTTGTTGTTGTCACAGTGACATCCAATTCGATTCGATTCGATTCGATTCGATTAGCCTTCGATTAGCCTTCGCTTCCTTCTTCTTTTCGCTTCGCGTCGTGGTTTACCACAGCAGGGCAGGGCCGGCTGTGTCGTACGTACTGTAATAGTGTACCGGTAGTGTATGCATTTTTTCTTCTTTCAAAACCGGTAATTACCAACTGTGCCGCTGGTTACAGTTGTGGCGCGTCGCGTTCGCGTTCGTTCTTTCAATGGTTTGTGACAGCCAAAAGTATCTCCGCCGTCGACGAAACGCGTGGATCGTACCGTAGGATCAACCAGAATCAAATCAAATCAAATCAAATCGTATCGTATCGTATCGTATCGTATCAAATCGTATGGAATCGAAATTGCATCGCCGTCGCCATCTGTGTGTGCCGGTAATCCAGAAATGTGGTTCCCGTTGGTGATACATTCTGGTATGAATGAACACATACTCGTACCGTACTTGTACCCGTTCCATTCATAATCAAACGAATGGATCCCAACCGAGCCCATCAATCGAGCCTATTGAACCGAACCGAACCGAACCTAGCCGAACAGAACCGAACCATGACGATCTCTTTTGGTGCCAATACCAGCACCGGTGTGTTGTTGTTGATGACCCTCCTCTCGTTCGGGTTGAACGTTGCGAAAACACATGCCGCCCAGGACGTGATTGACGCCTTCGAAACCGACTATCTCTCGAACAACCTCCCCCTCGGGAACAACAACAACAACAACAACAACGAAGATTTTGTGCAGTGCACCGTGGACGGCTTTGACTTTGCGAACGACCACCCGGGGGTCGAACAGGCGGAGAAGGCCTTTATCAATAAGATCGTGATAAGCCCAATCGCCATCACGGGCGAGTCCGCGACCATGAACATGGTTTTTTCTCCCGCCGAAAAGGAAGCCTACAAATCCGCCTGTCTCGTTGCGGGTGGAGATTTTCAAGAGATGGAGGGGAGCATCACCTGCAGGATGATGTTGGACGGCCCCGACCCCGACAGCAACGACATGGGCACGGGCACGGGCACGGGCATGACCAACAACGACAACGGCATGGGAATGGGCACAACCACCATGACCATGACCATGACCATGGGCTTCCAGAATTTTGGCACCTGTCTTCCCAAGACGCAGGCCTGCGATGCGGTCGAGATCTGGGACGTCGTGGAGGAGATGATGGAAGGCAACGGATTCGAGTGCGACGTCGACACGGCGTTGGTGTCCGGCGGTGCAACAATTCTGGCACCGATGACGTCCGGAGGATGCTTCGCTACTGCTGTTGTTGCTGCTGCTGTTGTTGCTGCTGCGGGGTTGTGGTAGTAGAGCACAACAACAACAACAACAACAACAAGGGTTGATGCAGTAACTACAAGTACGTAAAAACAACGCAATCACGAAACCTTAACGAATACAAATACGGAGTACCGTGAGAGTACGGTACCGGTAATACTTCGTAATACGGAGGACGAAGTATCGTACTTCGTACATAATAAGAATCCTATTGGTTAGATACGGTTCGTACGGTACGTACGGTACAAGTAAATTAGTGCTGTGCAGGGGCCCTGTGGAGTTGTTGAGTACGTAGTTACTGTACTCGTAACGGTGTGTATTTTAAGTATGTGTCCATAAAGGCATGCTGGTCCATGGTGCGAATTGGTTTTATGTACGAGTACGTACCGGTAGTTATGGTGTGTAGTTTTGGTACATATATATGCTAAGTATATGTATGTATTGGTGAAACAAGTCGTGTGTCATTTTTCTTAGTCAAGCCCAGAATTTGTGCTCCAAATTTTTGCGGAATAGATGGCTGGAAATACATCTGTAAGTCAGACTCCTCGTCATACATGTACAAATTGTACTTTGTGAGCTTGATGGTTCTTTGTGGGACGGAGAAAGAAGAATGGTGAATGAAGGTGCAGAAATACTACTAATAGTACTGCTACGGTAGTAGAGTTGTTGGGAAGGAGAAAAAAGAGGTGTTGGGAAGGAGTTTGTGAGTGGTACCGTGAATCAAAACAAAACAGAACAGAACAAAACAAAACAAAACACGTGGTGGTGGAAACGGAACGCAGCATGGTGGTGGGTGTCAGTTAAGTGCCGAATGTGTGGTTGTGGTTTGTTGCCAAGAATGCGCAGGAGGGCGGTGTCATGTGTTCTGGCACAGAAATTGGTGTCAGTGTGGTGGCGGCTTGGCAGTTGGGCTTTTGGGGAAAGGGGTCAACCGGTCGCTGTCTGGTGGTACTAGTCTGTCGTGGTGACAGGCAGTAGTAGCTAGTAGCAGGTGGTGTCTGTCTGATACCCGTTGGTGGTGCAAGGGTGGTGGTATGGAACGTCACGGCAGGTGAGCATGTGCCGGGGGTGGTGTGCCTTGTGAATGGCTGTGTGTGACGGGAGGATGTCGTTGATAGGAATGTGTGTGTTTTGGTGTTGTTGTGAAGGAAGCGTAATTGTGAAAATGCGTTAGTGTGGAGGGTGCAGATTTTTTGTGGTTGGGCGCATCGTATTGCGGAATGGTGCCGGTTTGTGAGTGCGGGGGCCGTGAAGTGAAATTGGGTTGTTCTGCAGTGCTGTACCGTAGTGTGGTGGTGCTAGCTAGTGTGCAGCATCACCATGCAGTGTGTACTAGCTACTAGTAGTTCTGTTCGCTCTCCTCGATGTTCTGCATCATCCTCATTCTTGCCGCGGGTCTGTGTAGTAGGGCTGCTGGACAATGCGGTGGTGAGTCTCTGGGCACCGCTCCCCTCTCTCTGGGCTCCTCGCTTGGCCAGGGTTTGCCTGGCCGTCCATGATGCGGACACCTGGGTACGGTAGTCGTTGGCCAGTGTCTTGCCAACATCGCACCTACCTACCTATGAGACCAAGAATGCATTCATATCTTGCTAGTTGCTGGTTGCTTGTGTGTCGGCGCAGGTAGGGGTGAGTGCCTCCCGTATGCACTGCTTTGGCTTGTCCTACCGTATGCCTTGCCCAACAGGAATTGCTACCGAGGCTATCACGCACATACGTTTGTACCAGTAGTAACCGTATGTACCGTAAGTGATAGCTGTCCCCCGGATCACGTACCATACCGTAGAATTTGTTGCTTAATGCGGTGAACTGACTGACGTGGGCCCTGGGCGGACAGCAGTGTAGATGGAAAATTTGTGCCTGATGCGCGTGGCGTCTCATTTAAGAAGGTATGAATGAAAACCTGCTGTCGTCTGTTGGTTGCAATAATGTCACGCAATGTTTTTCTTGCTTTGTACTGGGCCAGGGCCATCCTATGGTTTTCATTTTAGCCTGATTTAGGTACCGGTACACCCACTTGTTTTTCAAAATGTCTGTTGAGTTTGAGTCTTTTCAAACTGTGACGTACAAGTGTTAAAGACGTTAATAGAGGTTACCTTTTAACGGTTATTTATGCCTCTAAAAAATTTCAAAGACGCATAACTACTGTATGTGTCTAAAAGTTTTTTAGATGCATAAGTATGCATCTAAGAGGCATACTTATGCATCTAAGAGGCATAAGTATGCATCTAAGACGCATAAGTATGCATCTAAGATGCATAAGTATGCATCTAAGATGTATAACTGTGCCTTATGCGTCTTTCTGAAGATGCATATCTATGCATTATATGTCTTTTTGAAAATCCATAAGTATGTGTATGATCCAGCATTCATAAGAAATAATTCCAAAACCCTGAAGCCATTATACTTAACAAAAACAGACACAAGACACATACGTATGCATCTAAAAACAGACACAAAGCGCATATACTATGCCTCTTACTTAAGATGCATAACTATGTGTCTTACACGCATAATTATGTGTCTAAAAAAATTTAGACGCATAGCTATGCGTCTAAAAATTTAAGACACATAATTTATGTTTTCCAATTTTAGACACATAAATTAATGCTTATTAACGTCTATTAACGTTTTTAACGCTTCGATTTTGAAGAGACTCGAATGGACATTTTGAAAACAAAGTGTGTGTTCCGGTACTCGTACTTGTACTCGTACTCGTACCTAAATCGGGCTAAAATGAAAACCGTCGGATGGCCCGGCGACCGTTGATTTTGATTCATACCGACTTACAAGTATTTTGGTTCGATCATCCATGTGTCACGGTTCTTAGTGATTGGATTGGATTGGATTGGATTGGGTTGCGCAATCCTGGCAAAAACACAACAGTAATCAATCAGTCAATCAATCAATCGTTTCAATCCATCATCGTCCTCGTCCTCGTCATCATCATCGTCACAGTGCGATACTAATCCTTGTATCAGTCCTTCACTACGACGATAGCGATTGGATACACTCCACCGTGTCTATTCCGTAGGAATTGCGCAGACGTGACGATGGGTGACAATCGGAGCCACCAACAAGCGACGACAGCGACGACAGCGACGACGACGACGACCACGACAACGAGAAAACAATGCAGGAGACGTCGACGAGTCGTGCTCGTTGCAACAGTGGCGGCATGGACGGTAGTGGCCGTTGGTACGGTGGCAGCTGCCGTGCTTCCTTGTTCGCAGGCATGGAGCTTCCAACAGCAGCAGCAACAGCAGCAACAGCAACAGCAACAACGAGTTTCGCGACGAACCAGAACCATCCCGGTATCTGTTTCTGTACCAAGGAAACGCGGGGCACGAGGTCCCACCACCAACCGAGGGACAAAACCACTCCGCACTGCGCAGAGCGGAACCGAGGTTTCCGATTCTAATTCCCGTGACAATTACAATTACAATTCCAATGCCGAACGCGCCCGCCGCCGCGGCATGGCGATCGCCCTCGGCCTGGCCAATTTTTCCGTCATGGGCGCCAAGTGTGCCCTGCCGAGCGTCATGGCGCTTTTGCTGACGCCGAGCACGGGGCTCTCCTTTTCGGTTGTCAGTGGCGGCATCGGTGGCGGCGTCGGCGTCAACACATCCCCGCAGGAGCACTTTGCCCGCCTCCTGGGATGCTCGACGCTGGCGGTGGCCCTCGGCAAGCTATTGCTGGGACCCGTCATCGACGCGGTGGGAGGGATTCTCGCCCTCGAGTCCGCCCTGGCGCTCCTCGGGGGACTCCTGGCCGTAATATCGTTCAACCAGAGCTTTGTGGTCTTTGCGTTTTGTTGGATACTGATCGACTTTGTCTTTTCGTCGTGCTGGGCTTCCTGTATCGCGGCGATCCAGCAGTCCTTTCCGAGCGACCAATGGGGGGCACAGATCGGTTACCTGGCCACCGGGGCACGACTCGGCAATGCGGTGTCCTTTGGACTCTTTGCCGCCATTCTTTATGGGGTGGAGCGGGCTTCCTCCCTACAGCAACATCAACTGCAACTGCAACCCTGGAGGGTCGTCTTTGGGGTGTCGGCCATCCTGCAGGTGTTTCCGCTGGGACTGCTCTTGCACTACGGCGGCAAGACCCTCGGGGGTGCATCCAAAACCAAACAAAACCAAAAACCAAAAACAACACCCATAACCACCACTACCACAAAAACCTCAACCCCGCGCTGGAAAGAGTCGCTCTCGGTATTGAAACGCGAGGCCAAGACCCCCGAGTTTTGGCTCCATGGCCTGGCCCGGTCCTGCCTCATGGTATTTGCCTCCTTCTTGCTCTTCGTCCCGACCCTCATGACCCGGGTCTACGGCTGCTCCAGCGCGGCGGCGGCACGGGTGGCCGCCACCTACTCCCTGGGATGCCTCCTGGCGGTGGTCTCCGGATCGGGGCTCTACGCAAACCTACGATCCGCGCGGGCCAGGATCGCGGCGCTCGCATCGCTGCTGGCACTGGCCGCCTCCGCGTCCTTCCTCCAGTTTGCCCACGCCGCTTCGTGGATCGTCCTCCCCCCGGCCGCTTCCACCGCCACCATGGCGGTCTGGGGTTTTGCCTTTGCGGTCCCCTTTTACCTCCCCAGTTCGCTGTACGCGCTGGCACGGGGCGGCCGGGAGGGGTCCGCATCGATCGCCGATGCCTTCGACGTGGTCGGCTTTGGTCTGCTGGCGGGATTCAACCGGTTCGTGGCGTCCATCAAGGGCACCGATCCGGCGGAGTGGGCCGGGTGCTTCGCCCTGACGACGGCATGCGCGCTGGCGGCGGCGATGGCGCAGTCCGGGGCCGTGGCGCTCGAGGCACGGAAGGACAGCGCGGCGGCGTCGGAGTGACGGGACGGGAGGAGTGGAGTGGAGTGGAGTGGAGTGCAAAGACAAATGGAGTGGAGTGGAGTGGAGTGGATTGGAGTGCAAGAACAAATGGAGTGGACTGGAGTGGGCATGCCGTAGACATCGGCATCGGCATTGTGGACTCGCGTCGAGGCGAGGCGAGGCGAGGCGTGCCGAGAGCAGCATCGGAATCGCGAGGACGGTGACAAAATTCATCCGGGTAGAGAAAGCAGCTGCTCGCCGGACCAAGATGGTGCTTTGCTTGCATACCTAGCTAGCTAGCAACACACGTTCCATTGCGTTCAATTGCGTTGCTTTCCATTGCGTCTCGAAGAAGCAATGCGCTCCGTACTTTACCGTTCCAATCGGCAGAGATGGATTCTGCTCGCTCGCTCGGTGCCACCCAGAGTGCGGTGTCGGAGGCGCTTCCAAACTACACACCATACCGGCTTGTACAAATCCTTCGCTTCACTTCTGCGAGAGTGGAGATGCTCTTGACACCCAGAGTCCGCGCTCGTTTGTACTTTGTATCACAGAAGCCACTTACGAACTTTAACCTAACCTATACTACTAATGCTACTGCTAATACTACTGCTTATACTACGACGAGAGACGGTTTAGATTGTTTCGACGTCTTGGATGAACAACTTTGAAACGCATCCTGCCCTCTCCAAAAAATAATAATGTCCTAGTAGTGCAGTCATGGCTAATTCCGTAGCCTTCCTGCGTTGTTGCGTTTTCTGTTCCGCAAGATAGTCATCGGTAGAAACTGGTGTTGCATCGCGAAACAAACACGGAAGCGATTCATTCCCTCGGGAATAGCATCCAAACCGTGCAATTCGTTCGGTGGCAGCAAACATGTATAGTAAGTAGTACGTACCGGTACCGTTCTCGTACAGCACAAAGTAATATGGTGAAGCAACCCCCGCCGTGGAATGGAATGGAATGGAAACCTCTCGAATCTTCCGTTCCCCAACGTAATTACGGTAGTATACGTATAGTACTATACGATATTTGCGCATCGTTGCGTCGAATAGTTTGTTGTGGAGACGACCAGCTGGCACAACAAACCATATCTTGGAGAAGTCGCTATAGTACTACCGGTATGTAC
Source organism: Pseudo-nitzschia multiseries (assembly GCA_037355745.1). NCBI lineage: Eukaryota > Bacillariophyta > Bacillariophyceae > Bacillariales > Bacillariaceae > Pseudo-nitzschia > Pseudo-nitzschia multiseries. The sequence goes on from CM074788.1 coordinate 2,395,167, forward strand.
TCGTATTACCGTATGATTCAGCACCTGGGAGTGCCGCCCTCGGCCGGTCATGGATCGTGCGTTGTACTATTTTGGAGCCTCCGTTCTGTGATTATTATTTACTTCGTATTTTATAATCCCATTGAGCGAGCCGACAGCTGTGCCGATCGTTGGATTCAGTGCGAACTGAGAGTTCTGATGCAAAGCAAAGAGACAATTGGCAGATTTGGCATGGTATAATTATTTTTTTGTACTATGTTTCTACGTCGTCTATTTTAATAGAAGTAGTTGTTGGTAGGTGCATTAATACCCGCTGACTGACTGATTGATTCGTCGCATGTGTGATCGTTCTTTCCGTTTGTAAAGAAAATGGGAGAGAGAATGGATTTTGGGTGTAAGGTATTCGTGAGATGCTTCCTGTTGCGTTTCCGTTACGATTCTTCTAGATGATAAGTCCAGAAAAATAGAGTGCTGTTGGGGGATTGTGTGCCGTAGTCACTGTGAGTACTGTTTATCGTTTGTTTGTTTGCTTGCTTGCTTGCTTATTTGTGAACCCAGTCGACCTTGATGATCTTTCGTCCCTTGAGGAACTTTTCGATGCCCATGGCAGCAACGCATCCGTCGGAAGCCGCTACTACAACCTGCTTGAACGGCGTGTTTCGGATGTCACCGATGGCAAAAACTCCCTTGTGGGAGGTCGATTCCATCGAATCGTCCGTAATGACTCCTCCGGACTCGTCCAGGGCAATTCCGGACCCGCCCAAAAAGTCCGTGATAGGCTTCGAGCCTCCACCGGCTCCGTAAATAAAGGCCCCCTCGACGGGGATGGTGGTCTCATCCGCGGCCCCCGTCTCCAGAACATTGACTCCAGTAACGCCCGATACGTCTCCTACAACCTCCCGGAGGCGGGCCTTGTTGTGGTGTTTGACGTTGGGTTTGCTGAGGAGATCCCGTATGTGGGACTCCTCAAAGATGGCGTTCGCCTCCACGTTGGTCTCAACGCCCTGATCGATCCGTTCGAGGTACCCCCTGATGTCCGTAGGAGTGATCCAGTGAACCGTCGACGCGAATTTTGTCAGGAACATGGCTTCCTCCACGGCCTCTGCCGTAGCCCCAAAGACGGCCACCTCGCTCCCGCGGTAAAAGGCCCCGTCGCACGTGGCACAGTAGCTGACTCCCTGCCCCAGGTATTTCTCTTCTCCCGGCAAATAAGGCATGGATCGCCCCATGGCACCGGTTGCCAGTACAAGGGATCGGGCCTTGACCGTGTAATCGGGAGTGTAAACGACTTTGTTGTAGGGATTCTTTTTAGCTTCGTCGTCCTGGCCCGCTCCATCGTCTTGTATCTCAACCATAAAGACCTGGGCTCGATCGCAAATCCGTGTTCCGTATTCGACGGCCTGTTTCTTCATTTGCAGGAGGAGTTCCATTCCCGACATGGTTCGATCGACACCGGGGTAGTTGGCAATGTGGGAGGTGATTGCCAGGGCCCCGATGGCTTCGTTCTTGTCGAGGATCACCGTGCTGAGGTCGGCACGACTGGTGTACAGAGCGCAGGTGCATCCCGCCGGTCCCCCTCCGATGATGGCAACGTCGCATTCGATGATCTCCATCTCTTTCGTATCCTCCGGGGGACCCTGCAGCCAGCTCATGTCATCGTCATCGTCATCCTCTTCGGCCATGCGCAGCACCAGCAGGTTGCAACCCCTCGTTTTGGAAGGCGACGGTGTTCGACCGGCAATCACAATCGCACCCACACTCGTTGTGCCGCTGCTGCTTGAGTATTGCCGTATTATAGTCTGTGTTCTAGTGGAGGGAACAACAAAGGAAGATACCATTGCGACGTTCACCGTGCACACGAATCCCATAGCAAGCAAGAACATCGCACTGCTGGTGTTGCGTGAACCTGCCATGACAGCCCCTGTGTATTGTAATTTATTGCTTATTTGTTTGTGTTGTATTTGTTGTATTTTTTGCTCACCGAACTAACTACCGATAATTACGGTAATTAATATGTATCCTTGATCCGCCGATTGTCGCAATCCTTTGCTATCAATCAAACTTCGGTTGTCGGCTGAAACGAAACTATGTCCCAAACGTATCGGTTGGCGGAGCAATCGATCTCTCCTTCTTCCAGTTTGTAGGTTACTTGTAGTTGTCTTCTCCGGGCCAACTTTAAAAAAAAGCAATGTTTTCTGACAATGCAACTGTTTGGATTGGGAAGGAACAATGTACACAATTTTTGATACGGCGATTCAATGCTTCGACATAATAATATGATACACTGTTACACAACTACGTAACGTAGGCAAGGCAGCTGCAGAGTCGGTGCTCCAAGGCTAGCTTTTACGGTACCGGTACAAGTAGCTACGGAATTTTGAAGGATTGCGTCCGATGGGGAGAAACTCAAAAACTGCAATCGTCATTCGGACTGTCAGCGAATCATGCCACAATCTTTTCTAATCTCTAACGGTTCGCGGAGTGTCATAAACTACGAACTACTACGGGTTTGCAACCTATCATCTCACTGGTACTTGTACTCGTGCGAGTACGCGTACCGGTACTCGTGAATTGGAAGCGAGGAGTGGAGTCAACCAAAACAGGTGTCATGGAACATGGAACAAGCAGTAAGATTATGTCGTACGTACGAGTTTGTACATGATGTAATTACTTTTGGATCTTGAGAGAAGATTCAGGGACGAACGTAATTTTATCGGTGTGTTGGAGAATCCAATCCGAGTCATGATAATCCATGAGTCGATAGAGTCAAAGCAAAGCTGACGTCACAGATGTCAGATGTAAATCACTTTTGTACCGTACGGTACGCACCGGTACCGTAGCAAGGACGACTTCCCCATGTGCCAATCGCGTGCCTTACGCGCGCACAGCCGCCTCTTCGTGATTGAAATGGATTCGGGGGACTGACAACTCCTTCGAGTTTTGTTCGTTGGTTCGTTCCCCGCGGTTAGAAAATCTGTTTTCTTTCTCCTTGGATTGGCTTTGGATTATTATCATTATTTTTGGTTGGTATGCCCTAGGGCTTAATAAACTAGATTTACTCCAAAACAACTTATGCTCCCGAGTAGCCGTTGCTTTTGCCGTTGTTGAATGTTCTTTGGCACGCAAGGGGGGCCGATCCGTAACGGGTCCCGAGCTCACAAATCGTTCCTTCCTTCGAAAACCCCGTGTGGAATGCCCTACCACCGTGCATGCACGCATCCCGTTTCACCCTGCCTTGGTTCGTTGCAGCGTTGAAGAAACAAACAATTTGAAATCCAACAACAACAACAACAACAACAATAATAATAATACTTGTACTGTAGCATTCCTTCCATCCACCGCCACTTACACTGCACTTCGACCTTCGACCTAGCACGGTACGAGTACGAGTACCATCCCAAGAATGAACAGAAACAAATGCCTCAAGAAGGTGATAGCGGGGCAACTCGCACTCGTCGTCGCCTTGTTGACAGCGGTGGTTATAGCCTACTTTGCGAGGAAAAACGACCAAAAGGAAGGCAAAACCTCGACCGATCTCCAATGGAATGCCACAGAGTACGACAATAGCAAAGACGTGGTCTCCCTGTTTGGAAGAGCTGAAGACGACGACAACGACGACGATGAGTTCAGTATTGCAACCATCGATAAACCACGGCCGACCTACAATATCACTGATGACGACGACGATTTCATTCGAACCGTCGAAGTCTACGATGATGAGAAAGACCAGAAAATCGTCTTTTCACAAGCCAGACTCCCCATTTCCATGCCGGAGTTTTCGTCGTCATCGTCGTCGCCATCGCCATCGCCATCGGTTGCTCCGACCGAAGATGATGGGTTTCGAGGCATTGTGTTCGAGGGCCGGGCATCTGGTAGTCAGAATCGCCAGCCACTCCCGGAAAAAAACACTGCTGCTTCTGCGCAGGGCAACAACGCGGACGTCGATAACGATGTCGACAACGATGTCCCGTCACTCCGCAGCACCGTTCAGAACATCAGAAATCAACTTCGCCCACACATGATCGGAAATCCGTTCCGAAAGGGCAAGCAGCCGAGATCTACCTTTTCTCCGTCGCTCGTACCGAGCGATGGACCGAGCCTTCTTCCGAGCGATGGACCTAGCCTCGTACCGAGTGACGGGCCGAGCCTCGTACCGAGCGACGGACCGAGCCTTCTTCCAAGCGACGGACCGAGCCTTGCTCCGAGCGACGGACCGAGTCTTGCTCCGAGCGGTGGACCGAGCCTTGCTCCGAGCGACGGGCCAAGTATTGTTCACAGCGTGATTCCAGACCCGTATCTTTCGCCTGTCAGCCGACCGCAAGCCGAAGAATTTGTTCTTGCCGAATCGATGATTGTGGACTACGCCGGAACGAGAGAACCAAGCATGCTCCCTTCTTTGGGAGCTTCCGAATCATCATGGGATGAGAATGGGAGTAAAAACGGTTGGGACGAAACCTCTGTGTTTTCACCGTGCCCTTCGTCGCCTACCGTCGCAGAGGGGACACCGTGTCAGGGATCGGGGGAGTGTTTCTATAGTTTCAGCTACGTGGGTTGTTCTTGGGCGTCGCTCAGCTGCTCCCCCCTGGAGCACTGTGCCTGCCTTCCCGAGGAAACCAACAGCGACTATGACGACGACGACCGAGTGTGGAAATGCACGGCTCTGCTCGTCGCTTCCTGCCATCTGCGGCGGAACATCCGTTTGCCCAAGATGGGGCAAGCATGCGATCCGAACGACGAGCTTCCCTCGAAGCCAATAAGCACTGCATTGGCGCGTCTTTCGAAGGCTCCCTCTGAGGCTCCTTTCGAGGCTCCCTCTATGATATCGGTATCTCCCTCGGAGGCTCCCTCCATTGCATCAGCACCTCCTTTGGAGTCTCCCTCCATGACTCCCTCCGAGGCTCCCTCCATGGCATCGGCACCTCCCTCGGAGGCTCCCTCCATGACTCCCTCTGAGGCCCCCTCTATGACATCGGAACCTCCCTCGGAGGCTCCATCCATGGTATCGGCGACTCCCTCATATGTTTTGGAAATAGAATCGGTACCTCCATCCCAGGCACCAGCAACAGAAGTGAGATCCGCGCCGCTGAAACCGTGTCCACTCTATCCCGGAATTGGCCGATGCGATGCCGACCTGTATCAACGACAATGTACCTACGACTACATTTACACGGGGTGCACCTGGGATGATCTTTCCTGCACTCCGGCGATAGCCTGTGATTGTTCGGAGCAGGGGGCATGGAAGTGCTCGGGGGACTTTGCGACTCCCTGCGAGTACGAGGACGGGATTCCTCCCCCCGATGGATTGCCGTGGGGCAAGAAGTGTGATCCTAGCGCTCCCCTACCTACCGCCAAGAAAACCGAATGCCCGGCCTCTCTCCAACTCGGTACGTGTGACGACTACCCGGACCAGTTTCAGTGCAACTACAATCACGTGTACAAAGGATGTACATGGGACACTCTTTCTTGCTCCCCGGCCGTAGAATGTGAGTGCGAACAGGGCAATTGGCGGTGCGAGTCGAACTTTGTAGAACCCTGTGAGGCAATGGAGGGAGCCGTTCTTCCGGAAAACCATCCGTGGGGACAGGTGTGCGATCCAGAACAGGACCTGCCCGAAGCAGCCATGGTGGTTACGGATTCCCCTAGCGAAATCCCCACCGCCTCACCCACGAATCTCCCCACGGCAGATCCCAGCGGGTCCCCCTCGGCGATGCCCGTTCCCCACCGGTCGACGGTATGCCCGGATACCTTTCAATACGGAAACTGCTCGCACGAGTACGCCAGCGATCTGACCTGCAAATACGATCACGTCTACCGCGGTTGCTCGTGGGAGGAGCTGGAGTGCCACCCCAGCATTGAGTGCGTGTGCGATCACTGGTATGGATACTGGCAGTGCGAGTCGACCTTCAATAACTGCAGCGCCGACCTCACGCGGGCAGTCCCACGCGACTTGCCGGTGGGAGAGTTCTGTGATCCGGGGGCCGCGCTACCGGTCCCGTCCGCGTAAGGTTTGAAGGAATGGAATCCAAGTCAAGCCAATCCAGTTCAAAGGACACCGATGGAATGAATAGCATTGGATCAATGGATTGCAATCGTCGAATGAATGAGTCTTCCGCTCCTGCCTTCGTACACCGCCCTTCAAACCAAGTGAAGCCAAGCCATCCGAGCCCTTTTCACAGGTGTAATGATGACCAGAAATGGCGGCCAGAAAGCGTCGTTCCATTCACGGTTGTCGCAAGTTTGTGCAACAGCTCAGCCCTTCCAATCTTTCCATTGCCCGGTACGTATTCAAACGTCAGGCAGGTAGAATCGATCCCATATCGCATCGCCTTGGAACGTAACGGAATGGAGCGAATCAGATCGGAGCGCAGCAGATTGGAGTGGATCTGACCCCGCAGCAAGCAAGAACAAGAAACGTACTTGTCTGCATCTCGGAGTGTGGGCCAATATAGAAATTATTACTTCGTATTATACTGCTTCATGCAGTACACATGCGTTGCACCCTAGTAATGGGCAAACGCGGCATTTAAAACAACCCTTATCGTTAGAAGAACATGCATGCCAATCTACCAACTCAGTGTACAAAGAGATGCCCGTTCTGCACGGCGCACACATAGTGCCATTCGTTGTACGAGTAGTGAATGTACTCCAGCTGATATTGTCCTGAGCTCAATGCTGCCTAGAACGGAAATTATGCATTACTCTGGAGAGAGAAGTGAGTCCAACCCAGCCTAATCCGATCAACCCAAACCCAACTGGCGCATCAATTGACCACGCGAGAGGAAGAATAGTGACGATGGTAGAACTCGATTCTTGGAATGGAACGCGAGTATGATGAAGCAGTTTCTTTCTTCTCGCAAGAACATGCTACCTTTCTTGCCGAAAAGCCGGACGCGGTTGTGATATGTTTGGTACAAATAATGGATTACGTATAGACGATCAACTATTTAACATCGTTTGGTATTAATATTAATATTAATATTAATATTATATTTCTCTGACCCAGAGTGTGGGCTAAATACTACATTTAAAATGAAGATAACAAATATTCGAGCCTGTTCTACCGGGTTCATTGGACGTACCGACCTTCGCTATGGATACAGTGGAGGCTCGGAGCATTGCATTGCTCGGAGCCGTACGAATTTCTTTTGTGGACTCGAGTCCCGAGCCACCATGGAATGGATAAGGATGATGCAGACAAAGCGAATGAATGCCTGCATGTGTGTCACGCCCCACATATTACAGTCATTCATGCATTAATCGCCGCCAAATCCTCCCATCGCTTCGTCGATCAGTCCCATTTGGTTGATTAGGTGACTGTCGCTGTCGCTACCGCCGTCGCCAGAATCATTACTGGCAATGCTGCTGCTCTCGGCTTCTCCATCGGCTGTCTTGGCCAGCTCCTTTTTGTGTTGTCGTTTCAGGTGCTTAAGGTTGACTCCGAGGGTCTTGAGAGCATCGGCTTCTGCCCTGGATGTCAAGCGATCCGCGAGGGTGGTAGGGTTCCATGTGGTGGGGTTCCATGTGGTCGGTCGTCCGGTGGGAGTTTCGGTCGGCAGCCAGGTTGTCGGCAACCACGTTGTGGGTTGGTCGCTGGGTTCCGCGCTGGGCGTCATGTCGGTAAATTTAAAAACCCTGGTGGGACTTGCACTGGGGGCGGAACTCGGGAGTGGCGTCGTCGGCGACTGGGAAGGAGTCTGGCTGGGGGCGGAACTCGGGAGTGGCGTCGTGGGGGCGGAACTCGGGAGTGGCGTCGTCGGCGACTGGGAAGGAGTCTGGCTGGGGGCGGAACTCGGGAATGGCGTCGTGGGGGCGGAACTCGGTAGTGGCGTCGTCGGCGACTCGGAAGGAGACTTGCTGATCGTCGGAGCACCGCTTGGAACCGAGCTAGGAACATCGGTCGGATTTTCGGTGGGAGATACGCTCGGAATACCCGTCGGGGATTTACTTGGAGAGGTCGTTGGAACGAGGGGATCAATGATTACTTTAGGAGCATCAATGATATTAATGATTTTCTCTCCTTTTCCAGCCTTTCCGCTCTTCAGGGACTTGCCGGCCTTTCCGGTCTTGTTCGCACGGAGGTACTGTCGGACCATTCCATTTCCTTCGTTTCGAGAGGCAACGGGAATGTCCGAGGCATCGGCGGCATCGGCATTCGGCACTATCAGTGTGTCTCGGATGTCGTTGTTGCGGTATTGCCAGTTTGTGGGCCTGGTCATGGCTCTGTTTCGGACCAGGCTCAATTCTCGAGGGATGTCTTGTTGATGGCCCCCTTCCTGCTGTTCTTGAGAGTTCACGGTCCCCAGCAACGACGCCAAAACAATGGTGGGCACTACCGCTGCGATTCGAAGCAATTTCATGGTCTGTATAATGATATTGGAAGGGGATTTATTTTGTGGCGTTTGAATCTCCCGGAGCGATATGGAATGCTCCTTTCGGATCTATGGTAGGCGACTGATTATCGACGCACAGTGTAAAACAGCTGCAAAGTATCGTATCACATAATGTAACATCTGATGTTTTGTCGTTGAAAGCCGAGAGTTACCCGTGTTCCGTGACTGGAATGCAGAGCGGACTCTGCATACCGTTGAAAGTGACATAGTATCCATTATCTTTTCTATCCATGTTTGCACGCGCAAAATCCCGTTGGGCAGTATTTTTTGAATTTTTTTTTTTTGATTTCGAAGTTGTTTGTCAGCCTGATGGACGTTTGAAATTCTCACACATGACCCATGTTCAATCTTGACGTTTTCGGTCACACGAACGGAAAATTCTTTAAGAACGGTATTCACATCGTAGTACGATTTGTACGAGTAAGGTTACGTAAAGAAATTCAAAGGAAGTCTGCCGATCGATTGTGCAAGCGGTATGAGGTATTAAAAATGAAAAGATACTCCGTTCATGAATCGCCCGTCGAGCCTGCCCAATCACGAACCAGCCAGGCCCCGGAGATGATTCGGTATCGCGCAGTTTGAAAACTATCATCCAAAAGAACACGACCCGTTCGCAAGAAACCCGGCTGCCAATGGAAGATGCACACACAAAAATACTTCCTCCGTTTCAAAAAGATACGTTGAACTGTGTAGGATTAGTACGAGGGTTTAAAATTATTCACGAACTTTAATTTTTTAACTTTTTAAATGTACCGAGTGTAGTACCCTACTAGTAGTAGTACGGAGTACAATACCACGTGTCAAGCACAAGCACTAGTACTAGCCTCACTCATTAGCTACTACCAGTCCATTATTATTAGAGTCAGCTAAAACCTGTTGTGCTCTGGCAATATTAGCAGCTTCAGCAGTAATGGAAACAGGGAGACAACCCTCTCGAGGAAGCTGCTCTTTGCCCATGTGATGGAGGAGCTTACAAGAAGTGTTGATGTGATGATGGAGCTTATAAGTGCGTGTTGTCACCGTCAACTGCGTAAGAGAGTCTTCCAAAGCAGCACACTGAAGAGATAAGAACACATTATCTAGTAGTGTGCCCCTCTCTGACATACAGAAAGCATGTTCAAAACATTCAATAATGCCATCAAGATCACGAGCTCTGTTCTTGGTTGCTTGTACTGCAAATTTTGGATGGAGTGAAAGAACCCCAAGTCCAACACATTGAGAGGTGTTGCATTGTCCTTTTGAACAATGATCTGATCTATAGCTCCCGATTGTGGCCACTTTTTGTAAATTGCGCGCAGAACTTTCTCCAAGATCATTTTCTTATGCTCCTCGGCCGGTGTTAACCAACTCAATGATGGTCTTTGTCACCATAGTGCATCTTGGGCGGTTCCACAAACTTTGCAGAGCAGGCTCTTTTGTAACAAATGGCCAAATACCAATCTTTCCATCAAACCACATATTACAATTGGTGTCATACCATGGGGGCACCACCGCACAAAGGAACATCACCTTCTGAAGAAACCGTTTAGACTTCTTACACTTAGAGACAGGATCTTCTTCACAAGGGAGCAAATACACTGCTGTTTGGTTCAACCGTTTAAGATAAAACCACTTCTCATCCACATGAATTGTGTTGTACATGTCATGGAATCTACCGTTACCATCCATGTGAGACAATAACCAACAGATTCTCTACAGTTTGTTTTCGTCTGTGAGCAACGGTGTTGTAGTCCCAGTAAACCTATGCAGCGCACCTTTTTGAACAAGATGCCACAAGCTTGCAAGGGGAATACCACTTGCTAAACTCAAACTCCGCGCGCATGTTTTAAATTTGAAACCACTAGTCAATTTACACACAACTGCCTTTCTCAAAAAGAGACCCACATTCAAACAAGTACGTATCAGGATCTACTCAATCCTTCACCAGGGTCAAGTTTTCTATAAGCTCCTCAGACCCTATCACATCCATTGGAGCCTTTGGTTTGGAAAAGAAGGGACAATATTGACTTTGTCTCAGTGCTGAGCCAGGGGTTTGAAGAAATTTGAGAATCCAAGAAAGCAAATTCTGACGGAGGTGAGGAAAACTATAAGTAGTATTTAATTTTTGTTTGTCAAGAGAACATGAGGTGTTCCAACAAATACTTAGTGAACTAGCCCTAGTTCAAATGAGCACGGATTGATATGGTTTTACTATTTCTAGACAATTTAATTTATTTCAGTATTTATTTTTGGATGTCAATAAAAATTGAAAATTCTAATGAATACTTAATGAGTTCACTCTGACATACAGCAGATGTAGTACACATAGTAATGGCTTTTAATATTGGGTTCATACTCTGTGGGAGTGACTCTCGAAGATGTAATCTAATGTTAAAATAGAAAGTGAGACGATGGACCATCTTACCGGTGTCCATAGAAGAGAAATATGTGTATTATATGTATGTATGTATCATATGTATGTATGCATCATATGTATAAATATCATATGTATGAACGTAGAGCGTGAAAGTGAGGAACAATTGTCCTGTTGACAACAATATATTTCTTGTAACAATAATAATGTTCTAGTATCTATTTCTCTGTTAATAAAATACAAAGTAATTATGTACTTAGAAATCAAATTTCCCTTCCTTACTAACTTCAGCTACAATAGGCACAATGTTTAAAGTACATATGCACGGGCTGGGAATCACTCCAAATGTTTTTAAGAAAAAATTAACATGAAATTTTCCCCCTTCCATGTGTGCCCACAGCTTCCAGATCACTGGAGCAAAAAGGTGTACTGTGGTATACTCAGCTACAAAAAATTAGGATGCTGTTACTATTCCAATCCAGGATAAACAAATGGGTTGTTGATTATCCTGCTAGCAAAAAGATGCTCTTCCAAACATTTGATTCTCCAGGGCCCATAAAGTGGTACAGTATTTTGGAGGAAAAGGACTTAAGTTTCTGCAAATAAGCAGCATGTTTTCATTAAATACCACCCCAGTAGCAGAAGTGCTACAGAAATACCAATGGTCGAGGATCACCACCATGATTGACATACTGTGGTAGTTGATTACCACAACAATCTTTGCTCTATTGTACTATCATTGAATCTTGCAGTATTGTTTTTAAATTCATTGTCCCAATAGACCTGTATGATTGGATATGGCAAGAGTTTTAGCAGCAGCACCAATTGTTGGATCATTTACTTTTCTGTGCAAAGTGCGGAAGCATCCATAATTGGAAGGGATCATGCCAAATATTCCAACATAAGGTGGAAGAGATGTTGTTCTTAGAAACTTGCCATTCTTCTCCATTTTGTATTAAATTCCTTTTGTGTCCAGCAGTACCAAAGCTACACGACGGCAGTTGTTCTATTTGTATGAATCAATGAGTCCTGTATCAACCAAGTAATCAATTTCCACGGCGCATCAATTCCCATCGCGTATCGATGGTGAGCAATCCCTGTTTTCTAATATTGCCCTTGTTCTTCGGTGAGCAATCTTTGATTTTGAGAAATATCACAGGACCTACGGGAGCAATTCCTGATTTCATTGATATACATATCATGGAATCTTCCTAAGAGAACAAGAGAAGGAAACCATTGTCAGGAGCTTCTCACACACAATATATATATATATATACGATCAACAATCAATGCATGCATGGAAATAATCAGCGAGTAATCTCATCACTACGCAACAGCAGTTGCAACATATTTCACCTCAATAAAAGAGATATCTTGCATTCCGGCAAGATTTCACTTTATCTCATACTTTTAACATTCAACTGATTATATCTCCAAAATTCACACTAGTTGCTACCAACTACCTGTAATCTACATTACTAAGGTCTATCTCGCTGTATCTGAACAAGTTCACAGTAAGAATAGATCTGGCATTTCCATAGTCTCACCTGTAGTCCGATTATCTGTTGCCAAAAGTATCCAGCCACCATTGTCACGCGTAGAGTACAATTGTTTGTCTACTAACACACTAATGCAGCGTTGCTGTTCTTCAGAAGCCTTTGAATCAGACTCTCAGCAGACCAGATTCAGAAGGAAAATAATAGATTAACAGTCGCAAGCTCCAAGGCAGCTTGCATATGAAGAACAAGCGAGAAAGTGAACACACGCCCTACACTGGCATATGCCAATTACACATTGTTTACGAAGCAGTTCCCTTTCTCCACACGATTCCTCTGACAACTTGGACGTATTGAGAGCAAACATGCCGGCCAATCTTGGTGGTAATGGGACCAACGACAAAGATGATGACAACGTAGACACAATTAATCTTCCTAGTTTTGACGGCCACATGAAGATGATACTTGTCTCCATATTCCACGTTACAAAGGAAGAAGATAACTTGCAGTGTGAGGCACTTCTTGAAGGAGGATTGCACGAGTGGTTAACTTTCCTCAAAGCACTCCTCAAATATGGTTTTGCTTGCGAACTTACCTACATGGATACTAGTAGCGGACTACCAACCCAACTTCACAGATCTATCCAACGGACCATAGAAGCACTCACAGACTTCACCAAGGATTTACGCAAGAGTGAAAAAGATTGGAGAGATGTAGAATCATATTCATACGACGACTTCAGTGCTTTCCGTATGACACGTGCACTGCGTCTTCAGAACAAATCTATCTTGAATCCTCCACCTCCTCCTCCAGGAACAAGCAAGAACAAGTCCCCGCAACAAGTATGGTACGAGTCTTGGTGTAGAAAATCACGTGATGAAAAGTCATTCACGTCCCTCACAAACGACTCAAGGTTCAAACATTGGCTCGCCGGATTCAAGGCAAAGCTTGAAGCATACAATATTGACACCAAAACGTTTCTCAATGAGACCTGGCCACCTGCTGCATTACAAGGTTTCACTCGTGACCTCTTTGTCAAACAATGTGCCTTCTTCTGGGTTCTTATGTTAGAAGTTTTCAAAAGCAACCTATCATCATCATGCGTTCACAGCCATTCCATCACACGCAATGGACGGCAAGCATATTTTGATTTTGTAAACCTACATAGTGAATCAAAGGCCAAGGTGTACGGCAATTTGACTCAATTGCAAGTGTTACTGAAGTTGAATCTCAACAAGTGGAAAGAATGCAAGGCAAAGTTTATCATGAACTGGTTTGAAGAGTTGAACCACCTCAATAAACTTCGTCCTCCCAATAAACCTCTTGAGTACCATACCGTCAAATCAACGTTGTGCCAGGCCTGCTATTCCAGCTTCCAACTAAGCGAACAATTTTCCAAAGTCAATGACCCTGGTGGCCCAAATAGTAACGTCACGGATATCCAAGCTGAAGCTGCTGCTATCCACAAACTCAAGATTACTTTGTTACTCGAAGCTACCCGTCTCAACTCTCAGCCAACAATGTCTGCTCCAAAATCTACAGTACGAGCACATGTTCACGACTTCTCTTCCAATCAAGGGCACAATTCTAGCGAGTATGCTCTTCATATCAAAATTTGAAGGTGACTATCAAGACTACGCGGTATTTAAGGCTGGACGTTTGCCTGATCCTACCACACGTTTACCGAAAGGCATATGGAAGGCATTATCACGTCAAGACATAAAGAATTAGCTGAATTTTCCCCTGAAGGCAAGAAAATAGTAGTCGCTTCCTTGCTGTCTGAATTACTTCCTGACAGTCAACCGGACCCCAATGCCATCAAGCCCATCACTTGCAAGGCTTATACGCATGATCATTCTGTCACATTCCTCAAAGATGATACCTCAAGTGGTGATTACCATACCAATGCTTCAGAAGATCTACATTTGGCTGTTGAAAATGATCGCCAAGGCGTCTTCCACGCATCACTCGGTGTCTACAAGTCTCAGACTTCCTCCTCCAAGGACCAGCAACCCCTCAAGTCATCCGTGTCACCTGCTCATCCTGCCAGATTTCTTTCTGAGAACCCTGACATCTGATATAAAAGGGATGGTGACACTCTTGTGCCCGTTGGAAAATCTTTCTACTCGGTTAATTTTCACAAATGGTACAAACCTGAAGACAACTTGACCTTACAGCATGAAAACCAAGTATCCGCATATACCTATCGTGCACATAAGGGTACTGTCTCCAACCCTGGTTTTGCTATGGTTGACCGTGGTGCCAATGGTTGTATCATTGGCAATGATGCGTGTCTCATCTCCAAGGATATCCCACCTTGGTATGTCAATGTCACAGGCATCAACAATCACCAAGTGCAGAATATTCCCATTGCAACATGTGGAGCATATTCCGTTTCAAATAGAGGTCCCATTATCCTCATTTTTAACGAATGCACATATACAGGAAGACATCCCTCCATCCTGTTGTCTGGTCAGATGGAAGCATACTTCTCTACTGTCAATGATACATCCATCAAAGCAGGCGGTGGACAAGTCATCACCACAACTGATGGGTACGCATTGCCCCTCAGCATCCGCCATGGCCTGCCGTATCTCGCCATGCATAAGTACACCACTGATGAATTCAACACACTGCCATATGTTATCATGACATCCGATAAACATTGGGACCCTTCCGTCCTTGATACCATCATCAGTGCTAAGGATGAGACTTTCCTCCAGAAATATCCACCGCAACCACAACGGTTCCCGTACCCCACATATGATGAATATGGGAACCCACGATGCCTTGAAGGCTTGGATATATCTGTATCCCCTGGCTCATCAATGGTTACGTCTCTCAGTTCGTACCCCAGTCAATGCACTTGATTGGCGTTTCTCCCTATTGATGATCATGGCATCAACGATCACTCCTTCTGGCTTACTCTGACAGATTATGACCATCAGGAACGTCTAGCTTGATGTATTCCGACTCCAACATTTGGTACAATCCTTGCCTTCCCTACGGCATGTACCGCTGATAATCCACCTTGCGTTGCAGCTACACCACGTGAACGTTATCCTAACAAGCATGACTACTTATCCCTGAAACCCTTCTTCTGCTGGGTTTCTACGGACTGCATCAAGGCTACCTTCACCAATTCTACGCAATATGGTTCCTTGGCTGTTAGTCCAGATGGTAACCTCTTCAAACGATTTCATTCTCCTCAACCGGCAATGAATGTTTGACCATTTAATGATGATGTCTTGTCAGATGTCGTGTACTCCGACATCCCAGCAATTAACGGCGGTTCCAAACTTGCAAAAATCTTCTTCAGTTGTCGATCCCATATCATTCATGTCGAAGAAATGCGCACCACTGGTGATTTCCTATCATGTTTCCAGAACTTTGTTCAAAAATGGGGTAGACCTCTACGTCTCTTATGTGACCATGGATCCTATCAGTCCAGTAAGCGTGTCATCAATTATCTCAAGATGTTATGGATTGGACTTTGGCAGAGTGAACCTTATCACCAACACCAAAACCAATTTGAACGTAGATATCAAATGTTCAAACGTATCGTCAACCGTGTCATGGACTGCACCGGCACACCTCGACATCTATGGTTGTTGTGTATGACATATGTCGCCGGCCCTCTCAATGTTATCTCAGATCCTACTCTATCTGATAAACAACCAATTCTCATTGCTACTGGTTCTCTTGGTGACATCAGCACATATATCAGTTTCTTTTGGTTCAAACCTGTTTACTTCAAGACCAATGATTCACCATTTGGTACCCAGTCCACCGAACGCCTCAGTCATTTTGTTGGCATTGCCGAACATGTTGGCAATAGCTTATGCTTCCAGATCTGGGACCCCCTTACTAACAAATTTCTTGACCGTTCTGGTGTTTGCTCCGCTCTTACACCTGAATCACCCAATAAACGAGCGGGCCTATTTACCAACGATGGTTTCGTTGCATGGCGTAAAGCAAAGGATTCAGCAAACCGGCTGTATGCAACCGGTGACGCACCTACGATCACAAAACATGGGGAGCATACAATTACGGATGTCCCAACTGAGGAGTCCAAACCACAGGACGTCCCAACTGCTCCTACTACTGCAGAATCCTCCACGGACTCCGACACCAAGACGAGCTTCAACAATCCTGCGGCACCTGAAGAAAACAAGCCTACGGCACCTGACGAGCACCAAGCTACAGCATCTGCTACTCAGCCACCTGAGGGCAGCAAACCTCCAGCATCTGGTAATCCGTCTATTATCAAACCACCCGCCCACCCCTTGTTACCAAGCTTTATATACAAGAAGGTTGACAACAGCCCCAGCTGGTCCCCTTCTCCACTCCCTAACAACTATGGGGAGAGTTTTGATGGTCCTCCTATGACACACATCTTCAGCAAGACATCCGATGGCGTTCTCCTTACTGAAGATGATTTCAATCCACCAGAGCTAGCATACTTTGATGTTAATGATGTCACGACTCCACACACCAACCCTGCTACTCCTACAGTAGACCCATCAGAGGTAGTTGTTACCAACGTAGAAGGGAATGCGCAATTCGATGATGATGGTCAACCGCTCACCATCCCGGCCATCCCTATTGCCGACCTACAAGGCAGATCTTTCCTTGTACCCAATCCTGATGGTACTCAGAAACGCCTTACCATCCTCAATGTAGAAGACAGTTTCAAACACAATAAAGATTTCATCAAATTCAAGTGCAAGCATTCTGATGACAAACTTGAAGATATCATTGCATACAACGATGTCATGAGCTACATCCACCGTGATTCGACCCAAGAAGATGGCAAACTTTGGTCGTTTCGCTGAATCCTAGGGCACCAAGGTCCATTGGATAACAAGCACCCTCTGTACAAAGGCTCCAAGTATAACCTTTGGATTGAATGGGAAAATATGGAACGAACATATGAACCATTAGCCAACATTGCGGCCGATGATCCTGTTACCGTTGCCAAATATGGTAAAGACAACAACATGCTTGACCTCCCAGGTTGGAAACGTCTCAAACGAATCACCAACCTTGCACGACGAACCAAGAAGCTCGACTCGTGCATCAAGCCAAACTTTGCTCTTTCCGTACTGCGCCGCAATATCAATACGGATTCAAGGTACCCCGTAACCATGAAGAAGTCATCTAATTTGACCAGGCCAACGGGAACCACAAGTGGGAAGACGCCATTACTCTTGAAATGGAATAACTCAAGGAATACAATACCTTCATCAACAAAGGAATGTATAAGGCAAGCTCCATCCCAAACGGGTTTCAACAGATCAAGGTATACATGATATATGCCGTCAAACATGATGGTAGACACAAGGCTTGTCTTGTTGCAAATGGCAACCTTACTGAAGCTCCCGTCCACAGTGTATACGCCGGTGTCGTATCGTTTCGCAGTCTACGTATGTGCCTGTTCCTAGCTGAACTGAACAGGAGTCTGGAAGCATGGGGTACGGATATAGGAAATGCTTATCTTGAAGCAGTGACTTGCGAGAAAGTCTGTATCAAGGCAGGCCCAGAATTTGGATCACTAGAAGGTCACCTCTTGATCATCTACAAGGCTCTATATGGACTTAGATCATCGGGCAAGTGCTTTGGTGATTTACTAGCGGCATGCCTTATTGAACTTGGCTTCAAAAGGTCTCGCGCCGAACCAGAGATCTTCCTCAAGCCTGGAATGAACAAACATGGGGAGCGCGTATATGAACTCATATGCACATATGTTGACCACCTATGTCTATGCATGGCTGATCCCAATTCGTTTCTGGAGATTCTACAGTCAGAGCCATATAACTTCAAGCTGAAGGGATCCAGGCCTATGAACTTCCACCTGGGATGTGGTTTTGAATGTGATGAACATGGCATTCTCTGCATGAACCCCATCAAATTCATTGAGAAGATGGAAGCGTCATATGAACAAATGTTCAGATGCAAACCTAACACTAGGTTCCAATCACCTATTGCCGAGAACGATCATCCTGAATTAGACTCATCAGCATTCCTTGAAGATACTGGTATCCAGAAATACCAAAGCATGATTGGATCACTTCAATGGATCATCGCCATTGGACGATTTGATGTACAAACCGCTGTAATGACGCTCTCGAGTTTTAGGGCCCAACCCAGAGAAGGAAATCTTGACCGTGACAAACGTATCTATGGGTACATCTCCAAGTTTAGACATTTCAAGATTAGGTTCAGAGTGGAACCTCCAGATTTTATATTAACTGAAACGGACACCATCGATTGGTCCAACACCGTCTATGGGGAGCATTCTGAAGAGCTACCCGACAATGCTCCTGCACCACTCGGGAAGACAGTAGTGTTGACACACTTCTACGATGCAAATCTCATGCATGACATCCTCAGTGGGAAGGCTGTAACCGGCATCCTTCACTTTGCAAACAAGACTCCCATGATGTGGTTCTCAAAGAAACAAGCCACTACCAAAACAGCCACATTCGGAGCCAAATTTGTTGCAGGAAGAACTTGCATTGAGCAAATCGTTGACTTGCGTCACTCATTTTGATATCTCGGAACACGAGTCTATGACATCTCCTACTCGTGGGGAGATACAAAGAAGATGATTCAGACATCAACCTTCCCCTACGCAAGGTTGCACAAACGTCATCATATCCTATCGTATCACTACGTGCAAAGCATGATAGCAAAGGGTTTCATCCAAATGCTGCCATTCCCAGTAAGGACAATTGTGCAGATATTCTCACCAAGCATTGGGTACACTCAGTTGTGTATCCACTGCTCAAGCCCATCTTCCACTTCTGTGGAAATACTGGCGATCTCCTACAAGATGATGGAAGCATCATTTAAACGTGATGACCTTTCACAAGGAAAGATGGGGAGTATTAAATTCCTTTCGTGTCCAGCAGTACCAAAGCTACACGACGGCAGTTGTTCTATTTGTATGAATCAATGAGTCCCGTATCAACCAAGTAATCAATTCCCACGGCGCATCAATTTCCATCGCGTATCGATGGTGAGCAATCCCTGTTTTCTAATATTGCCCTCGTTCTTCGGTGAGCAATCTTTGATTTTGAGAAATATCACAGGACCTACGGGAGCAATTCCTGATTTCATTGATATACATATCATGGAATCTTCCTAAGAGAACAAGAGAAGGAAACCATTGTCAGGAGCTTCTCACACAATATATATATACATATATATATACGATCAACAATCAATGCATGCATGGAAATAATCAGCGAGTAATCTCATCACTACGCAACAGCAGTTGCAACATATTTCACCTCAATAAAAGAGATATCTTGCATTCCGG
The DNA here is from genome assembly GCA_037355745.1 of Pseudo-nitzschia multiseries. NCBI lineage: Eukaryota > Bacillariophyta > Bacillariophyceae > Bacillariales > Bacillariaceae > Pseudo-nitzschia > Pseudo-nitzschia multiseries. Next base: position 2,414,709 of record CM074788.1, read on the forward strand.
CAAGATTTCACTTTATCTCATACTTTTAACATTCAACTGATTATATCTCCAAAATTCACACTAGTTGCTACCAACTACCTGTAATCTACATTACTAAGGTCTATCTCGCTGTATCTGAACAAGTTCACAGTAAGAATAGATCTGGCATTTCCATAGTCTCACCTGTAGTCCGATTATCTGTTGCCAAAAGTATCCAACCACCATTGTCACGCGTAGAGTACAATCGTTTGTCTACTAACACACTAACGCAGCGTTGCTGTTCTTCAGAAGCCTTTGAATCAGACTCTCAGCAGACCAGATTCAGAAGGAAAATAATATTTTGATAAGTTGTACAAATTGGTTTGTGCTTAACATCGTAGTGAAGAATATTACAATTGGGTTTCAAATTTATTTCTGTTTTACTGCCTGCCATGATATGCATTACCTAGTATGTACAATGTACAATGTACAATGGACAGCATTGTTCTTCCCGATGTTCCTTGAAAATATTATTTTTGCCACCGTGCAAATAAGTTTGAGCCAGCTTTGTTTGCAACTAACTATTTTAATAAGAATAGTTGCCGTTTCAATGCATACAAATTGCTCTTGGGCGACCATCAGAATAGAACCACGATCTCTCAATACTGCTGCTGGCAGAGTTTGAGTTGTCACCTCCAATCAGTGAAATGATCAGTAAATACACAACTATGAAATGTACATAGGGTAGGTTCTACACAACAAACTATTTTGCAAAAACACTCCAATGCAGATGGGAGACCATCATTCTCTTACCAATCCACAGTGACCCATCACGGACTACTACTAGACGAGAATAACTATTCATCCCTGAATGCCGGACTGCCAAAATATAACCTGTCTCTGTGTGTGCAAAGATGGTTTGGAATGTAAAAACAGTCTGCAATATGAGCAGTAGAAGAGTAAGGAACACATATGTGTATTGTCTCCACCTCTGTAGATTTGTTTGATTCCTTGCACTTGGAAATCGAAACAGCAGCAAACACAAAATGAAAATCATCTCTGAAAATCTATGACTCCCAGTAGATAAGGAATAAATCAATGACAATATCTTTTGTTTGCAACATTGTTCTTGGTAATTTGTGGCTAACAGTGCATTATTTAGAGAAGATTTGATTCAGAAGAGGTGCTGTGCTCTACTTCTGGTTCTACAGACTTTGTCCACAATCAAAGGTGCTCATTCTTACTGAATGTAAGAAATTGGGGTTCTACTACAGGATTTAGACATGAACACTTGGTGCACAATGTCTTGAAACACACTACTACTAGTATAATTGAATCATCTCCTTTGTCTTTGTCTTCCCCTCTCCACCAATTTTTTATTTCATACCATCGTTGTTGTTGATCTGCTGCGCTGTTTTGTAAAGCAGGAATCAATGATCATCATCACCATCTCCACTCCGCCAGCAGTCCACTACTATGCTGGTCGATGGTCGTACTATCAATCCCACTAGAATACAATTGCTACTTGGATGTTCAGCTCTTCTAAATACTTAGAATGAAGGCTTTTTCTTATTCACACTTCCAGGAAAGCCCTCTACAGATGTTGATTGATTGTATTGAGCAGGAGGTGATTGAGATTGTTGGGTGTGTGTGTGTGTGTGTGTGCATGTGTGCATGTGCATGTGCATGTACATGTACCAGGTCAATCTTACACTTTTTTTGGTACATCCGCACACTCTTGCCTTGCACTTTTCATACCCTAGTAATGATAGGATCATACTCGGCTTCTCCTCAAGTCAAACCCATGGCCTCATTTTGTGTTGTGTACTCAACCACTGGCCCTCCCATCCGACCTCCTGCCCGGATACCCATCTCCAACCTATTGAACCTCATATTTTAAGACTTGAGCCAACTTGGTTGGGGTTGCGCTTGCTCTGGTGAACCATGTACTACTTGCTGATGGTAAAAAATACACATATGTTACTTACGTATGTTCTATGATAGATACATCCATTCTACACTTGAGAAGTTACTTATGCTCCCCTTGAGATAAAAATGACTTCAAGTATCAAGATATTTAGGTTCCATCATGTGTTCTCTGCCTTATGACAAATTGCACATGATCTATGACCGGTTTAGACATCCCTACCTAGTACAACACGAATAACACAGTGATACCGGTCCACGACAAGAATAACATAGCAAAACTAAGAGCCTCGTCACCTTGAGCTCACATCTCTTTTAATTCAAACATCATTATACCTATCTGGCCGTTTGAGTAACAACAGGTTATAGAGCCCTTATAACTCACACAGCAATTGCTGCCCTTCCGTAGAATCATCGTGTCTACCTTAAGATACCTAGTACCTACTACTAGTAGTATCTCCGGCCGATTGCTACTACTAGTAGCACCACCTCCACTGACAGTTAACTCCAGAGGAACCTTGTAGGAGTGACACCCTTTTGTGTGCTACTCTTCGGCCTCCCACCATCTCATTCTTTTCTCTTTCTCCCTGCTCGTGAATCAGGGGGTGTAATACCGATCCTCCTTCCATTGATCGAATCTTCTCTTGTAATCCACGAACAGTCGGACGTAACATCGCCGGTTAATTCCATCAATCGGACAATTAAATGATCAACGCCGACATTGCCGAACACCGGTTAATTACCTCGGAACGACGACGACTACTACCAAACACCGGACAATTGAATCGACGCCGACATCGCCGGTTAATTACATCGAACACGGAACACACACAGCATCGGTTACTAATTAAATCTCCACGTCCTTCTTGTTTCCAACCAACTCGAATAATAGGCAAACCGTGCTCATTCAAGCTTTCTGGAATAACATTCATTATTTCCAATCCCTCACCGCTTAGTCTCTTCGCCGCCCTTGCAATTGCCTTCGCAACTGCCTTCATATTTTCTCCACTGCTTGTGAATCACCAGGGGGTGTATCCATAGTGTTCTTGATTAATCCGCAACCATGGTCGCATATGACTGGCGTGCTCTTGATGAAATCTCATTTCAATTCCTTAGTGAAGCCAACCCAGCCGCAGCTGAAAAGCTAAATGACAGATACTCTGAATTCTGGCCTCTAACCACGCTAGAATGCAAGGATCTTTTTCTAGAGAGCAATGACAAATCCATGATCCTTGCTCCCGATCCACTGACTAACCTTAGAGGAGTGGTCCTCCAAACCATTGAAGCCAATCTCCAATATATGGCTGACCTCCCGACAGACCACATCGCCCAACTTCTTACCAATTGTACCATCACTACCATCAAGTTCATGAACAGCAATGAACCTAAGAATCCAATCTGAGGGCAAGCCAATTTGGATCATGCCGCCAGAGATGTCGTTGAACAAGCAGCAAAACATGGCAAGCGCGATTCTGCAGTAGTCCTTGAGGTGTCTATTGAACATTGGGGATTCCAGCCAAATTGGAACACAATTCTCTTCCACAAAATCTACGAAGATTCCGATGTGACCATTCCTTCTGATGCTACTGGCTTGATTCCAACCAAGCCTAATGATCCCGTCTTCTTATGTGATTGTTCCTCCCAATGCTGCCAACTTGATTCCCTCTGTGTGCACTTCTGGATCCACTGTTGATGCTCCCTTTAAAAGCACATTTAATCCCTTTTTGTGAGAATGTTCCTTCCAATACAACCAACTTGGTCCATGTGAAGCCCGTCGAATCCCAGGTCGATATGACTGTCCAAACTCTTGCAAAACAAACTTGTAGCGCATATTCGTCATGCTACCATCACCCAGCATCTTGCTCCAATCTAAATTAGATGGTTGTATGTCTCACCAAACGGCACTACGATGCTCTCCTCCCCTGCTCATGAATCAGGGGGTGCACTATGAGTACTAGCTACACGGTTCTGTACAATCCACAACCATGGAATTCAATTCCGTAAGTGTTGAATCAAGGGGTGTGCATCTGAATCAAGGGTGTGCCTTGGATAACTGCGTGGCGCTTAATTTGCACATGTACAAATTCCAGAGCTTTTTCTGATACGCTTAAGGGGATTTACTTATGAGCCTCGAGGAATTTACTTATCATGCGCATAAAGTTACTTACCGTGCATCAAGGCTACAGCAACTTCAAGTATCAAGACAAGGATTCCACTGAAAACAGATCAATGAGCCAACAGGTAATTCAAAACTCTTTCACTGAGTGTTGAATCAAGGGGTGCGTTGCCGGTTAAGATCCGCGTGTAAACCCAACACAAGCGAGTTTGCTTTTACACCCAACAAAAAGATATATGAGAGTTCAAGTATCATGACAAAGATACGATTCAAAGCTTAAAGCTAGATCAGATCCCAAACATAATATTCAACAGTCAAATTAAAACATTGACTACATTTGATTCCTCCATGGCCCATTAATCTCCCTATGAGGCTGATTCCATTCTACCGGTACAATCCTCCTGAGTCATCTGTTCCAGCTCAACCAACTCAAGGATACAAATCAATAATCTACTTATCCCCGTTCTCCTCTCCAAAGACATTTGATTTGTCTCTACATCTACTCTACTTTCAATCAATCTCTACAAATGATTGATTGATCCTATCCATCAACCTTCTCCATCTTGATTTTATCTATCCTACGTTTGGTATCAGTTTCAACGACGAGGATTGGTCTCCCCTTTGTTGATGATCAACAACTCCAGTTTAATTGCTAGTCCACGGACGCATTTTGTTACTACAGCATGGCTAATGGATTCACCAATTCCAAATACTCAATTCCATTGCTACGATCTCCTCTTTCCCTATAAACATTTGATTTGATTTTACGACTTGCATCAGCGTCTCCACTCTGCTGGCGGCCTAGTACGATACATTGATACTCAACAAATCGATGTTCTGCTGCGTCTCTACAGCACACATTCTCAACAATCCTACTACTTCACCTATGAATCAACATTGTCAATCTCCTCTCCATCGGCATCGATTCTGTTCTTCTATCATCCCTTCAAATCAACATTCCGATCCAACCCTGGAATAATGATCAACTCAGGCTGACACAATTCATTTCAAACCATTTGAACAATCCAATTCTACATGATACAATGAGTGATTCCCACCAGATGAAAGTGAATAGAATCGAAAGTTAAGAAAAAGTATATAGAATGAATACTTTTTAATCACACCCAACGGACGAATACTTTTATTAACTGCCAAATTTGGAATTTGGAATCCCTAAAGAAGAAACAGTAATTGTCTGTTTAATCACTACCCGCGCCACTTACCGGCCTATTTTGGCAAGCAATCCTGTTATTCAAGGATGGCATTCGATGATATCAGTCTTTTACGAGGTTAAGTAATAGTATCGGTGGGCCCTTTGCTTGATCAGAATATATGGAATAAATGAGGTCCATTCCGATCCGGTATTGATTTTCATGATTGCAATAAGTAATTTCCTCACAGGCTGCTATATGTACTCTTTTGAATGCACATATGGGCTCCAAGTGTTTACTTATTGATCCGGTTTTTAAGGATGCCTTGGTTCGAATCGTTTAACCTGTTTATTTTGTACCCTTAAGTGAAATCGTTTTTACCACTTAACAACAACAGAGGTGCACATGACTGATTCGTCCGTTGGGTGACTGAAATCTTTGATTTTAAGATTCCGTTGAAATTTATTCAGTGTTAAAAAAGTGAATAAAAACTGTCAGTTGATACGTATGGACTGACAAATTTTATTCAGAAGTGAATAAATCTATGTAGAAAACACATACTTTTTATTTGTTTTTTTATTAATTTTATTCGTTTTCATCTGGTGGGAACGACTCAATATCTACATCTATCTACGATCATTATTTGATGATTTTGATTCTCCAATCTTCTCGACTCCAGATATTCAATACAACTTGGTCAATCGATTCTCCAATCGATTGATTTATCCCACCCGTGATTAATTCTATCCTACAGACTGAAGCAATTGATTTTGAACAATTCAAACCATTCGGTTCAATCCATACTCCGTTTTGTCACGTCTCTTCGTGATTCTACAGCAGTCAATCGATTCTCCAATCAATCAATCTTCCAATCAATCGGTTCTCAACGTTCAACTCTAGTATTCTATGTTTGGCATCAATAGTTGTCCTTCTTACCTCAGTCTCCTTGCATTCCTTCATTGCAACTTCTACCAATTGGGGCAACTATGTTTGATTCAATTATCTATCTCCTCAAAGTCTTGTTTCATCTCTAGTATAAGAACGATCGTATTCTACGGCTTGAAGCAGCCAATCCTCGATGACTCGATCCCAATAGATCTCGCTCCCAAGTCTCCTGTTTGAATTCCATACTTAACTTTGGACGATTCTTTGTTATCCCATCTGTGATATCAAACAAGCATTGTCCAATCATTCTCTTCATCTTCTACCCAGAATTATTTGACAATTTCTACTCTAGTACGCATCGATCCCTCCTACGTTGACGTCGATTCTATTCTTTGATCCGTTTTGTCTCTATGTCAATCAACAGTTGATTACATCCCACGATCAAATCAATCTCTTTCCCAACCTGGTGGTTCTAAGACTAACTCCGATTAATCGACTCATCGATTCCACGACCACTGCATACTCAAACACCTCTCCTTCGTCATCAATGTTTCATGTTTCTTTCATGTTTCTCCACGAAAAGATACTCAAGAAATTCTTGGTGCCCAATCAGATACTTCATTGCTTAACCATCTACAATTGTACAAGCTGGAAAGCCGACTCCTCGTAATTCAACACTCCTTCACTAAGTGTTGAATCAAGGGGTGTGCTGTCGGTCAGAAATACATGTACGGCACTTACGTTTGTTCTATGGTAGATGCATCCATTCTACACTTGAGAAGTTACTCATGCCCCCTGCTTGAGATAAAAATGACTTCAAGTATCAAGATATTTAGGTCACATCATGTGTTCTCTGTCTTATGACAAATTGCACATGATCTATGACCAGTTTAGACATCCCTACCTACAACACGAATAACACAGGGACACTACTAGTACCACCGGTCCAGCACTACAAGAATAACATAGCAAACAAACTAAGAGCCTCAGCACCACCTTGAGCTCACATCTCTTTTAATTCAAACATAATTATCTATCGGGTCGATTTTTGAGTAAAAACACCACTACGTCCGATAACTGTCACGCGACCCTTTTTTTTGTCGCAAGGTACTGTCGCAACCCCTTTTTGTGTGTAATTTTAACACGAGTCCCCCTTGCGATTCACTAGGCCAATATCAAGGTACGTTTTCTAACTCTCAATATGTGGGTCGCGTTTATTTTTTTCCCTGGGTCATGAATAATTACTATTAATTTTTAATAAAACTTACCCGTACGATCGCGAATCACATTTACTAAAATTAAATACCCAAGGTCATAACTCACAACCAACCCCCCCCTATGATTCGGTTGCTTCGTATCATGCTCATTTTTCTCACTCTCAATCCCTGGGTCGCGATTATTTTTTTCCTAGGGTCATGAATATTGATTTTTAATTTTTAATATCACCTACCCGTACATTCGCGAATCACATTTACAAAAATGAATTTTGCAATGTCATGACTCACAACCAGTAAAATTTAACATTAGTGCTCGCGACACGCAACCCTTAAAATGTATCTCCATTGCTCGCTACCCACTACCCTTATAATTTAATATTTGTGCTCGCAACAAACAACCCTTGAAATTTACTATCATCGCTTGCGACTACCTACCACTACAGTTGAATTATTCGTGTAAAGAATTTGCCTAGTAGTATCGTATGCAAAATATGTATGATATGTACGAGTACTTCTTTCTGTACAATTTAATCGTATTTGTCACACAATGTACTATTTGCAATCATGGTATGCAACGTATGTAAGATATGTACCTTTCACCCCACTAATCTCTTTCCTCGAATATTTACCCGTGTCGTCGGTGTGAACGAACCCTCATCAAATTAGTGAATGGACTGATACAATGAACAGTATCGGTTCTGAAAACAATGCCTAAACTTCCTCCATTTTGTCAAGCAATTGCCTCCATGCCGGATCAATATAGTTTTCATCCTCACTTTCCTCTTCAGCAAGACTACTGGCAACAGTGCTACCATTAATCGATACAGTACTGGTAGGATTGCTTTCTGAGTAGAATCTTTGTAGCATCATTTTCTCCAAATTTATACCAGTTTCCGGATTTTCTCTTAACGTTTGTATCTTCTTGCACAATTTAGCGAACACTTTCCGTCCTTCTTTGTCCCATCCATTTGCACTTCCACTTTTTGAATCGCAATATTTTTTTTTCATGTATTTTTTTTTGTGTCGTGTATGTTCCATCAAGTTTCATTTCCTTTTGTTTTTCCCAATTGCTGTACTCGTTGTCAATTATCATTAGGGCAAAAGCCTCATCCGTAACAGTAAAGATGGTACTAATAAGATCCTTTGTCTTCCTCAACCTAAAGTTAGTCTTTCCCGGATTAATGGCAGACAGGATTCTTGTCACAAAATAATAAAATTCTTCATTTGCCGCATTTCCGTATTGCCGGTACTCTTTCGCCACAATTTCCATCGATTCCGTATTTAGAGCTACAGTACCAGGGAATGATGCCGGCACTTTTGCCATTTCACTATCAACTGCGGTGATGTCATCAAATGGCAGTATGATATCATAGTATGGTTGGGTTAGTTGTATGTCGGTCGTAGGCACATATTGAAGAACGTCGAAAGTACCATAATTTCCAGATGATTCAACAATTACGCCGTCACTTACCAAACCAATTTTTTCTAGCCAATGTTTGATTATTGTGTCTCAATTTAGCCAGGGCTTTTGGTACTGCATTATCAAAGTAGGCACAGAATTTCTTAATGGGTATATTTTTTGGAACGGATATTACACACTCATCGATTCCTTGCACGATTATTTTATTGGAGAGTGTGTTTGTTGTCATAAATTTCAGGCCACCGTACCATTTCTTCTTCACACATGCCCTCACCTGTCCTTCAATTGTATCTTTACATGTTTTCAATAGTTTCATAGTTTCCGTTTCCATACTATGTCTAGTTCCACAACTCAATGTACTCACTTTATCAACACTATCGCCGCCCCGCACTGTTTTCAATGGTACCGTGTTGGTAGTTTTTGCAGCATTCTCTTTAGAATTCTCTCCCTTCTTACCTTCGCTCCACCTTTTCATGAAATCCTGTACTAGATCCGGATCCTCATTTGCTATTTCTGTTAATTTTTTTTGTTCTCATTTTTCTTTTTCTGTCGTCCGCCCTCCGTAGTTTTTTGTTTTGTTTTCTCTTTGGTATTTTCTCTAGTATCCTTATTCTTTTTGGAGCTCCCATCATTGTCTTCACTAACCGGACTCGAATCAGTGTCACTGTCAGTGTCACTTTCACTGTCACTGTCGCTGCTGTCCATGATGCTAATGTTTTCCGCTTTCCTTTTTAGTTGTTTTTCTCTTTCCGTCGTGGTGGTGCTTTTTTGTGTTGCTGCAATGTTTGTGTTCGTCTCGCTGGACATGTTTGTAATGCTTGTATTTTTGGTATTATCTCTAGTGTCTCCATCCCTGACTGCGTTTGCCATATCTGCTATTTTCTTTTCTTGGAGACGTGTTATTTTTGCCTTGGGTAGGTTGGACCATTTTTGTTTCGTCATCTTGTATTTCAAATTTTTCAATTGTTGGAGTTTTTGGCAATTTTGTGCATTTTTATGCTGCCTTGTTTTGGCATCGATTGTACGAATTCAGCAATTTGCAATACATTTGTCTTTGTCTAAGCGGGCTTGTGAGCGCGGGCCAACCAAAAAGAACAGTCTGCCTAGCTGCGCCATTTTTTTTCTTCTGTACATTCGCTTCCTATTTCCAAACAAGTAGTACTAGTAACGGTACTAGATTGTACGATACCAATTTATTTTGATGTTCCCCATCCTACTACCGTATCACATCACTTAATATTGAAATCTGTAGAACCGAAAACAGGCATATTGTATGGAAAGGTGTTGGAGACAACAATTCTCTGTTAGGGAAAATCCGCACAACGTATGCATTTTCGTTTTATGTTTAAGTTTCTGTAACGGCGTTCCTGATTGAGTTGTCTGGAACCTCAATTCTGACTTCTTCATTTGTAAGGAACCAGTTGCATTGATGAGCCTGTAATGGAAAATAAGCACGATTTTTGCCACGGCGTTTCCATGTTGTGTGTCTGGAACTTTGTTGTAGCTAACAATTCACTGTTTTGGAAAATTTACAGAACCTCTTTATTAGCGTTTCAGGTTTAAATTTCTGGAACGGCGTTTCAGATTTAGTTTTCTGGAACGGCAATTCTGACTTTTTCATTTGTAACTAACGTTTTTCACAGTAGTTAATTTTTATATTTACGTATTTAACGAGGACAGGATTGTGCACGTATTCGTGGTAAGTAGGGGTAAGTTTTTCCATAGTAAAGCTTGTTACTAGCACTATTTCACACGTCCCCACGCACCGCAAGGAACGGGATAGTTATTGTATTCCTCTAAATCTTCCGGTGAATTCCAACGTTTTTCATAAAGTTGTAGCCAGTGCACAATGTTTCTCTCCTTTCTATCCTCTTCCTCCCATTTCTCTTTGTTTGCAAATTGTTTGAGTTTTCTTTTTTTCTTCTTAGACTGCTTTTTCACTTTGTTCATGAATGAATTCCAATTGTTTTTATTCTTGTTGTTTATCTTCGTTTCTTTGTTTCGTTCCTTTCCGTCGTCGGTTTCTTCGATGTACATTATACTGTTTTTTTCAATGATTGCCTCTTCAGTCATTGTGCGCCACTTGTTTAACCAAAGGGTTGTCAGACAGGGACGGTTACCCAGGTGAAAATGTGTGCATTGCTTTATGTGTTTTCTGGCTTCCGGCGTCAGGTTACTCCATTTTTTGGTGGAACTGTATGACCATTGAGTTCGAGCCTCTCTCGTTCTCCTGATTTTACTGGTCGTCCAATACCCACGTTGTTGTAGCACTGTATGTCCTCCGTTCCTTTCAATGCCGGATAACCGCATAAAATGTGTGCCACAATGATACCCAAAGCCCATACGTGGTCAACGGCATCAGTGTCGCCTTCCTTGTAGAAAGGAAATATGTCCTCAGTTACGTACTTCAAGCATTGTTCCCAAATTTCTAAAGCTTCTTCTTCATCGAAATGCCCTTTTGGGCTGTCGAGTCTATCTCTAACGTCGTCTATCTTGTTGCATCCATTAAGTATTGTGAGTACCAAGTTGCCGTTTTCGGCACATAGCGCATCGAACCCAGTTTCAAAATGATATAAGAATGGATTATTCTCGTTGTTTTTGTCACCGTCATTTAGCTCAGTCATTCTTGCACAGTACTCCGCCGAATCCAAAAGATACCTAGGCTTCAATGGCTTCCTCTTGTACGCTGATTGTGTTGTTATGTTCTCCATTTTGCTCTTCGTTGTAATAATGATTTACATTGGGCAAATACCGAGGTATTTTTGTTCAATTACTCGTTGTAAACTGTGAAGGAATAATTCTTACCGCACTTTAAGTGGTGTAAATTTCGTCATCTCGCAACGATTCGGTTATATTCAAGTAACTGTGTCTCATGGTTCGACTCCCCCTTAGAACGGTCCATACGTAATACTTGCCTCCTTACTTTATGTTCCTACTAGTTCTATTTCTTTATTTTTGTATGAACAAGTAGTAACCTAAGAAATAATGATTGCTTCTAAGTTTTTGTTGAGTGCAACAGTTTGTTAGTTTCTGTTGTTTTAAGGATGAATACTGTTCATTCTATGGATTGGTTAGAGTATGAAAGTATATTGCCAGTTCTAAGGCTGATACTTTAGTCTTTATGAAAGTTTTAATAGTTTTGTTGTTCCCTGGTCATTTTTTGTCCAAAACCAGTAACCAAATGCACTAATTAGGTTGTGACACACAAACCACCTTCACAGATAAGTCAATTCTGTTTCTTTCATTAATCATCTTATCCATTACACTAACATTATTCATTGTTGAATCCCACGAAAAATCTGATTTTGGAACTTTTAATTGCAAATTAGTGTTTATTTTTCTTCCCAATCCAGTCACCAAATGCAATCATTAGGTGGTTACACAATAACTATGAAAGATAACTCCCTTCTGTTTCTTTCATGATTCATCTCACTCATAACAAGAACAAGGTTCATTGTTCAATCACACGAAATATTGGATTTTCTATTTTTTAATTGCAAATTAGTGTGTATTTTGCTTTCCAATCCAGTCACCAAATGCAATCATTAGGTGGTGATACCCAAATCACGACAGATAACTCACTTCTGTTTCTTTCATGATTCATCTCACCCATAACAGGAACAATATTTATTGTTCAATCACACGAAATATGTGATTTTCTATTTTTTAATTGCAAATTACTGTGTATTTATCCTCCCAATCCAGTACACAAATGCACTTATTAGGAGGTGGTGACACAAAAACTATGAAACATAACTCACTTCTGTTTCTTTCATGATTCATCTCACCCATAACAGGAACAATATTCATTGTTCAATCACACGAAATATGTGATTTTCTATTTTGTAATTGCAAATTACTGGTGTGTATTTATCCTCCAAATTCAGTCACCCAATGCAATCATTAGGTGGTGATACCCAATCACGACAGATAACTCACTTCTGTTTCTTTCATGATTCATCTCACCCATAACAGGAACAATATTTATTGTTCAATCACACGAATTATGTGATTTTCTATTTTTTAATTGCAAATTACTGTGTATTTATACTCCAAATCCAGTACACAAATGCACTTATTAGGTGGTGACACACAAACTATGACAGATAACTCACTTCTGTTTCTTTCATGATTCATCTTTCCCATAACAGGATCAATATTCATGGACTAATCACACAAAATATCTGATTTTCTATTTTCTAATTGCAAATTAGTGTGTATTTTTCATCCAAATCCATGACCCAAATGCACTAATTAGATGGTGACACACAAACTATGACAGATAACTCACTTCTGTTTCTTTCATGATTCAACTTATCCATAACAGGAACTATATTCATGGACTACTCACACAAAATATCAGATTTTCTATTTTCTAGTTGCAAATTTGTGTGTAATTTTCCTCCAAATCCATCACCCAAATGCACTCATTAGATGATGACACATAAACTATGACAAATAACTCACTTCTGTTTCTTTCATATTTCATCTAGCCCATAACAGGAACAATATTCATTCTTCAATCACACGAAATATGGGATTTTCTATTTTGTAATTGCAAATTAGTGTGTATTTTTCTTCCCAATCCAGTCACCAAATGCAATCATTAGGTGGTGATACCAAAATCACGACAGATAACTCACTTCTGTTTCTTTCATGATTCATCTCACCCATAACAGGAACAATATTTATTGTTCAATCACACGAAATATGTGATTTTCTATTTTTTAATTGAAAATTACTGTGTATTTATACTCAAAATCTAGGACCCAAATGCACTTATTAGGTGGTGACACAAAAACTATGCAAGATAACTCACTTCTGTTTCTTTCATGATTCATCTCACCCATAACAGGAACAATATTCATGGACTAATCACACAAAATATCTGATTTTCTATTTTCTAATTGCAAATTAGTGTGTATTTTTCATCCAAATCCAGGTCCCAAATGCACTAAGTAGATGGTGACACACAAACTATGACAGATAACTCACTTCTGTTTCTTTCATGATTCAACTTATCCATAACAGGAACTATATTCATGGACTAATCACACAAAATATCAGATTTTCTATTTTCTAGTTGCAAATTTGTGTGTTTTCCTCCAAATCCATGACCCAAATGCACTCATTACATGATGACACATAAACTATGACAGATAACTCACTTCTGTTTCTTTCATGTTTCATCTAACCCATAACAGGAACAATATTCATGGGCTAGTCACACTAAATTTCAGATTTTCTATCTTATAATAGCAAATAACTGTGCTTTTTTCCTCCAAATCCAGTACCGAAATGCACTCATTACGTGGTGACACACAAACTTTGAAAGATAACTCACTTCTGTTTCTTTCATGATTCATGTCCCCCATAATAGGAACAATATTCGTGGTTGCATCCCATAAAATATTGGATTTTCTATTTTTTAATTGCAAAGTACTGTTTTTTTTCCCTACAAATCCAGTACCCAAATGCACTTATTAGTAGGTGGTGACACACAAACTATGACAGATAATAACTCACTTCTGTTTCCTGCATGATTCATTTCACCCATAACAGGAACAATATTCATGGACTAATCACAGTAAATGTCAGATTTTCTATTTTGTAATTGCAAATTACTATGAGATTGGAATTACTATGCATTGATGGTACTACTAATATTAGTACTACAAGTATTAGTAACAACCTTCTGAGAACTTTGAACTACTAACCACTATGAACATCCATGTACTACTACTACGACTACAGTATTACTACAATAACATGTAGTAATAGTAGACTAATATGAAACAATTCAAATGATCCAGTACTGCGTGTTTTAGTACTACTCCACTAGTAGTAGTAGTAGGTACTGTATTTTACTTTTGAATATTTCTTACGTACACAATAATGTTTTGGTTAATCTGAATCCAATGTGGAGAAGAAGAACTACTAGTAGTGACGACGTTGTAGTAATATGATAACTTCTTTCCCGCTTAGGCCCTCTTTGCTCTTGTGTTCTATGGTGGTGCATGGCGAAGGCTATGAACGTATACCCAATACAGCATAGTTTCATTATTTGAAGACATCCGACAACTTGGTGAACTGTGGTTTATCCGACCCCACACGGCCGTAAGGGAACCAGGTTGTGTGCTTCACTGTTGTACCATCCGGTAGTTTCTTGTGCACCATGTATCCAGGGTATTGAGGATAATGGTCCTTCTTCTTCGCTGCATAACTTTTCACAACACCAGTTCCAGGTGCTGGCAGACCCGTGATTGTCACCTCACTACCAATTGCAAATTTAGGATACAAGATCACCGGGTCAGGATCTGCGAACAACACCTTCACGTTTCCGGAGCGCTTCTGTCTTATTACGTTGGCTGGTTTTGGGCAAGGAACTTGCAGAAGGTATCCAAGATCTTCAACATGGCCCATGTTTGGAGAAACCTTCCTCTCCTTGTACTTCGGCTCTCCATTGGATTCGTCTGATGCAGTCTTGTTTCGTTTTTTTGGTTTCCTGAGGAACGACTTTGTCTTCGACGCCGTTGATGCGTTCTCTTTAAATGCGTTTGGTTCTGTTTGAGGTATGTTGCCGTTTACTACTTCTACGTCTTCTTCTTCTTCATCATCATTGTTTGTGTTACCTCCATCAATTGAGCTATCACTAGAGCTGCCGGTCGATTTGCCTTCCCAAGGAAATCGAAAGAATGATTCCGGTTCATGGATCTCTGTGTTAGTGAACACTATCCATCGTACAGAATACGTATCATTCTCTTTGATGAACTTCTCGAAGTTCTTCAAGTGTTTCTTCATGAAGTCCCACTTTGCAATGTCGGTAGCTCCGTAACTCTGACTCTTGGGTACCTTGATTTTTTCAAATAGTTTGATCAATGAGTCGCCATCCGATTGTAAAGTCTTTTCATCCTCTCGTGAAACAAAACTTACTTGCAACCTTGCTTCCCACAGGTGTTTTTTGTTATTGAAAACCGAACACAAAAGTTCCTTTGTCAAGGGGACGAACAATTGTCCCCCTTCAGGTAGATAATTGTAAGTTGTCAGAAACCGCAAAGACCTCTCAAAAAAATTAGAAGCTCCGAGTACTATTTCCGGTCGTGTGATGAAAATATCACTGAATACGAATCTTGTATGTTCCCAGAACAATCGATCGTCCACCGTGTACGTGCAGTTCTCATCAAAATTAAGGAACCTTGTGACGGATAAGCTGTAGTCCTCTTTTGCGATAGGGTAAGTATGTCAACTTTCCTTACCTCTCACAAGCTCAGGCGGACTTGGTTCTTCAAATTGAACGGATCGAGCACCGTCACTGGTGAAAATGAATAACCAATCTTTGCGGTGAGGTTCACCTTGATTAGAGCGCGACGACAAAGATCTTCGCTCTGCTTTCAACAAAAAGTCCAGAACCTCATGTGCATGGTCAACGGTAAAAGGAATTTCTTCTTTGTGGCCAAGTACAGCCTTCATTATTTCCTTTGAAACCATATCCCTACTAACCGAAACACGTGTACCGTCGTCATCACGTAACAAACGAGATGTTAGAACATTGTCGAGCAATTCGTCGCAAACAAGATTCACCTCTTCAAGTTGGTCTGAAGTCGAAACAACATTGTCAACACAGGATATTAAATTCCTTTCGTGACCAGAAATACCAAAGCTACCAGAGGGTAGATTTCCTATTCGTACGAATCAATGAGTCCCGTATCAATCTAAGTAATCGATTCCCACGGCATATCGATTCCCACGGCGCATTGATTCCCATCGCGCATCAACGGTGAGCAATCCCTGTTTTACAATATTGCCATTGTTCTTCGGTGAGCAAACTCTGATTTCATAAAATATCACACGAGCTACGGGAGCAATTCCTGACCTTAATGATAAACATATCATGAAGTCTTCCTAACGGAACAAGAGAAGAAAACCGTTGGCGTGTGATTCTCACACAATACATATACATGCATACAGATATATATGGTCAACGACTAATACATGTACGGAAATAATCAGCGAGTAATCTCAGCACTACGCAACAGCAGTTGCAACGTATTCATCTCAATAAAAGAGATATCTTGCATTTCAGCAAGATTTCACTTTATCTCATACTTTTAACATTCAACTGATTTATATCCCAAAATTCACACTAGTTGCTACCAACTACTTGTAATCTACATACTAAGGTCTGTCTCGCTGCAATCTGAATAAGTCACAGCAAGAAGAGATCTGGCGTTTCCCTAGCTTCGCCCGTAGTCCGATTATCCGTTGCCGAAAGTATCCAAACACAATTGTCACGCGTAGAGTACAATCGTTCGTCTACTAACACACTAACGCAGCGTTGCTGTTCTTCAGAAGCCTTTGAATCAGACTCTCAACGAATCGGATTCGGAAGGAAAATAATAGATTAACAGTCGCAAGCTCTAAGACGGCTTGCACACAAAAGGAACAGGAACGGAATTGAATACAATCCCTACGCTGGCATATGCCAATCGCACATCGCACACGAAGCAATTCTCGTTCTCAGTCACCGCGCAATTCCTTCAAAGGCTCGGAACCATCACAGATGCCGAACATACCAATGATGCCCGGCAATGCACTCGGGGGTGAAGAGAAGAATGACGCCGAAGTTACCACTACCAACCACTTTCCTAGTTTTGATACTGATATGAAGAAGATACTCGTATCCCTACTCAACGTAACAAGTGAGACTAATAGCAAGTTGTGCTTAGCTCTCAAGGAAGGCGGATTATGCGAGTGGAAGGCGTTCCTCGACGCACTTATCGAACCGGACTTTGCACGCGAGCTTACCTATACTGAGGGAGGACTGCCAACGCATATCCCTCAATCCATTCAAAGGAGCATAGAAGCACTTGCGGATTTCGCTATTGATCTACAAGAAGACGATGTCGCTCTAGAAGAAGACGAGAGAAATTGGAAGGATGCAAAATCATATACATACAGGGAATTCCAGTCATTCCGCGAAGAACGTGCCCAACGCTTGCGTAACGAATCTGCTCTGAACCCCCCGCCTCCTCCGGCGGGAAGTAACAAAAAGTCACCTCAGCAGGTAAAGTACGAATCATGGTGCCGAAAAGCACAAGATGAAAAGTCCTTTACACCCCTCACGAATGACTCGAGATTCAAACACTGGCTCGTTGGTTTCAAAGCTAAACTCGAGGCATACGACATCAACACAGAGACATTCCTCGATGAAACTTGGCCTCCAGCTATGCTTCTGGGTTATACCCGTGATCTCTTTGTCAAACAGTGTGCCTTCTTCTGGGTACTAATGTTGGAAGTCTTCAAAAGTGACCTTTCTGCATCATGTGTACACAGTCATTCTACCACTCGTGATGAACGCAAAGCCTACTTCGATTTCGTAAACCTTCATAGCAAATCAAAAGCAAAGGTATACGACAACTCGACTCAGCTACAAGCGTTGCTCAAGTTGAATCTCAACAATTGGAAGGAATCCAAAGTGAAATTCATTACACATTGGTTTGATGAATTAAATCACCTCAATAAGCTCCGTCCTCCCAACAAGCCTCTTGAGTACCATACTGTTAAATCAGCATTGTGTCAGGCATGCTATTCCAGCTTCCAGCTAAGCGAACAGTTTGCCAAAGTCAAGGATCCAGGTGGGACGAATAGCACCGTGACAGATGCGGTCGCCGAGGCCGCTGCTATCCACGATCTTAAAATCACGCTTTTACTCGAAGCAACTCGACTCGATTCCCAGTCCGCGATGTCTGCTCCTTGGTCGATGGCGGCTCCTCGGTCGACTGTACGTGCACACGTTCATGATTTTTCTTCTGAACAAAGCCAAAACCATGATGACTATGCTCTCCCTATCGAATTTGAAGGAGACTATCAAGATTATGCTGTATTTAAGGCTGGACATACCCCTGACCCTACCACAAGGTTGCCTACAAACATATGGAAGGCCTTGTCACGTCAGGACATGAAGAGTTGGCTTAGTTTTTCTCCGGAAGGCAAGAAAATCGTGGTCGCCTCATTGTTGCGACACGACTTACTTAACACGGACCAACCTGACCCCAACAGTGTCAAACCCATTACCCGGAAGGCATACCAACATGGACATTCGGTATCATTTCGAGAAGACGATACTTCGACCAAAGATGAGCATGCCAATTCCGCAGCAGACCTTCATCCTGCTGTAGAAAATGATCGTAGAGGTGTTTTCCATGCATCCCTAGGTGTATACAAATCAACGACCTCTCCGCCTAAGGACCAGCGACCTCTCAAGTCTTCCGTGTCACCCGCGCATCCCGCTCGATTCCTTTCTGACAACCCTGACATTCAGTACAAAAAGGATGGTGACACCCAAATACCTGTGGGAACATCATCATATTCCGCCAATTTTCACCAGTGGTATACTCCTGAAGAAGATCTCACCTTTCCTAACGGTAGTCCAGTAACGTCATACACATACCGTATACACAAAACTACGGTCACTAGCCCTGGTTTTGCCATGGTCGATCGCGGCGCAAATGGTTGCATCATCGGCAATGATGCGTGCCTCATCTCCAAGGATATCCCACTGCGATATGTTAATGTCACCGGCATTAACAATCATCAGGTACAAAATATCCCCATTGCTACATGCGGAGCATATTCCATGTCGAACAGAGGCCCCGTCATCCTCATTTTCAATGAATGTACCTATACAGGACGACACCCTTCTATATTGTCCTCCGGCCAGATGGAAGCATATTTTTCCACTGTCGACGACACATCCATCAAAGCGGGCGGCGGACAGGTCATCACCACCTCCGATGGATATGCACTGCCTCTTAGCATACGACACGGTTTACCATACCTTGCGATGCGAAAGTATACGACTGTTGAGTTTGACACGCTCCCACATGTTATCATGACATCCGATAAGCATTGGGACCCATCTGTTCTCGATACCACGATCAGTGCAAAGGATGAACAATTTCTCCAGAAATATCCTCCCCAGCCACTGCAACTCCCTTATGCCGATTACGACAAATATGGGAACCCACGTTGTCTTGAAGGATTAGATATCTCTGTTTCCCCCGGGTCCTCCACGGTCACATCCCTCAGTTTGTATTCCAGCCATTCCACTCGATCTCCCTTCCTTCCTATTGATGATCATAGGGCCAACGATCGCTCTTTTTGGCTTACTTCCACCGACTACGCTCATCAAGAACGTCTCGCATGCTGCGCGTTACCTGCAGCCTCTGGGACAGTCACTGCGTTTCCGACGGATTGCACTGCCAGTGACACTACACGTATTGCAGCTACGCCCCGCGAGAGATACCCCAACAAACATGACTACTTATCCCTGAAACCTTTCTTTTGTTGGGTTTCCACCAATCGCATCAAGGCCACGTTTGAAAACTCAACCCAATATGGTTCATTAGCGGTTAGCCCTGATGGAAACATTTTCAAACGCTTTCATTCCCCTCAACCGGCCATGAACGTTCGACCCTTCAATGACGATGTTATGTCCGATGCTGTCTATTCAGATGTCCCAGCAATTGATGGTGGCTCCAAGATTGCTCAGATCTTCTTCGGCCGCAAATCACATATTATACACGTTGAGGAAATGCGTACCACCGGCGACTTCCTATCTTGCTTCCAAAACTTTGTTCGAAAATGGGGCAGGCCCATTCGCCTCCTTTGCGATCACGGTAACTATCAATCCAGTAAGAAGGTCGTCGATTACCTCAAAATGTTATGGATTGGACTCTGGCAAAGTGAACCGTATCACCAACACCAGAATCAATTTGAACGATGATACCAAATGTTCAAGCGCATTGTCAATCGCGTCATGGATCGTACAGGCACACCACCACACCTATGGCTACTGTGCATGACATACGTCGCGGGTCTCCTCAATGTTGTTTCTGATCCTACGCTGTCCGATAAACAGCCGATCTTCATTGCCACCGGTACACTTGGCGACATCAGCGCATACACAAGTTTCTTCTGGTTTGAACCTGTGTATTTCAAAACCAACGACTCTCCTTTCGGTACCCAGTCTACCGAACGCCTAGGTCATTTCGTCGGCATCGCCGAACATGTTGGCAATGGACTCTGCTTCCGAATCTGGTATCCCGTTACCAACAAGTTACTTGACCGTTCTGGTGTACGCTCGGCTCTCACACCTGAGTCCCGTAACAAACGCGCAGGCCTATTTACTGATGATGGTTTCATCAAATGGCGCAACGCCAAGGATTCCTTGCCCCGTTTATACGCCACTGGAGAAGCTCCAGCATTCAAACATGGGGAGCATACCAATCAGAGTAAACCCATTGACGAGTCTACGAAACCAAACAACTCAGTTCCCCCTAGCGTTTCACCCACTGATTCTGACACTGCCGATGACACCGTCCCATCTGTACCCAACAAACAACCAGATACTACGCCCCACGCATCTGACACTCAACCAATTCTCAAACCACCCGCCCACCCCTCGTTACCGAGCTTTCTATATAAGAAGGTCGATGACAGCCCCAGCTGGTCACCTTCTCCACTCCCTAACAACTATGGGGAGAGTTTTGATGGTCCTCCTACGACACACATCTTCAGCAAGACATCCGATGGCGTTCTCCTTACCGAAGATGATTTTGACCCACCGGAACTAGCATACTTTGATGTTAGTGACGTCACAACTCCACACACCAACCCCGCTACTCCTTCAGTAGACCCATCACAGGTAGTTGTTACCGACGAAGAAGGTAACGCACAATTTGACGATGACGGTAAACCCATTACCATTCCTACGATCCCGATTGCCGATCTACAAGGACGATCCTTCCTTGTAACCAATCCAGATGGCACCCGGAAACGTCTTACCATCGTTGATGTTGAAGACAGTCTTGAATGCAACAACGACTTCATCAAGTTCAAATGCAAACACTCCGATGACGAACTTAATGATATCATTGCATACAATGATGTCATGAATTACATACACCGTGATTCAACACAAGAAGACGGCAAACTCTGGTCGTTTCGCCGCATCCTAGGACACCAAGGCCCACTGGATAACAAGCATCCTCAATACAAAGGTTCCACGTATAACCTTTGGATTGAATGGAAGAATATGGAACGCACATATGAACCCCTGGCCAACATTGCGGCTGATGACCCTGTCACCGTTGCAAAATATGGGAAAGACAACAACTTGCTTGACCTCCCGGGTTGGAAATGCCTCAAGCGAATCACCAACCTAGCGCGACGAACCAAGAAACTTGATCGACTCGTGCACCAAGCCAAACTACGTTCTTTCCGTACCACTCCGCAGTATTAATATGGATTCAAAGTGCCTCGTAACCACGAAGAAGCCCTCCGATTTGATCAAGCCAACAGAAACACCAAATGGGAAGATGCCACCACTCTGGAAATGGCACAACTCAATGAGTACAATACATTCATTGATAAAGGCGTGTACAAGACAAGCTCCATTCCCCCGGGATTCCAACAGATCAAGGTACACATGATATACGCTGTCAAGCACAACGGTAGACACAAGGCTCGCCTCGTTGCTAACCGTAATCTCACTGAGGCCCCTATCCACAGTGTTTACGCAGGTGTCGTATCTCTCCACGGCCTACGTATGTGCCTATTCCTAGCTGAACTCAACGACTTAGAGGCATGGGGTACCGACATAGGTAACGCCTACTTAGAAGCAGTCACCTGCAAGAAAGTATGCATCAAGGCAGGTTCCGAATTCGGATCGCTGGAAGGTCACCTGTTGATCATTTACAAAGCCCTATACGGTCTCAGGTCTTCAGGCAAGTGCTTTGGAGACTTACTCGCGGCTTGTCTCATTGAACTCGGCTTCGAAAGATCCCGCGCAGAGCCAGAAATATTCCTCAAGCCCGGAACGAACAAGCATGGTGAACGTGTATATGAGCTTATATGCACATATGTCGATGACCTATGTCTCTGCCTGGCAGATCCCAATTCCTTCTTGAAGATATTGCAGTCGTCACCATATAACTTCAAACTGAAGGGATCCGGACCTATGAACTTTCACTTAGGTTGTGGATTTGAGCGCGACGAACATGGTGTTCTATGCATGAATCCCATAAAGTTCATCAAAAAGATGGAAGCGTCTTACGAACAAATGTTTGGATGCAAACCTAGCACTAGGTTCCAATCACCCATTGCGGAGAACGATCATCCCGAATTGGACTCCTCAGCCTTTCTCAAAGAAACTGGTATACAGAAATACCAAAGTATGATCGGTTCACTCCAATGGATCATCGCTATTGGCCGTTTTGATGTACAAACAGCCGTGATGACACTCTCAAGTTTCAGAGCTCAGCCACGAGATGGGCATCTCGAACGTGCAAAACGTATCTATGGATATATCTCCAAGTTTAGACATTTTAAAATCAGATTCCGCGTGGAACCACCCAATTTTATATTGACTAAACCCGACACCATCGATTGGTCCAACACCGTCTATGGGGAGCATTCTGAGGAGCTACCCGACGACGCTCCTGCACCGCTTGGAAAGACAGTAGTGTTGACACATTTCTATGATGCCAACCTCATGCACGATATTCTCAGTGGTAAGGCTGTAACCGGCATTCTTCATTTCGCGAACAAGACTCCCATGATGTGGTTCTCGAAGAAGCAGTCTACTACGGAAACAGCCACCTTTGGAGCTGAATTTGTTGCAGGAAGGACTTGTATCAAACATATTGTCAATTTACGCCACTCATTCCGATACCTAGGAACACGAGTCCATGATATCTCATACTCTTGGGGTGACAACGAAAAGATGATCCAAACGTCAACCTTCCCTTCCGCAAGGTTGCACAAGCGTCATAATATTCTGTCGTTTCACTACGTACGAAGCATGATAGCGAGAGGTTTCATTTTAATGATGCACATCCCAGGTAAGGAAAACTGTGCAGACATTCTCACCAAGCATTGGGGACACTCAGTTGTGTATCCACTGCTCAGAGTCATCTTCCACTTCTGTGGTAATACCGGCGACCTTCTTCAGGATGATGGAAGCATCATGTAGAGCGTGATGACCCTTCACAAGGAGACATGGGGAGTATTAAATTCCTTTCGTGACCAGAAATACCAAAGCTACCAGAGGGTAGATTTCCTATTCGTACAAATCAATGAGTCCCGTATCAATCTAAGTAATCGATTCCCACGGCATATCGATTCCCACGGCGCATTGATTCCCATCGCGCATCAACGGTGAGCAATCCCTGTTTTACAATATTGCCATTGTTCTTCGGTGAGCAAACTCTGATTTCATAAAATATCACATGAGCTACGGGAGCAATTCCTGACCTTAATGATAAACATATCATGAAGTCTTCCTAACGGAACAAGAGAAGAAAACCGTTGGCGTGTGATTCTCACACAATACATATACATGCATACAGATATATATGGTCAACGACTAATACATGTACGGAAATAATCAGCGAGTAATCTCAGCACTACGCAACAGCAGTTGCAACGTATTCATCTCAATAAAAGAGATATCTTGCATTTCAGCAAGATTTCACTTTATCTCATACTTTTAACATTCAACTGATTTATATCCCAAAATTCACACTAGTTGCTACCAACTACTTGTAATCTACATACTAAGGTCTGTCTTGCTGCAATCTGAATAAGTCACAGCAAGAAGAGATCTGGCGTTTCCCTAGCTTCGCCCGTAGTCCGATTATCCGTTGCCGAAAGTATCCAAACACAATTGTCACGCGTAGAGTACAATCGTTCGTCTACTAACACACTAACGCAGCGTTGCTGTTCTTCAGAAGCCTTTGAATCAGACTCTCAACAAATTGGATTCGGAAGGAAAATAATACAGGACAAACTCAGGAGGTAATGTTGCAACAATGTCTTCACGTGAACTTCGTCCTCAGGATCGTAATCGTCCACAAATATGTCACGTTTGGCAGTTTTCTTTTTAGTAGAAAGAGTGACCAATTGTTTGGCAAAGTCAACGCCTACTCTGTACAACTGGTTAAGAGTTTTCTGGTGCTCCATAATCTTGCAAAAGTGAAGAGAAGATAACAGGTTGAATCAAATAATCCCCACCTTATTGTCCACTCCTTGTATTGTGTATTTTCCAACCAAAAACGAAGAGTCATAGAGATTGGGCAATAGTTTGTTGTACAAATTGTCATGTAGTAATGACTCATCGGGGAAGTGGTGAAGGCTGAGTTCTTCAAAAATTCTGGCCTTCTGTTGTTGGAAGCATACCCACAAATACATGAGGACCTTTTGAAACGCAAGGGGTATATTGGACACATTGGAGGGCCATTCCAACTTGAGGTATTTTTGGGAATCAGTCAAGGGCACTATCTCGACTGCTGCAACACCATCTCTTATTGGTCCACCAACAACTTCTTTACCCCTAATTTTATTGATTTCTTTCACCAAATCATCAAAGGAGTGACTAGAGGAAAGAAAATGCCTCAATGCGTGATTAAAGGAAAGACCTTCAAAGAACGAGACCATCTGCCGGACGTATAGATTCCCTTTCTTTACTTGTCTTTAAATCTATGATTGAAAAACGGTCCTTCTTTTTCCAATGAAGGCGCAGGGGGGAATTGGACACAACATACGTACCAACGCAGTAAGCTTAAATACACTTTCATGTACTTCAGTATGGTGTCATAGTTAACCACATTCTTTGCCCAGACAGAATGCGACGTGCCTTCCACTACTTCGTCTTGTCCTTGAACCCGGGTGAATTGTGTTTCGCCTGCCGTGGTATTTTCATCGATTTTGATAACGGAGTTGAGGGCTGACTGGAAGGAGTTCCATTTTTCTTTCATTTTGTACTCCTTGAAACAAATTGTCAGTTTCGTTGCATTCAAGATACAGACCTTCTTTGTCAACTGCGACCCGGAGTCACGTAGGAAAAGATTTACCATCACGTCAACAACCCTTGGTATAGGACCCGAGGATGGTTTGTCTGACGTTTCTTGCTCTCTGAAGTCAGGACGGGTTCCGGAAGAAGAAAGTTTAGTAACAATGAAAACCTTGTTCATGAGATGGCGGAAGACAGATTCGATGTCACGACTGATGGCAGTGATGAGTTTGTCCATCAAAATATTCTCAGAGAATCCGTTAGGACCCTGTTGCTTCAGACAAGCTTCGACACTTCTTTTCATTGCATCCGTGTGATCCTTGTATTGGGAGTCATCATCAAATAATTCCAATGATAAACTCCGACCGCCTACATTTCCCAAAGATGACAAAGGTTGAGCAGCACCTGTGACTGCTTGATGTGGTGTTTCGGGAACGACTGCTGGTATTTCTACCACATGACTTCTATTCTTATTCTGTGATGGACTTGTCGATGTTTGGTGTTTCCTCTTCCTTGGTTTATCGACTGCACGCCCTTGACTGACCGGATGAGCTTTTGGATCGTTTGCAAACAACGTTATTGGGGTATTACCTGAAGGTCTGTCTTGGTCTGCAGCTGCCCCTTCATCTTGTGGTGGAGTAGATGATGGAGTACCGTTGACTTCTGCTGCCGCATTTGCGCCGGCTACGTTGGTTGGGGTTGCGGCTGCAGCTGTGACTTCATCTGGTGGTGAATTAGCCTTAGGTTTGTTAGAGTTACTTCTCGTAATTCTCATTGTTTGATTGCTATTTTAGAGAAGAACAAAATAAAATTGTGTGAAAGCAATCTAAGTTGCTACAATTGTATATATTTGTCGCATATCAAGAGATTCTCAAATGAGGAAACGAAAGACAGGATCGACTCAACTTCAAACCACAGCAACTCTATCGACAAACAAACATCATGCAACAATATACAAATATTACCACTTTTACGGTAAACAAATAGTACAACCTGCAACGCCGTTGCAAACGAAAAGTGAAAACGTTACCAAAACAAACCACAACGATACGAAACACCGATCATCCATTTTGAGATACGGTAATGTATGTTAAGATTTCCCGACAAATAGTTTAAAACCCAGTAATTTTGTGAGTTGCAATTGAAACCAAATTAGAACTCAAACTTTGCAACGCCGTTCCATGACTGTTGACATGAATTGTCCAAGAAACCGTTTCACCACCAAACCATACGTAGTACTTCATTTTGAGATTTGAAATTGAAACATGATTCAAAATTTCAAATTGGAACATGCTCCAAACACAAAGCCTGAAACGCCGTTCCGGTGACTGAATTCTGAAACGCCGTTCCATGATTGATGACATGAATTGTACAAAATAACCCTTCACAACCAAAACAGAAGTCATTAGTATTATCATACCTACATTACTACTACTACGTATACTACTATCGTTATATACCTGGACACAACGGTTTCTGTCTACGTAGCTACTACTGTCGTAGAATACTGCTGGACAAAACTAGGCAAAGTCATTACCAGTAAAATCACCGGCACACATGTGTTGGTAAGAAGTACAACCTCACCGGTACATAAAAGTTCTCACTGCATCACAAGTTGAGAACGTTAAGAATAAAAGTCATTGCACTACTTTTTCTTGTTCTCTATTCAAAAAGAGCGCGGGTGGAGATTTATTTACTTAATGTTCTTATTTTTAAATAAGAAAATGGAATTATTCTTCATTGTTCTAGATTTACAGCGGTAAATCTGACAGGTTAGTAAGTATCGATTGTTTGTTTGGAACACACATGCCCACACACACACACACACACACACAGCAAAATCATTTTTTTTCGAACTGATTTTACACTGTGATTTTACAGTGTTATTTTACAGTGTGATTTTACAGAGTGAATTTTTTTTTCTTTTCGAGTCAGAAAAGACTGTTTACCTTCATAATCATCTTACCGAACTTATCTTGAGCAGAGTTGCTTTACCGTACTTGTACGACAAAGCACTCCGTCTGAGAACGCGGGATCCCACTGAACTGATCAGCAATGATCACTAGTAGGCAGGGAATTCAGGCTCGAGATATTTTAGTCCAAAACAACTGCCTTTGCTGAAAAAAGACAATAGAGACCAGGATAAGAGAGGAATTGCTTGATAGATATTGTTTGAGGGCCCGCAAACACGTCTTGAAAAGTAAGAAATCTGCATCCCTTGTGTATTTATATCAACAGGATCAAGATCCAGTTTTTCGTTATATAGGAGTAAGGTTGAACAAAGTATCGCCGGCAACAACGATTTGACCGACGAATTTTCCCTTGAGGTGCGACAAATTGTCACGGGAGGAGGTGGACACAACGGATCGTAACAACGGACTGACGTTCGGGGAACAACTACTATTGTCGGAACTACTTTTGTCGGAAGAAGTAACGGTACGAATGAGAGAGATATACTGAGTCTGGCATTGCTGATAATGTATTTCCTCCCTTACATGTTGTCTTTTCTTTTCATACTAGGACCGGATTTGAAACAACGGATCCAAAGGCAACACAGAGTCAAAGGCAGCAAAAGTAACAACGTGAGATAGATGGATAATGATGCCTACATCCTACATTGCTGATGATGTATTCCTCACTTTTGTTTTCCTTCTCAATTTCATAGGTATGGATTGGAACAACGATCAATTGGAGCATCAACAGATCAACGTAAACGGACGACAGGAAACAACGGATCGGAAACAACGCTGGAGGTGCGGCGTCTTGTTCCCTGTAGGTGCGGCGAATCGGAACACTAAAGGTGCGGCGAATCTTCCCTTGAAATCGTAAGCATCAAATCGATCAGACAAATTGAAGGCAACAAGAAAAGGAGGCCAACGGTGTAGGTTAGTGGGACGTAGATTAGATTATTCTGTTGTTGTTATTATTTACTCTATGTAGTAGTACATCAATAGATACTCACACATTTTGTTCAATTATCATATCATATATTCTAATAGGATCGTCGACAACGGCAACGGCATAGAGCAACAACAGCTGAAACGCCGTTCCAGAAAGTTGACCCTAAAACGACAATACAGACGTTCTGCGGATTAGCAACATCAGAAAGCAGCAGCGATAGCAACGGCGGCAAGCGGCAGCGATAACAACAGCGGCAAGCGGCAGCGATAACAACAGCGGCAACCGGCATCAATAGCAACAGCGGCAAGCGGGAACGAACGAAATACCCGCAAAAGTCAGAATTGCCCTTCCAGACAAGTCAATCTGAAACACCGTTCTTTAAACTTGACTCCAAAACGACAATACAGCAGACGATAAAGTCAGAATTGCCGTTCCAGACAACTCAATCTGAAATGTTGTTCCAGAAACTTGTCCCGGAAACGCCAATACAGGAGACGTTCTGCCAATTTTCAAGCGGCCGGAACCGTGAACAATCTAACCAACAGCAACAGCGGCAAGTGGGAACAATCGAAGCGGCCGCAAAAGTCAGAATTGCCGTTCCCGACAACTAAATCGGAAACGCCGTTCCAGAAAATTGACCCTGAAACGCCAATACAGCAGACATTTTGCGGATTTTCAAGCGGCCGGAACCACAAACGATCGACCCAACACCGGCAGCGTTAGCGATAGCAACAGCAGCTAGAGCAACAGCAGCGAGAGCAACCACATCAACAACCGGGAACAATCGAACTTCATATTACAACAGCAATTCGTCTCCAACTCCAACGCTGCTCCTCATTGTCCTCCTCGCAATTCGTCTCCTACTCCAACGCCAATTGGATTCGTCTCCTACTCCAACACCAATTGGATTCCTGTCCTACTCAAACGCCAATTCGATTCGTCTCGTACTCCAACGACAATTTGATTACTCTCCTACTCCAACGCCAATTCGATTCGTCTCCTACTCCAACGCCAAATCGATTCGTCAATTACATTGTTGTTGATGTCATCGTCGGCAATGCGTCGGCGGCGACAACAAACAAAGGGATTCAAAAGAAAACCAAAGCTAATTGAAGACAGAGCAAAACAACGAAGAGCAAAGAGACAACAGAAAGGTACAAGAAGTAGACAGAGAATGACTTCAAATTTTCTCAAAAACGCAGCACCAGTGACAACAATACACCAGACTTACGAATACCTGTCGGAGATAAAACCAAAGAAGCCACCACGTCGAAGTGTAAAGTCAAATCTCCAACATGTCGAACAAATAGCATTGAAAACAGTATACAAAAATGGCTATAGAAGTAAATTCATGGAAACAAATTGGGGTTGGAAAACAGTCGAAGAAAAGGAATATGCATCGACAGAGGCTGTGTCTATAGAAAGTTTCAAATCATTGGATAGTAACTACGATAAGTTTCTTTTAGCGTTCGCAGAATCAGAACCATCATTGAAAATCTTTGCGAAAGCTTCCAGACAATTTGCAAAAGAACGGTTGGGTACCAAAGAAAATATAGAAAATACAAGAAGGTTCGCTGGGGAAATTGTCAAAGCTAAACCCAAAATAGGACGAGGATACAAATGTGACAGTGTCAACAATGGATATGCTATTGTTGGGATGAGACCAAATCGATTGAATTCGGGAAATGGTGTGTATGTTTTCAAAAACAACGTGGACACGACAACAAAAGAAAACCTTGAAGAGACAGCCCACACATTGTGAAGGAAATGCAGCTTTGTTTAAGTCCAATGGAAAAATGGATCAAACTTGAAACAACTGCGATGAATGAGGTTGTTAGTTGTAGAACACTGAATGCAATTGGTCATCACGTAACAGCCTTTTCTATTGGAAAGGATTATCACTCGAAATGCCATACCGATGCTGATATGTTCTATACGAGGCTGACGGTTATTGCTCCAAAACATGTTAGTGATGACGAGGTAATTTATTACTTTGTGTTCCCTACATATAAAGTGAAAGTTCCATTGAGGTCCGGTGATACTCTATTGTTCAATCCATTAGTATTACATAGCTGTTCGAATCCAAAATATGAAGGCTGTTATATTATGAGCGCCTATGTATCGACAAAAACTGTGCTAAGAGCTGATCCTCTATAATATATTAAAGAAGAATTTAAAGTTAGACGTTCCATTCACTTCGTTTGTTTTCCTGCGACATTGTGCAATCATTTTGGAGTAGCTATCATTCGAAACATACGAGAAATATGTTACGATCAATATGGAGGAGCATTAAAGTCTTTATTAATACTAAGTTATTATGGTTATTGTAGTAGGAAAACAATTAAGTATTGGATGTATCAGAGAGGACCTCACTATCGTCATCATCGTTCGATGACATTGAACAATCATCACCTGAATTAGTAGCATCATCATTATTGTCGCTGTCCTCTTCAACAATAGTGCATTGGGAGTAGAGTGCCTCTTCATTAGGCAAAGATGACGTTGTCTTGTGGAATTCATCCAGCCAAGCCCTTCGATTCGAGACAACTAGATATGAGTTAGATTGCAACGTACCAATTGCATCAAGTTCTGGGACAACTGCTACATCGGAAAGTATGCTGTCGGCATGAAATAAGAACAGGGAATTGTCGTCTACTTCACCTCTTGTCACAAACGACGAAGCTGTTGGTAGTGGAGTGGATTTAAACTTGGTCACTACTGCATAAATGCCTTCGTCGGCAATTTCGTACTCAGAAACAAATGAGTAAGGCTGCTTCAGATTGTAGAGTTCAAGGAAACACATAATATGGCAGGGTATTTCACATGCGTCGACATCAAACAAGGCCCAATCATACCAGACAGAGTTTAGTTGGCCACCATCGGAACGATATGAAGGGTGGCTCCGAAACAAGTAATTTTGCTGTGTGCATTCGTCAAACCTGTTATGTTCAGTTAATCCTTTCACAAACGTAGAGTCCTCCAAAAGTGGAAGCACATTCTGACATACAAAAGACAACACGATGGGAGAAATATAGGGTTTTGTTTTGTTTGATGACCTAACCCATCTCATAGTACTTGCCCCATCCTCGTTAATGAAAACGTGAAATTTTGAACCAGAAACTTTGGGAGGGACTCGATTACCAGAAACATCTTCTGCCGTCACTAAATTAAACTTGGAAGTAGCTACTCGTAGCAGCATTTTTTCTTCCTGTCGCTTTGCCGTTTGCATTATCAATGTCGAAGCATTCTGTTGAGTGTTCTTCGAGGGTGCTTTGATTTCAGTTTTGTGGTGTGATTCGGAATAAGAAGAATCCCATCCGCATGGAAGTCCCCAAAGTTTAATGTACTCAACAAGGTGAAAGTATAGATGGTTTTTGATCAGTTTCGTACCCATTCCCTCTCTGAGGCAGGTAGAATTAATACAATTGATAAAATGGATTATCATCTTGGGGAGATTTTCCAATCCAGAAATGGGTATATTCCCATGCTTCAAGAATTCTTCCATGGACAGTATCAGTTGAATTACCTCTACTTGTTTCTGAATAAATGTCGCGTCCTTGATGATGTTTATTGTCACATCGGAACAAAGGGTGATCAGAATGGAAATGAGCATTCCCGAATAATCATTACCCTCCTTTTTGGTAATGGAGAGAAGCTGACTGGAAAACTTGGTTCTGGGGAAATCTCTGTCCGATTGCCTTGACAAAAGAGCACCGTATAACTGCGCAAGTGAACCAATAGTAGCTGATGTGCCATTCGTGTTTAAATCAGGGGCATACCAACACTTAGGACTACCTTTTAACAATGAATCGAGTGATTCTACTGCCCGACGTGCTACACCCAGTTGATGCATATGCAAACACTCACCGGGAGTAGCAAAGTGAATGTTGTTGACATTACTACCAAAATTGAGGCTGTGAAAAGCATTTTTTATGGGATGGTGCAAAATGCTTTTGAAGTACTCCAGGTGTTCCCGTGCAGAATTGTTTGGGGGGGATTCAAAATCTTCTGGAACCCAGAGCCGAGTCAGTTCCTCCACTTGGGCTTTTGGTTTATGGATGACACGTGTAGGACATGTACAATGTCGGCACAATTTCTTCACCTTTTGCGTGTAGGATCCATACTTTCCACATAGTTTGTCATGAAGTTCTGTATCCCCAACAACATAGGCAATTGCAAATTTCATTTTCACTTTGAACACTTTTCCTGCATACGGAAGATAATCCCACTCCAACCCGCCCTGCATTTCACATACTTCCTTGAAAGATTGCAAAGCCGATGCAAGCGCGGTGTGTAGATTTTGAATATTATCTTTCGCCGTGGTTTTTTTCGTGTGTCTTATGCTCTCAATTTCAGTGTCAGGATGAAAATAAATTGTGGTCCAAGCGTCAGGTCGTTTTCTTGCTTCAGTATTGAAAATACCAAGAGTCATGTTGAGAGGAGTGAGTGACAGACGGCCATGTGCATC
Organism: Pseudo-nitzschia multiseries; assembly: GCA_037355745.1. Classification (NCBI taxonomy): domain Eukaryota; phylum Bacillariophyta; class Bacillariophyceae; order Bacillariales; family Bacillariaceae; genus Pseudo-nitzschia; species Pseudo-nitzschia multiseries. The sequence goes on from CM074788.1 coordinate 2,447,603, forward strand.
CAAGCTGATTCCATCCATGTAGAAAATGATCGGAACAAGGATTTCATCATTTTCATTGCAGATCTGCTTCCACGATTCCGTCCACCAAGAGCCGTGGTGTAGTTCTGTTATGTATGTTTCATTGGTGAGTGGTGGGTTGTTTTCGGGTGAAAGAGGAGTCTCGACATTCGGAAAAGACAAATTGGTTTCTTGCATCAACTCCTTATTGGTCAGAAGGGAATGAAGTGCGTCTGGGAAGGATCGAACAAATATTTGGGTGGGTAAATTGCAAGGTAACCAGTCTATTATGTGTGGCTCGAACTTGGTCTCTGAAATACCCAAATTGGACTTGATTTCACTAAATATGGCTTCTCGATGGCGGGGGTAGATAGAGCTAAAGTCAACACCATGAATAGTTTGACATTCGTTTGCCCATTGAAAAATAGATTTGAATGTGTTTAGAGGTAACTTGTGTTTCGTCATTAGATTCATGAGCTTTATTTCAGCAATGAGCCTATTGGTAGGTGAAAAATAAAGATGAGATCGGATCAATTGCTCTTTTTCATTGATGTTTGGTTGGGATGCGGTGGGTTCCGAAGCATCCATACCATTATCGTTCTGAATAGGAAGGCAAATTTCTTCATGAATAACCATGTCATTGTTGTTGCTGTTGTCTTCTGAAGGAAACAACTGTGATTCCATTACATTTCTATCCATTGGTGGAACAAATAAGTTGTGTACTACCTGACTGTTTAGAACAGAGTTGAACGTTTCGTTTGAGGATGCCTTGTTAGTGTGAGCGGCAGCAACAGAAGCGGAAGGAACGATTGGACCATTCTCCGTCAATGTCAGGCCATATTGTGTAGGTGAATGACGACCTGTACTAGTGGTTTCTTCTTTGGCAGATGATGAAAATTCCATTAGGTTATGCTTTAAATAGAAATCACGGCAAAAAGCTATTGAATCAAGGTGACGTGAAAGGCCTCGTGATACATATCGGTATGATTTGTGTGTAGACAAATCTTGTCTGCTTCCGATGAATGTCTTCGATTTGCCCTTACAGGACATGCAGCTACGACATATAAATGATTTGGGAATTTTGGTATAACAACCACTCTTGAAGTGACGGCGACTTTTACTAGGTTGTGACATATTCTTCTATTGGAAGAAGGGAGGGGGAGAAATGGTTTCGATGGGGGTGTTAAATGTACATGATGAAAATGAGCATGATGCTATCGGATCGAGCATGAAAAGGCATGAGGGTATGGAAAAAGAAACGTCGTGACATAGAAACAAGGCAGAAACATAGTACTAGTACGAAGTAGCAAACTTCTGAAAATAATTTTATTGCATAACTTGGGTTAAGGTTAGGAAGTTGTTTGGCACCGAGATTTCAAATTTAAACATGATTCGAACACAAAAGCATGTAACGACGTTCCGGTTACTGAATTCTGAAACGCCGTTCCATGATTGTTGACATGAATTGTACAAAAAATCGTTTCACAACTCAAACAGAAATCGATACTATCATACCTACATTACTACTACTACTAGTACTATCATAATACACCCAGACACATATCTAAGAAAAAAGTATTTGGTGGTGAAATCGTGTAGGAGGAAGTTAGTGCTGTAGAGTTCTACGAAAATTCGTTAAGACAAGCATGATGCTATCGAAGCGAGCAATAAAAGGCACGATGGTATGAAAGAAGACACGACGTGACATACCGTAAAAAACAACGCGGAAACATAGCGAACTAACACTTCTGAAACTAATTTTATTTCATATCTTGGGTTAAGGTTAGAAAGTGTGGTAGTGAAAAATAGATTTTTTAAATCAATTTAGTCAAAATGGAGAGATCAATGGACATTTTGAGTCTTCGGGGAGAATTTTGGTCGCAACCTGAGGGGGGTCGAAAATCATTACCACAAAAATTGTGAATTTAAAAAAATACCCTTGTGCATAACAAACGCAGGGTCGATTTTCTGAAAATAGGGCTTGCGAGGGGTCGCGTGGGGTCGCGTGACAGTTATCGGACGTACTACTGGGTCAGGGTCAGGGGGCCGGGGGTCTATTAACCGCTAATTCACTCGAGCGCTCTGCAGCAGGGATGCCATTGATACTTTTGGTGTTCATACAGTGTATCACAAGAGTAGCATAGTACCTAATTTTCAAAATTGTAGATTTGTACCGTACCGCACGGTACCGTACCTGCCTTTCGGAAGTTTTAAGCTATCACGCACTACGTTCCTACGTTTGTGATAGCCTCAGTAGCCTACCTACGTGTAGTACTACTGGATGTGCCGTGCTTGTAGTTCATAGGTGTGTTGGTGGGTTAAGCAATACCAGAGGGGGATCCGGGAATTGCCAGCCTGTGGCTAGTTTGTGCAGACTGGGTCCGGTCCCGTGTTGCTTTGCCCACACACACTGGCGCACAGCTTTGGCTGTTAAGCCTTTTCTGCCATTAGGCCATGGACCACAGGGTGGGAGCTGGCTGGAGATGGACGTGGAGGGGACAAGGAGGACAGCGAGGATGGGGAGAAGCATCATGGATGATTCACTGAGGAGGATTCACCAGAGGGGAATCAGAGGGAGCTGCCAGGGGGAGTTGGGGCGGCAGCCGGCACCCACTCCGTTGGCAGGAAGGAGTATGTTCCATTGTTGAACATGACAGAGGCAAGGTTCTTGAAGATGGGGAGGGACTGCTGGTGCAAGTACCTCATCATGGAGTCACTGTGCCACTGAGCAAGGAGCTTGATGACGTTAGAGTCACATTTGCCCTGTAGAAGGGCCATAACCCCACCCGCTTGAAGGGAGCGGGCAGAGATTGCAGATGGGGAGATGCCCGTGGTGTGGTAGAGGGTTTGGGCATAGACCCACATGGAGGGAGTGACAGTTGCTGCTCAAACTAGGGTGAGCACCCCGGTGTCGAAGTAACTGGCAAGCTTGAGGGTTGGGCTGAAGGGAGAGCTGCTAGGAAGGCAGCAGCGCCTGAGGTGAAGGACTTGGCGCGCGTGCGCTGCTACAGGGCAGCAGAGGGGGTCACCGCTCCTGGCATGCGCCACCACCTCCCCTTTATCCCCATTCTTCTGGGTAGTGAAGGTGAGGGTGACAGAGGTAGCAGTAACGAGCTCATGCAAGGGGCCATCATGGCGGACAAATTTGGAGCCAAGATAGAAGGAGACATCCTGGAGGAGGAAGGCTTGGTCATCCCTGGTAGTACCGGTGTACTCACCAGGTCTGAGACAGAAGAAGAAGGCGATGCAAATCATGTTGGCAATGGCCTGGCGGGAAGGGGAGGGGGAGTCAATGTAGGCAAAGCAGAGGGCGTGCATGACAAGGGTGATGGGGACTGGATTGACTCTGCAAGGGGCTGGGTCAAGTTTGGCATAGGCCTTGAACTGGGCCGTTAGCCGGAAGTCAAGACTGCCAGTGGAGGTGGTTCTTGGGTCTTTGGCCCCCAAGCGGGCCAGCGTCTGGCCCACTGACCGGATGGTGTCCGATACCGTGTGAGATCTGATGGGCTTGCAGCTACAGGAGAGTCTGCCATCATGGAGTCGTTTGGCAAAGACCTGGAGGAGGGGGATGGGATCTTGGATGGAGTGGAGGTGGAGGTCAAAGCCTTGAGACAAACAGAATTGAACCCATTGAGTCCAATGGGCATCCTTGCGTTTGGCATAGAGCTCAGTGACTGAAGCACGCATGGTCTGCTGGATAGTGCTAAGGTCAGTGCAGAAAGCATGGGAGGTCTGAGGGGGCAGCAAATCCAGGGCAAGTCCTGAGGATAGGTGGTGTTGAAATGATGGAGCAGGGCAGTATCAGAGAGGGGAGAGCGAGAGAGCAAATCAGTAAGATGATTGGCAGGGCCAGGGATGTAATCCCTGAGGGGTACATATTGGTGGAGCCGCTGGTGGAGGGACTGAATGCGCAGGCGGTAAGCAGCAGGCCCAGTGGTAGTGGTGGCGCCTTTCCTTTGCCAGTGGACAGTCGCGGTGTTGTCATAGCAGTTGTGGGTGGTTCTGGACTGGACACAGGCGGCCTGGGCAAGGATATCATTGTGAGCGATGGAGCCAGCTAGCTCAAGGTCACTGTTGTTGATGGAGCCCTCGGGGTTGTCAAAGGTGATTAACTGTGAGGAGACCCACTTGGGGAATGGCTGCCTCTGCATGATGGGTTGGACGGCGCCATTGGGGAGGGGCACAAAATGAATCCCCCCCATGATAACCCCGGAGGCATCACAAGCCCCCATGGTGACAGGGAATTGGTTGCCCTGAGTGAGGCCACAGAAATCATCCACATAGACATCCCAGTATCAAACTGGCGATTTGCTAGGAGTGGTACTGGTAGGGATTGGGTGAGTGGCCAGCGTCGATGGAGGGGCGGCGTCGGCGGGTGGAGTGGGTACGGCCTCTGAGGGGATATCCAGCCGGTGGGGCGTGCGCCAGGCCGTGGCCAGCCCGTTGAGAAGAGTGGCATTGGCTAGGTCGGCAATGGTTTTGGTGAAGGCACAAAAGTTGGGGGGACTGGATTTCCATCCCATGGGGCTGGTGAGGGGGGTGCCCACCAGAGGATATTCCCCTGGTCAAGCCGGGAATAGGATGCCGAGCTTCATGGTGTCGGCCGGGTTCAACTGGACACGATAGAAGCCATCCGCGAGGTCAATTTTGGACATGTAGACAGGACCAAACCGGTTGTTTGCCCTGTGCAGTTTGGTGAGGAGGCATGGAAGTGTCCGGCCAAACTGCATGGCGTCTACAGGGGCTAGAGGGAGGGTGTCTTGGTTAACTCCGGAGTATGAGTAATCCGAGATCATTTGGGGGCGCCGGTCCTGCTGGGGGACCAATCCCAGGAGGCTGAGACAAAGGCTGGGGAGGTCCCGGATGAGGTTGGCGGGAAGGACAGTCCAATGTTGCTTGTCCATCATGTCCGCATACTCCTCTTGAAGGAAGTCAATGCCGTGGTGGGAAGATTGGTGAGGCCCTCGGTTGAGGGCCGTGGTAATTTGGGCGTGGTCCCAAGGAAGACCAGCCATGGCGACAGGAGTGCCTTCCTTCCTATAGAGATCGAGGAGGCCCCTGGCGGGGTGGGGGATGCTGCTGACGTGGGGATGGATGTCTCCCTGCCCCTGGATTGTGTGGATGAACGCGGGCCAGCTAGGGCTGTGCCGGTAGATCTGGAGGGCCCGTGTGATGTGCGCATCGAGCCTGTTGGGCGGTCTGGTGGAAGAGGATCCCCTGGAAGGGATAGGTGAGGGAGGAAGAGGTGCCAGCGCGTTGCCGGGGGAAGAGGATCCCAGTCCAAGAGGGATAGGTGGGGGAGGAAGAGTTGTCAGCGCGTTGCTGGGTGGAGGAGGAAGAGGACGCCGCGCGTTTCGGGGTGGAGTTGGAAGAGGGCTAAGAGGACTCAGCGCGTCGCTGGGGGGAGGAAGAGGACGCAGCGCGGCGCTGGGTGGAAGAGGAGGCCCCAGCCCGGAGCGGGGTGGAGGGCAAAGCGGGCAAGGAGCGTCGTTCGGAGGATGGAGCGGGGGGATAGGAGAGGGAGGTTCATACACTGGCCGAGCGGTAACGCGTGTTAGGGTCTTACCTAAGTCCCGTGGGAGGGGGTAGGGCAGGGGGCCAGGGGCCGGGGAAGGGCCGGAGCCGGAGCCGGGCGTTGGGCGGGGAAGGAATCGGACCGGGAGGGGATTGGGGAGGGGTAGGGAATGCTCTGGGAGGGGAGGGGAATGGGCCGGGAGGGGAGGGAGGGAGATTGGGGGCCCAATGGGCGAGCGGCGACGTGGGAGGAGACATTGTAGGAGAGGAGCGGGGAGATGGTTGTGGGAGTATACCAATGCCCCCCAGGCCGAGTGGTGGGAAGGAAAAGGGGGGCTCGGCGCCACCTTGCAGGCGATGGCGCTTGCCGGGGAATCAGGCAGCAGGATAGGCATCCTGGCACCATTCCCAGAGCCGGTGTTTTTCTGCCGGAGTGATGGCAGAGTGGTCATGGAGGTGGCGGCAGGCTGTGAAGCATTGACCCCAGATGTGCCAGGAATGGCAGCGTTCTTTGCCATCTGGGCGTTTAAGAGGTGGTTTGCCTTTGGCTTTCGTGGCGGAAATGACAGTTCTCATTGGGGTGCTCTTGATTTGAGATGTAAGGGGATTTGATTGGTCAGAGAATCGGGGATCTCTGTTGGGGTTTGTTAGCTGGTCATCACTGTTGGATGGCTGTTTGCCCGGCCCTTTGCTTGGAGCTGGGGGGGGGGGGGGGGGGGGGGGTGCCAGGAGGGGCGCCACCAGTAGGCTGCTGGAAGGCTTGTAAGGCATCAACGTTGGACACATTGGGGAGCCAGTTGAGGTTTTGTGTCATTCGGAGCCTATGGATGTCCTCCCCAAAGTCAGGGGAAGGGAGTGTGATGTCGGATTCCCATTGCTCTTCTAGCCAACCCCTCACTCGGACCTGGAAGTAGTACACCACAATCGCTGGGGTGATGCGCTCGCCCACTTCATCGGCAATGGCTCTTTGAAGTGGCATTTGCTGCCATTTTAGTCTAGAGAGACCTTGTTGGTAGCACTTAACCACATCATGTGTGGCGCCTAAGAGGGTAGCTAGGACAGCCAGGTAACTTTTCAGCTGGGTGGTGGCCTCTGTTCAATCCAGGGGAATGTAGGCTTTGGTCTTTTGCAATTCCAGGGAGTCCTTGAGAGAGAGGGAATTGCCTTGGGTGGATATCATGGTGTCGTATGCGGCCACATTGGCCGCCTCCTCGTGTTCCCTCTTCAGGGTGGCTGCTGATCCTCCTGGAGGAGTGAAGGCTAGAGGGAGGATTCCATCTGCTACATCAAAGGGGTTGGTGCCATAGAAGTTGCAGTCTTGAAATCGCTTGAGGACAGCGGTGGTGATGAGGGGCGCCTGGATGCCTAGGTTGTAGGCGTCTGTGGCTACTTGACTTTGGAGGATCATGTGGGTCTTCTCGTGTTTGCTCTTCTTGGCCCAGGCCGTGTAGATGGGGGGAAGGTCTGCTTCATTTGTTTTGCCACAGAGGAGGAGAAGTCTTTCAGTGTAGAGGGGGCCCCACACTTCTCTGACTGTGTGCAACTTGGAGGAGTCTTGTCTTCTTTGGTCCAGGCTCTCACTCAGTTTCAGTTGATGGTCCGTGAGTGCTGTAAAGGCTGTGGTGAGTGTTGGGTCTGCGGGAGCTGAGCTTAGGCCTGGTAGGTCTCGGAGGAGGACATTCTGCTTCATTTAGGCATGGAGGCTGGTCTCTGCGCGGAAGGATGAGCCAGGTTCCAGGAGACGGATGGCGCCCAGAAGGGTGGTGGGTTGTGTCCCAACCACTCGTAGGGTGTCCAGAAGGGGCTTGCAGACATCCACCAGCCCTTGCTGGAGAATGTGAGGGTGGAGGACTTGGAAAGCCTGTTTGGGTGTGAGGCCTCGGCACAACACCAGTGGGACGATTTCAAAGGGGAGGAAGCACACCTTGTGAGCCTGGAGCATCTCGGTGTGGGCTGTCCCTGCCGGTATGGCAGGGATGTAATTGCGCTTGGGGTTTTGGGCTATTGCGGCCTCGTGATGGGCCATAAGATACACTCGGCTGGTGGCTGCCCGGGACAGCAGGGGAGCATCCATCTGAACCAGCTCACATTCTTGGCCCTCTTTGTCATCAATGTAGCCAAAGGAGCGGCCCAGGTTGGCTGAGGGTTGGGTGATGGTGCCTGGGTACCAACGGAGGCCATGGATGACCCAGAGCCGGTCCACCCCGGCTGCATCTTCTTGGAAGATACCCAAGCCTCCAATGGCCTGTGCATTGAAGGTGCATTGAAGATGTCTAGAAGGAGGGGGAGAAGACGGTCTCCTTCAGCTTCCGTGAAGAGAGTTTAGATGGCTTGGTAGACTTCTCGCCTAGCGGAGGCCTCCCCAAAGGGGCCACGCCCTTGGAAGAACTCCCTGTAGTTCATGCGATCGTGTTCGACCAAACCAAGAAGGCACTTAGAGTTGCGCGTTGGTGGGATGGGGGCGATAGACGGCTATCAAACCAAGAGAGCAGGTGTGTGGGGGTACACTAGGGAAGCTGACCCGAGGGGGCTTGTGATACTGTCGTAGGCGCGTTGGGCCTCGGTGATGTATCCGGTAGGCGCGTCGGGCCTTTGGGGGTACATCGATGATCCGCTACTACCGAACCAAGAGAGAGTCCTTGCGTTGGGAGGAATCGGAATCGGTGCGATAGATGACTATCGGACCAGGGGGCTTGTACGGATACAATAGGGAAGACTATTGGACCTGGACATATAAGCCAAGTTATTCTACTACTAATCATTTTAGGAGCAAAAGAGTGAGCTGTAGGCTTGGTTCCTGTTGGAGGGAACCTTTACAGGCTTGTTAGTGCTTGTTTTGCCTGTAATTTTGCTGTTTACAGTTCGATTGCTGCTAGTGAGCAATTTCGAGTATCGTATCGTAAAGCCGTACCTATGTTAGTGATACAGCGAGATCTTGCATACTCAAGGGTGTTCTCTGGTTCGTACTTTGTACGTCGTACGGGTTCCACGTGGCACTACCATTCCTTACATTCGGTTCGCTACATCAATTGACCCCGTTCCGAGTGTGCGTGTGCGTATTAAATTCCTTTCGTGTCCAAAAGTACCAAAGCTACACGACGCCAGTTATGCTATTCGTACGAATCAATGAGTCCCGTATCAACCAAGTAATTGATTCCCATGGCAAATCGATTCCCACGGCGCATCGATTCCCATCACGCATTAGCGGTGAGCAATCTCTGTTTTCTAATATTGCCCTTGTTCTTTGGTGAGCAAACTTTGATTTCAGAAAGTATCACACGAGCTACGGGAGCAATTCCTGATCCTATTGATAAACATATCATAGGATCTTCCTAAAGGAACAAGAGAAGAAAACCGTTGTTTGAAGCTTCTCACACAATATATATATATACATACAGATATATACGGTCAACGATCAATGCATGCACGGAAATAATCAGTGAGTAATCTCATCACTACGCAACAGCACCAGTTGCAACGTATTTCACCTCAATAAAAGAGATATCTTGCATTTCGGCAAGATTTCACTTTATCTCATACTTTTAACATTCAACTGATTTATATTCCAAAATTCACACTAGTTGCTACCAACTACCTGTAATCTACATTACTAAGGTCTGTCTCGCTGTATCTGAACAAGTTCACAGTAAGAAGAGATCTGGCGTTTCCATAGTCTCACCTGTAGTCCGATTATCCGTTGTCGAAAGTATCCAACCACAATTGTCACGCGTAGAGTACAATCGTTCGTCTACTAACACACTAATGCAGCATTGCTGTTCTTCAGAAGCCTTTGAATCAGACTCTCAGCAGACCGGATTCAGAAGGAAAATAATAGTGCGTGTCGTCCATCCGTGATTGATTGATTTCAATCACATCACCATTCGAAAGACGGGGTTTACGACGAAAAAAAAAATCATTGCTTTGCACTGTGGCAACAACAATACTCGTGAAGTATTGTACCGGTACCGGTACCGGTACCGGTACGTACCCAAATCATTGCCTGAAAGAGACAACTACTAACATCGCAGACGCAGTTGTCACACACACACACACACACACACACACACAGAACGAGTCTCGACCCGCACCGCAATGCGACGAACCCGCCGCCATTCGGGTCCCTCCCGGGGTAGTGGAAGCGGTTCGGGGTCGACGACAATCGGCACAAACACAAACACATCACCAGCCGCGACAACATCACCCCTCGGATCCTCGCAACAGAAGCAGCAACAGCAACAGCAACAGCAACAGCAACAGCAACAGCAACAATCGCGGTCGCAATTGCATCAAGCAGCGGCGCGGCCCCTTCCCTCCTGGTGCAAATCGCTCCGGAGGGAACCGCCCGGTTCGAAGGCCGCCTACGACGAGCGGGTGACGACGTCCACGTCGACGACGGAACTCCGGTTGCGGCAGGAATCGATGCGATTCTGGAACCGAACCCTGGAGGAAGCCTCGGCGCGGGCATTTGGCAAGCTGGTGGCCCCGGTCTGCGCGCAAATTGCGGGAGTGCTGGGCGAACGGGAACTTGAACGGGAACGCACAAGCGAACGCGCAAGCACGAGCGAACGCACGAGCGAACGCACGAGCGAACGCACAAGCAATGGGGGTGGCTCGGCTTCGGCAATTGCGATGGCGGTGGCGGTGACGGGGAGCAAGCAGCAGCAGCAGCAGAAGGAGAACCAGCAGCACCGCGGGGATGGCAGCAACGGGGACGCCTGCAAAGGGACGGACGCCACCGGAGCAGGAGCCAACACATCACACCGATCGGTTCTGGAATCCGGAACAACAACCGATGCAGAAACAACAACCATCGGGGGGAATAGGAACAACAACAGCGATGGATCACGGGGGAGTGCGAGTGCGAGTGCGATTGCCATTGCGATTTCGGGGGGAAGCGGAAGCAATGTCGACGAGAACGACGACGACAACGACGACGACAACGACGATTGGGAGTTTTGCCAGCAACTGTTTGGCATCTCATCTTCTTCCGCACCCCTAGCGCCATCCGCGACTACCACAGGCAGCTTTCCTTCGGGGGACGGCCATTGCCATTCGGATCGCAATTACCAACGTCCAATTCGCTACCCCCCGGAGGTCCTCCCCGTCTTTGTGATTGCTTCGCCCATGATTTCCAATTGCCTGCGGGATCGATCAAAGATTTCCCATGCCCTGTGGCGGCAACTCAATTCCCTGCCGAGCACCCTGGGAATCGACACCCATGACCACTACCACGAAAGCATTAACCACAGTAATCATACCAATACTAGTACCATTTGCTTGTACCTCCCCCGCCTCCTCTCGAGCTGGAGCGAAACCCTCGAGCTTCTGTGGGACGGACTCCTCCACCACTACGAAAACACCCACGATGCCCCGCTGATGTCGATGTCGATGGATCCGGATCGGCCCGGGAGCTATGCCTTCCCGGGAGACCCGTCGGCCCGGCGCCATTCCTACCACCGATCCAAGCGGGACCACTACGAGCGACTCGTCGCACGCACCGCCACCACCGATGCACAGAAATCCCGAACCGGATCGAAAAAACAGCAGAGCCTCCAGGATTTCCTGCTGGAGTTTCTGGGGCACGTCTACGAGGAACCGGACGAATTGTTGTTGGTCGAACGCGGATCGTCGGGATCCGCATCCAAATCCGCATCCAAATCCCGCACCATTACCGCCACCAACGCGAACACCAATACCGAGGACGGGACGACGAATCCACACGGTTCAACAACTACAGCTACAGCTACAGCAACAACAACAATACAACGACGAAAGGGGGACAGCCCCGGCAACCTGGTGATCTTGCTGGAAGATCCCCGTGTCGTTCACTCCCGCGTGCCGTTATCGTCATCGGCATCGTCACAAGCGGAATGCTCCCACACCACTACCACTACCACTACTACCACCGCCACCACCACCAGCGGACGCAGCCACGATCGGCTGGTCCAGACCCAGCTCCTGGAAACCCTGGCATCCTGGAGGGAATTGCACGGGATACCCGTGTCGTTGGTGGTGCTCGACAGCAACAGCAACAGCGACAACGATAGCGACAACAACAACGTCCTGCTGAACCCCTCGAATGCCCTGCTGGGGGGACGCTTCGGGTTCCGGACCCTCCGGTGCGCGATCCCGTCGACCATTGGCAATGGCATTGATATTGACATTGACATTGACATTGGCAACGGCAACGATAACGATAACGGGGAATCGTCCCTACCACCGGCCATGGCTGCCGCAGTGTGGTCCCAATACTTTCTAGAAGCCCTCGTGGCGACCCCGATGCCAGTGCTTGTTCCGCGAAAGACCTCCGCTTTGGATGGCAACGACGGCAACGGCAACAGCAACATCAACAACAGCGGCAGCGGCAACAATCACAGGAGCAGTTCCGCAACCACGATCGCCGAGGGTTTTCTGGAGCTCTGCGCAGAAATCCTGCGCGACGGGGCCTCGTGCAGCTCGTGGGTTGATGCCCTCCGAGCGAGGATCGCCGCGGACTTTTACACGCGGAAGGGATCCTTTGTCTGGGACGCGCTCCAGCCCGCGGTGGCAAAGGCAAGCGCAAACGCAAGAGACAACGCGGAGCGCGAAAGCCACGGCCACGGCCACAACCACAACAGCACCCACAATAAGGATCCCTTCGAGTCCGGCACCGATGCCATCCACCTCTTTTCTCCCGAGCTGGTGGCCTGGTTTGGATCCTATCCCAGGGCGCACGCCCTGCTATCGTCGTCGGCGGCGGGGGCGGCAGGGGCGAACTCCAACGGCAACAACCGCGATTCCAGTTCCAACTCCAATTCCAACTCCGGAATGACCCTCGGAGAAAAGTGCGATGCCCTGCTTGAGTGCTACCGGTTGCTGCTTCCGGCGGAACCCTCCGAATCCACTACCGGAGATGACCACTGCGGAGCGGCCAAGCGCCGTAGGATGTCATCGCTTCCCCCGAAAGAAAACACCAACACCAGAAGAGAAGCAGGAGACAACCTGCTGCACTTTTGGTGGTCCGTGTCGTGCGCGTTGCTCCCCCTTCGGATTTTATCGCTCACAACGAGCGAGGGAATGCTGGCGTCAGTTTCCTTCGCAGTTGCGGGCAGCAACAACAGCGTTGGAGCCTGGCATCGGAGCAGCAGTAACGGCGGCAACAGCAACAGCAGCGGCAACAACCGCAGGAAACCGGACCCGAATAATAATTCGACCGCGAACGAGGTGGATCCGTGTTATCGTTGGGTCCTGGGACGATTGGCCGAGGTCTACCGCCGGCTCTCATCGGCACCTCATTCCGACGAGGAGGAGCAGCAGCAACAACAACAACAACAACGGCATCAGCATCGGCAACGCGATGGCACACCACTCCAATTGGATGGTGAAACCGCCACGGAAGGTGATGCAATTGCGGATGCTCCCCGCACCGAAACCGATACCGACCATCGCGATTCCAGAGACGGGAGTAGCAGTGGTGGTGTTCCCATTCCTCCGGACTTTGTCGAATCCACGCTCCGACGATACCTGCAACGCGGCAGGTGCAGCGACGACGAGGCAACCACCGATCGTGCACGTGCACGCGCACCAGCGGAAACCGAAACCGAATCATCGGAGCTGCTGCTCCTGCTGCGAAGCCACCGCGAAAGCCTCCGACGGCTCACCGCCATGGTGCAGCAACTCGTGGTCGTCATCGATGCGCTCGGTGGTGGTGGTGCTGCTGCTCCGAACGAGTCCGACTCCTCCCGAGACGACTCAGAGCGCGCCAGAATGAACAACAAGATACGCTCGGGCATCGCGGAATGGATCCTCGAAATGAATCGACTCGCGCTGGTCGAGGTTCGAAACTGGACTCGGAGATGGACGGAGCGCAACCCACTCATGAACACAACAACAACAGCAATAACAGCAACAACAACAATAATCGCAGCAGAGGGCATCCAAGATGTTGGGGGGGAAGATTGGTGCTCCGGTCGGTTATGCCAAGGAAATGATGCGCCGATCAATTTCCGGAGACGGATCCTGAAAAACCTGCCGCCGGGAGCACGGGAGCTCTACGAAGCACTGGAGGGTCGATTGCTGGTGGAACGCGACGATTGGTATCGGTCGTTTGATGGAACCGTAGAGGATTTTGCCGTGGGAGTCTGGACGCTGCAGCAGTGCGGACTGATCCGGCCCAAGCTTACGAAACCTTCGACGGCGCACAAGTCGCAGCAACCGCAGAGGGGGAATTCGAAGCCGAAGCGAAAACACGAAATAATATCGTACGAAAAAATCGCCGTGGTATGGTGTTGACAAAGAAGGAACGAAATATCATAGAATCGATTGCTGTGCGATGCTGCACATTAATAGAGCCTTATTGAAGTATCGTTTGAAGTAATGTTGCTCTGGCGCATGCATGTCCATCTGCCCGTGTTCAACCATGTTGCCTCGTTCCCAGTGCACAGCGGAAATGATTTATTACCAAATTGATTTGAATGGAGAGCTAAAGTTCGCAAAGCAGCGTTGCAAAAACTGTGCCCCTCCGCATCCTTATTGTTTGCTCTATTATGGACCGGCACCTTTGTAGCAAAAAGGAAATTAGTAGTAGGGAAAGTAACACTGGGTTGCCCCTGATTCTGCATCGCAATATTCGATGCAGTTGTCGGCGTTTTTGTCGGGGCAAGCCATATCGCATTTGTTGATCTGGTCAAAGAAAAATACCTTGGCAGAACCATCCTTGAAACAAAGACCTCCCTGTTGAGAATAAAAATGCAGTTTTGAGCTTCTGTTAGAGGAAAGTAGAAGGAAAAGGCCAAGGAGTATTGCATAGACATGTCGGATAGAAATTAAAGGATATTTCCAAAACGTACCGTACTACTAATGGCAACAATAAAGATCATGGCCATCACTGCAATACCAACATTCAGAGCGGTGCCGATGAAGTGATAGTTCAAGTCGATTTCTTCCTTCTTCTTGCGCTCGCGCAACACTCGTCGCTGTCGCAACACTTTGTTTTGTTTTCTCTCCCACCTGAGGTGAGCTCGTGCAAGATCCTCGACATCAAAGGAGTGTACGCTCCCTGCATCCATGTCCGAGCCTCGTGAGTAGCGTCTGGAATGTCGACCGGCTCCGGAGGTCCTCGATGATATGCTGACTGGCCGTTTCGGCTTTCCAACGATTTCGAAACTCCTGTTTGAAAGAGATTTTTCGTCATGAAACTCTTCGTCGTCCCCAAAACTGTGGCCTGAGAGCGACTCCTCGTCGTCGAGATCTTCGTGATACAGGGGAGCTTTGGTTTCAATTGTGGAACCTCGTCTGCCAAAATCTGTATCGGTCCTCCCACTGTGGTTCGAGTTCGACGAAATGCGCGATTGATCGCGCTCTGCCCTGCGGTTTTTCTTCAGCGCTTTGAGCTCTTCTTCGACCTGTTTCAATTCAAAAGAGGTCTCAAAAAACATCCTGGCATTGACCCGGTATACCAGAAAGTCAAAAAATATGGCGAGCACTTCTATGACCCACATAGCCACCGCCTCGCTGACACTATCGTCGAAGAACATGCCGAATGTGATGATGAATCCCACCGCTGGATTGACGAGATTGAAGGGTATGCCATTTCGTACGACAGGCACAAACTCAGCAAAAATTAGAACCATGTACATGACAGTGACGCAGCGAAAGAGAACATCCCATTTGATCTCAACCAGGACATTAAAAATGGGTTCCTCGCAACACAGAGCAGATCCGGAATACTGGACGAGGGATACCATTGCTGCAATGAAATCCAACGTCATGGCAATCCATGTAAAGATACGGATTTTCCTTTCGGCACCCGTTTCGTTCTTCCATGGTGGGAGCAGCCGGACGTATCGCAGTGCTGCTTTCCATTTAGGATCGTCCTCGAAAATTTCGTGCGATTCACCGTTATCGATGGACATTTGCGAACGGTTGCTGTGAAATGAACTAGTCGAAAGTTTCTGGAAACTGTCCTTGGAGTTGTTCTTCCTCAGCCCTTTTCGAGTGCTCCTCCTGTTCGACATTTGTCGGTTGCGGTTGCTGTAGCTTCGGTTGCTGAACCTAGAGTCACCATTGTTCTGGTTTTCGTCTTCGTCTTCGTCATTAAACTCAACCATTTCCTCATCGAACTCTCCACTAATACCCTCGTCGTCAACGTCGATGTCGGATGCATAAATAAGATCGTTTCTCGAGAAGTTTACCGAGGAATCCATCGAACGGGACGAGCGGATGCTGTGATTGGAAGAGGAGCGTAAAATGCTTCTAGAATTTTCGCCACCAAATGACGAGTCGGACGAGTTGAATCGGGTAGGAGAGAGACTCTTGCTTCCCATAACGGATGATCGTCGCCGTCGTTGCTGGTTGCGAGTCGAAACGCTGCTGGGTTTTTCGTGTAAGCTTCCCTCCATCAACTCTCCAGGATCAGACTTGCTCCGTCGTGGTTTTTGTTTGGGATCGCTATCAGCTCCGTGTATCGACTTCAGCATTTCGACGTGCTCATCGGTGCTTAGTTCAATACTGCCCCGTCGGTTCCGAGGGGGAGGAGCTGCTGCGGTGCTGGACCGGCGAGGAGGTTGCTTTCGCATCGTTGTGGACGGAGCTGCGTACATGCTGGTTCTACGGGGTTGCCCCCGGTTCGCTGAGTGCGACCGTGGCTGGATGGGTGCACTCGCGTTCCGCTGGATGTTCCGCCTAGAAGGAGGCATCTGCTTTCTGCTGTTTCTGGGTGATGTACTTAGCATCATTTCCGTCACTTCGTCCGCCGAAACGCTCCGGACCTTGCCGTTTCGCGACGCGAGGCGTTTCGGTGCTACCCTCGAGCTTCGGTTACGGACGCTGTCATTGCCGCCGCTATTTCTTCTAATTTTGCTTCCAGACGAATGCTCTGAATTGGCAAAGCGTTGGAGTTCCAGGAGCTCGTCCGCCGAAAGGCTGCGACCCTTGCTGTCTCGAGTCGAAAACCTCTTTGGCTGTCCTTTCTTCGGGCTCCTACTATCATGATAGTTGTCTGCGTCGTCTGCGAAAGAGGCGTTGAGACTTTTTCTTGGACCTTTTTTGCGGTTGACACCTGTGCGTTGCATCTCCACGAGTCCGTCAGCCGAGACACTACGCCTCTTGGAAGGGATAACGCGTGGTGCTCCGTGCCGCACTGGTGGTCGCTTTTCACTGCTGCTTGCACTGCTGCTCTCGTCTTTGAGCTCCTCTTCGGTGTCTTCGTCACTGACCTCTTGGATGCTTTCCGCAAACGAGTCGTTGTTTCGGCTGTGTTTTGGCAGGCCATCTGCCGACACACTGCGCCTGTTCGATGGCAGACGCCGTACTCCGGGCTTCACGGGCGGTGCCTTTCTGCTGTGTGAGCTGCTGTGTGTGCTGTCGCTCTCGGCTTCGCTCGGTTCTTCGCTGTCCTCGTCTTCGACGTCGCCCGCAAAGGACGAGTCTCGACCGAACCGTAGGTTCTTTTTCGGGCTCGTGTCGGAAGGCTGCATGTGCTCGAGCCCATCGGCCGACTTGCTCCGTATCTTTGGACGCAAACGTTGCACTCCGGCGGTCTCGTTCTCCACCAATTGGCTCTGCCTCTTGGAGGGCAAACGCCGCACCCCGAGTTGTATGGGCGCGGGACGTCCCTTTCTGCTGCTGCTGCTGCCACTACCTATGTCCTTATCGTTTGCCGTCTCGTTCTCCACCAATTGGCTCTGCCTCTTGGAGGGCAAACGCCGCACCCCGAGTTGTATGGGCGCGGGACGTCCCTTTCTGCTGCTGCTGCTGCCACTACCTATGTCCTTATCGTTTGCCGTCTCGTCCTCCACCAATTGGCTCTGCCTCTTGGAGGGCAAACGCCGCACCCCGAGTTGTATGGGCGCGGGACGTCCCTTTCTGCTGCTGCTGCTGCCACTGCCTATGTCCTTATCGTTTGCCGTCTCGTCCTCCGCAGATTGGCTCTGCCTCTTGGAGGGCAAACGCCGCACCCCGAGTTGTATGGGCGCGGGACGTCCCTTTCTGCTGCTGCTGCTGCTGCTGCCACTACCTATGTCCTTATCGTTTGCCGTCTCGTCCTCCACCGTTTGGCTCTGCCTCTTGGAGGGCAAACGCCGCACCCCGAGTTGTATGGGCGCGGGACGTCCCTTTTTGTTGCTGCCACTGCCACTGCCACTGTTGCCGCTGTCCTTGTCGATCTTGTCGTCGCCGTTCTTGCCGTCCTTCTTCACCGCGGGAGCGATCCCGGCTCGCTTCAGGGTCCGAAACCCGGCGAGCGATACCTTGCGCGACTCGGGCTTACCGGCGATGCTCCCCCGCCGAGGTTGTGCCGCTGGTTTGCCGCCCGTGTCGGGGTCCGTGTTCGTGTTCGTGTTCGTGTCCATGCCCGATAGGTTGTCGGCCGACCGGCTCCGGCGCGACTTGGCCTTGAGCAATGACGTCGACATGGCCCGGGTCGGACTGAAGGACCGGCTGCTCGCAAGGATTTGTTGTTCCTCGTCGTCGCTGGAATCGATCTGGTCGTGTTCGTGTTCGTGTTCGTGTTCGTGTTCGTATCCGTATTCGTTGTGATTGTTGTTTGGCTTTGGCGATTTCTTGGGTTTGGACAACTTGGTGGTCCCATTGGGTAGGATCTTGAGTTTGATGGTGCCGTTGGCAAAGAGGTTGGACTTCTTCTTTTTGACCACGGGTGAGTTGTGCTGATTGGTCGACAGCGAGTGGGTTCGATGGTGAGCGGAGGAGGACGCCACGGACCAGTTGTCCAGTGTGCTGTCGTTGGCCATTGCCAAAAAGTCGTCGTCGTCGGTGGTGTTGGTGGTGGTAGTGGTAGTGTTGGTGTTAGACGTGCTCTCGTCGTGATCATAATCGTGATCATCGTTGCCGTCCCGCGAGAAATACGCCAAATTCACCGACGAAGCCAGAGATCGCCCGTTCCGATTGACGGGCACGTATGCCTCGTTGAGTGGTCGGAGCGGAGACAGATTGTCGCTGTCGTCCATGTCCAGCACGCTGTCTTCCGAGATGCTCTCGGTAGTGCCCCGGGGCGGGCTTTTTACCCTCTTGTTGTTGTTGGTGGTGGTGGTGGATTTGAATTTCGATTTCGATGCCGATGCCGATGTCGATTTGTTGGTCGACGTCGACGACGATGATCTCTTCTTCTCGGGCGAGGCAAAAGATGTCGTGAGAGCATGGTCGGTTTCCGTTTCGGTATCGTGCTCGGTTTCCGTTTCGTCGTGATACGAGGAGGAGGATTCCGGGATCCCATCCTTGTCTTTGTCCTTGCTCTTTTTCTTCTTCTTCTTTTTTTTGCCCTTGTCCTTGTCCTTGTCCTTGTCGGTTGCCGAGGCGTCGGTCAGAGAGGAAATGATATCCCCAAGCAGGGAGGTGTCCACCTCTTCCTCCTCCTCCTCTTCCTGCGATTCGAGGGAGGAGCTCCGGTGGAGCTTGCTTGGTCTCGTTTTCGATATGGATTTCGATTTCGTTTTCATTTTTGCTTTCGATTTCGTTTTGGCTTTCTCCGGTGGTGGTGGTGGTGGTGGTTGTTCGTCGCTGATCGTCAGTGCCGTAGATTCCGTCTGGTCCTCGTCTTGGTCGTCGTTCTCGTCGTGTTCCGGACCGGTAACAGGATCGCCACTACTGCCACTGCCACTGCCACTGCCACTTCCATGGGTGCTATCGCGGTTACTACTGCCACTGCCACTGCCACTGCCATCACTGCTATCGCGGTTGCTGCTGTTGTCCCCGTTGTTCTTGTTGTCTTTGCCCTTTTCATTTTCTTTGTCCTTGCTCTTGGACGACGACTTTTTCTTGGACTTTTTCTTTTTCTCTTTGTCTTTCTTTGATTTTGTCGTCGAAGTCGTTTTTGTTGTTGTTGTTGTTGTTGTTGTCACAGCGTTGGTCGTTTCTGTTCCGGAGGACGTGGAAACAACCGTGTTGGAATTCGAATTCGAATTCGAATTCGAATCGACCGACGATTTCGATTGTTTGCTGCTCTTTCTCTTCGGTTTCGTCGTCGTCTTTGGTTCCGATTTGACGGGAACCGCATACGATCTCTCGTCATCATCATCGTCGTCGTTGTCGTTTTCGTTTTCGTTGTCGTTGTCGTCTATTTCGATGTTATTCTTGTCCGCTTCCGCCATGGAGATTGCCATTGTTTGAGTTTCCGTCATGGTTGGAAGTTAGTTAGTTTGTTAGTTAGTTAGATTGTTAGTTAGTTAGTAAGGTAGTTAGTATTGTTTCCTTTCGATCTGCAACAGAACGGAATGAACGAACGAATGAACGAACGAACGAACGAATCAATCGATCAATCGATCAATCAATCAATCGAACGATCGATCGATCGTGAATACTAGCGGTTATCTAACAGTGCTAACGATCACGAACCGGAACCGAATGATACTGTTGCTGTTGCAGTTGAAGCTGTTTTGTTCTCCACACAACACGTTGGACTCCGAGCTCCATTCCCCGAGACGCACAAAAGACGACAGACAGACAACAGACAACAGAAACAGAAACACAACAATGCCGCTCGTTCTAGGTCTGTTGAGTCTGGTTCCGAAACAGAAACGCTCGGCTGCTCTGTTCTTTTGGCGGTGTTTGTTCAGTGGGTGTGTTGCGTTGCGTTGCGTTGCGTTGCGTTGGCTGCGTTGCTGGTTACAATAAATTCACGGAAACTACCTGTGCAGTACGTAATCGAAAACCGAATCGAAAACCCAACGGGTTGAGGTTTGAGTGTACGGTATATCGTCGTTTGTGTATGTATGTACAGAGAGTGAGTGTGTAGTTTGTTTGCGAAAAGTTACGAGCTACGACGAAAGACAACAACGTTTGTTATCTGCCCTTCCAGGTCCGTACACAGTTTTTGGTTTCCAACCGTAATGACAGAATCGTGCGAAGATGTGCCATGCCGGTAAATGACGATTACTCGTAATTACTACTCGTAATTACTCGTACCGTACGAACTCAGTACGGTAGTAATTTTGAGCGTTGGTCGAAATGATGCGCGTCTACGGTACCATTCTGCAATTTTGTTGCCCGACACCGGGAGCTGCTGACCTAGCTTATTCCCCTCTGTTCTTTTGTGCGTGTCTCGACGTGTGAGGCATAAATTATTTGTATGTAGGGGGCCTATAATAATGATGATTTTTCCATCCTCGCAGGAGTAAGTGACGCAATCTTCTGCAACGATAGTAGGCGTTTTAGGTTAGTTGTTTGTTTCATGTTCAATTCGTCGTCGTCATTTGTGATACAGTAGGTTCAATGTAGATTTTTTTATCAATTGGAACTCTTTCCGCAACCTCAAGTGACCGGTTGGTTCGCAAAAAAAAAATTAGCAACTCTCCGTACCGTACGTACCGTACGGTACAAATACCATACCGAACAGAGGGGTGGACGTGGGGGGCGGGGGTGGTGGGGGTCGATTTGCGCGCCAAAAACCTAGAATTCTGTGATGTTCGTTCGCTCGTTCGTTTGTTTCGGTGCGATGCATCAACAAAAGTGCCGCACTTTCGACGAGTACGTACGAGTAGTAGTACCGTACGCAGTACTCGTAACGGCATGTTACGGGTACTAACTAGTAAGTACGAGTACCGGTCGGTACTTGTACTTGCACTCGCGAACAAAAGAAAAATAGTCTTGTCCCGATCTGTGATACTTGTACCTAAAATAGCGAGAACCCCAGCAAGCGAGCAAGCTTTCTCGTAAGATTAATTAGAAAAGCTGTGTGGGTCTGGGCCAGTCCGAACAAAATTACTTCGGGACGGAGTGCTCTTTTCATTCCACAAAAACGTTGATTGATTTTGATCCTGGATTGCCTTGTTCGAAGGGCACTATTGAATTTTTTTGGCAATACAGAAAGGACATGATCAAAGTTTTTCTAGTCGTCGTTTTGCGTCTCACGAGTCCATACGGTACCGTACATACTTCGTAGTACATATGGAGTACGTATCGTACGTACTCGATTGGTATATCGTACGAGTATTCGTACTCTTATCCTTACCCTTACGTACCGGTACGAGTAATCTTACCCTTACCCTTTCAGTCTTTCTTGGTTCCGAGTCACAAAGTTGGGACATTTACGATTTTACGGCACGAATTCGTACCGGTACTCGTACCGTTATTACGACTAGGACGAATAATCTTACGTATTAAACATCAAAAGCTACCGTTAAGATTACGGTACGAGTACGAGTACGAGTACGAGTACTCATACTCGTACTCGTACGCGGGTCCAATTCTTTGTTTTGTTTCGTGAGGTTGCTTGCATTCACTACAACTCATACTCATACCTGATATTTATACCTAACTACGAAGTAATCTTACTTCGTATGGTACATTGAACAACTACCGTATCCGCCCATCGGTTCACCGTCTATTGATATAGTCATATACGGTACACTAGTATAATACGGTACGGAGTAATATTATACTGTAACTAGTATTCATCCACCACCATGGCAACAACAACATCAGTTCAACGTAATCTTACGCAACTGACCGTCAAGGGGAGTTCCATGACGGCGGGTCAGATCGAAACGGCCGTGGGCGAAGCCGCGGACGCCATTGCGGACGCCATGGCTGCTCCCACGGACTCCATCGGCAACACGCTGACGCTCTGGGACGTCAACCTGACCCCCGTGGTGGCGGAAGAACTCGTCCGGTTGATCCGAACCTCCCAGACGTGGGACTCCGTCTCGCTAAGGAACTGCTCCGGCGATTCCCGATTGTGCGACGACCTCTACCTAGCGTGCACGACGCACCGTTCCCTCAAATCCCTCGAGATACAGCACGCATTCGACCATCCCTGGAGGCCGACGCCCACCGCGACGATCCAAGCGTTCGCGTACGGGATCCGGTACAACGCCCGGTTGGAATCGCTCGACCTGGAGGGACTCCGCCTCGACGCGAGCATGGCAAATCTCCTGTCGCGGGCGCTGGTTCGCAACACGACGCTCCGCAAGCTGGGGCTGGAGGAAACCTTTTTTGTCGGCACAACGGCGACGTCGGCGGTGGAGGCGACGGTGACGGCGGATCGCAACGACGAAAACGGCAGCAACAACAACAACAACAACAAGAACGGCGCCGTCCAGATCCTCTCGTTCGGATTGAGGTTCAACCGAACGATCGAGTCACTGGCGCTGGATCGGTGCAAACCGCTGGGGGACGAGGACCTGGCCTGCCTGATCAACGCCGTCAATTCCAACGGGACCGTCCTGCGGTGCTTGTCGCTCCAGGGCACCCCGTGCCATTCGGAGTCCATGCAGGCGGTCGCCCTGCTCCTGCAAGAAAACGTCATCGAGGACCTCGACATGAGCTACCTCGAGCGGAAGCGGAAAAAAGACAACGACGACGACAAAAAAGACAAAACCAACAACGACACCACCGACGACGACGACGACGACGACGACGAACCGGAGACCAAAACAAAAGGCGAAAACGACGACGACGATGAAAACGAGAACGAGAACGACGAAGCGGACGAATCCAAAACCAGCAACAACAACAACGAGTCGGAATCTGGTGCTTCCGACACACAACCGGACGAGAGCAAACCCGGGGAAGCCGACAACACCGCGGCCGCGGACGACAGCGATCCCGACGACGGCAACAACGAGCCGGAGGAGGACTCGCAGCGGATCGAGAACACCTCTCTCAAGCGATTGGCCATGGTCGGAAACGGCCTCAACGACGACTACCTGGCAAGCCTGCTGGGAATTTTTGCACCCCCGAGGCAGCGGCAGCCGCGCCAACGCCGCAACAACAACAACAACAACAACAACAACAAGCGCCGCACCGTTGTCGCCCAAAATCCTTCGCGCCTCGAGGAACTGAGCCTGTACGGGAACCGGTTCTCCAACCACGGCGTCAAGGAACTCCTCAAACTGCTGCCGCGGTTTCCCTATTTGCAGCGTCTCTACCTGGGATTTCAGCAGCAACCGCCCCCGGCGTTGCTCCTGCCGCTTTCGCTGCGGAATGCCAACCATCCGTCCCTGGAAGATCGGACCACCCGGTTCCAGCCGGGATTGCTCGACACCGAATTTGTCACAGCGGTAGCCGACAACCCGTGCAATTTTCGGCTGACCGATGTCCACATAGTGACCGAGACCGCCCGGGACGAGGCCCTGAAGAAGATCCTGACGTACCACACGAATCTGAACGACGGTGGACGGAGGATCCTGGCCCCGTCTGCTGCTCTATCTTCTGCCGCCAACGACGACGACGATGATGACGACGATGACGGTCCTCGTGATTCCGCAACCGCAACCGCAACCACCAAGACCGTCCCGCTAGGACTGTGGTCGCTGGTGCTGGATCGGGCCAATCGGCTGTACCCGTTGCCGTCATCGTCGTGTCCCGAGATGAGCGAAATCGAAATCGAAACCAAGACCAAGGACGATGTTGATTTCCACGCGGGAGACGTGATCTACTGCTTGCTTCACGGTCCGATGGTATTCGATAATCTGGACAACAACGAGTAGTGTTCACAGATATGCCACGCCACAGCATGCCACGCCACGCCACGCCACGCCACACTTTCTGCGCAATGACAACGAAGACGAGGCAGTTCCGGTTCGATAAATCGTAAACTATGCAATTGTATGGTATGAGGTAGATTTTTCTTCGTAACTCAAACGACGCCGAGAACCTCGCGAAACACACACAAACACACACAAACACACACAAACACAAACACAAACACAAACATACACAAAACAATCCGATGAGTCGATCGATTATCCGGTCATAAATTTCAAGATTGATAGCATCAAAATCAATGGCGTCGCTGGCAGGTACGGTGTGTCATTCGGATCCAGATGTTGTTGCTGCTGCTGCTGCTGCTGCTGCTGTTGAGCGTCGTCACCGCAAACGTTTCACGGAGTGCTAAATTGTTTCCTGTACAATGCGCAGCACACGATTGTGCTCGCTCGCAGCCACGGGCTTCTTCTTCTTCTTCTTTCCGGAAGGTACAATCCGATTCGCAGTTGCAATAATGCTCGCCGCGTCTTTGCGTCGAGCTACAGACAACGAACGCTGCCCGTGGTGATTGATTTCATCAGTCTCGATGCTT
Source organism: Pseudo-nitzschia multiseries (assembly GCA_037355745.1). NCBI lineage: Eukaryota > Bacillariophyta > Bacillariophyceae > Bacillariales > Bacillariaceae > Pseudo-nitzschia > Pseudo-nitzschia multiseries. The sequence continues at coordinate 2,472,126 of CM074788.1, forward strand.
GGCTGGAGTAAACCCCCTTTTTATCATGGGGGGGAGGGGGGGGGGGGGGGTGCATCATGTGAGCGATACTAACGGGATAATGATGGGAGGATGGTGTGTGGATTTATACTACCCACGTCCCCTTGATCCCAGGGGAATCATAATCCTGGCCTTCTTATTCCTTTACTTGGTGATACTTTCACCACCGGTCTAATTACCAGTATTTGCATTACATTTCCTGGTATGTTCATTATAATTACTGGCGATCCCACTATATGATTACCCGCCCTGGTGATACTTTCACTATCGGCCCAATTACCGGTATGTGCATTATATTGAGAGATTATTAATAGTATGTCAGAGCAGTGTCCGACTCCTCTCTTAGTGATTTGACACCGCCGGGCCCTCCAATACTCAAATTCTTCAGCCAATCAGCATTAAAAGAAGGGCGTTTAAGAAGGGCAACTAGGGCGTCCGGGGCCGGGCCCGGGGCGCCCTCAAACACATACACTTCGATTCCAACAAACAAACATAAACACACAACACAACACAAAAACGACCAAACGTAGAAACAAGCAAAATGACAACATACTCTTGAAAACACCCACCAACAACACCCATCCATCCTCAACAAAACACTCCCCTTGGTCTCCAGCAAGCAAAATGTCTTACACAAGCGCCCTATTGGCCAAAGTAGTAGCACGGCATGTCCAACAGGATGACCGTGATGGCGTTCCAGCTAATAGTACACAACTTGCCTTTGGTCGGAAAGGGGCAGAGCTTCTTCAGTATTGTAGTAGCATATTTGGTTACCTGGATTATCTGCAAACAGCAACTGAAGAAAAGGTATTTGGCTTCCTTTTCTATCAATTAAATTGCTTTCGTACATACGTACGTACGTTAGTATGGTACAATACTACGCTAACTTGAAGCAGCGCCCGAGCAAAAAGTATCTTTCCAAAAAAGAACGTTTCAAAAAGAACTTACAGCGTGTACTACTCAGCAGCAGCAACAGAGCACACTTGCTCCTCAGCAAGCTCAAGCTCCTCTCTCGCGCATCACAACCTTCTTCTAAGTGATCAAGATGCCTTAAAACCTTCCACCTTGCTCCTAGCAACCTCTGTAGAACTAGTACTACTACAATCCTAAGACCTTTATGAATGCGCTAGATACCCAGTAGTAGTCATCCTAGATCTGGTTAAGCCTCCAGTTTAAGAACCATACTAGTGGACATCAGTTATACCGGATATCTGGCACCACAACCAGCTGTCATTGTTGCTCTTCCCTTTGTTGCTAGCATCCACCACTAGCCTATCATCAGAAGGAATTTATCACTATCAGGCCTATCAAACCCGAAGGAGAAGAGGACAAAAGCTGAAGCAACAGGGAACATCAGAAATATTTGACGCTAATTACCATCAAACTGTGATGGTGGTGAAATACAACAGTGGTAGCAATATGGATCGTGAATCCCTTTTGGAGCTGGAGACGGACCATCTTGACCCTGTAGGTTACGACACTGTAAATCGGTACTTGTAATCCATCCTCAAAATATTGAGGCATCACCAGTGGTATCACCCTGACGATGACCTAACTTTCCCACATGATAATAAGGTACCTTCATACACCTACCGTGCTCACAAAGCTACAGTTACCAATCCCGGCTTTGCTATGATCGACCGCGGTGCAAATGGTTGTATCATCGGTAATGATGCATGCCTTATCTCCAAAGATATTCCGCCCCGATATGTCAATATCACCGGCATCAACATTCACCAAGTGCAGAATATTCCCATTGCAACATGTGGGGCCTACTCAATTTCCAATAGAGGTCCTGTCATCCTCATTTTCAATGAATGTGCGTACACGGGTCGACACCCCTCTATTTTGTCTTCCAGCCAGATGGAAGCATATTTCTCCACTGTTGATGACACATCCATCAAAGCGAGCAGCGGACAGGTAATCACCACCTCCGACGGACATGCACTGCCTCTCAGCATTCGACATGGTTTACCATACCTTGCCATGCAAAAGCACACAACTGATGAATTTGACACGCTCCCACATGTTATCATGACATCCGATAAACATTGGGACCCATCCGTTCTCAATACCATAATCAGTGCTAAAGATGAAACCTTTCTTCAGAAATACCCTGCTCGGCCGCAGCACCTTCCATATCCCGAATACGACGAATATGGAAATCCAGGTTGCCTTGAAGGATTAGATATCTCTGTATCTCCTGGCTCATCCACGGTTACGTCTCTCAGTTCGTACTCCAGTCATTGTACTCGATCCCCCTTACTCCCTATCAATGATCACGGAACCAACGACCGCTCATTCTGGCTTACACCTACCGACTACGTTCATCAAGAGCGCCTCGCATGCTGCATTCCCCCTCTAATCTCTGAGACGGTCACTGCTTTTCCCACGAATTGTACTGTTAGTGATACTCCACGTATCGCAACTGCACCTCGTGAACGCTATCCCAACGAACATGATTACTTATCTCTGAAACCTTTCTTTTGTTGGGTTTCCACAGATCGCATCAAAGCTACCTTTGACAATTCAACGCAATATGGTTCATTAGCGGTTAGCCCTGATGGTAACATCTTTAAACGTTTTCATTCCCCCCAACCGGCAATGAACGTTTGACCGTTCAATGACGACGTCTTGTCTGACGTTGTTTATTCCGACGTCCCAGCAATTGATGGTGGTTCCAAACTTGCCCAGATTTTCTTTGGTCGAAAGTCCCACATCATACATGTTGAAGAGATGCGCACCACCGGTGACTTTCTATCATGTTTCCAGAATTTCGTTCGAAAGTGGGGCAGACCTCTTCGCCTCTTATGTGATCATGGGAACTACCAATCTAGTAAGAGGGTCATCGATTATCTCAAGATGTTATGGATTGGACTTTGGCAAAGTGAACCCTATCACCAACACCAGAATCAATTTGAACGATGCTATCAAACGTTCAAGCATATTGTCAATCGCGTCATGGACCGTACAGGCACACCACCACATCTATGGTTGTTGTGCATGACATACGTCGCCGGGCTCCTCAATGTTATTTCTGATCCTACTCTGTCGGACAAACAACCAATCTTCATTGCTACTGGTACACTTGGTGATATAAGCGCGTATACCAGTTTCTTCTGGTTTGAACCTGTTTATTTCAAGACCAATGACTCCCCTTTTGGTACACAGTCTACCAAACGCCTTGGTCATATCGTAGGCATTGCCGAACATGTGGGCAATGGACTTTGTTTCCGAATCTGGGATCCAGTCACCAACAAATTACTTGACCGTTCTAGTGTACATTCTGCCCTTACACCTGAGTCACGCAACAAACAAGCTGGCCTCTTTACCGATGATGGCTTCATCAAATGGCGTAAAGCCAAGGATTCAGTGCCTCGATTGTACGCCACCGGTGACGCCCCTACACTCACAAAACATGGGGAGCATCCCACTACAGATGGTCCCAATGCACATTCCAAACCACAGGACGCCCCACCTACTCCTCCTCTTGGCATATCCACTGCGGACTCCAACACCAATTGAAGCCTTGACACTCCTGCGGCACATGACGACCCCACGCCGCCTGTACCTACCAAGCAACAGGCTCCAGCACCTCCTGTTCAGTTACCCGACAATAGTCAATCTCCCGCATCTGGTAATCAGGTTATTACGCTTTGCGAGGAAATCGGCACAGTTATCCTTGCCAGGGATGTGCTGCATGAGGATGAATCCTCTTGCAATCATGCTGTGAACATAGTGGTATGAAAAGATGAGGTGCCTCTTGTGGAGTCTCGCATATGGGAATGTTGCTGTTTGAATCATCTTCTCATTATCTCCCCAGGAATAGGATGTGTCATATACAGAAATTCCGAGGTATTGGAATGACTGTCTGGGATCAATGATTTGTTCAATGCATGTCCTGCCAGATACAAATTCAGCACCAAAGGTGGCTGTCTCTGTAGCCGCTTGCTTCTTGGAGAACCACATCATAGGAGTCTTGTTTGCAAAGTGCAAAATACTAGTTACAGCCTTTCCACTGAGGATGTCAGGCATTAGGTTTGCATCATAGAAATAAGTCTGCACAACTGTCTTACCCAGAGGAGGTGGGACATTGCTTGGTAGGTCTTCTGAATGCTCCCCATATACAGAATTGGACCAATCACTGGTAGTATTTTCAGTCAACATGAAATCTGGAGGTTCCACTCTGAACCTGATTTTAAAATGCCTGAACTTGGAGATATATCCATAGATAAGCTTTGCTCTGCCAAGGTGGCCTTGTCTTGCTTAGACTCAGAAGCTTGAAAGCATCATGGCAGTGGTTTGCACATCAAACCGTTGAATTGCAATGATCCACTTGAGGGAGCCAATCATGCTTTGGCATTGCTGAATACCAGTGTCATCCAAGAACGCCGCTGAATCAAGTTGTGGATGGTCATTTTTGGCAATAGGTGAATGGAACTTGGTAGTTGGTTTGCAACCAAACATTTGTTCATATGAAGCTTCCATCTTTTCAATGAGCTTGATGGTCTTAATACAGAGAACACCATGTTTGTCACGTTCAAAACCACATCCCAAATGGAAATTCATAGGTCCAGAACCTTTCAATTTGAAATTATATGGATCGGACTGTAGGGTCTCCAAAAATGAGTTGGGTTCAGCCATGCACAAACAGAGATCATCATTGTACGTGCATATGAGTTTATACACTTGCTCCCCATGTTTGTTTACGCCAGGCTTAAGAGAGACCTTAGGTTCAGCCTCAGATCTTTCAAAACCTAGCTGAATGAGGCACGTTGCGAGCAGGTCACCAAAACACTTGCCACATGAACGGAGGCCATATAGATCCTTGTAGATAACAAGGAGGTAGCCTTCCAGTGGTCCAAATTCAGGACCGGCCTTGATGCGCACTTTTTCACATGTCACAGCTTCAAGATAAGCATTGCCAATATCAGTCCCCCATGCTTCTAAGTTATTTACCTTGGCAAGGAACAAACAGATCCTTGGACCTCTGAGAGAAACAACACCAGCATAAACACTGTGGACAGGTACTTCAGTAGGGTTGCCATTTGCAACCAGTCAAGCTTTATGTCTGCCATCATGTTTGACAGCATAGATCATATGAACTTTGATCCGTTGGAATCCTGGAGCTATACTTCCAACCTTGTATGAGCCTTTATCAATGAAGGTGTCATATTCCTTCAGTTACTCCATTTCTAGCGCAATGGCATCTTGCCACTTGTTGTTTCCATTAGCCGAGTCAAACTGAATGGCTTCATCATGATTCTGAGGGACTTTGAATCCATACTGATATTGGGGAGCAGTATGGAATGATCAGAGCTTTGCTTGCAAGATTGACAATGTGTTTGAGCCTTTTCCAACGGGGTTTATCAAGCATGTCATTATCCTTGGCATACTTGGTGACAGTGACAGGATCATCAGCAGTGACATTGGCTAATGATTCATAGGTTAGTTCCATGTTTTCCCATTCAATCCAATGGTTGTACTTCGATCCTTTGTATTCAGGATGCTTGTTGTCAAGCAGGCCTTGATATCCAAGAATTCTTCTGAATGACCATATTTTGTCCTCTTCTTGAGTGGAGTCCCTGTGGATATAATTCATGACATCATTGTAGACAATGATATCTTCTACTTTATCTTCTGAATGCTTGCATTTGAACTTGATGAATTCCTTGTTGCTTTCAAGGCTCTTATCAAAGTCAGGAATAGTCATATGTTTATGAGTGCCATCAGGGTTCTTAGCCATAAGGAAGGATCTACCTTGTAAGTCACTTGCAGAGATAGCAGGGATGGTGATGATGGGTTGACCTTTGGCATCAAACTGAGCATTTCCTTCTTTGTCTGTAACAACAACCTCAGATGGACCTACTGTAGGAGTAGCTGGGTTGGTAAGTGAAGGCAGGGTTTCACTGACATCAAAATAAGCTAGCTCTGGAGGATCAAAATCATCTTCAGTGAGGTGGATGCTGTCAGGAGTCTTGCTGAAGATGTATGGGGTTGGAGGGCTATAAAAATTCTCCCCATTGTTGTTAGGGAGCGGTGAAGGGGACCAGATTGGGCTGTTGTCAACCTTCTGATAGAGAAAGCTTGGCAGGGATGGCTTGGTGTATTAAATTCCTTTCGTGACCAGAAGTACCAAAGCTACCAGATGGTAGATATCCTATTCGTACGAATCAATGAGTCCCGTATCAACCAAAGTAATCGATTCCCACGGCATATCGATTCCCACGGTGCATCGATTCCCATCGCGCATCAACGGTGAGCAATCCCTGTTTTATAGTATTGCCATCGTTCTTTGGTGAGCAAACTCTGATTTCATAAAATATCACACGAGCTACGGGAGCAATTCCTGATCTTAATGATAAACATATCATGAAGTCTTCCTAACAGAACAAGAGAAGAAAACCGTTGGCGTGTGATTCTCATACAATATATATATATATACACAGATATATACGGTCAACGACCAATGCATGTACGGAAATAATCAGCAAGTAATCTCATCACAACGCAACAGCAGTTGCAACGTATTCATTTCAATAAAAGAGATATCTTGCATTTCGACAAGATTTCACTTTATCTCATACTTTTAACATTCAACTGATTTATATCCCAAAATTCACACTAGTTGCTACCAACTACTTGTAATCTACATACTAAGGTCTGTCTCACTGCAATCTGAACAAGTCACAGTAAGAAGAGATCTGGCGTTTCCATAGTCTTGCCTGTAGTCCGATTATCCGTTGTCGAAAGTATCCAACCACAATTGTCACGCGTAGAGTACGATCGTTCGTCTACTAACACACTAACGCAGCGTTGCTGTTCTTCAGAAGCCTTTGAATCAGACCCTCAATGGACCGGATTCAGAAGGAAAATAATAGACTAACAGTCGCAAGCTCCAAGGTGGCTTGCACACAAAAAGGAACAGGAACAGAATTGAATACAATCCCTACGCTGGCGCATGCCAGTCGCACATCGTACACGAAGCAGATTTCGTTCTCATTCACCGCGCAATTCCTTCGAAGGACCGGAATCATCACAAATGCCGAACATACCGGCCATGCCCGCCAATATATTTAGGGGCGGGAACAACATGGGTGATGTCAAAGTTACTACTGCCAACCATTTTCCCAGTTTTGATACTGATATGAAGATGATACTCGTATCTCTACTCCGCGTAACAAGGGAGGCAAATAACAACCTGTGTTCAGCTCTCAAGGAAGGCGGATTATGGGAGTGGAATGCATTTCTCAACGCACTTATCGAACCGGATTTTGCACGCGAGCTTACCTACACTCAAGGAAGACTACCAACGCATATCCCTCGATCCATCCAACGGATCATAGAGGCACTTGTGGAGTTCGCTCTCGAACTACAAGAAGACGAGAAAGAATGGAAAGATGTAAAATCATATACGTATGAAGAATTCCATCCGTTCCACTTGGAATGTGCCCTCTGTATGCAGACCGAATCTGTTCTGAACCCTCCACCTCCTCCGCCGGGAAGTAACAAAAAGACACCTCAGCAGGTAAAGTACAAATCTTGGTGCCAAAAAGCACGGGATGAAAAGTCTTTTACGCCTCTCACGAATGACTCAAGATTCGAACATTGGCTCGTAGGTTTCAAAGCTAAACTCAAGGCATACGACATCGACACCGAGACATTCCTTGATGAAACTTGGCCCCCAGCTGCGCTACAAGGATACACACGTGACCTTTTCGTTAAACAGTGTGCCTTCTTCTGGGTATTAATGTTGAAAGTCTTCAAAAGTGATCTATCTGCGTCGTGCGTACATAGCCACTCTGCCAAACGTAATGGACGTCAAGCATACTTTGATTTCGTAAATCTCCACAGCAAATCAAAAGCCAAGGTATATGACAACTCGACTCAATTGCAAGCATTGCTAAGGTTGAATCTCAGCAATTGGAAAGAATCCAAAGTGAAATTCATCACACATTGGTTCGATGAACTAAATCACCTCAACAAGCTCCGTCCTCCCAACAAGCCCCTTGAGTACCATACTGTAAAATCAGCATTATGTCAGGCATGCTATTCCAGCTTTCAGCTAAGTGAACAGTTTGCCAAAGTCAAGGATCCAGGTGGGACGAATAGCACCGTGACAGATACAGTCGCTGAAGCAGCTGCTATTCACAAACTTAAAATCACGCTTCTACTCGAAGCAACTCGACTCGATTCCCAGTCCGTGATGGCGGCTCCTCGGTCGACTGTACGTGCACACGTTCATGACTTCTCATCTGAACAAAGCCAAAACCATGACGACTATGCTCTCCCTATCGAATTTGAAGGAGACTATCAAGACTATGCGGTATTTAAGGCTGGACGTACCCCTGACCCTACCACGCACCTGCCCACAAACGTATGGAAGGCCCTATCACGTCAGGACATGAAGAGTTGGCTAAGCTTTTCTCCGGAAGGCAAGAAAATCGTGGTAGCATCGTTACGGCACGACTTACTCTCAAAGGATCAACCTGACCCCAACAATGTCAAGCCCATCACCCGGAAGGCATATCAACATGGACACTCTGTATCATTCCTAGAAGACGATACTTCGAACAAAGATGACCATGTCAATTCCGCAGCAGACCTACATCCTGCTGTAGAAAATGATCGTAGAGGTGTTTTCCATGCATCATTAGGTGTATACAAATCAATAACCTCTTCCTCCAAGGACCAACGACCTCTCAAGTCTTCCATGTCACCCGCGCATCCCGCTCGATTCCTCTCCGAAAACCCTGACATTCGGTACAAAAAGGACGGTGACACCCAAATACCTGTAGGAACATCCTCCTATTCCGCCAACTTTCACCAGTGGTATAATCCTGACGATGATCTGATCTTTCCTAACGATAGTCCAGTAACGTCGTACACATACCGTGTACACAAAGCTACGGTTACTAGTCCTGGTTTCGCCATGGTCGATCGCAGCGCAAATGGTTGCATCATCGGCAATGATGCATGCCTCATCTCCAAGGATATCCCACCACGATATGTCAATGTCACAGGCATTAACAATCACCAGGTACAAAATATTCCCATTGCTACATGCGGAGCTTATTCCATATCGAACAGAGGTCCCGTCATCCTCATTTTCAATGAGTGTGCATATACAGGCCGACACCCTTCTATCTTGTCCTCCAGCCAGATGGAAGCATATTTTTCCACTGTTGACGACACATCCGTTAAAGCGGGCGGTGGACAGGTAATCACCACCTCCGATGGATATGCACTACCCCTTAGCATCCGACATGGTTTACCATACCTTGCGATGCGAAAGTACACAACTATCGAGTTTGATACGCTCCCACATGTTATCATGACATCCGATAAGCATTGGGATCCATCTGTTCTTGATACCACTATCAATGCAAAAGATGAACAATTTCTCCAGAAATATCCTCCTCAGCTGCAGCAACTTCCATATACCGATTACGACGAATAGGGAAACCCACGTTGCCTTGAAGGGTTGGATATCTCTGTGTCCCCTGGCTCTTCCACGGTCACGTCTCTCAGTTCATATTCCAGCCAATCCACTTGGTCTCCCTTCCTCCCTATTGATGATCATGGAACCACCGATCGCTCATTCTGGTTTACTTCTACCGACTACATTCACCAGGAACGCCTCGCATGCTGCACTTTACCTGAAGTCTCTGGGACGGTCACTGCGTTTCTGACGGATTGTACTGCTAGTGATATTACACGTATTGCAGCTACGCCCCGTGAGCGATACCCCAACGAACATGACTACTTATCCCTGAAACCTTTCTTTTGTTGGGTTTCCACAGATCGCATCAAAGCCACGTTTGAAAACTCAACCCAATATGGTTTGATAGCGGTTAGCCCTGATGGAAACATTTTCAAACGTTTCCATTCCCCCCAACCGGCCATGAACGTTCAACCCTTCAATGACGACGTTATGTCCGATGCTGTCTATTCAGATGTCCCAGCAATTGATGGCGGCTCCAAGATTGCTCAGATCTTCTTCGGCCGAAAGTCACATATTATACACGTTGAAGAAATGCGTACCACCGGCGATTTCCTATCTTGTTTCCAGAACTTTGTTCGAAAATGGGGCAGGCCCATTCGCCTCCTTTGCGACCACGGTAACTACCAATCTAGTAAGAAGGTCACCAATTATTTCAAAATGCTATGGATTGGACTCTGGCAAAGTGAACCTTATCATCAACACCAGAATCAATTTGAACGGCGATATCAAACGTTCAAACGCATTGTCAATTGCGTCATGGATCGTACAGGCACACCACCACATCTATGGCTACTGTGCATGACATGATACGTCGCTGGTCTCCTCAATGTTGTTTCTGATCCTACGCTGTCAGACAAACAACCGGTCTTCATTGCTACTGGTACACTTGGCAACGTCAGCGCATACACCAGTTTCTTCTGGTTTGAACCTGTTTATTTCAAGACCAACGACTCCCCTTTCGGTACCCAGTCTACCGAACGTCTAGGTCACTTCGTCGGCATCGCAGAACATGTTGGCAATGGACTCTGCTTCCGAATCTGGGATCCAGTTACCAACAAGTTACTTGACCGGTCTGGTGTCCGCTCTGCTCTCACGCCTGAGTCCCACAACAAACGCAAACCTATTCACTGATGATGGTTTCATCAAATGGTGTAACGCCAAGGATTCCTTGCTCCGTTTATACGCCACTGGAGACGCTCCAGCATTCAAACATGGGGAGCATACCACTCAGAATAGCCCCATTGACGATTCTACAAAACAGGGCAACTCAGTTAATCCCCCTCCTAGCGTTTCACCCGCTGATTCTGACACCGCCGATGACACCATGCCATCTGTACCCGACGAACAACAAGGTACAACACCTCCCGCATCTGGTAGTCAAGCTATTCTTCACCCACCCGCCCATCCCTCGTTACCGAGCTTTCTATATAAGAAGGTCAATGACAGCCCAAGCTGGTCACCTTCTCCACTCCCTAACAACTATGGGGAGAATTTTGATGGTCCTCCTACGACACACATCTTCAGCAAGACCTCCGATGGCGTTCTCCTTACTGAAGATGATTTTGATCCACTGGAATTAGCATACTTTGATGTTAGTGACGTCACAACTCCACACACCAACCCCGCTACTCCTTCAGTAGACCCATCACAGGTAGTTGTTACCGACGAAGAAGGCAACGCACAATTTGACGATGATGGTAAACCAATTACCATTCCTACGGTCCCGATTGCCGATCTACAAGGACAATCCTTCCTTGTAACCAACCCCGATGGCACTCGGAAGCGTCTTACCATTGTCGATGTAGAAGACAGTCTTGAACGCAACAAAGAATTCATCAAGTTCAAGTGCAAACACTCTGATGACGAACTTAATGATATCATTGCATACAATGATGTCATGAATTACATCCATCGTGATTCAACCCAAGAAGACGGCAAACTTTGGTCATTTCGCCGCATCCTAGGACACCAAGGTCCGCTGGATAACAAGCATCCCCAATACAAAGGTTCCAAGTATAACCTTTGGATTGAATGGGAAAATATGGAACGCACATATGAACCTCTGGCCAACATTGCGGCTGATGACCCTGTCACCGTTGCGAAATATGGGAAAGACAACAACTTGCTTGACCTCCCGGGTTGGAAACGCCTTAAGCGAATCACCAACCTAGCACGACGAACCAAGAAACTTGACCGACTTGTGCACCAAGCCAAACTTCGTTCTTTCCGTACAACTCCACAGTACCAATACGGATTCAAAGTACCTCATAACCACGAAGAAGCCCTCCGATTTGATCAAGCCAACGGAAACACCAAATGGGACGATGCCACCACTCTGGAAATGGAACAACTCAATGAATACAATACATTCATTGATAAAGGCGCGTACAAGACAAGTTCCATCCCCCCCGGGTTCCAACAGATCAAGGTACACATGATATATGCTGTCAAGCACAATGGTAGACACAAGGCTCGTCTTGTTGCTAACGGTAATCTCACTGAGGCCCCTATCCACAGTGTTTATGCACGTGTCGTATCTCTCCGCGGCTTACGTATGTGCCTATTCCTAGCTGAACTGAACGACCTAGAAGCATGGGGTACCGACATAGGTAATGCCTACCTAGAGGCAGTTACCTGCAAGAAAGTATGCATCAAGGCAGGTCCCGAATTAGGATTGCTGGAAGGTCACCTATTGATCATTTACAAAGCCCTATATGGCCTCAGATCCTCGGGCAAGTGTTTTGGTGATTTACTTGCGGCTTGTCTCATTGAACTCGGCTTCGAAAGATCCCGCGCAGAACCGGAAATATTCCTCAAGCCTGGAGTGAACAAGCATGGTGAACGTGTATATGAACTTATATGCACATATGTTGATGACCTATGTCTTTGCATGGCAGATCCCAATTCCTTCTTGAAGGTATTACAGTCATCACCATATAACTTCAAACTGAAAGGATTTGGTCCTATGAACTTTCACCTAGGTTGCAGATTTGAGCGTGACGCGCATGGTGTTCTCTGTATGAATCCCATAAAGTTCATCAAAAAGATGGAAGCGTCTTACGAACAAATGTTCGGATGCAAACCTAATACCAGGTTCCAATCACCCATTGCAGAGAACGATCATCCCGAATTGGACTCCTCAGCCTTTCTCGAAGAAACTGGTATACAGAAATACCAAAGTATGATTGGTTCACTCCAATGGATCATCGCTATTGGCCGTTTTGATGTACAAACAGCCGTGATGACACTCTCAAGTTTCAGAGCTCAACCACGAGATGGGCATCTCGAACGTGCCAAACGTATCTATGGATATATCTCCAAGTTTAGACATTTTAAAATCAGATTCCGCGTGGAACTCCCAGATTTTATATTGACTAAACCCGACACCATTGATTGGTCCAACACCGTCTATGGGGAGCATTCTGAAGAGCTACCCGACGATGCTCCTGCACCACTTGGGAAGACAGTAGTGTTGACACATTTCTATGACGCCAACCTCATGGATGATATTCTCAGTGGTAAGGCTGTAACCGGCATTCTTCACTTCGCGAACAAGACTCCCATGATGTGGTTCTCAAAGAAACAGTCTACTACGGAAACAGCCACCTTTGGAGCTGAATTCGTTGCAGGAAGAACTTGCATCGAACAGATCGTCGATCTACGCCACTCATTTTGATACCTCGGAACACGAGTCCATGATATCTCCTACTCTTGGGGTGACAACGAAAAGATGATCCAAACGTCGACCTTCCCTTACGCAAGGTTGCATAAGCGCCACAACATTCTATTGTTTCACTACGTACGGAGCATGATCGCGAGAGGTTTCATTTTAATGATGCACATCCCAGGTAAGGATAACTGTGCAGATATTCTCACCAAGCATTGGGGACACTCAGTTGTGTATCCACTGCTCAAGCCCATCTTCCACTTTTGTGGGAATACCGGCGACCTTCTCCAAGACGATGGAAGCATCATGTAGAGCGTGATGACCCTTCACAAGGAGACATGGGGAGTATTAAATTCCTTTCGTGACCAGAAGTACCAAAGCTACCAGATGGTAGATATCCTATTCGTACGAATCAATGAGTCCCGTATCAACCAAAGTAATCGATTCCCACGGCATATCGATTCCCACGGTGCATCGATTCCCATCGCGCATCAACGGTGAGCAATCCCTGTCTTAGTATTGCCATCGTTCTTTGGTGAGCAAACTCTGATTTCATAAAATATCACACGAGCTACGGGAGCAATTCCTGACCTTAATGATAAACATATCATGAAGTCTTCCTAACAGAACAAGAGAAGAAAACCGTTGGCGTGTGATTCTCATACAATATATATATATATACACACAGATATATACGGTCAACGACCAATGCATGTACGGAAATAATCAGCGAGTAATCTCATCACAACGCAACAGCAGTTGCAACGTATTCATCTCAATAAAAGAGATATCTTGCATTTCGGCAAGATTTCACTTTATCTCATACTTTTAACATTCAACTGATTTATATCCCAAAATTCACACTAGTTGCTACCAACTACTTGTAATCTACATACTAAGGTCTGTCTCACTGCAATCTGAAACAGTCACAGTAACAAGAGATCTGGCGTTTCCATAGTCTTGCCTGTAGTCCGATTATCCGTTGTCGAAAGTATCACTTTTTCACATGTCACAGCTTCAAGATAAGCATTGCCAATATCAGTCCCCCATGCTTCTAAGTTATTTACCTCGGCAAGGAACAAACAGATCCTTGGACCTCTGAGAGAAACAACACCAGCATAAACACTGTGAACAGGTGCTTCAGTAGGGTTGCCATTTGCAACCAGTCAAGCTTTATGTCTGCCATCATGTTTGACAGCATAGATCATATGAACTTTGATCCGTTGGAATCCTGGAGCTATACTTCCAACCTTGTATGAGCCTTTATCAATGAAGGTGTCATATTCCTTCAGTTGCTCCATTTCTAGCGCAATGGCATCTTGCCACTTGTTGTTTCCATTAGCCGAGACAAACTGAATGGCTTCATCATGGTTCTGAGGACTTTGAATCCATACTGATATTGGGGAGCAGTATGGAATGATCAGAGCTTTGCTTGATGGATAAGTCTATCCAGTTTCTTGGTTCTTTTGGCAAGATTGACAATGTGTTTGAGCCTTTTCCAACGGGGTTTATCAAGCATGTCATTATCCTTGGCATACTTGGTGACAGTGACAGGATCATCAGCAGCGACATTGGCTAATGATTCATAGGTTAGTTCCATGTTTTCCCATTCAATCCAATGGTTGTACTTGGATCCTTTGTATTCAGGATGCTTGTTGTCAAGCAGGCCTTGATATCCAAGAATTCTTCTGAATGACCATGATTTGTCCTCTTCTTGAGTGGAGTCCCTGTGGATATAATTCATGACATCATTGTAGACAATGATATCTTCTATTTTATCTTCTGAATGCTTGCATTTGAACTTGATGAATTCCTTGTTGCTTTCAAGGCTCTTATCAACGTCAGGAATAGTCATATGTTTATGAGTGCCATCAGGGTTCTTAGCCATAAGGAAGGATCTACCTTGTAAGTCACTTGCAGAGATAGCAGGGATGGTGATGATGGGTTGACCTTTGGCATCAAACTGAGCATTTCCTTCTTTGTCTGTAACAACAACCTCAGATGGACCTACTGTAGGAGTAGCTGGGTTGGTAAGTGAAGGCAGGGTTTCACTGACATCAAAAAAGCTAGCTCTGGAGGATCAAAATCATCTTCAGTGAGGTGTCAGGAGTCTTGCTGAAGATGTATGGGGTTGGAGGGCTATAAAAATTCTCCCCATTGTTGTTAGGGAGCGGTGAAGGGGACCAGAGTGGGCTGTTGTCAACCTTCTGATAGAGAAAGCTTGGCAGGGATGGCTTGGTGGATAGTGAAACTTGTGTAGCGCCTTTATCATAAGCATAAACTTTAATAAGGGAGGGAGCATGTCCAGATGCAGATGAAATTTTGGTGAAATCCTTGGCTTTGCGCCAAGCAACGAAGCCATCATCAGTAAAGAGCCCAGCATGCTTGTTCCAGGTTTCTGGTGTCAATGCAGTACAAATGCCAGATCAATCAAGAAGCTTCTTATTGGTGACTGGATCCCAAATTTTGAAGCATAGGCCGTTGCCAACATGCTCCGTGATTCCAGCAAAGTGACCAAGTCATCAGTTGACTTGGATCCAAAAGGAGAATCGATTGGTCTTGAAATAGACAGGTTCAAACCAAAAGAAACTGGTGTACGTGCTGATATCACCCATAGTGCCAGTGGCAATGAAGATGGGCTGTTTGTCAGAAAGAGTGGGATCAGACAGAACATTGAAGACGCCAGCAACATATATCATGCAGAGAAGCCAGAGATGTGATGGTGTTCCAGTTCTGTCCATTACACGGTTAAAAGTTCGTTTGAAGGTTTGGTACCTGCGTTCAAACTGATTTTGGTGTTAGTGGTATGCTTCACTTTGCCAGAGACCAATCCAGAGCATCTTGAGGTAGTCTAGCACACTTTTGTTTGACTGATAAGATCCATGGTTGCATAGGAGCCTAAGAGGTCTGCCCCACTTTTCGACAAAATTCTGAAAGCATGACAGGAAATCTGCTGTGGTACGCACTTCTTCAACATGAATGATGTGGGATTTCCTACCAAAGAAAGTTTGTGCAATTTTGGATCCACCGTTGACAGCAGGAATATCAGAGTAGACAACATCTGATAGGACATTATCATTGAAGGGACGGACATTCATTGTTGGTTGTGGAAATTGGAATCGCTTGAAGATATTACCATCTTGACTGGAGGCCAAGAAGCCATACTGAGTGGAGTTTACAAAAGTGGCTTTGATTTGATTGGTAGATACCCAGCAAAAGAACGGTTTCAATGACAGGTAGTCATGCTCATTGGGGTTATGAGTGCATGATAGTGAAGCAATCATTGGTGTATTACCTGGATGACATTCAGAGGAGAAGGCACAGAAACTGGGGATGGTTGCTAGGATGGAGCATTGAGTGAGAACTTCTTGGTGGGCGTAATCAGTTGGGCTGAACCAATGAAGGCATGTCATCCTCCAGTGTAGGCACATTCATTGAAGATAAGGATTATTGGTCCTCGGTTTGAAACAGAATAAGCACCACAGGTGGCAATTGGAATATTTTGGACCTGATTATTGTTGATACCAGTGACATTGGCGTATTGAGGTGGGATATCCTTGGAGATAAGACATGCATCATTTCCAATGATGCATCTATTGGCACCTCAATCTACCAATGCAAAACCGGGCTTTGAGACATCAGTTTTATTTGCACAATAGGTAGGGGTAGGTGTAGAGTCCTTAGGTGACAAGAGGTCCTCCTCTGGTTGATACTATATGTGGAAATTGGCAGAGAGGGAGGATTTTCCAACTGGCACATAGGTGTTTCCATCCTTCTTGTAGAGAACTTCAGGATTATCAGCCAAAAACCTGGCAGGATGTGCGGGGGGCACAGATGACTTGAGAGGTTGATGGTCTTGTAATGGCAAAGCTTGAGATTTGTAGATACCAAGAGATGCTTGGAAAGCTCTGCGTCCGTCAACTTCTACAGCAGGGTGTAGATCTTCAGCGGGACTAATGGATGTACTTGTATCAGTAGCTGTCGCGTTGTCATAGAAAGTGATAGATTGATCATGGGTGTAGGCTCTTCTACTGATAGGTTTGGTGCCATTGGGGTCCGGTTGCTGTTCAGATAGCAATTCAGGTTTTAAACAGGCAATAAGCTTTTTCTTGTCATCAGCAGGGATGTTCAGCCAGCCTTTCATAGCTGATCTGGATAAGGTTTTCCAAATTGCAGCAGGTAACATTGTTGTGGGGCCTGGTGTGCGTCCAGCTTTAAAGACTGCATAGTCTTGAAAGCCGCCATCAAAATCAATTGGAAGGGAATAGTCATTGGAATCATCGATAGAAGGAATGGAATCTTTGAAGGAGAGGTTATGAGCATGAGTTCTAACTGTAGATCTTGGGATAGAAAACAATGCCTGTGAATCTAAGCAAGTAGCTTCAAGCAGCAGAGTGATCTTGAGGTCATGAATGGCATCAGCTTCAGCTTGAATAAATATGCTGATGTCATTGGAATTGAGTGGATCAGTAACCTTGGAGAATTCTGCACTCAGATGAAAACTGGTGACGCAAGCCTGGCAAATAGCAGTCTTGATGGTTTCATACTCAAGGGGTCTTGTTGGAGGCCTAAGCTTGTTGAGGGGTTCCAATTCATCAAACCAGTGTGTGATGAACTTACTAACCTTGAACTCCTTCCACTGGGACAGGGATAGACTTAGGAGAGTCTTCAAGTGGGTTGAAGTGTCATACACTTTGGATTTGGATCTGCTGTTTAGATTGATGAAATCGAAATATGCTTGTCTTCCGTCGTGTTTTCTGGAATGACTAAGCACACATGAAGAGGATAAGTCACTCTTGAAGACTTGTAGCATCAGTGCCCAGAAGAATGTACACTGATTGACAAAGAGGTCACGCTTGAACCCTACGAGGTTGCTTGGCGGCCAAGATGGATCAAGGAATGTTTTGGTATCAATATCACGGGCTTCACCAAGTTTAGTCTTGAATCCAATGAGCCAATGCTCAAACTGTGAATCATTCTGGAGGGCTGTGAATGAGGTCTCATTGTGTGATTTTCTGTACCATGACTCATATTTCAGTTGGTTGGGCGTTTTAGCTTTGCTGTGTGCTGTTCCAGGAGGAGGTGATGGAGGATTCAGGACAGCATTGTCTCAAAGACGTGCTTTATGTTGTTTCCCGAATGCACTGAAAGCATCATACGTGTACAACTCCGAGTTCTGCCAGTTGAGTTCTTTTTCTTGTAGATCACCAACAAAGTCAGCACTTCAAGTGTGTGCTGGATGGATTTAGGAAGGGTGGCTTGTATGCCACTGCTTCCATCTGGGTAGGTAAGATCTTGCGCAAATCCATATTCGAGCCCTGCATCTAGGATCACCAGCCATTTGTGTAGCCTGCCTTGGATGAGGGACTTGCAGAGTTGTTCGTCTGTCTCATCTTTAATCCTAAAGATGGATGATAGTACCTTTCTGATAGATCCGCCAAATGAGGGAAGATTGGTTGCTGATCTTGTCATTTCATCTTCCTTTGCTTCTGATTCCTTAGTAGATGTACTAGATGAAGGAGAGGTCATAGTTGATGTTTCCGGGAATAGTGATCGTCTTCTTGTGGAGTTATCGGCAGCTTGAAAAATAGACAGGTCTCTAAGCAAAATAGTTGTCGGCGGCAAGTTTGATCGAAAACAAACTCGATCAACGACCAAGGTGCGGAAGACTCGACGACGACCGAGGTACAGAAGACTCAACAACGATCCTAAAATCAAACGCACCTCCACTACTTGAAATCCTTAAGTGGTAAAAATGATCACACTTAAGACTACAAACAAAAAGGTTAAACGGTTAGAAACAAGACATCTTCAAAGACCAGACCGATCAGTAAACACTTGGAATCCTTATGTGCATTCGAATAAGTACACTTAACCTCCCGTGAGGAAACTACTTATTGCGATAATGAAAATCAATACCAATTCCGAATGGGCCTCATTTATTCCATATATCACGATCAAGCACAAAGCCCATCGAATGAACTACTTAACCTCGTAAAAGACCAATACCATCAAATGACCAATACAGCAAGACCGACACGGCACTAACACAGCGACAGCAGCGACAGTATTGGTACGATGAAGATAGCAACAAATAACCAGGGAAGATCTCTACCATGTAAAAATACAGAGAGCCCCGACACAGTGCCAAAATACATAGTAACAATGAGAGCGTCTCCATGAGCTCACTTCTCTTTAAATTTAACATCTTATACCTTTCGGTCAATTTTTAGAGTAACAACAACTACAGACAAAGCTTGGGAATCGCCATATCTCTTCTCACTACCGATTATCACAGCACAGTCAGATAGATCTTATGTGTGTAGTATTACAAGTAGTTGGTAGCAACTAGTGTAGATTTTGAAGATATAATCAATTGAATATTAGAAGTATGAGATAAAAAGCATGAGCTTGCTGGAGAGCAAGACATCTCTTTTAGTGCAGTGAAAGACAGTGCGGCTGCTAATGCAGCACTGTAGAATCACTTGCTTCATTATTATATATGGTGAAAAGCTTCTGAGAACCTCTCCTTTAATCATGAGTATCAAAACACTGGTACGGGATATCTTAAGTATCGGAATGGCTGTCCCAAAAACAGAAGATTAATCTTAAGTATCAAAACACATGATCCCGAGGATCAAAAGGGCTGTACCGAGTATTGAAACGCCAGTTCAGAGTATCATAATGCTTGTTCCGACAACAGAAAATTATTCTTAAGTATCAAAGCACACAGTCATTAGTACCAAATTGCCTGCACTAAGTATCAAAACGCCGGTGCAGAGTATCAAAAAGGCTTGCTGATTCTCATTATTTCCAAACACATGAATGTACTTAGAAATGAAACATGTTGACTTGACACGTCCGATTAGATTGCACCTCGACTGTCGTATCATAGAGCCTTGAGAGACAGATTCTGTTTCCTTATAACGCATGGAGGCCATGTTCTGTGTGGCAAGTCCTTATTCAAATATGAGCTGTCCGACCTGTGCAACCTTATCAAATATGTCGATTGGACACACGCCTGTCAGATTTTTATCATGCAAACAATGACAGGGAAAACAAATGGTCAGAACACTTTGTATGGCCAGGTTATGAAACACAGAAATGTTAACATGTGTCCTGTTGGTGCGTTTGGCTTCTATTTGATGGTACGGTTCTATTCAATGGCCAAGCTTGCTCAATACGACTTTGTAGATAACACGTCATGGTTCAACGTGAAATTGCTCACTAATTGTAATAACTTGGGGAACTATCAACGTTCAATCACCAATCAAGCCTACTATGCAACCACAATTAAGCAAGAATGTAAAGCCTTGGGTATCACTTCAAAGCATTTTGTTCACTTTGATCAAGGAACCGGTGCAGTTGCATGTGCGTCAAGTGCTCCCCTTCCTTGTTCCCCTTCCTTGACAAGGCAATAAACACACCAGTCAATAGTGGTGACCAAAAGCCCACTGCTCAAGCTTTCTTTGAGCTCCTCCTCAATTTACAATCCGTAGTACTGCAGGGTGCTGCCATCTTGCTCCACCAAGGTAGGACAAAACAGCTTTTCTCCTTGCTTGTCTTTGGAACCCAACTGTTCATGACATATCAAGCAACAATCATTGACAAGGTCATCGCCAAAGCCGGAATGGGAGCTGCTACTACCTCAATGGAAAGGAGTATCCGCATCACCCTTCCAGGGGCTCAGGACTGCCTTCACAACATTCATTCAGAAGTCCATAATGTTTCAAAGGACATTGGGAGGATACAGGCTTCAGTTACCGTCTTCAGACAAGAACAAGGTGTTGTCAACACCCAAGCTCACCACTTCCTGCAGCACACCCATTCATTTCAACTGCCAACGCCAACACCAACAACACCAACAGAAGCAACAGCCGGCGCGCCAGATACTCCAACAAGAAAGTTGTTTGTAACCATAAGTCAGTTTCATTGATGTGGAATGAGGGGTTCGGACTTGGTGACTTCAATGACAACTCCCCGGGGGTATTGAAGACCTTGAAAAGAGTGGCAGTTGATGGAGAAAGCATTACAACACAGCCAATCAGAAGCATTTCTCCCGGCTCAAGTGTATTATTGATTATGTGAAGGGTAGACTTGTCACTGGAGAATCCTTAGAGGCAATACTGGAAGAAGGTGACAACTTAACAAAGACAAAGACACTTTCAACACTGCACACCAATCTTTGAAAGGCCAAGTCCTTTAGACTTAATCCCACCACCAACAACCAATCAACGGTCGATTTGTGGTCCATCCCCAAAGCATCAAATACTTTGCAAACAGTTTGACTTGTCAATTGTTGATTGGTCGCCCCGCCATTGTTGGAGAGTTTATTGTCGATTGGTGTTTGATTCCCAACAAATCCCATGCTCGATTTGATTCCAAGATTATTTTGCGTAGAATCAGTTTAGTCGATTTGGTGGAGGAATCCCATGGTCAATTCAATTCCAAGATTGTTTTGCTAAGCATCAATTTTGAATCATCTCTTCAACCAGCTCAATAGCAACCTTACTATCATCTGTCACCACAAGCTCAGTGCTACAAGGAGCATCGTCATTCATGGTGCAATCATTGATTGCCAATGCTACACATATCCTTTGATGATTCCGGACCTTGATATGGACTCACCTTATGCAAATTGTGCCAACTCATCAGTATATGCATTGGCCACTGATGTCCGGTTCAAGGAAGCTTGTGAATTAGCTGCCAAAGAAGCTATCAGTAACTGCCACTATGATATATACACAAATCTTGTCACACTTCAAAAATGTGCTGAATCTGTTGGTGGTCAGGCTGATTCAAAGGACAAGCCTTGGTTTAACGCAAAATTATTTTTCACTAGCATAGTAGACAAGGAAATCGCTATTCAGGTCATCAAGACCAAGACCTCCAAACTTCTTTGGCATCAATGATTGGGCCATCCATGTGATTCATTCCTCTATAACACCCACAAACATGTGCAGGGGTCCCAAAATTCCAACGGCAGACCAGCATCCTAGATCAGTGTCCCACCTGTATTCAGTGCAAGCAGTCCAAATCCCCTGCCGGCTCCAATTCTACCAGGAAAGCCACAGAACCATTCCAAGGACTTTCCATTGACTTTGCCTTCTCAGAAGTCAAATCCTCCAACACCGAGCGCAGCGCTGATTATGAGAGCATCCACGGTGAAACAGCTTGGATCCTGATCACAGATAGCTTTACAGGAATGAAGTATGAAGACACCCGTGTGTCAAAGGCTGCTTCCCTCCATTGGCTGGAACATTCCTTCTCCCAGTACAATCCTTCCTGCAACAACACATATGTGATTGCTGACCAAGGTGGAGAGCTCTTCCACAATCCTGGCATCAGGAATCTGTTTGCTGCATATGGATATGCTATATATCCCACCGGGGTGGATGCCTCTCATCAAAATGGCTCGGTTGAAAGAGCACATTGTACACTGGAAAATTCCATAAAGACCGTGCTCAGTGAAGCCAATTTGCGTATTGAATTTTGGCTGTTTGCCTTCTACCATAGTCTCAGATTGTCCAATGCCTTCCCAGAACAAAATCAACCCCATTCACCTTTAGAACTGGATACTGGTCAAATGGAAAACCTCAGTGACTTCAGAACCTTTGGATGCAGAGTCTGGGTCAGGCCTCCAGGCAAGAAGAAAACTAAGCTCAAACCCAATGCTAGGAAAGGAATTTTTCTTGGATTTGTTCTGTACACTACCAGGAATATCCTATGGTATGATACAGATACTCCTAGAGTGAAAATTGCTACTCATGCCAGATTTGATGAACTCATGAATGATCTCTCACTCTCAGAGCTTCCTGCTAATGTGCAGCACCTGCTCCGTACAGATGATGACAAACCTCTCCCTGCTGAACCTTCTGAAGTTTCAGCCAGAAACTTCCATTTTTCCATCACCCCCTTTGCAGATCTCACACATCTCCGGCCCACTGCTCTTCCTACATGTCCAGATAAAGCCTTTGGCCTATGCTTCACTAATGACTCTCTCCTTGGTAGAGCCTATGTCACTGACATTCTCCCCAAAAGCCCTGCCTCTAGGCTCTTTTCTTCCCACAAGATCTCTCTCTCTCTCTCTCTCTCTCTCTCTCTCTCCAAGCTTTGGGGCGCCTTCATTATCTCCATTAATCACAATTGTGTCTTTAATGCTGATGATGTGACTACAGCCCTACATGAATCACACAATCAAGGGGTGAGGTACCTACCAAAGATTCCTATATAATTTGTCCTTGAAACAAAATAAACCATGAAGGAGGTTCGCAAACATGCTAATGAGTATGGCCTATTTGCGCCCAACACCTCTTGGAAGGAACCCACTAGTACTGAAGACCCACCATTCTTGGATCGCATTTCATTCATCAAAACAATCAAGCGCCTCAGCAACAAATACAAGAAGCTAATACAGTCACAAATTAGTCATGTTAATTCCAATGCAGCTCTACATGCCATCATTTAAAGACACTTGGCACCAACTGAAGATGATATGGCTGTTGCAATTCCTACTATTGATATAGCATCACTCAGGGCCATCACTAGGCTCCATAAAGCTGGTAACTCTGCATTACCCTTAGATGAAGACTCTCTGCCACTGAAACCATTGAACTCTTAATCAAGGCAATCAATTCTAATGCTACCATGGATCAGTTTGAAGATCTAGAAATGTTTGGTGCTCCCATACTGTACCCCAAGGACTGGGATGTTATCATTCTAAGACCTCATTAGCAATATTCTGATAAAAGGAATGGTGTGAGAAGAGCCAGACAGTGTTGCAATGGGAGCAAATATGTAGCTCCAGCCCTCCATGCCATTGCCATGTCATACTCATCATGTGTGAAACATCCCATCCAAAGATTGTTCTTTGCCATTGCAGCAACCCTCAATCTCAAGGTGTACGGAGCTGATACCCAAGACACATTCGGACACAGTCCTAGGCCTGAAATTTCTACATTCATGACTATAGATGACGCTTATGCCAAATGGTATAAGCATAAATATGGTAGGGACATTGATAGGAGCATGGTACTTCCCATTCTACGTGCACTTCAAGGCCACCCAGAATCAGGAAGATTATGGGAAAATCACATCTACAAGATTCTTAGCTGCCCTGAGCTCAATTTCAAGACCACTACCCATGGCAGAACCATCTACACAGCTGTATATGAAGGTGAAACAGTCTATCTGCTAAGTCAAGTTGACGATTTTGCCCTAGCATGCACTGAAGAATCTGTGTCTGACAAAATATATGATATCATTGGTGAAAAGTTGAAACTGCCAAAAGAACATACAATTCCAGTCACGAAATTAGGATTGCTTGAAGGTTTCAATGGAATTGATATTAAGCAAAGAGCTGATTCCATTGAATTATCCTGTGCAAATTACATTGACAGAATCATGAGATTCCATGGTTGGGAAGCTGATGCTAAGATGAAGCCACACTCCAAGCCAGCAGCACCCCTGTCAACTGAAGTGTTGAATCAACTGCAATCTCACACCAATGGACCTCTGGAAGGAACCAAGGAACATGCTGAATTACAATCCACATCTGGTTTCTCATATCAAACCCTCCTAGGGGAAATGATGTTTGCATATGTTAGCTGCAGGCCAGATATTGGGTACACTGTCACACTTATGTCCAAGTATAGCTCCAACCCTATTACTGCATTCCACTATTCAAGCCTGAAGAACATTGCTTGGTACCTAAGAACAACAAGATCTTGGGGTATTCAATTCTACTACAGGCCCAATGCCAAATCATCATTACCAACTGGAACTTCGTATGATGATCCAGTCCAAGACGCGTCACTTCCAAAGTATCCTGAGGATATCAGACAGAGCAAGTTGATGTGCTTTGTGGATGAAGCTTATGGAAATGACCCCAAGAGCCAAAGATCTACTACATGATGCTATGTGTTCACCTATACTGGTGAAGCCATCATTTTCAGATCCAAAGCCCAGCAGTCATTGACAGCACAAAGCTCTACAGAAGCTGAGTTATTGCTGCAGTCACAGCAGTCACAGCAGCTAAAACAGCTAGGTATCTTAGGTCAATACTCAAGGAACTGGGGTTCGTTCAAGTTGGTCCAACTCCAATCTACGAGGACAACGCGTCAGCATTGAAATCATCAAACACATTGAAATCCAATTCTTTGCAATCCAAGCAGGGAAAGCAAACAGCAAAATCAAAATGATTTAAATTCCTGGAGTCATCAACCCAGCTGATGATTGAACCAAGAAACCATTGGAATGGATCTTGCACGCTCAACACGCACAACACATCACGGGGATCTATCCATGTTAAATCATTGGATTGAATAATCATAACGATCAAATCAATACGAAGGAATCACATGGTTATTCGATTTTTGATCATTTGTTTCGAACAAACAGAAGGTTAGACGAATGATAGAAGATTAAGTATACCAACAGTAATCCAAAATCATTATTGCTATCCATCCAAGGCAATAAGAATGTTGGATCAAGGGGTGTGTTATTTGCTAAAAATATGGCAACGAAACACCATACGATATGGTAAAACGAAACAACGAGTGACAACATGATTGGTACAAATATTCGACTTAAAATCAAACACACCTCCACTACATTGAAATTGTTAAGTGGTAAAAACAATTCCACTTAACACCAGGAATAACCAGGTTAAAAGGTACAAACCCATACATCATTGAGAACCAGAGCGCCAAGTAAACACTTGGAACCCCTATGTGTATTCAAAAGAATAAACATAGTATCTGCCCGTGAGGAAAATACTTATGGCGGTCATGAAAAGCAATACCGGTTTGGAATGGGTCTCGTTTTTCCATTCAAACACAAAGATACAATAAACCAAATGACCCATCAAATAAATTACTTAACCTTGTAAAAGACCAATACAAGCGAAAAGAACAATACAAAGAAGACCAATGCAATACAGCGATACAGCTACGAGCGCCAATCAGTACAATGGCACATAACCGGGGAAGATCTCTGACAGGTAAAATACAGAGATCCCCAATACACAGTGAAAAGTACATACATTAGGTAGCAAACTAAGAGTGGTATGATGAACTATTTAATTCAAACATCATCATACCTATCTGGTCAATTTTTGAGTATACAGCATGTGTTGTTTGGAAAGGAATTGTGTGTGTGGCAAGAAAGAGAGTAGTTGTCATGTAGTAGTACTAGTGCTACCTGTACTACAGCAGAGGAATTCCTAACAAATGAACCTCCCCTCACAATGTTCAGAGCTCCTTTGGGGGCCCTATGGAAAGGTCAATTTTTCCTTTGTAGGGTCTCTTCTTGTATTTCACACTTATCTCTGCGGGGCTTTACAGGAGGGCCAGGAAAAAACGCTGGAACAAATTGGTGCTTCTTGAGAGATTTCTGTAAAAGATACCGTGCAGAGTCATGTAGTAGAGGTACAGAAGTACGGCACAAACTACAGGAGCGGCAAATTGAACCTTTTGTTGGCCTAAAGGAGTTTTGGGTGTTGGGGGGAACTTACTGTATTTGGAAGTAGTACTAAGCGCTCTGCAGGGGCTTTGGGGAGTTGTTTGTTGGGCGGTATTTTTTGTAGTATGTACAATTTATGACTGCGTACAAGAAAGCTTTTAATCCAACTTTTTTGTAATGGTATGATTTCTATGTGCTTGAGACAGACCCGATGAACCATACTACTTGGGGTGCTCCATGGAAAATTGTTAGTAATTTGAATCCCATGTTCTTTAACTGGTAAAATTTCTACACGTTCAAGTGTGAAGTGATGTACTCGGAACAATTGAATCTTTAACTCATACCGGTAGTACAAAGTTTACAGAAGTAACTGATTGCTGATTTGAATACCACAGCTTATATTTTTTGATTTGGTTCCGCGTAACCACAGAAAGAAAACAAGAAACAACAATGCCATGATCAAAATGGTGGTGACCCTACTACTACTACTACTACTAGTAATGGTCATGGTCTATTGTTGCTTTTAGATGATGCATGTCACATCCGTAAATAAAAATGTGTATCCTGTGTTTAAGCGTTTTTAATACTGAAGCAAAATTTGAGCCAATGCTATGCACTAAAAACTGGCACAGTAGTGTGTTTTTGAGATTTCCACCCCCTCGGACTCCCCAAACCCTCACAGCAGAAAGGTGCGTGTTTTTAAGATTAAGGATAAGATTATTTCTGAATGAAAAACAACTCCCCTACCGGTACGTACCGGTACCAGTAATTGTGTAACGGTACGGTAGTAGCGGTACATGAGTGAAGGCCTACGGTAGTACCAAAGCTCGAGCACACGAAAGGCCTATTGGGCTAGATCCTACCGTACGAATACGTACCGGTACTGTATTAGATTGACGTGATTTCCTGCTTCCTTTGATGGCCTTGAAAAGCCTTTTGATATGGTACGAGTACGAACTCGTTCGTACGGTACGAGTACGTACCCCTATCGGATGGTATCATAAATCTGTGTAAATTCTCTCAGAACAACAACTACAGGGTCAAGAGACCTGACACCCAATAGAATAGCCCTGGGACAAAGCCAACAATAATGAGACGTTATTAGGGGTTGTGCGCTCACCGAACCTTTTACCGTACGAACTGTACAGTACTTGTTGTACTCGTACTCGTACACATCAACGGTACAACTCCGCCATTCCCAAATTCCCGTACGTACGGTACGTACGATACGTATTCTTACTTCTCCATCTTGTCATCGTGACGAGGATGCCTTTTCTCTGACTTCGTCTTCATAATCTCTTATTATTATTGTTGTCGACGCATCAACAATCCAACAAACACAACGACCGGTGCGCTCCCTCCCTTCCTACCCGAGCAGTATCAAGTAACAGCAGCTTCAACCTTCGTAGCAAACAATGACGAGAAAAGACGAGGTGACCCGTGAAACAGAAACCCAGCCGCTCCTAGCGAACGACAGAGCATTAGCATTAGCATCGGCACCCGCTACCGGCGATCGAGAACGGATTTCGGCGGTGTCGATTGGCGCTGGCAATGCCGATATCAATGACAATATCAATATCAATATCAATGACAATGACAGTGTTGTGGACGACGCAGATAATTTCAATCCCAATTCCAACAAGGCTACCGAATCGATTCTCGAGGACGCACTGGAAATTCTGAAACTCGCCGTTCCGATCTTTGTCAGCAATGTTTCGTGGGTCGGTGTAAGTAACGCAACGCAACGCCATGCATTGCTATACAACGCAACAAAGCGCAGCAACAGTGAAGTGTTATGGATTTCGTTGTGTTTTGTGGCCTGCTGTGCTGTGCTGTGCTGTGCTGTGCAGTACTTTCGTTCGCGGGGAATGGAATCAATCGACCGAATGAATCTGACTGTTGTTAAACCGTGTTGTTGGAAACCAAACCAAACCAAACCAAAAACTCGCTCGCTTGTCCGCAGAAAAAAACGACGGATACGGCACTCCTAGGTACGAACCGAATTCGAACGAATCAATCCATTGCTGCGCTTGTTTTTTGTTTGCTGTGCTGTGCTGTGATGTGATGTTCTGTGTAATGCGTGATGAAACGCCTTGGTGTGGGGTGGAATTGGTTCATTCGTTCATTTATTAATTGATTGATTAATTGATTCATTGATCTATTAATTAGTGGATTGAGTTCAGGCATTCATCGCTCGCTTACTCACTCGCTCACTCACTCCTGTTTGCATTGCGCATTGCGTACGTTTGTTGCGTGGTCTGGTTTTGGTATAATGTCGCGTCGGTTCGCGTCGCATCGTATCGACACAGGTCACCTCGGGCAGGAGGCTCTGGCGGCCTCGGCCCTGTCCGATTTGTGGACGTCGACGACTTCTGTCTTTCTCAGCGGTCACATTCTCGGCATTGTGACGGGATCGCTGATCGGGGGAGCCGTCGGAGCCGGCAATCCAAAGCTGGCAGGTGAGTGATGCGATGCAACGTAATGCAACGTGATGTGAGACATGCAACACAGCGCAGCGCAGCACAACGACGGTAGTTTGGGGAGGGAATTTTGGTGGAAGCCTTCCGCGAACGTTTCGATTGTTTTGGAACCAAACAATGGTCTCTCATTCTATCGTGAATTCACAACGTGCCGTGCCGTGCCGTACCGTACATTCCATATTATTATTATTTGGAACACAACCTTTGCCAATCCCACGTATGGACACATACTATGGTTCGCTTCGCTTTGCTTCGCTTTGCTTCGCTTCGCTGTGGTGCTCGAACGAACCTACCTGCCAACCAGGAATCTACATCCAGGTGGCCTGCGTGGTGGTCTCCGCCGTCGGCGTGGTGGTGGCCCTGGCCTGGAACCTCACCGAATCCGTCTGGCTCTGGTTCGGGAGCGATCCCGAAATTTCTGCCATGGCCGGTTCCTATTCGAGGTTGCTCAGCCTCGCCATTCCCGGAATCATCGCCTTCAACCTGCTGTCGCAGTTTTTTACGGCACAAAAAATACTGCAGCCGGAGGCCTACGCCTCGGCCCTCGGACTGGCCGCCAATCTCGTGCTGGGACTGGTCCTGGTCCTGGGATGGCCCGTCCCGGGATTTGCCGGGTACGGCTTTGACGCCTGCCCGCTGGTCACCACCGCGACCACGTACGTCCAGGTCGCCTTTGTCGCGGTGGTATGCGTCCACCACCAGCAACTACACAGGCCCTGCTGGCCGGGGATCGCCGGCCCCTCCGAGCTGACGGCAGACCGCATCAAAACCTTTTGCGCCCTCTATTTTCCGGCGGCACTGTCGGGATCCTCCGACTTTTGGAGGGCCGCGGTGATCGGATCCGTCGCGGCGGCAATGGGCGAAATCGAGGTCGCCGTCTTCAACACGGCCTACCGGATCATGTGGATCACCCTCGTCTTTTGCAGCTCCTGTGCCGGGGCCGCGGCGATCAACGTCAGCCTCCGGCTGGGAAACATGGATCCGCACGGCGCGCAACAGGCGGCGGCCGTCGGGATCGGGATTGCCTCGGTAGCAATTTGCGTCCTGGGGGGTCTGGTCCTCGCCAAGAGCCGGTGGTTCGGACGGATCTTTACCGACGACAAGGAATTCCTCGACCTCTTCGAGGAATGCGCGGTGCCCTTTGCCCTGACCCTGTGTTTCATGAACATGGCCATTGTCGTGGAACGGATTCCTTATTCCATGGGGTGAGTGCTGTGCTGTGTTGTTTTGTGTTATGTTATGATTTGTTCGTGCGATACGAGCGATGCGTGTATCTGTGTGCGTGTGCGTGTGCGGTTTGTGTGCTGTGCTGTGCAGTGCAGTGCTGTCTGGTGCAGTGCTGTGCTGTGCTGTGCTATGGCATGCTACGCTACGCTACGCTGTGCCAATGCATGATGCAGGGAGCATAAGAAGTTAGTTCCGTCGTCTTTATCTTTGCGAATCAGAGTTTGAACTCACGCTCGGAGAATTTTACGTTTGATTGATTCGTACTTTGTTCCGTGACAAACGAACGAACGAACGAACAAACAACAGACGCTCGAATGAAGTTTTTTGGATGAGTGTCGTAGGGTCCTGGTTCGGTCAGGTACCGGCGGTGCTGGTTCTCACCAACTGCTGGAGAAACGACCTGGTGGGATTGTATACGGGAATGGCGATTGGGTATTTTATGCTGACAATTCTCTACGCCTATATCGTTGCAAAAAGGTATGTGTGCATGTTCGTGTGTGTCTCTCGGTGTGTCTCTCTGTGTGCGTCTGTGTGTGTCTGTTTGGAGGAACTTCTCCATCGTCTCGAACAATTGTGAATCCGTGAAATTACGTGTTGTGGGGATTCAGTTTCAACTACCAATACTCATTCGTCGACTTCTGCCTCGACTGTGATGCAATGCGATGCAACACGATACGATTGAATGCAACAAACTACAGCGATTGGGTAAAATTCGCGAAACTGGCTCGGGACCGGTCCGAGACGGCATCGGGAAAGGACTAACTGTTCCGTGAAGGAATGCCACAGCTTCGATGAACAAAAAGAATATTGTGTGCTATGTATGGGGCGATTTCGCAATGGGCGCGAGCCGCAAGAAGGTGAAGACAGGGAAATAATGGCTGGGTCCGCGTCACGAGGAAAGTATTGGGTATATAGTTTGCCTGGAACATCGCATCCGATTCGCGGGACCAGTCGAAACTGCACTCATTGGCGGAGTGGACGGGAGCTCGTTTCGTTTCGTTTCGTTTCGTTTCTATCGTTGCTGATCATTGCAAGGAGAAAATGCCCTTCGGTTCTCGGCGACCTGGCAAACCGCCCGTACGGGCCTCACGATCTCGGAGGGATTGACGCATTACTCGCAGCACAGCAACACATCGCTTCCAATAAACGGGAAGCCCATTCCGTTGCCGGATTTGTGCGCTGTAACTCGATGCACCTTCTGCGGTTCACGCCAACGGTTTTGGGTGACATTGTATGAAATGGAATGACGTCACAGTTCGGTTATGAATCCACTCCAGCATCAAACAACGCCACTGTCCAGCATCCAAATCCTCGATGGCATCAGCAGAAAATTCAATCGACCGCATTGTCAAAGGCAAAAACAAAAACAAAAACAAATACTGTTAGATGATCTTGTTCTAGAGCATTTCCTTGCCGGGCATCAAACGAACATTTTTGTTGACAACGGTCCCCTTGTCCACCACCACCACCGGACACTACCCAAAGCGAATCCAGTCTTCCACTGACCAATCAATCACCAAATGTGGTCTCGATCAAAGAAGCAAAGAGGAACAAGATATAGAGTTCTAGAAGTTAATAATTATTTCTAAAGGGCTCTACAGAGCAACTCCCAGGCAGGTCCTGAAGAAATCTCTCTATAGTACTTCAGTAGTACTAGTAGTGGTTCTAGGTAAAGCATGAAATTGTTCCCAATTGGAGTAATTCGGTACATCATTTTGGCTCCAACCGAACCAGTTTTCAATCCAAAACAGCAGACAAACCAACTCTTGATGTAAGAATGGGGTGGATAATATATGTGGCATTGTATGGTATGGCTACCGTAGAACACTATTCACTGCAATTGATGTAGCGACACCGAATGTCAGGAATGGGAAGTGCCATGTGGAACCCCCTCAGAACAGAAGGTCAGACAGGGGAACATCCCTGAGTATGCAACAAGTGTGCACGCAAAGATCTCACTGTATCACTGTATCTCGCGCTGCTGTATTTATTTGCAAAAATACAAGCTAGCCTTAACATGCGTGTACTGGATTTCCCCAGCAAAAGCCGGGGATACAGCATCGACTCACTCTTTTTGCTCTCAAATCCATAGTAGTAGAATAGTCTTGGGTTGAGTCCTGGTCCAATAGCCGTTCTGTTGTACCCGTACTTGCCCATTCCTTGTGGCATCGGAGATCCCTTTTCTCCCCAAACCTATGCAGCCTTCCTCCAGAACCCGGCTGCCGACCCCTTTGGGATAGCGGTGGCGGATAGGAAGGAATCCTATTGGGCCATATTCAAGAACATCCGGTGTGCACCTACTGCCCTGAGCGCCCATGCCTTGTTGGATTACGTCCTGGACCTGTCCGAGGCCCAGGCTGTTTCTTGGAGGCATCGGTATCTTTGTTGCTGATCCGTATTTGTTCTATCGCCTCAGAGCTGTGCATGGCCCGAGGAAGTTCCCCGGAACCCTGAGCCGTACTACTTCCAACACAGGGAAGGTGCTTGGATACTTGGATAATGTATTAGGGGATTGGGGAGAGCTAGTCCAACTAACTGAAGCTATTTTCGAGTTCACGTTCGATGCCCCGGCCCTAAGGATAGATCACCATGCTGCAGCACTCACCACTGATGTGGATCTAGAGTACATCCTCCCTACCACACCTCCAGATGCCGGCACGACAGTAATCCTAAGATGAAGGAAGGCCTTTTTCATCCCTTTTGGCATGGCTCCCTGGTTCATTGGCAAGGGGCTCACCCCCTGGTAAGCCTTCCTACTGCTACAGCCCCACTTGGAAGCACATTCCCTGCTGGATGAATGCCAACCAATTCTAGACATCCTCCGGGTGTCGAGAACCCACGCTACCATTTGGCACCAAAGCAATGTGTGCCTTACGGAGCACACTGAGCCCGCCCCCCCGTTCTGACATGAGCCCGACCTTATGAGATACACGAAAAACAAAGAATTGCTGAGGGACCTCCCCCGGTTGGGGACAGCCATGGGATCCCCCGGGGACCCACAGCAGTTGCTGGCAGCAGTAACAGCCCTAACAGACCACCAACTCAAGATTAACGAGGATCAAGCAAAGAAGTGAGAAGCGGACTCCATTCCCACTACGGTGGAGGAAGCCTGGGGGCGCATCTATACCAAGCAACTCCTCGTTCTATGTGATAAGGGGACAGTTGACCAACTCCCTCCCATCTATTCTGATTAGGTCAAGCGCAAGAAGAATGAGAAGCCCCATATGATCTTCCAAAGCCAGGTGGATAACATGGCAGGGGAGCAAGACATCCTTGCCCCAGTAGTAACTACAGCTGTACTCAATCGCTTCCAAGACGGAAACTTCCACGGCACAGACCCATTCGATGTGGTCGATGGTATACTCCCCTTGGCCTTTGTCCCCCCGGGGAATCTATGGACTCACTCCATAGGCAGAATGAGGAGGCTGTCAATGCCTCTGCCTATGGTATTATAGTGGCCACCAAGGGAAACCCTCTCACCCTCAAGGACTTCCTTGCCTTGCAGAAGTCCAAGGTGTATGTCCCCATGGATTGGACCGAAG
Source organism: Pseudo-nitzschia multiseries (assembly GCA_037355745.1). Classification (NCBI taxonomy): domain Eukaryota; phylum Bacillariophyta; class Bacillariophyceae; order Bacillariales; family Bacillariaceae; genus Pseudo-nitzschia; species Pseudo-nitzschia multiseries. Next base: position 2,506,026 of record CM074788.1, read on the forward strand.
CAACCTCTCAGCTAGAGAGCTTGACCGTGGTATTGGGCACCCTACTGGGCCTCCTCCACCCTGTGATAGAGAGCTACCGGCAAGGGCTGCACCTGTCGAAGCAGCAGCAGACGCCCTTAAGGAGGGCTATTGCGGACGAAGTGGGGGAAAGGATTACCCTGGCTATCACCGTGTACCATTTGTTCCAGATACGCGTTCGAGGTTGGTTAGAGGAGCGGTGGGAGTCAGCACTTCCAGTTTCCATCCCACCCTTTGGGGATGAGACCAGGCAATTCTGGATGACTCAAAACCTCAACTGGTTACCCAATGTGTCCAATGTGGGGGCCCTGAGGTCCTTAAGGAAGCCCATCAACAATGGAACTCCCCCTCCTCCTGTTAGAACCAAAGGCGCCAACCCCAGCACCACCACCACCAACAGCAATACCCTAGTATCACAGTCTCACGCGTACAAAATCTCAACAGGGATAAGCGCCTTAAAAACAAGGATCATCCCATCCGTAGGAAGATGAATGAGTGGAAATTGACCAATGCCACCATAACAAGAAATGCTATGGCCAAGAAGGACAAATGCCCGACTCTAAGCTCGGATGTTAAAGAGAGATGCATGTCATTCTTGGCATAGAAAGGGAGCCTGCTACAGCAGCTGCAGGCTTAAGTATTACCACCTAGAAGCCGCCCCACCAGAGCAGGATCGGTTCGCGGAGTGGTGTCAAGAGGCATGATACTCCTGAAGGACTGGCAAGCGTGGCTCAAGCTCAAGTGACGTCGCGCCCGCCCCACCCAGCATAAACCCGGGGAGAAAAGTAGATGCAAGGCAACAGCCTATGAACAGTCGTTCACTATATATTACTCAAAACTTAGGTAAGTCTACTTAAAACAATGCGCGTGCTTCTGTTTCCCTGAGGACAGCCCCTGGACCAGATAGGCCCTTGCACATGATACCTCGTGCAGCGGCGACCGATCGGGTCTCCCCCACACACATGGTAGCAGCCTCAACAAGACCAATCTTCCCTTGTGGTAACATCAATGGCTACAGCACCTAGGCCCCCTAAAAGGAAGCCTGACTGGTCTAACCAACCGCTAGCCCGCCCCCCGGGGGCGATACCCCCTCCACTACATCCTGGGAGCATCGGGCAGTACACCACCACAAACACCACTATGCACAGGACCGACTGCATGCTCACATAGAGCAAGCAACAGACCTATACCTTCTGGCCAGAAGCTACCAAGACTTGATCCTGCTATTAGAGGGTAAAGGGTCCTACACCCGGGAGCCAGGAGGCTGCCTAATGCAGCAGCCCATATCCTCAACTGATTCAGGAAGGTGGGAACACTGGCAGCCATACAGCCGGTAGAATAGAGGCCGTCAGCCCACCAAGGGATAGAATTCCTCGGCGAGGAATACGTAGGCATGATGAACAAGCAGCAATGGACTGTTCTGCCTGCCGACCTTGTCAAAGATCTCCCCAGGCTCAGGCTCACCAGCCCCCTACTAGGGCTAGTCTCCCAGCAAGGGCGAAAGCCCAGAATGATCTCAGACTACAGCTACTTTGGAGTGAACAAGGATCCCTCCCACTGGCGCCTGAAGCGGCCATACAATTTGTGCGCGCCCTACACCGGCTGATCACCTGGCTGCACCGAGCCAACCCCCCCCCCCCCCCCGTTTGGCCCAGTATACTTGTCCAAGATTGACCTCTCAGATGGTTTCTATAGGCTGCAGTTGAAGCCAGAGGACACCATGACGAAGCTAGCAGTCCTCTTCCCTTCCAGAGAAGAGGAGCCACGGCTAGTGGACATCCCACTCATCAACCCTATGGGAAATCAAGTCCACCCAACTTCTGAGCGTGCACTGAAACCATAGTAGCGGACCTCTCCAATGCCACTCTCAGAGCCCATGGACTCCCCCGGACCCGGGCCCAGCTGCACAGGATGGACAAGCTCAGTGAGACCCCTCAGGAACCTGAACAGGAGCCACTCTCAGCAGGAAAGGGGGCCTGGGGTAGGCCTAGTAGAGCTACCCCTTACCACAAGCTGGTCCAATACTGGGATGTGAATGGAGATAATTTCTGTGGATTGGCCAAAGGAAACATGCAGAACAGGCGCAGTTGCAAAAGGGTGCTCTTCCAGTTCCTGGACCAAATCATCAGGCCAGTGGATCAGCAAGACACCCCCTTTTGACAAGAACCAGCCTCCATCAAGAAAATACTCAAAGGAGATGGCACATGGACCACTCGTAATGCAATCCTAGGCTGGACACTGGATTCCATCCAAGAAAACATTAGCCTGCCCCCTACAGAGTGGCACGGCTGCAGGAAATACTTCACTCAATCGCGCCGGCCCAACAAACTGTATCAAAACCACATTGGGCGAGCTTTGATCCATCATGGCATTAGCAATCCCTGACGCCCTGGGCCTGTTCTCCCTCCTCCAAGAGCCTTTTCACCCCAAGGATCCAGGCCGGCAATGATTCAGGCTCCTCAAACGGCTCCATGGCTTCTTTCTTAGAAGACTTCAAGTGGCTAGCACAGGACATAACTAGCCGCCCTACCCAGATTGCTGAGCTGGTGCCAGATCTGTGCCCTGCCGCATTAGACGTAGGCGATGCCTCTGGTGTAGGAATGGGGGGGGGGGGGGGGGGGGGGGGTCCACTTTGTGCCCCTGCCAGTCAGACATCTGTGACTCCTCATGTTGATTAGCTTCAGCAATGCAGCCGCCACCATCAACAACAGTGATCTTGAGCTGACAGGCTTAATTGCACACAATGTCATCCATACCCAAGCTGCCGCTGTAGAAGAAAGGACTACCCACAACTGTTGCAACAACACAGCCACAGTATACTGACAAAGGAAGGGGGCCACAGGGCCTCCAGCCTACCTTGTTAGACTACAGTCGCTGTACCAGCACATCCACAAATGCACCCCCCTCTGCTGGGACTACATCCCTGGGCCAGAGAACCAATTAATGGACAGACTATCCAGATCATCCTTATCTGACACTGACATTATGCACCTCTTCAGCACTTACTATCCCCAGGAATTTCCTTCTTAGACCTTATGCCCCTTGAGACCTCAAATGCATTCTATGCTGATCTTGGCTCTATTCAGAAGAAGATGTGATCCTCAGTTACTGAGCTCTATGCCAAGCAGAAGGATACCCATTGGGAACAGCGGCTTCACTTCTCTATGTCTCAAGGCTTTGACCCCTTCCTCCAATCTGTTACAGACCCGATCCCCACCATCCTCCAGGTCTTTTCAGAAAGACTCCATGATGGCCGGCTGTCCCGTAGCAAGTCCCTCCAATCTCGCACAGTTTTGGACACCGTCTGATCTGTGGGCCATCAGATGGTCTGCTTGGAGCCAAGGACCCCAGGAAAGACTCCACAGGGGGACTGGACTTCAGATTTACAGCCCAATTCAAAGGGTATGCCAAGCTGGATCCAGCTCCCTGCTGAGTGAAACCAGTACGCATCACCCTTGTTATGCATGCACTCAGGTTTGCCTGCTACACCTTCCCTACACCAGTACAACAAGCCATTGCTAATATGATCTGCACAGGCTAGCCTTCTTCTTCTGTCTACACCCTGGGGAATACACGGGCACTACCAGAGACAACCAAGCTTTCCTCCTATAAGATGTCTCCTTCTACCTGGGCTATAGGCTCATCCAGCACTCAGGATCATCTCACAAGTTCCAGGCAGCTACTACCTCTGCCACCCTCACCTTCACCAAACAGAATAATGGAGACAAGGGGGAAGTTGTTATTCATGCTAGGAGTGGGAACCCGCTCTGCCTGCTGCCCTTTGACAGTGTGTGCCCAACAGGTCCTCCACCTTAGAAGTTGCTGTGCAAGCAGCAGCTCAAGAACCTTCAGTCCTGCCCTCCAATGAGCCAGTTACATGGACAATGGTGTCCTGACTACAGTCCGGGCCGAGACTCTCACCAAGTCCATGAGAATCTATGCCCAGACCCTCTACCCTACTACCAGCATTCCCCCCACAGCTATCTCTACTTGATCACTTCAAGCTGGGGGAGCAATGGCTCTGCAGCAGGGTAAATGTGATTTCAATGTCATCAAGCTCCTTGCCCATTGGCACAGTGCTGACTGTATGATGCAATACTTGCACCAGCAGTCCCTGCCTAGCCATCTTCAAGAACCTTGCCTCCCTTTTGTTCAACAATGGAACATACTCCTCCCTGCAGGACAAGTGGGCTTTAGAGGGGTGCGACACAACAAGTTTGGGCTGAAACCATGATGGTCCGATTTTGGAAAAAACTTCCCCAGCTATTTTATTCATTGCATTTTACCTTTAAAAGTGACTGTGAATTTTTGATTTTGGTCCCTCTATTAGGTTTGCAAGGGGGTAGTAAGAAAAATAACTCAAATCTGACTAATAGGATTAAAAATTGAAATTTGACGATTATCAGTCAATCACATTTCTCGAACTACTGAATCATTGTACCATGACCCAGCTGACTAGGAAGATGCATCCTGGTGAGAGGGCAGTATTAAATTCCTTTCGTGTCCAGCAGTACCAAAGCTACATGACAGCAGTTGTTTTATTTGTACGAATCAATGAGTTGCCATCCAGTCAAGCAATCGATTCCCACGGCATATCGATCCCCACGGCAAGTCAATTCCCATCGCGTATCGATGGCAAGCAATCCCTGTTTTCTAGTATTGCCCAGATTCTACGGTGAACAATCTTTGGTTTAGAGAAATATCACACAACCTACGGTGAGCAATCTCTGATTTCATTGATAAACATATCATGGAATCTTCCTAGGATAACAGGAGAAGGAAACTGTTGTCAGAAGCTTCTCACACACACACACACACACTATATATATATATATAGTCAATGATCAATGCATGCATGGAAATAATCAGCGAGTAATCTCATCACAACGCAACAGCAGTCGCAACGTATTTCACCTCAATAAAAGAGATATATTGCATTTTGGCAACAAGACTTCACTTTATTTCATACTTTTAACATTCAACGGATTATATCTCCAAATATCACACTAGTTGCTATCAACTACTTATAATCTACAATACCTAAGATCTAGTATCTCGCTGTATCTGAACAAGTTCACAGTAAGAAGAGATCTGGCGTTTCCATAGTCTTGCCTGTAGTAAGATTGTCCGTTGCCAAAAGTATCCAACCACAATTGTCACGCATAGAGTACAATCGTTTGTCTACTAACACACTAACGCAGCGTTGCTGTTCTTCAGAAGCCTTCGAATCAGACTCTCAACAGACTGGATTCAGAAGGAAAATAATAGATTAACAGTTGCAAACTCCAAGGCAGCTTGCATACAAAGAACAAGCAAGAAAGTGAACACACACCCTACGCTGGCATATGCCAATCACACATTGTCTACAAAGCAGTTCCCTTTCACCACGCAATAGACACTCGTCTCCTCTTCCTTTGGATCAGTTGAGTAGACCCCTGTCATCCCCTTCATCAAAGTCCTCCTCGTCCTCTTCATCCCCCGGCAACCGGGATGAACTAGAGACATCAGATATGCCAACAATACCAGCAAATAACGATGGTAATGGGCTTAACAAAGAAGGAAATGAGGACGCGGTGATGGCCACATGAAGCAAGTACTTGTCTCCGTATTCCGTGTTATGAAGGAAACAAACAACTTGCTGTGTAAGGCCCTCCTCCAAGGAGGATTACACGAATGGTTAACCTTCCTTGACGCAATGCTCGAACATGGTTTTGCTCGAGAACTTACCTGCCTGGATACTGGTAGCGGATTACAAGCACCACTTCCCAGGTTTATCCAACGGACCATAGAAGCCCTCACGGATTTCACAAAGGATTTATGCAAGAACGAAAGAGATTGGAGGAATGTGGAATCATATTCCTACGGCAACTTCAGCGCTTTCCGTATGACACGTGCAATGCGTTTCCAGAATGAGTCCGTTTTGAATCCTCCGCCCCCTCCTCCAGGAACGAGCAAGACCAAGTCTACACAACAAGTACGGTACGGATCTTGGTGCAGAAAATCACGTGACAAAAAGTCCTTCACACCTCTCACAAACGACTCAAGGTTCAAGCATTGGCTTGTAGGATTCAAGGCAAAAATTGAAACAGATGATATCAATACTGCAACATTCCTTGATGAGACCTGGCCACCAGCCGCACTGCAAGGCTTCACCCATGACCTCTTTGTCAAACAGTGCACCTTTTTCTGGGTCCTTATGCTGGAAGTTTTCAAGAGTGATCTCTCATCGTCATGCATACACAGTCATTCCACCACACAATGGCCGCCAAGCGTACTTTGACTTTGTAAACTTACATAATGAATCCAAGGCTAAAGTATACAATACTTCAACACAGCTGCAAGCACTACTGAACTTGAACCTTGACAAGTGGAAAGAATCCAAGGTAAAATTCATCACGAACTGGTTCGACAAGTTGAACCATTTCAACAAACTTCGTCCTCCTAACAAACCCCTTGAATATCATACAGTCAAGTCAGCACTCTGTCAAGCCTGTTATTCTAGCTTTCAACTAAGCAAGCAATTTGCCAAGATCACCAATCCTGCCGATTTGAATAACAATGTCACTGACGTTCAAGCTGAGGCCGCAGCCATCCACAAGCTCAAGATCACCTTGCTACTCAAAGCAACACGCCTCGGCTCTCAATCGTCAATGTCTGCTCCAAAGTCTACCGTTTGGGCACATGTTCACAACTTCTCTTCTGAGCAAGGACATAATCTTACCGATTATGCCCTTCCCATAGAATTTGAAGGTGATTTCCAAGACTACGCAGTGTTCAAGGCTGGATGTTCACCTGACCCTACTACAAGGTTGCCCTGGTATATGGAAAGCACTATCTAGACATGGCATGAAGAATTGGTTGAGTTTTCTCCCAAAAGACAAGAAAAAGCTAGTCACTTCCTTACAATCTGAATTACTTCCTGACAGTCAGCCAGACCCAAACACCATCAAGCCTATCACTCGAAAAGCTTATACGCATTATCATTCTGTCACATTTCTTGAGGGCGAAACTTCGCATGTGGACAATCACAATGCTGCATCGGAAGATCTACACCCCACTGTAGAAAACGATTGTCGGGGCGTGTTCCACGCATCACTTGGTGTCTACAAGTCTCAGACCTCCTCCTCTAAAGACCAACAACCTCTCAAGTCATCCGTATCGCCTGCGCATCCAGCCAGATTTCTCTCTGAGAACCCTGATATTTGGTACCAAAAGGATGGTGATACCCTCATGCCTGATGGAAAGTCTTCCTACTTCGTTAATTTCCACAAATGGTACCAACCCAAAGACGACTTGACCCTTCAACATGGCAACCAAGTATCGGTATATACCTACCGTGCACACAAGACCAACGTATCCACTCCTGGTTTTGCTATGGTTGATTGTGGTGCCAATGGTTGTATTATTGGTAATGATACATGTCTCATCTCCAAGGACATCCCTCCGTGGTACGTCAATGTTACCGGCATCAACAATCGTCAAGTGCAGAATATTCCCATTGCGACATGTGGAGCATATTCTGTTTCAAATAGAGGTCCCATTATCCTCATTTTCAATGAATGTGCATATACAGGACGACACCCTTCCATCCTGTCTTCTGGTCAGATGGAAGCCTACTTCTCCAATGTTGACGATACATCCATCAAAGCGGGTGGTGGACAAGTCATCACTACAACCAATGGATACACATTACCCCTCAGTATTCGTCATGGCTTGTTGTACCTTGCCATGCGCAAGTATACTACCGATGAATTCAACACGTTGCCACATGTTGTCATGACATCCGACAAACATTGGGATCCTTCCGTTCTTGATACCATCATCAGTGCCAAGGACAAAACTTTCCTTCAGAAGTATCCGCCCCAACCACAGCAGCTTCCATATCCTACATATGACAAATATTGGAGCCCACGATGTCTTGAAGGCTTGGATATATCCGTGTTTCCTGGTTCATCTATGGTTACGTCTCTCAGCTTGTATTCTAGTCAATGCACTTGATCGGCGTTCCTTCCTATTGATGATCAGGACATGAACGATTGCTCCTTTTGGCTTACTCCAACGGACTATGCCCATCAGGAACAACTCGCTCGGTGTACTTCCGCTCCATCACCTGATACGATCCTCGCCTTCCCTATGGAGTGTACTACAAGTGTATCACCTCGTATTGCAGCCACACCCCGTGAGCACCATCCCAACAAGCATGACTACCTATCTCTGAAACCCTTCTTTTGCTGGGTTTCCACCGACCGCATCAAGGCAACATTTGGAAACTCTACGCAATATGGATACTTAGCTGTTAGCCCAGATGGAAATCTCTTCAAGAGATTTCAATCTCCACAACCAGGAATGAATGTTTGGCCATTCAATGATGATGTATTGTCCGTTGTCGTGTACTCCGATGTCCCGGCCATCAATGGTGGTTCCAAAGTTGTCCAAATTTTCTTCGTCCGTATATCCCATATCATTCATGTCAAAGAAATGCGTACTACCACTGGAGATTTCCTGTCATGTTTCCAGAGCTTTGTTCAAAAATGGGGCAGACCTCTCCGTCTCTTGTGTGACCATGAATCCTACCAGTCCAGTAAACGTGTCTTCGATTATCTCAAGATGTTATGGATTGGACTCTGGCAGAGTGAAGCATACCATCAACACCAGAACCAATTTGAGCGTAGATATCAAACGTTCAAATGTATCGTCAACTGTGTCATGGATCGTACCAGTACACCACCACACCTATGGCTATTGTGCATGACATACGTCGCTGGCCTCCTCAATGTTATTTCAGATCCCACTCTTTCTGACAAACAACCAATCTTCATCGCAACCGGTTCTATTGGTGACATTAGCGCATATACCAGTTTCTTCTGGTTTGAACCTGTTTACTTCAAAACCAATGATTCACCTTTTGGTACGAAGTCCACCAGACCCCTTGGTCACTTTGTTGGCATTACTGAACACATCGGCAATGGCCTATGCTTCCAGCTCTGGGACCTAGTCACCAAAAAACTACTTGATCATTCCGGTGTCCAATCTGCTCTTACGCCTGAGTCCCGCAATAAACAAGCGGGCCTGTTCACCGATGATGGTTTTGTCGCGTGGCGTTAAGCAAAGGACTCCTTGACCAAATTGTATGCATCTGGTGATGCACCTATGATTACGGAACATGGGGCGCATAAGACAACAGATATCCCAACTGGGGAGTCTAAACCTCATGACATCTCAACTGCTCCTACTACGGCAGAATCCTCTGCGGCATCTTACAGTAAGACGAGCTCTGACAATTCTGCGGCACCTGATGAGCACACGCCTACGGCACCTGAAGAGAACAAGCCTACGGCATCTGGTAATCAGTATATTATCAAGCCACCTGCCCAACCCTCTTTACCAAGCTTTCTCTACAAGAAGGTCGACAACAGCCCCAGCTGGTCCCCTTCTCCACTCCCTAACAACTATGGGGAGAGTTTTGATGGTCCTCCTACGACACATATGTTCAGCAAGACACCCAATTTCTCCTTACTGAAGATGATTTCGATCCTCCGGAGCTAGTGTACTTTGATGTTAGTGACGTCATGACCCCACACACCAACCCTGCTACTCCTACAGTAGACCCATCAGAGATAGTTGTTACCAACGTAGAAGGAAATGCGCAATTTGATGACAATGGTCAACTGATCACCATCCCGGCTATTCCCATTGCCGACCTACAAGGCAGATCTTTCCTTGTACCCAACCCTGATGGTACTTGAAGACGGCTCACCATTGTTGATGTAGAAGACAGTCTGGAACGCAATAAAGATTTCATCAAATTTAAGTGTAAACATTCTGATGATGAACGTGAAGATATCATTGCGTACAACGATGTCATGGACTACATCCACCGTGATTTGACCCAAGAAGATGGCAAGCTTTGGTCATTTTGCAGAATCTTAGGACACCAAGGTCCTTTGGATAACAAGCATCCCCAGTACAAGGGCTCCAAGTACAACCTTTGGATTGAATGGGAAAATATGGAATGGACATATGAACCATTAGCCAATATAGCCGCCAATGATCCAGTTACCGTGGCCAAATACGGCAAGGACAACAACATGCTTGACCTACCAGGTTGGAAACGACTCAAACAAATCACTAACCTTGCACAAAGAACCAAGAAGCTTGATAGACTTGTACATCAAGCCAAACTTTGCTCCTTTCGTACTGCTCCGCAATACCAATACGGCTTCAAGGTTCCCCGTAACCATGAAGAAGCTATCCAATTCAACCAGGCCAATGGAAACCACAAATGGGAAGACGCCATTACTCTTGAAATGGAACAACCCAAGGAATACGATACCTTCATTGATAAAGGAAAGTATAAGGTAGGATCCGTTCCCAAAGGATTCCAACAGATCAAGGTACACATGATCTATGCTGTCAAGCATGACGGTAGACACAAGGCTTGTCTTGTTGCAAACGGCAACCTTACTGAAGCCCCTGTCCACAGTGTGTATGCTGGTGTCGTCTCACTACGCGGCCTGCATATGTGCCTGTTCCTAGCTGAACTGAACAGCCAGGAAGCATGGGGCACCAACATTGAAAATGCTTATCTTGAAGCAGTGACATGTGAGAAAGTCTGTATCAAAGCAGGTCCAGAATTTGGACCACTAGAGGGTCATCTATTGATCATCTACAAGGCTCTATATGGACTCAGGTCATCCGGCAAGTGTTTTGGTGACCTACTCACGGCATGCCTTATCAAACTTGGATTCAAAAGGTCCTGCGCCGAGCCTGAGACCTTCCTCAAGCTCGGAGTAAACAAACATGGGGAGTGTGTGTATGAACTCATATGCACATATGTTGACAACCTATGTCTCTGTATGGCTGATCCCAACTTGTTTCTGGAGATCCTACAATCTGAGCCATACAACTTCAAGTTGAAGGGATCGGGACTCATGAACTTCCACCTGGGATGTGGTTTTGAACGTGATGAACACGGCGTTCTTTGCATGAATCCCACCAAATTCATTGACAAGATGGAAGCATCATATGAACAAATGCTTGGATGTCAACCTAACACCAGGTTCCAATCACCCATCGCCAAGAACGATCATCCTGAACTAGATTCATCAGCATTCCTGGAAGACAATGGTATCCAGAAATATCAAAGCATGATTGGTTCACTCCGATGGATCGTTGCCATTGGGCGATTCGATGTGCAAACCGCTGTGATGACACTCTCAAGCTTTAGGGCCCAACCTAGAAAAGGGCACCTTGGCCACACCAAGCGTATCTATGGATACATCTCCAAGTTCAGACATTTCAAGATCAGGTTCAGAGTGGAACCTCCAGACTTCATATTGACTGAAACAGATACCATTGATTGGTCCAACACCGTCTATGGGGAGCAATCTGAAGAGCTACCCAACAACGCTCCTGCACCACTCGGAAAGACAGTAGTGTTGACATACTTCTACGATGCAAACCTCATGCATGACATTCTCAGTGGGAAGGCTGTAACCGGCATCCTTCACGTTGCAAACAAGACTCCCATGATGTGGTTCTCAAAGAAACAAGCCACTACGCAAACGGCCACATTTGGAGCTGAATTTGTCGCAGGATGAACTTGCATTGAACAGATTGTTGATCTACTACGTCAATCATTCTGATACCTTGGAACACAAGTTCATGACATCTCCTATTCGTGGGGAGATAACGAGAAGACAATTCAGACAGCAACCTTCCCTTATGCGAGATTGCATAAGTGCCATCATATCCTGTCATATCACTACGTACGAAGCATGATAGCGAAAGGTTTTATCCGAATGCTGCACATTCCCGGTAAGGACAATTGTGCAGATATCCTCACTAAGCATTGGCGACACTCAGTTGTGTATCCACTGCTCAAGCCCATCTTCCACTTCTGTGGGAATAATGGAGATCTCCTACATGATGATGGGAGCATCATTTAGGCGTGATGTTCTTTCACAAGGAAACATGGGGAGTATTAAATTCCTTTCGTGTCCAGCAGTACCAAAGCTACATGACAGCAGTTGTTCTATTCGTACGAATCAATGAGTTGCCATCCAGTCAAGCAATCGATTCCCACGGCATATCAATCCCCACGGCAAGTCAATTCCCATCGCGTATCGATGGCAAGCAATCCCTGTTTTCTAGTATTGCCCAGATTCTACGGTGAACAATCTTTGGTTTAGAGAAATATCACACAACCTACGGTGAGCAATCTCTGATTTCATTGATAAACATATCATGGAATCTTCCTAGGATAACAGGAGAAGGAAACTGTTGTCAGAAGCTTCTCACACAATATATATATATATATATAGTCAATGATCAATGCATGCATGGAAATAATCAGCGAGTAATCTCATCACAACGCAACAGCAGTCGCAACGTATTTCACCTCAATAAAAGAGATATATTGCGTTTCGGCAACAAGATTTCACTTCATTTCATACTTTTAACATTCAACGGATTATATCTCCAAATATCACACTAGTTGCTATCAACTACTTATAATCTACAATACCTAAGATCTAGTATCTCGCTGTATCTGAACAAGTTCACAGTAAGAAGAGATCTGGCGTTTCCATAGTCTTGCCTGTAGTAAGATTGTCCGTTGCCAAAAGTATCCAACCACAATTGTCACGCATAGAGTACAATCGTTTGTCTACTAACACACTAACGCAGCGTTGCTGTTCTTCAGAAGCCTTCGAATCAGACTCTCAACAGACCGGATTCAGAAGGAAAATAATAGGCAGGAGGAAATTACCCGCTTCGTTGAGCGGACTCCACTTGTTTTTCACTTCATTTCTTTTTGCCGATTGCAATTCAACGCATCGATCGATCGATTCAACGCATCGATTTTGCTCACAATTTTGATCAAAATTCAACGAAAACACGTACCACGGCCGTACCACATACCAGCACGTAACAAGAAACAACAAGCAAGCGAGGTATGCCCCGAGTACTCAGTACGAAGAATTCAAGGGCTGTTAGAGCCCGCGAACAGCACACCAACCACAGAGGATGATGACACGACCAGCACCACAGCCCGGCGCCGCATCACTCGAAGGGCAGGACCGGCGCCTATCCTTCCCAAGTATTACGATACCACAAGACCTTGCTGCAGCTGATGGATTTCTTGCATGGATGTGTGTAGTCCTATTGTACTAACAAGATGTTCACTCGTGAGGAGCTTGGTGTGATTACACCTGAGGATATCTACAGATGGATGGGTATGAAGATATATGGAAGAGAAGACCCTGGACAAGATGATAATCCGACCCTTGGTAGGTCTTAGGCCCTAAGGTATTGGAAGAAAGCTATTTCATACTTCATGCCAAGAAGCACCGCAACCTGGAATGAAAGCACAGGGCACGGGAACCCACCGGTTCTCAAAAAATTGACAGCCTCATCAAAGCAGTGAAGAAGAAAGAGACTAGACAACTAGGCCGTGACAGTAGAGCAAATTGATGCTTCACACATGATGAGTTCCTTCAAGTGCTTGCAATTTCTAGTAAGGGCCACGGCATTGTTCAGCTCAGGCACCAAACCATGTTGAAGTTCCAGCTTCATATGATATGATAACTAGAGGAGGAGATGATACATTCCACATGAAGAGAGTGAACTTGGAAGCCAGTCTTGTCTACCCAGATTACATTACAGCTCAGATGAGATGGTCAAAGAATGTCCAAAAGGAAAGCGATTGTCCCCTGCAACTGCTAATGGGTGCAATGGATCATCGATACTGTATTCTCCTTGGGCTTGCAATCTATCTAGAGGTCTGGCTAAGTACTGGCACAGGAGGGCCTTTGAGCCAGCCAGTGGGTGCTTGCAGAGGGTGACACTGTTGTAGCTAGTTCAGCTGTTGTTGATCTACAAAACAAGGAAGCTAAGAGCTGCAAGACATCCTATCAGCAGGCCCTCAGCAGGCGCATCATCACAAATCAGTTGTTTGAACCTGTTACTGATAGGAAGCTTGGTGCTCACTCTGTATAGAAGTGGGGTACAACTATGGCGCGACGAGCAGTGGCTACTAAAGATGATGTTAACTACAGAGCTACTAGTAGATGGAAAACTAGAGACACACAAGATTTCTATGTGGTGCATCTACTACAGTTGGATTGGCTGGATATTCATGCTGCAAGCAAACTATGTTGTTACAAGGGGGCATCTGCTTGTACAAGGAGAAAGATGCTAGTAGTAGTAGTACAAAGGATTGACTGTGCAGGGCTGTTGTTGCGCCAGCAATTAGAGCAAAGTTTTGTCTTGCAGTTGGCGCTATCCTTGCAGAGCCCTTGCTTTGGGCTTGCTTTGATGCCGCTGAAATTGATTTGGTTCCCCCAGCAGGACTCAAAGTTCAGATCCTTGTCAATCAGTACGGGCTGTTAGAGGGCCATGCGGAGCAGGATGAAGTGAATCCTATTCAAAAGGTTCCAGCAGTGCTGGTTTGTTTGAATTCACATGCTGCTGGAACTGTGTGCTTGGATGAGATCATCCCTGCAAACGATGCAGAGATTGCTGCCGTGGGTGGGAGCAGCTGGTCATGGACAGCAGTGGAAGAATGCTATCTACTATGCAAAGATGTGCAGCACGACCACTCAAAATCATGTTGCAGAGCCAAGGAACCAGCATAATTTTGTAGAGATGACAGAGATGAAGAGACAGGAGATGAAGAAGCAGTTGCAACAGATCTGCCGGGGGCTTGTTGTTGCAATGGCGCCAACTTGTTGGCTTGGAGGAGGAGGAGGGAGAGGACCGGCTGTAGTATATACCGTGCCGGGTCTTCCACAGGGGCAGCAACCAGTAACCTTGTACAGGAGCCCAAATACCATCCAGCCCTTGTGGGATGAGTACCAGAATGAAATAGGAGGGAGCAAGAAGCCGGCGCAAGTTCACTGCAGCAGAGAGAGGGCGCGTTAAGTTCAAGTATTCCAACAGGAAGGTGGTATGGAGATGTATGATGGAGATGCTCTTGAATCGGGGCAATGATGTGAACACTGCTATCAACAAGATCAAGCGTGCTTACTATGCTGGTGACCTGTCCATGACAAACCTAATCAAGGCAAGCAATGAGGACCAATGAGCAACAAGGAAGGAATTCAGCGTTCAGATGATTTGATTCGTGTTGTTCGAGGTGCAGTTTGATGGAGGCATTGGATGGAGGCATTCACTGGATTTGTTCAATGATCAATCAATTTGTTGGTTTGATCGAGGATGGATGGTTTGATCAATTGGTTGGTTTGATTGATGGATGGTCCGATCGATTGGTTGAGCTATCAATCGATCGATAGAGGAGAGGAGTAACTTGTTGGATAGGGGATCCCCCCCCTGTTGTTGCTGGCTGATAGCTCTGTTTTTTTGTTCAAGTTTTCATCACATACTTTGTTGCGTCTCGTCGTGTGCTGCTGTAGTGTAATCACGGGCGGGTTTGATTGATCACCTGTCTTTGTTGATGTTAGTGTACTAGTAGTGTAACATGTGAGTAATGGATAATAGTAGTACTATTATTATTGTTTGTACATAATTACTTCCATCTTCTCGTCCCTTGACTTGGAAATAGAATGCTGGTTGATTTTTCATCTGTCTTGTGAGCACTCAACGTTTGACGATTTTTTTTGGATACTTAGAGTGTTACACAAAAAGGTGGGGAGTGCTCACCAAATGTTACCTCTGTAGACTTCTACATGATTTTTGTACTGTTGCATTATTATTATTATTTGTACCAAAAAATGGTCGAAGTCAGACTCGCTGACTGAATTGTGACTTGCGGGCACATGAAAATTCTTGACTTGAGTACATAATAACGCAGTTATTATTACTGGAATGAATTAATAAGGATAATTATTTTACAGGAGTCAGCGTAGGTTTTGTACTGCAATTACTCAATCCCGGCCATATATCCGGGTTCCTTTATCGACAGTTGCATTTCATTGGTCCGATCCCCGCATGGAATTCGAACCAAACCCCGGCCAGGCCGGCATGCGCGTACATGGTTGAATTTCATTGGTTGGAATTTCTGAAATGGTTGAATTTCATTGGTTGGAATTGCGAAAAGTGGTTATTCGACCAAGTCAGAGGAAATTACCGTTAAGGGTTAAACTGCACACAATCCTTAAGACTGATACCTGACTTTTCGCTGACTTAGTATAATCTCTTCTTATTATTATTTTAAGTTGCGTTTTTTTCACGGTATTCCCTGTACGTACTCGTACGTAATCTTACGATGAAGGCAGATAGAGAAGTGGACTGTAGCGTATTACCGTACGTACATGATACATGACATCGGCTGACGTAAGAATTACTCCGTACTACTGTTGCAAGAAGTATCAATACAACGTATCAAGAAGAATCGAATTAGACCAGAAGAAGTACGAGTACGAGTACGAGTCGTACGGTACTCGTACCTACATGTGATCGAAAAATATCATCTTTACGGCACTGGGATCACGACTACGAGTATGATTCTGCCATTAATATTACTGTATGAATAGTCATCGCCGTTTCTATGACCTCTGGTACTGTAAGCTACCGCAAACGGTATTGAAGTTCCAAAAATTGAGGTCGAGGTCCGTACTCGTAATTACTGGTTACTGTACTGTGAATACTCCTACTAGTACCGGTACAGCTGTACTGTAACAATAAAGATAGGAAAGAAAGAGAAATAATACGAAGTACTTCGTAATAAGAAGTACGGTACTGTACTGTAAAAAATAAGAATTGGTCTGGCCGTTCAGCTTCCCACTTCTTATGGAATACGGTACCGAAGTACCGGTACTCGTACGGTATTTTTCTTGAAACAACAAAACTTCGTCTTACTTCGGATTATATTGTACGAATACGAGTACCGTATCCCTTCATGAAGTACATGCAAGTACGAAGTAAGATCTTAAGAAGTACTTCGTACGAAGTAGAAGTAATGCTGATCGTTCAACCTGCTACTATTGAATACTCCGTATAAGAATCGTATGGATATTTTTTGAGCAATACTAATGAAACCACAATCATCATTCTCTGTGAAATTGTCATCATCATCCCGGATGTCGAATAGAAGTATAAAATAAGATACTCCTAAGTACGTAGTATGAACGATACTTGTGGAAGTGAGGCAATATCCTGAGTGAAGAGGTTCGAGATTTTTTGTTGAGTCAATCGTTTTGGTAGGATGATATTGTATTCTTCATCAGATTTTATAACGCAACGAATCGAAAGTGAGCGGTTGTTTCTCTTTCAAATTGTCATCATCACGGATGTCGAATATAAGTAGTTAAGATGCGCTTAAGATACTTGTGGAATGTGAGGCAATATCCTGAGTGAAGAGGTTCGAGAGAGAGATTTGTTGAATCAATCGGATTGGTACGTACCTAGTAGGTAGGATGATATATTCTTCATCAGATTTTATATAACGCAACGAATCGGAAGTGAGCGGTTTTAATGGCATATTTTTTCTTGCGCGAATAAAAAATGGGCATATAAATTTAAAAATCAACCGACGTGTGTTATATCTCCGCTCGTGCGATTGGCTGTTTCCTCAGAAAGTGTGAATCTGACTTTCGAAAACTTCAATACTATAAATGATAGTAATAATACCGGTACGTACGAAGTACTTCTGATTTTTTTTCTTTCGCGCTTTGGATATACCGGTATACTCCGTATTTACTATCTACCGGTAATTACGAGCTACCAAAACAGAACTCAACACGATCAGTAATTACCTTTTCCTTCGTGGAAAAACATACGGTGTTGTGTAACAGTACTCGTATTCGTATCCGGTATTGAGATTTGTTAGATTGGTGGCGCGTCTGTGCAGTGATTGTGTAAGTTCCCTGCGTCGGAGCAACTCGGGCGGTACGTAACTCACTTACTCACTCACTCACTAACTCTCTCTACTAGTATCCCTAAAATCGTGTTCATCATAATAATTCACAAAACACTTTTCTCACCTCACGAAAGCACCAAAACTCTCCGAACTAACAAACAAAGCAAACAAAGCAAGCAAACAAAGCAAGCAAACAAAGCAAGCAAGCAAACAAACTAACTAACAAACGGCACCACCACCACCAACCAGATCACCTAGATGAACAAACTTTCGAGGCGATCATTGATTTGGAATTTTCCGGAGAGGACACAAAAGGGAACAGAAAAAGAGGACAGAACAAGAACAACATCGTATCATTCCCGATCCAAGAAAGGTAACAACCCATAAAAATTAAAGGAAGTATATGTATGCATGTATGCATGCGTGTACATAGCAACAGTATCCAGCAAATACGGTACAACAACAAACTCAATTCAAGACTGAATCGAGACAGCAGGGTAGTAGCTGTTGATACTCAGATTACGCAACGCAACGCAGCGCACACGGATTTGAATTTCAATTTGGAATTTGAATTTGAATTAGGAATTGGAATTGTAACTGTAACAGTATTGTTGTTGTTGTTCTGACTAAAAAGTACAACAAGCAATATATAGATTACATTCTCAACTAACAAACCACCCAATCAGCCAAGCAGCCAAGAAACTTAGCAGTCAAGTAGCTGTCCAGCAAGCAAGCAAGCAACCGCAACAAGCAAGATGATGATTCCCTCTTCCATCGAACCGGCACTGATACCGGTAGATGATTTCACCGAAAGCAATCACGAAGCAGCGGCGCAAACCCGACCTTCCTCCCGGGGAAGAAGATCCTCTACATCTCGAAGGATTCGGGACCGGTACCAAACTACTACCACTAGTACCACTACCACATCGGCACAGGAGGATCCTTCTGCTGCTGCTGGTGGTGGTGGTGGTGGGAACCCGTACCCCCGTCGGCGCAGCAATCGATCACACCAACACCATCATAAATCACCAATCCAGAGCATCGCAACGGGTCACAAAAGCAGGAGCCTCAATGCCCTGGGCGGTGGCCTGAATCCTTCCAGCCGCCATCACAACACTAACACTAACAGTAACACTAACAGTAACACTAACAGTAATTGTAACAGCCGTCGAAACAGAAACAACGCCAGGAGGGCGGCATCGATGAACGACATTATGATTCAGAGCTCGGATTGGAGCGGAAAACGGTTCGGAAAGAATTCGGAAACCGCGGAAAAGCAACGCCAACGAATCGAAGATACGACAGCAACAGCGACAGCGACAGCAACAACAATAGCCCTCTTTAGTTGTACCACCAGCGAAGATTCGGATGATGGCGGAAACTGTAACAGCAACAACAGCAACAGCAATCCCGCGCTCTCGACTCCAAAGAGTCACAAGGGCAAGACTTCGATGATGACTACTACTGCTACTGCTACTGCTACTACCAAAGAGTCCAAGTTCCGCCGTGGTCGCCACACCAGCCTCCGCCTCAAGAACATTCACGGTAGGAGGAATTCGTATAATGGATGCGAGACAACACCAGATACCTCCCCGGAGACAATTTCACATTCACCGGGGGAATCCTTGTCCCCTTCCCCGATCCCCTCGAAGGATAATGATACTACTACAAATACACCACCAACAGCCTCTGCGTCAGCGTCTGCGTCAGCGTCTTCCACGCCCTACAGTGTGCTGTTGGACTCCAGTGGCAGGAGGGGGTCCTACAGCGATTGCATCATGATGGCAACCAAGCCCATGGCGTCCCTGACACAGTACCTCAGAGAAGAAGAAGAGCTCCTCCGGAACGGCAACGGCAACGGTAACGGTAACGGTAACCACAACCCACTCGGGGGAGAACAACAGCGCCAACAACAACAACAACAACAACAACAAGGACGCCGGGAGCCACGGATTCCCATCGAGTTGCCCCCGAGCTTACTCAAGATCCCCTTTGACCCGCGCAACAACAACAACACCGAAGACGACGACAACGACAACAACAACAACAACAAGACGGAAGAAGATGCGACCACGAATGACAACAACAAGAAGAGCAAGGCGGGACTCCAGCTTCTCGGGAAAACCGTCACAAAAACCGTTGCCAAATCCGTGGGAAAGACCCGGCGCAAGATGGCCAAGCAGATCTCCCGAATGACACTCCTGACGTCTTCCATGCACCAGGCCGCAACGGCGTCCCGGCGCAACATCACGGGTGTGCTCTTGAACAACAGCAACAGCAACAGTGACGACGATGACGACGACGACGAGAACAGCGGCTGTGGCTATTACTATGACAACGATGACGACAACAGTGATGACGATAGCAGCGGTGAGTTTGGCGGTGTCGAACACAACAACAGCAACAGCAACAACAGCAACAGCAACAACTACAACAACAACAATCCGGTCCCCCTCTCCGAGCGAGGGGATTCCCCTGCCGCATTGGCCCCCGACGACGTAGGTGTAGTAGTAGGTGTAGCACCGCCACCGCCGCTGCTACCGCCGTCGCCGCGAACAACCACCACTACCACCAGGGCCTCCCTCGTCCGACAACACCACCACCGAACAACGAAAGCGGCTGTAGCTGCTGCCGCAACGGCACAGGCGTCTTCCGTCCTCTGTTCGCCTCGGAGAACAGCGTCCACCTCGGGTAACAAGCGAGCCGTTACGCGCCGCCGGGCTTCTATGAGCGCCGCCATTCTCGCCACGAGCATTGCGGCCCTGGGACTGCAGGAGGATGAAGAAGAAGAAGAGGAGCAGCAGCAGCAGCAACAACAGCAACAGCAGGAACGGGTCAACAAGACAGAGACAAAGACCGCCAGAGAGAAGAACCATGCTACGACCCTCGCAACAGCAACAGCAACAGCAACAGCAACAGGAACCGCCACATACAAAAAAGCCACACACAAAGCCACGGCCACAGCCACGGCCACAGGAACCGCCAACCCGGGGCCACAACCGCAACAACAACAACCGCAACAACAACAGCAACAACCACTGCCACGACCACCATTGCCACCACTACCACCACGGCTTCCGGAACGACAACCAGAGCGGGTTGTCCACTCGGCCCCCAACACCACCAAGGAACGTTTGTCCGTGGTTCGCTTTGCCGACTCGATGAACCTGGCAAAGTTTGCTCCACCACCACTCGACTGGGACGATGACGATAAGCACAACAACACCACCACCAACAACAACAACAACAACAGCAACAGCAACAACACCAACAACAGCAACGATCCGGACGAGACAGAGACGAGCGCCCGGGAGGATTTCCCTCCGGTCACGAGGAAAGAGACGAACAGCATCAACATCAACACCAACACAGCCACGGACTCGGTGGACCGTGCCACCGACCGCAACAGCAAGAGCAACAGCAAGAGCAAGAGCAACAGCTGTAGGGGCCAGCAGCGCGCCACGAGCAACCATCGATCGACCAACGGTCGATCTTCCGAGAAAACGAAGAACAAGAACAAGAAAAAAACTCCCAAGAATTAAGTTAGCAAGCAAGCACCATTCATTCATTCATTCATCCATTCATTCATTCATTCATTCATTCATTCCCACCGCGTGAGGCTTTGTCACCGATGGCACTAGTAGTGCTACAACTACTCGTGCTACAACTACTGCTGCTCCTACAACTACAACTACAACTACTCCTACAACTACAACTACAACTTCTCCTACAACTACTGCTGACCAGCCGTGAGGAACGTCCACAGCGACTCGGCGCTGTTCGAGTCGAGTCGAGTCCGGACTGGTGAAGATCCGTAGTTGTGGTTGTGGTTCTAGTTGTAGTTGTAGTTGTGGTTCTAGTTGTAGTTGCAATTGCAATTGCAATTGCAATTGCAATTGCGGCAGGTGGTTGGTTGTAATTGTGGCAGTCGAGTCTGCTATGGCAAGCAGCATTGCATATTCTTGCATACATTACTAGTACAACATCATTATAATAATAGTATACGTACCTATGGATACACTACTAGTAGTACTACGGTATTGGCCAATTAGTGCTTTGCAAGGGCCCTTTGGAGTTGTTGAGTACGTAGCTTTCTTACATATTTGTAGTATTCTATGATTCCATTGTATGATCCCATTGTATGATTCAATTCAATGATTCAATTCTACAATTGAAATCTATGAATCAAATCAATGATTCTACTAGTCAATGATTCAAGTCAATGATTCAATTCAATAATTCAATTATGCAATTCAAATCAATGATTCTAATCTATGATTCAAGTATAATTCAAGTCTAAGATTCTTAGTATCCATGATTCAATTCTAGTATGATTCAAGTCTAAGATTTAATTCTATGATCTGTGATCCAATTCTAAAATTCTAGTCTACTATGATTCATTCCTATAATTCAATCCTATGATTCCATTGTATTATTCTATCCTATGATTCAAAACTATGAGTTGAATAAATGATTCTAGTCTGTGATTCAAAATTAAGATACAGTTCTATGATTCAACAAGCCAGAGATTCAATTCTGTGATTCAATTCTATGATTCAACTCTAACATTCAATACTATGATTTCATTCTATGATTCAATTCTATGATTCAAATCTATGACTCAAGACTATGACTCAAGTCTAAGATTAAACTCTATGCTTCAATGCAGTACTTTAAGTCTATGCTTCAATTCTATGATTGAAGTCTGCGATTCAATTCTATGATTCAATTTATTGATTCAATTCCATGATTTAATTCTTTGACTCTATTCCATGATACAAGTCTATGATTCAATTCTCTGATTCAATTTTCAATCAAGTCTACGTCCGAGAACTCTTCTTTCTCTACCCCCCGCGGGCTATCACACAATACGTTCAAGACTCCCTACCTTATTTTCAAAATTCCCTGCTTCCTGAGCTCGCGTGTTCTTGACTAAAAAAGCTTAGTCTAGTATGATTCAATTCCATGATTCATGATTCAATTCCATCATACAAGCCTATGATTCAATTCTATGATTCAATTCTATTAAACAATTTTGATTCAAGTCTATGAGTCAAATCTAGGAGTCAATTATATGATTCATTTTCATGACTCAAGTCAATGATTCCATTCCATGACTTAAATCTATGAATCAATTCATCAAACCAAGTCTATGATTCTAATCCATGATTCCATGATTCTAATCAATGATTCAAATTCATGATTCAATTCCATCATCCAATGCCATCATCCAATTGCATCATCCAAGTCTATGATTCTATTCTATGATTCTATTCTATGATTCAATTTTCAATCAAGTCTATGAGTCAGGTCTATGAGTCAATTATGTTATTTATTTTCATGACTCAAGTCAATGATTCCATTCCATGACTCAAATCTATGAATCAATTCATCAAACCAAGTCTATGATTCTAATCCATGATTCCATGATTCTAATCAATGATTCAAATTCATGATTCAATTCCATCATCCAATGCCATCATCCAATTGCATCATCCAAGTCTATGATTCTATTCTATGATTCTATTCTATGATTCAATTTTCAATCAAGTCTATGAGTCAGGTCTATGAGTCAATTATGTTATTTATTTTCATGACTCAAGTCAATGATTCCATTCCATGACTCAAATCTATGAATCAATTCATCAATCCAAGTCTATGATTCTAATCCATGATTTCAATCCATGATTTCAATCCATGATTCCAATCCATGATTCCAATCTATGATTCAATTCCAAGGAATGATTCAATTCCATGGTACAAGTCTATGGTTCAATTATATGATTCAATTTTGATTCAATTATATGATTCATTTTCATGACTCAAGTCAATAATTCCATACCAAGACTCAAATCTATGATTCAATTCATCCATCCAACAAGTCTATGATTGAAATCCATGATTGAAATCCATGATTGAAATCCATGAATCAGTTCCATGATTCAGTTCCATTATTGAAATCCATGATTCAGTTCCATGATTCAATTCCATGACACAAAACTATGGTTCAATTCTATGATTCAATTTTCAATCAAGTCTATGAGTCAGGTCTATGAGTCAATTATATGATTCATTTTCATGACTCAGGTCAATGATTTCATTCCATGACTCAAATCTATCATTCAATTCTTCAATCTGAGTCTATGATTCAATTCCATGATTCAATTTCATGAGTGAATTATATGATTAAAGTATATGATTAAAGTATATGATTCAATTCCATGATTCAATGATATGTTTCAATTCCATGATTCAAGTCTATGATTCAATTCCATGATTCATGATTTAAAATCATGATTCAAATCCATGATTCAACTCCATTATACAAGTCTATGATTCAATCCTATGATTCAATTCTATGATTCAATTCTATGGTTCAATTTTGAGTCAAGTATATGAGTCAGGTCTACGAGTTAATTGTATTATTCATTTTCATGACTCAAGTCAATGATTCCATTCCATGACTCAAATTTATGATTCAAGTCTTTAATCCAAGTCTATGATTCCAATCCATGATTCATGATTCAATTCCATGATTCAATTCCATCATCCAAGTCTATGATTCAATTCTAGTATGATTCAATTTTCAATGAAGTCTATGAATCAGGTCTATGATTCATTTTCATGACTCTAGTCAATAATTCCATGCCATGACTCAAATCTATAATTCAATTCATCAATCCAAGTCTACTATGGTTCAATTCCATGGTTCAATTCCATGATTAATGATTCAAATCCATGATTCAATTATATGATTCAATTATATGATCCCAGTCTATGATTCAAATACATGATTCAATTCCATGACACAAAACTATGGTTCATTCTATGATTCGATTTTCAATCAAGTCTATGAGTCAGGTCTATGAGTCAATTATATGATTCATTTTCATGACTCAATTCCATGATTCAATTCCATGACTCAAATCTATCATTCAATTCTTCAATCTGAGTCTATGATTCAATTCCATGATTCAATTTCATGAGTGAATTATATGATTAGAGTTTATGATTCAATTCCATGATTCAATTTTATATGATTCAAGTCTATGTCTTAGTTATACGATTTAAGTCTATGATTAAATTTCATGATTGAATTCGAAGCTTCAATTCTATAATTCAAGTCTATGATTCAATTCTTTGACTCCAGTCAATGATTCAACTCCATCATACAAGTCTATGATTCAATCCTATGATTCAATCCTATGATTCAATTCTATGGTTCAATTTTGAGTCAAGTCTATGAGTCAGGTCTTTGAGTCAATTATATGATTCATTTTCATGACTCAAGTCAATGATTCCATTCCATGACTCAAATTTATGATTCAAGTCTTTAATCCAAGTCTATGATTCCATTCTATGATTCAATCCCATGATTCATGATTCAATTCCATGATTATGATTCAAGTCTATGAGTCAATTATATGATTCAAGTCTATGATTCAATTCTATGATTCACTTCCATGTTTGGAGTCTATGATTCACTTCCATGACTCAAATCTATGTTTCAATTCTACGACTCACTTCCATGATTCAAGTTTATGATTTCATTTTTTGACTCAAATCTATGATTAATTTTTATGTTCCATTCTATTACTCATCATTCTATGACTCAATTCTATGATTCAATTCTATGACTCAATTCTATGACTCACTTCCATTATTTAATTCCATGATTCAAGTCTATGATTCATTTCTATGATCCAAGTCTAAGATTCAATTCTATGATTCAAGTCTATGACTCAATTGTATGATTCACTTCCATGATTCAAGTCTATGATTCCAGCCCATGACTCAAATCTACAATTCAATTCTATGACTGAATTCCATGATTCAATTCTATGATTCCACTCTTTGCCTCAAATGTACAATTCAAAATATTGAATACTAAATCAACCGTGAAAACACACACGGGCAATACGCATGTATGGTATTGGCATATACGGCAGTATGGGTATATGTGCCGGGGGTACGGGTATCTGGGGGTACAAGTATTCAGTGGTACTACCCCAGGGCAAGATCAATAAGTAACAAATGGGGCGCAAACGAGAATAGGACCATAAACATTTCATACATATGCTCCGGTGAATATCAATCAATACTTAAGGTTCTGAACAGAGGTTCGTACTACCCGAAGCAGTGCCCGATCGATCGACCCATACCCCCACAAAAAGTAACAATGGATTAGTAATTGGGAGATTAATATGGTCCGGAAACAATCCGATCATAATCTTATCGATAACTCTTTCCAACATTGAAATAACAGCAGTAACAGATAAAATAACAAATAATAACTACAGATTGATCTTTGCTGGTCTTATTAGTTATCAATAAGATTACAACAGCAATTAAACTAGCCAATGCCAGAAGGGAACACTACAGAAGCCAGTTCCCCAGCCCACCAAGGAGTCACACCAGACACGAGCATCGACACCGAACACGAGATTCGATACCTTCGCGGGCGCCTAGAGGATCTGACAGAAGACAACTACGACCTGCGTGAATATACACTCAATCAAACCACTCAAATACAAACACAGAATCAGTTATTGGCGGAGTACGCAGAGGAAGAGAGTGACAGTGACGACAGCGACAACACCATGAGTAAGAAAAGGATTTCTCCGTACTGAAGGACCCGATGGAGGCCACTCAGTTGAAACCAATCTTAGTGCCCACCAGCATCGACGTGTACGAGTTCAAGAAGGCCCTAACCAATGCATTAGCAGAAGTTGTCTCCACTAAATACATACAAGGTGGGGGGTACGCCTTCCTATTGGAGACCGCAGAACAATATCCCACCCGCGAGAGGAATCCTGCCGCCGTGTACCCTACAGCACCGGCAGAGCCACCCAAGCTCGACAGCGCCGTGGAACTCACCGCGGATGCCTACAAATTGTGGAAACGAAGACGGGCACTTTATGTGGAATGGAACAAATACAACAGAGGAGCCTTATTACTGACAGATAAAAAGTTCCCGAACATGCTCCATGACATGAAGGACCTGGGGTCCGAAGCATTCCCAAGGGGCACCACGGCGCTGGAGGCCTTCCAACACATGGAGGAGGATCTATGCTCATCGGACGTCCAACGCGACCTGACTGCCAAGCTCTCTAAGAAGATGAGGGAACTCACGTACACCCCAAACCCCCTAGGGCCCAAGGAATACTTCAGAGTCCTCACCATGGACCAATACCAGATCAATCTCCTACCAGCCACGGCCAGGGTGACCGCCGCACAGATGATGGACTATGCCCACATGGCATTCAAAAAGAGCAAACACGACCACAATACACTCCTGCGGGTCGAGGACGAGTGGAAGGCCCACAGGGCAACCTTGGACACACCTGACCCAGGAGGGGAATTAACCCACTACAAACCCTTTTGGGGCCGATGTCTCAAGGAATTATACAGTAGTTACCACTCCACCAGCACTGAAAACATGGTAGAGACCCAGAACGACCAGCGACTCGCCATCATCGAAGACAACCAATGTGCACTTGTCAGTGTATGCCAGGACCTCAAGTCCCAAGCGGAGTCAGCAACAGCTGCGTCCACTCTCACCATGTCAAGTCACCAACTGGAATCAGCGCTGACCACACTCACCATACAAATGGGTATGTTGGTGGCCAACCAACAGGCCCAATCGGGGACACTACCGAGCGATCAATCCCCACGTGCCCACCAATCCCCTCAGCACGGGGGGGGGGGGGAGACGTCCACCAAATAACAACAATCCGCCCTCCAAGTGGAAACAATACAAACACTACTGCCACTCATGTGGGGTCAATCTCTTGCACAATGGAGGGGACTGTTTCCGATTTAAGCCCAACCACCAAGTAGGGGCCACCTTCCACAACAAAATGGGAGGGTCCAACGAAAAGGAGGATAGATGGATAAAATGGAGTCACCCAGTCACCCGGGAGACCCATGATTCGTCCACCTGACGGTGTGGGGAGGAGCAACGTAACATACCTAAACCTAGTAGTAATAACCACAAGTCAACAACATTACTACGTAGTATCTTACGAACCCCTCCAAGTATCTCTACTCCCAGGCCCAACGCCCCCAAACATGTCACATTCGCATTGGCGCCTACAGTACCAACACCAACGCCGGGGTATGCTGGCGCCATTGACTCTGCAGCTACCGGCCACTTTGTCCCCACCGCATATCAGGGAGGCGCCCACCAAGCCACACCGGGTGCTCTAACCGTTGGTTGTGCCAATGGGAGCACAATGCGTTCTATGGCCACCAATATCTTAGACCTCCCACTGACCCCACCGGGAGCAAGGGGTTGTCATAAATTTGACGAGGTGGACCTACCACTCGTGTCAGTCCCAAAATTATGCAACCATGGGTGCCGCGTCACCTTCACCAAGGACACCGTCCACGTCACAGGCCCTTCCAACCATACTGTTTTAGAGGGCACCCGCGACCCCCTCTGGGACCTCTACATGGTCCCCCTCCATCAACCAAATACAAATACAGCCAACATGACCCCAACTACAACAAACGCGCCGCGCTCTACCACATCCCCAGATACAGACATTTCTCCAAGGGTGCCGGCTAAATCTACAAGGGTGCCCCCCCCCCCCCCCCATTTTCAGAAAACCAGATACACACAGGGGCGGGCGCATACCAGATTCAAGCCATCCCCCAACTCATTGCATTCTACCATGCAGCAGCCGGCTATCCGACTAAGAACACATGGACTCGAGCCATTGACTGCGGATCCTTCGTCACCTGGCCAGGCCTGACGACACAGCGAGTCAATCGGTACCTCCAAGCAACAGAAGAGACCACTATGGGGCACCTACAAATACGACAAGGCATCCAAAGTACACACAAGCCAAAAACCAGAACCAAGAAAGACACGACCGATTCTGTCACTGCAACCGGCGCCCGCCGGAAGAAAATACATAACATCTGCGTCGACATAGTCCCCACGACTGAAATACAACCACACAGCCACATTGCCACAGGCACCAACGATGAACCCAAGGAGCTCATTGCGTGGGACCTACCGGGCAGATATCCCGTCATGTCACGACGTGGGCACCAGTACGTATTCCTCATGTACGACTACGACTTGAACTACATTGACGTGGAGCCCATCTAATCACGTAAAAGCGAAGATAACTGCGTGGGTTCATGGCATGCTACGCGCGAATGAAAGAGGACAACGTGCACGCCAAGATAGTACACATGGACAACGAAACCTCCAAGAAACTAATTGCGTACATCACGAAGAACAACCTCAACTACCAACTAGCATCACCCGGGGACCATCAACTCAACCATGCAGAAAGGGCCATCCAGACATCCAAGAATCACTTCATAGCCGGATTAAATGGAGTGGGTGGGGCTTTTCCGGTGGACGACTGGGACCTACTAATACCACAAGCGCTCATCACCCTCAACTTACTTCAAGCTTCCCGAACCCAGCCCAAACTGTTGGCATATGAACTCAGACGCGGGATATATGATTACAACAAACACCCATTGGCCCCCATGGGCTGTTGGGTCATCATCCATAGCAGAGCCCAAGAAAGAGGTGCATGGCAGGACCACGGTACAAGGGGCTTCTACATCGGACCGGCCTTGAAACACTACAGGAATTACACATGTATCGGAGAGGCCAGCCGCGCGACCAGAGTGAGCAACACTGTCGCGTTCTTCCCCAAGGTAGATATGCCACATACCTCATCAACAGACCGGCTACTTATGATACTCCAAGACCTAAAGGAAGTCACCAGTAAGCCCCATCCACCAATCCCGTATGCAGAACAAGGGACACAAATTAATGAGGCCCTACGCAATATACAAGACCTACTCCACATAGAGATACAAGAGCCCATAACTACCGTGACGACACAATGACGAACCCAGGAAAGGACCAATACAAACTCAACTGATACGTCCGGGTACATGCACGAGCCTCCAAGGGTGTCAGATAGGTCCAATACAAAATCCATCATCAAGCCCACAAACAAACGCAAACCTCCAAGGGTACCACAGCAACGCAGCGCCCGTCGAGGCCAGCCCTGGGCCATAGGCACTATTATCAGGAAGAAGTTCAACTCCGGGTGGTGGTATGAAGGAGAAGTGGTGAGCTATGATCAGACCAATCAATACTACCAAGTAAAATACACTGATGGGGACATAGCTGACTACACGCACGGCGAAATCTCCCAACATTACAAGTCCGACCAATACTACTCCAAACCCAAAAGCAAGGTAAACCCCAGGCCCTCATGGGGATGTACCCGCGTGATCCGGTACATTTCCCAGTACCAAAACAGGCCCAACAAGTGAGCGTAAGGACATATAGGCCCCAACTCACGAGTGGTTATAGGCTCCACCTTGCGTGCGGCGGCTCCATATGGGATGACGACTTAAACAAGTGGGCAGCATACCGGGACCTCATCAGGCACCCCAAGGCCAACATACAGAAATTGTGGCTTAGATCAGGAGAAGATGAGTTTGGCCGACTATTCCAAGGCTTCCAGCCTAATAACATCAAAGGGATGGATGTACTAGATTGGATCCATAAACATAATGTGCCCATCCATAAGAAAGTAACATACCCCCAATACACTGTAGCGATACACCCCGAGAAGGCCGACCCCTACAGGACAAGAATAACCGCGGGGGGTGATCAATTGGAGTATCATGGTAATGTGTCAACCCGAACAGCAAGCATGGCAACCATAAAGACACATTGGAACAGTGTGATATCCACCCCCGGGGCTAAATACTGTACCGGGGACATATCAAACATGTACTGATGCTCCATCCTAGACAAACCCGAATGCGTAAAATTCAGGTGGGACCTGGTCCCCCCCCCGTATCCAAACGGCATACAAACTAGAGGGGCTCAAACAAGGGGACTACATCTATGCCCGTATTAAAAAGGCATGATATGGATTAAAACAGAGTGGAAAAATTGCCCACGACGACATCGTAGAACACCTCTAACAATGCGGCTACTGGAAGGCGCCCCACACCAAGGGACTATTCCTACATGACGAGAGGGACATCGGCTTTACCCTAGTTGTGGATGACTTTGGAATCAAATACACCCATCAGGAAGATGTGGATCACCTAGTCGAGGCTGTCGGAACCAAGTACCTTCAAGGTTGACTGGACGGGAAAGCAATACGTGGGGGTCCATCTACGGTGGGACTACGACAAAGGTGAAGTACAATTGTCCATGGATGGTTACGTGGAACAAGCGTGAAAGGAATTTGAACACGTGAGGCCCACACACACGTACGCTGGACCATCACGCGCGGACGTGCCTGCCTACGGCGAGAGAATACAATACGCAAAACTCGAGGATACGACCACGTTATCGGACGAGGAGATAAAATTCATACAACAAGTCACGGGAAAATTCCTATTCTATGCACGGGCAGTCCATAACACAATGTTACATGCCCTCAATGACATTGCATCGGCCAGGAACAACCAAACAGCGTTAGCTGCCACAAAATATTTCCTCAACTATGTGGCGTGTAACCCCAACGCCACCATTATCTACAGGGCCAGTGACATGATACTCCAAGTAGATAGCAACGCCGCTTACCTAGTGTGCCCAGAAGCCAAGAGCCGGGCAGGAGGTTACCACTACCTGGGGGACACAAATGACCGCACGTTCAATGGCGCTATCCTTGTCTTGGCAAAAATCATAAAGAATGTCATGGCGTCAGCCACAGAGGCCGAGGTTGCATCATTGTTCTTAAATGCAAGAGAAGCCTTGCCAATCCGGCATTGCCTGATCAAACTCGGGCATCCACAACCGGCCACCCCATTGAAAACAGACAATAATACAGCAGAAGGCATATTGAATGGCACAATCAAACAGAAACGGTCCAAGGCAATCGATATGCAATTCTATTGGTTGAAAGACAGGGCGGAACAAGGGCAATTCAATATCTTCTGGGAACCGGGAAAACATAACCTAGCTGATTATCCCACCAAACACCATCCGGGGAACCACCATAAGAAGGTAAGACCAATATATCTGTATGAACCGGATAGTCCGAGGACCATCCAAGGGTGTATTGAATTACTAAATCAACCGTGAAAACACACACGGGCAATACGCATGTATGGTATTGGCATATACGGCAGTATGGGTATATGTGCCGGGGGTACGAGTATCTGGGGGTACAAGTATTCAGTGGTACTACCCCAGGGTGAGATCAATAAGTTTCAAACGAGGCGCATACGAGAATAGGACCATAAACATTTCATACATATGCTCCGGTGAATATCAATCAATACTTAAGGTTCTGAACAGAGGTTCGTACTACCCGAAGCAGTGCCCGATCGATCGACCCATACCCCCACAAAAAGTAACAATGGATTAGTAATTGGGAGATTAATATGGTCCGGAAACAATCCGATCATAATCTTATCGATAACTCTTTCCAACATTGAAATAACAACAGTAACAGATAAAATAACAAATAATAACTACAGATCGATCTTTGGTCTTATTACAAAAACCATGATTCAATTCTATGACTCAATTCTATGATTCAAGTATAGGATTCAAGTGTATGACTCACGTCAATGATTCAATTCTATGATTCAAGTCCATGATTCAATTCTGTGGCTCAAGTCTATGATTCAAGTCTATGGTGGAAGTGTAAGATTCATTTCAATGATTCAATTCTATTATTCACTTCAAGGATTCATGACTCAATTCCATGATTCAAGTCTATGACTCAATTCTATGACTCAATTCTATGATTCAAAGGCTATGATCAAAATCTATGATTCAACTCCATGACTCAAGTTGATGATTCAATTCCATGATTCAATTCTATGATTCAAGTTTATCATTCAATTTTGTGGTTGAAGTATTCGATTCCATTCTTGGACTCAAACCTACAATTCAATTCATTATTCAATTCTTTGACTCAACTCACTGATCCAATTATGTGGTTCAATTCTATGGTTCAATTCAATGATTCAAATCTATAATTCAATTTTATGGTTCAATTCTATGGTTCAATTCAATGATTCAAATCTATAATTTCATTATGTGACTCAAGTCTATGATTCAATTCATTGATTCACTTCAATGACTCACTTCAATGATTCAATTCTATGATTCAATTCTATGATTCAAGTCTATCACAACTCAAGTCTATGACTGAATTCTATGATTCAATTCTTTGACTTACTTCCATGATTCAATTCTTTGACTTACTTCCATGATTCAATTCTATGACTCAATTCCATGATTCAAATCTATGATTCCATTCTTTGACTCAAATCTATGATTCAATTCCATGATTGAATTCTTTGACTCAAGTCTATGATTCAATTCAATGATTCAATTCAATGATTCAATTCTTTGACTGCAGTTAATGATTCAAGTCAATGATTCAAGTCTATGGTTTCATTCTTTCACTCAAATCTACGATTCAATGCAATGATTCAATTCTCTGATTCAATTCTCTGATTCAATTCTCTGATTCAATTCTCTGATTCAATTCAATGATTCAATTCAATGATTCAATTCAATGATTCAAGTCTATGATTCAAGTCTACTATGATTCGAGTCGATGATTCAATTCTCTAATTCAAGTCTCTGATTCAAGTCTATGATTCAAGTCTATGATTTCATTCTTTGACTCAAATCCATGATTCAAGTCTATGATTCAATTCTTTGACTGGTGGAGTCAATGGTTCATTTCTATGCTTCAAGTCTATTATAGTGATTCAAGTCTAAGATTTCTTCATTCTTATACATACCATATAGATCCAGTTCATATTCATACTTCATATATACCATGCTTGAGTCATACTTAAATGTTTTTGAGGGGGTGAAAGAAACTATTTTTCTCAATTTTTAGTTTTTCAAAAGATTTGTTCTTAGATCCAGTACATACGTGCTTGCGTCATACTTCATTTTTGAGAGGGTGAAAGAAATTTCTGACATGCTTGATGACACATTTGTTGAGGAGATTGGCAATGTGGCCTTTTGTTATTTCATCCGGTGGTGGCTCCACTAGGTTGATGGCGATAGCCTTTGCAATGCAATTGAGGTTGTGGAGTTGTGGATCCGGGGCTATTTCTAGTGGTCCTTCTTCTTCATCATCCTTACGGGTCACAAAGAATTCTGAGAGTTCATCTTTGCCAATGATTTCAGAGTAGGCTTTGTTACAGGAGGTGGCCGCAGTTGGGTTGCTAGCACTTGAAAATCGAAATTCGATTCCAAAGATTGGAGTCCAGTCAAATGGAGCCGTCGGCATGGTCTTTGTGGTTGTAATTAATCCGATGGATTGGTGTTAACCGGCGATTAGTCGTTGGCGTTTCTGTGTTGTTACGGTGTTATCTTTTGTGGTCGGAACGCTCGTCGAATCACCGATGTGCGGCGGTGTTGGGTGCCGGTGATTGATTGGAGAAGACGATCGTCGCCGATGATAATTAACCTCGCCGTGGTGTTCAGGAGACAATCGTTGGTGGATCGTCGACATCAAGATGTCCGGAACGTTCGTCGTTCTTGTATTAACCGGGCTTGGTCGTGGATTGCAAAAGGAGATTCCTGTAGAAGAACCGACAAAAGAAGATTCGTGTAGAAGAATTGGTATCACACCCCCTGATTCACGAGCAGGGAGGTTAAGAGAAAGAAAGAATGAGATGGGGGGAGGCCGAGAATGTGCCGCACAGGGAGCTAAGCACAAAATTTCTTCTGGATGTAACCGGCAGTGGAGGTGCTGAACGGCCGGAGATAGGTAGCTTAAGGTAAACACTGGTGCTCTTGCGGGACACAAGTGTAAGTTATAAGGGCTCTACTATAAACTGTTGTAACTCTAAAAATAGACCGTAAGGTATAGGATAATTGAAATTTAAAGAGATGTGAGCTCAGAGAGACGCTCTTATTTTACTGTGTATTTTGTACTGTATTGGGGCTCTCTGCTGTATTTTTACATGGTAGAGATCTTCCCCGGTTATTTGTTACTATCTTCTTTACCGTCGTACCAATACTGTCGCTGCTGTTTCTGTGTTAGTGTCGTGCGTCGGTCTTACTGTATCGGTCATTTGATAGCATTGGTCATTCACGAGGTTAAGTGATTTACTCGATGGGGCGTATGCTTGTTCGTGGTATGTATGCTAGATATGAGGCCCATCTGGTATCAGTATTGATTTTCATGATCTCAATAAGTAATTTCCTCACGGGATATCAAGTATATTCGTTCGAATGTACTTAAGGGTTCCAAGTGTTCACTTATTGGTCAGGTCTTTGGCGTTGTCTTGTTTCTAACCGATTCTCCACTTTAGTTTGTAGTCCTAAGTGATATCGTTTTTACCACTTAGTGGTTTTTGCGTAGTGAAGGTGCGTTTGATTCTAAGACTCGATCATCGAAATAATCGTGTCTCTGTTGTTACTCCGTATGGTACCGGGTCAATCTCACACTTTTTTTGGTACATTCATACACTTTTGCCATACACTTTTCAACTACAACAATACCCACGAAAGGTATGATCGTATGTACAATTCGATCCTGTGACCTCATTTGCTCAGCCACTAACCATCCACCACCCCGACCTCCACCCTTTATGGTGAACCCAGTATATAACGGAGCCAACTTGGTTGGGGTCGCGTTGCTCTGGTGAACACTGTACTGGGGCAGGGGTTGGGGGTTGGGGGCTTATAAAATGAGGGCATTATTAGGGTGTTGGGGCTTATGTAAATAGGGCACTAGTAGGGCACTGCGCTCCGCGCTGGGGATGCCATTGATATTTTTGTGTTCATATTCTCTATATATATTGATCGTACCATAATACCTAATTTTCAAAAGTGTACGGATGTACCTTTTGAAAGTGTAAAGTTGACCCCTGTCCCTCCGTATTCTCGCACCTCGGTTGTATTCTCGCACCTCGGTTGTATTTCTGCACCTCGGTCGTCGTTTCGTTTTGTCGGCTTTTTCAATCGAATTTGATGCCAACAAAGTCCGTATTTTTCGCCGACAACACCTCTTCACACAAATCATACCGATATGTATCACGAGGCTTGTCACGTCACCTTGATTCAATAGCTTTTTGCCGTGATTTCTATTTAAACCATAACCTAATGAATTTTTTGTCATCTGCAAAAGAAGAATCCACTACAGTTTGCCATTCCCCTTCACAATATGGCCTGACATTGACCAAGAATGGCCCAATTCCACCCTCCGCCGCTGTTGCTGCCGCTCACAATAACAATCCATCCTCTACTGAAAACTTCAACTCAGTACTAAACTGTCAGGTAGTACACAATTTTTTTGTTCCACCAATTGATAGAAATCTAATGGAATCACAGTTGTTTCCTTCAGAAGACAACAGCAACAGCGAGGATATGGTTATTCATGAAGAAATTTGTCTTCCTATTCAGAAAAATAATGATATGATGGATGCCGCAGAACCCAATACATCCCAACCAAACATCAATGAAAGAGAGCAATTGATCCGATCCCATGTTTATTTTTCACCTACCAATAGGCTCATTGCTGAAATAAAGCTCATGAATCTAATGACAAAACACAAGTTACCTCTAAACATGTTCAAATCTATTTTTCAATGGGCAAACGAATGTCAAAATGTTCATGGTGTTGACTTCAGCACTACCTTCCCCCGCCATCGAGAAGCCATATTTAGTGAAATCAAGTCCAATTTGGGTATTTTAGAGACCAAGTTCAAGCCACACATAAATAACTGCTTACCTGGCAATTTACCCACCCAAATATTTGTTTGATCCTTCCCAGACGCACCTCATTCCCTTCTGACCAATAAGGAATTGATGCAAGAAAAAAAATTGTCTTTTCCCAATGTCAAGACTCCTCTTTCACCCGAAAACAACCCACCAATCACTAACAAAACATACAGAACAGAACTACACCACGGCTCTTGGTGGATGGAATTGTGGAAGTAGATCTGCAATGAAAATGGTGAAATCCTTGTTCGGATCATTTTCTACATCAATGGAATCAGCTTGGATGCACATGGCCGTCTGTCACTCACTCCTCTCAACATGACTCTTGGTATTTTCAATGTTGAAGCAAGAAAATGACCTGACACTTGGACCACAATTTATTTTCATCCCGACACTGAAATTGAGAGCATAAGACACACCAAAAAACCCACGGCAAAAGATAATATTCAAAATCTACACACCGCGCTGGCAGCAGCTTTGCAATCTTTCAAGCAAGTATGTGAAATGCAGGGTGGGTTGGAGTGGGATTATCTTCCGTACGCAGGAAAAGTTCAAAGTGAAAATGAAATTTGTGATTGCATATGTTGTTGGGGATACAGAACTTCAGGACAAACTATGTGGAAAGTATGGATCATACACAGAAAAGGTGGAGAAATTGTGCCGTCACTGTACATGTTCGACACACTTCATTGATAAACCAAAAGCCCAAGTGGAGGAACAGACCCGGCTCTGGGTTCCAGATGATTTCCCCCCCCCCCCCAAACATGTCCACGAGGGAATGCAAGGATTGCTTCAAAAGCATTTCCCACCATCCCATAAAAAATGCTTTTCATATCCTCAATTTTGGTTGTAATATCAACCACATTCACTTTGCTACTCCTGGTGAGTGTTTGCATATGCATCAACTGGGTGTAGCACGTAGGGTAGTAGAATCACTTGATTCTTTGTTAAAAGGCAGTCTTAAGTGTTGGCATGCACCTGATTTAAACACCAACGGCACATCAGGTACTATTGGCTCACTCTCTCAGTTATACAGCGGTCTTTTGTCTAGGCAATCAAACAGAGATTTCCCTAGAACAAAGTTTTCAAGTCAGCTTCTCTCCATCACCAAAAAGGAGGGTAATGATTATTCGGGAATGCTCATTTCCATTCTGATCACCCTTTGTTCTGTTGTGGCAAAAAACATCATCCAAGACGGGACATTTATTCAGAAACAGGTAGAGGTCATTGAACTGATCCTCTCCATGGAAGAATTCTTGAAGCGTGGAAATATAACCATTTCTGGATTGGAAAACCTCCCCAAGATGATTATTCATTTTATCAATTGTATTAGATCCACCTACCTCAGAGAGGGAATGGGTGCAAAACTGATCAAAAACCATCTTTACTTTCACCTGGTTGAGTACATGAAGTTTTGGGGACTTCCATGTGGATGGGATTCTTCGTATGCGGAATCACACCACAAAACTGAAATCAAAGGACCGTCAAAGAACACTCAACAGAATGCTTCCACATTGATAATGCAAATGGACAAGAGACGGGAACAAAAAATGCTGCTACGAGTAGCTACTTCAAAGTTCAATTTAGTGACAACAGAAGATGTTTCTGGTAATCAAATCCCTACTGAAGTTTCTGGCACAAAATTTCATGTGTTCATTAATGACAATGGGGCAAGTACTATGAGATGGGTTAGGTCATTGAACAAAACAAAACCATATTTGTCTCCCATCGTGTTGGCTTTTGTATGTCACAAGGTTCTTCCACTTTTGCAGGACTCTTCCTCTGTCAAAGGATTTACTGAACATAACAGGTTTGACCAATGCACACAGCAAAATTACTTGTTTTGGAGCCATCCTTCATATCGTTCCGGCAGTGGCCAACTGAACTCAGCAGTTTGGTATAATTGGGCATTGTTCGATGTTGACGCATGTGAAATACCCTGCCATATTTTGTGTTTCCTTGAGCTCTACAATCTGAAGGAGGAGCCTTACTCATTTGTTTCTGAGTATCAAATTGCAGATGTAGGCATTTATGCAGTAGTGACCAAGTTTAAATCAACTCCAACACCAACAGCTTTGTCATTTGTGACAAGTGGTGAATTAGATGAAAACTCCCTGTTCTTATTTCATGTTGACAGCATACTTTCCGATGTAGCAGTTATCCCACAACTCGATGCAATTGGTACCTTGAAAACAAACTCATATCTAGTTGTCTCAAATCAAAGGGCTTGGCTGGATGAATTCCACAAGACAATGTCATCCTTGCCTAATGAAGATACACTCTACTCCCAATGCACTATTGTTGAACAGGACAGCGACAATAATGAAGATGGTAGTAATTCAGGTGATGACAGTTCAATGACATCTAAGGATGATGACAATAGGCATTTAGCTTTGCACGAGAAAGAATCTGAGACAACACATGCATTTCATACTTAACAAATGGTTCCACATCAGTTAAACTATGATGCATATGCTTCACAATTTCCACTGTTGTCTCTTTGAGCTCTAGTTTCATGCTGGGTTTTACATGATTTTTGAATACATACACACCATTATTGGAAGACAACCTTTCTGGTCGAATTCCAATGATAGCATAATCATCGTTGATACTGCCATACTTCTGTACTCTGGCAACTGTCAGTTTTGCTTCAACAATTGCCGGAGCAAATTCTCTTAAAACTTTGATATTATTGTTGGAAGCCATGTGTCGTTCTGCAAACCTTCTTTAGCAAAAATGCGCAATGACGGATTAGAATTGTCAAACACAAGAATATGTTCATCTTTCGTAATATCGAATGACTCGAAATTGTCGATAGACATAGCGTGTGCCAATTGATAGTTCTTCTTTCCTCCTGTTTTGCCACCCCAACTTGTTTCCATGTATTTACCTTCCACCACAGGTGTTTGGTATTTCTTCTTCAACACTATTGTATTGACACCATCTTTGCAAGTTGAATGCTTATTCCTTTTCTTCTTCTTCGGTTTTATCCAAGACAATTTTGTATAAGTTTCATGGCTCATTGACACCGGTGCTGCGATCTTCAGAAAATTCAAAGACATTTTCTGTTTATTTCTCTTCAGATGTTTTCTCCTTTCTTTTTGCTTCCTTCCTCGTGCTGACAGTTGCTTTGTCAGCATTGTTTTGAATCCCATTGCACCGGTTGCTGTTGTTCGCCGTTGCTGTTGTTGGAGGAGGAGGAGGAGACTGATTTGATCTGGTGTTGCCTTTGATTCGTGTTCACTCCAAATATGTTCAGCGTAGAGTACCAAGGAGGCCTGTTGGAGCTGGCTTGGAGGCAACGTGTCCAAAAGGTCTTGTGGTGTCGGGGCCGGTGATTCAGTCTTGTCGAAGCCGATGATTTGGAATCGTTGTGTCGTATCACTCTTCGTGGAGACAATTAACGAACAGAAGAAGATGATCTTGTGGTGTCAAAGCTGTTGATGCAGAAGCTTAGAATTGAGGAGGCCTGTTGGAGCTGGCTTGGAGGCGAGGCGTCGGAATGGTCTCGTGGTGTCGAGGCCCAACTCAGAATTGTCAAAGCCGGGATGAATTGTGGAGTCGTACCACTCTTTGTGGAGAGGGTTAGTGCTGTTGGAGGAGGAGCGCCCTTTGTTGCCGGTGTTGCCGAGGATTCCTTTGCGATTGTTGCCATTGTTGCTGTGGTGGATCACTGCTGCGGCTGCTGTTGTTGCTCTCATTGCCATTGTTGCCGTTGCAGTTGTTGCCAACAATTTGTTGTCGTTGCTACCGTTGTTTCAGAGTAGATCGGAGGGAGATTGGAAGGCGTTGCTCTCGCTGCTGTTGCTCTCGCCGCTGAGGAATCGCCTTTGGAGGAGGAGACGAATCGACGTTGTTGCTGTTGCTCTCGGTGTGGCGGATCGCTGCGGCGAATCGCTGTGGCGGATCGCTGCCGTTGTTGTTGCTGTTGCTGTCGGTGTCTATTGTAGTATCCTATTCGAATATATAATAATTGAACAAAAAATTGAGGTGAGTATCTATGGATGTATATAGTAAATAATAACAACAGAATAATATAATGAACATGCCACTAACCTACACTGTTGGCGTCCGATCAATTCGATGCTGACAATTCGTTGCCGTTGTGGCCAAACGTTGGGAAAACGCCACACCTCAAGGGATCCCTACCCTCTACTAGTATATCTGTCGTTGTTCCAATCCATTGTTCCGATTTGTTCTTCCGATCGTCCGCTGCTGTTGATGTCGCTGCTGTTGCTCTTGCTGCTGTTGCTCTCGCTGTCGCTGCGATCTGTTCTTCCGGTTTGTTGTTCCGGTCCAATGCTCCAGTCGGAAATGAAATAAGAAGAAAAACAGAAGTGAGGAAATACAACATCAACAGCAAGGCAGGAGGCATTATCATTGTTGTTTCTCTATCTGACATTGTTGTTCCTTTCGTTGTTCCGATGATCCTTGTTCCAGACCTATGAAAATAAGAAGAAAAATAGAAGTGAGGGAATACAACATCATCAGCAATGCAACAACAGGCGGGCATTGATGTCTATCTATCTCACGTTGTTTCCTTCCACTTGGTGTTGCCTTCCACTCAGTGTTGCGTTTGATTC
This sequence comes from Pseudo-nitzschia multiseries, assembly GCA_037355745.1. Classification (NCBI taxonomy): domain Eukaryota; phylum Bacillariophyta; class Bacillariophyceae; order Bacillariales; family Bacillariaceae; genus Pseudo-nitzschia; species Pseudo-nitzschia multiseries. The sequence continues at coordinate 2,547,157 of CM074788.1, forward strand.
GTTATTGCCTTCAATTTGTTGCTCTTCCTCTGACATTGATTTGAAGACTTCTAACTCCTACATCACAAAAAACAGGGTCTTGTTCCTGTTGATATATATGCAAGTAATGCAGATTTTGTGCTTCTGAGACGTCTATGTTTGTGTGCACCCAAACAATATCTTCCCAGCAACTAATCTCTAATCAAACGCTTTCTACTTCTTTTGCAGTACAAGGCTGCTATTTCAGACTGAAATATCTGAGAACCGATCATTGTGCTCATAAAACGTCACATGTGACGAAGAGGGTTGGATCCCACGTTCTCAGACAAAGTGTTGCAAGAAGCACCACTCTACTCAGATAAGTCGGATAATGAGGTCTGTCGATTTGAATGGAAAGTGAAAAAATAATTCGCAAACAGTGAAAATAACACTGTAAAATCTCACTGTAAAATCACACTGTAAAATCAATCTCTATTTTCGCTCAGCACAGCGGTGTGTTACCGGTTATTCTTACCTCCTTTGTATTCGTTGAATTTTTTTGAAAAGTACCTGCTAACTGAATTAGTGCACATCCGTTGAATTTTCTTAAGTAGCGGCTAACTATCCATTGAATTTTTATTATAAAGTAGCGGTTGACTCAGGCCGGCTCGTCGCTGCTCTCTTTGCCACGCGGTTGACTCAGGCCGGCTCGAAGAAATGCCCTTTTTGGAGTTATGCGATCCCCCCCCCCCCCCCCCCCTCTTTTAAATACCCAATCTTTTTTACGTTTATGGACTCCCCAATTTACCAGTTGTCCGTTGTTTGCAACGGCGTTGTAGGAATGCCCTTTTCATGGTTTTGGAGACAAAAATGCCCTATTATATCCAGAATTATTCAATCCGAACCTAGGCCCTGGTCTACTACGTCTCCGTCAAAGAAGAAGGGGAGGGGAGGGGAAAAAAGAAAAAATCTGACACCACGTTCAGTGCATTGGGCCCTATTCCTTGACAAATAGATGTGACGGTGAATTTCTTTTTGTACGAAGTTGACAACGGCGTGACTGGAATGTTGGGATTATTGACCAGGAAGCAAATACGCGAGCAATTGAAGGACTACAACATGAACAACAAGTGGTTAAACTTTGAGTCTCTTTTACGGGATGTTCACAAAGAAATAGGTGGGGGTGATACTACATCTTCTCTGTATGGGCGTAACATGGTGAACTACGTTTGTGCAGCAGACAAACAAGTTCGTGAGCAAGCATCCGAACCTCTGCTGTCTTGTCTTGAAAACAGAACACTTAACAGAAAATGGCAGACGCTAGTATCTGGCATGTGTTCTTTCTTCGATCTCTAAGTATCGAATATTTCGATCGTACGAGTGACGATCATTTTGGCTCGCAAGATTGAGCCATTTGGTCAATAATGAGATGCTTGGCTCACAAGATCGAGCCATTTGGTCAATAATGAGATACTTAGCTCACCAGATTGAGCCATTTGGTCCATAATGTTAAACATTATGATTCGCGTGCAACCAAACTGGACGCATGCAAGTAAAGAGGCCGCGCGCGTCTGAAAGAATGAGATACCATTGTACCATTGTTACATATTGCTAAGCCGGACATGAAAGGAATTTAATAAGTACATGATAATGTACCGTGAGATCTTGGTTTGGTACATGGAGAATATACAATATCCATCAGGGCCGGACAATACGTCTGAGGGTTTGTGGTTCCATACCAAATTGCAGAACGGTTCTCCACATGACTCAAAACAATACGTCAATGCCATGAAAAACTTCTTGGGCTGCCTTATGGCAAAGTCCTCACTCCATGTTTCATTGAGTCATAGCTACAATCAGGTTGACTTAGACAAATATTTCAAGTTGCAGCGTATTGAATGCTTAAAATCCTTACTCACACACAGGCTACAGTTGGTAGGTCAAAACAACTCTGAACATTACGTGTGCAACCAAATGGTGATGAATATAACAGAACGAAGAACAGCATTTCATGAGGCCCTTCCTAAGCTTTGGGTTCACTTTCAAGGACAGTTGAAACGAATTTTTACAACCATATCTCTTTGTCACCTCGACATACAAGGGGACATAAACATTCCAAAAACCGGTCAAGTGCTATTACCACTCCATTCTCCCTTGGTATTCCACTACGTCCTCAACTACTAGGACACGGTTTCCAAGAACTACTAAAACATTCATTTCGAATTCAATGACGACCGTGTAACCCTATCACCATGCAAACTTGGCATCAGAAAGATAGATCTGGCACATTTCACCGTTACCAAAGGAATCATATATTTGGTGAAAGAATGGTTGATTGAGAAATTTGCCGATCCCGGCACAAATCTTGGGGCGAATGTGGCCTGTTCTTTGGAAGCGGCATGTAATATGTTCATTTCTCATGTATTATGTGCATCAATGATTCTAGTCAACGGCATTGACTGCTCCTTTGATTATTCAATTGACAATGTTTGTAAGGCAATTTTGCCTAAAGTCTTAAAAGTCAATGACAATGAGTGTTTTGGTTACAAACATGTGATGGAAACAATTGAAGATTTCTGGGAAGAGCAATGTTTCCCAAATTGAGCTATGAAGATCTTGCATATTGTCAAAGGAATGATCGATTGTACATTCACCCTCCGGCAGTGGATTTGAATAAGACGCAGTTTGCCCATGTCAACTTTGAAGATACATCGGAACAACTTGTAACTGGCATTTTGGAACTGTCGGGTTTGGAAGCGAAACATAATAATCAAACTTGTGTTACACGGTTCCTTCAATAGGATGTTAGCTCACAACAAGAGGTGCACAAACAAATTTTTATGGAACACATTCCATACGTGTTCCATGAGATATTCATAATTGACCCAGATGTCATCAAAGATCATACTTGGATTGAAGATCTGATTCACTACAGCTACCTTCCAGAAATGGGTACAATATTTACCCTGTTGACAGAAAAACTTGCCAGATATTTGTTGGGAAACTCAGATGATCTATCGTCGGCAAACCTTCTAGTGCAATTTCTGGACGAAAACATGGTCAACAATTTTGGAAAGAAAACGGGAGAATTGAATCCTGCGTTCAACCACCTCCAGGGTAGTGACTTCGTATTTCACAAATTGTTGGACTTCAAGACTTGGGATTGCTTCAAAATATCAAAGGGGGATATAAAAAAGTTCAACGAATCACAAAATGGGTATCTTGTAGGATGGGTTATGTTCACTTTCAATACTACAAATCATTCCAAGTGTGGATTCATCCCACCATGGGTGCTTCAAGATCACTTGCAAAATAAGGGTGCCAACAAATAACTGGGAAATAATTCAAAGGAGGCTGGAAGTGACAGTGACAATTTTACCAAGACAAACCAGCACAAGGGAAATATTAACAAATGCGGAACACCAAATACGGGCAATAGTTTGAAAGCAAAGGCCAATGAATCCAAAAAATCTGGAAATGGTGACAAAGCTAACAAGGGTGATAAGGAATCGATGGCCGTTGCTGTTGCCGTTGCCGTTGCCGTTGCTGGAAATGGTGCCACAACTAAGGGTAATTCAAAGGAGACTGGAACTGGTGACGGTCAGAATGTTATCAAGATGAACCAGCACAACAAGGGAAAAATTAACGAACGTGGATCACTGGATACCGGTGATAGTTTGAAAAAAAGGCAACAAATCTAAACAATCTGGAAATTGTGCCAAAGCTAAGGGTGCAAATCAATCATTGGCTGTTCCCGTTGCCGCGGCAACAGCACCCACTGCGAACAGAGGCAAGGTTGTAACATCCCCCCTCGCGCACATGATCTCCAAGGTGATGGAATACGCTGCCGCTGTGTCTGACGGAGCCAATTCTTCTGCTGCGGCACCATCGTTGGCCAAAAGGAGTGAAATGTGTGAAAAAGATGGCACAAATGATTTGGAGGAAATGGTTCCACGTTGGAAACATACTATGAATGTAACCCTGCCCAAATTTCCTTTGAGAGTTGGACGGCCCTTGGAATCAACAGACAAAAGTGTGATGTTGAAAGAACCAGATCCAGAGATATTATATCCCATTTACCAAATCAATGAACAAGTTCGTTACATTGGTGGTCAAGTCCCAGATTGAATTGGAGAGGTTGTTCAGTACCTTTACAGCGAATACAAGCATTATGATGCATACCCAGGTTACATTCTTGTTTTCCAAAAATGTGAGGTGGGGCAGCATTTCCTGTGGTGCCCATTCTTTGATGTCTCACATCTGAAAGTAAACAATCTTCCCATGAAAAGAATATCTGATTTACTGGTATGTTACAGCAAGGAACGTGGGAATGGTGAGCTGCAGGGAAGTAAGTGATGAATCCGAGTCATCTTCTGATACAACCAAACCAGTATCAGAGTTTAGTTCCACTACCTCCTCCAGAATGGACTAATGAGGCTTAAACTCCAGCAAATGCAAGTATCAGCTTGTTTCTTGTCCAGTTTGTTTCATAGTCAACCCCATCCATAGTATGAGCAATATTGAGCCTGAAATTGCAGCCAATGACACACATTCGCACTCAAAAACTCACTACGACTAGCTATTTTTGTCCATGCTTGTCCAGCAACAAAAATTTATCCAAAATTCATACAGTCTAAAGTATCAGATTCTTTCTTGTCCGGTTTGTTTCATAGTCTACCCCATCCATAGTATGAGCAATATTGAGCCTGAAATTACAGCCAATGACACACATTTGCACTCAAAAACTGAATAGGAAACACTATTTTGGTAAATGCATGTCCAGGGACAAAAATTATTCCAAAATTCATACGGTCTAAAATATCAGCTTGTTTCTGTTCCAGTTTGTTTCATAGTCAACCCCATCCATAGTATGAGCAATATTGAGCCTAAAATTGCAGCCAATGACACACATTTGCACTCAAAAACTGAATAGGAAACACTATTTTGGTAAATGCATGTCCAGGGACAAAAATTATTCCAAAATTCATACAGTCTAAAGTATCAGATTGTTTCTTGTCCATTTTGTTTCATATTCTACCCCATCCATAGTATGAGCAATATTGAGCCTGAAAATGCAGCCAATTGAAAAGAATTCACCGTGTAAGTACGTACTTACGTACTGAGCGGGCGTATCGTACGAAGAAGTCACAAAGAAGGCAATAACCTTATCTGTAAGGTTATTAACCTGATGAGTGAATAATCGTCGGCGCTTCTATGTGGATTGCCTCTTAGCGGGAGTTTCCCCATCAGCTCACTCTTCGAAGAATTAACAACTCTAAAACACTATCATGCCCTAAAATCTATTTACAACCTAGTACTAATTCTACATAATAAGGTACAATCACAAGTGATATTCAATGAGAATATCACGGTGAATTATACGGTAAAAGACCGATCGAAGATGGTTTTGCGTGTGCTTTGTGTCTTAATTACGTGTGTTTTGTATGCTTAGAATTACACGGTAATATGCTGTAAATCAACACGACGATACGATGAGTAATTAACCTGTCGATCTGAAAAAGATGATCAAACTGTAACAATGATCTTGCTCACTAAATCAATCGATTGTAAGACCGATTGCGTTTGTTTGTTTGTTACGACACACTTTTTCTAGTTTATCAGACCCACAGCGTCTACGAGCTGTGGAGGACCCAACGGCGTTAAAGAAACGCAGTTTGAGCTCGAAGACCAACGAATCCGGATTAGCCTGATCAGCAACTGGCATCAACCCTCAAGGATGTAAAAGGGGAAATTGCTTGTGGAGCCCTGGAATAGACCAACACCAGGGCGGCCTCCCTTGAAAGAAGAGGCCGAAGACTCGAACCAAGGTGGTGGCTCCATCGGGTTTCGAGATCCAGCAACAAGCAAGGGAAAAGACACTGGACGATTCAGGTGAACGAATCGCCCAGGTTGGCATCAGTTGAAAGGAATCAATATCCAATCCAAGAACACTGATCTTTCACTGAAAACAAGAATGACGTGAGCCAGAAGATTGAGCCTCAAGTATTCTGTGGTGAAACAGATTGCGAAGAACATCTGCTTGTAAAGGAACAGATTGCGAAAGAACATCTGCTCTAGAATCGAGAACACCAAATCTCGAAGAACGAAAGATCCCAAAGATCCAAAAGGAAAAGAGAACACTAAATTCTCAGGAAACAATCTTTCACCACAGAAATACAGAATGAGCAAATCCCAAGAAAGGATAGGAAAGCTCACAATCTTAAATTGCGACAAAAAGCAAAAGCTCACACAAATACAGACAAACCTGAACGAAAATTCGATCCGAATAGTCAGAAAGTACAAACAAACCGGAACGAAAATTTGATCCGGATAAATACAAAACAGATAAGCGAATCACACACAACAGTCATACAACATCTACCAATCATCTCACATCCAATCCTTCAATTAAATTATACCCTCTCCCCACACATACCACCTTTGATTGAATATTCGATCACAACGTCCATCAAATATCGTCCACCAAATAATTCGAAACTTCATTTGACATATTCTCTCCACCATGGTCCGAACTAGAGCAAACGACACCAGTGAAGAAGAAAAAATGGAAGTGGATGATCCACAAGTGGATGATCCACAAGATTCTGATGAGAACAATAGAGGAGGTAGGGGAGATGACAATGAGTTTGAAGATAGAATCATGCAAGTAATGGAAAGGGCCCTCGGTGACCCAGAAATGAACTCAACCATGAAGAGAATCATCGACCAAGAAGTAAAGAAAAGGATCAGAGCAATAAGAGATGCTGAAAGTAGGGGCGAGAACCCAGATGATGAGAACAGTGACAATGAAGAGGGAAACCAAAACGCTGACCAAAACGAGGATGCAAGAGCTGATTGACTGACAAGGAGGTTGTCCCAACCCAGAATAAAAATCAGGGGATTCAAAAACGGGAGATTTCTGAACCCAGAACAGCTCGCTTTCAGAAGCAGCTTAATGGACTTTGGTATCAACTATGAATCAGCTGAAGAAATTATGAGGGGAGGGATGTCTAATATTCGTGAAATTACAGACCTCAACAAGGAAAGCATAAAGTCATTCATGCATGGATTGGAATCAATCAGTCCAGACTGTCCTAACCCAAAAAGTATCCACTATGGTAACAGGCTATCATCGAGGCTTCTCACATGGGCAAATTGGGCACGATATCAACCATTGATTGGAGTCAAACCAAGAGCTATTGACTGGAACGCAAACCCAAACAATCTGGAACTGCAGCAATTCAGAATCAAGATGATGGAGTCGAGCGTGAAATCACAGGAAAAGTCAACCCCACCTGAGTTAAAGGACCTTACGAAATTCAGAGAATGGGAGGAAGGCTTTCGACAAAACTTGAGATACAGATTCAACTCTGAAGGTTTCCCAATCTTGTATGTGATAAGACCCCAAGAAAAGGAAGATGTTACCGATGAAGCCAGGTCTGGAACAGCCGGGCAAAGTCCAACAGATACCTATCCGACATGGAGTGACTACAATGAAAGGTGTGGCGTTTTGTCAGGCCACCAGTATGATGAAGATAACAACGTCGTCTGGAGATTGTTATGTGATGCAACAAGGAAAGGGCCTGGTTGGGAATATGTGGCACATTTCCAAAACACTGAACTGAACTCAGGAAATGCGAGAAATGCATTCATTTCGTTGATGCAGCATGCTTACACTGATACCAATATCACTATGGTTCTGAACAAAACCTATCAGGAAATGAAAGAACCACATTACACTGGCGATGCTAAGAATTATGATTGGAACAAACACAAGAGGAACTGGACTGCTTTTCATGGAACAATCCTGAGATTTGAAAAGAACCACAATGAAAGGAGATTTGTTTGGGACTTTATCAATTCAATCAGTGATGAGCGACTTGATGCTGCCAAGGCCGATGCAATTGACGAGAGCAAAGACTATCGTGACAACTTCAATGAATGTTTGATTCTATTCACCAATCGGCTTGGATTGAAGAAGCTTGCAAATGGAAAGCATAGAAGAGGTTCCAGAAGTGTGTATTCTGTGGGCACAACAAGCAATAAGAAGCAGAAAACAACTGGAAAGTTCACAGGAAAAGTTGAATGCAAGCCCTATCCAACAAGTGTTTATAAAACAATGTCAAAAGAACAGCGTCAGGAGCTTTACCAGATGAGACAGGCAAAGAAGAAAAGAAATCTCAAGGCTGCTGAGACCAAAAAGGCAAAAGAAGCTGAAAATGAAGGCGCAGGTGATAGCTTTGGATCAAAATCTAAGAAATGACATAATAACCGGACACTAGAAAACAAATTGTTAAAAATGGTGAGCCGGTCATTATACAAGATGAATATCCCTCTAGATTTTGATGATGGAGAAAACGAAGAAGGATACTGCAAGCTAGACTCACATGCAGATACCACTGCCGCTGGAAGCAACATGATATTGCTAAATCCTGATCAGATCACAACACATGTTGATGTTGCGCCCTTTTCTGAAGAGTACAAGCCAATCAAGAAGATCCCAATTGGAAGTTGTGCTACTGCTTGGACAAATCCAACATCAGGTCAAGTATACATCATAGTGTTCCATCAAGCGCTGTACTTTGGGAACAAATTGAAGAACAGCTTGATATGCCCAAATCAAGTGAGGGACTGCAATTTCAATTCTGTTGAAGAGACACCTCGTCAGTTTGACCCAAGATCCAAGCATGGAATCACAATCCAAACACCAATGGAGGATGATGATCCGAAGAAAGTTTTTATAAAACTGAGTATGAGAAATGTGATTTCATATTTTCCCACAAGGAAGCCAACAAGAATGGAGCTTGATGAATGTCAACATTTGATTGCAACAAATGACACCCCATGGGACCCACATTCACTGAAGTTCAGGATGGCAGAGTTAGCAATTGACAATGGCGATCCAATTTCAGGGGACCAGTTTAGCGTTCAAGCAATGTCAACTGGAGACGCAAGCTCAGTCGTAACAGAACCAACTAGTAACGTTACAGATATGCTCCCCAAGACTAGCTTAGAGAACAGGCATCCAAATCTCATGTAGCAATGCAAACTGATGAGATTGCACCAGGTATCAACCAGAAGAATGCTAACTGAATGTCAAATTGCAACAGATGGCAATATTTCTCACCGGATTTCTTCAGTTACAAATATTTCAAGCGCGCGAAGGATAGACCAATTTTTGTTTGATGACACAGAATTTGACTTCATGGAAGTTCCTGAAGATGAATCAAAACAAGTCCCTAGCTTGCAAGAAATTGACAATACACTTGAGAGAAGGTCTCTTGATAGAAGAAATCAATGGGGGCCATCAGTGATAACTATTGAAGGTCCAAACAAAGTTGATTGTGAACGATTAGCCAAGACTTGGAATATTAGTTTCAAAAAGGCTGAACAGACACTGAAAGTCACGACGCAGAAGGCACTCAGGAATTTGCAACTACCATTGATGAAGAGGCTGCCTACGCAGCGCTTTAGAAACAAGAGAATTGCACAAGGAACCTGGTACACTGATACGTGGCATGCTAGGAGCACCAGTATTATGAGACAAGAAAAATGTGCGCAGATCTTTACAAATGGAAATGGGTTTGAAGTATTTATACCAATACAGGACAAATCTCAGGCGCATCAAGGGTTGAAAATATTCATTCATAAAGTTGGAATCCCTGAGCATTTGATCTCTGATGGCGCGCCAGAACAAGGATTTCCAAGAACCTACAAGACCCACTGGAATTCAATTGTAAAGCGCAACCATATTCATCAGACATTCATACAACCACATTGCCCATTTCAAAATCGAGCAGAACAAGCGATTGGTCATCTTGGGAGTGCAATCACAACCAAGTCAGCAAAGAAGAAATCACCGAGGAGATTATGGTCATTTTGTGGTGAACTATGTGCTAATATCAGGCAGAGAACGGCATCGAGCAACCCTTCTTCAATGGGGAGAACTCCATTTGAATTGGTCCATGGCTATAGGCCCGATATTGCACTATACATTTCATCAGAATGGTATGATTTTGTGTTTTACTTTGATAAAGGTGATTCTTCCTTGCGTGGAGTTGAAAGATTGGGTCGATGGTTGGGCCCTTGTGGCAGTAAGATAGGTGGAGGTGATTGTTTTTGGATCCTGACCAAATCAGCAATACCAATATCTACAAATTCAATAAGGCCTGTCAAGGAATATGAATGGAGGGATAGAGATATCCTCAGAAGAATGGAAGCAATCGACAAATCAATTGAATCCAAGATTGGTGATGAAGTGAAAGACAGCGCGTCTTTCTTCCAGGAAAACTACCCAGAGCCTCAAATGGAGCTATTTGAGGAACAACCAGTGAAATCATCTGATCTGAAACTTGAAATGGCTGAGCCAGAGGCGTCAGTAGAAGATATTGATGAGCCAGATGAATATCTGGGGAACGAAGTAATCATTGAAAGAAATGATGAAAGGCTCAGGTGCATTGTCAAGGATAGGGTGCGAGATTTGCAAAACAGGCCAATTGGAGTAAGGAATAAGAATCCAATACTAGACACGAGGCTGTACAAATTGCAACTACCTGACGGCACCATTGAGGAATACACAGCAAATATTGTTGCAGAGAGCCTGTACAGTTCTGTTGATGATGATGGACGAATGTTCACAATGTTAGATGAGCTAATTGATCATGAATGCGACAACACTGCTTTAACTGATGAGGAAGCCACAACTATAGGCAAAAATGGCCGTCAAAGCCATAAACCGACAACTAGGGGTTGGCAAATTTTGGCCAGCTGGAAAGATGGATCAGAATCATGGTGCAAGCTCAGTGACGTTAAAGAATCATTCCCAGTGCAATTAGCTGAATATGCTGTCAACAATAATCTTGAAAAGTCACCAGCATTCAGATGGTGGGTGCACAAAATTTTGAGAAGAAAGGATCAAATCCTTAAGGCAGCCAAAACAGCAAAGTATTGGTTGAAGACTCACAAATGTGGTGTTGAATTGCCACATTCAATCACACAAGCGCTGGCAATTGATAAGAAAACAGGCACTGATCACTGGGAAAGAGCAATTCATAAAGAAATGACCAACAATATGGCTGCGTTTGAATTTTCTGATGATGATGTTATTCCAGTCGGTCACAAGGAAATAACCACCCATATGATTTTTGACATCAAGCTTGGATCCCTAACAAGGAAGGCTAGGTTGGTAGGGGACGGTCACAAGGTTCCTGCCATAGCAAAAGAGAATACATATTCATCTGTTCCCAGTCGCGACTCAGTAAGAATATTCTTCTTGCTGGCAGCGCTGAACGATTTGAAGGTTCTCTCAGCAGATATCCAAAATGCATATTTGACAGCCCCGATTAAAGACAAATACTTTCTAAAAGCAAGAGCTGAAGATGGCTTTCCTCCACACCTTGCAGGACGGCCTTGCAAGATAGTTCGCGCATTGTATGGATTGCCAGTGGCAGGTGCATCTTTCAGATCATACCTCACACAGCATTTGAGGGATCTTGGATATTCACCATGCAAAGCAGATCCGGATGTGCACTTACGAATCAAAACCAGGAAAGATGGATCCAGATACTGGGCAATGCTCATTGCCTATGTAGATGATATCTTATGTTCTGGTGAAGATCCAAAGTTTCAGCTTGAAAACATTGAACGGAAGTTCAAATTGAAGGATGATACGATAGAAGAGCCAACTCTGTATTTGGGAGCTGATATTGGAAAGTTTTACTTTGAAGGTGATTCAAAACCAAGATGGTCATTATCAAGCACCAAGTATACGGCGAAAGCTGTTGCAGCAGTCGAACAAGAGCTAGGAACTGAGAAATATGGCTACAAGTATCTACCAAAGTCAGCATCCAGTCCACTGTCACATGATTATCGACCGGAAATTGATATATCAGAGGAATTGAATCCTGAATTGCAAAATTACTATCAAGGTTTGATTGGAGTCCTCAGGTGGATTTGTGAATTAGGAAGGCTTGACATTGTAATGCCAGTCTCGCTGATGTCAAGGTATTTGGCTCAAGCAAGAAAGGGACATTTGAACCAGTTATTTCATATATTTGCATATTTGAAAAAATACAACAGGTCGAAACTGGTTTTTGATGATTCAGTACCAAGCGTGGACGAAAGTAAATTTCAAAAATGTGACTGGTCTGAATTTTATCCTAGTGCAGCTGAAGTCATACCAGCAGATATGCCTGAAGCTTTGGGAAAGCATGTAACAATGAGTTGTTTTGTTGACGCTGACCATGCCGGATGCAAGGCAACAAGAAGATCTCATTCTGGTGTTATTATCTTCATTAATAATGCGCCAATTATTTGGTTTTCCAAAAGACAAACAACAGTCGAAACATCAACTTTTGGATCTGAAATCATTGCTTTGAAAATTGCAATCGAATTGGTTGAAGGTCTAAGGTACAAGTTGAGAATGATGGGTGTTCCAATTGATGGGAGCACCAATGTGTATTGTGATAATGATTCTGTTGTCACAAATGTTACACGACCTGAAAGCCCATGCAAGAAGAAACACAACAGCATTGCATACCACAAAGCGCGCGAATCTATTGCAGCGGGAATTATCAGAGTTGCAAAGGAACCAGGTTCAACAAATATTGCTGATTTGTTTACCAAGCTAATGAGTGACGCTGTTTTTCGAGAACATTGTTCCCGATGCATGTGGTAAGTGTGTTTCCGTTCCGAGCGTTAACACCAAATCAATCATTCAATGGAATGTTCGATCGATCGTTTGATTGAAGCGTTCAATCATGGAACGAAAGAAAATGGATACTTTGATCCATGGATTACAATATATCAATCGGGCAAGGATCAGGGCAAAATGCCTTGATACAAGCCAGAATGAATGGCAAAATGCCTCCCCATTTTTTTGATAGGGCCTCTGATGGTAGACTGGATATAGTTTGGTATTCAACACACGAAAATGACTCACGATGAATAATGTGTTAAGTCATAAGAATCCAGCCGCCTAACGGTTGGAGATTTACGACTGAAGGGGACTGAAAAGAATTCACCGTGTAACGCGTATCCGTACGTACTAAGCGGGCGTATCACGAAAAGTCATAAGGGCAAATAACCTTATTCTTAAGGTTATTCCTGAGTGAATGATCGTCGACGATTCCATGTGGATTGCCTCTTAGCGGTTTTTCCCATCAGCTCACTCTTCGAAGAATTAACAACTCTAAAACACTATCATGCCCTAAAATCTATGTACAACCTAGTACTTATTCTACACGATAAGGTACATTCACATGTGATATTTCAATGAGAATATCACGGTGAACTACACGATAATACGGTAAAACAAAAGACCGATCAAAGATGGTTTTGCGTGTGCTTTGTGTCTTAATTACGTGTGTTTTGTATGCTTAGAATTACACGGTAATATGCTGTAAAATCGACACGACGACGACGATGAGTAATTAACCTGTCGATCGGCAAAGACAATCGACCGTATCAATTACTCACTAAATCAATCGATCGAAAGGAAGATTGCATTCTTTGTTTGTTTGTTACGACACACTTTTTTTAAATATGCGAACGAAGAAGCGAAGGTGCGGCGGCCGTGCCAAAGGGATGACTGAAGAAATGTCCTGAAGAAGGAATATTCCAAAGAAAGTAACCGGAGACGGGGATCGATGACCGGAAAGACAGAAATAACCGGGAATCAATGGTCGAACCTGCGAAGGAAGAAGTGATTCGATGACCGGATATAGACAAAGAAATGGTGGAATGGGAGGAGCAAGGAATTCGTATTTGCTCTCAATCCAAGTTGTTGGAGCCGATGGAATTTTCCGGATGACTCAGAGGGAGAGGGGAATTCGCAGTTGTATCAACGGTTAAATGATCAATTGAAGGAAGATTGGTAGTAAGGCGCTCAATAGCGGGCTCAGAACAATCTGGAGGAGATCTGAGGTTGGATCGCAATTGCAGAGCGTTGCGCAGGAGTTGTTTGGTAGGACGTGTATTGAAGTGATCGTGATCGTTCGATCGTCTTCCTTGGACGTGTATGTGTATTACAGAAGAATGTTCTGGGTAGAAGGATCTGTAGATACACACCTTGATACGTGAGCAAGGGGAGAAAAGGAGAGAAAGAAATAGGAGGCGGTGATTATTCAATTAATCGGTGTGATAGACAAAATGACCGAGCGAAGGTGCGGCCGTGTCGAAGGGATGACCGAAGGAATGTTCCGAAGGAGGAACAAATGTCGGTGTTGGGTTTTCAGGGATTTCTTTAGTGGATGTTCTTGGGTAATCCGCGTCGGAAGGAGATAATTGTCGGCGTCAAAGGTGTCGTCGGCGTTATCAGTGATTGAAGTGGTGCTTAGCACAATCAAATGGGCGTCGATGGTCCTTTGACACATTTGGTGCCGGCTGGATGATGGACGCAGAAGAAGATATGGATGGATGATTGCAATCGGCGTGTCCGGTGCAATGGGCTTTCATTAAAGACGGCGTTGGTCTTTAGTTTGTAAGTGTAACTGTGCTAATCCAGAGAGCTGGTTGTGGGTGACAAGGCTTGTGATAGCGAGTACACCCCCTGATCCACAAGCAGGGAACAGAAGGAAGGTGTATGTCCAAGGTGCGGCCCTCGAGAGGGAGACGGCGCCGAAGCTTGGAGTGGAGGCCTAAGAGTATCACACGGATGGGCGTCACTACAAGTTTCCTCTGGATTTAACCGACAGTGGAGGTGCTGAACGGCTGGAGATAGATATAGCTTAAGGTATACACAATCCTACGAATGGGCAGCGATTCTTGTGTGAGTTATAAGGGCTCTATAACCTGTTGTTACTCTAAAAAATCGACCGAAAGGTATAGGATAATTGAAATTTAAAGAGATGTGAGCTCAGAGAGAGGCTCTTATTTTTACTGTGTATTTTACTGTATTCCACCGGTATCCCTGTGTTATTCGTGTTGTATATAGGGATGTCTAAACCGGTCAAAGATCATGTGTAATTCGTCATAAGACAGAGAACACATGATGTGACGTAGATATCTTGATACTTGAAGTCATTTTATCTCTGGAGGAGTATAAGTAACTTTTCAAGTGTAGAATGGATGTAACTATCGTAGAACGTACGTAAGTACGATACGTGTATTTTTGACCGACAACATCAATACTAATAGTTTGTATGATAACAATGTATTTTGATGTTCCCCACCCTATCACTCCATACCGGTACGTTCTCGTATTTATTGTTTTTCCATTTTCTGCATCGGCGTTGCATGAAATGCCTTTTTTGTTTTTTTTGGGAATTTTACTTCATTTTTGTTCAATTTTTTTTACTTAATTTGTACTGATTGTACCTTGGAGATTATGCTCTTTATTTTTGGATTGGAATCCTGACAGAGTTGCATGGTTAGTGTTTCACACGTCCCCATGCACCACAGGGAAGGGGACAGTTGTTGTACTCCTCTAAATCTTCAGGTGAATTCCAATGTTTTTTGGAAAGATTTAGCCATTTCTTAATTTTCCACTCCTTTTCGTCTTGTTCCTACTTTCCCCCCTGTCTGTTAATTCTTTTACTTTCCGCTTTTTCTTTTTTGACTGTTTTCTTGCTTTGTTCATGAACAAATCCCACTCCTGTTTCATACATTTTGTTTCCGTGTTTTTGTTATTTATCTTCTTTACCTTAATCATCGGAAATCTTTTCTATGTGGAGTACAATCCGTTAGTGTCTGTTGGTTTGCAATACCATTGCAATCTGTCGTTGTCAATGATTGCCTCATTCGTCTTTTTGCGCCAGTTGTTGTACCAAATGTACGTCATACAAGGATGGTTCCCAGGGTTGTAATGTATACATTGTTTTATGTGTTCTCTTGCCTCTGGTGTCAGATTTTACCATTCTTTTGCAGGGAAACTACAACCATCTTGTTTCATTTTCTCTATTTCTATTGATTTTACTTCTGGTCCAATACCCACGTTGTTGTAGCATTTTTCCTTCTTCTGTTGTTTTCAATGCTGGATAACCACATGAAATGTATGCTAGAATGACTCCCATAGCCCACACATGGTCAATCCCGTCAGTGTTGCCTTCTTTGTAGTCGGGAAATACTTCCTCGGTTATGTACTTGAAGCATTGCTCCCAAATTTTCAAAGCTTCGTCTTCCTCGAAATGTCCTTTTTTGCTGTTGAGTCTTTTTCTCACTTCTTCTATCTTCTGGCATCCATGAAGGATTGTGAGTACCAAGTGTCCATTTTTGGCACACAACGCATCAAATCCTGTTTCGAAATGATATAAAAATGGGTTTCCGTCGTTGTTTAAGTCATCGAGATTCAGCTCACGCATCCGTTTGGTGTAATCCTTGGACAAGACAGTACACTGGGTTTGCACAACTGCCGTCTTGTTTGCCGGTTGTGGTGTTTTGTTTTCCATTTTCCTGTTATTTCCAAGTTGTGACGAAGGCAGGCACATAGTTGTACCTAAATACACCTAATTATCATAATCCAACCCAGAATCATAAAGTTGGTGGATCTTGTTGTCTGCCGGCGTAGTAACTCCAGTTTGTGGTTGTGGCTGCTTCTTCCCAAACACACCAAGTTATATTACTGTTACATACCGGCACCACCGCCACGTTGCACAGAAACTATCTGATTCAAAAACAGACTGCTGACTTTAAGTCAAGTGACTTTCCTTGCCAGGATATGATTGGTTTATATTGATGTCAATGTGTCAGGTGGATCGGGTCCTCCGTAGAAACGTGTACACATAGTAGTCTCAGTATTTTTTTTTTGTTCCTACTACTACTAGTATTTCTTGGCTGCTTCTTCCCAAACACACCGAGTACAATTACCGGTACATTTCGGCACCAATACCAGCACGTTGTAAATAATTTATGGGATTGAAAATTAGACAAACTTTAAGTGGTGTAAATTCCCAGATCTCACCAGGATTGGTTGATATTGATGTCACTGCGTCTGGTGGATTGAGTCCTCCGTAGAAACGTGTAGACGTAGTAGTCTCCACATTCTTTTTTGTATTTCTTTATTTTTGTATAAAGTAGCCAAAATAGTGAGTCCTAGTCAGTTTTTGAGTGCAAATGTGTGACATTGGCTGCAATTTCAGGCTCAATATTGCTCATACTATGGATGGGGTTGACTATGAAACAAACTGGAACAGAAACAAGCTGATATTTTAGACCGTATGAATTTTGGAATAATTTTTGTCCCTGGACATGCATTTACCAAAATAGTGTTTCCTATTCAGTTTTTGAGTGCAAATGTGTGTCATTCGCTGCAATTTCAGGCTCAATATTGCTCATACTATGGATGGGGTTGACTATGAAACAAAATGGACAAGAAACAATCTGATACTTTAGACTGTATGAATTTTGGAATAATTTTTGTCCCTTGACATGCATTTACCAAAATAGTGTTTGCTTCCTATTCAGTTTTTGAGTGCAAATGTGTGTCATTGGCTGCAATTTCAGGCTCAATATTGCTCATACTATGGATGGGGTAGAATATGAAACAAAATGGAAAAGAAACAATCTGATACTTTAGACTGTATGAATTTTGGAATAATTTTTGTCCCTGGACATGCATTTAACAAAATAGTGTTTCCTATTCAGTTTTTGAGTGCGAATGTGTGTCATTGTAGAAAAAGTGTGTCGTAACAAACAGACAAACGCAATCGGTCTTACAATCGATTGATTTAGTGAGCAAGATCATTGTTACAGCTCGATCATCTTTTTCAGATCGACAGGTTAATTACTCATCGTATTGTCGTGTCGATTTACAGCATATTACCGTGTAATTCTAAGCATACAAAACACACGTAATTAAGACACAAAGCACACGCAAAACCATCTTCGATCGGTCTTTTACCGTATAATTCACCGTGATATTCTCATTGAATATCACTTGTGATTGTACCTTATTATGTAGAATTAGTACTAGGTTGTACATAGATTTTAGGGCATGATAGTGTTTTAGAGTTGTTAATTCTTCGAAGAGTGAGCTGATGGGGAAACTCCCGCTAAGAGGCAATCCACATAGAAGCGCCGACGATTATTCACTCATCAGGTTAATAACCTTACAAATAAGGTTATTGCCTTCTTTATGACTTCTTCGTACGATACGCCTGCTCAGTACGTAAGTACGTACTTGAACGGTGAATTCTTTTCAGTCCCCTTCAGTCGTAAATCCTCCAACTGTTAGTCGGCTGGATTCTATGACTTAATCTATGATTCATCGTGAGTCGTTGATGTGTGTTGAATACCAAACTGTATCCAGTCTACCATCAGAGGCCCTATCAATTGGGGCGGCGTTTTGCCTTTCATTCTGGCTAGTATCATGGCATTTTGCCCTGATCCTTGCCCGATTGATATATTGTATTCCATGGATCAAATCATCCATTTTCGAAGTGCTCATTGCAGATCGATTTCTTACCACATGCAACAAGAACAATGTTCCCGGAAAACAGCGCCACTCATTAGCTTGGTAAACAAATCAGCAATATTTGTTGAACCTGGTTCCTTTGCAACTCTGATAATTCCTGCTGCAATAGATTCACGCGCTTTGTGATATGCAATGCTGTTGTGCTTCTTCTTGCATGGGCTTTCAGGTCGTGTAACATTTGTGACAACAGAATCATTATCACAATACACATTGGTGCTCCCATCAATTGGAACACCCATCATTCTCAACTTGTACCTTAGACCTTCAACCAATTCGATTGCAATTTTCAAAGCAATGATTTCAGATCCAAAAGTTGATGTTTCGACTGTTGTTTGCCTTTTGGAAAACCAAATAATTGGCGCATTATTAATGAAGATAATAACACCAGTATGAGATCTCCTTGTTGCCTTGCATCCGGCATGGTCGGCATCAACAAAACAACTCATTGTCACATGTGTTAAATTCCTTTCGTGCCTAGGTTGGTAGAGGTACGAGATCGAAAATAATGAGACCTCGAACGATCGAGTTCGATACTTAAACTGAAAGAGAAGAATCGATCGTCACTCCACAGGATCGATCGTCACTCCAATCGATACTTACTACTCAAAGAAAGAACACACACTAGAGGTTCGCACACGCAATCTCTTGTTAAGTGTGCTGTTTTCAAGAAAAGACAGCAGAGGTTCGAAGCGCTGCTCACGAACTTGTTTATCTGCTGTGTAAAAATACGTGTTGTACTAGCGGCAACACGGTATTTCCACGTAACACGGTATTTTACCGTATAATATATTCGTAACAAAGTGCTGTATTAGCGGCAGCACGCTTTAAAGTGGTAACTTGCTCTCCAGCAAGCTAACACGCTTATACTTTTAGATTACTTGATTATTCAACCTTAAACCTTGCATCGGACGTTCTTGCGTCCTACTGTAGAACTACAAGCCTAAGATCTATCTGATTGCGTCGGTACCGATAGTCAGAATAGATCTGATTGGATAGCATCATCCGGTCGTAGTGGATATCAGAGAAATATTAGAACACAACAGACCGGCACTTCAACCGGCCTGCAGCCACAGCTCCTGTTGCTCTTCTTTGCCTTTGGACTGAGTCAGCTCAACAGCCAGTTTCAAAAGGAAATTAACAGATTAACAGTCGCAAGCTTGTTGAAGCTTGCAAAAGAAGAAGACGACGACAGTAGAAGAACTCGACGCCGACGACGACAGTAGAAGAACTCGACGCCGACGACAACCCGACAGAAGATCATCAATTGACTCGACTACGGACGACGATTGATAGTTCTCTGATCCGATTACAGCATAACAAGTTCCCCGGATTACATTTATTTCCGCGTCTACCCTCCACGTGACACCATCTTGTCAAGGACACATCGACGCCCGTCATTTGATTGTGTTAAGCAACAATAAACACCGACTGCAATTATCCATCGATAATTGCCTTAATCCATACGCGATAATTGCAAAACACAACAATGCCCAGCATCCCGGCTGCCGGCAGAACGAGAAGCAGGTCGACAGGACGATTCCAAACACTCCAACCTGGGAGCGCCGCAACCACCCCCCGCTTGCCCACAACTGACACGGTAGAAACCGGCCACCAGAACAATCCAACCCAAGATGATGAGGAGAACACATCCATCGCCGACCTCTTTCCTTCATTCGACCAACCATTAGCCACCTTTTTGCATGAATCCTTCGATGTCCCAAAGGAGTCCCACAGCACCTTGTGTGAGGCGCTCGTAGCTGGGCAGTACAAGACATGGCTGGACTTCTTGTACATCGAGAATATAGGTGATCTCGCTTACCTCGAGAGAGGAACAAGAACACCGCTTTACCGGCATGTACAGATGACTCTACAACGAGTTGTCGATTTTGGACAACATCTCACAGAACAAGGACTGGATTGGGAAGATAGAACCCACTATACCAAGGCCGCTTTTAAGAGCTACTGTCGAGGGATTATCAGAGCCAGAAGAGAATCTGGGACTGACATTGAAACAACGGCGCGCACTATCGGCACATCCCAACGACAACAGGAGAGACCCTCCAAACCAATCGAACAGCTCAGATATGAGTCATGGACCAAGAAATCACGGGATGAAACCACATTCCCAACCCTGAAGAATGATGCAACCTTTGAGCGTTGGCTTGTCAAATTCAAGGCTAAACTGGAAACATCCGACATAGATACGCGCACATTTCTCGATCCAAGCTGGCCTGATATACCACTCATCGGGTACGAGAAGGCCCTTCATGACAAGCAGTGTGCATTCTTCTGGACTCTTGTTCTACATGCCCTCCAGAGTGACCTCTCCTACTCCTGTGTGCTCAGCCATACCACTTCTAGAGACGGCAGACAGGCATTCTTTGACTTTGTCGCATTGCATGATAGGTCCAAATCCAAAGTGTATGACACCTCCATTGTGATGCAACACCTATTGGACATTGACTTACGAACATGGAAGGACACCAAAGTCAAGTTCATCACCCAATGGTTTGCTCAGCTAGACCATCTCAACACACTACGCGACCCGCAGAGGCCACTTGATTTTGATACCGTTAAAACACACCTTTGCAAGGCCTGCAGTAGCAGCTTCCAACTCAGTGAACAGTTCTGCAAGGTTGATGATCCACCTGCAGCACAGGATTTGACCAAGTTTAGACAGCATGAAGCCGCTGCTATCAGTGAATTGAAAAATACCCTCCTCCTTGAAGCCACCAGACTGGACTCCCAGGCTTCCCTGTCGCAACCTCGAAGTCGGCTGTCTGTCAAAGCCAATACTCATGATTTGTCTTCTATGACACAGTCCACATATTCTGCCATCACTGATGACTCGGCCTCATATTTACCTCCTATTGATTTTGATGGTGACTACCAGGACTACGCTGTTTACAAGGCTGGCAGAACACCAGATCCAACCACAAGACTACCATCTGCAGTTTGGAAAACTCTCTCTAAACAGGGTATGAAGCACTGGCTTGGCTTCTCAGCTGACGACAAGAAGCGACTAGTTGCCTGCCTACGATCTGAGCTCCTTGATGTTGCATTATCACCGGATCCCAATTCTAGCAAACCGATCACACGTCGGATCTATGAACACCACACTGATCAGCAGGTCCCCTCACCTGATATTGAACAGATCCTCTCACCTGCTGAGGAAAGCGCAGCCAGATCTGCATTCCATGCATCCCTTGGTGTATATCGGGCATCTTCTCAATCCGATAACAGACCGCTCAAGTCTTCTGTTTCTCCCGCACATCCAGCTCGTTTCCTTGCAGATAATCCTGATATTCTTTACAAGAAAGAAGGCAATGTCTATGTCCCTGTTGAACAGACTTCACGGTCTGTAAAATTCCACTATTGGGCATCACCGGACTGTGAACCTCTTGTTTCACCAGCAAACCCCGCCGCTACTTACCACTCTAGCAAAACTACTGTATCCACACCCGGTTATGCCATGGTTGACAGGGGTGCAAATGGATGTATCATAGGAAATGATGCATGCCTTATCTCTAAGGACATCCCACCTAGATTTGTCAATGTAACTGGTATCAACAATCACCAAATCCAAAACATCCCTATTGCAACGTGTGGCGCCTACTCTGTTTCCAACAGAGGCCCGGTCATTATCATCTTTCATGAATGTGCCTACACTGGACAACACCCATCTATCTTGTCCTCTCCTCAGATGGAAGCATACCACTCGATTGTGGATGATACCTCTCTCAAGACCGGTGGAACCCAAGTCATTACCACTACTGATGGCCATGTCTTTCCACTCAGTATATGCCATGGCTTACCTTATCTTGCCATGCGCAAGTATACCCGTGCAGAATTTGCCCATCTACCTCACGTCGTCATGACAAGTGATCTGCATTGGGACCCATCTGTGCTAGATACCGCATATACCCCCCAGGATGATACCTTCATTCAGAAATACCCGCCTGTCTCCACATCACTTCCATATCAAGATTATGATGAATTTGGCGCGCTTAGGGATATCAACATTGGCACCTCCTCTACAGTCACCTCATTCTTGTCCAACAGCACTACTACCTCCTCCCTACAGGCTTTGGATGTTTCTGATACTTCATTTTGGCTTAGCCCCACTGATTACATCCATCAAGACATCCTTAGTAGGTGCTCTAATCAATCTCCTTCCACCTTTCTCACTGCTGCAGCCCATGTTCAATCGCCCACTGATACCGATTACCTGTCCCTGAAACCCTTCTTTGGATGGATCTCCCTTGACCGTATCAAGGCCACCTTCAACAATTCCACACAGTATGGCTCATTGTCTCTTAGTCCCGATGGTAACATCTTCAAAAGGTTCCAATCACCACAGCCTGCCATGAATGTCAGGCCTTTCAATGATGATGTCCTCTCTGATGTCATCTATTCAGACACCCCTGCTATCAATGGTGGTTCCAAGATTGCTCAAGTTTTCTTTGGTCGCAAATCTCATATCATCCATGTTGAAGAAATGAGGACTACTGCTGATTTTCTTCCTTGTCTCCAAAATTTTGTTCGACAATGGGGTAGACCACTCAGATTGCTCTGTGATCATGGATCTTATCAGTCCAGCAAATCTGTTCTTGACTACCTCAAGATGATGTGGATTGGCTTATGGCAAAGTGAACCATACCATCAACACCAAAATCTTTTTGAACGGCGATACCAGACCTTCAAACGCATTGTCAATAGAATCATGGATCGCACGGGCACTCCACCACACCTCTGGCTTCTTTGCATGCGATATGTTGGCCGCCTCATGAATCATTTGTCTGATCCCACTCTCTCTGACAAACAGCCTTTCTTTATTGCTACTGGTACCATTGGTGATATCAGTCCCTACCTTAGTTTCTTCTGGTTTGAGCCCGTATACTACAAGACTCCAGATACACAGTTTGGCTCTCAGACCACTGAATGCCTTGGCCACTTTGTTGGCATTGCTGAACATGTTGGCAATAGCTTATGTTTCACCATCTGGGATCCTATCACCAATAAGCTCCTTGACCGCTCTGGTGTACGCACTGCTTTAACTCCCGAGCATCGCAACAAACGTGCTGGATTGTTCACTGATGATGGCTTTCTTGCATGGCGCAAGGCCAAAGATGCTTCCATCACTCCTAAATCTTCTGGTGATAGTCCCTCCTTTCGACATCCTTCATCCCCCAGTCCGATCCCAGCATCATCTCCTCTGCGCCTTCCAAAGCCATCCTTGCCTACCTTCCTTTATTCCAAGGTTCCTAATACACGAAGCTATGTACCTTCTCCACTCCCTAACAACTATGGGGAGATTCTTGATGGTCCTCCAACCTCTCACATCTTCAGCAAGACCCCTACCGGCGTACCTGTCACTGAAGATGATTTTGGTCCCCCTGAGCTAGCATATTTTGATATCAGTGACGCAACACCTCCACCTATCAATCCTGCTACCCCATCTGTTGGCCCATCTAAAGTAGTTGTTACTGATGAAGAAGGCAACGCCCAATTTGACGATGATGGCACACCCATCACCATCCCTGCTATCCCTGTTGACGACTTGCAAGGTCGCTCTTTTCTTATGGCCCTCCCTGATGGCACACAGAAAAGAATGACAGTTGTTGACATTGAAAACAGTCTTGAGCAAAACAAAGACTTCATCAAGTTCAAATGCAAGCATACCGATGATGAACTTGAAGATATCATAGCCTACAATGACGTCATGAATTACATCCACAGGGATGTAACTCAAGAAGATGGCAAACTTTGGTCTTTTCGACGCATACTTGGTCATCAAGGTCCCCTTGACAACAAGCACCCACAATACAAAGGTTCCAAATACAACCTATGGATTGAATGGGAAAACATGGAGCGCACCTATGAACCTCTCTCCAATGTAGCTGCAGACGACCCTGTTACTGTAGCCAAATATGCCAAGGACAACAACATGCTTGATCAACCTGGTTGGAAACATCTCAAACGCATTGTTTCCCTTGCCCGAAGAACCAAGAAGCTAGACAGGCTAATCCACCAAGCCAAACTTCGCTCCTTTCGAACTGCTCCACAGTACCAGTATGGATTCAAGGTACCTCGCAATCATGAAGAAGCCATCCAGTTTGACACAGCCAATGGCAATACCAAATGGCAGGATGCCATAGCGCTGGAAATGTCGCAGCTTCAGGAATATGACACCTTTATTGACAAAGGTATCTACAAGGCTAGCAATATACCCATTGGCTTCCAACAAATCAAGGTCCACATGATTTATGCAGTCAAGCACGATGGCCGACATAAAACCCGGCTAGTTGCAAATGGTAATCTCACTGAAGCTCCCATTCACAGTGTGTATGCAGGAGTTGTTTCACTTAGAGGCTTGCGCATGTGCCTATTCCTTGCTGAACTGAATAGCTTAGAAGCATGGGGAACCGACATTGGGAATGCATACCTAGAAGCTGTTACCTGTGAGAAAGTATGCATCAAGGCTGGTGCTGAATTTGGATCACTAGAGGGTCACCTACTAGTGATTTACAAGGCTCTATATGGACTTCGATCATCTGGCAAGTGTTTTGGTGATATGCTCGCTGCCTGCCTCATTGAACTAGGTTTTGAAAGATCCAAGGCAGAGCCTGAAATCTTTATCAAACCTGGCAACAACAAACATGGGGAGCCAGTATACGAGCTGATATGCACATATGTTGACGACCTTTGCTTATGTATGGCCAATCCTGAAACCTTTCTGGTCATCCTACAGTCTGAACCTTACAATTTCAAATTAAAAGGCTCTGGTCCAATGAACTTTCATTTGGGATGTGGTTTCGAAAGAGATGAACATGGTGTGCTCTGCATGAACCCCATCAAGTTCATTGAGAAAATGGAGGCCTCCTATGAACAAATGTTTGGCTGCAAACCCACCACTAGGTTCCACTCACCCCTTGCTGAGAATGATCATCCAGAGCTAGATTCATCATCATTCCTAGGTGATACTGATATCCAAAAGTATCAAAGCATGGTGGGCTCACTCCAGTGGGTCATTGCCATTGGACGTTTTGATGTGCAGACTGCTGTCATGACCTTATCAAGCTTTCGTGTGCAACCTAGGGAAGGCCATCTCAACAGAGCCAAACGAATCTATGGATATATTTCCAAGTTTCGTCATTTCAAAATCAGATTCAGAGTGGGCATACCAGATTTTGTACTCACTCAAGGCAACAGTACAGACTGGTCCAATACCGTATATGGGGAGCATTCTGAAGACCTACCAAGCGATGCCCCTAAACCCCTAGGTAAGGTAGTTGTATTGTCTCATTTCTATGATGCAAACTTAATGCATGACATCCTAAGTGGTAAAGCTGTCACTGGTATCCTGCACTTTGCAAACAAGACCCCCATCATGTGGTTCTCCAAGAAGCAAGCAACATCTGAAACAGCAACCTTTGGCGCTGAATTTGTGTCTGCTAGAACCTGCATTGAGCAAATTGTTGACATTCGACAGTCATTCAGGTATCTAGGTACTAGAGTACACGACACATCCTACACATGGGGAGACAATGAAAAGATGATCCAAACCTCTACATTCCCATATGCGAGGCTACACAAGAGGCATCACATTCTATCATATCACTATGTTAGAAGCATGATCGCAAGAGGTTTCATCCTCATGCAACATCTTGTAGGTAAGGATAACTGCGCTGATATCCTCACCAAGCATTGGGGACACTCAGTAGTGTATCCTTTACTCAAGCCCATCTTTCACTACTGTGGGAACACCGGTGATTTGTTGCAGGATGACTGCACCAGATACTAGAGGATGCTTTCATGTGGACACATGGGGAGTGTTAAATTCCTTTCGTGCCTAGGTTGGTAGAGGTACGAGATCGAAAATAATGAGACCTCGAACGATCGAGTTCGATACTTAAACTGAAAGAGAAGAATCGATCGTCACTCCACAGGATCGATCGTCACTCCAATCGATACTTACTACTCAAAGAAAGAACACACACTAGAGGTTCGCACACGCAATCTCTTGTTAAGTGTGCTGTTTTCAAGAAAAGACAGCAGAGGTTCGAAGCGCTGCTCACGAACTTGTTTATCTGCTGTGTAAAAATACGTGTTGTACTAGCGGCAACACGGTATTTCCACGTAACACGGTATTTTACCGTATAATATATTCGTAACAAAGTGCTGTATTAGCGGCAGCACGCTTTAAAGTGGTAACTTGCTCTCCAGCAAGCTAACACGCTTATACTTTTAGATTACTTGATTATTCAACCTTAAACCTTGCATCGGACGTTCTTGCGTCCTACTGTAGAACTACAAGCCTAAGATCTATCTGATTGCATCGGTACCGATAGTCAGAATAGATCTGATTGGATAGCATCATCCGGTCGTAGTGGATATCAGAGAAATATTAGAACACAACAGACCGGCACTTCAACCGGCCTGCAGCCACAGCTCCTGTTGCTCTTCTTTGCCTTTGGACTGAGTCAGCTCAACAGCCAGTTTCAAAAGGAAATTAACAACATGCTTTCCCAAAGCTTCAGGCATATCTGCTGGTATGACTTCAGCTGCACTAGGATAAAATTCAGACCAGTCACATTTTTGAAATTTACTTTCGTCCACGCTTGGTACTGAATCATCAAAAACCAGTTTCGACCTGTTGTATTTTTTCAAATATGCAAATATATGAAATAACTGGTTCAAATGTCCCTTTCTTGCTTGAGCCAAATACCTTGACATCAGCGAGACTGGCATTACAATGTCAAGCCTTCCTAATTCACAAATCCACCTGAGGACTCCAATCAAACCTTGATAGTAATTTTGCAATTCAGGATTCAATTCCTCTGATATATCAATTTCCGGTCGATAATCATGTGACAGTGGACTGGATGCTGACTTTGGTAGATACTTGTAGCCATATTTCTCAGTTCCTAGCTCTTGTTCGACTGCTGCAACAGCTTTCGCCGTATACTTGGTGCTTGATAATGACCATCTTGGTTTTGAATCACCTTCAAAGTAAAACTTTCCAATATCAGCTCCCAAATACAGAGTTGGCTCTTCTATCGTATCATCCTTCAATTTGAACTTCCGTTCAATGTTTTCAAGCTGAAACTTTGGATCTTCACCAGAACATAATATATCATCTACATAGGCAATGAGCATTGCCCAGTATCTGGATCCATCTTTCCTGGTTTTGATTCGTAAGTGCACATCCGGATCTGCTTTGCATGGTGAATATCCAAGATCCCTCAAATGCTGTGTGAGGTATGATCTGAAAGATGCACCTGCCACTGGCAATCCATACAATGCGCGAACTATCTTGCAAGGCCGTCCTGCAAGGTGTGGAGGAAAGCCATCTTCAGCTCTTGCTTTTAGAAAGTATTTGTCTTTAATCGGGGCTGTCAAATATGCATTTTGGATATCTGCTGAGAGAACCTTCAAATCGTTCAGCGCTGCCAGCAAGAAGAATATTCTTACTGAGTCGCGACTGGGAACAGATGAATATGTATTCTCTTTTGCTATGGCAGGAACCTTGTGACCGTCCCCTACCAACCTAGCCTTCCTTGTTAGGGATCCAAGCTTGATGTCAAAAATCATATGGGTGGTTATTTCCTTGTGACCGACTGGAATAACATCATCATCAGAAAATTCAAACGCAGCCATATTGTTGGTCATTTCTTTATGAATTGCTCTTTCCCAGTGATCAGTGCCTGTTTTCTTATCAATTGCCAGCGCTTGTGTGATTGAATGTGGCAATTCAACACCACATTTGTGAGTCTTCAACCAATACTTTGCTGTTTTGGCTGCCTTAAGGATTTGATCCTTTCTTCTCAAAATTTTGTGCACCCACCATCTGAATGCTGGTGACTTTTCAAGATTATTGTTGACAGCATATTCAGCTATTTGCACTGGGAATGATTCTTTAACGTCACTGAGCTTGCACCATGATTCTGATCCATCTTTCCAGCTGGCCAAAATTTGCCAACCCCTAGTTGTCGGTTTATGGCTTTGACGGCCATTTTTGCCTATAGTTGTGGCTTCCTCATCAGTTAAAGCAGTGTTGTCGCATTCATGATCAATTAGCTCATCTAACATTGTGAACATTCGTCCATCATCATCAACAGAACTGTACAGGCTCTCTGCAACAATATTTGCTGTGTATTCCTCAATGGTGCCGTCAGGTAGTTGCAATTTGTACAGCCTCGTGTCTAGTATTGGATTCTTATTCCTTACTCCAATTGGCCTGTTTTGCAAATCTCGCACCCTATCCTTGACAATGCACCTGAGCCTTTCATCATTTCTTTCAATGATTACTTCGTTCCCCAGATATTCATCTGGCTCATCAATATCTTCTACTGACGCCTCTGGCTCAGCCATTTCAAGTTTCAGATCAGATGATTTCACTGGTTGTTCCTCAAATAGCTCCATTTGAGGCTCTGGGTAGTTTTCCTGGAAGAAAGACGCGCTGTCTTTCACTTCATCACCAATCTTGGATTCAATTGATTTGTCGATTGCTTCCATTCTTCTGAGGATATCTCTATCCCTCCATTCATATTCCTTGACAGGCCTTATTGAATTTGTAGATATTGGTATTGCTGATTTGGTCAGGATCCAAAAACAATCACCTCCACCTATCTTACTGCCACAAGGGCCCAACCATCGACCCAATCTTTCAACTCCACGCAAGGAAGAATCACCTTTATCAAAGTAAAACACAAAATCATACCATTCTGATGAAATGTATAGTGCAATATCGGGCCTATAGCCATGGACCAATTCAAATGGAGTTCTCCCCATTGAAGAAGGGTTGCTCGATGCCGTTCTCTGCCTGATATTAGCACATAGTTCACCACAAAATGACCATAATCTCCTCGGTGATTTCTTCTTTGCTGACTTGGTTGTGATTGCACTCCCAAGATGACCAATCGCTTGTTCTGCTCGATTTTGAAATGGGCAATGTGGTTGTATGAATGTCTGATGAATATGGTTGCGCTTTACAATTGAATTCCAGTGGGTCTTGTAGGTTCTTGGAAATCCTTGTTCTGGCGCACCATCAGAGATCAAATGCTCAGGGATTCCAACTTCATGAATGAATATTTTCAACCCTTGATGCGCCTGAGATTTGTCCTGTATTGGTATAAATACTTCAAACCCATTTCCATTTGTAAAGATCTGCGCACATTTTTCTTGTCTCGTAATACTGGTGCTCCTAGCATGCCACGTATCAGTGTACCAGGTTCCTTGTGCAATTCTCTTGTTTCTAAAGCGCTGCGTAGGCAGCCTCTTCATCAATGGTAGTTGCAAATTCCTGAGTGCCTTCTGCGTCGTGACTTTCAGTGTCTGTTCAGCCTTTTTGAAACTAATATTCCAAGTCTTGGCTAATCGTTCACAATCAACTTTGTTTGGACCTTCAATAGTTATCACTGATGGCCCCCATTGATTTCTTCTATCAAGAGACCTTCTCTCAAGTGTATTGTCAATTTCTTGCAAGCTAGGGACTTGTTTTGATTCATCTTCAGGAACTTCCATGAAGTCAAATTCTGTGTCATCAAACAAAAATTGGTCTATCCTTCGCGCGCTTGAAATATTTGTAACTGAAGAAATCCGGTGAGAAATATTGCCATCTGTTGCAATTTGACATTCAGTTAGCATTCTTCTGGTTGATACCTGGTGCAATCTCATCAGTTTGCATTGCTACATGAGATTTGGATGCCTGTTCTCTAAGCTAGTCTTGGGGAGCATATCTGTAACGTTACTAGTTGGTTCTGTTACGACTGAGCTTGCGTCTCCAGTTGACATTGCTTGAACGCTAAACTGGTCCCCTGAAATTGGATCGCCATTGTCAATTGCTAACTCTGCCATCCTGAACTTCAGTGAATGTGGGTCCCATGGGGTGTCATTTGTTGCAATCAAATGTTGACATTCATCAAGCTCCATTCTTGTTGGCTTCCTTGTGGGAAAATATGAAATCACATTTCTCATACTCAGTTTTATAAAAACTTTCTTCGGATCATCATCCTCCATTGGTGTTTGGATTGTGATTCCATGCTTGGATCTTGGGTCAAACTGACGAGGTGTCTCTTCAACAGAATTGAAATTGCAGTCCCTCACTTGATTTGGGCATATCAAGCTGTTCTTCAATTTGTTCCCAAAGTACAGCGCTTGATGGAACACTATGATGTATACTTGACCTGATGTTGGATTTGTCCAAGCAGTAGCACAACTTCCAATTGGGATCTTCTTGATTGGCTTGTACTCTTCAGAAAAGGGCGCAACATCAACATGTGTTGTGATCTGATCAGGATTTAGCAATATCATGTTGCTTCCAGCGGCAGTGGTATCTGCATGTGAGTCTAGCTTGCAGTATCCTTCTTCGTTTTCTCCATCATCAAAATCTAGAGGGATATTCATCTTGTATAATGACCGGCTCACCATTTTTAACAATTTGTTTTCTAGTGTCCGGTTATTATGTCATTTCTTAGATTTTGATCCAAAGCTATCACCTGCGCCTTCATTTTCAGCTTCTTTTGCCTTTTTGGTCTCAGCAGCCTTGAGATTTCTTTTCTTCTTTGCCTGTCTCATCTGGTAAAGCTCCTGACGCTGTTCTTTTGACATTGTTTTATAAACACTTGTTGGATAGGGCTTGCATTCAACTTTTCCTGTGAACGTTCCAGTTGTTTTCTGCTTCTTATTGCTTGTCGTGCCCACAGAATACACACTTCTGGAACCTCTTTTATGCTTTCCATTTGCAAGCTTCTTCAATCCAAGCCGATTGGTGAATAGAATCAAACATTCATTGAAGTTGTCACGATAGTCTTTGCTCTCGTCAATTGCATCGGCCTTGGCAGCATCAAGTCGCTCATCACTGATTGAATTGATAAAGTCCCAAACAAATCTCCTTTCATTGTGGTTCTTTTCAAATCTCAGGATTGTTCCATGAAAAGCAGTCCAGTTCCTCTTGTGTTTGTTCCAATCATAATTCTTAGCATCGCCAGTGTAATGTGGTTCTTTCATTTCCTGATAGGTTTTGTTCAGAACCATAGTGATATTGGTATCAGTGTAAGCATGCTGCATCAACGAAATGAATGCATTTCTCGCATTTCCTGAGTTCAGTTCAGTGTTTTGGAAATGTGCCACATATTCCCAACCAGGCCCTTTCCTTGTTGCATCACATAACAATCTCCAGACGACGTTGTTATCTTCATCATACTGGTGGCCTGACAAAACGCCACACCTTTCATTGTAGTCACTCCATGTCGGATAGGTATCTGTTGGACTTTGCCCGGCTGTTCCAGACCTGGCTTCATCGGTAACATCTTCCTTTTCTTGGGGTCTTATCACATACAAGATTGGGAAACCTTCAGAGTTGAATCTGTATCTCAAATTTTGTCGAAAGCCTTCCTCCCATTCTCTGAATTTCGCAAGGTCCTTTAACTCAGGTGGGGTTGACTTTTCCTGTGACTTCACGCTCGCCTCCATCATCTTGATTCTGAATTGTTGCAGTTCCAGATTGTTTGGGTTTGCGTTCCAGTCAATAGCTCTTGGTTTGACTCCAATCAATGGTTGATATCGTGCCCAATTCGCCCATGTGAGAAGCCTCGATGATAGCCTGTTACCATAGTGGATACTTTTTGGGTTAGGACAGTCTGGACTGATTGATTCCAATCCATGCATGAATGACTTTATGCTTTCCTTGTTGAGGTCTGTAATTTCACGAATATTAGACATCCCTCCCCTCATAATTTCTTCAGCTGATTCATAGTTGATACCAAAGTCCATTAAGCTGCTTCTGAAAGCGAGCTGTTCTGGGTTCAGAAATCTCCCGTTGTTGAATCCCCTGATTTTTATTCTGGGTTGGGACAACCTCCTTGTCAGTCGATCAGCTCTTGCATCCTCGTTTTGGTCAGCGTTTTGGTTTCCCTCTTCATTGTCACTGTTCTCATCATCTGGGTTCTCGCCCCTACTTTCAGCATCTCTTATTGCTCTGATCCTTTTCTTTACTTCTTGGTCGATGATTCTCTTCATGGTTGAGTTCATTTCTGGGTCACCGAGGGCCCTTTCCATTACTTGCATGATTCTATCTTCAAATTCATCGTCATCTCCCCTACCTCCTCCATTGTTCTCATCAGGATTTTGTGGATCATCCACTTCCATTTTTTCTTCCTCACTGGTATCATTTGCTCTAGTTCGGACCATGGTGGAGAGGATATTCTAATGAAATTTGATGGAAGCTGGGGTTGAATATTCGATCGAAGGTGGTATGTGGGTAAAGAGAGTGTAATCGA
Organism: Pseudo-nitzschia multiseries; assembly: GCA_037355745.1. Taxonomy (NCBI): domain Eukaryota; phylum Bacillariophyta; class Bacillariophyceae; order Bacillariales; family Bacillariaceae; genus Pseudo-nitzschia; species Pseudo-nitzschia multiseries. The sequence goes on from CM074788.1 coordinate 2,579,806, forward strand.
ATCGAGGATTGGATGTGAGATGGTTGGTAGGTGTTGTATGACTGTTGTGTGTGATTCGCTTATCTGTTTTGTATTTATCCGGATCGAATTTTCGTTCCGGTTTGTATACTTTCTGGCTATTCGGATCGGGTTTTTGTTCCAGTTAGTTTTGTATTTGTGTGAGCTTTTGCTTTTTGTCGCAATTTAAGATTGTGAGCTTTCCTATCCTTTCTTGGGATTTGCTCATTCTGTATTTCTGTGGTGAAATATTGTTTCCTGAGAATTTTAGTGTTCTCTTTTCCCTTTTGGATCTTTGCGATCATCCAATCTTCGAGATTTGGTGTTCTCATATCTTTGGATTTTCGTTTTCGTGCGGGCAGATGCTCTTCACAATCTGTTCCTTCTTGCGGGCAGATGTTCTTTGCAATCTGTTCCTTCCAATCTGTTTCACCACAGAATACTTGAGGCTCAATCTTCTGGCTCACGTCATTCTTGTTTTCAGTGAAAGATCAGTGTTCTCGGATATTGATTCCTTTCAACTGATGCCAACCTGGGCAATTTGTTCAGCTGAATCGTCCAGCCCTTTTCCCTTGCTTGTTTGCTGGATCTCGAAACCCGATGGAGCCTACCATCTTGGTTCGGTTCTTTGGTCTCTTCTTTCAGGGAGACCGCCCTGGCGTTGGTCTATTCCAGGGCTCCACAAGCAACTGCCTCTTTCACATCCTTGAGGGTTGATGCCGGTAGCTGATCAGGCTAATCCGGATTAGTCTTCGAGCTCAAACTGCGTTTCTTTAACGCCGTTGGGTCCTCCACAGCTCGTAGAGTGCTGTGGGTCTGATAAACTAAAGAAAGTGCGCCGTAACAAACAACCGCAATCGATCTTACAATCAATTGATTTAGTGAGTAAGAGTAATCATCTTAGAAGTAACCGTTGTTACATCTCGATCGCCTTTGCCGATTGACAGGTTAATTACTCGTCGGTAAATTACTCGTCGTATCGTGTAATTTCTAGCATACAAAACACCTGTAATCTTAAGACACAAAACACACGCAAGACCATCTTCGATCGGTCTTTTCGTTACTGTAATTCACCGTGATATTCTCATTGAATATCACATGTGATTGTACCTTATCATGTAGAATTAGTACTAGGTTGTACATAGATTTTAGGGCATGATAGTGTTTTAGAGTTGTTAATTCTTTGAAGAGTGAGCTGACGGGGAAAACTCCCGCTGAGAGGCAATCCACATGGAAAGTTGTTGACGATCATTCACTCAGGAAGAACCTTAAGGATAAGGTTATTGCCCTTATGACTTTCGTAGGATATGCCCGCTTAGTACGTACAAATACGCGTTACACGGTGAATTCTTTTCAATTTAACATTAGTTCTCGCGACACACAACCCTTAAAATGTATCTCCATTGCTCGCTACACACTACCCTTATAATTTAATGTTTGTGCTCGCAACAAACAACCCTTGAAATTTACTATCATCGCTTGCGACTACCTACCACTATAGTTGAATTATTCGGGTAAAGAATTTGCCTAGTAGTATCGTATGCAAAATATGTATGATATGTACGAGTACTTCTTTCTGTACAATTTAATCGTATTTGTCACACAATGTACTATTTGCAATCATGGTATGCAACGTATGTAAGATATGTACCTTTTACCCGACTAATCACTTTCCTCGAAGATTTACCCGTGTCGTAGGTGTGAACCAACCCTCATCAAATTAGTGGATGGACTGACACAATGAACAGTATCGGTTCTGAAAACAAGGCCTAAACTTCCTCCATTTTGTCAAGCAATTGCCTCCATGCCGGATCAATATAGTTTTCATCCTCACTTTCCTCTTCAGCAAGACTACTGGCAACAGTGCCACCATTATTCGATACAGTACTGGTAGGATTGCTTTCTGAGTAGAATCTTTGTAGCATCATTTTCTCCGAATTTATACCAATTTTGGGATTTTCTCTTAACGTTTGTATCTTCTTGCACAATTTAGCGAACACTTTCCGTCCTTCTTTGTCCCATCCATTTGCACTTCCACTTTTTGAATCGCAATATTTTTTTTCATGTATTTTGTTTTTTTTTTGTGTCGTGTATGTTCCATCAAGTTTCATTTCCTTTTGTTTTTCCCAATTGCTGTACTCGTTGTCAATTATCATTAGGGCAAAAGCCTCATCCGTAACACTAAAGATGGTACTAATAAGATCCTTTGTCTTCCTCAGCCTAAAGTTAGTCTTTCCCGGATTAATGGCAGACAGGATTCTTGTCACAAAATAATAAAATTCTTCATTTGCCGCATTTCCGTATCGCCGGTACTCTTTCGCCAGAATTTCCATCGAGTCCGTATTTAGAGCTACAGTACCAGGGAATGATGCCGGCACTTTTGCCATTTCACTATCAACTGCGGTGATGTCATCAAATGGCAGTATGATATCATAGTATGGTTGGGTTAGTTGTATGTCGGTTGTAGGCACATATTGAAGAACGCCGAAAGTACCATAATTTCCAGATGATTCAACAATTACGCCGTCACTTACCAAACCAATTTTTTCTAGCCAATGTTTGATTATTGTGTCTCAATTTAGCCAGGGCTTTTGGTACTGCATTATGAAAGTAGGCACAGAATTTCTTAATGGGTATATTTTTTGGAACGGATATTACACACGCATTGATTCCTTGCACAATTATTTTATTGGACAGTGTGTTTGTTGTCATAAATTTCAGGCCACCGTACCATTTCTTCTTCACACATGCCCTCACCTGTCCTTCAATTGTATCTTTACATGTTTTCAATAGTTTCATAGTTTCCGTTTCCATACTATGTCTAGTTCCACAACTCAATGTACTCACTTTATCAACACTACTATCGCCGCCCCGCACTGTTTTCAATGGTACCGTGTTGGTAGTTTTTGCAGCATCCTCTTTAGAATTCTTTCCCTTCTTACCTTCGCTCCACCTTTTCATGAAATCCTGTACTAGATCCGGATCCTCATTTGCTATTTCTGTTAAAAAAAATTCGTTCACGTTTTTCTTTTTCTGTCGTCCGCCCTCCGTAGTTTTTTGTTTTGTTGTCTCTTTGGTATTTTCTCTAGTATCCTTATTCTTTTTGGAGCTCCCATCATTGTCTTCACTAACCGAACTCGAATCAGTGTCACTGTCAGTGTCACTTTCACTGTCACTGTCGCTGCTGTCCATGATGCTAATGTTTTCCGCTTTCCTTTTTAGTGGTTTTTCTCTTTCCGCCGTGGTGGTGCCTTTTTGTGTTGCTGCAATGTTTGTGTCCGTCTCGCTGGACATGTTTGTAATGCTTGTATTTTTGGTATTATCTCTAGTGTCTCCATCCCTGACTGCGTTTGCCATATCTGCTATTTTCTTTTCTTGGAGACGTGTTATTTTTGCCTTGGGTAGGTTGGACCATTTTTGTTTCGTCATCTTGTATTTCAAATTTTTCAATTGTTGGTGTTTTTGGCAATTTTGTGAATTTTTATGCTGCCTTGTTTTGGCATCGATTGTACGAATTCAGCAATTTGCAATACATTTGTCTTTGTCTAAGCGGGCTTGTGAGCGTGGGCCAACCAAAAAGAACTGTCTGCCTAGCCGCGCCATTTTTTTTCTTCCGTACATTCGCTTCCTATTTCCAAACAAGTAGTACTAGTAACGGTACTAGATTGTACGATACCAATTTATTTTGATGTTCCCCATCCTACTACCGTATCACACCACTTCATATTGAAATCTGTAGAACCGAAAACAGGCACATTGTATGGAAAGGTGTTGGAGATAACAATTCTCTGTTAGGGAAAATCCGCACAACGTATGCATTTTCGTTTTAAGGTTAAGTTTCTGTAACGGCATTCCTGATTGAGTTGTCTGGAACCTCAATTCTGACTTCTTCATTTGTAAGGAACCAGTTGCATTGATGAGCCTGTAATGGAAAATAAGCACAATTTTTGCCACGGCGTTTCCGTGTTGTGTGTCTGGAACGGTGTTGTAGCTAACAATTCACTGTTTTGGAAAATTTACAGAACATCTTTATTAGCGTTTCAGGTTTAAATTTCTGAAACGGCGTTTCAGATTTAGTTTTCTGGAACGGCAATTCTGACTTTTTCATTTGTAACTAACGTTTTTCACAGTAGTTAATTTTTATATTTACGTATTTAACGAGGACAGGATTGTGCACGTATTTGTGGTAAGTAGGGGTAAGTTTTTCCATAGTAAAGCTTCTTGTTACTAGCACTATTTCACACGTCCCCACGCACCACAAGGAACGGGATAGTTATTGTATTCCTCTAAATCTTCCGGTGAATTCCACGTTTTTCATAAAGTTGTAGCCAGTGCACAATGTTTCTCTCCTTTCTATCCTCTTCCTCCCTTTTCTCTTTGTTTGCAAATTGTTTGAGTTTTCTTTTTTTCTTCTTAGACTGCTTTTTTGCTTTGTTCATGAATGAATTCCAATTGTTTTATTCTTGTTGTTTATCTTCGTTTCTTTGTTTCGTTCCTTTCCGTCCTCGGTTTCTTTGATGTACATTATACTGTTTTTTTCAATGATTGCCTCTTCAGTCATTGTGCGCCACTCGTTTAACCAAAGGGTTGTCAGACAGGGACGGTTACCCAGGTGAAAATGTATCCATTGCTTTATGTGTTTTCTGGCTTCCGGCGTCAGGTTACTCCATTTTTTTGGTGAAACTGTATGACCATTGAGTTCGAGCCTCTCTCGTTCTCCTGATTGTACTGGTCGTCCAATACCCATGTTGTTGTAGCACTGTATGTCCTCCGTTCCTTTCAATGCTGGATAACCGCATAAAATGTGTGCCACAATGATACCCAAAGCCCATACGTGGTCAACGGCATCAGTGTCGCCTTCCTTGTAGAAAGGAAATATGTCCTCAGTTACGTACTTCAAGCATTGTTCCCAAATTTCTAAAGCTTCTTCTTCATCGAAATGCCCTTTTGGGCTGTCGAGTCTATCTCTAACATCGTCTATCTTGTTGCATCCATTAAGTATTGTGAGTACCAAGTTGCTGTTTTTGGCACATAGCGCATCGAACCCAGTTTCAAAATGATATAAGAATGGATTATTCTCGTTGTTTTCGTCACCGTCATTTAGCTCAGTCATTCTTGCACAGTACTCCGCCGAATCCAAAAGATACCTAGGCTTCAATGGCTTCCTCTTGTACGCTGATTGTGTTGTTATGTTCTCCATTTTGCTCTTCGTTGTAATAATGATTTACATTGGGCAAATACCGAGGTATTTTCGTTCAATTACTCGTTGTAAACTGTGAAGGAATAATTCTTACCGCACTTTACTAGGAGATGTCATGGACTCGTGTTCCGAGGTATCGGAATGAGTGACGTATATCAACAATTTGCTCGATGCAAGTTCTTCCTGCAACAAATTCAGCTCCAAAGGTGGCTGTTTCCGTAGTAGCTTGTTTCTTTGAGAACCACATCATAGGAGTCTTGTTCGCAAAGTGAAGGATGCCGGTTACAGCCTTACCACTGAGAATATCATGCATGAGATTTGCATCATAGAAGTGTGTTAACACTACTGACTTCCCAAGTGGTGCAGGAGCGTCGTCGGGTAGCTCTTCAGAATGCTCCCCATAGACAGTGTTGGACCAATCGATGGTGTCCGGTTTAGTCAATATAAAATCTGGGGGTTCCACGCGGAACCTGATTTTAAAATGTCTAAACTTGGAGATATATCCGTAGATACGTTTGGCACGATCAAGGTGTCCATCTCGTGGTTGAGCTCTGAAACTTGAGAGTGTCATCACGGCTGTTTGAACATCAAATTGTCCAATGGCGATGATCCATTGGAGTGAACCAATCATGCTTTGGTATTTCTGTATACCAGTTTCCTCAAAAAAAGCCGAGGAGTCCAATTTGGGATGGTCGTTTTCCGCAATGGGTGACTGGAACCTGGTGTTAGGTTTGCATCCAAACATTTGTTCACAAGATGCTTCCATCTTTTTGATGAACTTGATGGGATTCATACAAAGAATACCATGCGCGTCGCGCTCAAATCCACAACCCAGATGAAAAATCATACGTCTGGACCCCTTCAGTTTGAAGTTGTATGGCTCCGACTGTAGTATTTCCAGGAAACAATTGGGATCTGCCATGCAAAGACATAGATCATCAACATATGTGCATATGAGTTCATATACACGTTCCCCATGCTTCTTCATTCCAGGCTTGAGGAAGATTTCCGGTTCAGCGCGGGATCTTTTGAAGCCGAGTTCAATAAGGCAAGCTGCTAGTAAATCACCAAAGCACTTGCCCAAAGATCTGAGGCCATATAAGGCCTTGTAGATGATCAATAGGTGACCTTCTAGTGATCTGAATTTGGGACCTGCCTTGATGCAGACTTTCTCGCAAGCAACTGCTTCGAGGTAAGCATTGCCTATATCGGTACCCCATGCTTCTAGGCTGTTCAATTTGGCTAGGAACAGACACATACGTAGACCGCGGAGAGATACGGCACCGGCATAGACACTGTGGATGGGGGCCTCAGTGAGATTACCGTTTGCAACAAGACGAGCCTTCTGTCTACTGTCATGTTTGACAGCATATATCATGTGTACCTTGATCTGTTGGAACCCGGTTGGGATGGAGCTTGCCTTGTACACACCTTTATCAATGAATGTATTGTATTCATTGAGCTGTTCCATTTCCAGAGTGGTGGCTTCTTCCCATTTGTGGTTTCCGTTGGCTTGATCAATTCGGAGGGCTTCTTCGTGGTTATGAGGTACCTTGAATCCATATTGGTACTGTGGGGTGGTACGGAAAGACCAAAGTTTGGCTTGATGCATGAGTTGATCAAGTTTCTTGGTTTGTCGTGCTAGATTGGTGATTCGTTTGCGACGTTTCCAACCTGGGAGGTCAAGCAAGTTGTTGTCTTTCCCATATTTGGCAACGGTAACAGGATCATCAGCTGCAATGTTGGCTAATGGTTCATATGTCCGTTCCATATTTTCCCATTCAATCCAAAGGTTATACTTGGAACCTTTGTATTGAGGGTGCTTGTTATCCAGTGGACCTTGGTGTCCTAGGATTCGGCGAACTGACCAAAGTTTGCCATCTTCTTGTGTCGAATCACGGTGGATGTAATTCATGACATCATTGTATGCAATGATACCGGCAAGTTTGTCATCAGAGTGCTTGCACTGGAATTTGATGAAGTCGTTATTGCGTTCAAGACTATCTTCTACATCGACGATGGTAAGGCGCTTTCAAGTACCATCAGGGTTGGTTACAAGGAAAGATCTTCCTTGTAGATCGGCAATCGGGACCGTAGGAATGGTAAGGGGTTTACCATCATCGTCAAATTGTGCATTGCCTTCTTCATTGGTAACAACTACCTGTGATGGGTCTACTGAAGGAGTAGCAGGGTTGGTGTGTGGAGTTGTGGCGTCACTAACATCAAAGTATGCAAGCTCTGGTGGATCAAAATCATCTTCAGTAAGGAGAACGCCATCGGATGTCTTGCTGAAGATGTGTGTCGTAGGAGGACCATCAAAACTCTCCCCATAGTTGTTAGGGAGTGGAGAAGGGGACCAGCTTGGGCTGTCATCAACCTTCTTATATAGAAAGCTTGGTAACGAGGGGTGGGAGGGTGGTTTTGTAATAACCTGATTACCAGATGCGGGAGGTGTTGTACCTGGTTGCTCGGTAGGTACAGACGGCGTGGTGTCGTCATGTTCCGCAGGAGTGTCGAGGCTTCGATCGGTGTTGGAGTCAGTAGTTGAGATGCCAAGAGTAGGAGTAGCTGGGACGTCCTGTGGTGTAGAATCTGCAGTGGGACTATCCGTAGTGGTATGCTCCCCATGGTTCGTGAGTGTAGGAGCGTCACCAGTGGCGTACAATCGAGGTAAGGAATCCTTGGCCTTACGCCATTTGATGAAGCCGTCATCTGTAAAGAGGCCAGCTCGTTTGTTGCGTGACTCAGGTGTAAGAGCAGAACGTACACCAGAACGGTCAAGCAATTTGTTGGTGACTGGATCCCAGATGCGGAAACAAAGTCCATTGCCAACATGTTTGGCAATGCCTACAAAATGACCGAGACGTTCGGTAGACTGGGTACCGAAAGGGGAGTCATTGGTCTTGAAATAAACAGGTTCAAACCAGAAGAAACTGGTATATGCACTTATATTGCCAAGTGTACCGGTAGCAATGAAGATTGGTTGTTTGTCTGACAGAGTAGGATCAGAAATAACATTGAGGAGCCCGGCGACGTATGTCATGCACAACAACCAGAGATGTGGTGGTGTGCCTGTATGGTCCATGACGCGATTGACAATACGCTTAAACGTTTGATATCGCTGTTCAAATTGATTCTGGTGTTGGTGATAGGGTTCACTTTGCCAGAGTCCAATCCATAACATTTTGAGATAATCGGTGACCCTCTTACTAGATTGGTAGTTCCCATGATCACATAGGAGGCGAAGAGGCCTGCCCCATTTTCGAACGAAATTCTGAAAGCATGATAGAAAATCGCCGGTGGTGCGCATCTCTTCAACATGTATGATATGAGACTTCCGACCAAAGAAAATCTGGGCAAGTTTGGAGCTGCCATCAATCGCTGGGACATCGGAATAGACAGCGTCAGACAAGACGTTGTCATTGAACGGTCAAACGTTCATAGCCGGCTGGGGGGAATGAAAACGTTTGAAAATGTTACCATCAGGGCTAACCGCTAACGAACCGTATTGCATTGAATTGTCAAAGGTAGCTTTGATGCAATCTGTAGAAACCCAGCAAAAGAAAGGTTTTAGAGATAAGTAATCATGTTTGTTGGGATAGCGTTCACAGGGTGTAGTTGCGATACCTGTAGCATCACTAGCAGTACAATCCGTGGGGAAAGCACTGACCGTCTCGGAGATTGGAGGGGGAATGCAGCATGCGAGGCGCTCCTGATGAACATAGTCGGTAGGTGTAAGCCAGAATGAGCGGTCGTTGGTTCCATGATCATCAATAGGGAGAAAGGGTGATCGAGTGCAGTGACTGGAGTACAAACTGAGAGACGTAACCGTGGATGAGCCAGGAGATACAGAGATATCTAACCCTTCAATGCAACGTGGGTTTCTGTATTCGTCGTATTCGGGATATGGAAGTTGTTGCGACTGAGGAGGATATTTCTGAAGAAAGTTTTCATCTTTAGCACTGATTGTGGTACCAAGGACGGATGGGTCCCAGTGTTTATCGGATGTCATGATAACATGTGGGAGCGTGTCAAATTCAACAGACGTGTACTTTTGCATGGCAAGGTATGGTAAACCATGTCAAATGCTGAGAGGCAGTGCATATCCATCGGAGGTGGTGATTACTTGTCCACCGCCCGCTTTGATGGATGTGTCATCTACATTGGAGAAATATGCTTCCATCTGGCCAGAGGACAAAATAGAGGGGTGTCGTCCCGTATATGCACATTCATTGAAAATGAGGATGATGGGACCTCTATTTGAAACGAAATAGACCCCGCATGTTGCAATGGGGATATTCTGCACTTGGTGATTGTTGATGCCGGTAACATTGACATATCGGGGTGGAATATCTTTGGAGATGAGGCATGCATCATTACCAATGATACAACCATTTGCACCGCGGTCGACCATAGCAAAGCCGGGATTGGTGACCGTAGCTTTGTGAGCACGGTGGGTGTACGATGGTATTTGAATATCATGAGGGAAGGTCAGATCATCGTCAGGGTTATACCATTGATGAAAATTGACAGAAAAAGAGGATGTTCCCACAGGTATCTGGGTATCGCCGTCCTTTTTGTACCGAATGTCAGGATTCTCAGAGAGGAATCTTGCGGGATGTGCAGGCAACACGGAAGACTTGAGGGGTCTTTGGTCCTTGGAGGAAGAGGTTTTAGACTTGTATACACCTAATGATGCATGGAAGACACCTCTACGGTCATTTTCCACAGCGGGATGGAGGTCTGCAGAGGCATTGGTATGTGTATCACCGTTCGAGGTATCATCTTCAAGGAATGAGACAGAATGCCCATGGGTGTATGCCTTCTGGGTGATGGGTTTGACGACATTGGGGTCCGGCTGACCATCTGGGAGCAATTTGCGTTGTAATGATGCGACCACTATTATCTTGCCTTCGAGGGGAAAATTCAGCCAACTCTTCATGTCTTGGCGTGATAGGGCTTTCCATATGCCAATGGGCAAGCGCGTAGTAGGGTCAGGTGAACGTCCAGCCTTGAATACCACATAGTCTTGGTAGTCACCTTCGAATTCGATAGGGAGAGCATAGTCTTCATGGTTTTGACTTTGTCCAGATGAGAAGTTGTGTACATGTGCACGTACTGTGGACTTCGGAGCCGACATTGCGGACTGAGAATCGAGTTGAGTTGCTTCGAGTGGGAGCGTGATTTTGAGTTTGTGGATAGCAGCTGCCTCAGCGACTGCATCTGTCACAGTACTATTTGTGCCGCCTGGATCCTTGACTTTAGCAAACTGTTCACTTAGCTGAAAGCTGGAATAGCATGCCTGACATAATGCTGATTTTGCGGTATGGTACTCAAGGGGCTTGTTGGGAGGACGAAGCTTGTTGAGGTAATTCAATTCTTCAAACCAATGTGTGATAAACTTCACTTTAGATTCTTTCCAGTAGCTGAAATTCAACTTCAGCAAAGCTTGCAATTGAGTCAAGTTGTCATATACTTTGGCTTTTGATTTGCTGTGAAGGCTCACAAAATCAAAATATGCTTGACGTCCATTGCGTGTGAGGGAATGGCTGTGAACGCATGTCGCGGATAAGCCACTTTTGAAGACTTCCAACATAAGAACCCAGAAGAAGGCACACTGTTTGACATAGAGGTCGCGTGTATAGCCTTGTAGCGCAGCAGGAGGCCAAGTTTCGTCGAGGAATGTTTCGGTGTCAATGTCGCATGCCTCAAGTTTAGCCTTGAAACCCACGAGCCAATGTTCAAATCTTGAGTCATTTGTGAGGGGCGTGAAAGACTTTTCATCCCATGATTTTCGGCACCAAGATTCGTACTTCACTTGTTGAGGTGACTTTTTATTGGTTCCTGGGGGAGGAGCTGGGGGATTCAGGACAGATTCATTCTGAAGGCGCAGAGCGCGTCCCATACGGAAGGTTCTGAAGCCCTCATACGTATATGACATTACATCCTTCCAATTCTTTTCGTTCTTGCGCAGATCACTCAAGAATTCCGCAAGTGCTTCTATGGTCCGTTGGATGGACCGGTGGAGCTGGGTTGGTAGTCCATTGGTAGTGTAGGTAAGTTCGCGGGCAAAATCAGGCTCGATGAGGGCATCGAGAAAGGTCGGCCACTCGCGTAATCCTCCCTCTCGGAGAGCTTCGCACAGATAGCTATTTTCTTCCTTTGTTAGACGGAATATGGTTATGAGTATCATCTTCATATGGGTATCAAAACTAGGAAAACTGGTTACGGTAGCGGCAGTGTCATCTCCAGTGCTGTTCCCACCACCAAATGGATTGGCAGGCATGTTCAGTCTTGGTGATGATTTCGATTCGTCGGAGGAATCGGGTGGTGAAAGGAAACTGCTCCGTAGACGATTTGCGATTGGCATATGCCAGCGTAGGGATTGTGTTCAATTTTGTCCCTGTTCTTTGTGTGCAAGCCACCTTGGAGCTTGCGACTGTTAATCTATTATTTTCCTTCTGAATCCGGTCCGTTGAGGGTCTGATTCAAAGGCTTATGAAGAACAGCAACGCTGCGTTAGTGTGTTAGTAGACGAACGACTGTACTCTACGCGTGGCAATTGTGGTTGGATACTTTCGACAACGGATAATCGGACTACAGGCAAGACTATGGAAACGCCGGGTCTCTTCTTACTGTGAACTTATTCAGATACAGCGAGATAGACCTTAGTAATGTAGGTTACAGGTAGTTGATAGCAACTAGTGTGAATTTTGGGATATAAATCAGTTGAATGTTAAAAGTATGAGATAAAGTGAAATCTTGCTGAAACGCAAGATATCTCTTTTATTGAGATGAATACGTTGCAACTGCTGTTGCGTAATGATGAGGTTACTTGCTGATTATTTCCGTACATGCATTGGTCGTTGACCGTATATATCTGTGTGTATATAGATATATTGTGTGAGAATCACACGCCAACGGTTTTCTTCTCTTGTCCCGTTAGGAAGACTCCATGATATGTTTATCATTAAGATCAGGAATAGCTCCTGTAGCTTGTGTGATACTTTATAAAATCAGAGTTTGCTCACCGAAGAACAATGGCAATACTATAAAACAGAGATTGCTCACCGTCAATGCGCGATGGGAATCGATGCTCCGTGGGAATCGATATGCCGTGGGAATCGATTACTTTGGTTGATACGGGACTCATTGATTCGTACGAATAGAATATCTACCATCGGGTAGCTTTGGTACTTCTGGGCACGAAAGGAATTTAATAAATAAACAAAAATTGGAGTAGTATTTCAAAAGAGTTCTCCACTCGTAGGAATAACCAAAAAATGGGACTCTTTCTGAAGAGTTCTCCACTGACTCCAAAATTGTTATGTAAACTTTTATTTATGAGCCTGTAAGGGGTTTCTATAATTTATTTAGGAGTAACAATTTTTTGGCAGACTGGATGTAAACTACTGGATTTAAACTCTATGTAACTTGGTTACAACTCCGTTGCAAAAAGCGTCAGTCTCAATTGTTGTCGCATTCGTAGTAGTACGGTAGTAGTACCGTAGTAGTAGTATGTTACCATATGATAGTAACGTTGAGGGATTCCGAGCATCAAAGAGATTACGGTAAGATTACTCGTACTCGTACTGCTTCCATAGATTATTGATGTAGCGAGCCGAATGAAAGTAATGGTAGTGCCACGTGGCACTCCCTACAACCGGTAGAGAGCCAGACCGGGGGAAAACCTAGTAAAAATCTAGCAGATTCACTATCACTGAAACCAGCTTCTAAGCACAGGCTTAGACCCTGATAGCCTCAACAAGCCAGCAAAGGATTCCTCCAGCAAAGCTCAAGCCTACCACACGCCCTACCAGAAGGAACACGATCGATACGATCGATTTCCCTGTATCACTAAAACCAGCTTCTAAGCACGTGCTTGAACCTCGAGTAGCCTTAACAAGCCGGCAAAGGATTCACCCAGCAAAGCGCAAGCCTACACTTCCTACCAGAAAGAATACGACGATTCCCTGTATCACCGGATAAGATGTATCAATGTGTCACTGTATCACGGTAGCTCGTATGAATGGATTGCTTGCGACCAAAAGACGCGTCTGCAATCGAAATTTACAGGCTAGCACTAGAAAAGCCTGTAAGGAGCCATCCTCCCGCAAAGGCAAGCAAAGCTCACTCTTTCTGTTCCTAAAACGATTAGTAATAGAATAAGTAAAAAGGCAACACGTCCAGGTCCAATAGTCATCCCTATTGTACCCGTACAAGCCTACTGATTCGATAGTCATCCCTATCGAGACTAGTCATACTAGCGCATCGACAACCCAACGACGGAGTACCATCTCATCGAGACTAGCCGTACTAGCGCATCAGTCAGTCACTTACTAACACACTCACACAACCGCTCCTCATTGTCACCTTACAATAGGCCCGGCCTTGATACTGGCGACTCCAACGTCACCCAGCAACGCACATATCATCGGCAGCGAGTAGACCTCCAATCATCCATCCGCAAATCGATTGGCGGCTCCGACCTGCTCTATCATCGATTCTCAGACGTTCTGACCAAGAGATGTTGACCTACTCAGAGTACTTTCGTGCTACCCCAAGCCCGTTTGGGAGCACGGCAGAGCGGAACAAGGCTTATGCCACCATCTTTAGCTACTTCACTCTGGCCTCCCCCCCCCCCCCCAGGTCCTCTTGGAACATCTACTCAACCTCTTTGAGGCTGAGGCTGTGGGCGCGCTGGGGATCTTTGTAGCCAACTCCCAAGGCCTGCCCTGCCTCCGATTGGTGCATGGCCTTCGAAAGTACCCGGGGCCCTTGGCTCAACATAGCCCCAACAAAAACAAGGCCTTTGGGTACTTGGACGACAATGAAGGGGAAGCTGGGGAACTGGTGCTAGTAGATTCAGCCATGCTGTCCCCCACCATAGCCACCCGGGTGCTAACCCTGGATCATCATCTGGCAGAGTTGGAGGCGCACCCAGCAAGACTGTCCATCCCGGTGATACCAGAGGGGACCGCCCACTCCGAGTTGATACGGGCCCACAAGTCTTTCTTCATTCCCTTTGAGTTGGTGCATTTTCTCTTGGGAAAGGGGCTCTCTCCAAAACAAGCCATGGAGGTCCTCCATCCTCAGCTTAACAGGGCGGGGCTAATGGAGTCCTGCATCCCCCTGTTTAACACTCTCAGGTTGGCCGGGACTACAGCTACAGAACCCGGGGGCAGCCCCAAGCTCCTGCAGCCCGGTCCATTCTTTCGAAGTGAGACAGGCCTTACCAACTACATGAAGCTCAAGGTGATGTACCGGGACCTGCCAGAATTGGAGCGACCTTGGGATCCACCTGGAGACCCGGCACTCACAGCAGCAGTCACGGCCCTCACAGACCACCAACTAAAGCTCAGTGAGAATATGGACCACAAGCGGTCGCAGTCAGTGAGGACCACTTGGGGCCCCTTGTACACCCAGCGCTTGCTTCTGCTCTGTGGTAAACAGGAGGAAGCGAACCTCCCCCCCATCTACCAGGCCTGGGCTCAAAAGAGCAAGCACGAGAGGACCTACATGATCTTCCAAAGCCAAGTGGCAGCCAGGGCATCTGAGTTGGGGATCCAAGCCCCCCTGATTACCACTGCTGCTCTCAAGAGGTTCCAGGATGGCAACTTTCATGGTACCAACCCCTCTGATGTGGCCGATGGAATACTCCCCATGGCCTTCACCCCCCCCCCCGGGGGGGGGTCGGCGGCCACCCTGAAGAGGAAACAAGAGGCAGCAGCTACTGTGGTTGCCTATGACACAATGATCTCCACAGAAGGCAACTCCCTCACCTTGAAAGACTCCCTGGAGCTTCAGAAGACCAAAGCCTACATCCCTATAGACTGGACTGAAGCCACCATGCAGCTTGAAATCTATCTGGCTGTCCTAGCCACTATCCTTGGACTTAATCATGACGTTGTGACAAGCTACCAACAGGGCCTCCCTCGGCCCAAGATCCAGCAGATGCCCCTCCATTGAGCCATTGCAGATGAGGTGGGAGAGCTCCTCACTCCCGCCATTGTGGTCTATTACTTCCAAATCAGGGTCAGGGGGGGCTAGAGGAGCAGTGGGAAGCAGCCTCCACCAATCCCTCCCCCAACTTTGGAAGGGGCTTCCACACATTCAGGATGATCCAGAACCTCAACTGGCTCCCCAATGTCTCCAATGTGGCTGCCCTCAGACTACTGCGACGACCGGACCCTCCATCATCACCTACAACCGCGGCGGCTACCAAGGGAGGGGGCCACAACAACAACAACAAGACCGGCAACGTTCCACCCAGCAGCCCGGGAGTCCGCAACCCAACAGGAGGTACCACGACTCAACAAACACGACTCACCAATCCACACCGGGACTCCCGCCTGCAAGACAGCAACCATCCCATTGTCAAGAAACTGGAGTCAGCAAAAATGAGGGAAGCCATCCAAGCTATGAGAGACAAAGGTAAAGGCCCCCTCTCCAGACCAGATGGCCAAGAGAGATGTCACTCGTGGCACATCAAGGGTGCCTGCTTCAGCAGCTGCAAGCACATATATGACCACGTGGCCATCACTCCCACCGAGCAAGATCAACTCTGGCAATGGTGCCAAGAGGCATATGCCTGACCAGTTGATCTGACTCATGGCGTCGCGCCCTCCACACCAAACCGGGGGGGGATCATACTAAGTAACAATCCATCATCTAATCACGACTCTAATCCTCACTTACGAATCACACATGAATTAGGTAAGCACAACCAGCATGCGCGCGCATGTACCCCTCTCAACTTGTATGTGCCTCCCAAACATTCTACAGGTTCCACGGAATACCCCCCCCTTCCATTGGGGATCGACCCCACCACTCCCCCCTTGCCAAGGCCTACGTCCGAGTCCCTAGTCCCTGCTACAGTCCCTACTGGGCCTCCTACAGTCCCGGCCAACCCATCGCCTAGGCCCAAGCTCCTAGTCACTCCCCCCGCTTTGCCTAGGCCCGAGCCCCTAGTCCCTGCAGCATTCGTGCCTCGGTCCGAGCCCCAAGTCACCCCCCTCCTGTCTAAGTCCAGCGACGCGCTGGCCTCTCCACCCAGCAACTTGCTGGCCTCTTCACCCAGCAACACTGTGCCTCGGTCCGATCCCCAAGTCACCCCCCTGCTGCCGTACCCCACTGACAGGCTCGACGTGCACGTCAACCGGGCTATCAATGTCTACAACAACAGCACTAGCTGGGGGGACTTCATCCGGACAATCCGGGGACAAGGTGACATCCACCCAGATATGGGTAATATCCCCCAGCCAGCCAGCCTCCTCTTAGCCCACTTTGGGAAAGAAGGCACCCCGGCCTCCATGACAGGCCAACCTTGGACCCCTGCCAGGATCGCCAGTGCCCTCTCCAGGGGGGCTCACCAATCTTCCCACCAGGGCATTGCCTTCCTGCGGGAGGAGTATGCCGACATGATGGACAAGCAACAATGGACTGTCCTCCCTGCCAGTCTCATACAACACCTCCCCAACCTCCGGCTCAGCCCACTGGGGCTAGTCCCACAACGGGGACGGCGCCCGCGCATGATCTCTGACTACACCTATTCTGAAGTCAACCAAGACACCAATCCCCTCGCCCCAGCAGAGGCCATGCAATTTGGACGCACGCTTCCCCGGCTTCTCAGCAAGCTGCACCGCGCCAACAACAGGTTTGGCCCAGTGTATATGTCGAAGATTGACTTAGCTGATGGGTTCTACCGGGTCCAGTTGAGCCCGGAGGATACCATGAAGCTAGGAGTCCTTTTCCCATCTCGCCCAGAGGAGGCTCCCCTCATTGGCATCCCCCTCACCAACCCTATGGGGTGGAAATCCAGTCCACCTAATTTCTGTGCCTTCACTGAAACCATTGCAGATCTGGCCAATGCCACTCTCTCCACGGGGCTCGAGCACGCGCGGCGACAGCCCCATCGGCTGGATCGGCTCTCAGAAGCCCAGCCTGCCGACAGTCCCCATCACCCAGTCACTGCCATGGGGACTCCCCATAGCACTACCCCCAGCAAGAGGCCCCTTCGCTACTGGGACGTGTATGTGGATGACTTCTGTGGCCTTGTGCAAGGCAACCAATGGACCCGGCGCGCCGTCAAGAGGGTGCTCTTCCAATCCCTGGACCAAGTCTTCCGCCCGCTTGCAGCCTGTGACACCCCCTTCCGACAGGAACCAGCTTCCCTCAAGAAAATGATCCAAGGGGATGCCACATGGACCACCAAGAAAGTTATCCTTGGCTGGCTCATTGATTCCATCAACAAAACCATCAGCCTTCCTCCCCATCGAGTGGACCGCCTCCAGGAGATTCTTCATTCAATCTCCCCCACCCAGCGCCAGGTCCCTATCAAACAATGGCACCAAGTCCTTGGGGAACTCCGATTGATGGTCCTTGCCATCCCTGGCGCCATTGGCCTCTTCTCCATCCTCCAAGAAGCCTTCCGACACCGGGAACCAGGAAGGCAGCGCCTCCGCCTCACCAAGCGCGTCCACAGCTTCCTTCGGGACTTCCAATGGCTGGCCAATGATCTATCCAACAGGCCTACTTCCATTGCAGAACTGGTGCCAGATCCTTTCCCTGCCACCATGGGCACTTGTGATGCCTCTGGTCTGGGCATGGGGGGCATTCATTTTGTCCCCCTTCCAACTGGCGCGGTGCAGCCCATCATGTGGAGGCGTGCATTCCCCAAGTGGGTCTCCTCCCAATTAGTCACCTTTGACAACCCCAATGGCACCATCACCAACAGTGACCTTGAGCTCGCTGGTTCCATTGCCCACAATGACATCCTTGCCCAAGCTGCCTGTGTCCAATCCAGAACCACTCACAACTGCTATGACAACACAGCAGCTGTCTATTGGCAAAGGAAAGGCGCCACCACCACCACCGGCCCTGCTGCTTACCTCCTGCGGATTCAGTCCATGCACCAGCGTCTCCACCAATATGTCCCTCTCAGGGATTACATCCCTGGCCCTGTGAATCACCTAGCTGATTTGCTCTCTCGCTCTGACCTCTCTGACACTGCCCTTCTCAATCATTTCAACACCACCTACCCCCAGGACTTGCCCTGGATCTTATGTCCCCTGAAGCCTCCCATGCATTCTGCTCTGACCTTGGCTCTATCCAGGAGACCATGCGCGTTTCAGTCACTGAGCTCTATGCCCGCAGAAAGGATGCCCATTGGAATCAATGGGTTCACTTCTGTTTGTCTCAAGGCTTTGAACCAACCCTCCACTCTGTTACAGATCCAATCCCCATCCTCCAAGTCTTTGCACAGCGCCTCCGTGATGGCAGGCTCTCATATAGCCGCAAGCCCATCAGATCTCGCACAGTATCGGACACCCTCAGGTCAGTGGGCCAGACGCTGGCCCACTTGGGGTCCAAAGACCCCCGAACCAACTCAACCAGCGGTCTTGACTTCCGGCTAACGGCCCAATTCAAGGCCTATGCAAAATTGGACCCAGCCCCTTGCCGGGTCAAACCAGTCCCAATCACCCTTGTCATGCATGCACTCCGCTTTGCATACCATGACTACCCTTCCCCTTCCAGGCAGGCTATTGCCAACATGATCTGCATAGCCTTCTTCTTCTGCCTCAGACCTGGTGAGTACACTGGTACTACCAGGGACGACCAAGCCTTCCACCTCAAGGAGGTCTCCTTCTACCTTGGCTCCAAAATTGTCCACCACGATGGCCCTGAACATGAGCTCCTTGCTGCTACCTCTGTCACCCTGACATTCACCACACAGAAGAATGGGGACAAAGGTGAGGTAGTTGCTCATGCCAGGAGTGGTGACTGCCTCTGCTGCCCTGTAGCAGCATGCGCGCGCCAGGTGCTCCACCTCAGGGGCTGCTGCACTAGCACCCACCCCTTCAGCCCCGACCTCAAGCTTGCCAGTTACTTCGACAATGGGGTTCTCACCCTGGTTCGCGCAGCAACGGTCACCTCCTCCATGAGAGTCTATGCCCAGACCCTCTACCATACCACAGGCATCTCCCCTGCAGCAATCTCTGCCCGCTCCCTTCGAGCGGGAGGGGCTATGGCACTGCTCCAGGGCAAATGTGATTCTAATGTCATCAAGCTCCTCGCAAGATGGCACAGTGACTGCATGATGAGATACTTGCACCAGCAGTCCCTCCCCATCTTCCAGAATCTTGCCTCTGTAATGTTCAACAATGGAACATACTCCTTCCTGCCAGACGAGTGGGTGCCGGCCGCTGCCCCCACTCCCCCTGGCAGCTCTCTCTGATTCCTCTTGGGGAATCTCCCACCCTCGCGGTCTGGCCTCCAGTCCCTTCCAGGCCCAGTCTCCATCCAGCTCCCACCCTGTGGCTTGTGGCCCAATGGCAGAAAAGGCTTAACAGCCAAAGGCTTAACTGCCCAAGCTGTTAAGCCAGGCTGTGCGCCGGTGTGTGTGGGCACAGCAAACTAAGGGACCGGACTACAGCCTGCGAAACAACCAACAGGCTGGAGTTCCCGGCTCCCCCTCTAGCATTTGCTTAACCCACCAACACACCCATGGACTACAAGCATTTGCACATACAGTACTACAAGTAGGCTGGCTACTGAGGCTATCACGAATGTAGTGAGTGATAGCTGCATCCTACCGGTACTCTGCGCTTAAATACGGAAATGAGACTCCGACCAATTCGGTTAGGTCGTACGGTACAGAACTGCCGGAAGCTTCTTCCGAAACAAAAACTGCAACGCAAAACAAGAACGCTGGCAGAAAACTCTTCAGAAAAAAGAATTTTCTTGTGGTCGATCTATTGAACCGTAAGATACCGTACCCCGTGCCTGCCTGGGCGCGGGCAACAGGGAGTTCTTGTGGTGCCGCAATGCCATGAATCGCGTCCATCGGAGGACAGGTACGGTAAGGTATGTACCATAGGACATGAATGATGAATGGCATGGCATCGTATGACGGCTCGAAAACACATAGCGATACATTTAGAAAAGCTGTGTGCCGCAATGAATGAATGATGTCCATCAAAGAACAGGATATGAATAGTATGGTATTGTTGGAAGGCTCGGAGTGACACACGTCGAAATTGACTGTGTGCCGCAGTTCATGATGTCCAACGGAGAACAGGTGTATCGAAAGCGAATGATATGGTATCGTGGTACTAACGCTCGGAATCACATAACAGTTCTGGTACCTCATATTACTATTAAGAAGGGCTGTTACGGTACTGACAATTTGCTATGTAAAAAGACGGGTTGTGTTACTGACTGGTGTTACGGACGGGTTATACGTTGCTTGATACTCTCTCCATGACTGGCTTGGGTACAGTGGATTCCATGTAAGCTGCAGGCGCTGCGCTGCACTGCACTGCACCGCACCGGACTGCAGTGTCAAGAAAGTCTTTACGAGGAGGATGCTATGGAGCTGACGACGGTAGAAAGGCCGCTGCTATCCTCAGTTGTTCCTGTAGACTCCAAGGGGGTGGGCGTCATCGAAGGAGAAGCCGAACGAGAGATCGAAGGAGAAGCCGAAGGAGACATCGAAGGAGACATCGAAGGAGAAGCCGAGGGAGACATGGCATCATTTGACTTGGGAGACTTGGTAGACTTGGTAGACTTGGGAGGCTTGGTACGCGTGGGAGCCTTGGTAGCCTTGGGAGACTTGGTAGACTTGGGAGGCTTCTTATTAGGCTTGGGAGGCTTCTCGCTCTTTTGCTTCTTCAAAACACGGACTGGATAAACGTCATCAATGAAGGCTGCATTGGCGGAGACGGCCACAAGGGCGACAAGGAGGGCAACACTCTTGTACATCATCTTGGTAATTTGGATTGAGAAGTGGAAAGTGGTTTTGTTGTACCTGTAGAAAGTTCCTTTTACTAAATTTGTGCGATGGGGGGTTGTGCAGTCCAGATGCGTCGAAGGTGCGTGAGCGGTAAGACTCGTTCCGGCAATTGTTACCGCTTCGCAACCGCAAGTACAAAAATGCGTAAGACCCAACGTACCGGATACCAACAACAACAAAATATGCATTCTGAAATGGCCCGCACGTGAGCGACCCGACCAGTATCGTGCTGACAGCACTCCTTCGCAACTGAGAGGCGCAAGGAATCCTACGCTACCTACCTGTAGTTTTTAGGCATGCGACTGATCGGATGTTAAAGGCTAGTACGCATTATTGGATCAGAGCACTTTCCGTTCTACTTCCACAACGTCGTTCAGTATCATTTAGGGAGGGTAAAAAGCTTCCTCGTGGGTAACAAGATATAAGGGTCGAAGACGCCTGGGTCGTGGTTTAATTTATCACAAGACATTTTTTAGTCCGTACTTAGGCTAGATACTATGCATTGTAAAGTTAAAATGAAGTTTGTGATTGGTTCAAAAACTGCCGAAAGATTTAAAGTCCCGGAATGGGCTACATAAATATATTGATCACGTGCCCGATTATACTGTAGGATTTTAACGAGAACTTCATGTGTACCGACCGGTATCCTCGGGTTCGGGCGTCATGTGTAACTGTGACGAGATCTTCCCCGTCAATCCTACTTCAGAAGAAGTTCAAAGGGCCTTGCAGTTTCAGTTTAAATACGAACTAGGCTACCAACACAACATCTTGAAATAGTGGATGGTGCGTGTAAGATCTTACGGGAGCTAAAAAAAAGGAAATCATCCTTGACGTAGAATCCTGTTTCGTCCCTCCAGTGTTAATTATGGTGCACCAGGACTCAAAAGAATATGATAGGTCATGAAGAGTTTACTTATATTCCTATTTCTTGTACGAACCGTGAGAAGTTGTAACATATTCGAGTCTCGGGACGGTTCGTCATACCGTTCGTACCGTACGCCATCAGTCGGCGACTTCTTGTCGTCTCAATTGTCAAAGGGTAGAGTACGAGTAGTAGTACTTATGGTACGTACGAGTACAAGTAGTGAAGGCATGAGAAACGGTAATCACTACTCGTAGTACGGTACGTACCATGCTGAAGAGTTCATTATTTTTACCAGAATCGGGGAGTTGTCAGACTGTCTGACAGACCTGCGCGCGCGCGGTTTTCGAAAGTAGTATATAATAACACAGTTATTTTATACTAAAAGTAAATAATAACCCTAGTTATTATTTTTTCAGTCAGTGTAGGTTTTGTACCATACATCCGGGTTTTAACCATACATCCGGATTCTGTTGGTCCCATTCTGTATATCCGGGTTTCTTTTTTACATAGTTGTCAGTGTGGGTTATGTACCACCGTACATTATACGTAGGTTATGTACTACTGTAGGATTTGTACTACCATCACTCGTAGGGCCATTTCATTGGTTCAATCCAATCCCACATCGTATTCAAACCCGTACATGCGCGCGCGCATACATTTTGAATGGTTGAATCTGATTGGTTAGTTTTACTGTAAAGTGGTTATCTTAGAGTGTCAGAGATTTCGACCGTTACGGTTAAATCATGCGCATTTTGCTAAGAGAGGTGTCGGACATTGCTCTGACATACTAATAATAATCTCTCATTATTTTTACCAGAATCGAGCAGTTGTCAGACTCTCTGACAGACCTGCGCACGCGCGGTTTTAGAAAGTAGTATATAATAACCCAGTTATTTTATACTAAAAATAAATAATAACCCTAGTTATTATTTTTTCAGTCAGCGTAGGTTTTGTACCATACATCCGGGTTTTGACCATACATCCGGGTTTCGTTGGTCCCGTTCTGTATATCCGGGTTCCTTTTTTACATAGTTGTCCGTGTAGGTTTTGTACTAGTGTACACTCTACGTAGTTGTTGTACCACAGTAGGATTTGTACTACGATCACTTGTAGGGCTGTATATCTGGGTTCGTTTCTGGTACTTTCTACGTAGTTTGAGTACTACCATAGATTTTGTACTACGATTACTCGTAGGGACATACATCCGGGTCTCTTTATCGTAGATACTACGCAGATTTTGTACTATAGTACTTTCTACGTAAGTTCTGTACCACAGTATGTTTTGTACTACCATTACTCGTAGGGACATATATCCGGGTTTCTTTATACCAATATGGTTGAATTTCATTGGTTCGATCCAATCGTGTGCGCGAATGCGCATACATTATGAATGGTTGAATCTGATTGGTTAGGTTACTGTAAAGTGGTTATCTTAGAGTGTCAGAGATTTCGACCGTTACGGTTAAATCACGCGTGTTTTGCTAAGAGAGGTGTCGGACATTGCTCTGACATACTAATAATAATCTCTCATTATTTTTTATATCTTTCGCACCCCCCCTTGGTATTGATCGTACCGGTACGTCTCTCAAATTTGTGTAGGGAAGATCACAAGGGCAGTCCGTTGCGTGAACCTCACACAAACGAGATTTGGGGTTCCTCGTGTATATTTGGGCGAAACTCCACTGGTCCCCATTTGTAATTTCACCCTACTAGTTTTTGAAATTAATGTCGAACTCATAATATTTTGATGCACAGTACATTTTCCTACCCCAATGGCATCTGAAGTGGCATGTTACTGAATTTGATGCCTGAAACAAACAGTGCATGGTCGCAATTTTTCAATCTCAATCGTTTCCTCATTTTTATTGTTATTACTGCCTATTTTACGATGTTAGTAACGACGTCACATAAACGATGCTCATGCTTTCGTCAAATTCCTGCGATGTTTTAAAATATTCCAAAACATTTTGTTGCGCGCACAATAAATAATTCTCTACCTATTTTTGCACGCAACAATTTCAAGTAGGTCTATTTTCACCACCGTTTTTTCAGCCCTCGTACCATGCTTGCTTCAGAATCTTTCTATTCTACAATTTTGTTTCATGCTTACCCCGATAATATTTATTCGCCATTCAATTTTTGTTTTTTCCACACGAAACTCATGTTTTGTAATAATATCCTCTATGTACACTGATATTGTTGTAGCGTTGATACAAATTTCTTAACAAATATACGAGCTTCTTGATAACCAGCAATGTATTCTGTTACGTTGCTTTCACAATACTCACACTACATTTATTGAATATCAAAAGCCAACAACCATATTTTTGTACTCATAAGTAAGTATTTTATCCGCATTTGCAAAACTCTCCGACATTTCACAATATTCATGCTACGCATATCAAATACCAAAATACAACAAACATATTTTGTAACAAATATGAAAGTATTTTATCAGCTTTTGCAAATACCTCGTTTATTGTATTATATTTGAACAGAAGACCCGGAACAATATTGTGCAAACCGTAAAATAGTAATGAACTAGGCGTGCTACTCTAATGATGTTGTTATCACCAATTACTCTGGTTCATTTTTCATGTATTCGAGGTATAATTTGTATTCCTTGGTATCCTTGCCCAGAATCTGAAGCAAGCTAGGTTTTCTCTTCCGTCTTTTTCCCTTTTTACTTTCTTCATCCTCCTCCTTATCTTGTTGTTTATGATTGCCATTTTGTTTTTGGTACATTTTAAGTAGTTCTGTCTGTAATTCTTTCGACTGTTGTTCCTCCCTTCGTTCTTCTAATTCACTTACTAGGTATTTGTAAAAATCTTGTCCCTCGTTACTCCATCCCTCCTTATTTCCTGACTTACCGTCAGTGAATTTCTTTCTCAACCTTGTGCCCTTTGTTGTGTTTAGTCACGAGTCATAGCCGTTGTAAAGGAAAAGCAATGCAAACGCTTCATCGCTTGGGGTGAAAATGTTACTGACTGTCATTCTGACTGATTTTCTTTTGAAGTCTGTCTATTTTGGTGACACCGCTCCAAGAATTCTTTTCATGAAGTATTTGAATTCTGGTGAACTTTTCCGCCGATAGTCTTCGTGCAATTGGTACCTATTTTCTGAGTTCACGTCTTGGGTGTCCGTGATTAGAACCGTTCCTGGGAAACTATCTGGTATCTGGTTGTTCCTTTTATCGTCTACATGTCAGTGTTAATATGACCAAAATGTTAGAAAGGATTATGAAAGAGTGCATGCCAGCAATCATTTTATTGTTGGTTGCTTACCTTTGTAGTTTTTCCTGGCAAGAGTTTGAGCATTGTGTCTACACGTAGTGACTGCTCGGCAATAAATTCCACTCCACTTTTGTTCCTTTATAGCAATCGTATTTGGTATTTCATTGTTATTCGTTAGTTTTGCAATGTTGAATATCGTTGCCTTCACAAATGTATTCTCTGGCGGAGATTTAAATTTCCTGAACGCTGTTTCTTTGACATGTTTGACAATGTTGTCTTCCAAGTTATCGTTATTGGATTCTTCTGTTGTCTGTAGAATATTTCCGTTGCTACTGTTGGTGGTTCTATATGTTTGGCTATCGTTTGTGTTTGTTCGGTCACTTCCCGATACACTGCTGTGCGGGCTGTTTGTGTTATTGGTAACAATGGTTTTACCTGTCACCGGACTGCAACTACTAAGTTCTACCATTATTTTTTGTTAAATTGTGCACCTCAACTTACCATTTTTTCCTTTGATTGATTTGGCGCGCTATTTTTATGATAATAATGTTGTTTGAAGGAAGCGTTTGGCATGTTTTTTTCATTCATACTGTACGCGCTGTAAGTGCTTGATTTACTGCCTCCCGGGAAGTGCTGTATTACTATTAATTGTACTACCTGTGAGTGTTGTTTTACTGGCGCCTGCCTATCTTTTGTTTGCGCGTGCCGTGATATTCTGCAATGTGGTGTCCTGAAAATTTTGGCGCGGACCACAATCCGTAGGTTCCACTGAGGGTAATCGTACATAGCCCAAGCATTGACTCTCGTACATATTGTCTTTTCATTTTCTGCAACGGCGTTGCACGAAAAGCCCTTTTTGTTGTTTTGTTATTTTCTATGGAGTACATTTTTCGAATGTACCGACGTCTTTTTGTAGTCCATCAAAAACAGACTAACTTTAAGTAGTGTAACTTTCCTCATCAGGATATGATTGGTTCTTGATATAGATGTTAACGTGTCCAGTGGATCGATTCCTCCGTAGAGATGTGGTGTACAAAATGTAGTCTCCGTAATTTTTTGTTATTATTTTTTGATTTTTGTATGAACAAGTAACCAAAATAGTGTTTCTCAGTTACTTTTTGAGTGCAAAAGTGTGTTATTTTCTGAAATTTTTGGATGAATATTGCTCATACTATGGACTGGGGAGACTATGAAACAATATTGACAAGTCTCAGGCTGATACTTTAGTCATTATGAATTTTATAATAATGTTTGTCCCTGGCCATGCATGTACCAAAATAGTGATTGCTAGTCACTTTTTGAGTGCAAAAGTGTGTCATTCGAGGCAATTGAAGGATGAATATTGCTCATAATCTGGATTGGGTAGACTATGTAACAATGCTGACAATTCTCAGGCTGATACTTTAGTCAGTATGAATTTTATAATAATGTTTGTCCCTGGCCATGCATGTACCAAAATAGTGATTGTTAGTCAGGTTTTGAGTGCAAAAGTGTGTCATTCGAGGCAATTGAAGGATGAATATTGCTCATACTATATATTGGGTAGACTATGAAACAATATTGACAATTCTCAGGCTGATACTTTAGTCAGTATGAATTTTTCAGTAATATTCTTAGTCCGAACAATGCTCAATAAGTCAGTTTGTGCCCTGTAACTGCACCAAAAATAACCTCTTTTGTGCCATTTGGAGAGACAAACCACAACATTTCCAGCATTCTGTGGGGAAAAGTTGTTCCTAATATGTATTTGATGAGTCCTGATAAATGTATTCATGGCTTGGACCGGATACTTTTGGAATCATTACCCAATAAGTCAGTTTGTGCCCTTGAATTGTTGTACCAAAAATACCATCATGTTTTCCATTTGGAGCAACAAACCACAACATTTTTGGCATTCTGTGGAGCAAAGTTGTTCCCAATATGCATTTGATGAGTAATGATAAATGTACTCATGGCTTGGACCGGATACTTTGTGAGTCATTACCCAATAAGTCAGTTTTTGCCCTGGAATTCTTGCACCAAAAATACCCTCATGTTTGCCATTTTGATAGACAAACCACAACATTTCCAGCATTCTGTGGGGAAAAGTTGTTCCCAATATGCATTTCATCAGTCATGATAAATGTACTCATGGCTTGGACCGGATACTTTTGGAGTCATTACCCAATAAGTCAGTTTGTGCCCTTGAATTGTTGTACCAAAAATACCATCATGTTTTCCATTTGGAGCAACAAACCACAACATTTTTGGCATTCTGTGGAGCAAAGTTGTTCCCAATATGCATTTGATGAGTAATGATAAATGTACTCATGGCTTGGACCAGATACTTTGTGAGTCATTACCCAATAAGTCAGTTTGTGCCCTGGAATTCTTGCACCAAAAATACCCTCATGTTTGCCATTTTGATAGACAAACCACAACATTTCCAGCATTCTGTGGGGAAAAGTTGTTCCCAATATGCATTTCATCAGTCATGATAAATGTACTCATGGCTTGGACCGGATACTTTTGGAGTCATTACCCAATAAGTCAGTTTGTGCCCTTGAATTGTTGTACCAAAAATACCATCATGTTTTCCATTTGGAGCAACAAACCACAACATTTTTGGCATTCTGTGGAGCAAAGTTGTTCCCAATATGCATTTGATGAGTAATGATAAATGTACTCATGGCTTGGACCAGATACTTTGTGAGTCATTACCCAATAAGTCAGTTTGTGCCCTGGAATTCTTGCACCAAAAATACCCTCATGTTTGCCATTTTGATAGACAAACCACAACATTTCCAGCATTCTGTGGGGAAAAGTTGTTCCCAATATGCATTTCATCAGTCATGATAAATGTATTCATGGCTTGGACCGGATACTTTTGGAGTCATTACCCAATAAGTCAGTTTGTGCCCTTGAATTGTTGTACCAAAAATACCATCATGTTTTCCATTTGGAGCAACAAACCACAACATTTTTGGCATTCTGTGGAGCAAAGTTGTTCCCAATATGCATTTGATGAGTAATGATAAATGTACTCATGGCTTGGACCAGATACTTTGTGAGTCATTACCCAATAAGTCAGTTTGTGCCCTGGAATTCTTGCACCAAAAATACCCTCATGTTTGCCATTTTGATAGACAAACCACAACATTTCCAGCATTCTGTGGGGAAAAGTTGTTCCCAATATGCATTTCATCAGTCATGATAAATGTACTCATGGCTTGGACCGGATACTTTTGGAGTCATTACCCAATAAGTCAGTTTGTGCCCTTGAATTGTTGTACCAAAAATACCATCATGTTTTCCATTTGGAGCAACAAACCACAACATTTTTGGCATTCTGTGGAGCAAAGTTGTTCCCAATATGCATTTGATGAGTAATGATAAATGTACTCATGGCTTGGACCAGATACTTTGTGAGTCATTACCCAATAAGTCAGTTTGTGCCCTGGAATTCTTGCACCAAAAATACCCTCATGTTTGCCATTTTGATAGACAAACCACAACATTTCCAGCATTCTGTGGGGAAAAGTTGTTCCCAATATGCATTTCATCAGTCATGATAAATGTACTCATGGCTTGGACCGGATACTTTTGGAGTCATTACCCAATAAGTCAGTTTGTGCCCTTGAATTGTTGTACCAAAAATACCATCATGTTTTCCATTTGGAGCAACAAACCACAACATTTTTGGCATTCTGTGGAGCAAAGTTGTTCCCAATATGCATTTGATGAGTAATGATAAATGTACTCATGGCTTGGACCAGATACTTTGTGAGTCATTACCCAATAAGTCAGTTTGTGCCCTGGAATTCTTGCACCAAAAATACCCTCATGTTTGCCATTTTGATAGACAAACCACAACATTTCCAGCATTCTGTGGGGCAAAGTTGTGCCCAATATGCATTTGATGAGTCATGATAAATGTATTCATGGCGCAGACCGGATACTTTTGGAGTCATTACCCAATAAGTCAGTTTGTGCCCTGGAATTGCACAAAAAATACCCGAATTCAATACCAGAAATTATCTAGTACAAAAAGCATGTAGTAATCTACTGTCGTAGAATGCCACGCAAATTCAATACCAGAAATTATCTAGTACAAAAAACATGTAGAAATCTATTGTCGTAGAATGCCACACAAATTCAATACCAGTAATTCTCTGGTACGAAAATCGTGTAAAAATGTACTTGTGTAGAAACCTACTCTAATTCAATACCAGAAATTATCTAGTACAGAAAACATTTAGAAAGCTACTGTCGTAGCATGCTACGCAAATTCAATATCAGTAATTATCTGGTACAAAAATTGTGTAGAAGTCTACTCTCGTAGAAACCTACACGAATTCAATACCAGAAAATGTCTAGTACGAAAAGCATGTAGAAAGCTACTGTGGGAGAAACCCACGCAAATTCAATACCAGTAATTATCTGGTACGAAAATTGTGTAGAAATTTACGCTCGTAAAAACCTACACGAATTGAATACCAGGAATTATCTAGTACGAAAAGCGTGTAGAAAGCTACTGTCGTAGAATGCCACACAAATTCAATACCAGGAATTATCCACTACGAAAAGCGTGTGGAAAGCTACTGTCGTAGAATGCTGCTACGAAAATTCAATACCAGGAATTATCTAGTACGAAAAGCGTATAGAAAGCTACTGTCGTAGAATGCTATGCAAATTCAATACCAGGAATAATCTGGTACGAAAATTGTGTAGAAGTCTACTCTCGTAGAAACCTACACAAATTCAATACCAGAAAATATCTAGTACGAAAAGCGTGTAGAAAGCTACTGTAGTAGAATGCTACGCAAATTCAATACCAGTAATTATCTGGTACGAAAATTGTGTAGAAGTCTACGCTCGTAGAAACCTACACGAATTGAATACCAGGAATTATCTAGTACAAAAAGCGTGTAGAAAGCTACTGGAGTAGAAACCTACGCAAATTCAATACCAGTAATTATCTGGTACAAAAATCGTGTAGAAATCTACGCTCGTAGAAACCTACACGAATTGAATACCAGGAATTATCTAGTACGAAAAGCGTATAGAAAGCTACTGTCGTAGAATGCTACGCAAATTCAATACCATGTACTACCTAGTACGAAAAACGTGTAGAAATCTACGCTCGTAGAAACCTATATGAATTCAATACCAGAAAATATCTAGTACGCAAAGCGTGTAGAAAGCTACTGTAGTAGAAACCTACGTGAATTCAATACCATGTACTACCTAGTACAAAAATCGTGCAGAAATCTACGCTCGTAGAAACCTACACGAATTCAATACCAGAAATTTCCTAGTACAAAAAGCGTGTAGAAATCTACACAAGTTGAAGTATGAATACTTTTTTTTTCTTTCGAACAGCGAACAGTGAAAAAAAAAATTCGAACACACACACACACACACACACACAGCGAAAAGTAAAAAAAACTCTCTCTCTCTCTCTCTCTCACACACACACACACAGTGTGATTTTACAGCGTGATTTTACAGTGTGATCGCGGGCAAAAAATACTCTTTGCCTTCATAATCTTACCCAGCCTTATCAAGAGCAGAGTTGCTTTACCGTACTTGTACGATTGGCACTCCGTCCAAGAACGTGGAATCCCACCAAGGTGCTAATAGCATTAGGCCGGCTGATTCAGGCTCGAGATATTTTAGTGCGAAGTAACTGCCTTGTACTTCAGGACAATAGAGAGAATCGGACGAGTGATTAGTTGCTGCAAAGATATTCTTGTGCGGATTCGCGACCCAAACATAGACATCTTGAAAGCACAAAATCTGCATCCCTTGCTTATCTATATCAACAGGAACAAAATCCAGTTTTTCGTTACATAGGAGTAAGATTTCTTCAAATCAACGGCAGCAACAATTGTTGGAACAACGATTGTCAGAACAACGTATCGGCAACAACGTAATGGCAACAACATATCAGTATCGGCAACAACACATCGGTATTGGCAACAACAATTCGAATCGAAGGCAACGCCGAGTGGAAGGCAACAACGTGAGATAGATAGACATTGGTGCTCGCCTGTTGCATTGCTGATGATGCTGTATTTCCTCACTTCTATTTTTTCTTCTTATTTTCATAGGGACGGATCATAACAACGGATTGAGGTGTGACAAATCTTTCCTGGTGTTGCTAGAGGTGCGTCGTCGTCTTCCTTGGAGGCTGCAACATTGGACCGGAACACAAATTGGAACAATACTAGAAGTGTGGCGAGTCTTTCCTTGAGGTGGAACAACGGATCGGAACAACAAATTGTCAGCATCGAATCGATCGAACGCCAACAGTGTAGGTTAGTGGCATGTAGATTATATTATTCTGTTGTTATTATTTACTCTACTAGTACTATATCAATAGATACTCACCCATTTTGTTCAATTAGTATATAGTGTTATAGATCTGCAACAGCAACAAGGATCAAACGAATCCACAGGATGAATCAACGGCAACAAATCAACAACAGCAATCCACCTCCAGAGCCGCTCAAAACACCGCCTGCTGCTCACTTCCTGCTTCTCCGCTCCAAACGACAATGCTTGCTGCTGGCTTCCTGCTGCTCCTCCAAAACGCCACTCCGCTAGTCGCTGTTGCTGTTGCTCTCGCTAGTTGCTGTTGCTGTTGCTGTTGCTGTTGCTGCTGCTCTCGCTATTCGCTGTTATTGTTGCTCTCGCTAGACCCTATCGCCACTGGTTGCTGCTGGCTTCCTGCTACTTCAGCTCACTGCTGGCTTCCTGCTGGCTTCCTGCTGGCTTCCTGCTGATCCATAACACCGCTGGAAACGCCGCTGCTCACTGCTGGCTTCCTACTGATATTTTGAAACGCAATTGCACCATTTTGAAGAAAACCGGAATTGAATGCCTGTACCCTTGAAAATATGGAAAAAGGCCATTCCGTGCAACGCCATTGCAGAAAATGGAAAAATGCAAAATACACATGAAAAGGGGGTACATCAGAAACCATAAATACACAACTTTACAAAGAACAATTTACAAGTACTCCTCCAAAACAAAAAAAGAAAATTCTGCAACGGCGTTGTAGAATAGTGGAATAATGAATAATACGTAAATCAATTGAAGTACAAATATCACTGATAATAAACTTGTTCGTTCAATTCATGTGCTGTCTTCACCATCTTGTACTATTGATTCTAAATTCTTCTTTTCCAATGCAGCCATTGTCTCACGGAAATTAAACAACCATTGTTCACAATTTCCCAGGACAAAATATTGGTCACGACTACCATGGTTTCTAACAACGGCAGCTTCCGACTCAATGGCGTTGCAGTCAAACAAATACAATTTGTTACGCAACTCACCTTGCTTTACCAACGCATGATGGTGTTTTTTTCCTTTATCCCTCTTGCTCGGTATGGGGTCTGCAGAAACAAAGCAACGAGCGACGGCATAATAACCATCGTGCACTAATTCGAAACCACTAACAGAGCTACCCACAGGGAAAGGACCTTCAAGGTAAAGCAGGCACAGAATCTGACATGGATAAACTTGCAGTCCATGCCCATCAAGGAGGTCAAGTTGAAAATTAGCCCAGTCATACCATCTGTTTGACAATTGTCCAGAATCAGACTTAAACGATGGATGGGCACAAAATAGTAATTTCATCTCACGATATTTGTCATACCTCTTGTGCTCCGTGGTTCCAAAAAGCGTGCTGGTGCCCACAGCCGGAAGGACCACGTTGCAACAAAATTTGAGAACATCCGATGGAAACCAGGGTACACTTGCGTTTTTTTTTTATCCCACTTCATGTAAGGGAGACCATTCATCACACCAATCCAAAATGAAGACCCAGCTGACCAACCACCCTCCTTAGGATGATTTGGTCCGGCTATGGATCTATGTTTGAACAAATCAAATTCATGGTCAAGTCGATCAATAGTTCGATACTCCATCACTCGGTTGCAAGTTTGCTTGATTAGTGTGGACTTGTTTTGTTGAGTTCTCTTAGCAGGAGCCTTCACTTCAGTTTTATGATTGCTCTCACTTGCAGCAGAGTCCCATCCAGTTGGAGGACCAAATAATCTCATGTACTGTGATAAATGAAAATACATGTGATTCTTCACCAGATTGTTACCCTCTCCCTTACTTCGTTGAAGATTGTTATTTATACAGTTGATGAAAAGAACAACCATTTTGTCAAGATTCAAAACACCTTTCTTGTCTTATTTGAAAACCTCGTCAAACGTTCCAGCGTACTTTAGGGAACTCTTCCATACCCAACAACAACTCAATGGCGTAAATACGTCTGTCAATTTCGTCTTCACACTTTCTGCTCTTGTTCTCAAGATTGGATGGAGTCTTTCAAGACAACAACAATTGACGGCCTCCAGCAGACAGAAGTGACAGCATCTGAATATAAAGCATTCCAATGTACTGGTTCCCCTCCTTCTTCGCTGTATGTATTGATTCTGAAAAATTGGTTTGTGGGAAGCCGCAATTGGATTGCCTCTGAACAGCACCACCATAGTAACTGGCTAACCTTTCCATCTCACCAAGAAGCCGCTGGTTATTGCCTAAAAAGTCCTCACGGAACGTCTCTGCTGCACGCTTTGCACAACCAAGTTGGTTCATATGGAGTCTCTCTCCCGGCGGCGCTAGATGAATATTATGTGGGTTTTCTCCAAAATCAAGATCATAAAAAGCGTTGCCATTATGTACACCGTGGTGAGATATGTTTTTGAAATACTGTTCAACATTCACTCCTTCGTCCACCGTTGGAGCAGTAAAATCAGATATATTCCAGAGCCGAATGGATTTGTACTCGTCCCCATTTTGGTGCTTAGACACTTGCATGTTACCAGTTTTAACTGAAACGGGAACCTTCAAAACATTCACACGAGCATTAATACCGTGTGCTCTTGGACAATTGCAATGCCTACAGATCATCTTTGAATTCGATGTTTGATAATGTCCACAAAGTTGGTCGTGCTGGGGAGTATCACCTATGAAATAAGCAACCGCAAATTTCATTTGAACAGACCATTTCTTCTTGTTCCACAACAAATTAGACCATTCAATACCATCCGTTTGGTTGCAGGCATCTTTCAAAGAAGAAAGAGCCAAACGAAGGCCAGAGTGAAGATTATTAACATTGTCAATTGATTTGGCACCTTTATCACGTGAACCTGTTGGATGAAAATATATAGCCTCCCAGGCATCCGGCTGGGAGTTTCGAGTTAGGGTGTTGAATATGCCAAGTGTCATGTTCAGTGGGGTAAGAGTGGTTTGACCACTATTGTCAATTGCAATTCCATCCATGTAGAGAATGATAGGAACCAGAATTTCATTCGATTTGGATTTGAATCTCTTCTCCCAAGTGTTGATCCACTATTCACCATGATGGAGTTCGTCAATATCAATATTGCCTTGAAGTTCTGGATAACGGACTGGTAAGGTTGGGTCTTCAGCATGGGGGAATGACAGATTATCTTCATTCACCAAAGTCACATTCGTTAATAGGGAATGAAGTGCTTTTTGGAACGACCGGACATAGATTTGTTTGCGACTGGGAACGTCAGCACTCTGTGATTTCTTAGAACACCAGTCAATAAGATGAGGTTCAAACCCATCACCTTTTATTTCAGGCACAGTTGCCTAAATGTCCTTCATGATGACACTTGCCCTGGTCTTTATGAGATTGCCTTTAGTCCATGAAAATAAATTAAGCCACTCGGATTCTATAGCCCATTCATACAATTCCTTCTCTGCAACTAATGGTATGCTATGATTCCGCATGATTCTCATTAACTTGATCTTGACCTTCAGATCGTCAGATATGTTTCTTCCTACATTGGGTGTTGTAATTGTCGTGTTTGAATCACGATGGGAATCGTCAACATCAAAGTTGTTGCCTTCTTCTTCATCATTGACACTCAAAGAGTGGGGGGCCTCTATGCTCTCACTTCCTTCTTCCTCATTGTCATCATTAGGAGAGAACAAATTGTCATCAGAAACAGAATCATCGTCATCCTCTATGTTTGTTAATTCCTGACCAATCAAGGCACGCCCAATCGGTTCGACAGAAGGGTCATACATAACTTGATTGTCAAGCACCTCTGGTAATGCGCCATCACTACTCTGTGGACCATTACGGGTGTTCGTTAGACCTAATTGTTGAGTAGCATCCTCGAGCTTCTTCGATTTTCTAATGAATATGCAAGATGCAAAATCTACTAGCCCCAAAGATTGCTTGAAATAAGAATAGCATGATGCGTCATTCAAAATATGGTCCCAAAGACCGGGAGAAACAACTACTCCCATTTTCTTTCTTAGTCACACTGTAAACAAGGGGGGTTTCTGCTTCTTGGCAACCTTCTTCTTTCCCCTACCTATAGTGATCAGAGGAGAGTCCCGGTAGCAACGTACACAATAAACCTGATATTTAGGTGTCGTCACCATCGTTAGTACGATAGCCAGTAATAACAATAAAAATGAGGAAACAATTGAGATTGAGAAATTGCGACCATGCACTGTTTGTTTCAGGCATAAAATTCAGTAACATGCCACTAATTCGGAAACAGATGCCAGTGGGGTAGGAAAATGCAATGTGCATCAAAATATTATGAGTTTGACATTAATTTCAATAAATAGGGTGAAATTACAAAGGGGGACCAGTGGAGTTTGACCCAAATATGCGCGTGATTCCGAAATAACCCTGAATCTTGTTTGTGTGACGGATGGTCCACACTCCTAAATATCAGGTTTATTGTAAACGTTGCTACCGGGACTCTCCTCTGATCACTACTGGTTACGGAAAGCAGAAGGTTACCAAGAAGAAGAAACCCCCCTTGTTTACAGCAAGACAAAGAAAGAATACGGGAGTAGTTGTTTCTCCCGGTCTTCTGGACCATATTTCACGCAATCCTGCGTCCGAGGTGCATGTTATTCTTATTACTACGGGTGTTTGGGGGTAGATGATTTTGCATCTTTCTTATTTATTAGAAAATTAGAGAAGCTAGAGGACGCTAGTCAACAATTAGGTCAAACCAACACCTGTAACGGTCCACTGAGTAGTGGCAAATTACCAGAGGTGCTTGCCAATCAAGTTATGTACGACCCTTCTGTCGAAAGAAAAGTGAACACTCTCCAGCAGCATCGCGATTACAGTGACGACAGCAGTGTCAGCAGCAGCAGCGACAATGACTTGGACTTGTTTGACAAGTGAATCAATCGATTAGTTAGTTAGTTAGTTAGTTAGTTAGTTAAAATAAAGGAATCGATTATTAGTTAAACTCAACAACAACACCATCATTGCTCCAGACAGAAACTTAGGCCACAAAGCAGGTAGAAAAACTCTATTGCAACACCTTAAAAGAGGGATCCAAAACCACTAGAGGTGCGCTGGAGCAAAATTATTCAAACGTGTTGTCGACTACTCTAAATACGACTACTAATCAATCGATCACGATACGACTAATCAATCGATCAAATCAATTGATCACAATACGACTAATCAATCGATCAAATCGATCGATCAATATGACTAACTAGTACTAGTACTGCAATCTAATTTGTAACGCTAATTCGTACTAACTACTATCAATTATTGATCGATTCTCAACTTTAAAATACATCATTTGCCGTTTTAGTTGGTCCCAAACCGTAGGAGGAGAAGCCTTCAGTCTCACTCATGTAGGTGTTGAGTATGGTGTTGATTCCAACTTTAGCTGTCTGGAAATTGTACAACACCACGACAAGCTTCAGAATGATCCTCCTGTCTCCTGTTTCTTCCAGCAACATGTTATCTTTGAGTCTAGGGAATCCGCCTTGGATCTGTCTCATCCCCCATTCTGGCATCTGTCTAACACTAGTTGCGTCTCTGTTCACTGTAATAGCATTGCAAACCGCCCATTGTTTCATCGCCGTGGCCTCTTCGTTAGGTGTGCCCTCAGGTATTTCTACAGGAGCTGTTAGAGGGTCATATTGACTACTTCTAACAAGGTAGTCGTTTGTAGATAACTTAAACGCCGAATCGACAACAACCTTTACCATATACAGCTGATACATACGCTGCATCTTTTCATAGAGCCCATAGTCAGCTTGAGTACTATCATGCCAAGATCCAGGACAGTTCAAGACACAAGCCCGGATCCTCCCATCCGGGCAGAAAAGAAAGACTCTGTTGACATACGTAGCAGACGTCCAACCGTTGTAGTATGGGTCTGTTTGGCCCAGTCGCCAGACTGCTGGATATGCAGTTTAAGCCCGTCACAAGCAGCCCACACTCTGTGTGGACCAAGCGCTGGATACTTTGCAGCAATAGCATTGACGTATTGTTGAGTCTCTTCTTCCTTTGGCAAGCAAACCTTGGCAGCAGGATGATCTTGCAATGCGCAAAGAACAAGCAGTTTGCGTCCGAATTTAAGTCACCTGTACATAGGAGAAGCTGTTAATCCGAACGCTATATCAACTGCTCTTGCTGCTGATCCTCTGGTTTGGAATCAGAATAAAATAAGAGCAAGACAACCAGTCGCATAGAACTCTCAACGACACACAAAATTTTGTTTATTGTATTCCTTAAACTTCCGGATCAATCCGGTGTTCTTATCAACAGTGTACGAATCGTAGAGTGGCTCGAATATATCTAGGAGCTCCCTGAATACTACATGATCAACTCCACAGCAGTTGAGAAGGGCTTGATTGTTGCCAGACCGATAGAGATACATGAAAGCAGATTAGCTGTATCGCTTAATAGCGATCCAAGGAGTTCTACGATCCCTTCTTTTCTTATCTTCCTCCCCAAGCAGTGGATTGTTGTAATCAGGGGTTAAGTAGTTATCATAGTAGTATCCAAGTAGTGCTAACTCCAGGGCCATGGTGATTGTCAATTAGGTTCGCGAAAGAGTGTTTCGCAAAAGAGTGTTTCGAAAAAGAGTGTTTCGCGAAAGAGTGTTTCTTGCTTGCTGAAGAGCAATGTGAGTGTTTTAGCGAGGATAGCTACTACTAGTAATTTGTATCGATAGCTACTAGTAATTTGTATCAGCAAAGCCAATCAATACGGTACATAGAAAACTCTGAAAATTCAACTGCCGGCCAGTCTTGAATACTTAACAGGCTTGCTTGCCAAAATAGGCCGGTAGGTGGTGCGGGTAGTGATTCAACAGAAGTAAACATACAGTTACAGTTTCTTATTTAGAGATTCTAAATTCCAAATTTGCTCTGAGTGATAGTTAATAAAAAATATTTGTGCGTTGAATTATTCACTACAAAATATTTTTTTATTACTCTGGTCGTTTATTACTTTATCACTGGTGGGAATCACTCATTATTTTTATTCCAAATAACTCACTCAGCCGATTGGTCGTAAGACCAGCAATCGCGTTTACGTTTTTTCTGTTACGATGCAGTTATTCTAGTTTATACAGACCCAGCATCCCTACCGTACAATGCTGAGGACCGAACGCCGTTTTCCCTACAAAAACGCAGTTGAGCTCGAAGACCCAAAATCCGGATTAGCCTGATCGGCAACCAGCATCAACCCTCAAGGATGTAAAAGGGGCAGTTGCTTGTGGAGCCCTGGAACAGACCAACACCGGGCGGCCTCTCTTGAAAGAAGAGGCCAAAGAGACGAACCAAGGTGGTAGGCTCCACCGGGTTTCAAGATCCAACAGCAAAACAAGCAAGGGAAAAGGGATGGACAATTGTATAAATTGCCCATGTTGGCATCAGCTGAAAGGAATCAATATCCAAGAACACTGATCTTTCACTGAAAACAAGAACATGAATGAGAGCAAAAAGATTGAGCCTTAAGTAATTTATTCACTGAATGCGAAAACTGAAATTGCAGCACTGCGAACAGTATTTGCGAAAACTGATGTGAATACTGAAATTGCAGCAGAAAACTGAACAGTATTTGCAAAAACTGATGCGAAAACTGAAATTGCAGTAGAAAACTGATGCGAAAACTGAAATTGCAGCAGAAAACTGAACAGTATTTTTGATAACTGATGTGAAAACTGAAACGCACAGTGAAAGTGAGAACACTAAGATTCTCAGAACCGACAGATGAACAATTGAAATTCATCAGGAAGACAGCAGGAATACAGAAATGAGCAAATCTTAGAAATGGATGAAAAGCTCACAATCCTAAATTGCAACCAAATGCAAAAGCTGGCTCGCAGCGCGATCCGGAAATATATATACAACAGATAAGCAGAACACAACCAAAACCATCAACACTTAACCAAACATCTCACCAACCAATTCTCGACCACACTCTCTTACCACATATTAACTTTGATTATATATTCGATCAAAACTTCCCAGAATATTCTCCGAAATGAAAAATATTCCAATTCATGTTACGATAATCTTGCCATCATGGTTTCTGGCAAAAGAAAAGCAAAAGCAAAGCCTAAAGATGATGATGACTCGAACTATCAAGAAGAGACAAAATTGGATGACAGGGATCCAGATCTCTTGTACCTCGACATCAGTGAATCCAGGGAAGAACAGAACAAAAGCAATCGGAAGCAAGGGAGCGCAGGTCAAGTGGCCAGTTTCTTAAAACACGGAAGAAACCTCCACCGGCTGCAAAAAGAAGGGAAGAAGAAAGTGATGAGATGGAGATAGAAGAAGAAGAATCCCAAAGCAACCCTGACAATATGAATGAAGCCTTAACCAAAGCGACGGTCATGAAGGTAATGGAACAAGCACTCACTGATCCAGAAATGAATTCAACTTGGAAGCAGGCTATTGACTACCAAGTAAAGAAAAGGATCAAAGAAATACAAAGGTTGGCTAGAGGAGGGAATCCAGATGATGATGGAAGTAGTGGTGATGACGAGGATGATGATAACCCATCAGAAGATAGCTCAAGAACAGGACGATATAATAGACGATCTTCACACCCCAAAATAACTATCAAAGGATTCAACGGTGGAAGAATTCTGAGTCCAGAGCAGTTAGCATTCAGAAACAGCTTGATGGATTTTGGAATTAACCAAGAATCAGCAGATGAAAGTATGAGGGGGGGAATGTCTAACATCCGCGAAGTTGCAGACCTCAATAAAGAAAGCGTAAAATCATTCATGCTAGGATTGAAGTCAATCATTGTTCCTATGTGCCCCCATCCCAAAAAGAATCCATTATGGGAACAGGTTGTCTTCTAGACTGCTAACATGGGCAAACTGGGCTTGGTACCAACCATTGATTGGAGTAAAACCAAGAGCAATTGATTGGAACATGAACCCGGATAATTTGGAGCTACAGCAATTCAGAATCAAGATGATGCAATCAAGTGAAAAATCACACAAAAAAGCAACGCCATCAGAATTAAAAGACCTCTCTAAAATTAAGAGAATGGGAGGAAGGATTCCGCCAAAACTTGAGATACAGATTTAATTCTAAAGGTTTTCCAATCTTGTACGTGATAAGACCCCAGGAAAAGGAAACTGTTTGTGATGATTTGCAAAGTGGAACTGTTGGGCAAGCACCAACAGACACGTATCCAACTTGGAGTTATTACAATGAACGATGTGGGGTGCTATCAGGACATCAATATGATGAAGATAACAATGTTGCTTGGAAATTGCTGTGTGACGCAACAAGAAAAGGTCTGGGATGGGAATATGTTGCCCATTTCCAGAACACTGAGCTAAATTCTGGACATGCCAGAAATGCCTTCATTTCTCTCATGCAACATGCCTACACAGATACTAGCATAACAATGGTTTTGAATAAGACCTATCAAGATATGAAGGAGTCACACTATAGTGGGGACGCCAGAAATTATGACTGCAACAAACACAAAAGGAATTGAACAGCTTTTCATGGAACAATAATGAGATTTGAGAAGAATCACAATGAAAGGAGGTTTGTTTGGGACTTCATAAATTCAATCAAAGATGAGCGACTTGATGCAGCCAAAGCTGATGCAATTGATGAAAGCAAAGATTACAGGGACAACTTTAACGAATGTCTGATTTTATTCACCAACAGGCTTGGTCTTAAGAAGCTCGCAAATGGAAAGAACAAAAGAAGTTCCTGAAATGTTTATTTATATGGCACAACAGGAAGTAAGAAGCAGAAAACAACCAGCTAATTCACGGGCAAACTAGAAAACAAACCATATCCAACCAGTGTTTATGCAACAATGTCAAAAGCTCAACGTCAAGAGATCTACCAAATGAGACAAGCAAATAAGAAAAAGAGGGCCCTAAATGCAGCTGAGACAAAGAAGGAGAAAGAAGCTGAAAAAGCAGGCGCTGGTGACAGTTTTGGTTCTAAATCTAAAAAGAAATGAAATAATAACCGGGCACTAGAAAAATGTTTAAGTATGGTGAACCGGTCATTATATAAGATGAATGTACCAGATAGCTTTAATGATGGTGAAAATGAAGAGAGCTATTGTGAGCTTGACTCTCACGCTGACACTACAGTAGCAGAAAGAAATATGATATTACTAAATCCTGACCAAGTAACAACGCATGTTGATGTTGCTCCCTTCTCAGAAGCTTACAAGCCCATCAAGAAAATCCCAATAGGCAGCTGTGCCACAGCTTGGACAGACCCTTCATCAGGCAAAGTCTACATCATCATTTTTCACCAAGCGCTATGCTTTGGAAACAAATTGAAAAACAGTTTGATATGTCCAAGCCGATTAAGGGATTGCAACTTCAACTCTGTTGAAGAAGCCCCTCATCAATTTGATCCTAGATCCAAACATGTCATAACACTCCAAACCCCAATGGAAGATGACGACCCTAAGAAGGTGTTCATAAAACTGAGTATGAAAAATGTTGTTTTGTATTTTCCAACAAGAAAGCCAACAAAATTGGAGCTTGATAAGTGTGACTATCTGACAGCAACAAATGATGTCCCATGGGACCCTCACTCACTGAAGTTCAGGATTGCTGGACTAGCAATTGATTCAGGGCACCCAATATCAGGGGAATAAATAAGAGGGGACCAAATTATTAAATTCCTTTTGTGTCCAGTAATACCAACGCCATACGGCAACAGTTTGTTCTATTCGAAAGAGTCAATGAGTTTGATTAAGTCAAGAGATCAATTCCCACAGCATATCGATTCCCACGGCATGTCAATTCCCATTGCGTATCAATGGTGAGCAATCCCTGTTTTCTAGTACTGCTCCGATTCTACGGTGAGCAATCTTTGGTTTCAATGACAAACATCACACGACCTACGGTGAGCAATCCCTGACTTCATTGATTAACATCGCATGGAATCTTCCTAGATCCACAGGAGAAGAAAACCATTGTCAGAAGCTTCTCACACACAATATATATATATATACGATCAATACATGTACGGAATTAATCAGTGAGTAATTCCATCGTGACGCATTAGCGGTCGCAACGTCTTTCGCCACAATAGAAGAGATATCTTGCATTTTGGCAAGATTTCACTTTATCTCATACTTTTAACATTCAACTGATTATATCTCCAAAATTCCACACTAGTTGTTATCAAGTACTTGTAATCTACAATACATAAGATCTATCTTACTGTGCTGACAAAGTTGGTAGTAAGAAGAGATCCAGCGTTTCTATAGTCTCGCCTTGTAGTAAGATTGTCCGTTGCCGATGTAACACACTAGGGGTAGAATTTGAGTAGGAGTGATAATTATGATGGATTAATACTTTACGAAAATGGATGGAAACTTAGCAGATAAAATAATGAGCGATCAAGCATGTGATATTTTCAATCACACATGAATATTCATATTGGCACATGATAATAATATCGTGCGCCTGCCTGTCATCTGTATACCAGCGTATACAGATGTGATGTTTCGATACTTAATGATTCTTAGATTAGTCCAGGTCTCATTAGTTTGATTGTATGTATGTTTTGATTGTATCTTAGATAGTATGACTTGTACGGTAGATTGCAGTACGTAGCTTCATAGTGCGTAGCTTACGTTACAGAGTCCCCCCATGAACGCCTTGACGATTCGGAATCATTTGATTAGACTTCTTCCATGGCTAGATCATTGTTTGCTGGGGCATTGTTTGCTGGCTCATTGTTTGCTGGGGCATTGTTTGCTGGATGTTCTTTGTATGGAGTGAGCTTCTGAATGTTGACTGTTTCAGTGACATTTGGAGATAGCCTTAATTTCACTGTTCCATTTGTATGTACTTGAACAATTGGATATGGACCTTTCTTCCGTGGTTGTAATTTTTCTGGATCTGGTTATTTCATCCATACTTTATCATCAACCTTGAAAACATGCTTGATGCGCTTGGCATTCTGTCGGAGTAGATTCATGTTGATACCTTGTTGTCGAATTTGTTGCAGCGCAATGAGATTGGATGTCAGTGGGATATCCAACAGTATGTCCCTGTTGAAAACAAGGGCTCCTGGAGATGAGCCCATAGATGCATTGATTGCACACCTGGATGCATGCATACAGGTGGCTAAAGCATTGTCCATGAGCTGTGTGGCCTGCGTGTTGGTTTGTGGTGGGTTCACATGTACCACTATTCAAAGGGTGTCGGCAATAGTGTGATGTACTCTTTTGCAGACAGCATTGCTCTGAGGATTTTTGACTGTAGTAGCCACACCTTCAATTCCATAGGTCGCAAGTGTATTTTGGAATTCATGACCTAGGAACTCTCCACCATTGTCATAAACACACTTGACAGGTCTTGGATATCTTGATAGCCAGCAGTTGGTGAATTGGTTGGAGACATGTTGACTTGACTTATCTCTGATGCAAATGATTTCCAGCAGGTTGATCACTGGATCAATGCAAGTGAGAGCCTCGAAGTTGTAGATTTTCCCTTGAGCTTTTACCTTCGAAGGTCCAATCAGATCCACATGCATTTCACTGAATGGTGCAAGTGGCGCTTGTTTGGGAGCTAACAGTCGGTAACTAGCGTTTCTGCTCTTGTACTTGATACAATCATCCAGACATATGTATTCTTGGCATAGCTTGGCAAGTCGTTCCACGTGGAACCTGGCTGCTATTGTTTGATTGAGCCTGGTGGATCCGCAGTGCCCTAGTAGTAGATGATACCACTTGAGTAGTTGAGGAGCAAGGGAGGTTGGAATGTAGATTTTCCATTCCTCTCTGGTTTCTGTCTTGGAGTAGCATGTAATTTCCTGATTACCAAGTTGTTGTTTGAAGAAGGTTGGTAATTGAAGCTTGGCAGGGAGTGTATTGTCATTTTGTTGATGTTGAGCAATAATTGCGTAGTTCACTGGACATTCCATTTCCTGGATTGTTGGTAGGTTGACTAGACACTCATTGTTCAGCAGACATGAATATAATTCAGTGTCCACGTCATAACATAAGTGTGGGAATACCTCTGGAAATTCCTGTAGGAAGAGCTCTTCATCTGACTGTTCCGGAATGTCTAATTTGAGAAAATCAATTAGAGTTCCTTTGCCTTGCTTCTGTTTCCCCCCCACTGTAGGTGGATCCATCCTGGGTAATCTTGAGAATGCATCCGCGAGAACATTCTTGGGTCCTTCAATGTAGTGCCACTTGAGGTTGTATTCTTGTAGGAAGAGATTCCATCGTAGGACCTGTTGTGGAGAGAGGGTTTTAAATGTGAGATTT
The DNA here is from genome assembly GCA_037355745.1 of Pseudo-nitzschia multiseries. Taxonomy (NCBI): domain Eukaryota; phylum Bacillariophyta; class Bacillariophyceae; order Bacillariales; family Bacillariaceae; genus Pseudo-nitzschia; species Pseudo-nitzschia multiseries. The sequence goes on from CM074788.1 coordinate 2,624,446, forward strand.
TTGTGGTCGGTGTGAATGTTGAGTTCACAGCCTAATAGTAGTTTCCTGTATTCCTTGCAACACAAGACTATTGCAAGGAGTTCCTTTTCCATCGTAGTATAATTCTTCTGAGCTGCATTCAGCTTTTTGGACCAATAAGCAATGGGTTTACCATTTTGTAGGATGGCGGCGCCCAGTTGTAGATCTGAGGCATCTGTGTAGATATCAAACGGGAGGTTCAGATCCGGGTAGGTGTTCAGCGCGTCACTTGCTATCATTGCTTTCATTTCTTCAAAGGCTTTTTCCTGAGCCAGCCCCCACGTGAAGGCTGACTTTGTTGGTTTGGGCTGCCCATTGGCAGCTTTCTTGGGTGTTCCCGTGAGTTCAAATAATGGAGATAAAATATGTGATTGTCTTGGCCACATATCTCTGTAGTAACCAACAGCACCTAAAAAAGACTTGAGTTGTGTGAAAGTTTGTGGTCTGTCCATTCGTAGGATGGCTTCAATCTTCTTTTTCCATGGTTTAACCGCTTCTGGCGTCATCCAAAATCCCAGGAAATCTGTTTCTTGCACAGCCCAGTCACATTTGAGAGGGTTGCACTTGAGCCCATTTTCATCCAGTTGTTGCAGAATTGTATCCACTGTTTGCATGTGATGGCCAAAGATGCCATTTGTCCAGATTCCAATATCATCAATATAGACTGTGCAATTGGTACCTTGCAAAATGTCTTTCATGAGTTGTTGTGTCACATCTGGAGAGATTTTGACACCCATTGGTAGTCTTTGATATTCGCAGCAACCGTATGGTGTGACAATTGTGTAGAGTTTCTTGCTTGCTTCATCCAGTTCAAAACAATAGTATTGCATGGATAAATCAATCTTGGTGAAGTGGGTGTATTTGCCACGCCGGTGCATGATGTCCTGTATTCGTGGTATAGGATATGGCCTTCTGATTAACAATCTTGGGCCATGGCCTTGTAGCTTATCCGAGTATCAAATGAGCCGGTTGATGCGCAGTGCATGATCCTTCAAGGTAGTGCCGTATAGTTTCTTGCATACATTGTTGTGGATATAGGTTTGCATGATTTGCTCTGCACGCTGTGTTCTGCCTTGCCTCCGTGTTGTTGGATGAAAGCTTCCTTTGCGCGCTGCATGTGTGCTTGGAATGATTCATTGCTGGCTGTAGTGGTTTTGCCGGCCAAATCATTGTTTTTCTTGTTGTCCGCTTGTTGTTTCTTCTTTTGTTTGGAATATCTGTTCTTGGGACATTCAGACCAGTTGTGGTTGTGACGGGTGATGCGACAAGGATTGGAGGATCTTCCTTGATTCTTGGTGTTGTTTTTGTGTTTTGCATTGGAATTATTGGCATTAGTTCCGGGACGTCTCCCTTGCTTCTTGCCTCCGTTCCTCAGCTTTGATTGTCATTCTTGACTGGACATGTATTCCACGATCTTCTGGATGGATGTTTCTTGGGTGACGCCACCGTGAATTTGGCTGTATTGTTCGATCCACAGATTGGGAAAGGTATGTAGCAACATTGTTGTTTTGCTGAGTTTGCTGAGTCTTGGGCCATGGCCTTGTAGCTTATCCAAGTATCGAATGAGCCGGTTGATGCGCAGCGCATGATCCTTCGAGGTACTAGTGCTGTGTGGCTTCTTGCATGCTTTGTTGCGGATATAGGTCTGCATGATTTCTCGTGCATCACCAGCATCGCAGTAGTGTTCTTGAATGTAGTCCTTGAATGCTACTTCATAGCCTTCCATGTTGTCCGGATAGTTCAAGTCATCATTGTTGTCTCGGGTTGTCTCGTCCCACTTGCGTTGTGCTTCAGGGCACAGTATCTGCTTGGTGAACAATTCAATGTATCGATTTTCTGGTAGTGGCAGTCGCTTTGCGCCAATGAGGAATGCTTCTTCACAATACAATCATTCTTTGAGGAGGCCTCCTCCTTCTTCTGAAAAGATTGGTATTTTCCATTCTTCCTTTGAATTACTGTTGGCATCATAGACTTTCAAAGTGGCAAGTTTGTTCTTAGTCCGATCAAAGCTGGAATCGTAGGTACTAATTGGCGGTTCACGGTGCTGCAATCCGGTGGACATGGTTGATACTTGTTGCCTGATTTGATGTTCTACGTTTTCGACGGATTCGATGTTTTCGATAGATTTTTGTTTTATTGATTAACAATGTTCGAGCCCGCTTTGTTTCGATTGTCGATTTCTCGGTTAGTTATTTCGATAGGTTATCTGTTATCAAAAAACCGTTGTCGTTCGAATCCGTTTCGATAACAGTTACGGTTGGTTCCTTTGTTATTTCGCTATTTTCGTTTCAAAAAAGTTGGTTACGAGAGAAAAATCCGTTACGGTTTGTTAGGTTATTTGTTAGTGAAGAAAAACGCTACCATTTATTCTACAGTAGCTGTTAGAGTAATTACTGTGTAACACACTAGGGGTAGAATTTGAGTAGGAGTGATAATTATGATGGATTAATCGTACTTTGCGAAAATGGATGGAAACTTAGCAGATAAAATAATGAGCGATCAAGCATGTGATACTTTCAATCGCACATGAATATTCATATTGACACATGATAATAATATCGTGCGCCTGCCTGTCATCTGTACTATACCAGCGTATACAGATGTGATGTTTCGATACTTAATGATTCTTAGATTAGTCCAGGTCTCATTAGTAGTTCGATTGTATGTATCTTTTGATGGTATCTTAGATAGTAGTACTATGACTTGTACGGTAGATTGCAGTACGTAGCTTCATAGTGCGTAGCTTACGTTACACCAGCCGAAAGTATCGAAACACATTCGTCGCACATAGAGTACAATTGTTCGCCTACTACTAACACACTAACGCAGCGTTGGTGCTGTTCTTCAGAAGCCTTCGAATCAGACTCCGAACAGACCGGATTCAGAAGAAGGAAAATAATACTGTCCAAATCAGCATGCAAGCCATTGTCACAGAAGATGCAAATTTGGTAGTGACTGCTGAGTTGGCTAGCAATGTCATGGATAACAAGCTCTTCAAGGCTAAGAACAAAGAAATCAAGCACCTGAATGCCCAATACCAGCACTGCAAGAAGCTTGCAAGGCTACATCAAGTTTCCACCAGGCAGGAGGATGCTACTAGCTGAATGCCAAGTAGCCACTGATGGCAATATTGCTCAAACGATCTCTCATCAGTGACAACCATATTTCAAGAAGTCAATATTTCAAGCATGCGCAGAGACCAGTTTTTGTACAAGGATTCAGAATTTGAATTTAATGAGCAGGGTCACGAAACGAAAGAACCAGAATCACTTCGTCCCATAACTGTCACACGACCCCACGCGACCCCTCGCAAGCCCTATTTTCAGAAAATTGACCCTGCGTTTGTTATGCGCAAGGGTAGTTTTTTAAATTCACAATTTTTGTGGTAAAGATTTTCGACCCCCCTCAGGTTGCGACCAAAATTCTCCCCAAAGACTCAAAATGTCCATTGATCTCTCCATTTTGACTAAATTGATTTAAAAAATCTATTTTTCACTACCACACTTTCTAACCTTAACCCAAGATATGAAATAAAATTAGTTTCAGAAGTGTTAGTTCGCTATGCTTCCGCGTTGTTTTCTATGGTATGTCACGTCGTGTCTTCTTTCATACCATCGTGCCTTTTAATGCTCGCTCCGATAGCATAATGCTCGTCTTAACGAATTTTCGTAGAACTCTACAGCACTAACTTCCTCCTACACGATTTCACCACCATTCTTTCTTTTATTTTGTTTCCAAAAATACTTTTTTCTTAGATATGTGTCCGGGTGTATTATGATAGTACTAGTAGTAGTAGTAATGTAGGTATGATAGTATTGATTTCTGTTTGAGTGGTGAAACGATTTTTTGTACAATTCATGTCAACAATCATGGAACGGCGTTTCAGAATTCAGTCACCGGAATGGCATTTCATACTTTTGTGTTCGAATCATGTTTAAATTTGAAATCTCGGTGCCAAACAACTTCCTAACCTTAACCCAAGATATGAAATAAAATTATTTTCAGAAGTGTTTGTTTGCTACTTCGTACTAGTACTATGTTTCTGCCTTGTTTCTATGTCACGACGTTTCTTTTTTCATACCATCATGCCTTTTCATGCTCGATCCGATAGCATCATGCTCATTTTCCTCATGTTCATTTAACACCCCCATCGAAACCATTTCTCCCCCTCCCTTCTTCCATTAGAAGAACATGTCACAACCTAGTAAAAATTGCCATCACTTCAAGAGTGGTTGTTATACCAAAATTCCCAAATCATTTATATGTCGTAGCTGCATGTCCTGTAAGGGCAAATTGAAGACATTCATCAGAAGCAGACAAGATTTGTCTACAGACAAATCATACCGATATGTATCACGAGGCCTTTCACGTCACCTTGATTCAATAGCTTTTTGCCGTGATTTCTATTTAAACCATAACCTAATGGAATTTTCATCATCTGCCAAAGAAGAAGAAACCACTAGTACAGTTTGTCATTCACCTTCACAATATGGCCTGACATTGACAGAGAATGGTCCAATTGTTCCTTCCGCTTCTGTTGCTGCCGCTCACACTAACAAGGCATCCTCAAACAAAACGTTCAACTCAGTTCTAAACAGTCAGGTAGTACACAACTTATTTGTTCCACCAATGGATAGAAATGTAATTGAATCACAGTTGTTTCCTTCAGAAGACAACAGCAACAACGATGACATGGTTATTCATGAAGAAATTTGCCTTCCTATTCAGAACAATAATGGTATGGATGCTTTGGAACCCACCTATGCATCCCAACCAAACATCAATGAAAAAGAGCAATTGATCCGATCTCATCTTTCTTTTTCACCTACCAATAGGCTCATTGCTGAAATAAAGCTCATGAATCTAATGACGAAACACAAGTTACCTCTAAACACATTCAAATCTATTTTTCAATGGGCAAACGAATGTCAAACTATTCATGGTGTTGACTTTAGCTCTACCTACCCCCGCCATCGAGAAGCCATATTTAGTGAAATCAAGTCCAATTTGGGTATTACTCCGAAATGATTGCACAATGTCACAGGACTGCCGCTGTGGCTGTTGGTTCGATCATTCCCAGTTCCGGCTGCTTGTAAATCCGCAGAACATCTGCATTGGCATTTCAGGGTCAAGTTTCAGGAACGGCGTTTCAGATTGAGTTGTCTGGAACGGCAATTCTGACTTTTGCGGCAGAGCTCCGATCGTTCCCGCTTGCCGCTGTTGCTATCGCTTCCGCTGTTGCTGTTGGTTCGATTGTTCCCGGTTCCGGCCGCTTGAAAATCCGCAGAACGTCTGTATTGGCGTTTCAGGGTCAAATTTCTGGAACGGCGTTTCAGATTGAGTGGTCTGGAACGGCAATTCTTGTTGCTGTTGCGGATTGATTGCTGTTGGATCTGCTGTTGCTCTCGCTGATTCGTCGATTAGTTGCCGGATGAATCCCACTGATCAATTTGTTGCCGTTGTTGCTGTTGCCAATCTATAACAATCTACAATAATTGAAAAAAATTGAGGTGAGTATCTGTTGATGTAGAGTAAATGATAACAACAGAATAATATAATCTACGTGCTACCAACCTACACTGTTGGCGTCCGATTGATTCGATGCTGCTGATTCGTTGTTCCGATATTTGCCACACCTACAGGGAAAATTCGCCGCACCTACAGGGAAGAATACGATAATTTGCCACACCATTCACTATTAAATTGCTTCCACTTACGTACTCACGAAATTTACTTGTTCTTCTTTTCGAGCTATGTGACACACTTGATCACGTGCAAGAAGATGGGGCATATTAAATTCCTTTTGTACGTATGTAGAGGGAACCACAGATCGGTACTTGAACTTACGTAGATTCCTACGTAATTTACAGTACTACAGCTGGAGTGGTACGATAATACCGTTCGAGTCATATGCACCTCTGTAAGCAGGATTGGAATATTCTTCGCGAAGGCCAAATGACCGGGAAGGCCCATACTTTCTGTAAACAGAATTGGAATATTCTTCTCGAAGACCGAATGACCGGGAAGGCCCATTTCCTTTCTGTTTTCACGACCAAAGTTCGATACTTAAGATCGGAAGCAAGGTTCTTTTGTTTTCATGACCAAAACAAGGTGAATTGCCTGGTTCCGGTATAGCCGTTTGATACCTCCAATCATGTGTTTCATGTGTTTCGATATTCAAGGAGGTTTGAAGAAGCTTCCTGTAACAGCTGCTTCAGTGATCACGATTAGAAGAAAGCTTCTCATGATAGCACGCGATTCTACAGTGCTGTGCTGTACAATTAGAAGGAAGCTTCTCATGATAGCATGTGATTCTACAGTGCTGTACGATTAGCAGTGTACTGTATTCATCACTGCACTAAAAGAGATATCATGCTCTCCAGCAAGATTACTCTCTTATCTCATACTTTTAACATTCAACTGATTTATATCCCAAAATTCACACTAGTTGCTACCAACTACCTGTAATCTACATACTAAGGTCTGTCTCGCTGCAATCTGAATAAGTCACAGCAAGAGGAGATCTGGCGTTTCCCTAGTCTCGCCTGTAGTCCGATTATCCGTTGCCGAAAGTATCCAACTACAATTGTCACGCGTAGAGTACAATCGTTCGTCTACTAACACACTAACACAGCGTTGCTGTTCGTCAGAAGCCTTTGAATCAGACTCTCAACGAATCGGATTCAGAAGGAAAATAATAGATTAACAGTCGCAAGCTCTCAGGCAGCTTGCATAAGAAGAACAGTTGACGACAATCCGACAGAAGACCCATCGATTCGATAGCTCTCTGATCCGATTACACACAAGAAAGACACCAATCGGACACGCCGAAGTCTTTATTAGAAGCCCATTGCATTGGACACGCCAATAGCAATATCTCCATCCAAGAATCTCACCTCCACCAGATTCCAATTCCCCCGTGTTGCGATCTCATCATTACCAAGATACCGACACCCCATCAACATTTACAATGCTTACGATTTGATTCCAGGAACAAGCAACAACGACCATTCTATTGTCTTTTGCAAACTCGTTCTTACGATCGATTCTTTGCTGCCGACACCAACGCCGACAGTGACAAGAACGTATTCGCCGTAACATCGTTTTGCAACTACCAACGACGTCGCCACCAACGATAAAGATCCTTCGACGACCGCCGGCAACACCTCTTGCGAGGACGCGACCAACGTTGACGTCTTATCAGAGCAACAAGATCTTAGGTCCTACTAGACCGACTTCTAACACGGCAACGGCATCGACAACAAACGATCATACGATAGAATCTTTGATACAACGATTGACGATAACTGATTGACCGAATTTTAGTTGCGCACACCAGAACAACAGCAAACACGACGTTTTTCTACAACATCGACAATAACCAAATATTACGATCGATTCTTTGCTGCCGACGCCAACGCTAACAACGACGCACACAACGACGAAGATCTTCATTTTCACTGTAACCGACAACGACGACGACATCAACAATAACCGATTCCACGATCGATTACTCGTCAACAACGCTGTTTTCACCGTGCAACAACAACGACAACACAGACAATACTCAATCCAACGAATTTTCGTCGCTTTGTCACTTCACTATGTCCATTTACGGCCCTGATCTCAGATTACTGTTTCCATCATTTGATTTGAAACTTGCAGAAATCCTAAATGCAACACTGAATGTTCCTCAAGAAGCATGCAATCACATTTGTGAAGTCCTCATTGTAGCAGGAGCAACCACCTGGAACCATTTCATTTGTGACATTTATGAATATACCTATATTGTTGATGAAAATGGCTCTGAACTAAAATACCAAGCTCAGACCGACCCCCGTTCTACCAGTGCGAAAGATCAACACACATTAACTTCATTTGTTGATTTTATAAATGATATCATGCTCCAAGTTGACTGTTACTGGTATGACCACAGCCAGTACACCCGGGATGCCTTCCTTGCCTTTTGTAATGCGCGCAACCAGCACCCTGAGCTGACTGCTGTTCCAACCAAGGCTAATGCTGCTATTCTGGCATCACAACCCAGCGTACAAGCTCAATCTTGCCTGACAAAACCACCAGTCTTACTGCCGGTGTCATCTTCGGTATCTGCTTCCATCACGCCTCCAGTACCTGTTCTCGTCACGCCTCCAGCACATGTTCCTGTTACAACTCAAGCATCTGCTTCCTTCCCATCCCAAGCACCTAAACCTGCTTGCGAAACGCCTGTCATTTCTACTATTGCCAACAATGAGAACCCGCTTGGATCTTCTGAAACGCATAAGTTAGCTCGTCCCAATACTGATCTCGTTCCTGCTCTTACCAGTACTCCATCCTACACTTGGACTTACTTCCCCAGCACTGAATCAGTTCGATTCAAACGAGTAATCTCTTCAACCATTCCTACTGTCCACCCGGACACTCCACATGGTGATGCCTCTCATACTACTCCAAAGCGTCACTCCCCACGTCCTTATCCTAAGCCTTCATCTAATACAGCATGGACGTTTCATCCTAAATCTGCTACTGTGACATTCCAACGGTCACCCAAGAAATTTTCTTCTCACAAGCCCAGTACTTGCATTCCTTCATTGCAACTTCCACCATCTGGGGCATTTTCTAAGGATAGTGTCGTTCCACGCTCAGTTCATCCCAACCATAGTGCCGCTCCAAACCCAGTACATGTCTATTCACAGTCAGGTGCACCTTATTGCCCTAATCGGGAGGCTACTATTTATGGGGTACATTCTTTGACCTACGACTTGCCTGCTGTGTGCTTCACCAAACGGCATCGTGATGCTATCAAGCTCAAGATGTATCACCTACATGCTACTCTCTTGGTTGCTAATTGGACTTACGATGACATTGATTGATATGGGGCATGTCTGGATTCCTCCAACTCGATCGGTTTTTTCTACGATTTGATCATATTCTACAATTAGTAGAGATTCGATTCTATGTTTCCATTTCGATTACGATTGATCCAACGATTGATCCAAATCTACGATCAAGATCCGATTGATCCAACGATTGATCCAAATCTACGATCAAGATCCATCAAAATTCTACGATTAGATGACGTTTCTACGAATCACGCCTACGATTCGTCCACAATCAAGATCTACGAGCTTGGTCTCTACAAATCGATTATGGTATCCACAAATCCTCCAATTCGATTCCCCGATCAAGCTTCGATTACGATTGTATTTGATCAATCACATCTTACGATTTGATTCTACAATCCGATCTACTACGATTCGATTCTGCGATTCGATTCAATCCGAATCAATTCTCCAAATTATCGATGCACTATCATGGGGCATTCTTATCCTTTGGCACCATCTACAAATCGATAATCGATTTCAATTCTCCAACGTTACAGTTGAAATTGGATCTATCAATTCCTACACGGTTGTATTTGATCGATCGCATCCTCCGATTCGATTCCACGGTTCGATTCATTTCTAGATTGGTATGAATTTGTCTGGATCAATTCTACGATTGAATCCTATTGGTACGATTCAATTCGAATCAATTCTCCAAATTACGCTTCCTGCCTCAGTTACGGTTGAATTTGACCAATCATTTTCTACGATTCGATCCATTTCAAATTGACATCTACAAATCGATTTTCGATGTAGTACCCTACAATTGCTCCACTAAGCTCGATCCACCACAATCAATTCTACGATTGAATCCCTGATACTCAATCGATTAGATTCTACGATTCGATCTATCCTTGATTCGATTACCCAAATCAATCGATTCTCTGACCCAAGCAACCGATTCGATTATCCGATTCATTCCAAGCTTGATATCTACTAATCGATTATGGTTGCATCTACAAATCGATTCCCTACCAAGCGATTAGATTCCCCGATCAAGCTTCGGTTACGATTGTATTTGATCAATCGCATCCTACGATTCGATTCTACGATCCAATTCATTTCTAGATTGGTATGAATTTGTCTGCAATCAATTCTACGATTGAATCCTTTTGATACGATTCAATTCTCCGAATCGATGCTCCACTAAGATCACTCCACTACGATCAATCGATCTTCTTTCCGAAGTATGTGATACACTTGATCACGTGCAAGAAGATGGGGCATATTAAATTGCTTCCACATACGTACTCACGAAATTTACTTGTTCTTCTTTTCGAGCTATGTGATACACTTGATCACGTTCAAGAAGATGGGGCATATTAAATTCCTTTCGTACGTATGTAGAGGGAACCACAGATCGGTACTTGAATTTACGTAGATTCCTACGTAATTTACAGTACTACAGCTGGAGTGGTACGATAATACCGTTCGAGTCATATGCACCTCTGTAAGCAGGATTGGAATATTCTTCGCGAAGGCCGAATGACCGAGAAGGCCCATACTTTCTGTAAACAGGATTGGAATATTCTCATATCTTATGGTAAATGACCGGGAAGGCCCATACTTTCTGTAAACAGAATTGGAATATTCTTCTCGAAGACCGAATGACCGGGAAGGCCCATTTCCTTTCTGTTTTCACGACCAAAGTTCGATACTTAAGATTGGAAGCAAGGTTCTTTCACGATCAAAGTTCGATACTTAAGATCGGAAGCAAGGTTCTTTTGTTTTCATGACCAAAACAAGGTGAATTGCCTGGTTCCGGTATAGCCGTTTGATACCTCCAATCATGTGTTTCATGTGTTTCGATATTCAAGGAGGTTTGAAGAAGCTTCCTGTAACAGCTGCTTCAGTGATCACGATTAGAAGAAAGCTTCTCATGATAGCACGCGATTCTACAGTGCTGTGCTGTACAATTAGAAGGAAGCTTCTCATGATAGCATGTGATTCTACAGTGCTGTACGATTAGCAGTGTACTGTATTCATCACTGCACTAAAAGAGATATCATGCTCTCCAGCAAGATTACTCTCTTATCTCATACTTTTAACATTCAACTGATTTATATCCCAAAATTCACACTAGTTGCTACCAACTACTTGTAATCTACATACTAAGGTCTGTCTCGCTGCAATCTGAATAAGTCACAGCAAGAGGAGATCTGGCGTTTCCCTAGTCTCGCCTGTAGTCCGATTATCCGTTGCCGAAAGTATCCAAACACAATTGTCACGCGTAGAGTACAATCGTTCGTCTACTAACACACTAACACAGCGTTGCTGTTCGTCAGAAGTCCTTGAATCAGACTCTCAACGAATCGGATTCAGAAGGAAAATAATATTCACCGCACCTCGATCCAATGTTTCCGATCCGTTGTTTCCGCTCCGTTCTTTCTGATCTGATTCGTTGTTTCCAATCCGCACCTATGAAAATAATAAGGAAAACAGAAGTGAGGAATACATCATCGTGAGCAATGTAGGATATAGGCATCATTGTCTATGTATCTCACGTTGTTCACCATTTCCTATCCTTTTCGTATCCGATCCACCGTTGCCAACCTTTCGCTGTCGTTCCGACAATTGCCGTTGTTGCTGCTGCTGCCGTAGATTTGCAGCCTTCTCACTCCTTTGTCACGAAAAACTGGATCTTTATCCTGTTGATATATATACACAAGGGATGCAGATTTGTTACTTTTCAAGACGTGTTTGCGGGCCCTCAAACAATATCTATCAAGCAATTCCTCTCTCGTCCTGGTCTCGATTGTCTTTTTTCAGCCAAGGCAGTTGTTTCGGACTAAAATATCTCGAGCCTGAATTCCCTGCCTACTAGTGATCATTGCTGATCAGTTCAGTGGGATCCCGCGTTCTCGGACGGAGTGCTTTATCGTACAAGTACGGTAAAGCAACTCTGCTCAAGATAAGTTCGGTAAGATTATGAAGGGAAAGAGTAGTTTTTGCCTTGCGACAAAACACACACACACACACACACACTGTAAAATCACACTGTAAAATCACACTGTAAAATCACTTTTCTTTTTGTTCGAAAAAAAATTACTTTTCGCTGTGTGTGTGTGTGTGTGTGTGTGTGTGTTCGAAGAAGAAAAAAATTGATACTTAACCTGTGAGATCTAATGCAGTAAATATAGAACAATGAAGAATAATTTGATTTTCTTAATTAAAATAAGAAGGTTAAGTAAATAAATCGCGCGTCGCGCGCGTTTTGAATATAGAACAATAAAGAATAGTGCCCTGATTTTTTTAGTTAACGTTCTCAACTTGTGATACAGTGAGATCTTGCAGATTGGAGCCTGCACGCAAGCCAAAACGGAGCGAGGTGCAAAGAATAAACTAACCGAGGTGCGAAGAATAAACCAACCGAGGTGTGAAAAAAGAAACCAACCGAGGTGCGAAAGAAGAAACCAACCGAGGTGCGAACACCATACCGGTAGTAGTACCGTAGGGTACGTACGGTAATGTACAGTAGAATGGACAGAGGTGCCCTAACCCTAATCCAACCCTAAAAAAGTGAGTCCTAGTCAGTTTTACACACTAATTTGCAATTAAAAAATAGAAAATCTAATATTTTGTGTGATTAGTCCATGAATATTGTTCCTGTTATGGATAAGTTGAATCATGAAAGAAACAGAAGTGAGTTATCTGTCTTAGTTTGTGTGTCACCATCTAATTAGTGCATTTGGGTCCTGGATTTGGAGGAAAAATACACACTTATTTGCAACTAGAAAATAGAAAATCTGATATTTAGTGTGATTAGTTCATGAATATTGTTCCTGTTATGGATAAGATGAACCATGAAAGAAACAGAAGTGAGTTATCTGTCATAGTTTGTGTGTCACCATCTAATTAGTGCATTTGGGTACTGGATTTGGAGGAAAAATACACACAAATTTGCAACTAGAAAATAGAAAATCAGATATTTTGTGTGATTAGTCCATGAATATTGTTCCTGTTATGGATAAGTTGAATCATGAAACAAACAGAAGTGAGTTATCTTTGATAGTTTGTGTGTCACCACCTAATTAGTGCGTTTGGGTACTGGATTTGGAGGAAAAATACACACTAATTTGCAATTAAAAAATAGAAAATCTGATATTTTGTGTGATTAGTCCATGCATATTGTTCCTGTAATGGATAAGATGAATCATGAAACAAACAGAAGTGAGTTATCTGTCATAGTTTGTGTGTCACAAACTAATGAGTGCATTTGGGTACTGGAATGGGAGGGAAAATACACACTAATTTGCAATTAAAAATTAGAAAATCAGATATTTTGGGTGATTAGTCCATGCATATTGTTCCTGCTGTAATGGATAAGATGAATCATGAAAGAAACAGAAGTGAGTTATCTTTGATAGTTTGTGTGTCACCACCTAATGAGTCCATTTGGGTAATGGAATTGGAGGACAAATACACACTAATTTGCAATCAAAAATTAGAAAATCAGATATTTTGGGTGATTAGTCAATGAATAGTGTTCCTGTAATGGATATGATGAATCATGAAAGAAACAGAAGTGAGTTATCTTTGATAGTTTGTGAGTCACCACCTTATGAGTGCATTTGGGTACTGGATTTGGAGGGAAAATACACACTAATTTGCAATCAAAAATTAGAAAATCAGATCTTTTTGGTGATCAGTCCATGAATATTGTTCCTGTTATGGATAAGATGAATCATGAAAGAAACAGAAGTGAGTTATCTTTGATAGTTTGTGTGTCACCACCTTATGAGTGCATTTGGGTCCTGGATTTGGAGGAAAAATACACACTAATTTGCAATTAAAAATTAGAAAATCAGATCTTTTTGGTGATTAATCCATGAATACTATTGTTCCTGTAATGGATAAGATGAATCATGAAAGAAACAGAAGTGAGTTATCTTTGATAGTTTGTGTGTCACCACCTTATGAGTGCATTTGGGTACTGTATTTGGAGGGAAAATACACACTAATTTGCAATTAGAAATTAGAAAATCAGATCTTTTTGGTGATTAGTCCATGAATACTATTGTTCCTGTAATGGATAAGATGAATCATGAAAGAAACAGAAGTGAGTCATCTTTGATAGTTTGTGTGTCACAAACTAATGAGTGCATTTGGGTCCTGGATTTGGAGGAAAAATACACACTAATTTGCAATTAGAAATTAGAAAATCAGATATTTTGGGTGATTAGTCAATGAATATTGTTCCTGTTATGGATAAGATGAATCATGAAACAAACAGAAGTTAGTTTTGTGTCATAGTTTGTGTGACACAAACTAATGAGTGCATTTGGGTACTGGAATGGGAGGAAAAATACACACTAATTTGCAATTAGAAATTAGAAAATCAGATATTTTTGGTGATCGGTCAATGAATATTGTTCATATTATGGATATGATGAAAGATGAAAGAAAGAGAAGTGAGTTATCTTTGATAGTTTGTGTGTCACCACCTTATGAGTGCATTTGGGTACTGGAATTGGAGGGAAAATACACACTAATTTGCAATTAAAAATTAGAAAATCAGATATTTTGGGTGATTAGTCAATGAATATTGTTCCTGTTATGGATAAGATGAATCATGAAACAAACAGAAGTGAGTTATCTGTCATAGTTTGTGTGTCACAAACTAATAAGTGCATTTGGGTACTGGAATGGGAGGGAAAATACACACTAATTTGCAATTAAAAATTAGAAAATCTGATAGTTTGGGTGATTAATCCATGAATATTGTTCCTGTAATGGATATGATGAATCATGAAAGAAACAGAAGTGAGTTATCTTTGATAGTTTGTGTGTCACCACCTAATGAGTCCATTTGGGTAATGGAATTGGAGGACAAATACACACTAATTTGCAATTAAAAATTAGAAAATCAGATAATTTTGGTGATTGGTCAATAGATATTGTTCCTATTATGGATAAGATGAATCATGAAAGAAACAGAAGTGAGTTATCTTTGATAGTTTGTGTGTCACAAACTAATAAGTGCATTTGGGTACTGGAATGGGAGGGAAAATACACACTAATTTGCAATTAGAAATTAGAAAATCAGATATTTTGGGTGATTACTAGTCAATGAATATTGTTCCTGTAATGGATAAGATGAATCATGAAAGAAACAGAAGTGAGTTATCTGTGATAGTTTCTGTGTCACCTGTTAATTTCCTTTCGAAACTGGCTGTTGAGCTGATTCAATCCAAAGGCAAAGAAGAGCAACAGGAGCTTTAACTGCAGGCCGGTTGAGGTGCCGGTCTGTTGTGTTCTAATATTTCTCTGATATCCACTACGATTGGACGCTAATCCAACCAGATCTATTCTGACTATCGGTATCCGACGCAATCAGTTACATCTTAGGCTTGTAGTTCTACAATGGGACGCAAGGAAGCGTCCGGTGCAAGGTTTAAGGTTGAATAATCAAATAATCTAAAAGTATGAGATGAAGAGATGTTTCTTGCTGGAGAGCAAGTGTCTCTTCTAAAGATCGGTGCTGCCGCTAATACAGCACGCGAATTTACGTGTTGCCGCTAATACAGCACGTATTTTATACAGAAAACAAGTAACAAGTTCGTGAGCAGCGCTTCGAACCGCTGCTGTCTTCTCTTGAAAACAGCACACTTAACAAGAGATTGCATGTGTGAACCTCCAGTGTGTGTTCTTCTTCGATTACTAAGTATCGAACGTCGATCGTAAGAATGACTGTCGTTTGATCACTAAGTATCAAATTTGGGTGTCAGAATGACTGTTGTTCGATCACTAAGTATCGAATTTGGGTGTCAGTATTAATGACGATTGCACCTCTGTTTCGGTCTTATTCCAATCTCACATAGAGAAAGAGGTAACCTTCGAGTCTCATTATTCCAAACGCTAAAGGTGCATATGACTTGGTTGTTTGTATCTTCGACTCGTATTATCGTATCATTCCAGCTGCAGTACTGTAAGTTACGTAGAAATATACGTACGTAAGTTAGAGTACTGTAGTTTTCGCGTACGTGCAAAAGGAATTTAATATCACCACCTAATGAGTGCATTTGGGTACTGGATTTGGAGGAAGAATACACACTAATTTGCAATTAAAAATTAGAAAATCAGATAATTTTGGTGATCGGTCAATGAATATTATTTCTGTAATGGATAAGTTGAATCATGAAAGAAACAGAAGTGAGTTATGTGTGATGTTTGGTGTGTCACCACCTACTGAATGCATTTGGGTCCTGGATTTGGAGGAAAAATATTGGGTGATGACTCTCAAAGTTTTTGGTGCCGTGCATGAATATATTTCTCATGACTCATCTGATGCATATTGGGAACAACATTGACACACATAATGCTGAAAATGTTGTGGTTTTTGTCTCCAAATGACACACAAGAGGGTATTTTTGTTGCAAATCCAGGGCACAAACTGACTTATTGGGTAATGACTTACAAAGTATCCGGTCCAGGCCATGAATAATTTTTTCATGACTCCTATGATGCATACTGGTAACAATATTGCCCCACAGATTGCTGAAACTGTTGTGGTTTGTCTCTCCAAATGGCACACAAGAGAATATTATTGGTGCAAATCCAGGGCACAAAATAACTTATTGGGTAATGACAGGCAAAGTATGAGGTCAAGTCCATAATAGGAAGAACATTTACTTTGTATAATCCAATCATCAAAAACGTACTTTAATGAGTGTCGAATGAAAATAATTCATAAGTTGTTTAATTGAAATGGAGGTGCTGTTTTTTAGTTATTCTCAGACAAAAGAATGGTGCAGATATTACCAGTACTACTACTAGTTGTAGCTAATATTGCATGCAAAAAGGTACATAGCTGGGTACTGTGCAAAAAGTGTACGAGGTAGGTACCATACTACTGACCCAAGGGAGTTTCGAACCACTGACTGGCTACCAGATTCTACAGATGGATTGGGGATTTAGATACATAACCTTTGTGTAATCACAATTTCCTCTTTGAAAAAATTATGGCGCGGGAGGGGTGGCGTGCACTTGTACATGCTTTACTTATATAGAAAATAAAGGCCGTGCACAAGCCAGGCACATGGGAGAACAAGTCAGGGTGCATAGCACACACAACACACACAATAAAAACCACACACACATGAAAAACTGTATACACACGGAACCACCACACAAAACGTAACACATGCTTCTTGGTTGGCACAGTTTTTTTTTTGAAGCAGGGAAAATGAATGTTGTCCGACAGTCACAAACAACAGAACAACCGAACAACAGAACAACCGAACAACAAAGAAGAAACACTAGTCAGTGACAATAACAGCAATTTGTTGGAGATTCTATTTGTTTCTGATCTTTCTTTCTTTATTTTTTATTTTTATTGAAATGGAACAACAATCAAACCAACCAACGAGGGAAAGAACGACACTCAAAACGGAACAACGAATTTAAAAAAAGGAATGAGACAGAATGGAACAACAGAACAACAGCAGTGAGTGACAATGACGGCAATTTGTTGGAGATACTATTTGTTTCTGATCTTTCTTTCTTTCATTTTTATTTTTATTGAAACAGAACAACAATCAAACGAACCAACGAAGGAAAGGAGGGCACTTAAAACAGAACAACCAATGAAACAGAACGGAACAATGGAACGGAACAATGGGACAGAATAACAGAATGGAACAACAGAAAAGTTCACACACACAAAACTGTACACGCACGGAAAACTGTACACACCCCAAATCAAAACCACACAAAAAGCAACACATCCTTCTTGGTTGGCACGGTATTTAAAAAAAATGAAAAGCACGGAAACAACGGATCGGCAATGAAAGAAAACAACGAGAAACACTACTAGTGAGTGACAATGACAGCAATTTGTTGGAGATTCTATTTGCTTCTGATCTTTCTTTCTCTTATTTTTATTCTTCAGGAACAACAAACCAACAAAAGGACATAAGAAGGACAAAGGGATGAAACGGAATGACAAAACGGAACAATCAAACGGAACAGAACAGTGGAGCGAGGCAAGTGTTCGCTAGATTGTGCAAGAAGGTACAATCGTTAAGAGAAGATCCAGAAACGGGTAAAAAGTTGGAGAGAATGATGCTGGAAAGATTCAAATCAGAAAAAAAAACTACCGGTACTGTATCGAAAGATGGTGGCACTGTTGCCAGTAGTCTTGCTGAAGAGGAAAATGAGGATGACAACTATATTGATCCTGTATTGATGCAATTGCTTGGCGGAATGGAGGAAGTTTAGGCATTGTTTTCAGAATCATTACTGTTCATTGTGTCAGTCCGTTCACTAATTTGACGACAACGCGGGTGGGTTCACACCTAGTACGACACGGGTAAATCTTCGGGGAGAGTGATTAGGGTAAAAGGTACATATTCTACATACATTGCATACCGTTGCAATAAATAGTACATTGTGCGACACAAATGACTAAAATGTACGGAAAGAAGTACTCATACCTATCATACATATTTTGTATATGATACTACTAGACAAATTCTTGACCCGAATAATTCAACTGTAGTGGTAGGTAGTCGCAAGCAATGATATTAAATTTTAAGGGTTGTGTGTTGCGAGCACAAATATTGAATTATAAGGGTAGTGTGTCGCGAGCAGTGGAGATACATTTTAAGGGTTGTGTGTCGCGAGCACTAATGTTAAATTTTACTGGTTGTGAGTCATGACCTTGCGTATTTCATTGTTGTAGGTGTGATTCGCGAACGTACGGGTAGGTGATATTAAAAATTAAAAATAATTATTCATGACCCAAGGGAAAAAATAATCGCGAACCAGGGATTGAGAGTTAGAAAAATGAGCATGATACGAAGCAACCAAATCACAGGGGGGGCTTGGTTGTGAGTCATGACCTTGCACATTTAATTTTAGTAGGTGTGATTCGCGAGCGTACGGGTAGGTTTTATTAGAAATCAATAATAATTATTCATGACCCAAGGAAAAAAAAATCGCGACCCAGGTATTGAGAGTTAGAAAATTGGGCACGATACTGACCTAGTGAATCACAGGGGGGGCTTGTGTTAAAATTACACACAAAAAGGGGTTGCGACAGTACCTTGCGACAAAAAAAAAGGGTCGCGTGACAGTTATCGGACGTTCCTCGCTTGCAAGAAAATGACAATCCACTCACTCGAAAGACAGTCACTTCTTGACAGAAGAAATAAGTGGGGGGCCAACAGTTACAACAACGATTGATGGTCCAAACAAAATGTATGTGCATCGAAATGAATCATAAACGGTTGTTACTATCTATTGGCGCTTGCCACGATCCATTTATCCTGTCTGTCAGTCATACGCCACAGTCTGTCCGTATGGCCTCAACCGCTTGATTTCTAGATTCGATTCGATTCGATTCGATTCGATTCGATCCTCTCTGTCGTTGCAAACAGCAAACAGCAAACAGCAAAGAGGCATTCGCACCTCACCTCACCTCACCGCACCGCACCACACCTCCGATAGTACGGTATGGTGCTCCATTTGATCCGATCCGATCCGATCGGATTCCATCCCATCCCATCCCATCCGGTCCGGTCCGGTTCGGTCCCACCCGAGTTGATTCCATTCGGAAACAGAACCCAACAAATTGAGTTGCGAACGGCGCGATCGGCCAAATCAATCAAATCAAATCGATCGGTCGGCACTTAACATTCGGTACGGTACGGTACGGTACGTCCGATGAAGTATTGTGTGTTCCGATGACGGCAGCGAACACCACCAACCCGCTGCTGCGACTGCTGCTGCTACAGCTGCTGCGACTGCTACAGCTGCTGTATTTGTGGCAGAAGTTGTTGTGTGGACAAACACGACACGCCAGACAACAAACACCCGGACGGACCGGACCGTCTCTGCTGGTCCTAGTGTTTCGATTGCCAACCAACAACAACAACAACAACGATCGGTCTTTGCTGGCCGAGCGCCTTCGGGAGAGAGCCGATTCGATTCGACTCGACTCGATTCGATTTTCTGCCGGAGGGTTCGGTGCTGGTCCTGCTGGACTGCATCGCGATCGATACAGACTGTTTGTTACTGGTGATGCATGCAGACACTACTGATGCGACGTGCGGCGGCAAGAGCGGCACCGAGAGTGTGGCACGCGGAGGACGCCAGTGGGAAGCGATTGCCCCCGGACGGACGAGGGGCTGCTCGTTTTACACACACACACACACACACGACACACACACAGTTCAGCACGCTAAGTAGATTCATTCCACGAACGAACGAACAAACAAACAAACAAACAAACAAAAAAGCAAGGGCAAAAAAAATAGAGTCTCGTTGCCACCGGATCGGATTCGAGGTGTCGGAAATGCTGGTCAATTGCCGAGCCGAGCCGAGCGGGGCATTTTCGGACGGGCTGGTGTCGTCAGCGGCGCCGTTCCTGGGCACGACAACAGCAACAACAACTGCAGCAACAACCACAACAACAACCACAACCACAACAACAACAATCAACCACGTCTTCCGAAACGACCTCGTCGGCGACCCCCGATCCGGGTTATTCCCAACGACGACGAGGAGCCGCGGCAGCAGCAGCGGCAGCGGCATATCACTCATCGAGCTGTATTTTCGAGCGTGGAACGACCGGGACATGCCATCCGCCCCGGATGAACTGTTTCGTGGTGGACGACTGTGTGTACGGTACGAGTATACCGAGGATCCCGTCTTTGTTGACTCGACTCCACTCCACTCGACTCCATTCCTTTCCTTTCGTGGCAAGGAGGCACTCCGGGAGCACCTCCTCCGGAACGCCGCGCCGCGCCGCGGCCCTTCCCTATCCTCCTGCTCGATCGTATCGTATCGTATTGGATTGGATTGGATTGGACGACCCGGCGGTGGACGCGCGGTCCGGAACACCATCGGCAACACGTCCGGTGGCACCCGGAGGCCGGGAGCCGAGCGCAGCCGTCATTCCCAACCTCCGGGGAAGTTCCGTGTACGGTACACAAACACGGAAACAAACACGGAAACGCACGAGGAGAACGGCAACGGCAACAGCAATGGATGCAAGCTGGTCTTGTTTTGTTTCGTTTTTGTACAACGACGGTACAGTACAGTACAGTACAGTACGGTAATTCTAGAAAACTACAAGCATTCTATTACAGTTTTGTTTAAGGCTTACTCCTTCTCGGCATGACATGACATGGCACGGCACGACTCGTCCCGAACGTGTGTGAGTGCGAGTAGAAGTAGTGTGTGTATGAGTATTTGGATGAGTATGTGTAGCACTGGTAGCACTGGTAGTAGTAGTAGTTGAGCGGTCGATGCGGTGGCAGGTATGGTATGGTATGGTAGTAGTAGTACCGGTAGTCAAACAACACGAAAGAACAGAAATCACAAAAAGCTCCACATGACATGACATGACATGACTGTTATCGGTAAGATAATCTCCTACTACTCTCGATACTTGGCATAGACCCGGCTCCGGCGTATCGAACCCTGGGTGTGGTCGTCTTCCCCGTCCGACGCACTATTGTCCGAGCAGGGGATCAGGTCGGGAACAAATACCGACGAAACGTTGGAGGGTGCCCCCGTAAAGTGTACCGTATTCTTCGGGTCGGTTTCGTTTTCGGTTTCGGTTTCCACGACGTCCTCCGTGTCGCCAAAACAGGCCCCGCACGTCCGGAGCAGACCCGTGTCGCGCACCATGCCCGTCAGGTCGTTGAGAAAGGCAAAGTCGTTCTCGGCGTCGAATTCCGTCATAAAGGTGTCCCCGTCCGTGTTTGTGGAGTTGTTGCAGGACACAAAGTTGCGCGTCTTGATCTTGCGTCCCTTATTCTTCTGTCCGGCGCTGTAAAAGGAGGGTTCCTTCTTGGAACGATTGTTCTTGTTCTTGTGATCCCTTTCCCGTCTCCGGACGAGACGCTCCTGGTCCCGTCGGGCGGCTTCCAATCGGGCGTCCAGTTCCCGCTGTCGGATGCGCTCCTCGTTGAGCTCGGCCGCTCGCATCAGAGCGATCGCCGCCTCCTCCTTGGCAATCGCGAGGGCTTCGCGCTCGGCCTGCAATGCCCTGCGCTCCTCCTCCAGGAGCTTGCGTTCCTGTGCCTTGCTGCTGTTGCTGTTGAGCGAGGGGTATCGTTCGAGGGCGCCGTTATTGCTGTTGCTGTTGTTATTGCTGTTGTTATTGCTGTTGCTATTACTATTGCTATCGTTATTGTTCGTGCGGACGATGATCTCCCGTCCCGATCGACGGGCCGCGGCTTCTTCCTCCTTGTGGGCCAACCGGCGCATCTCCAGCTTGGTCTGGACGTCGAACTCGTCGGGCGTCTGCTTGAGCAGCGAGGACCGGAGGCGCTGTGCCCTCAGCGAGCGGGCGGTTTCCGCGCTCGAGGCCGAGGTCCGGGGTGCCGGCGGGCCGGAAACCCCCGTGATCCGCTCCTTGCGGTTCTTGCGGGCCAGCTCGTTGCTCTTGGACGACTGGGCGTGCATCCGGGCCGAGTGGACATCGGCGTACGAATCGGCATTGGCGGCGGTGAGAAGAACGGAATCCTCCTCGTTCTCGTCGTCGCCGTCCTTTGCTGCTCCCGGATCATTCCCATTGCCATTACCGTTGCTATTGCTTCTCTCCGGTTCCAGATCCGCGTCGCCGTTCAGAATGTCGCGGTACCGGCTCTGTTTGGAGCGGACCCGCTGCTGAAAGTGGGCGTCCAAATGGGATTCCCGTCGGGTCTGCGGTCGGTGTTCCTGGGGGAGCTCGTAGTCGTTCACGTCGTAGTCACCGCCGTCACCGCCGTGGGTGGTTTCTACCTCCTGCGACTTGCTCCAGGGACGATTCGTCGTGTCGCTGGCGCGGAGCAGATACGACGGAGGGGTGTATTGAAATCCTGTGGCGGGAGGCATGGTGCTGTAGCTGTAGCTGTCGCTGCTGCAGTAGCTGCTGCCGTACAAAGGTGCTGCGCGGATTGATGGATGGCAGAGAAAGGAGTCGATTCCACTCGATTCCACTCGATTCCAGTACAGTCAAGTTCCGTCGATTCTTTAGTGAAGACAGGAGTCGAGTCGACCAGTCCAACGTCCCTTTTGCTTCCTTTTGCTTCCTTTTGCGTTCTTTGAATGCCTTTGCCAGGAATCTACTACTGCCACGATGTGCTTGTGCTTCTCTCCGAGTGGGTGGGTGGGTTGGTGGGTGTGTCGTTGACGTTGACGTTGACGTTGACGTTGACGTTGACGAGATCCAGCAATTAGACGGACCTTGTCAATTTATTGAGAACACACACAGAAAGAAAAGAAACGCTCTGTGACAGGGGGATAGCGTAAGATTACCTACACACACAAACAAGCCGCGACGACGCCGACTAAGATTATTCCACAGTAGTACTTCGTAATTATTATTGCTGGCCCCGTTGAGAGAGAGAGAGTCGAGTCCGTCTGGTTCGCTTTCTCCAACACACAGCTCTTCCCCCAGCAGAAAAATCTGCCGCCGATCGTACCGTACGAGTACCGTAACTTACCGGTATTACCGTGCATCAACCGGGGGGGGGAATTATTCTGCCACCGCTCCACAAAATTTTGGCCGGACCGTGACACTATTTTGTTTGAATCAGAACCGCCGGCGCGGTCCGGTATTCAAAACGGTGCCGTTGGCCGGAAACTCCAATGGGTACTTAGGAAAAACCCTCCGATCACGGCCGATTTTTCCGTGACCATCGGGAGATGGGGGGCGCCAAAGTTTCCGGCGATAATACTGGTACGGGTGCAACCGTTAGGCGAAGCCCGGGGTCATAATATGAAATAAATACTTCGTAAGTACCGGTACGAAGTATTACCGTACTCGGTCAAATTTTTTGGACCCCCGAGTGAGCAGTGAAATTGCGGGTATGAGTATCTCAGTCGTACTCGTAGCTCGTATGCGTGCGTGGTTGCCCTCCGAGGGTGCCGGGCCGCGCAAGGATGATGATTGGTTGGGTTGGGTTCATTCGGGGATAGATTCACTCACTCATTCATTCATTCATTCATTGTCGTACGCCTCTAAAATAAGGTACTAAAATAAGGTTTATGTATTGGTTAAAAACTAAGATTGTGAGCTAGCTCTGTCAACCACTCCGAGGAGCCGTTGAGAAAGCTTGCAACAGTAAAAAGGCGTTGAATCGAAATTCAACGTACATTGCACATAGAGAATTTGGATATGTTCTTCATCCAGTCTTCAATATTGAAGACCGGCTTGCGTGGCATTGCTTTTCAGATTTTCTTGAATCGTGGGTAATTTTCAATCGTGAGCGTTGGAATACCACACTCTTCTCCTTCTCGTAAAAGTTCGATTGGTGGCACAGAATTTTTGTTAGTCGTGTGCGACCAGTATTGCTTAGATAAGAAATTTTTAGTTGGTGTGATATGGTTTCAGATTTCGAATGTTCATGCGTTGGATCACGTGATTTCTTAAGAGAAAGGAAACTGTACCATTTGTGTGAATTTGCTGTATGGTGTAGGGGCCTTTGCTTCTTGCGTCAAAAGCTCCAGGGATTTGCTTTTCATTTTTCACCATAACTTGATCTCCTTCACTGTAATCATGAAGCTTTCTGTGGCTGTTTTCTTTCATAGCATTCTTGTCGATTTGAGCTTGTCTTTTGTTTCTGACCATGGCCAAGTCAGTAATTACAGGGATTGGTAGAAACATGTCTCTATGGAATACAAGGGCTCCGGGCGTCATTCCAAAGGTCTTGTTGATGGTTGATCGAACGGCAAACTGAGCGGAAGCAAAGACAGTATCGATGATGTCCGTGGCTTCCTGAAGAGTCTGTGGGGGATTGGTATTGAGTTCTGTTCTCATTGCAGACTTCATGGTATCGTGGACGCGTTCAAGTACTGCGTTGGATTGTGGGTTTCGAACCGAGCAGACCTTTGCCTTGATTCCTAGGTTCACAAGGTGGAGTTGGAAGTCATTACTCATGAAGTTGGTTCCTTGGTCAATAATACAATTTACTGGTTTGGGATATCTGGAGAGCCAGCCATTGTCGAGGGCATGGACTGCCATGAGGCCGGTTGGATTTACTTGTGGAGCTCGGATGATCTCGAGGAGGTTGGTGCACATGTCCATGATGGTAAAGCCATTGAAGGAGACTGTTCCATGGCCAGGGATATTGATTTTCCAAGGGCCTACTCCATCGATTGCAATGGTGTCCCAAGGAACATACTGGTGTTCTTTGGTGGGGAGCTGTCCGTGGCTTTGGTGGCTATTCTTGTACCGTTGGCACGTGTCACACGTTTTGCAGAAGGCGTTGATTTGGTCCTTCAGGGTTGGGGCATATACAAATTGGTTGATGGTTCGATACAATCGTTCTGCGCCGGCATGGCCAAGCACGTGGTGATAGTATTTGATGGTGGCTTGCACTCTGTTTGGAGGGAGTACAATTTTCTGTCGACCGTTGGAGTCTACAACTTTCAAGTCGGTGCCGTTGAAGTTTTCAGTTGTGTACCGGGGATTGGTAGCAATATCGGCATTGGCTGCTTGATCTTGGGCGAGTTGGTCGAAGGCTAAGGGGTACATGGGAATGTCTTCTGGGTAGTTAAGAAACAAATCAGAAAGAGCGAGAAGGTCGGAGTCCGTTGAGTCAGCAGTTGCCAGGTCCGAGTCATCCGTTGGATCGGGACCAAAGAACTCCTTCTTCTTCTCCGGAGTATCTTGCTGAAGTGGGAGCCTTGAGAGGGCATCAGCAAGGACATTGTCTTTGCCTTTGATATACTTGAATACTGGGGAAAATTCTTCAAGGAGCATGCGCCAAGTCATAATTCTGTGGCTGGTAAGAGTTGGTCTGGTTAAGTTGATGTGGTCTGTCCATACGATGATTTCAGCACCCCAAAGAATGGTTCGAAATTCTTTGAAGACTTCGACAACACAGAGCATCTCTTTATCGATTGTTGGGTATTTGCGTTGAGCGGAATTGAGTTTTCTGGAGAAGCAAAGGATAATTTTGCCATCTTGGAGGATGACAGCTCCGAGTTGGTAGTCAGAAGCGTCAGTATAGACATGGAAGGGCTTGTTTGGATCAGGAAAGGCAAGGAGGATGTCATTGGCGATGAGGGACTTGGCTTTGTTGAAAGCGTCAAGTAGTTCTGGAGTTGGAGAGATTTTGCCTTTGGCTCTTCCAGAGAGGTCGGTAAGAGGTGCAAGGACTTCAGCGCGTTTGGGGTAGAAGTTTCGGTAGAAGTTAATCATCCCAACAAAGGATCGAAGTTGGGTTGTTGTTGAGGGAAAAGCAAGTTTCAGGATGGGAGCAATCTTGTTTGGATTGGGCCTAATACCATCGCGCGAGATAATGTGGCCAAGCCAAGGAGCTTGGGATTGAAACCAGTGGCACTTGGAGGGCTTGACCGAGAAGTTGTGACACTTCAGTAAGGACAGGACAGAGGAGACTGATTTGCAATGGGATTCAAGGGTATCTGAGAAGATACCAATATCATCGATGTATACTTCGATGTCCTTTAGATGGGAGAGCATTTGTTCCATGCAGCCTTGGGCCCAACTTGGAGAGTTAAGGAAGCCCATTGGCAATCGGAGGAGTCTGAACTTTCCGAATGGAGTAACAAGGACACAAAGCCAGGTGGAGGCCTCATCGAGTTTGAAGGTGTGGAATTGCATACTGACATCGATAAGGGTGACATATTTGAATCCTCTCCTTCTGTGGAAAATGTCTTGGAGCTTTGGGAGTGGATAATGAAGTTTCTTGGTGACTTTGTTGAGTTCCCGGAAGTCACTGATGAGTCAACAGGAGCCATCTGGTTTGGGCACTACAAACGTTGGCATTCCCCATTCAGTTGCATAGCACCTTTCTAGGATGCCAAGTTTCACTTGTCGATCGATTTCTTTCTTTACTGCTTCTTGTTGGTGCAGTGGAATGGAATATGGTTGTTTTACATGATATGGAGTTGCGCCTTGCTGCAGTTCAATGTGGAACGTTTGATTAGGGAAAATGCCTAATTCTTTGTCATTCAAGCCTTCAAAAAGTTCTTCATGTTGGAGGAGTATTGGTAACAAGGCTTGTTTCTCTTGGTAGGAGAGATGAGTTTGGTCGGTGACAAGCTTGTGGAGGTCAGTTTTCTCATACTTGGTGGTTCCATCTACATAAGACTGTTGGATTGATTGGGCGGAGTAACTTTCTGCAATGGCATGTGGTTCTGCAGACATGACCTTGTGGAGCAAGGACTTGTTGTCAAAGTAGCTTCGAGGGTGAAAGTCCATGGTCTTCTCATACCATTCAATGGTGCAGTTTTCGAAGTCCATCTTCATTCCGAGGTCTCGCATTGTCTTCCTTCCAATGAGGAGATGGTAGTTGATGTTCTGAGAGACTACAAAGCACTTGATTTGTAGGACTTTCATTGAGTAGGATAGTTCTGGGAATATGGTGTTCTCCAAGGTTACATAGTGGTTGCAAGTGGTTTTGCCGTTTGTTGTTTGCATTTGAATTGGTTGGTCTAGGAGGTTCTTCTTGATTCCAGAGGGAATTGCTGATTCCACTATAAGGTTGTCGGTTGATCCGGAATCGAAGAGGGTTTTCAAGTAGTACTTGCCAAGAGATCCGTTGATCGAGTTGCAGACACTTACTGTGGTTGGAGCAAGGTCGATGTCGACGTTGTCCTTGCTAGGAGCAACATCTTGCTTGTTGTTGTCGGAATTGGTCTTTTCAGAGGGAAATCTTTGAAGATCTGTGTTGTAGTATTCTTCATCGATATCCATATCGACATGGAAGAGATCCGGCCAAGGAGTAGCAGGGATGGTAGTATCTTCTGGTTCATTGATGAAGACACACATGTGTTGTTCTGGTTCGTTGAAGTTACTGCCGTGGGAAGAGGTAGTGGATCGATTGCTGTTGTTGGAATTGCTGCTGCGATCATTCACGTGTGAGTCGGTGTTGTCCCTAGAGTTGTTATTAGACTGATTGGAGTTGGTGCCATACTTGTTGGTGTAGCATTGACCCCAGGTGTGATTGGTACCAGGGTGGATAGGACAAGGTGAGTCATTTGAGATCCTAGTTGATCCCTTGTTGTTGTTGTTGCCTTGGTTGTTGCTGCGTTGGTTGTTGTTGTTGTTGTTGTTGTTGCGTTGGTTATTGTTGTTGTTGTTTCGGTTTCGATTGTTGCGATTGTTGCCGTTACGGTTGTTACGGTTGTTGCCGTTACGGTTGTTACGGTTGTTGTTGGCATTGTTGTTGCTGTTGTTGTTGTTTTGAGACTGGTTGTCTGATTTCTTGTTCTTTTTATTCTGTACAGATTGGAATCTTTCGAATCTTATCATCATTTCAGAGAGAGAATCTCTATGGGGAGAATGGTGTTGTTGATAGAGGTCTTTCCAGTCCTCTGGCATCGATTCAAAGACTAGATTCTTGAAGTCACTTTCGTTGATTTCTGCATCTTGTGGCGGGTGTCCCGGTAGTAATGGGAGAATAACATGGTTGTGGAAGTTGACTTGAGCTACGAATTGGTGTACAGTCATGGAGGTTGTCTTCTTAATGTTGGTGAGGAATCTTTTATGATTCTGGTAGGCATCGAGGTTGCTGTTGAACTTGAAGCTGATGAATGCTTCCACTGTTGTCTGGAAGTTGTCCACAGTTCTCTGTGGAACATTGGCTGTTACATAGCTGTTCCACCAGCTACAGTCGGTGTAGTCTCTGAGGAGGTCTACAAACTTGTCATAGATTCTTGGTCCTGTGGTTAGGTTGAGGGTCTTCTTAGATCTAATGAACGCATCGATGGTGAAAAGAATTTGTAATTTGGTTGATCCTGCAGTAATCAAAGGGATTTTGATCTTGGTAACTTCTTGGGAGCCATTGACTTCTTGGGTAATCTTGTACTCAATTTTGTCAATAGTCTCTTGATCAAAGTCATACTTGAAGGGAATGACTGAGTAAGACATACTGGTCGATTTCTTATTGTTACTGGACAATCTTTCGGATTGGTTGTTAGTTGTGTAGTAGTGGTAATTTTTATTCGTGTAGTAGTTGAAGTAGTCTTTACCGGTAGAAAGGGGTCGAAGCGGTTATTCGACTGTTTAAACAGTGTCGTACGCCTCTAAAATAAGGTACTAAAATAAGGTTTATGTATTGGTTAAAAACTAAGATTGTGAGCTAGCTCTGTCAACCACTCCGAGGAGCCGTTGAGAAAGCTTGCAACAGTAAAAAGGCGTTGAATCGAAATTCAACGTACATTGCACATAGAGAATTTGGATATGTTCTTCATCCAGTCTTCAATATTGAAGACCGGCTTGCGTGGCATTGCTTTTCAGATTTTCTTGAATCGTGGGTAATTTTCAATCGTGAGCGTTGGAATACCACATTCATTCGTGCATTCATTCAAATTCATTCACGCTGTTGGGACAGGGCAGTTAGCGTTCTTCGCCGGAGTGTGCCATGCCGCGCCGATCGAACACGTGGTACCATACACACAGTACTACCGAAGCAACGCGCGAATTGGTGGAGTTGTTAGTTGAACGTTTAACACTAACCCTAAGAGTTTACAACGTAACCTTGTAGACGGAGTTTATGGGGAGGGTTTGGGGGGGGAAATACGTAGAAATATTTAAAAAATCTGTTTTTAACAAGTAGCCTTGGTACAAACGCTAGGACTAAAAACTTTTAAAAACAGAATTGAAATAATTATTTACGGAAATGAGATGCTTTGTCTAAAAGCAATAGTAATATTTAGTGGCGCGCGTTCATTTTTATGGTAGCGAACTCTCATTTTTATGGTTGCACGTAACCATAAGATTTAACCTGAACATATTGAAAACGATTAAAATCTATCGTAGATGAAGTTAGTCCTCATCGTCATTGTCATCTTTGCCAGATGAGAGAGTTGGTGAAAAATACAATCGGACTTTTTAGATTTGGTACAATTTGTACATGAATGAGTCGGACTACATTCAAATTTTAATTCAATTGAACAAGACGAAATATTAACATGGAGTACGTACAGTAGATATGAACTTCGATCGAAAGATGTCGGCGGCAAATTCCATCAAAAAAGAAAAACAACCCGACCGAGGTGCGAATTCCATCAAAAAAGAAAAAGAAAAACAATCGGACTTTTTAGATTTGGTACAATTTGTACATGAATGAGTCGGACTACATTCGATTGAACAAGACAAAAAAATATTAACATGGAGTACTTATGAGTACGGTAGATATGAACTTCGATCGAAAGATGTCGGCGGCAAATTCCATCGAAAAAGAAAAACAACCCGACCGAGGTGCGAATTCCATCCAAAAAGAAAAAGAAAAACAACCCGACCGAGGTGCGAAAACCCCGATCATTACTTAAAATCAAATAAGATGAGTTTTAAATAGAACTCGCGCGAATGACATCACTTGATTGGTAGTATAGATCAATTGGTAGGATCAGTATGAAGGTAGCTAAATACAGCATGAGTATTCTGTGTACTGGATGGGGGGGGGGGGGCGCGCGAGGGGGGGGTTCCAAATTTGAAAAACTAAAAAAAATAGTTTCTTTCACCCTCTCAAAAATGAAGTATGACACAAGATAGGATTGAACCATAGAATTGAATGATCATTTCATTTAGTAATTCAATATTGAGTCAAAGAATTCAATCATAGAATTCAATCATGGAATTGAA
This sequence comes from Pseudo-nitzschia multiseries, assembly GCA_037355745.1. Classification (NCBI taxonomy): domain Eukaryota; phylum Bacillariophyta; class Bacillariophyceae; order Bacillariales; family Bacillariaceae; genus Pseudo-nitzschia; species Pseudo-nitzschia multiseries. Next base: position 2,654,899 of record CM074788.1, read on the forward strand.
TCATCAACTTGAGTCAAAGAATGGATAATTGAACCACATAATTGAATGATAAACTTAAATCATAGAATTCAATCATAGGCTTGAATCATCAACTTGAGTTGTGGAATTAAATCATTAACTTCGATCAGTAGACTTTGAATCATACAATTGAGTCATAGACTTGAATCATGGAATTGAATCATGAATCGTTAAAGTGAATAATAGATTTGAGTCAAAGAGTGGAATCATAGAGTTGAATCATGGAACTGAGTCATAGAATTGAATTGTAGATTTGAGTCATGGACTAGAATCATAGACTCAAATCATGGAAGTGAATCATAGAATTGAATTGTAGAATTGAATCTTGCTGTTGAGTCATAGCATGAAATCATAGACAAGAATCATAGACTTGAGTCAAAGAATTGAATCATGGAAGTGAATCATGAAAGTGAATCATGGAAGTGCGTCAAAGCATTGAGTCATAGAATTGAGTAATAGAATGATGAGTAATAGAATGGAATCATAGAAATTTATCATAGAAATGAATTGTAGGTTTGAGTCAGACAATGGAATCATAAACTAGAATCATAGACTTAAATCATTAAATTGAATCATTGACTGGAGTCAAAGAATTGAATTATATACTTGAATTATATACTTGAATCATAAAATTGAATCATAAAATTGAATCATGGACTTCAATCATGGAATTGAGTGACAGAATTGAATTGTAGATTTGAGTCATGGACTGGAATCATAGCCTTGAATCAAAGACTTGAGTCATAGAATTGAATCATGGAATTGAATCATAGAGTTGAATCATGGAAGTGAATCATGGAAGTGCGTCAAAGCATTGAGTCATAGAATTGAGTACTAGAATTGAATCATAGAATGATGTGTAATAGAATGGAATCATATAAATTAATCATAGAAATGAATTGTAGGTTTGAGTCAGACAACGGAATCATAAACTAGAATCATAGACTTGAATCATTAAATTGAATCATTGACTGGAGTCAAAGAATTGAATTATATACTCGAATTATATACTTGAGGAATCATAAAATTGAATCATAAAATTGAATCATGGACTTCAATCATGGAATTGAGTGACAAAATTGAATTGTAGATTTGAGTCATGGACTGGAATCATAGCCTTGAATCAAAGACTTGAGTCATAGAATTGAATCATGGAATTGAATCATGGAAGGACGTCAAAGAATTGAATCATAGAATGATGAGTATATAGAATGGAGCCATAGAAATTAATCATAGAAATGAAGGTTTGAGTCAAAGAATGGAATTGTAAGCTTGAATCATAGACTTACATCATTGAATTGAATCATTGACTGGAGTCAAAGAATTGAATTATATACTTAAATTATATACTTGAACCATGGAATTGAATCATGGATTTGAATCATAGATTTGAATCATATAATTGAGTCATGAGATTGAATCATGGATTGGAATCATAGACTTGGATTGATGAATTGAATAATAGAAATTAGTCATAGAACGGAATCCTTGACTTGAGGCATGGAAATGAATCATATAATTGACGTATAGACCTGACTCATAGACTTGACTCAAAATTGAATCATAGACTTGAATCATAGATTTGAATCATAGACTTGGGTGATGGAATTGAATCATGCAATTGAATAATGGATTTGAATCATGGAATTGAATCATGGAATTGAAGCGTAGACTTGGATTGATGAATTGAAAGTTAGATTTGAGTCATAGTATGGAATCATTGACTTGAGTCATGAAATTAAATTATATAATTGACTCATAGACCTGATTCATACACTCAACTCAAAATTGAATCATAGAATGGATTCATAGAATGGATTCATAGAATGGATTCATAGAATGGAATCAAAGACTTGGATGATGGATTTGAATCATGGATTTGAATCATGGAGTCGAATCATGAATCATGGAATTTAATCGTTGACTTGGATTGAAGAATTGAATCATAGATTTGAGTCATGGAATGGAATCGTTGACTTGAGTCATGAAAATGAATCACATAATTGACTCATAGACATGACTCATAGACTTGATTGAAAATTGAATAATAGACTTGAATAATAGAATGAAATCATAGACTTGGATGATGGAATTGAATCAAAGAATTGAATCATGGATTTGAATCATGGAATTGAATCATGAATCATGGAGTTGAATCATGGATTTCAATCATAGACTTGGATTGAAGAATTGAATCATAGATGCGATTCATGGAATGGAATTGTTAAATTGAGTCATGAAAATGAATCATGCAATTGACTCATAGACCTGACTCATAGACTTGATTGAAAATTGAATCATAGAATTGAATCATAGAATTGAATCATAGACTTCTATGATGGAATTGAATCATGGTTTTAAATCGTGAATCATGGAATTGAATCATAGACTAAGGTTGTTTAGTAAACACGCGAGCTCAGGAGGCAGGGAATTTTGAAAATAAGGTAATTGAATCATAGACTTGTATCATGGAATTGAGTCAAAGAATTGAATCATGGAATTGAATCATGGAATTGAATCACTGCATTGAAGCATAGAGTTTAATCTTAGACTTGAGTCATAGTCTTGAATCGTAGAATTAAATCATACTAGAATCATTGATTTCAATCATAGAATGGAATCATAGAATGGAATCATAGAATGGAATCATAGGATTGAATTGTAGAATTGAATCATTGTATTGAATCACAGACTAGATTAGTAGAATTGAATCATAGAATTGAATCATAGAATTGAATCATAGAATTAAATCATAGAATTAAATCATAGTATTGAATCATAGAATTGAATGTTAGAGTTGAATCATAGAATTTAATCACAGAATTCAATCTCTGGCTTGTTGTTGAACCATAGAACTGTATATTAATTTTGAATCACAGACTAGAATCATTTATTCAATTCATAGTTTTGAATCATAGGATAGAATAATATAATGGAATCATAGGATTGAATTATACGAATGAATCATAGACTAGAATTTTATAACTGGATCACAGATCATATAATTAAATCTTAGACTTGAATCATAGAATTGAATCATAGAAAAGAATCTTAGACTTGAATTTTAGACTTGAATCATAGATTATAATCATTTATTTGAATTGCAGAATTGAATTATAGAATTGAATCATTGAGTTGAATCATCCACTAGAATCATTCATTTGATTCATAGATTTCAAACGTGGAATTGAATCATAGAATGGAATCATAGAATGCGATCATAGAATGGAATCATAAAATGGAATCATAGAATGGAATCATAGAATACTACAAATATGTAAGGAAACTACGTACACAACAACTCCACAAGGCCCCTGCAAAGCACTAATTGGCATCTGGGATTACGAACGGTAGGATACAGTAATTACGTACCGTAGTATGCGTAAGGTAAGAAACCTATTCAAGTCCACATGATACATATCTTAGTTCCTCTATATGCAAAATGTTGGATTTCAAGGTCAACGCCTTTGCAACTGTTTTAGCAAAATGAAGACAAGACTTTTTCAACGCTTCTCTTTGGAGTAGTTGACAGAGATTGCTCACAATGCAATCTTAATTTTACTAGTTCAATTTTAACCCATACTACCACACCTCGTCGTCGTATTACTACACTACCTTCTTGTTCTTCAAGTAAGGGCATACTACTAGTAGTACGACACAAATGTTTAACCAGTCCAATAACTGCTTTGAGGACCTACTATACTACCCTCCATTCAAGTAACAACTACTAACAAGAAGCAACGGACGCTCCTCTGCCAGATTGTCCAGTAACGATGACAAGTTATTCTGTTATCCCTTTCAAGTTTGACTTTGACCAACAAGAGTCTATTGAAAAGATAGAATTCTAACATAGTACAAGTACTACCAATGGAGTCTCAGAGACTGTCCAGGTTAAAGCACCTCTCAGTACTGCCAGAGCATCCCTTTTCCAAGTGCTTTTCACTATCAATGAATTCTCACATGCAAAGAAAACCCTCCTTTGTGTAACAACAGGACCAAAGCAATAGTTTGAAAAATTTGCTGATCTCCTCAGAGATTACGCCGATCGGAACTGGTGGAATGAGTCTGTATCGTCTAACATACCCAATTCAACTGTTGAGAACTTTTCAGCCTCCATCAATGCGTTCATCACCTACAAATTCAACAACAACTTAGATGCATACAGATGCCACTAAAAGGTTGCTCAACAACGTCATCAAGACCATGATCAACATGATGACTGTACACCAGCTTGTCCCCATGATCACCTTCCACAACCATGTGATCATACAACTGCTTCCAGGGCACCCGCCAAAAATGCAGCCATCAACAATGATGACTTCAAGAGTTTGATATTTGAATCCATGCTGATTGAATGGAAAGACTCCTACAAAGAACACCACACTCCCTATGAAAATATCCGTAGACAGATTGTGACAAGGATGGAGAGATACCAAAATAAAGAAAAAAAGAAAAGTAAGAAAAACAACCAAGATAATTCCTCCCTAAACAGGAATAACAACAACAACAATAGCAACAACAATCGGAACAACAGTAACCGCCGCAATTGCAACAATTGCAACAACCAAAACAATAATCAATTGATGAACAACAACAACAACAACAACAACAACAGCAACCACCCGTCCAATAAAACCAACACCAAGGCTCCAACAACAGCCAAGGCAACAACAAATCCTCCACGAGAGTATCTAAGGCCTCACCTTATCCGATTCACCCTGGTGCAAACACACCTGGGGACAGTGCTATCTTAATTTCAACAATCCGAATCGACCTAACAGAAACAACAAGCAATAAGAACAACAGCAACGATGCACAGCATGTGAATGATCAAAATTCCAGCAACAACAGCAATCAATCAAAGCAATTCTATTCATCCTCCTATGGCAACAACTCACATGAGCCAGAGCAACACACGCGTGTCTTCATCAATGAACCGGAAGAAACACCTCCACCAGAACCTTGGGTAAATCTCCTCTTCCATGTGGATATTGACATTGATCCAGAGTATTACAACTCAGACCCTTCAACAATTCCCTGAAGCAACACAAACCTCGGATTCTTGCAACAACGATGGCAATGTCGCTCCCAGCAACCGCAACCACAACACCAACCACAACACCAACCACAACACCAACACCAACAAGGACGTTGATCTTGCCCCAACCACAGTCAGTACCTGCAACTCTATCAGCGGCATATTGGGAAAATACTATCTGGAACCCCTCTTTGATTCCGGATCCACAGACAATCTCATTGTCGCATCTACTATTCCTTCTGGAGTTACCAAGCACTCCCTTGCTCAACCAATTCAAATGCAAACAACCAACAATGGTAGAGCCACTTGTAATCACTATGTGATCCTGGAGAATATCATGTTTCCGGAGTTATCCTACTCCATGACGAGAGTGCGGAAGATCAAGTGTTTTGTTGTCACCCAGAATATCAACTATCACCTCGTCATTGGCAGAGATCTTGGAATGAAGATGGACTTCGAAGCTTGCACCATAGAATGGTATAAAAAGACCATGCACTTCCATCCAAGAAACTACTTTGATAACAAGACAATGCTCCACAAGGTCGTGTCAGCAGAGCCTCACTCTGTTGCCAAAAGCTACTCCAACCAATCCGCTCAACAAGCCTATGCTGATGGCTTCACCAAGTATGAAAAGACCGACCATTATAAGTTAGTACCTGAACAAGAACTTATCTCAGACCATGAGAAATCTTGCTTGCTGAAGATCCTTCTTAACAATAATGAACTTTTTGAAGGATTGAACGACAAGGAATTAGGTATTTTCTCTAATCATGAGTTCCATATTGATCTCCAGCAAGATGCAAAGCCATATCACATCAAACAGTCATATCCCATTCCTCTTCACCAACAAGAAGCTGTGAAGAAGGAAATCAATCAACAAGTCAAGCTTAGCATTCTTGAAAGATGCTATGCAACTGAATGGGGCATACCAACGTTTGCAGTCCCCAAACCGGATGGCTCCTGTTGACTCATTAGTGACTTTTGTGAACTCAACAAGGTTACCAAGAAGCTCCACTATCCACTCCCAAAGTTCCAAGAATTCTTCCATGGAAGAAGAGGGTTCAAACATGTGACCCTCATCAATGTCAGCATGCAATTCCACACCTTCAAGCTTGATGAAGCCTCCACTTGGCTCTGTGTTCTCATTACAGCACTTGGAAAGTTTTGTCTCCTACAACTTCCAATGGGCTTCCTCAGCTCTCCAAGCTGGGCCCAAGGCTGTATGGAACAAATACTCCTCCGTTTGAAAGACATTGAAGTATACATTGATGATATTGGAATCTTCTCTGACACCCTTGAATCTCACTGTAAATCTGTCTTGACTGTTCTCTCCTTGCTCAAAGTCCACAACTTTGCAGTCAAGCCTTCCAAGTGCCATTGGTTCCAATCACAAGCACCATGACTTGCCCACATCATCTCTTGACATGGAATCATACCCAATCCAAACAAGATAGAACCCATATTGAAATTGGCTTTTCCCTCAACAATTACACAGCTTCATTCCTTTGTTGGAATGATCAACTTCTATTGCAACTTATACCCAAAGCGGGCTGGAGTCCTTGCTCCGATCACCACACTTTCTGGCTGATCCAAAGGAACACTCCAACCAGCTCCAGAACTGATTGATGCCTTCAATAAAGCCAAAGCCCTCATTGCACGCGGCATCCTGCGTGCTTTTCCAGATCCAAACAAGCCTTCCTTCCACATCTATACTGATGCTTCAGATATCCAACTTGCTGGTGCTGTGGTAATCCAAGAAGGAAGAATTATCCTCTGCTTCTCCAGAAAACTCGATGACACTCAACAGAAGTATCCAATGGCCGACAAAGAGATGCTTTGTATTGTTGAAGTCTTAAAGGAATTTTGCCATATTCTTTGGGGTGCAGAAATTATAGAGTGGACCGGGCACATCAACTCGACTCGCCAAAACCTGACAAGCCACCATATTATGACTTCTTGGAGAATGTTCCTTGAAGAATTTTTCCTGTCTTTAAATACATCCAAGGCAAAGATAATGTGATTGCTGACACGCTCTCCAGGCTCCATATTCAGCAATCCCCAGAGGAAAAAAAGGAATCTCCGACTCCAACTCCAACTTTGGACTTGGATCCAGATATTGTGACCACTCCAACCACTATTGGATGATCCAACGGACACCTTTTCCCCTTCTGATTTGTTTATCAATTACCATGAAGACATCCCCATGTATCCGTTAGCCTTCACTCAACTGGCCGCCAACCAAGCCGCCAACGTACATATCTCTACCAATCCAAGATATACAAGAACCAAGAATTTCAATGGTACTGATTTGCAAATTGTTGAATCCAATGGCCAAAAAAATTGTACTCCCTCCAAACAGAGTCCAAGCAGCCATCAAATATTATCACCACGTCCTCGGACATGCTGGTGCGGAAAGACTTCATTGTACTATCAGTCAATTTGTATATGTTCCAAACCTGAAAGACCAAGTCAACGCCTTCTGCAAATCCTGTGATACCTGCCAACGGTACAAGAATAGATACCAAAACCATGACCAACTCCCAACCAAAGAACACCAGTATGTCCCCTGGGACAACATTGCAATCAATGGAATCGGCCCTTGGAAGATTAAGATACCGGGCCACGGAAGAATTAAATTTGTCGGATTCACCATCATGGACATGTGTACCAACATCCTGGAAATAATCAGAGCCCCACAAATCAATCTGACTGGACTTATGGCAGTTCATGCCCTTGACAATGGTTGGCTCTCCAGATACCCAAAACTGGTGAATTGCATCTTTAATCAAGGCACCAACTTCATGAGCCACAGCTTTGGAATGCACCTTGACAATCTTGGAATCAAAGCCAAGGTTTGCTCTTTCTGGAACCCACAGTCAAACACTATCCTTGAAAGAGTACATGATACCATCAAGTCGGCAATGTGAACCAAGCTCAATACCAATCCACCACAAACCCTCCAGCAAGCAACAGACATTGTTGATAGTGTCTTTGTGTTTGCTCAGTTTGCTGTTAGATCAACCATACACAAAACCTTTGGAATGACACCCAGTTCCCTCATATTCCACCAAGACATGTTACTTCCCATTCTGGTGATTACAGACCTCGCCATGTTGAGAAACAAAAACCAAGCTCAAATTGACAAGAATGCTATGAAAGAAAATAGCCATAGGAAGTTGCATGATCATCATGTTGGAAACCAAATTATGATGAAAAATGAAAAGCAAATTCCAAGTGCTTTACTAGAAGCAAGAAGCAAGGACCCTACATGATCACGCAAATTCATATGAATGGTACAGTTTTCTTCCTCTTAGATGATCATGTGGCTCAATGCATGAACATCTGAAACCTGAAACCATATCACACAAATTAAAATTTACTATCTATCAAATACTGGTTGCGCGCGAGCACAAAAATTCTGTACAACCAATTGAAGTTTTTACAAGAAGAAAAAGAGTGTGGTATTTAAACCCTAAGGGTAGAATTCCCATAATTCCTTTTGCTGCAGATTCAATCCTGTCCAATTGGCTGGCTGGTGAAAGGTACCGTGTAACAATCATAATACAAGAAGAATGTCAGGAATAGCACTACAGCTGCATTGTGTCTTGCTTGTTTGATTTGTGTCTACTACTACATAGTTTTGCACCATGAGATACAACAAGGAAATTGACTTTCTGGGGGCCCAGACGAAGAACCCATGTGAAAAAATAGTAAGAAATGATTTCTGACAACAATAACAAAAATCATCAATAAAATAATAGTAACCTTGAGGTTGCATTTAATAATATAACAGCCTGGTCAGGTTGAACCTGAAAACACTAATGTTGAGGTCCTATTAGGTCCAAGAACGTCATCAGAGATGTATGGTTTTGTTTGCGGGTTGCATAAGAAGTGCAACCTAAGGTTTAGGTTGTTGGTTGAATAAAATAATAGATGTAATATCATTTTTTGTTTCTGGCATTTAACTTGTCAAACAAAAACTACTTTGGAGATCTTTTAGGTTATAGTAGGTTGAGAGATAACAAAATAATTCTAGATTGGGGTTGCTGTGTGTGTGTGACCTTTAGTTGGTATTGGGTTTAGATTATTAAGAAGTATGGCATTACGGTTTTTAATCATTGTCCTCCTTATGTTTAACTTTGGACCTTGAAGGTGTAAACCAGATAAAAATGTTCTGTCAGAAAAACTTCCCAGAGATCCCCCTTGTGAAAAAATGAATTTCTGTCCACTCCAGCAAGGATGCTACTATGGAAAATGTGGGATGTGGGATGTGGGATGTGGGATGTGAATGTGAATGTGAATGTGGATATGGAGTTGTGAAAGTTTGCAAAAATCCTTTGGAATTATGGGCCTTTGGGTTCAAGAATAGTAGTTGGTAAAACTTCCTCAATAACAAAACAATGCAGCAGAAACAATCCTAGGGGAAACTGGAAACCAGGAGCATGAAATCTAATCCTGCGACAAGAACAACAAGAAGCCATTGAGCATGGTGCCGTGCCTACAGTGTGAATCATTAGATAGATGACCCTGCTGTGAGTGTTGCAAATATCAGCAGAAAGAAAAATTGGAACCAGATTGCCAAGCTTGCCAAGCACCACTGTCCTACAGAAACTTGTGGAATTGATTGATAAACAACCAAGCCAAGTCAAGCCCATCTCATACCCCTGAATCAATACACAAAGTTTGACTCTGTTGAGCCTGGCTAATATTAAATGGGATGAGGTGAAACTGGGCAATCATGAAAATGGACTTCACAACTATGGGGAAGGGAAAATGCATCAGTGCAATAGTGAAATGAACAAACAGAATAATGGAACTTGTGGACAAAACACATCAGGAGATGTGACATCAATGCTAGCAAACATTATGCCGGTAAATATAATCACAATGCTGGTAAACGTTATCCCATTACTGGCAGTGCAACAACTGGTAAATATCATTCCCCTATGGGCACCGAGGCCGGTAAAGTGAACTGTGTGTATCCCCCTATGATTAAACAGCTGGTATAAAAGAGCCGAGCATCAAGACTGATGAGAATACCATACATGAGTAAGAAACTTAGATCAAACCTGACAAATAAGTGTTGTCCATAGGACACTTTCTCACTTTCACACTCTACATTCATACATACAATACATACATACAGATCATACATATCAGTGATCCAATAGGTTCCTTCTCGGGATGGAACACTTCTCTCCTTGATGGATCACATTTAGCATAGTTTGATAGACATCAGTAAGACGATCCACCGTCTCGCTTTCTATTTTAACATCAGATTAAATCTTAGAGAGTCACTCCCAGCACAGGTTATGAGCACCATATCACAATGTCAATCATCCTTGATCTTGACACTGTCAACTCTACTTCTGCCACTGACAACATCTCTCTCTCTCTCTTTGCTTTTGATCCTTGATGTCCTGTTGCATCACTGAGCGTAGTCTCCCCTCTCTGACATCTTGTCCATAGGACGCTTTCTCACTTACACACTCTACATTCATACATACAATACATACATACACTTCATATGTACCATTGATACAATAGATTGATTCTCACAATGGAACACTTCTCTCCTCAATGGATCACGGTTAGCATAGTTTGATGGACACCATCAGTAAGATGATCCATCATTTCACTTTATATTTTAGCATCAGATTACATCTTAGAGAGTCACTATGGCAATAAGAGTTGAGCAAAATTATGAGATTGACACAGTAAACATCATGTAACCTTTTAAATTATGTTTCCAAGGAATATGGCTGACAAGCTTCTTGTTCATGCTCATACTTGTAAGTAACTCTCCTTTAACTTAATATTGAAACAAGCTTCAAAACTAGTATTAGCTGTAATTTTAATTATACTAATGTTCAAGAGAAATGCCATGTCATTGGTTGTTGTTGTCATACATGTGTATCATAGGAAGATTTTTTAAAAGCATCAGAATGTGGGAGGGTGACAAGGGCGGCGGTTATGTCGGTAGTTCGGGAGCAAAGAGGACGTTGTGAAAAGAGAATTTTTATGATGATAACTGTGTGTATAAGGTGAAAGATTGCTGTCTGTGACGAGATGAAGAGTGTGTTGTTAGAGATATTGGGGAGAGTTGACGGCGATGTTGGGTATTAGAGATGTTGTTTGTTTGGGATGGTATGATGGTGGTCAACAATGTGACGGGACGTCAAGATTTGAACAGAGAGATATGTTGACAGTGGCAGAGGTAAAGTATTAGACAGTGTCAAGATTGAGATCGAGGATGATGATTGACATTGTCAGGTGGTGTTCATAGTAACCTGTGGGAGTGCTGACTATGATGTAATCTGATGTTAAAATAGAAAGTGAGATGATGGATCATCTCACTGATGCCTGTCAAACTATGCTAATTGTGATCCATCAAGGAGAAAGGTGTTCCATCGTGAGAAGGAGCCTATTATATTGATGGTATGTATGATATATATGTATGTTTGGTATGCAGCAACATATAGTGTGAAAGTGAGAAAGAAGTGTCCTGCGGACAGCATTTGCTTGGGCACATAACAGTGCAACACGCAACTACGGCGTAGGTAACCTACTAACAGCATCTCTCAAACAACTCAACACCACCTAGCAACCAACCTATATTGTTCACCATGAATTTTGATGTGCGTTGTTTCTTTGTTAGAGTTCAAATTTCACTTTCTTGTTCAAACATCATGTCAACAAGAACAACAATGTTTGTTAGTTCACATGCTACTTCCTCGTATTTTTTTGTCCAAGCTGGTGAAAGACATAAAGAACAAAGGTTGAACTAAATTTTTAATGAATAGAAGAAGTAGCAGATACTGCTGTTCATTTGCCAAATTTTCTTTGACATTTGGACCACAATAAGAAATCAAGAACGAAGCTCCTACTAGCGAGGATTTATGGTCGTGGGTTGGACATGATGGGTGCAAAAAATCGTTTGCTTAGAAAATACTTCGTAACCATAACCGCTGCAGAGTTCCATGTTGCTGGTGCCATTTCTGTAGGTTTTCGCTCACTCTCACAAAATATTTCTTGCAAACCATAAGCTAATCTTTTATGGATAGATACTACTGCTCATTTACAAAATTTTCATTGACATTTGAACCCGCACAACAACAAGAAGTCAAATTGCCTTGTGCAGGCAGCCTCTATGGCAGCAAGTGTGGAAGAATGCTTCGTGTTTGGGGGTATGCTACTACCTCTCTCTCTTTTGCACAACATGATTTCATAGTTCACTGAAGCAAGAAGAATTGTTTGTTTAGATGATAACCACTGATGCCGAGGTTCTGTTTTGGTACCTGCTTGTCATTTCTGCAGGTTTACGTTCACTCACACAATGGATATTAGTTCTTGCAAACCACAAGCTCGTTCCTCCACATTCACATTATGTGCAACGAGATGAAACAACAAGGATCTTGTTGGGTTCCCTTAGATGGATTGTCCCGACTCGAAACTACTAATACCGATACTTCTTGCTAGACTAGTAATTCGTATTACTTCTATTTATTTTTTGCAGGCGCTGCCGTTTCAATCTAATTTGGCCCGTGTGTGTATCATGATGTCTTGACTAAGCGCCGCTTTGCCCCTAACGCTTCTTCTTTGCCGATAGATGAGGCGACTTTCTTTTCGTTCGATCCCATCTGAAACGTTCGAAGTGCCGATGCGTCAATTTTCGGTTTGTATACTAAGCAAGTCCAACACTATCGATTGGCATCTGGAAAAGATATGGTATTATAGGACTATGATGTGTCGTTACTGTATTATTCATTCATCGGTATCGTGTATTGTCGTCGTAGCGTAGCCGCTACGGAACAGCTCCGGGATGGAAAGCATTATAGGTACCATTATATTGTCTCTCGGTGTCTGTCACCATCGTTCCGTCCGTCCCGCATGATTTCATGACTCCACACACACATTCTCCAGATTCGATCCTCTTTTTTATTCCGTGGAAGCCTAGCCTATAATACTTATGCTGTATCTCCTGCCGGGCAGAAGACGGTGTCTCGCGTGGTTGTTGCCGGCAATATTAACCGGAAACAGGCTCGGCTCGGCTCACGTCGTGTCTGTTTGAAGGGCCCTGAACGATACATTACATAACGTCACAGTGAGACCCTTCTTAGTAGACGAGTCGTTTGTAGGACGGACACCACTCGGAATCTTCGAGAGTTCCGGTCCGTGATCACTGCTTTTGGGGATTGGCCGATTCACAACGATCCTCTGTGCCAACCGAATCGAATCGAATCAGCAACGCAACGATCCAACACAACGGGCCCTTCTTGTTGTGCTTCATTTCATTGGCAATCATTGTATTGCTGCGACGTTGTTGATTTGATGGACAGGGATCTTCTCATACAGTACAGTATAAGTTGCATACACTGCCATTATTTCGTTTTCAGTGGTCAATATCTATTGGAATGAATTCGGAACAACAACATAGAGAATGAGAGAGTTAGAACGCATCTCATCGCCGTGAGTGTGCCTATCCGTGGAGCGAGCGCAAATGACAAATTAAGTATGTGATGCGATGCGACGGGGCAGGAAGTCCTCGTTGCGCCCTCTTTTCGTTTTTCTGTTCTGTTTCTTCTCTGTTCTTTGTTTGTTTGTTTTTGGTTCGGTAGTGTTTTGAATGATGATTAAAGCAAACTCGTCACGAACGAACAGTTGTGTTCTCGGAGAGATTCCCATTGCGTTGTCTTCCTCATTACAAAAACAAGCAAACGAGAGAGACAGAGAGAACGGCACAAAATCCTGGTGGTTTATCGCCCACACGCTCGTGCCCCTACCGTACCACGTTGCCATGCCATGCCATGCCAAGAACGGTATCCGATCTCGGTCGGTCGGTCGCATAACAGCGGCGTTGTTTTGTTTCACACGCAACGCAACGCAACGCAACGCAACGCAACACAAACACATACCTTGGGTTGCTTCTGTTGGATTTTGGGGTTCTCGAAGAAATACCATTTTGCCGGGCACCGTTCCATCGGTGGAACCGGACCCGGAACGCAAGGGACCCGCTCCGCCGGGAATAAGCCAGCCATTCATTGTTTGACGGAGTTGTATCGGTAGCCTACCGGTACGCCCCGCATCGAATGCTAGCTAACATCATGATGGATTGCTTTTAATTATTTGCATTCCAATGTTATGCTATGAATAGTACGGTATGGATCTTGTGGCTGGTTGTGATCGTCTGTGTTGATGGCCTCACTCCCAACCATCCACCTGTACGGTACTCGTAAGATTACGGTACGTATCCAAAGCACACCATTATTTCGGAAAGTTTCGAAGACGACGACGGATTGGAATATTTATGCATTATTGTTTTCATTGCTTATTAGATTCTTCACTCATTCGTGATTGATTGTTTTGTGGTATTCCAAACGGTTACCCACGATTCAAGAAAATCTGAAATCTGACATCAGCATCAATGCCACACCAGCCAGTCTTCAATATAGAAGACTGGATGAATAACATATCCAAATCTTCTATGTAAACTGTATGTTGGATTTCGATTCAACAGCTGTTTACTGTTACAAGCCTTTTCAACTGCTCCTCGGAGTAGTTGACAGAGCTAGCTCACAATCTTAGTTTTTAACCATTACATAAACCTTATTTTAGTACCTTTTTCTAGAGGCATACGACACTGTTTAAACAGTCGAATAACTGCTTCGACCTTATTACTACCGGTAAAGACTCCTTCAACTACGCGAATAAAAATTACCACTACATCTAGTAATAAACAACCAACTGATCCTGAAGATTGTCCAGTAAGAACAAGGGAAACAATGTCTTACTCCATCATCCCTTTCAAGTTTGACTTCGACCAAGAGTCTATCGACAAAGTAGACTTCAAGAACACACAAGAAGTTAACAGAGTTCAAGAAATAACCAAGATCAAGATTCCCTTGATTACTGCAGGATCAACCAAACTACAAATCCTTTTTACCATCAATGAGTTCATGCGATCCAAGAAGATGCTCAATCTAACCACAGGACCAAGACTCTATGACAAGTTTGTAGATCTCTTCAGAGACTACACCGACAGTAGCTGGTGGAATAGCTATGTGTCAACCAATGTTCCACAGAGAACTGTGGATAACTTCCAAACCACAGTGGAAGAATTTGTCAACTACAAGTTTGACAACAACCTTGACACCTATCAAAACCACAGAAGATTCCTCACCAATATCAAGAAGACAACCACCATGACAGTACATCAATTCGTAGCACAGGTCAACTTCCACAACCATGGCATCCTTCCATTACTCCCAGGAAATCCACCTGAGGATGCAGAGATCAAGGATCGAGAGTTCAAGAATCTAATCTTTGAATCGATGCCTGAGGATTGGAAACACACCTACCAGCAACACCACTCTCCCCATAGGGATTCCCTCTCTGAAATGATGACGAGATTCAAACGATTTCAATATGCGCAGAATAGAAAGAAGAAATCAGATAACCCATCTCAAAACACCAACAACAGCAACAACAATGCCAACAACAATCGTAGCAATTGGAATGGAAGCAACAACCGCAACAATCGAAACAATTGCAACAATCGCAATCGAAACAACAACAACAACAATAACAACCAACGCAACAACAACAACAATAATCAACGCAACAACAACCAAGGCAACAACAAAGGGCCAACTAGAATCTCCAATGACTCACCATGTCCTATCCATCCGGGTACCAACCACACTTGGGGTCAATGCTACACCAACAAGTATGGCACCAACTCCAATCAGTCCAATAACAGCAATAGAGACAATACTGACTCACATGTGAATGATCGCAGCAGCAATTCCAACAACAGCAATTGATCCACTACCTCTTCCCACGGCAGTAACTACCATGAACCAGAACAACACATATGTGTCTTCATCAATGAACCAGAAGAAACTACCATCCCTGCAACTCCTTGGCCCGATCTCTTCCATGTAGACATGGAAATTGACGAAGAATACTACAACTCGGATCTTCAAAGATTTCCTTCTGAAAACACCGATTCCGACAACAACAGGCAAGAGGTTGCTCCCAGCACCGCCAATGGCGACATCGACCTTGCTCCAACCACAGTAAGCGTCTACAACTCAATCAATGGATCCCGTGGCAAGTACTACTTGAAAACCCTCTTCGATTCCGGATCTACTGACAATCTCATAGTGGAATCAGCAATTCCCTCTGGAATCAAGAAGCATCTCCTAGATCAACCAATCCAAATGCAAACAACAAATGGCAACACCACTTGCCACAGAATGGGGAATGCCAACGTTTGTAGTCCCAAAACCAGATGGCTCCTGTCTACTCATCAGTGACTTCCGCGAACTCAACAAAGTCACCAAGAAACTTCACTATCCACTTCCAAAGCTCCAAGATATCTTCCACAGAAGAAGAGGCTTCAAATATGTCACCCTTATTGATGTTAGTATGCAGTTCCACACCTTCAAACTTGATGAAGCCTCCACCTGGCTTTGTGTCCTTGTTACTCCATTTGGAAAGTTTTGACTGCTTTGATTGCCAATGAGCTTCCTTAACTCTCCAAGCTAGGCCCAAGGCTGTATGGAACAAATGCTCCTACACTTGAAGGACATTGAAGTATACATCGATGACATTGGTATCTTCTCAGATACTCTCGAATCCCATTGTAAATCAGTCTCTTATGTCCTCTCCTTACTGAAGTCCCACAACTTCTCTGTCAAGCCCTCCAAGTGCCACTGGTTTCAATTGCAAGCTCCTTGGCTTGGCCACATTATCTCTCGTGATGGAATTAGACCCAATCCGAACAAGATTTCTCCTATCCTGAAACTTGCTTTTCCCTCAACAACAACCCAACTTTGATCCTTTGTTGGGATGATCAACTTCTATCGAAACTTCTATCCCAAGCGGGCTGAGGTCCTTGCACCCCTTACCGATCTCTCTGGAAGAGCCAAAGGCAAAATCTCTCCAACTCCGGAACTTCTCCAAGCCTTCAACAAAGCCAAGTCTCTCATTGCCAATGATATCCTTCTTGCCTTTCCTGATCCAAACAAGCCCTTCCATGTCTATACTGATGCTTCTGACTACCAACTTGGAGCTGTCATCCTCCAAGATGGAAAAATCATCCTTTGCTTCTCCAGAAAACTCAACGCCGCTCAATGGAAATACCCAGCAACGGTTGATAAAGAGATGCTCTGTATTGTAGAAGGCTTCAAGGAATTCCGCACCATTCTTTGGGGTGCTGAAATCATTGTATGGACAGACCACATCAACTTAACCCGGCACAATCTTACAAGCCACAGAATTATGACTTGGAGAATGCTTCTTGAAGAATTTTCCCCAGTATTCAAATATGTCAAAGGCAAAGACAATGTCATTGCTGACGCGCTCTCCAGGCTCCCACTCCAGCAAGACACTCCTGAGAAGAAGAAGGAGTTCTTCGGTCCCGCTCCCAACCCAACGGATGACGACTCGGACCTTGAAACTACAATCCACTGTGACTCAACGGACTCCAACCTTCTCTCTCTTTCGGAACTGTTTCTTAACTACCCAGAAGACATCCCCATGTACCCCTCAACCTTCGACCAACTCGCCCAAGATCAAGCGGCCAATGTAGATATCTCTACCAATCCTCGGTACACAACTGAAAACTTCAATGGCACCGGCTTGAAAGTTGTAGACTCCAACGGTCGACAGAAAATTGTACTCCCTCCAAACCAAGTGCAAGCCACAATCAAATATTACCATCATGTGCTTCGCCATGCCGGCGCAGAAAGATTGTATCGAACCATTCACCAATTTGTATATGCTGCGAACTTGAAGGACCAAATCAACTCCTTCTGCCGCTCCTGCGACGTTTGCCAACGGTACAAGAATAGCCACCAAAGCCATGGACAACTCCCAATCAAAGAACACCAATATGTCCCTTGGGATACTATCGCAATCAATGGAGTAGGTCCCTGGAAAATCAAGATCCCTGGCCATGGAACAGTCTCCTTCAATGGCTTTACCATCATGGACATGTGTCCCAACCTCCTTGAAATCATCCGAGCCCCACACGTAAATCCAACCGGCCTCATGGCAGTCCATGCCCTCAACAATGGCTGGCTCTCCAGATATCCCAAACCAGTAAATTGTATTATTGACCAAGGAACCAACTTCATGAGCAATGACTTCCAACTCCACCTTGCCAACCTAGGAATCAAGGCCAAGGTCTGCTCAGTTCGGAGCCCACAATCCAACGCGGTACTTGAGCGAGTCCACAATACCATGAAGTCTGCAATGAGAACAGAGCTCAACACCAACCCTCCGCAAACTCTTCAGGAAGCCACCGGCATCATTGATAGTGTGTTTGCGTCTGCTCAGTTTGCTGTTCGATCAACCATCAACAAAACGTTTGGAATGACGCCTGGCACCCTTGTCTTCCATCGAGACATGTTCCTACCAATCCCTGTAATCACTGACTTGGCCATGGTCAGAAACAAACGACAGGCTCAGATAGATAAGAATGCTATGAAAGAGAACAGCCACAGGAAGATTCATGATTACAGTGTAGGAGACCAAATTATGGTGAAAAATGAAAAGCAAATTCCTGGAGCTTTTGATGCAAGAAGAAAAGGTCCGTATACTATCCAGCAAATCCACACCAATGGTACAGTTTCCTTTCTCTTAAGAAATCACGTTATCCAACGTATGAACATTCGAAATCTGAAACCATATCACTCCAATTAAAAATTTCTTATCTAAGGAATACTGGTCGCACACGACTAACAAAATTCTGTGCCACCAACCAAATCTGTACGAGAAGGAGAAGAGTGTGGTATTCCAAACGGTCACGATTGAAATTACCCACAATTCAAGAAAATCTGAAATCTGACATCAGCATCAATGCCACACCAGCCAGTCTTCAATATTGAAGACTGGATGAAGAACATATCCAAATCTTCTATGTAAACTGTATGTTGGATTTTGATTCAACAGCTGTTTACTGTTACAAGCCTTTTCAACTGCTCCTCGGAGTAGTTGACAGAGCTAGCTCACAATCTTAGTTTTTAACCATTACATAAACCTTATTTTAGTACCTTTTTCTAGAGGCATACGACATGTTTCTATTTTTAGTCGAACCAATGGTTTCGTTCGTTGTTGTGTAGGGGTGTAAACAACGAACAGACACACCAGTCACTACTAGTCACTGACACATTCCCGAGTATCAGTCATTGTTCAATTGTGTAGGAACACCAAGGTATTCTTCTCCTTGAAGCTCATATCGAATTCCAATTCTCAAAGAACATAGTTCTTTTCCAACCTTAGCATAGCTAGATTGAACCTAGAAGCTTCTCAAAGTAATCTTCACTTCTAATAAAACTCAATAGCACACAATTTCACCTCAGCGTAGTTCATATTGAATTCAATTGCAATATTGTTGAAAACAATTCATCAATAAAAACAACCTTGCACTCCTTCTAAAAGCCCACCGTAACAACTGAACAACCATGGCCACCATTGCTCAACCTCAAGCTGCTAAGCACCGTCCGTTCAAACCCACCAGCATCCTTTATCAGGGCTACCCAACCACCTGTCTCATTCATTGTATCACAAACACCTTAGCCCTACAGCAGCAGCCGTAGCTGCCACAGCAACTAGTGGTCTCCCTCCTCCTCCTGTTTCCTCTGCCATCCTAAAGAAGCAGGACATCACCTTCTGCCCTGATGCTTTGGACAAGGAATGCCTCATCCGCGTTATCAAAGACTTCATTGATGCAGCTCGCACAAGCAACCTCAACCTTCACAATGATGTCAAACATCGCAATACCCACAGCATCCTTGGTGGCAACCTGACACACTCTTGGGAGAGCGTTGTTCAAACATCATCTCCCACTCAACCAAAACAACAACTATTGCAATTCAAACACACAGAGCTACCGCAGAACAACACCTATTATCACGAAGAAGGCAATCAACATGACACAGGCTTGACTCAAGAATACGGCAATGAAGATGGGTTCTATCATGACAATGAAGCCGGCTGCTACCACCAAGATGACCATTGCCTTCACAACACCAATTATTGACTAGTAAAGCCCTCTCCCAAGACCAATCAACCAGTCCCCATCACCATTGCCCTAGCCTGCTTCATCAAAGCCATTCCCTCTGAAAGATCATATCTCATTCTCTGTGATTCTGGCTCTAAAACCAATTAGTTCAGCAATCATACCCTCCCAGAATCCATCATCCCCACTATGACAACACCAGTCTATGGTGTCACCATGGCAGGATAACTCAACTCCAGCCAACAAGTCTCCCCGAAGCACTTCAGCCTCCTTAAGTTAGCACCATACATAAGCCTCCCCTCGTTAAATACTCATGTCTTCAAAGCATCCTGTTGCTACAGTTTGGTCCTTGGACATGACGCCCTTTGTCACTTCAAAATTGTTCTAGTAACTTCAACGATAACCTCATTGAAAGTTTGCAACTCATTGTACCCATGCGGACCTTCCCTCGGCCAGTCTCCAATCCTGCCGCACTCGCTACTATTAAATACCTTTCGTGTACGGTGAGTGTACAATATAAAAATACCACAATTAATACCCAGTACCAAAACCATGTAGAAGTCTACAGGAAATAAACATATGTGTGCTCCGCACACTGAAGTCCCTTCAAAAAAAGAACAAGACAAAAGACCCTGAAAACACACCAAAAAACTCACTAAGACAATTTTTTTTAACGGGAAGTCCGATCATCGAAATCACCAATGTCGTTCTTCATTAATTTCCATTTTCGCAACCCTCCAACGACCCTTCTGTTTCTCCTTTGATAGAACAGACCATGAAGGTTCACCACCGTACAAATAGTAAAAAATGACACCAACTCAAATACCTACACATTCCGCTACTTGGTTTTCGATCCGGAAGGGTAGTCGAACCGCAATTCAATGGCAAATAAGACGAGACGACGAGACAAAAAAATCGAGCCGACGGCCCTTCTCCGACCCATCTGTTTCCCATCCAATAGAAGGGATGATAAGGGTGAACATGTACAAATACTACCACATTCGAACACCATCATGTTCCTCTACTGATTTGCTGACCTGGAATGGCAATCAAATGGCTATCGGATGGCTATTTGGATGGCGAATCACGAAGATACGGACACCATTTTGATTTTGACGACCCTTCTGTTTCTCCTTCGATAGAACAGACCATGAAGGTTTTCCCACTGTACAAATAGTACAAAATGATACCTACTCAGATACCTACACATCACTCTACTTCGTTTTCGATCAGGAAGGGTATTCAAACGGCAATCAAACGCCATTTCGAGCGCCGTTTCAAGCGCCGTTTCGAGCGCCGTTTTGAGCAGCAGCAAGTAGAGGCATTTGGAGCGGCGTTTTGGAGCAGTAGGAAGCCAGCAGCGGCGTTTTGGAGCGGCGTTTTGGAGCGGCGTTTTGGAGGATCAGCAGGAAGAAGCCAGCAGCGGCGTTTTCGAGGGGCGTTTTGTTCGAGGGGCGTTTTCAAGCGGCGTTTTCAAGCGGCGTTTTGGAGGAGCAGCAGGAAGAAGCCAGCAGCCAGCAGCAGCGTTTTGGAGCAGCAGGAAGCAAGCAGCAAGCAGCCAGCAGCCAGCAGCGGCGTTTCAACCAGAAGGAAGCCAGCAGCGGCGTTTTGGAGCGGCGTTTTGGAGCAGCGGGAAGCCAGCAGCCAGCAGCGGCGTTTCGAGCGGCGTTTTGGAGCGGCATTTTGGAGGAGCAGCAGGAAGAAGCCAGCAGCGGCGTTTCGACCAGCAGGAAGCCAGCAGCGGCGTTTTGAGCGGAATTTTGGAGCGGCGTTTTGGAGCAACGTTTCGAGCAGCAGGAAAATCTAGTACCGTAGACTAAGTTTAAATACAGTACCAAAATATTATACAGCACACTAGTACGGTAGCTTACTCAGAGGGGACCAATTTAGCAGCAATAATACTAGGGGGGATTGGTGATTATTAGCCGTCGAGCAAAAAAAGTGAGCAAAAAAAAACAAGCACCTCCGGGGATATTTCTTAGAAAGAAAAGACTGCTGAAGAACACCGGTCATGTAAAGTACTTGTGGTATTTGTGGTATTTCCTTAAGAGTTACACGGAGTCTTATACCACTAAAAATGCAACAATACTGTGTATGGAAATTCACCCTGTACCTCTGTTTTTTAGGGGTACGGCATGATTTCTACAGAAAAAAACAGTAGAAATAGTCATTAGAGGTATGTATCATTAAGCGTACCGGTTTCTACTTATGTGCCACAGTAGTGCCAGGCAAAATACCACAATTGTGGTATTTCCGCTGTATGGTGTACAAGATAAAAATACCACAATTAATACCCAGTACCAAAACCATGTAGAAGTCTACAGGAAATAAACATATGTGTGCTCCGCACACTGAAGTCTCTCCAAAAAAAGAACAAGTGAAAAGACCCTGAAAACACACCGGAAAACTCACTCCAAAGACAATTTTTTTGACGGGAAGTCCGATCATCAAAATCACAAATATCGGCCCTGCATCAACCTCTCTGTTTCTCCTTCCATAGAACAGACCATGAAGGTTCATCATCGTACAAATAGCACAAAATGACACCAACTCAAATACCTACACAATCCGCCACTTGGTTTTCGATTTGGAAGGGTATTCGAACGGCAATTCAATGGCAAACAAGGGAGACATCAAAGATAGGAAGAAACGACGACGACGATGACGACCCATCTGTTTCTCCTCCAATAGAAGGGAAGATGAGGGTGGACATGTACAAATACTACCACATTTGAACACCATCATGTTCCTCTACTGATTTTTTGACTTGGAATGGCAATCGACAAGGGGGATTCAAGTATACAAAGAAACAGAAAAACTGAGGACACTAATTCGATTTTGATGACCCTTCTCTTTCTCCTTCTATAGAACAGACCATGAAGGTTTGTCACTGTACAAGTAGTACAAAATGACACCAACTCAAATACCTAGTACATGTTACTCTACTTCGATTTGGAGCAGGAAGGGTATTCGAACGGCAATTCTATTGCAAATAACACGAGACGAGACGAGACAAAAAAATCGACGACAGCGACCCTTCTCCGTCCCATCTGTATGGGGGTGCACATGTAGAAATACTTCCACATTTGAAAATCATCATGTTCCTCTACTTTTTTTTTGACTTGGAATGGCAATCAAACGGCTATCGAATCGGATGGCGAATTAAGAAGATATGGGGGCACCATTTCCGTTTTGACGACCATTCTGTATCTCCTTCAATAGAACAGACCATGAAGGTTTGCCACTGTACAAATAGTACAAAATGATACCTACTCAGATACCTACACATCACTCTACTTTGTTTTTGATCAGGAAGGGTATTCAAACAAGTTACGATGATGATGACAATAACAAGGATGACGATGATGACCCTCCTCCGACCCATCTCTTTCCCCTCCACTAGAAGGGATGATGAGGGTGCATGTGTACAAATACTAGTACTCCTACATTCGAACACCAGCAGCATGTTACTCTACTGATTTGCCGACCGGGAATGGCAACAACCAAATGGCTATCAGATGCTGGCAAATAACCAAATTACACAAAACTGATGGATCATTGTGATCAATCCAAGTAACGTTACGATCAAACGTTGCCACCAAGTACTTAAAACAAAATTTAAATAGAGTACCAAAGTACTAGTATTACATAGCACACTAGCTTACTCAGAGTGAACCGATTTAACAGCAATAATAGGGGGGATTGGTGCTTGGTGCTTGTTATAAGTCGTCGTATCGTCAGTCGTTTCAAAAAAGTGAGCAAAAAAATGTGTCATGAAACAAGCACCTCCGCGGACATTTCTTAGAAAGAAGAGTAAAGAACAACGGTCATGTAAAGTACTTGTGGTATTTGTGGTATTTCCTTAAGAGTTACACGGAGTCTTATACCACTAAAAATGCAACAATACTGTATATGGAAATTTGCCCTGTACGTCTGTTTTTTGAGGGGTACCACATAATTTCTACAGAGAAAATCAATAGAAATAGTCATTAGAGGTATGTAACACTAAGATTTGCCCTGTACGTCTGTTTTTTGAGGGGTACCACATAATTTCTACAGAGAAAATCAATAGAAATAGTCATTAGAGGTATGTAACACTAAGCGTACAGAATCCTACTTACGTGCCACAGTAGTGCCAGGCTAAATACCACAATTGTGGTATTTCCGCTGTATGGGACTCGTATTCGTACCGTACTATATTATCGTACGATAGTTTGGTACTGTATGTTGTTGACACCAGCCGAGCTGACCACGTGTCGATTTCGTTATGGGTAATCTTACATACCGGTACAGTACGAGTACGGTATTCAATAACATAAGTAATTTGAATATTATAACGTACGTACTGGTTCTCAAAACATAATTTACATCACTTTGATACTCCCATTGCTGATCGTGGGTGTTCAAAACCCTTCCAGGAAATTACAGTACATTACCGTACATAAAATCGCGGTTTGGAATAATACGGTACTGTACTTAGTTACGATAAATACCAGTACATAACGGTAAAACGGTTGAACAAAACGAACCGAAGATTTCGGAGTAACAATCTATCTAACAGTCACGTTTAACCGGTTTGTCTTCCAGGACTTAGACTTACCGTAGTATCGTACCGTACATAGTACGATACTCTTACCGCTGTACGTGTGGCCACGGTGCGTTTCTGTACCGGTACCTGTAAGATTACACCGTAAGTACGAGTACTAGTACCCTGTGTACCTGTGAATATTCCTCCATTCTATCCTACAAAAAAAGTTCATGACACATTGTTTCTGTTTCGTCACGGAGCACTAGTGATAGAAATAAATTATCGGCTGGTCGCCAGAAATTGCATAATAATTGTTCATTCTATCCCCAAGTTCCTGTACCGGTACGTAATTACGTACAAGTACAAGTAAAAGTAAAAGTAAAATATATGAACCAAAAACCTTGCAACCGCTCTCGTTCCATTCCTTTCCCAATAGCAATTATTTTCGGCTCGAGGAGAAACAAAAAGGACTTTTCTTGTTGTTTCATTATTGTTGCAGCAGAAGCAATACTTAATTTTGATACACAACATCATTGGCAGCTCGGATCTCTGTCGACAGAGTACAAATCTTACAAGCACAAGTGCAAGTAAAAAACGCAAACAAACACACACACACACACACACATTCACACTGACAACGCTGACACTGACACTGACACACAAAACGAGTGACCGTTCAATTATTTTTTATTGATTGCCATTGCCATTGCCATTGCCATTGACACCATCCCCTATCGTTTCGATTGTCATCATCCATCTATCTATCTATCTATCTATGTATCTACCGTAGTGCGAAGCATCTTGCAAAACGAAACAAAAAGAAAACAAAACGAAAACGATGACCCCCGCCATGAGAGATCCCCAAATCGGAGACGCCGTCGAGATTGCAATTGCCACTCCCACCGGTAATAGCAACAACAGCAGCAGCAGCAGCAGCAACAGAAAGAGCAACAGCACGAGGTCTCCCGGAAGTCTGAGCGAAACAGAAACCGAAAGCGAAACCGAAACCCACCCGTCACGCCAGAACGAAAACATAAACAGCCACAACACCAAAACCAAACCCATGCGTGCCGTTACCACGAATCATCAACCCAGTGGTGCCATCGACAAGGGCAACCACAACAACAGCAATAATAACAGCAACAGCAACAGCAACAACAACAACAACAACCACCACCGACCGAAAGTTCGCCGCGATTCCTCCTCGTCACTGTCGTCGTCGTCGTCGTCTTGCGCATCTCCTTCGACAAGGACGGCCGACGCGGCCCACGACGAGCTGTCCGGGATGCTGCAGCGCTCCGCGCTTCACAACAACAACAATCGCAACCACAATAACAACAACAACAACAATCGCAACCACAACAACAACAACAACAACAACAACAACACCAGCCCCCCTCCGCCGCCGTTGTTGCTGCCGTCCTTCCGCGAGCCCTTCCCCCCGGCCTGCCGGTCCCTGCTGCACGGATTGGAGGGCAACCGCAACTGCGTCGATTGCAACGCCCGCGATCCGGAGTGGGCGGCCGTTTCCTACGGCGCGCTGGTCTGCATCCGATGCTCGGGGAACCACCGGAGCCTCGGGGTGGCCGTGTCGCAGGTCCGGAGCGTCGCGATGGACCACTGGACCCACCGGGAGGTCGTCCTGATGCTGGAGGGGGGCAACGCGCAGCTGCGCGGCTTTCTGGACCGCCACGCGCTCACGAGGGACGCGTTCGCGACGCAGCAACAGCAGTTGTTGCAGCAGCAGCAGCAACAAGAACAACAGCAACAAGAACAACAACCACCAAATCGCAATCGACGAGATCAACACAACACAACCGCGCCGCCGCCACCACCACCACCACCGTCCTCCCCGCAGCGGCGACAACAACGACAACAAAGGTCGGTCCTAACGGTCGACAATTTAGCGACGCTGCGGTACAAAACCAAGGCGGCACTCTTTTACAAGAGCCAGCTCGAGGCACACGTGGACAAGCTGCTGGAAGATCCGGACAAGCGGCCCTACACGGGGCGTTCCCGGAGGCCGACGAGACAAGCGTCGGCGTCGGCGTCGCGCAAAACAAAGCCATCGTCGTCGTCGTCGTGAGACACGACACAAACACGACAGACACAGACACAGACAATCACGCGGGTGTCAACACAACGCAACGCAACCAACCGGGATACACATACAAATCGGGGTTTTCCGAGACCCCGAGCAAACAAACAAGCAAGCAAAACAAGCGCTCCGAACCGAACCGAACCGGAATGCCAATACGACACGACACGATACGATACGATACGCCGGTATTGGACCCGCCGGACGTTTTCCCGGCAGGAGGGAACCACAAAGGCCCTTTTTTCGATGCGGTGATGGTGGTGGTGGTGGTGGTGGTAGTGATCGGGAACCATTTTTGATGGACGGGCGGTGCGGTGCGGTGCCAGCCGAGGACTGCCAATACCAATACCAATGAAAATGAAAATGAAAATGCGATCCGAATGTTGGACGTGACGTGACGTGACGTCTTTGCAGCAGCAGCAGCAGCAACGCTTTGCCGGGTTCGGATTTGGATGTGATTGCGGCCCGGCAGGAGCGGAATGGAGTCATTCGCGTTGCCATCTTGTTTGGTTGCTCGCTCGCTCGCTTGCTTGCTCGCTTTTTGCACAAAACCATTACCATTGTTTCGAGGACAGCAGACCAAACCCCACCGATGATGGGTGGGGTGATGCCGCCACGAGTCTAGTATCTCGGAGGGTTGCATTGTCGCGGCACAAGGATTCGGTTTGTTCGCGTCGCTTTGCTTTTCTTTTCTTTGCTTCGCCCCTTCCGAAACCATTTGCGGTTGGACGAACCAACCAACCCAGAGCGAGCCATTGCTACACTATGTATTTCGACCACACACACACGCACACACACACGCACCGCTCTCGGAACCGCCGCTTTGTGGTTTTTGGAGTTTGAACGGAACGGAACGGTCACTCTTGCTTCATCGTTCGACCGAATTGTTTTTTCCATCGGGGCTTGAATCGCAATCACAGCCCTCACGCAACACAGCAAAGTACAGCACAGCAAAACAAAGCACATTAAAGCACTACGCAACCATGAAGCGCATTTATTTTCTCGGAGTACGCACGAACGCACGCACGCACGAGGTCGACGAAACGGCATGCAATGCATGCACGGATACGTACGGTACCTCTATACAGTAGTGTAGTTTGTTCACGCCACCAAGGGATTCCGCAGCAGCGGCTAGACAAAACAAAAACCCTCTCTTGAGGCTTTCACTATTCATAAATCAAGGATGACAAAAACTCGTACAATAATAATAGTGTACCGTACGGTATTATTATTATTATTTTATAGTCATACGGTACTCGTAGGGAAATTGCCAGATCCACACACATACATTGTACGGTAATCTTTACTTGCTTCTTACTTGTACGGTAGATCGGCTCCGAGAGATCGTCTCCGTGGTGAACAACACAACCTTAGGTGAGAGAAAACCCAACTCCAATTGCGCGCGAGACAGTGTTGTTAATGCTAGGTCGGAAGAAGTGTACGGCGAGTTTTAATTCTATTCGCACGGTAATTAATTTACCGTACCGTACCCGCATCGCAGATCGCAGTGTTTGTTACGGTATACTCGTATATAATATTGTGGTATGAAATGGCATAGCATGGCATGGTATGTTGCCCACTCCGGCCGTGTCGAAACGCTTCGTCGTGAAGTTAGAGAGGGTTACTACTGCTACTAGTACTCCGTAGGTAGGAGGTTTGCTTGAATTGAATCCTCATTGCATCATCACCATCACCATCACAATCATTCATTCTATTGGTGGCAACCGGCCTGCCGTATTACTACAACTGCAGAGGAGATCTTTGTAGTCCAACCCAAAAACACCGCATCGCTTCTCCATGCGGGCATCACCGGTAATTACCCAGTACAACTCGCAAGTGTCAGCAAAACATGATTGTTGGTACAGTACTGTTGTGATGAATAACAAGATTACTGCATTGGCATACCACTACTACGCCACAGACTAAAGTAAGATAATACAAGTACGGTAGTACCAGTCCGTCCATGCATAAGACGAAAACGATTTTAATTAGGTGATGTTGAAAATGGTTAACCCTACACAGTAATCTTACCGGTACGAGTTCGTATCCGGCACCAAATAATAAAAACAAAACGAAAACAGCGATACTGGATTCATTTGATTCATACTGAAAATTCTGAATCACTCAACGTCAATGGTCTCATTTTTTGCTTGAATATGATTGGATAATTATGGTATGTCCAGTATACTGAAAATTCACAATTTTGTGCTTCTTGAATTCGATTAGATTGTTAAATTTTTGCGCGCTCTTTTGGTTCATCTATTTTTACTTGAGAATCAAATCTCAACGAATCCTTCCTTCATTATTTTCGTTGGGATTCTCACAGAAAATGGAAGGTTATTAAAATTTCAAGACTTTGGGTATTTAACAGTTCCTGATTGGCTAATATTTTTTTCGTTTTCGTTTCATACCGGTACGTTTGGGCGTACGAGTACGAGTACGAGTACGAGTTTAGGTGCGAATGACGAAGAGACCAAGTAGGCCCATGTAGAATTTGTACCAAGGCAAAACGTTCAACATAACACTCATGATTAAAATTGGTCTCATGACTGATTCTGCACCTCTTTCGAATCGAAATTTCGCTTCGAATCGAAATTTCCGAGACGAACCTCTATTGCAGAAAAACTCGAAACTCCTCTCACTTCTTTCCTTCCTAATCCATCTATTTGCAACTACTTTAACAGCACTGAATAACAAACAAATACTTCGTAACAGATACTTAATTAACTAATTCAATTGCACCACACTGGGGGGACGCGATTCAAGCAACCAATGGCGTTGTTGTTGAAGGGCGAAACACGAAACGTGGTGTCGTCGTCATCATCATCATCATCATCATCATCATCATCGTCAATGACGACGACGCCCCATTACACTGCTCTAAGCTCTAAATCGCGCGTTGGTTCCTGCTCCACCACCCTTGTTGCTTGCATCCTTTTAATGTATTCAATCTTTCCATCATCCAGGGCTGCTATCTCCAGCATCTCTGGAGTCACCTCCTTAATTGTTTGAACACACTTCTCTAATTTCTCTGCCATAGCCTTCCCCAATTCTGTTTCTTTCATTTTGATCTCTTCTTTCTCCAGGCGCTCCAATTCAGCGCCATTGCGCTCCTCACTCCACTCAACCGCGCCAACCGGTGGATCATTCTTGGCTTTAACTAGAGCAGCAACAACATGTTCTTTTTTCATTCCAGCAGCAACCTTCTTTCCAATTTTCCATTCATACACTACCTTCAATGCTTGCAATCCTAGCCTAGCAAATTCGCCCCCACACTTTGCAACTAAGGCCTCAGCTGCTCCCTTCTTTGTTGCAAAAGCAGCGGCGCACGCCTTTCTAGTCTTCAGTATGGTGATTTTGTTCAAGCATTTCTTCAATACCTTCGCTTTCCAAACGTCGTATGAGTTAGTCACGAATCCACCCGTGATTCGAAATTTCTGTCCTGCTGTCCTTGCCGTTGAAATTTTCAATATTCGTTCCTTCGAACCCGGTTTAGTAGACGCAATCTTGTCTTTCTCATTGTTTCGTGGTGCCTTTGCAGCAAATGCTTCGCCTTTCAAACCGTAGTCCGTGAGGTATTTTACTGCGTTGCTGTTGGAAAGTTCAAGGTCAAGCAATTTTGCCGTCGTTGGATCCGCTGTAAGGTCTACAGAACCATTTGGTAGCATTGTTACTGCATGAGCTACATTGCGATTCCCTAGACAATTTCGTGTGAAAGGGACAATACCGATGTGGCGCCAGATAGCCTTTGATTTTTCCACATAAAATGCATTGTGAAACGCGGTGTCCAAAGTGACGTCCTCCGTCTCGCGTCCTCCAAATACAAGCCGTGGAACATCATCTGATCGCATTGTGAGCTCCCTTGCACGCCGTGACTTGTTCAGTATCTTCTTGTTTTCGCGAAACATAGTTTTAAACGGTCCATAGTTTTGGTCTGTTGGTTGCCAAATATGTGTTGTATTCGGAACTCCAGTAAGTAGGTAGAGGCCTTCAGGGGCTGTAATAATTTGCAACTCATCGTCTTCCCGCCCTGGACCCGAATCAACCAACATCACTACTCGCTTTCCAGGTATGGGTGCCAGATCCGGAAATAATGGCATGCATGCATCCTTCACTACCTTTGTAAACTCAGTACCATCCATCCCTGCACTAGCATTACAATTCACTGTACTCCACCGCTCGGTTGGTTCGTTGAACCCCCATGTTCCAATTACCGAATTATGTTCGAGCTCTTCCAAAAACGAATCCTGAATCCGCTTGTTCGAATCATCTTTAGCCATACTTTTCAACTGAAAAGGGGGGGGGATGGGATCTCCAGAAGCGCAACTACCACAGAGGAGTGTTATGCGGTGACTGCTTTTGTTTCCATGGCTCGCGCCAACGGGAAGCTGCTTGTCACTTGGTCCGTACTGCGTAACCGGTCGCCCACCAGAGTTGCACGTGGTTGTATCGAGTGACAGGCCCGTTTCGTCCACGTTGATTATCCGTCAAAGTTGTTCGGGGGGGGAATAGAGCTCTCCTTCATGTCCTGCAGCCGTCTCCTCTGCCGTTGGCAACCGTGCAAAGCCCATTTCGAGAAAAAAAGTTTTCAAAGTATTAAACCATTCATTTAAACTTTTACGAGTTGCATACGTGGCACGGCGCTCCTCCATCTGTGAATTCTGGTTAGAAACTTCCACCTCATCTGCAAACTTAGGTTGCAAACGCTTGAATAAGGAGACAGGGTCAGTCAGGGGCGCCGGAGTAACACCGTTCGTGATGCACGATGTCAACTTGTGAATGATCATCTGACGGTCCGGTTTATCTTTCATGCGAGCCGCGGTCAAGGAAACAAAAGTTGAAATCGCCTCGCCAAGCGCATCCTCCACCAATTCCGGAAGCACTGGTCTCCTCCCCAACCGTGGCGGATCTGTCAGGCCTTCGCGGACGCGATTCCTCAAAGTGTTAGGGTTAATGGACGTACCATATGTTTCGTTCACGACATCACAGATAACAGTAGCAGGAACACGTTTGACTCCATTGGGTAGTTTCAACTGCTTCACCCACCTTCCCTCTGCTTCCTTCCAAGCATGATGAATTCGATCCTTCATAGCTTTCTCATTTGCCTTATCACATTGGACTTGGTGAGGAGTCTTCCTTGTTTTTTTCAAATCCAATGGAGGGGGCTCAATTTTGTTTTTTTTGGATGGAGGAGGGGAGTTTTCCTTTTCCAAAAACGCTGCTGTAGTAGTACTAGTCGCCGCTGTGCTTGTTGCTGCTGTGCTTCCTGCTGGCGCTACTCCTGTTGCCGGCGCTGCCGGCGTCGGCGTCGTCGTCGAGGATGTGCTTCCATTGGTGCTGCTTGAGGAGGCCATATGGGCTCTTTTGTTGTTGTTGTTGTTGTTGTTGTTGTTGATATTCGGCGTTTTTTTTTGGAGGGGGGGTCCAACAGTCCACTTGGATTAGACACAGGCGAAACGCTGGTACCATTTGATCCAGCAACAACAACAACAGCAGGCGGCGGCGGTGGTGGTGGGTGGGCAGCCTTCTGATTTTGTTGTTCTTCCAAGAGTTTTGCCCTCTTCCGCAATACTCTCTTCTATAGGGAGCGATTCTTGCTCTCTTCCTTTGTAAATCCCGCAATTAACATAGCAGTTGCTGTAGTGATAGTACCAGTGTGGGAATGGTTTAGAATAACAGCCGCGTTATTCGTTGACTTGCAAGGGGGAAGGGCGGCGCCTCTTGCCACAGCTCCAACTGTGTGTGTTGTTGTTGCTGCTCCTGTAGTTGGAGTTTTTTTTCGCTGGGGGGGGGTGTTGTTGCTGGAGTTGTTTTTTTCAAAACGATCGGGAGGATCGATCTGCAACTTGGGGGGCATCTTCTACTTGATAAGTATCGATTTACCCTGTAGTGGGGCTTGCTTGTTGTTAGCGCGAGCAGAGGGATCCTTGTTGCTGCTATGGGGGGATTTTCGACGTTGTTTTTTGGGCCCTTGGGGGTGTCACTGTGGCTGTGGCTGTTTTTTTAAAATCGACTGGTCAGATTGAGCCCCAACTTGGGGGTCTTCTTGTACTTGATAAGTATCGATTTACCCTGTAGTGGGGTTGTCTTGTTGTTGCCGCGAGCAGAGGGATCCTTGTTCCTGATATGGGAGGATTTTCAGAGTTTTCTCAGTTTTTTGCCCTTCAACGACGACTCGATGTTGCTGTTGTTAAAGCTCTTTTCTTCTAAAGGACTCAGCCAATCGATCCGAAACTTGCAGGTCTTGTTGATCTTGGTGTAAGGAAGGGATTCCCAAGTAGCGGGCGCCTCTAATGCTATGGTTAAGGAATGGGTTGGTTGAGACCCCTTGGTATGATGTGGTTGTGTAAATGGAGTTTTTTCCATAATTTTCATGATTTTCTTGACCGGAAGAATCATAAAGTCGGAAGGGGTTCCGGCGCGCGCAACCCCTGCAAATTGGGTATCTATGGAGAGCTCTAGCTCTTGCCAATTCTGGCGCGGTGATTACTTTGGTCGAGAAGTTCCAGGTGGAGAGTAAGATCAAGAAGACTAACAGGACCCAAATCGATGGGTGTCAGAGGGGGAAGAAAAAAAAAGCTGTCTCAAAATGGTCACCCTACTTCACACCTATACTCGTACTCGTACCGGTACAAAAGGGATACTAATTTTTAGATGTAACACTGTACCGGTATGTACGGTGAGTGTACAATAAAAATACCACAATTAATACCCAGTACCAAAACCATGCAGAAGTCTACAGGAAATAAACATATGTCTGCTCCGCACACCGAAGTCCCTTCAAAAAAAGAACAAGACAAAAGACCCTGAAAACACACCGAAAAACTCACTCCTAAGACAATTTTTTTGATGGGAAGTCCGATCATCAAAATCACGGATGCCGGCCCATGATCGACCCTTCTGTTTCTCCTTCCATAGAACAGACCATGAAGGTTCACCACTGTACAAATAGTACAAAATGACACCAACTCAAATACCTACACATTCCTCTACTTGGTTTTTGATCCGGAAGGGTATTTTAATGGCAATTCTACTGCGAATAACACACAAAGATACGTACAAAAAAATGAGCCGACAACGCGCCCTTCCCCAACCCATCTGTTTCCCCTCCAATAGAAGGGAAAATGAGGGTTCTCATGTACAAATACTACCACATTTGAACACCAGCATGTTCCTCTACTGATATTTTGACTTGGAATGGCAATCGACAAGAGGGATTCAAGTATACAAAGATACGGAAAAACCGACACTATTTCGATTTTGACGACCCTTCTGTTTCTCCTTCCATAGAACAGACCATGAAGGTTCATCACCGTACAAATAGTACAAAACGACACCAACTCAAATACCTACACATTCCGCTACTTGGTTTTTAATCCGGAAGGGTATTCAAACCGCAATTCAATGGCAAACAAGGGAGACAAAGATAGTACAAAAAAACGAGCCGACAACGCGCCCTTCCTTAACCCATCTGTTTCCCCTCCAATAGAAGGGAAGATGAGGGTGGACATGTACAAATACTACCACATTCGAACACCATCATGCTCCTCTACTGATTTTTTGACTTGGAGTGGCAACCGAACGGCTATCGGATCGGATGGTGAATTAAGAAGATATGGGGGACACCATTTCCGTTTTGACGACCATTCTGTTTCTCCTTCGATAGAACAGACCATGAAGGTTCGCCACTGTACAAATAGTACAAAATGATACCAACTCAAATACCCACACATTACTCTACTTCGTTTTTGATTGGGAAGGGTATTCAAACGACAATCAAGCGGCGTTTTGGAGCAGCGTTTTGGAGCGGCGTTTTGAGCGCTGCCGTTTCGAGCAGCAGGAAGCCAGCAGCCAGTAGCCAGCAGCCAGCAGCGGCGTTTGGAGCAGCGTTTTGGAGCAGCAGGAAGCCAGCAGCGGCGTTTGGAGCGGTGTTTTGGAGCAGCAGGAAGCCAGCAGCTAGCAGCGGCGTTTCGACCAAAATGAACGAACGTTGCCACCAAGGTAGATACATAGTAGACTAAATTTAAACACAGTACCAAAATATCATACAGCACACTATTAGGCTAGTAGCTTACTCAGAGGGGACCGATTTAGCAGCAATATTAGGGGATTGGCGTTTATTCGTCTTGTCTTATCGAAAAAGTGAGCGTTCAAAAAAAGAACAAGACAAAAGACCCTGAAAACACACCGAAAAACTCACTCCTAAGACAATTTTTTTGATGGGAAGTCCGATCATCAAAATCACGAATGTCGGCCCATGATCGGCCCTTCTGTTTCTCCTTCCATAGAACAGACCATGAAGGTTCACCACTGTACAAATAGTACAAAATGACACCAACTCAAATACCTACACATTCCTCTACTTGGTTTTTGATCCGGAAGGGTATTTTAATGGCAATTCTACTGCGAATAACACACAAAGATACATACAAAAAAATGAGCCGACAACGCGCCCTTCCCCACCAACCCATCTGTTTCCCCTCCAATAGAAGGGAAAATGAGGGTTCTCATGTACAAATACTACCACATTTGAACACCATCATGTTCCTCTACTGATATTTTGACTTGGAATGGCAATCGACAAGAGGGATTCAAGTATACAAAGATACGGAAAAACCGACACTATTTCGATTTTGACGACCCTTCTGTTTCTCCTTCCATAGAACAGACCATGAAGGTTCATCACCGTACAAATAGTACAAAATGACACCAACTCAAATACCTACACATTCCGCTA
Organism: Pseudo-nitzschia multiseries; assembly: GCA_037355745.1. Lineage (NCBI taxonomy): Eukaryota > Bacillariophyta > Bacillariophyceae > Bacillariales > Bacillariaceae > Pseudo-nitzschia > Pseudo-nitzschia multiseries. Next base: position 2,690,346 of record CM074788.1, read on the forward strand.
CTTGGTTTTTAATCCGGAAGGGTAGTCGAACCGCAATTCTACTGCAAATAACACACAAAGAAGATACGGAAGATACGATGAAAAATTGACGATGACGACGACCCTTCCCCAACCCATCTGTTTCCCCTCCAATAGAAGGGAAGATGAGGGTGGACATGTACAAATACTACCACATTCGAACACCATCATGCTCCTCTACTGATTTTTTGACTTGGAATGGCAATCGAACGGCTATTGGATCGGATGGTGAATTAAGAAGATATGGGGGGCACCATTTCCGTTTTGACGACCATTCTGTTTCTCCTTCAATAGAACAGACCATGAAGGTTCGCCACTGTACAAATAGTACAAAATGATACCTAGTCAGATACCTACACATCACTCTACTTTGTTTTTGATCAGGAAGGGTATTCAAACGGCAATCAAACGCCGTTTCGAGCAGCGTTTCGAGCAGCAGGAAATGGCAATCATACGGCAAATAACACAAGTGACAAAGATACAAAAATCGAGCCGACGCCGGCCGCCCTCTGACCCATCTGTTTCCCCTCCAATAGAAGGGAGAATGAGGGTGCATGTGTACAAATACTACTACATTTGAATGTCAGCATGTTACTCTACTGATCTTTCAAACCAGACTGGCAATCAAATGGCTATCGGATGGCAAATACTAACCAAATTACATGAAACTGATGGATTGTGATCAATCCAACGTTACGATTGAAATGAACGTTACGATAGAACGTTGCCACCAAGGTAGATATGTAGACTAAATTTAAATAGAGTACCAAAGTATCATACTACAGCACATACACTAGCTTGCTTGTTACTCAGAGGGGACCAATTTAGCAGCAATAATAGGGGGATCGGTGCTTACTCGTCACGTTTTGAAAAAAGTGAGCAAAAAAAGTGACCAAAAAAAACAAGCACCTCCGGGGATATTTCTTAGAAAGAAAAGACTGAAGAACACTGGTCATGTAAAGTACTTGTGGTATTTGTGGCATCTGCTTAAGAGTTACACGGAGTCTTATCACTAAAAATGCAACAATACTGAGTACGGAAATTCGCCCCATACGTCAGTTTTTGAGGGGTACCACACAATTTCTACAGAGAAAAACAGTAGAAATAGTCATCAGAGGTATGTATCATTAAGCGTACCAAGTCCTACTTACGTGCCACAGTAGTGCCAGGCTAAATACCACAATTGTGGTATTTCTGCTGTATGGTACTTGTACACTGTAGTTTTGATACTCCGATGAACTGTTGAGATCGATGTGTAAGATTACCCCGTACGTACCTAGGTACGTACCTTGTACTTGACCCCTGATCTTGATCTCACCTTATTGGGTGATTCCCGAAATACTTTTCTGGGTCCTACGTAATGACGGTACCCAGATGTAGTATGTCTTTTTTTGCATTTTGTATTTTGGGAATGAAAATTCAACAGACCCAGATTTTGGCAGGCCGGCGTCTAAAATCTCATTTTGGGAATGAGGAATTCTTCCTATGCTGGTCAACAATCATAGCCAAATTTGTCCTCTGGATACGATTAAAAATGTGGGTTTAATGCGATCAGATTTTTCAGCGACTGACTTTCAGTGACTCAGCTGATACTCAACCGGCGACATAAATACTATTTGTCGATCCGTTGACTATGCCACTTGAGTTGCTTGTTTGCTTGTATCTTTTGGAAGATGATGATGACGATGATCATGATGATGATGACGATGATCATGATGACGCGGAAGAAAGGCGTTGAAGAGATAGGAGAACACCAAGAACAGCCCTTTGCCGTCATTCTGAGTCTCCCTATCTTTATCTATTCAAGTCAGGCAATGAACAGGCTCTTCTCAACTGCTGTGGTGTCAACCACAAGGTCTTTGGAGAGCTTCTAGGTCTATTTGAACCCATATTCGATAGTTACACGATTGATAGAGACACCAATGATATTCAAAAGCGGAAGGTTAATGCAAATGGAGTATGGAGTGGAAGAAAGCATGAGGCAAATGCAACTTGCTGTCTTGGCTGAGTACTTCATTGGTTTAGAATACGAGGATCTGTCGCAAGATCTGTGTCAATGATTTTTGGACTCACCTCTACTGCTGTGTACAAATCATGGTTGAAGTTCTCCAGAAAGGTTCTTTTGTTTGTATTGCAGAAGCATCCAAAGGCAATGATTAGACCTCCAACTAAAGAAGAATTGGACGAATTTCTTGCCGCAATTGGTGCAAAATACCCCAGACTACATGAGCGCCGTGTCTGGGGTGCGGCTGATGGACTCAAAATCATTGATTCCCATCGATTTGATTCCGATCAATTTCAGGCTTTCATGTACCAACTTCACAATTTTGCATGAGTTACTAGTATTAGTAATACTAGTAATTCATTATTTCATTTCTTTGCAACTTGCAAAGAAGCTCATAATTTGTTTTCTTCCAAAACCAAAACATAATTCTTCTTCTAAGTTCGGATCTAGTACTAATCTTTGAATTATCTACAAATTCAAATATACTAATCTTCGAATTGTCTAAATAATCTCTTTGCTAAATCCACAATCAACTATGGGGGTGATGAAGCTGCGATTCAAAGTCAACAATCCAAGCTGAGTGGAGGTGGACATTGACCCAAGTTCATATCCGGTTTAAATTGTCAGAGCCGTCTCTATCACAGACCCCATCTCTTGTCAAGTGACGTGGCTGGGCCGGAGCCTTCCCTTCACATCAAAGCCGAACCAAATGCGCCGCTGCCTGTTGCAATTACTTCGTAAACAGGAACCAAGAATGCCTTGAGTGGAATTTCCGGCTCCAGGGGGATTTGAGTTGGAGTTGGGACGGAGCCAATTTACGAATATGGTGGCGGCATCTACTACGGCGGCCTTCAATGATTCCAAGGCAGTCTCTCTTTGTTGCCTCTCAGCTTTGAAGGCAGCCTCTCTGGGTTCCCTTTTAAGCTGGCAATTCTCTCTTCTTTGTTCCCTCTCAAGCTCGGAATTCTCTCTCAAGAGATTGAGAATCCCCTGGCGGCCGTTGTTGGTGTTCCTGTATTGTCTCTTGGACCGGTGAGTGCTGGGAGAGGAGGAGAAAGCAAACTGTGGAGAGGACCGTGAAGAAGAGGAAGCTGGCGGAGAGCGTGCAACAATTGCTGGTACATTTATGGTGATTGGTGCATTGAGTTCTGGTTCTTGGGTTGGTTGGGAAGGTGGTTGACAAAGCGGCGGTTGCGTTGGCTGTGTTGGCTGTGTTGGTTGTGTTGGCTGTGTTGGTTGTGTTGGCTGTGTTGGCTGTGTTGGCTGAGTTCTTTGCTAAGGTTGACAGAGTGGAATTGGAGGAATATTATCATCGTCAGAGTCATCGTCCTCGCTGCTTATGTTATTCTCACTACTTCTGTTATTGTTGTGTTCTTCTTCCATGTTGTTATTTTTATTCTTGTATCCTTCTTCCAAATGGAACTCCTCTTCTCTGTCACCAACTTTGCACTTGTTGTTAATCAACCACTTGACCTTCTTTGCCAACTGTACCTCCTCCGGGCAATTTGGATCACCAGTAGGAATTTGTTGATGGTAAAGAGTGGTGTATTTCCTATGGAGATTTGGAACGACACTTCTGTCGGTATCAGGGAAGTTGTTTCTATGGATTTGGGTGACTTGTTCCCATTCCTCAGGACCACTGGGAAGGATTGTTTGAGGGTGTGTAGCAATTCCATGACTTTGGTTTTGCTGTAGTTGCTCACCCCGAACTTATGTCCTACTGGTGATGGATTCTTCACCATCGCTGCTGTTTTTGGCGTTATGATATAAAAATTATGTACGGAGCTGAATATGTATCTCCTCCCCCATCGTTGTCACATTGTAGCAGCAGAAGATAAAGCATTATTATTGATACGGTTTGGTTTTTGTGCGTTGGAAAATATTTTGTACTAGTGTAATCATCCAAAATTGGCGATCGGATCCATTGGGTGTGTGATTAGTCAGTTGGGTGGGGGTACCGGTATGGGAATGAGAAAAATTTCAGTCCGGTATTCCACAAATGTGGTATTCCAACGATCACGATTGAAATTACCCACGATTCAAGAAAATCTGAAAAGCAAGCCGGTCTTCAATATTGAAGACTGTATGAAGAACATATCCAAATTCTCTATGTATGATGTACGTTGAATTCTGATTCAACGCCTGTTTACTGTTACAAGCTGTTCGCAACGGCTCCTTGGAGTATTTGACAAAGCTAGCTCACAATCTTAGTTTTTAACCAATACATAAACCTTATTTTAGTACCTTTTCTAGAGGCATACGACACTGTTTATACAGTCGAATAACTGCTTTGATCTTATTACTACCGGTAAAGACTACTTCAACTACACGAACAAAAATTACCACTACACCTAATAAACAACCAACTGACCCTGAAGATTGTCCAGTAACAAGAGAAACAATGTCTTACTCCATCATTCCCTTCAAGTATGACTTTGATCAAGAGTCTATCGACAAAGTGGAATTCAAGAACACACAAGAAGTCAATGGAGTTCAAGAAGGAACCAAGATCAAGATCCCCTTGATTACTGCAGGATCAACCAAACTACAAATTCTTTTTACCATCAATGAGTTCATGCGATCCAAGAAGATGCTCAATCTAACCACAGGACCAAGACTCTATGACAAGTTTGTAGATCTCCGCAGAGACTACACCGACAGTAGCTGGTGGAATAGCTATGTATCGGCCAATGTTCCACAGAGAACTGTGGATAACTTCCAAATCACAGTGGAAGAATTTGTCAATTACAAGTTCGACAACAACCTTGATGCCTATCAAAACCACAGAAGATTCCTCACCAATATCAAGAAGACAACCACCATGACAGTACACCAATTTGTCGCACAAGTCAACTTCCACAACCATGTCATCCTTCCACTACTTCCGGGACACCCACCAGAAGATGCAGAGATCAAGGACCGAGAGTTCAAGAATCTAATCTTTGAATCGATGCCTGAGGATTAGAAACACACCTACCAGCAACACCACTCTCCTCATAGGGATTCCCTCTCTGAAATGATGATGAGGTTTGAAAGGTATCAATATGCACAAAATCGAAAGAAGAAATCATCAGATAATCCATCTCAAAACAACAACAACAGCAACAACAATGCCAACAACAACCGTAACAACCAGAATGAAAACAATCGCAACAATTGAAACAATCGCAACAACAATCGCAATCGGAATAATAACACCACCAACAACAATAACCAACGCAACAACAACAACAACAACAACAATAATCAACGCAACAACCAAGGCAACAACAAAGGCCCGACTAGAATCTCCAATGACTCACCATGCCCTATCCATCCGGGTACCAACCACACTTGGGGTCAATGCTACACCAACAAGTATGGCACCAACTCCAATCAGTCCAATAACAACAATAGAGACAATACTGACTCGCATGTGAATGATCGCAGCAGCAATTCCAACAACAGCAATCGATCCACTACCTCTTCCCACGGCAGTAACTACCATGAACCAGAACAACACATGTGTGTCTTCATCAATGAACCAGAAGAAACTACCATCCCTGCAACTCCTTGGCCCGATCTCTTCCATGTAGACATGGAAATTGATGAAGAATGCTACAACTCGGATCTTCAAAGATTTCGTTCTGAAAACACCGATTCCGACAACAACAGGCAAGAGGCTGCTCCCAGCACCGCCAATGGCGACATCAATCTTGCTCCAACCACAGTAAGTGTCTGCAACTCAATCAATGGATCCTGTGGCAAGTACTACTTGAAAACCCTCTTCGATTCCGGATCTACCGACAATCTCATAGTGGAATCAGCAATTTCCTCTGGAATCAAGAAGCATCTCCTAGATCAACCAATCCAAATGCAAACAACAAATGGCAAAATCACTTGCAACCACTATGTAACCTTGGAGAACACCGTATTCCCAGAACTATCCTACTCGATGAAAGCCCTACAAATCAAGTGCGTTGTAGTCTCTCAGAATATCAACTACCATCTCCTCATTGGAAGAAAGACAATGCGAGACCTCGGAATGAAGATGGACTTCGAAACTTGCACCATTGAATGGTATGAGAAGACGATGGACTTCCACCCAAGAAACTACTTCGACAACAAGTCCTTGCTCCACAAAGTCATGTCTGCAGAACCACATGCCATTGCAGAAAGTTACTCCAACCAATCTATCCAACAATCGTATGTGGATGGAACCACCAAGTATGAGAAAACTGACCTCCACAAGCTAGTAACCGACCAAACCCATCTCTCCTACCATGAGAAACAAGCCTTGTTACCAATACTCCTCCAAAATGAAGAACTTTTTGAAGGATTGAATGACAAAGAATTAGGTATTTTCCCTAATCAAATATTCCACATTGATCTCCAGGAAGGCACGACTCCATATCACGTGAAACAACCCTATTCCACTCCACTGCACCAACAAGAAGCAGTGAAGAAAGAGATTGATCAACAAGTGAAACTTGGTATCCTCGAACGCTGCTATGCCACAGAATGGGGAATGCCAACCTTTGTAGTCCCAAAACCAGATGGCTCCTGTAGACTCATCAGTGACTTTAGAGAACTCAACAAAGTCACCAAGAAACTTCACTACCCGCTTCCAAAGCTCCAAGATATCTTCCACAGAAGAAGAGGCTTCAAATATGTCACCCTTATTGATGTTAGTATGCAGTTCCACACCTTCAAACTTGATGAAGCCTCCACCTGGCTTTGCGTCCTTGTTACTCCATTTGGAAAGTTTTGACTGCTTTGATTGCCAATGGGCTTCCTCAACTCTCCAAGTTGGGCCCAAGGCTGTATGGAACAAATGCTTCTACACTTGAAGGACATTGAAGTATACATTGATGACATTGGTATCTTCTCAGATACACTTGAATCCCACTGTAAATCAGTCTCTTCTGTCCTTTCCTTACTGAAGCCCCACAACTTCTCTGTCAAGCCCTCCAAATGCCACTGGTTTCAATCCCAAGCTCCCTGGCTTGGCCACATTATCTCTCGCGAAGGAATTAGACCCAATCCGAACAAGATTTCTCCTATCCTGAAACTTGCTTTTCCCTCAACAACAACCCAACTTCGATCCTTTGTTGGGATGATTAACTTCTACCGCAACTTCTATCCCAAACAAGCTGAAGTCCTTGCACCCCTTACCGACCTCTCTGGAAGAGCCAAAGGCAAGATATCTTCAACTCCAGAACTTCTTGAAGCTTTCAACAAAGCCAAGTCCCTCATTGCCAATGATATTCTTCTTGCCTTTCCTGATCCAAACAAGCCCTTCCATGTCTATACCGATGCTTCTGACTACCAACGCGGAGCCGTCATCCTCCAAGATGGCAAAATCATCCTTTGCTTCTCCAGAAAACTCAAAGCTGCTCAACGGAAATACCCAACGGTCGATAAAGAGATGCTCTGTATTGTAGAGGTCTTCAAGGAATTCCGAACCATTCTTTGGGGTGCCGAAATCATCGTATGGACAGACCACATCAACTTAACTCGCCAAAACCTCACAAGCCATCGCATTATGACTTGGAGAATACTCCTTGAAGAATTTTCCCCAGTATTCAAATACATCAAAGGCAAAGACAATGTCATTGCTGATGCCCTCTCAAGGCTCCCACTCCAGCAAGACACTCCCAAGAAGAAGAAGGAGTTCTTCGATCCCGCTCCTGATCCAACGGATGACTCGGACTTTGAAACTGCAAATGACTCAACCAACTCCGATCTTCTCTCTCTTTCCGAATTGTTTCTTAACTACCCCAAAGACATCCCCATGTATCCCTTATCCTTTGACCAACTCGCCCAAGCTCAAGCAGCCAACGTAGATATCTCTACCAATCCCCAGTACACAACTGAAAACTTCAACGGCACCGACCTGAAAGTTGTAGACTCCAACGGTCGCCAGAAAATTGTACTCCCTCCAAACCGAGTGCAAGCCACAATCAAATACTACCATCATGTGCTTGGCCATGCCAGCGCAGAAAGATTGTATCAAACCATCAACCAATTTGTATATGCCGCAAACTTGAAGGACCAAATCAACTCCTTCTGCTGCTCCTGCGACGCTTGCCAATGATACAAGAATAGCCACCAAAGCCATGGACAACTCCCGACCAAAGAACACCAATATGTTCCTTGGGACACCATTGCAATCGACGGAGTAGGCCTTTGGAAAATCAAGATCCCTGGCCACGGAACAGTCTCCTCCAATGGCTTTACCATCATGGACATGTGCACCAACCTCCTTGAAATCATCCGAGCCCCACAAGTAAATCCAACCGGCCTCATGGCAGTCCATGCCCTCAACAATGGCTGGCTCTCCAGATATCCCAAACCAGTAAATTGTATTATTGACCAAGGAACCAACTTCATGAGCAATGACTTCCAACTCCACCTTGCCAACCTAGGAATCAAGGCCAAGGTCTGCTCAGTTTGGAACCCACAATCCAACGCGGTGCTTGAGCGAGTCCACAATACCATGAAGTCTGCAATGAGAACAGAACTCAATACCAATCCTCCACAGACCCTCCAGGAAGCCACCGACATCATTGACAGTGTGTTTGCGTCTGCTCAGTTTGCCGTTCGATCAACCATCAACAAAACGTTTGGAATGACGCCTGGAGCCCTTGTCTTCCACCGAGACATGTTCCTACCAATTCCTGTAAGTACAGATTTGGCCATGGTCAGAAACAAAAGACAAGCGCAAATCGACAAGAATGCTATGAAAGAGAACAGCCACAAGAAGATTCATGATTACAGTGTAGGAGACCAAATTATGGTGAAAAATGAAAAGCTCATTCCTGGTGCTTTCGATGCAAGAAGCAAGGGTCCATACACCATCCAGCAAATTCACACCAATGGTACAGTTTCCTTTCTCTTAAGAAATCACGTTATCCAACGTATGAACATCCGAAATCTGAAACCATATCACACCAATTAAAAATTTCTTATCTAAGGAATACTGGTCGCACACGACTAACAAAATTCTGTGCCACCAACCAATTTCGTACGAGAAGGAGAAGAGTGTGGTATTCCAACGCTCACGATTGAAATTACCCACGATTCAAGAAAATCTGAAAAGCAAGCCGGTCTTCAATATTGAAGACTGTATGAAGAACATATCCAAATTCTCTATGTATGATGTACTTTGAATTCTGATTCAACGCCTGTTTACTGTTACAAGCTGGCCGCAACGGCTCCTCGGAGTAGTTGACAAAGCTAGCTCACAATCTTAGTTTTTAACCAATACATAAACCTTATTTTAGTACCTTTTCTAGAGGCATACGACAAAAAAAATCTGGGTACGGTACGGGTTTAGAGGTTAATGCCATGCGGACACGTAGAAAATGTACCAGAATCTACAGAGCATCAGCGCGTATCATTAACCACTAAATCTTAACCTGTCCGCGCAGCATTCCTACAGCATTCCTACAGCAAAAACACTACCAAAATTTACCACAGAGGTGCGAAAACACCACAGAGGTGCAAAAACAGCGCCGAATCGTTACTACCTATGCTATTAGTGTGTTCATTCCTCCCAAAGCGTTGGAGTAAATAAGCTACAAATACATCAATGAAGAGCCCTTAATGTGTGTATTCATCCGCCTGCGCTACCAACTTTTACTGATCCTTTGTTAATGAGATACAATGGCGGGGACAGGTGCTTATATGGCAGTTTTTTGCCTTGTGAGTGAAATAACACGTAAAAAACTAAGCTCATAACCTGTCTTTTTAACGTGAATGGCATTAACCTCTAAACTCATACCGGTAGGACCCAGATTTCTGGTCGATGGTGAGCTCAGGTTGATCAGAATCTTGGTAGAAAAAGACATAAACGATCTGGGTACCGGTAGGACCCAGAAGCATTTCGGGAATGACCCATTGTGATACAGTAACTTCGAGAAACGTACAAGTACGTTCGTACTCCTATGTGGAGTGAGGCTCTTTCTTTACAGTACGTATTAACAGATGCCTTGACGCTAAGTGCATAAGGAAAAAGAAGCATGAATGCCTACCTGCTGTGAAGTGCCTATGACCGAGGAATCATTAATGTCCGATATTGATAAGTTTTCGGTCCTAAGCAACATATGAACGGAATAATTTATTCACAGTACTACCGAAATTTGGAATTTTCGCCATCTTTTCAAGCTCAATATTGGTTTATTGAAAAAGTCCTGCAGAGGCAGTATGTATGTACCACAAATAGTATCAGTTGTCAGTATCTATATACTTGATTCTATTGAATAGTGAGATACTTTTATTATTTGACAGTAATATTGCCTTATGACAGTGGTACGCTGTATTAATGTGTTATTTCCTATTTGTTAAGAAAACAGCAAAACTGATGAAAAAGGTGCGCTATCGACAGAGATGTGGCAGTTGTTGAGGCATGTACGGTATTTACAATACAATAGAACGAATACGTGTAAATACCGTACGCGACAACCAGTGTTCCTGAAGTTTTTTAGAGTTCGTTACACGATACCGTAAATAACGTAGGTACACATCTCCTTGCTCCATGCTCCGTGTTCCATCCTCTATTGTACCGTTACCCGGAGTAGGTCGTATATTACGAAGTACCAAGTAAGACTAGTAAATATGGAGTATATCTTACTCGTAGCTAACGCGACGGGGACAACACATAGACAGTGACGAAGCTGACAACGAATCAATCCTACGGTAGGAGCATTTGAGAGTAACTCAGGTCCAAACACCAAAATCAGTACAAGTACCGTGCGACTTGAGATTACAGAGTTGCCACCCACATTCGCACAAGGGAGGGATACATCCTTTCAAGACTTTCACTTTCGGTATCGATCGTCAATCATCAATCCTCGCTATTATTATACCGGTAGAACCCCTCAAAGCGTGGGGAATCAGGGAGAGACCGAGACATGGCAGATATTATATTGGCGACGACCGAAGATCTAATCGGTGCACTTGAAACTCCGACTGAAACTCCACCCGAGAGTCCAAATTTAACTGCAACTGAAACTCCAAGCAATGAAATTCCCGAGAATCCTCTGGACGTACTTACCAAGTCTCTGGTGGCACCTCCGGTATCTCCGGGGGAAAAAAGAGCCAGAAGGAGAGCAAGATCTATCGCTCGAATTGACGACGTCAAAAATGCCATTGCCAAACTTGCCGCCGAAGTCGACGAGGAGGAGGAACCGGAACTCGATCTCACGAACTGCGCCTGGGACTGGAACAAGTCGTTCCGCAGTTTAGCAGCAGCTCCGGAAGAGACCGTTCCAACAGGAGGGGATCTGATCGAAAAGAACACCGTGACCAAGTCGAGGTACCAACGCAGGAGGTCGAGCAGTCTCAAACCATCGGCGATTCGAAGGGTCCAGTCTGTTGATGGCCATTCACGACCAATGAGCAGCAGCAACAGCGTCGGCAGTATGGGTAGTATCGGTAGCGCCCACAACAACAACAACAACAACAACAATACCATCACCAGATACAGCAACAGCCCTACACGAAGAAGAATGCGCGGCAGAATTTCAATCTCCAGGGACACGGTGGGATCTGGTTCCAAGGAACTTGTACGGCCAAACAGCTGCACGGCCACCAAACCGAAACGCAAAATTACTCTGTCAAAGAACATGATCGGGGATCTTTTCAACGACCTTGCACGGCCAAGCAACAAAAACAACAACATGATCGGGGATCTTTTCAACGACCTTGCACGGCCAAGCAACAAAAACAAAGCCAAAGCTAAGATGGCAAAGGACATGACGGGAGACCTTTTCGACGACGGCCTTCCATGGCCAAGCAGCAGCAGCAGCAACGCCACCAAAAATAAGGACACGATGGGAGATCTTTTCGACGATCGTCCATGGCCAAGCGGCAGCAGCAGCACCGCCGCCACAAAAAATAGACCCAAATCTTCTCTGTCGAAGGGCACGATGGGAGCTCTTCCCAACGACATTGCACGGTCAAGCAACAGCAGCAGCAGCAGCACCGCCGCCACTAGAAACAGACCCAACCGTACTCTGTCACCCACAAAAAATAAACCAAAAATTACTCTATCAAAGGACATGATGGGAGCTCTTTCCAACGACCTTGCACGGCCAAGTAGTAGCAGCACAGCATCGATCAAAAATGGACCCAAAGCTACTCTGTCACAGGGCACGATGGGAGATCTTTCCAACGACCTTGCACGGCCAAACACAAGTAGTGCCACCAAAAATGGTCCATTGCGACTGCGTCGATCCACATACGAGAAACAGGAATCCATCCGTAATCTCACCGGAAGCGGCAGAAACAGTACCAGTGACCTTCAGGCCTTGCAACGACGATTTCGACGTGCTTTCCCCCACGAGACTACGGTGCCTTCGGATGAAGAATTGAGAGCATTATACAGCAAGGACAGGCAGCAGGTGACCAGCGAACGAGGTGACCTCAACAACAACAACAACAACGACGACGACGACGACGATGAGACACCCGAAGATCGATCGGATGAACATAATCTGGCAAACACTCTGGGCAACGAACCTGTGTCCGTGCCCAAACCCGTGTCCTTTACTCAGGAGGATTTGCAAAACATTGCTAACAACAGCAGTGATATCGAAGACGACGACGATGATGATGATAGTAGTGGCATTATTAGCGATAGCGGGTTGAGTTTCACTTCCGAAACCGAATATAGGTCGTGGAGAAATTCGTTAGAAAATGTACATCAAGGCCTAGAAATGTCCCCAAATGAAGTTAAGGGTGGCAATGACGACAAAAATAACGAGGATGACAACAAAAATGATGACGAGAAGGAGGATAATAATGAGGATAACCATCATGATGACGAAGACGAATACACAACCCTTCACGAGGCTCCGAAAGTTGAGAAGACTAAGACCTCAGAACGTAACTTGGATTCCTTGAATATTGGGAAGCAAAGAAGTGGAAAGTCAAGGAGCGTTTCTTCTATGAGTCGTAAATCATCATCGAGCAGACGATCGACGGCACGGCGACAAACATATCCCAAACCTGTGTCGTCCATCAGCACTAATAATGATTCTACCAGAACTCGTACAAGCACGACACCATCTTTGAGTTCACGACGACGGAGTCGTTCCAGTAGAGCAAGATCTTCTTCCCGAAAACGAGCTCCCACTCCCACCCCTACTCCTGCTAGTTCTTCAGAAAGGCCCCCTACGTCTCAAGATCCTGTTAAGAAACCTTCGTCGAATGTACGAAACAGGATTTCGTTGAGAGCTCCTTCAAACACACAGACTGGTCCAATATCTCCCGTACGCGGACAAAGTGGGTCGTCTCACAGGCCAACTCTTGCACGAACCAGTTCAATATCTCCCGTACACGGACAAAGGGGGTCGTCTCACAGGCCAACTCTTACACGAACCGGTTCAATATCTCCCGTACGCGGACAAAGTGGGTCGTCTCACAGGCCAACTCTTACACGAACCGGTTCAATATCTCCCGTACGCGGACAAAGTGGGTCGTCTCACAGGCCACCTTTTGGAAAATCCCACCATTCTCGGACTCGTTCAGTATCCCCCGCACCTAATGCGTCTGGTTGGTCTCCCAAACAATCCCGAAGGCGCCTGAAATTGGAATCCAAACTTGATGCCATGAAAGACGCAAAACGACAAGAACAAGATGATAAATCCGCGACTGGGACTATCGGTTCTGTGGTGTCTTCAATGTCTAGAATGTCTAGATTGTCTAGAATGACTTCAAAATCCAGAATTTCTTCAGCGCCCAGAATAAGCACAGGCATGGCAGAGACTTACAAGACGAGAAGCAAGGCATCGACTTCCGCTTCCACCAGTTCATTACGAGATGGGAAAGGCACTACGAACTCCTCTACCACCAACATGAATGCTACGTGGAATACGAGTTTCAAAAGCTTGCCTGAGCCTTCTCTTTCATCTACTGGTCACTCGTCCAAAGCGAACAATTCTCTGGCAAGCTCCAACTCGGTTCACAACCAGTCTCAAACTTCGTTTGATGATGATGGCTCTACGAGGGCGAAAACGGAACGGCGAAAGATGAAAGCAAGAAGGACTAGCGTAAAAGCACAACGGACACGCTCCAAAAGCACCGATAGACGTCCCATTAAAAAGAAAGAGGACGAAGAGCGTAAACTGAAATCTCTACCGACAATACCGATGCTGGAGTTAGACGATTCGGACGATCAAATAACTACTCTTCGAAATGAATCTCAGAAAAGTTCTTCCAGCATAGGGAATGGTTCCAAGAGCCACCGGAGTGCCAACAACGGTGCGTTGAAGGAGAAGAAGAAACAAAAGTCAAGACGCCGTTCCAAGCTTGAGGAAACAACCAAAAGAGACCTGCAGAAAATGAGAATTGATTTAGGAATTGATTCCGGTTCAAAAACAACCGAGAGAATGGTCGCGAGCGCTTCTGCTCCAGATATTAAAGAACTAGCGAGGGAACCTTCCAAGAGCCACCTACAGCATAAACGAGACCCAAGACGGAGAACACGCAGGGAATCAATGATCACTTTGGATTCTGCAGTCATTAAAGACTTAACGACCGATAACATGGGTCGTTCGAACAACAAAACTGCCAAGGATTCGAAACCCGATGACGACGATGCGGGAATGCCGATACCACTCTCACCAATTGCCTCATCATCAAGCGTCGATGGAGGGTTTGAACTAAATTTGTCAGACATGGAATTGATCAGTCCACTAACAGTTGCTCCCAAATTGCGGTCAAACAGAAAACGGCGGTAGCAGAGAAGGAAACACGCCAAACAAACTGAGTTCCAATTTTCGTTGACCCGGAAAAAAGGGATGTTCTGATATGCGGGGCATTTGATAATCCTATTGCATGAGTTGGTATTATACCAAAATGAAAAACCAAACAATTGTACGAATAAAATACCAAAATTAAAGTTTTGAAACTGTTTACGTGTAGCATGAATCGTCAATCTGGATATGGAAGTTCTGGAATTAGGAACAACGGAACATTGTACAAGTGGTTTGTTATTATGGCACGGCACATTGAGTCAATTACTCCATGGCTCTCTGCAACTCCAACAAAATTCGTCTCGTCCTCTTTCCTCCGATCAAGTTTAGACCCGCCGCAGTCATGCAGTACGCAAAGGACACGTCATTGTCCCTGTCCCACAAGCTCATGCTCCCGCCCAGGCCTCCCCATCCCTGAAAATTGCCATAGCATTCTTGATCCTCGGGAACAAAGAATCGTTTGTGGTGCGGATCGATATCGGCTCCGAACGTATGCTTGAAACTGCATAGTCCACCCTTGGAAAAGCCAAATGCCGCCTCCAACATGCAAAATACGTCCACCTTGACATCTTCATGCGCCCCGCGTACCGTGGTCTCGCTCATGAGGCGCACCCCGTCCATGGAACCGTCCCCCGCCATAGCCGCATTGATTTTTGCCAGCGATCGCGCGTTTCCGACCATGTTGGCGCTCGACACCTCGAGCGCTCGACCTTCCACGGAATTGAAGAGGTCGATGTCGGGCGGCACCGTCATGACTTGGATCGGCCCACAATCGACCTTTCGCATATCCTCGTGCAAAAGGGTCTTGGCAAACTCGGCTACGTCTGGTTCTCGGTATCCGCAAACTGCCGGCAGCACACCAACCAGACCGTTGTACAGGGACGATCCCAGACTTAAGTCCGCAAACTGATACCGATCCTGTTCGTCCCTGGACAGCCCGCAATACATTGTCACCCCGAGCGGATCCGTGATTTCCTCCCGGACAAATCTACCGATAGTGCGGCCCTCAGGGTCTACCCGTCGCAAGACCCCATTGACGAGCCATCCCCTCGACAAGGCATGGTAAAAAGCGGGAGATGGCCCCGTTCCAGTCTGTGGCCATTTCTCGGCGGAAGAGAGCATGCCCTCCAGAATCTCCGTGTTGGCAACGATCTCCTTACCAAACCATAGCGTGTCCCTGGGATAGTCCTTCGAGTTCGGATCGATGACAAAGGGAACCCCACCGGAGTGGCGCATCACGTCGGCTACGGTAACTTCTTCCTTTCCGTTGGTTCCAAACTCCGGCCAGTGCTCGGATACCATATCATCGTAGGCAACCAAACCCCGGTCCACGAGCATGGCAATGGTAATGGCTTCCATGTTCTTTCCACTGGACATGACACACTGGAGGGTGTCGCCGTCGTATCCCTCCGCTTCGGGGGCGTATCCGTAGAGATCCACCACCTTTTGGCCCTTCTCGTAGACGGCCAACTGGGCTCCCAACTCCAGCCTCTGGGCAAAGTTTTCTTCAAAGGCGGACCGGACCCCGTCGTACTTGGAAAAACCGACAATCGTGCCGCCAGATCCGTACGGGCCGTGCCAGACCGCGGGAGTCACCGTTGTCGTCGTCGATTCGTATTCGTCTTTGCATTCATGCTCATGCTTGTATTCCTTTTCGTTATTGTACTCACCCTTGCCATTGCGTTTGTGTAGAGGGAACGATCCACCAGAAACAAATCTATTTCTGCTTCTGTATCCGGCAACCGCGCGAGCGATGGTCGTGTCCCAGCAGCAGTGTGCTCGAATGCGGGAAGAGAGAGAGCGAATCATTTCGTTGGAAGAGCTTCGGACGATTTGTCTTCTTTGCATACCAGATCAAAATCATAGGGTTCGGAAGCGCAGTTGCGTCCCGCGACAATTGTTCTCGCTAGACGAGCAGCAGTTGCAGTTGTGCGAAACAAGCATCCAACTGAACAGGGCCTAGGTGCTTTACTTCCAAACTGGGTCCCACTGTTCTCCGATTTGAACGAAAGAAATTGAGGGAAATTTTGGTTCGCTACATCAATGACGATACCATCGGCACGGAAAATCCTACTCATTTTTTTAGTGGTACCTACCGGTAGTATGGTAATCTTAGACACAAGTATGTTCGATGTACCGCTAAGAGTAAACATCCTGTTGTTCAGTACAGTGAAGAACACAAGTCAGTGTCATCGTTACAGTATTTTGAAGTACGGTAGAAGATCCGATCGTCATATTCATAAAAATCTGAAAAATTTCGATCACAGAATCAGTTAAGAAGTACGAACTACTAGATGATTGATTTCCAACGGCTATTTTGTTACGAGTCTGCCGCCCCGGATTGGTCGTGCGCACGCGTGCCGAGCCAAAACGATCTTCAACAAATTGAACTGTATCTGAAAGTATTGATTAGTCTTAAAAGGTTGTCTGGTACGGTGAGTGTAAAAGATAAAAATACCACAATTAATACCCAGTACCAAAACCATGTACAAGTCTACAGGAAATAAACATATGTGCGCTCCACACACTGAAGTCTCTTCAAAAAAAGAACAAGTGAAAAGACCCTGAAAACACACCGAAAAACTCACTCCTAAGACAATATTTTTGATGGGAAGTTCGATGGTCGAAATCACATATGTCAATAATTTTCATTTTCGCGACCCTGCAACGACCCTTCTGTTTCTCCTTCCATAGAACAGACCATGAAGGTTCATCACCGTACAAATAGTACAAAATGACACCAACTCAAATACCTACACATTCCGCTACTTGGTTTTCGATCCGGAAGGGTATTCGAACGGCAATTCAATGGCAAACAAGGGAGACAAAAATACGACAAAAAATCGACGGCGGCAACCCTTCTCCGACCCATCTGTTTCCCCTCCAATAGAAGGGAAGATGAGGGTGCACATGTAGAAATACTACCTCATTCGAACGCCAGCATGTTCCTCTACTGATTTTCTGACCTGGAATGGCAATTGAATGACAATCAAACGGCTATTGAAGATACGATACAAGATACGATACAAAGAACACAACAAGATGACGACAATGGCAATGGATGGATACAATGAAGCAAACAGGGCGAGGCCACAAAGGACGTTCGTTACAAGTGGATTTAGGTACCAACCAACGTGTTACGCTACACTAAAATCTACAGGGCAAATTCCCCCTACCAACAACAAGAAGGGGGGGTTGTTGCTCTCAAGCAAGATCAACGCCATCGCATCACACCAACACACAACAATAAACCAAACGCCGCCGTCAATGCCAACGCCTACCGATACAGCCTGTTGTTCCCTCCACGGCCTTCATCCTTTCAAAGCTGGTTGATGAGCTGAGTCATTGCTACATTGCCATACACAGAATGAATGCAACTGATTGCCATTGCAAGATTGAGCCCCCGATACAAGAGCTTTTGAATCACCCTCCAAACAACAAGCCGCCTCGTGTATTTGTATCTGTTGATGCCGCGCTCATGCCGGCTGAACTCCCTTGCAGGCTTCCTCCCTCCTATTCCATTCACATACTCATCCCAGAGCACAGCAAGGGACCTTGGACAGTCTCCAAGCAATGCTGGGGGCTGTACACGGGGAGTGCCAAGCCGAGTTGGCTGACCTCCAAGTGTTACTATCCCTCCAACACGACGTGCTGGAGCTGCAGCTAGGTGCCGAATTAGCCTTTCAATTGTTTTATTCTGCCGGCTCAGCTGAGCCATGTTAGTGACGACAAAGTTCCGCAGCTCTCCAAGTTCTACCTGATTAGAGGACAGTTTGGCATAGATACTATTTCTCCACTGCTGTCCGGAGCGCGTCATCAAATCATCCATGTTATCCTCTATCTCATCAAGGCTAACACATCCTCCATGCTCTGATGCAAAGATCATCACCTTCTTTACTGGATTCACCCCATCCTCAAGCCCAGCTTCAAGTTGGATGTACTTTGCTGTGACTTGGTGTCTGATATCAGGGGGGACCAAATCTGCTGCATGCGCATCGAATGTTGCCCACAGCAATGCCAGCCCAAGAACCCTAGCAACTCCAGGACCAAACTGGGCCTTGATTGCTGGCACAACATCACTCCCTAGCCAATCATTTGTCACACCACTGCCCTCCACTGCTTTGTAAATACAGGGGCCTCCACCACAAAACTTCACAGCTGCTGTGATATCAGGCCAATCCAATTGAACTGCTGTGTACCTGCCTTGCATATTGGGATTCTTCCATCATGCACGACAATCTACACCCTCATACCTGGCCCCTGACATTTGTGCTTTGCTGGTACCATACTTTCAAATAGAGTGTGTTCCTAATTTACCTGGTCCTTCGCGTTCAAACACAGAACTCTTAATACAGGCTGACACTGCGTCTGCATGTGCGTGTTTCTGGCGGCACACTTCCTCAGCCTGCAAATCTTCTTCATCATTAGGATTTGTTGTGCCATCACTGAATAACCACTGACTGGTAATGCCTTCCCCCGAAGCTAGCCATTTCTCTAGGAACACAGCCAGCCCAACCAAAACACAATACTTTGAATTCATTGATCCAATTAATAGCTGCTGCGGACAGTTCCTTTCATCTTGAACATTCTTACACCATTTCAATCTAATACAAAGATACTGTGGGAATTGTAGGCTCTTTTGCAAGTTCTTCTTCTGCACATGTGCCGTGTCATCCATTCTAGCAATAAGATGAAGCTGGAACTTTAGCATTGCCTGGTGACACAGATTTTCCATCAGCATTCCTGATTGGGTGAGAATCATGCCCACTATTTGCACAAGAAAATCTTCAGAAGTACACTCCCGGTCAGCGCAGCTTGGCACTCCACTGCCTCTAGTTTCTTTCTTGTTAACAGCTTTGATAAGGTCATTAACATGCCGCGATTTTGTTGGATTCCCCCTTAGAGTAGCCTCACACCATGCTGAATGAGATACCATGAATTGAGAGATAGCCTTCTTGTAGTACACCAAAGTTGAAGATCTTCCAAAGGTTGGATTGTCGTTATCACTAGGATTCTCTTTTCCATATGCTTTCAAAGCCATGAATCTGTACACATCCTCTTGTGTCACTGCTGCTTTCTCCTCAGTTGTAAATACTTTGTCATCAGCAAATTCGTGACCTGCCTTGTGCTCCATGAAGTTGCAAAAGATAGTGTAATATCCCTTTAGCTGGGTTGGGGCATTGATTGAGTTTTCAGTGATGGGCATGATACCGTTAGGCCTTGGAGTAGAGCGCGTCCTTCTTGTGGTTGTCGTTGTCGTCGTCATCGTCGTCATCGGCGTTGTTGTTGTTGTTGTTGCTGCTGCTGCTGCTGCTCCAGGGATCTGTCCTGTTCCATTGAAGATGAAGGCAGCCCGAGCTGCTTCAGCTGCTACTGCTACTGCTGCTGCTGTTGCTGTTGCTGATTCTTGTGCTGCTGCTGCTGCTGCTGCTGCTGCTTGGTGCGCTGCTGCTGCTTGCGCTGCTTGGACACGCAACAAAGCTACTGGTCCTCGTTCCCGTCCTCTTCCGCTTCCTCCAGTTGATCCGCGTCCTCTGCCTCTTCCTCCAGTTGATCCGCGTCCCCTTCCTCCAGTCAATCCGCGCCCTCTTCCCTGTCCGGTTGATCCACGTCCTCCTCCGGTGGTTTGCTCTTGCTCTTGCTCTTCATCTTGTTCTTGCTGCTCAGCGTCCGCTTCCATAAGCGCTAGGTTTGCAGCATTGGTGGTCGTGCTGTGGGGAGTCACCATTGTCGTCTGCGCTGTTTGTTTGGGCCTTGGTTCCTCTTGGTTGCTTGCATTCTTCTTTGGTACTTACTTGTTGTATTTGATGATATTGGATGTTCGATATCGTACTAGTAAAGTGAGCAAGATTAAGTGAGCAATTTTAGCGAGTTTTTTGAAGCACCTCCGGGGAGATTTCTTAGAAAGAAACAGAGTAAGGAACAACAGTCATCTAAAGTACTTGTGGTATTTTGTTAAGAGTTACACGGAGTCTTATACCACTAAAAATGCAACAATACTGAGTATGGAAATTCGCCCCGTACGTCTGTTTTTTGAGGGGTACCACATAATTTCTACAGAGAAAAACAGTAGAAATAGTCATTAGAGGTATGTATCATTAAGCGTACCAATTCCTACTTACGTGCCACAGTAGTGCCAGGCTAAATACCACAATTGTGGTATTTCCAATGTATGGTACCGGTACATCAGGGTTCATAAATAATACTTCGTAATAATAAGAGATTATTTATACTAAGTCAGCGAAAAGTCAGACTTCAGTCTTAAGGATTGTGCGCAGTTTAACAGTTAACGGTAATTGTTGTAACTCTAAAAATCGACCGAAAGGTATAGGATAATTGAAATTTAAAGAGAAGTGAGCTCAGAGAGAGGCTCTTATTTTTACTATGTATTTTCACTGTATCGGGGCTCTCTGCTGTATTTTACTTGGTAGAGATCTTCTCCGGTTATCTGTTACTGTTATCTCCATCGTACGGATACTGCTGTTGCTGTTGCTGTATTAGCGTCGTGTCGGTCTTACTGTATTGGTCATTCGATGGTATTGGTCTTTATGAGGTTAAGTGTTCTATCCGATGGGGCATATGCTTGTTCGTGGTATTTGAGATAGATGAGGAGGCCCATTCGGAATCGGTATTGATTTTCTTGATTGCAATAAGTAATTTCCTCACGGGATATCAAGTAT
Organism: Pseudo-nitzschia multiseries; assembly: GCA_037355745.1. NCBI lineage: Eukaryota > Bacillariophyta > Bacillariophyceae > Bacillariales > Bacillariaceae > Pseudo-nitzschia > Pseudo-nitzschia multiseries. The sequence continues at coordinate 2,711,789 of CM074788.1, forward strand.
ATTCTTTTGAATGTACTTATGGATTCCAAGTGTTTACTTACTGTTCAGGTCTTTGGATATATCTTATTCTAACCGATTATCCTCTTTTGTTTGTAGCCTTAGGTGATATCGTTTTTACCACTTAAGGATTCCAAGTAGTGGAGGTGCGTTTGATTCTAATGCTTGATCAGCGGAATATTTGTATCTCGTACTCCGCACCTCAGTCGTTGTTTCGTCGGCTTTTTCGATCGAATTAGATGCCAACAAAGTCCGTATTTTTTCGCCGACAACACACCTCTTGATCCAACACGCTATCGATGTTGGATTACCGTCGGTGTATACCTTCGCTTTGAATTGATTCAAGCCGGTTATCGAATTTCAAGATGAATTTAACCTGGGTAGTGGTGTCCCATGATGTACCTTGCGTGTCGAGCGTGCAAAATCCATCCCAATGGTTTGGTTAGATCATCAGCAGGGCTGATAGCTCCAGGAATATGAATCATCTTGATTTCACCATTTTCTTTCCATGCTTGAATTGCAAAAAACCTGATTTCAATATGCCTAGTTCTTTCAGTTGGCTTCTGGGTGTTTATGATTTCAATTGCTAATGCATTGTCCTCATAGATCGGAGTTGGACCAACTTGAATGAAGCCTAGTTCCTTGAGTATGGATCTGAGACATCTTGCTGTTTTGGCCGCTGTGACTGCAGCAATGAACTCGGCTTCCGTAGAGCTCTGAGCAGTAAGTGACTGAGCTTTGGATCTGTAAACAACTGCTCCACCAGCATAAGTGAAAACATATCCTGTGGTGGACCTGCGATGTTTTGGATCATTTCCATATGCGGCATCAACAAAACACATCAGTTTGGCTTGCTTGATATCTTCAGGGTATTTGGGAAGTGAGGCATTGTGGACTGCATCGTCGTATGGTTCCCCTGGAGGCAGGGATGGCTCTGCATTTGGTCTGTAGAACCTAATACCCCAGGATCTGGTTGTTCTGAGGTAGCGAGCTATGTTCTTTAGGCTGGAATAGTGGAAAGCAGTGGGATTGGAGCTGTACTTTGACATCAGGGTCACTGCATAGCCTATGTCTGGCTGGCAGCTGACATATGCAAACATCATTTCACCTAAGAGTGTCCTGTAGGAGAATCCAGATGTGGATTGCAATTCAGCATGTTCCTTGGTGCCTTCTAATGGCCCATCCGTATGTGATTGAAGTTGACTCAGCACTTCAGTTGATAATGGCGCCGATGGATTGGAATGAGGTTTCATCTTGGAATCAGTTTCCCAATCATGGGATGTCATAATGCGGTCAATGTAATTGGCACAGGACAGTTCAATGTAGTCAGCTGTCTGTTTGACATCAATTCCATTGAAGTCTTCAAGCAATCCCATTTTTGTGAAGGGGATTACATCTTCCTTAGGTAGCTTGAGTTTTGCGCCAATGATGTCATAGATCTTGTCGGATATGGGTTCTGACGTGCAAGCTAGTGCAAAATCATCAACTTGTCTCAGCATGTAGACTGTTTCACCTTCAAAAACGGTTGTATAGATTGTTCTGTCATGAGTGGTGGTCTTGAAGTTGAGATCAGGACCTTTCAAGATCTTGTTGATGTGCGTCTCCCAGAGTCTACCTGATTCTGGATGGCCTTGAAGTGCTCGAAGGACAGGAAGCACCAATCTTCTGTCTATGTCTTTGCCATGCTTGTGTCTGTACCAGTCTGCATATGCATCATCTATAGTCATGAAGGTTGGGATTTCAGGTCCAGGACTGTGGCCAAAGGTGTCTTGGGCATCTGCCCCATAGACGTTGAGATTGAGGCTTGCTGCAATGGTAAAGAACAATCTTTGGATAGGATGCTCAACACACGATGAGTATGACATTGAAATGGCATGCAGGGTTGGAGCTGCATATTTGCTTCCATTGCAGCACTGTCTTGCGCGGCGGACACCATTCCTTTTGACACTGTATTGCAAATGGGGTCTGAGAATAATGGATCCTGGATCCTTCAGATATGGAATTGGTGATCCAAACCTTTCTAAGTTTTCAAACTGATCAAGTTGTTTGCGTTCTCCAGCTTCCCATTTAGTCCATGTGGATCATGACTTGAGGTTTCTGCGAGTGAAGTGCCCTAGTGCTTGTTCTTCTGGTGTAGTTGCTTTTGAATTGATGGCCTTGAATAAGAGTTCAATTTGTTCAGTTGGTAGTGAATTTGCATCTAGAGGTAGTGCATGATTGCCTGGTTTATGAAGCTTGGCGATGGCTCGAAGTGATGCATTATCAATAGTGGGAATGACGAATCCATATCATCCTCAGTTGGTGCCAAGTGTTTTTGGATGGAGGCATGGAGTGCTTCAGTGTTGTCAACTTGGTTGATTCTAGATTGGATGATATTCTTGTATTTGGTGCCAATTTTCTTGATAGTCTTGATGGATGAAATCCGGTCCAAAAAAGGTGGATCTTCTTCATCAGTGGGTTCTTTCCAAGAAGTATTGGGGGCAAATAAACCATATTCATTTGAGTGTTTCCTGACTTCTTTCATAGACAATTTCTCTTCAAGGGCAAAGGTAATGGGTGTATCTATTGAAGAATCCCTAACCCCTTGAGCGTGTGATTCATGCCAGGCGGTGGTAACATCAGTAGCAGTGAACACACAGTTGTGATTGATAGATACAATACAGGCGCCTCGTAGTTTGGAGAGAGACGTCTTATGGGAGGAGAAAAGCTTGGAGGTAGGACTTTTGGGAAGGCTATCTGTGACGTATGCTCTGCCGAGTAGCGAATCATTTGCATATCAGAGGCCAAAGGCTGTCAGCACAGGAACGTGAAACAGTGAGCCTGAGGTTGGTGAGATCTGCAAAAGGTGAGATTGAGAATTGAAAATCAATGGATGACACCTCATTTGGTTCCGGGGGGAGAGGAATGTTGTCGAATCAGTCCTGAGCAAGTGCTTGACATTTGTAGGGAGGTCAGTAAGTGGTAAGTCATCCATGCCTTCGTCAAACCGGACATGGGTGGCTATCTTGACTCTGTGCGTTTCAGTATCATACCAAAGAATGTTTCTGGTAGTGTATGGGAAAAAACCCAGGAATATTCCCTTGCGCGCATTGGGTTTGAGCTTGATTGATCTCTTGCCTGGAGGTCTAACCCAAACTCTGCAACCAAAGGTTTGGAAGTCAGCAAAATTTTCCTTATGACCAGTGGCCAATTCCAATGGTGAATGGTGCTGGGTGCCTTCAGGGAACACATTGGACAACCTCAGGGCATGGTAGAATGCAAAGGGCCAGAACTTGATGGGCAAATTTGCACCAGTGAGCATGGCTCTCATTGAGTTAGTCAGAGTTTGGTGGGCTCTTTCAAATGTACCATTCTGGTGAGAAGCATCAGCACCAGTTGGGAATATGGAGTATCCAAACGCAGAGAAGAGGTTTCTGATATCAGGGTTGTGATAGAGTTCTCCGCCTTGGTCAACTGAGATGTACTTGTTGGCACAAGCTGGGTTGTGCTGGGAGAAGAAATGTTTGAGCCAATGGAGGGGTGCTGCTTTGGAGATTCTGGTATCACCATACTTCATACCAGTGTAGTGATCTGTGACGAGGATCCAAGCTGTCTCACCATGAATGCCTTTGTACTCATGCTTTCGTTTACTGTTGGATGATTTGGCACCTGAACAAGCAAAGTCAATAGACAAGCCCTGAAATGGTTGTGTGGCCTTTCTGGTGGAATGGGATCCGGCAGGGGTCTTTGTTTGTTTACATTGTATACAAGTTGGACATTGATCAAGGACACTCGTTTGGCGTTTGAACTTTGGTACTCCAATAATGTGCTTATGAGCTTGGTAGAGGAAGTCATCACATGGATGTCCGAGCCGCTGATGCCAGAAGAGTTTTGATGTTTTGGCTTTGATGGCTTGAATGGGGATATTTTTGTCCACAAGCTTGGTGAAAAACAATTTTGCATCAAACTTTGGCGTGTTGCTGGTATCAGACTGAGCTCTCGCTGCTTCAGTGCATTTTTGTTATGTCACAAGGTTAGTGTATATATTGTACCTGTAGTTACTAATGGCTTCTTTGGAGGCCAGTTCGCAAGCTTTCTTGAACTCCATGTCAGTGGCTAAAGCATAGGCTGAAGATGTTGCACAATTGGCATATGGTGATGCAAAGTCAAGAACATCTGGTATCAAGACTGGATGCGTGAAGCACTGACCATCAATGATGCTTCCATGTAGAACAATGCTTTTGGCGGTGCTCTGCTTGTGATGACAAATAATGGTGAGGTTGCCATTCTGTTGAACAGATGAGTCATGGGTGTCAGTGAAGGCTTTATGTATGGACTGTCCACTGAACTGATGTCTCATTCGAGATGTCATTCCACAAAGGTCATTCTCACTCAGTAATGTTGTCGACAGGGAGGGAGAATAATAGAAGAAGACTTTGAGATACCCTATGTGATTGGGTGCAGGAATATGCAAGTAGCCAGATCCTTCTGGGATGCAGGTGGCCGCCTTTCCGCCTATTGCTGCTGTGAGCCTGACCGGACATTTTCTCAGCTTGGTGTAAGGTTTGTAAACATGCAGGATATGCTTTAGGTTTGTGCAGGAAACTTTGGCACCCATATCAATCTGCGCTCTGACACCTTGTTGGAAATATGCTGCAGCTGCAATAGGATCTGAAGGGACAAGATTCTTGACATGGTTGGTGACATCTGGGATAGGATTGTCTCGATCAAAGTTGGGATCTCCATTGGTCTCCAGGTGTGATTCCAATACAGGGGTTGTAACTTCAAGTGATTCCATATCACAGTAGACATCAATTGGGATTGAAGGCTGGAGGCTATCCCTGGGGAGGAGATTGACAGCACCAATCTGGAAAGATTTGTAGGAGCTGACACTGCTGGAGTCCAACGAGGGGCATAAGCTGTTCACTTGAGGGGCTGTGGCATTGTCAAATCCTTGAGGTTCATCTTGAGGTGATGTCATATGGCTGCAAGAAAGACTCTCTATTCTTGGCCTTGGCAAAAAATTTGGTCCTCTGGTTCATCATCTGGGGGGACCTCATCTTGATCTTCATCATCAATGTGGATTTGGGAGATGTGTTGAGTAGAATCTAAGAGCTGTTGGGTTTCTCCACTGCATTTGCTTAGAAAAACAGCCGTGGCAATCCTATGTTTTTTGAGGGACTCAACATCTTGTAATGCAGGACAATTTTCAAAACTATGACCGGATGTGTGACAAACAATGCATTTTCTGGATGTGTCAAAGAGACTGGGTTGCTTGTTGAATGCAGTGATCGCATTGCAATATGCTTGATGGAGGAAGGGATCGTCAGATTCTTCATCCATTTCAGGGTATCCTAGTGATTCAATGAGACTGATTGAGTGAGAAGTCAAAGTAGAAGGTGTTTTAACAGTATTGTTGCCAGCGCGCTTTTGGAACCTATCATTTCGGCGAGGACCTGGTCTGGTTCCTGTGATGGGCAATTGCTTGGACAGACTTGGTTTGGGGGTTTTGTCCTTGTACTTCTTTTCAGCCTTTATCTCTTGCTCATATGTTTGCAGGGTTTGTAGGAGCCTACCTGCTTTGTATTTGTCTCGTTTGAATTGGTCATCTGAGTCGCGTTTATCTTCTGTTTTCTCAAATAGTTCATGTGAGAGAGTGGTTCCTGCAATGAGGTTGCTGACTTCTTCTGTTGAACTGATGGTGCCGGGTTGATTCTGGAGGAAAACTCTAAGTCGCAAGTAATCCTTGTACCTGAAGTATTATTATTCAAGCAATTCATTCGCATCTTGATTTGGAGGATTCCGGACCATTCTACCTGCATTGGATGGCCTTTTTGAGTTGGGATGTGTCTGAGTAATGACTGTGTACAGAGCTTTGTAGCCTTGTCCCCCTTCAAAGCTTTGAATGGTGGACTTCATTCTTCCACATGAGTCAGGGATTATCTTATCCGTTCTGAGTGCAGTGTAGATGAGATTACCCCATTTGTGAATCACCAATTCATATCTTGCGGGTAGATCATGTTATTATTTTCCTTCTGAATCCGGTCTGCTGAGAGTCTGATTCAAAGGCTTCTGAAGAACAGCACCGCTGTGTTAGTGTGTTAGTAGACGAACGATTGTACTCTACGCGTGGCAATTGTGGTTGGATACTTTCGACAATGGATAATCGGACTACAGGTGAGACTATGGAAACGCCAGGTCTCTTCTTACGGTGAACTTATTCAGATACAGTGAGACAGACTTTAGTAATGTAGATTACAGGTAGTTGGTAGCAACTAGTGTGAATTTATTAAATTCCTTTCGTGACCAGAAGTACCAAAGCTACCAAAAGGTAGATTTCCTATGCGCATGAATCAATGAGTCCCGTATCCATCTAAGTAATCGATTCCCACGGCATATCGATTCCCACGGCGCATCGATTCCCATCGCGCATAAACGGTGAGCAATCCCTGTCTTACGATATTGCCATTGTTCTTCGGTGAGCAAACTCTGATTTCATAAAATATCACACGAGCTACGGGAGCAATTCCTGACCTTAATGATAAACATTTCATGGAGTCTTCCTAACGGAACAAGAGAAGAAAACCGTTGGCATGTGATTCTCACACAATACATATACATGCATACAAATATATATGGTCAACGACTAATACATGTACGGAAATAATCAGCGAGTAATCTCAGCACTACGCAACAGCAGTTGCAACGTATTCATCTCAATAAAAGAGATATCTTGCATTTCAGCAAGATTTCACTTTATCTCATACTTTTAACATTCAACTGATTTATATCCCAAAATTCACACTAGTTGCTACCAACTACTTGTAATCTACATACTAAGGTCTGTCTCGCTGCAATCTGAATAAGTCACAGCAAGAGGAGATCTGGCGCTTCCCTAGTCTCGCCTGTAGTCCGATTATCCGTTGCCGAAAGTATCCAAACACAATTGTCACGCGTAGAGTACAATCGTTCGTCTACTAACACACTAACACAGCGTTGCTGTTCGTCAAAAGTCCTTGAATCAGACTCTCAACGAATCGGATTCAGAAGGAAAATAATAGATTAACAGTCGCAAGCTCTAAGAAGGCTTGCACACAAGAAAGACCAGGAACGGAGTTGAACATAATCCCTACGCTGGCATATGCACGTCGCACATCGCACAAGAAGCAGTTCTCATTCTCAGTTACCACGCAATTCTTTCCAAGGCTCCGAACCACCACAGATGCCGAACATACCGGTAATGCCCATCAATGCACTCGGAGGCGAAGAGAAGAATGACGCTGAAGTCACCACTATCGAACGCTTTCCCAGCTTCGATGCTGATATGAGAAAGATACTCATATCATTACTCAACGTAACAAGTGAGATTACTAGCAAGTTGTGCCTAGCTCTCAAAGAAGGCGGATTATGCGAGTGGAAGTCGTTCCTCGACGCACTTATCGAACCGGATTTTGCACGCGAACTTACCTATATGGAGCGAGGATTGGCAACACATATCCCTCGATCCATCCAAAGGAGCATAGAAGCACTTGCGGATTTCGCTATCGAACTACAAGAAGAAGGTGTCGACCTAGGAGAAGACGAGAAGGACTGGAAAGATGTAAAGTCATATACATACAAGGAATTCCAGGCATTCCGCGGAGAGCGTGCCCAACGCTTACGCAATGAATCTGTTCTGAACCCACCACCTCCTCCGGCGGGAAATAACAAAAAGTCCCCTCAGCAGGTAAAGTACGAATCATGGTGCCGAAAAGCACGAGATGAAAAGTCCTTTACACCCCTCACGAATGACTCGAGATTCGAACACTGGCTCGTCGGTTTCAAAGCTAAACTCAAGGCATACGACATCGATACAGAGACATTCCTCGATGAAACTTGGCCTCCAGCCACGCTTGTGGGTTACACCCGTGATCTCTACGTCAAACAATGTGCCTTCTTCTGGGTACTAATGTTGGAAGTCTTCAAGAGTGACCTTTCTGCATCATGTGTACACAGTCATTCTACCACTCGTGATGGACGCAAGGCCTACTTCGACTTCGTAAACCTTCATAGCCAATCAAAAGCAAAGGTATACGACAACTCGACCCAGCTACAAGCGTTGCTCAAGTTGAACCTCAACAATTGGAAAGAATCCAAAGTGAAATTCATCACACACTGGTTTGATGAATTGAATCACCTCAACAAGCTCCGTCCTCCCAACAAACCCCTCGAATACCACACTGTAAAATCAGCATTGTGTCAGGCATGCTATTCCAGCTTCCAGCTAAGCGAACAGTTTGCCAAAGTCAAGGATCCAGGTGGGACGAATAGCACCGTAACGGATGCAGTTGCCGAAGCCGCTGCTATCCATGATCTTAAAATCACGCTTTTACTCGAAGCAACTCGACTTGATTCCCAGTCTGCGATGTCTGCTCCTCGGTCGACCGTACGTGCACACGTCCATGATTTCTCTTCTGACTCGATCCAAAACCATGAGGACTATGCTCTCCCCATCGAATTTGAAGGAGACTATCAAGATTATGCTGTGTTCAAGGCTGGACGTACCCCTGACCCTACCACAAGGTTGCCTACAAACATATGGAAGGCCTTGTCACGTCAGGACATGAAGAGTTGGCTCAGTTTTTCTCCGGAAGGAAAGAAAATCGTGGTTGCCTCATTGCGGCACGATTTACTTAACACTAACCAACCTGACCCCAACAGTGTCAAACCCATTACACGAAAGGCATACCAACATGAACACTCGGTATCTTTTCAAGAAGACGATACTTCAACCAAGGATGAGCATGCCAATTCTGCAGCAGACCTACATCCTGCTGTAGAGAATGATCGTAGAGGCGTTTTCCATGCATCTCTAGGTGTATACAAATCCACGACCTCCTCGTCTAAGGACCAGCGACCTCTCAAGTCTTCCGTGTCACCCGCGCATCCAGCTCGATTCCTTTCAAACAACCCTGACATTCAGTACAAAAAGGACGGTGACACCCAAATACCTATCGGAACACCATCGTATTCCGCCAATTTTCACCAGTGGTATACTCCCGAGGACGATCTCACCTTTCCTAATGATGGTCCCGTAACGTCATACACATACCGTATACACAAAACTACGGTTACTAGCCCTGGTTTTGCCATGGTCGATCGCGGCGCAAATGGCTGCATCATCGGTAATGATGCATGTCTCATCTCCAAGGATATTCCACCACGATATGTTAACGTCACCGGCATTAACAATCATCAGGTACAAAACATTCCCATTGCTACATGCGGAGCATATTCCATGTCGAACAGAGGCCCCGTCATTCTTATTTTCAATGAATGTGCCTATACAGGACGACATCCTTCTATATTGTCATCCGGCCAGATGGAAGCATATTTTTCCACTGTAGACGACACGTCCATCAAAGCAGGCGGAGGACAGGTCATCACCACCTCCGATGGATATGCACTGCCACTTAGCATACGACACGGCTTACCATACCTTGCGATGCGGAAGTATACGACTGTCGAATTTGACACGCTACCACATGTTATCATGACGTCCGATAAACATTGGGACCCATCTGTTCTAGATACCACGATCAGTGCAAAGGATGAACAATTTCTCCAGAAATATCCTCCACAACCACAGCAACTCCCTTATGCCGATTACGACGAATATGGGAACCCACGCTGCCTTGAAGGATTCGATATATCTGTTTCCCCCGGGTCCTCCACGGTCACATCCCTCAGCTCGTATTCCAGCCATTCTACCCGATCTCCCTTTCTTCCAATTGATGATCATAAGAACAACGATCGCACCTTTTGGCTTACTTCCACTGACTACGCTCATCAAGAACGTCTCGCATGCTGCGCACCAACCGCAGTCTCTGGAACAGTCACTGCGTTTCCGACAGATTGTACAGCCAGTGACACTACACGCATTGCAGCTACGCCCCGCGAAAGATACCCCAACGAACATGACTACTTATCCCTCAAACTTTTCTTTTGTTGGGTTTCCACCAATCGCATCAAAGCTACTTTTGAAAACTCAACCCAATACGGTTCGTTAGCGGTTAGCCCTGATGGTAACATTTTCAAACGGTTTCATTCCCCTCAACCGGCCATGAACATTCGCCCCTTCAATGACGATGTTATGTCCGATGCAGTCTATTCAGATATCCCAGCAATTGATGGTGGATCCAAGATTGCTCAGATCTTCTTTGGCCGCAAATCGCATATTATTCACGTTGAAGAAATGCGTACCACCGGCGATTTTCTACCCTGCTTTCAGAACTTTGTTCGAAAATGGGGCAGGCCCATCCGCCTCCTTTGCGACCACGGTAACTATCAATCAAGTAAGAAAGTCATGGATTACCTCAAAATGTTATGGATTGGACTCTGGCAAAGTGAACCGTACCATCAACACCAGAATCAATTCGAACGACGATACCAAACGTTCAAACGCATTGTCAATCGCGTCATAGATCGTACCGGCACACCGCCACACATGTGGTTACTGTGCATGACATACGTCGCAGGTCTCCTCAATGTTGTCTCTAACCCTACGCTGTCCGATAAACAACCGATCTTCATTGCCACGGGTACAATTGGCGACATCAGCGCATACACCAGTTTCTTCTGGTTTGAACCTGTGTATTTCAAGACCAATGACTCTCCTTTCGGTACCAAATCTACCGAACGCCTCGGTCATTTCGTCGGCATTGCCGAACATGTTGGCAATGGACTCTGCTTTCGAATCTGGGATCCAGTTACCAACAAGTTACTAGACTGGTCCGGTGTTCGATCTGCTCTTACACCTGAGTCACGTAACAAACGCGCGGGCTTATTTACTGATGATGGTTTCATCAAATGGCGTAATGCAAAGGATTCCTTACCCCGTCTATACGCCACTGGAGAAGCTCCAGCTTTCAAACATGGGGAGCATACCAATCAGCATAAACTCATTGACGAGTCTACTAAACCAAACAGTTCAGTTTCCCCTAACGGTTCACCTGCTGATTCTGACACCACAGATACCACGCTCCACGCATCTGGCACTCAACCAATTCTTCAACCACCCACCCACCCCTCGTTACCGAGCTTTCTTTATAAGAAGGTCGATGACAGCCCAAGCTGGTCACCTTCTCCACTCCCTAACAACTATGGAAAGAGTCTCGATGGTCCTCCTACGACACACATCTTCAGCAAGACATCCGATGGCGTTCTCCTTACTGAAGATGATTTTGATCCACCGGAATTAGCATACTTTGATGTTAGTGACGCCACAACTCCACACACCAACCCCGCTACTCCTTCAGTAGACCCATCACAGGTAGTTGTTACCGACGAAGAAGGTAACGCACAGTTTGACAATGACGGTAAACCTATTACCATTCCTACGATCCCGATTGCCGATCTACAAGGACGTTCCTTCCTTGTAACCAATCTCGATGGCACCCGGAAGCGTCTTACCATTGTCGATGTTGAAGACAGTCTGGAACGCAATAAAGACTTCATCAAGTTCAAGTGTAAACACTCCGATGACGAACTAGATGATATCATTGCATACAATGACGTCATGAATTACATACATCGTGATTCAACACAAGAAGACGGCAAACTCTGGTCGTTTCGCCGCATCCTAGGACACCAAGGTCCACTGGATAACAAGCATCCTCAATACAAAGGTTCCAAGTATAACCTCTGGATTGAATGGGAGAATATGGAACGAACATATGAACCTCTGGCCAACATTGCAGCCGACGACCCGGTCACCGTTGCAAAATATGGGAAAGACAACAACTTGCTTGATCTCCCGGGTTGGAAACGTCTCAGAAGAATCACCAACCTAGCCCGACGAACCAAGAAACTTGATCGACTCGTGCACCAAGCCAAACTACGTTCCTTCCGTACCACTCCGCAGTACCAATATGGATTCAAAGTTCCTCGTAGCCACGAAGAAGCCCTCCGATTTGATCAAGCCAACGGGAACACCAAATGGGAAGATGCCACCACTCTGGAAATGGCACAACTCAATGAATACAATACATTCATTGATAAAGGCGTATACAAGACAAGCTCCATTCCCACTGGATTCCAACAGATCAAGGTACACATGATATACGCTGTCAAACACGACGGAAGACACAAGGCTCGCCTCGTTGCTAACGGTAATCTCACTGAGGCCCCTATCCACAGTGTTTACGCAGGCGTCGTATCTCTTCGCGGTCTACGTATGTGCCTATTCCTAGCTGAACTCAACGATCTAGAAGCATGGGGCACCGACATAGGTAACGCCTACTTAGAAGCAGTCACCTGCGAGAAAGTATGCATCAAGGCAGGTCCCGAATTCGGATCGTTGGAGGGTCACCTGTTGGTCATTTACAAAGCCCTATATGGTCTCAGGTCTTCAGGCAAGTGCTTTGGAGACTTACTCGCGGCTTGTCTCATCGAACTCGGCTTCGAAAGATCCCGCGCAGAACCGGAAATATTCCTCAAACCCGGAACGAACAAGCATGGTGAACGGGTATATGAGCTTATATGCACATATGTCGATGACCTATGTCTCTGCATGGCAGATCCCAATTCCTTCTTGAAGATATTGCAATCGTCACCGTATAACTTCAAATTGAAGGGATCTGGACCTATGAACTTTCATTTAGGATGTGGATTTGAACGTGACGAACATGGTGTTCTGTGCATGAATCCCATAAAGTTCATCGAAAAGATGGAAGCATCTTACGAACAAATGTTCGGATGCAAACCTAACACTAGATTCCGATCACCCATCGCGGAGAACGATCATCCTGAATTGGACTCCTCAGCCTTTCTTGAAGAAACCGGTATACAAAAATACCAAAGTATGATTGGTTCACTGCAATGGATCATCGCTATTGGTCGTTTCGATGTACAAACAGCCGTGATGACGCTCTCAAGTTTCAGAGCTCAGCCACGAGATGGACATCTCGAACGTGCTAAACGTGTCTATGGATATATCTCCAAGTTTAGACATTTTAAAATCAGATTCCGCGTGGAACCGCCCGATTTTATATTGACTAAACCCGACACCATCGACTGGTCCAACACCGTCTATGGGGAGCATTCTGAGGAGCTACCCGACGACGCTCCTGCACCGCTTGGAAAGACAGTAGTGTTATCACACTTCTATGATGCCAACCTCATGCATGATATTCTCAGTGGCAAGGCAGTTACCGGCATTCTTCATTTCGCGAACAAGACTCCCATGATGTGGTTCTCGAAGAAGCAGTCTACTACGGAAACAGCCACCTTTGGAGCTGAATTTGTTGCAGGAAGAACTTGCATCAAACAGATTGTCGATCTACGCCACTCATTCCGATACCTCGGAACACGAGTACATAATATCTCATACTCTTGGGGTGACAACGAAAAGATGATCCAAACGTCAACCTTTCCTTACGCAAGGTTGCATAAGCGTCATAACATTCTATCGTTTCACTACGTACGGAGTATGATAGCGAGAGGTTTCATTTTAATGATGCACATCCCAGGTAAGGATAACTGTGCAGATATTCTCACCAAGCATTGGAGTCACTCAGTTGTGTATCCACTGCTCAGGCCCATCTTCCACTTCTGTGGTAATACTGGTGACCTTCTCCAGGATGATGGAAGCATCATGTAGAGCGTGATGACCCTTCACGAGGAAACATGGGGAGTATTAAATTCCTTTCGTGACCAGAAGTACCAAAGCTACCAAAAGGTAGATTTCCTATGCGCATGAATCAATGAGTCCCGTATCCATCTAAGTAATCGATTCCCACGGCATATCGATTCCCACGGCGCATCGATTCCCATCGCGCATAAACGGTGAGCAATCCCTGTCTTACGATATTGCCATTGTTCTTCGGTGAGCAAACTCTGATTTCATAAAATATCACACGAGCTACGGGAGCAATTCCTGACCTTAATGATAAACATTTCATGGAGTCTTCCTAACGGAACAAGAGAAGAAAACCGTTGGCATGTGATTCTCACACAATACATATACATGCATACAAATATATATGGTCAACGACTAATACATGTACGGAAATAATCAGCGAGTAATCTCAGCACTACGCAACAGCAGTTGCAACGTATTCATCTCAATAAAAGAGATATCTTGCATTTCAGCAAGATTTCACTTTATCTCATACTTTTAACATTCAACTGATTTATATCCCAAAATTCACACTAGTTGCTACCAACTACTTGTAATCTACATACTAAGGTCTGTCTCGCTGCAATCTGAATAAGTCACAGCAAGAGGAGATCTGGCGCTTCCCTAGTCTCGCCTGTAGTCCGATTATCCGTTGCCGAAAGTATCCAACTACAATTGTCACGCGTAGAGTACAATCGTTCGTCTACTAACACACTAACACAGCGTTGCTGTTCATCAAAAGTCCTTGAATCAGACTCTCAACGAATCGGATTCAGAAGGAAAATAATAGAATTTTGGGATATAAATCAGTTGAATGTTAAAAGTATAAGATAAAGTGAAATCTTGCTGAAGTGCAAGATATCTCATTTATTGAGATGAAATACGTTGCAACTGCTGTTGCGTAGTGATGAGGCTACTTGCTGATTATTTCCGTACATGCATTGGTCGTTGACCGTATATATCTGTGTGTATATATATATATATATATATATATATATATATTGTGTGAGAAGCACACAACAACGGTTTTCTTCTCTTGTTCCGTTAGGAAGATCCTATGATATGTTTATCATTATGATCGGGAATTGCTCGCATAGCTCGTGTGATACTTTACGAAATCAGAGTTTGCTCACCGAAGAACAAGGCAATACTATAAAACAGAGATTGCTCACCGTTAATGCACGATGGGAATCAATGCGCCGTGGGAATCGATATGCCGTGGGAATCAATTATTTTGGTTGCTAGGGGACTCATTGATTCGTACAAATAGAATAGCTACCGTCATGTAGCTTTGGTACTTCTGGACACAAAAGGAATTTAATACTCCCCATGTTTCCTCGTGAAAGGTCTTCACGTTTACATGATGCTTCCATCATCTTGGAGGAGGTCACCGGTATTTCCACAGAAGTGGAAGATGGGCTTGAGCAGTGGATACACTACTGAGTGTCCCCAATGCTTGGTGAGGATATCTGCACAGTTATCTTTGCCAGGGATGTGCAGCATTAGAATGAAACCTTTCGCTATCATGCTCCGTACGTAGTGAAACGACAGGATATTGTGACGCTTATGCAACCAATTAACCTTGCTTGTCGATTGCGGTCGTCCGTGTTTGATAGTTCGATACGATGTCGGTCACGGATGTCCGGAACGTTCGTCGGAGAAACAATCGTCGGCGTTCTTATATTAACCGGTCCTTGGTCGTGGATTACAAAAGAAGATGCTGGTAGGATCTGTATCACACCCCTTGATTCACGAGCAGGGAGGTGAAAAGGAAAAGAGAGAGAAAGAATGAGACGGGGGGGAGGCCGAGAATGTGCCGCACAGGGAGCTAAGCACAGAATTTCCTCTGGATTGAACCGACAGTGGAGGTGCTGAACGGCTGGAGATAGGTAGCTTAAGGTAAACACGGGTGCTCTTGCAGGACATCAGTGTAAGTTATAAGGGCTCTATAACCTGTTGTAACTCTAAAAATCGACCGAAAGGTATAGGATAATTGAAATTTAAAGAGAAGTGAGCTCAGAGAGAGGCTCTTATTTTTACTATGTATTTTCACTGTATCGGGGCTCTCTGCTGTATTTTACTTGGTAGAGATCTTCCCTGGTTATCTGTTACTGTTATCTTCATCGTACGGATACTGCTGTTGCTGTTGCTGTATTAGCATCATGTCGGTCTTACTGTATTGGTCATTCAATGGTATTGGTCTTTATGAGGTTAAGTGTTCTATCCGATGGGGCATATGCTTGTTCGTGGTATTTGAGATAGATGAGGAGGCCCATTCGGAATCGGTATTGATTTTCTTGATTGCAATAAGTAATTTCCTCACAGGATATCAAGTATATTCTTTTGAATGTACTTATGGATTACAAGTGTTTACTTAGTACTGTTCAGGTCTTTGGATATATCTTATTCTAACCAATTATCCTCTTTTGTTTGTAGCCTTAGGTGATATCGTTTTTACCACTTAAAGATTCCAAGTAGTGGAGGTGCGTTTGATTCTAATGCTTGATCAGCGGAATATTTGTATCTCGTACTCCGCACCTCAGTCGTTGTTTCGTCGGCTTTTTCGATCGAATTTGATGCCGACAAAGTCCGTATT
Organism: Pseudo-nitzschia multiseries; assembly: GCA_037355745.1. Classification (NCBI taxonomy): domain Eukaryota; phylum Bacillariophyta; class Bacillariophyceae; order Bacillariales; family Bacillariaceae; genus Pseudo-nitzschia; species Pseudo-nitzschia multiseries. The sequence goes on from CM074788.1 coordinate 2,728,018, forward strand.
TTTTCGCCGACAACAGTAATTTCCTCTGACTTAGTCGAATAACCACTTTTTGCAATTCCAACCAATGAAATTCATCCATGTACGGGCATGCCGGCCTGGCCAGCTAATTCCATGCGGGTTTGATTTGATGTGGGATTGGATCGAACCAATGAAATGCAACCTTATGCCATTGAAAACCCAGATATGATAAAGAAACCCAGATATATGGCCCGGATTGAGTAATTGCAGTACAAAATCTACACTGACTCCTGTAAAATAATTTTCCTTATTAATTCATTCCAGTAATAATAACTGCGTTATTATGTACTCAAGTCAAGAATTTTCATGTGCCCGCAAGTCACAAGTCAGTCAGCGAGTCTGACTTCGACCCTTTTTTGGTATAAATAATACTTTGTACGAATTAATTACCAGGAGCCATAATTTTAGAGAGGTGCAACACGGGAGAAGAAATCATGAAAAAAAGGGGGTCCTTGAAACCATGATAGGAGGATTTTGTTAAAAACTTCCCCAGCTAAATTTTTAAAAGTCTGTTTTTACTTGATAATACTAGTAAAAATACTACACTTTCAAATGATAGCAACTCGATGAAAAATCAATATTAAAATTAGTTACAGGGTTCATTCTAGACCATTTTTTTATGAGGAAGCTGAATATTCAGCTTCTTTGGGATGATTATGCACAGAATTGTATTTATTAAAGAGAGAGATGGCACAAGATATTGTGAAAAAAAGCAGTGAAAATGGAGGATGGACAGACTGTTTGTGGGTTTGGAATAATTTTTGGTGGGACTGACCAGCGAAAATGAATGACGGACAGACTGTTTGGTGGGTTCGGAATCATTTTTGGTGGGACTGACAAGCAAAAACGGATGATGAACAGACTGTTTGTGGGTTTGGAATAATTGTTGGTGGGACTGACCAGCGAAAATGAATGACGGACAGACTGTTTGGTGGGTTTGGAATCATTTTTGGTGGGACTGACAAGCAAAAACGGATGATGAACAGACTGTTTGTGGGTTTGGAATAATTGTTGGTGGGACTGACCAGCGAAAACGGATGATGGACAGATTGTAGAACCATTTTTTGGTGGTCACCCCACAAAAAGCCAATTTCAGACCGCAGATGAACAATACAGGCAAACACCACTTACTATGTGACTCACAAGAGTATGGAAGGTGTGTATCTAATATGATGGTCAGAAAGTGATTGAAAGTACCTTTGGGAATCAGGTGTTTCACAGTCACTTTTACTACGTCACAGTAAAAGAATGCAGTAAAAATGGTGATGAAAAAAATTGGCTGGGGGGAAAGTTTTTTCCAAAATCCTCCCATCATGGTTTCAGCTGTGCACTGATTGTGTTGCACCCCTCTAAAATTATGACCCCTGTTAATTACGAAGTACAAGAGTATTCTCCCCCAATTAAGAAGGTTCTCAAACATGACAAAAGAGTTTCATATGGTACCGATACGTACTCGTACGAGTACTCGTAACGGTACTCGTATCGTTAATCTTACTCCATCACCTCCCATCATCACCTCATCATAGTATTTAATCTTACGGTACTGTAAATCTTACTGTACGGGACACTGCATTTTTGTTTAATGCAGTAATTTTTATGATCAAACCTTTATTGTGCCGGCTCCTCATATTTTCCTACCTGATGTTGTTACTCTAAAAATCGACCGTTAAGGTATTGGATAATTGAAATTTAAAGAGATGTGAGCATATCAAGAGATTGCTCTGTTACTGTGTATTTTACTGTATTCGACCGGTATCCCTGTGTTATTGGTGTTGTATGTAGGGATGTCTAAACCGGTCATAGATCATGTGCAATTCGTCATAAGACAGAGAACACATGATGGGATGTAGATATCTTGATACTTGAAGTCATTTTTATCTCTGGAGGAGTATAAGTAACTTTTTCAAGCGTAGAATGGATATAATTCCTGTAGAATGTACGTAAGTACGGTACGTGTATTTTTGACCGACAACACACCCCTTGATTCAACACTTAGTGTAGGAGTGTTGAATTACAAGTCGGTTCTCCATCTTGTAGAACTCTAAAAACTTAAGTATAAGCTTAGATATTGAATCGTAGAATGGGAGTATCATTGAAGGAGAGGTGCCTGAGTATGCGATGGTCGCGCAACTCGGAGGGAAGAGAAGATGTGCTTGGATGAAGCGTCTTGGATATCACCGATGGGATAAAGAGTTGTCCAAGAGGAGGAATTGAAGATCTCAACAAAGGGGAGATCAATGAGGTGAACAATGAGTGATGGATAGGGACAAAGTGGAACGTTCGAAATCGATTTCATTGATTGAAGGCGTGGAAAAGATATCGATGATACGTAGGATAAAGGGAAGCATTGGGATCACACGTAGAGATAGATCGATTGCACTGGAGCGAAAGGCTCTATTGATGATCTCAATGGAGGGGAGTCATATTTGCAAAGGAGAGATTGGCTTATCGTAGAATCTCAAAGAGACGTGTTGTAGAAACGAATGGAATCGGAGGGGATTCATTTCTGACTTACAAACGCCGACCAAGGGATTGAATCGTATGAAATGAATCGTAGAAATCGATTGATCGTAGAACGGAAGCATAGTGGCGATTGAGTGTCGAAGACGATGGTCGGCGGCGGAGGGATCGACCATAGTGCAATTTAATCGCCGAAAGGACTCAAGCCGGTTAGGGATAAGGCAAATCGATTGAACTGGAGCAGAAGATTCAATTGAGGATCTCAACAGAGGGGAGAGCCATGATCAAATCATGCCCCATGATTGGAGTGAAGACTTGTAAGTAGTCATAATATTGACGTAGATTGGAGAATCCGAATCAATTCATAGGAGTCAAGGATTGATTTTATCGTAGAATAATTTCAGGTTGTTTTTAGTGGGATCCGTGTCGCGTGCGGGCGATGATAAGTAAATGCACGAACCGAATGGTAGATTGGAGGATCAGAATCGTCAAATTCAGTCGTGTGGATTTTTGTAGGGAGACGATGCTGGATATCAAGTAAATTTCTGGAATCTGGGTTACATGAACCGGTGACACACCCCTTGATTCAACACGGAGTGAGGGAGTGTTGAATTATTTGGCGGTTCATTGATTTTTGGTTCAGTGGGATCCTTGTTGTGTGCGGGGAGCATAAGTAAAGTGGTGGAGGCTTATGATGAAAACGCTGGAAGTTAAACACGTTCAAATTAAGCGTCATGCAGGTATCCAATACACACCCCTTGATTTAGATGCACACCCCTCGATTCAACACTTATAGAATTGAATTCCATGGTTCAATCGAATTCTGTGTTTGTGAAGGAGACAAAACCGTAGGGCGAATTCCATCGTAGAAGAAAAAATGTGGTGGTTTAAGGCAACTAACTATCAAAGGGGAAGTTGCAGTCGATTGCAGTGTTCAGCCACAATTGTCGTAAGACCAATTCATAGACAAGATATTAGCATGTAGGTGGTACAACGTGATCTTGAGAGCATCGCGGGGCCGTTTGGTCATTCGCGAAACTGGTTTTGGTAAGCGGTGGAACACCACAGATCGATGTCGTTTGGTGATGCAGAAGACAGTTTGATCTGGATTTGAGTATGTCGTGCAATACAAATGAGATGGATATGCGCTGTGTTTTTCGAATGTGGGACTGGCGCTTGCATGGATAATGCCCGCGTGATTTGCCTTGGGCAATGGGAGTTGCAGGGATATTTTAGGGGGACAGAAGCCGGTTTCAGCAAGCGATGGATTAAATGTCCGTGGGAAGTTGGCTGGCGTCCCTGAGAGAGCTTCGACAGGGGTCCCTACAGCATTGGAATCAACCGTTTTGGTATGAACTAAGTAGGTAGTACCAGAAGGAACGGCTGCGTGAGGCGAAGGAACGATGGCATTAACATCGGAGTCGGGAGGTGGTGCATGAACTTGGATAGTCGGTTCGACCGCGGATTCAATGGGCTTGACAGGAGGAATGCCCACACAGGAGGAAGGGAAGGGAATAGGAATGGCATACACTTCGTCAAAGAGTTGTGCCTTCCAGGTTGGTGTGAACCTCCATGAGGTGATGATGAGTTCGATCGTGATGGATGGTTTGGATGAATAGACGTCGTCTGTGTGGTGTGCAAGTGCATCTTTTGCCGCCTTTTCTAAGCCAGCAGGATCACGTAGTGTCTTGGAGACTCCATTTGATGCGATATAACAGATAGAACATCCGGATAGTAATTTGTTGATGTGTCTCTTCTGGAGTTTGGTTGAGCGGGGAAAACAGTAGGTGATAGATTTGGCAAAGCTGCTGCGGAGATTGGTCATCATGAAGGGGGCTAGAACCTTGGCGTCTGCATTTTCCACGAATAAGTCTTCCATGTCGATATCATCCATTATCATAGAGTAGAGGTCGTTCAATTGTGCATCATATGGGCTGTTGCCCTTGAATTTGAAGCGAATGCCTTCAATCGCATTCCAATCAAAGAGGTCGGCCATGCTTGCTTGTGGATTATCAAAGAACTGTGTGTATAAACAGTGGATACACCCCCTGATTCACAAGCAGGAGGGGAAGAAGAAAGAAAAATCGATGGCGTGAAGCGAGTCGTCAAAGGAATGACCGAAGCCAAGAAGAAAAAATGCGGTCGTCGTAACTGCGTCGAAGGAATGAACGATGACCGGAGGGAGGCGAAGAATTAACCGGGAGACGGGGATCGATGACCACAAAATCTGAAAAGGAACCGGAGAAATATCGACCGTCGGTGTTGCGATGTAGTTACAGAAGGAGATTCTTGGTAGAATGTTCTGTAGGTGTCGGCGTCCTATCGATGGGGAAGGATACCGTCGTGGCGTTGAGGATTATGCGTCGTTGTCAAAATAACAAATGATTGTCGTTGCCATGGTAATCGATCGTGGGGGATGAGAGAAGGTTCTTGTAGAACAATCGTCGTGGGTAGAAAAGAATTAACCGTGGAATGTTCGTCGGAGATTCAATCGGTGCTTCTTGGTCGTGTATTACAGAAGAAGATTCTTGGTAGGTAGACGAAATGACCGAACGAAGGTGCGGCCGTGTCGAAGGGATGACCGAAGGAATCTTCCGAAGAAGGAATATTCCAAGAAAGTAACCGGAGACAGGGATCGATGACCGGAAAGACAGAAATAACCGGGAATCGATGGTCGCACCTGCGAAGGAAGATGTGAGACGAATAAATGGTGGAATTAATTCGATGTGGCGGCGGGACGACCGAAGGAATTAACCAAAGAGATATCAACCGTAGGAGAAGGTCGTCGGAATAACCAAAGAACGGTCGCGGTGAAGGAAATGACTGGAGGACGTTTGTCGGAGGACGGTGTGATACACGAAATGACCGAGCGAATGTTCTAAAGAAGGAACCAAAGAAAGGGCCAAAGAAGAATCGGAGGAGATAATAAACAATTGGAAGGGAGTCGCTCAACAGCAGGCTCTCAAACAATCCGGATCAGATCTGAGGGAGATGGGAAGGGAGTCGCTCAACAGCAGGCTCACAACAATCTCGAGTAGATCCGAGGTGGTAATTGTTCCGAAAAAGTAATCGGAGTATGGATTTGGTGTAGGTCGTGGATCGAAATCGAAAGGCCGTTGGAAGTGATGGAAGAAATGGCCGAACGAAGGTGCGGCCGTGTCGAAGGGCCTACCGAAGGAATGTTCCGAAGGAGGAACAAACGGCGGCGTGAAATGTAGTGAATAAAGCAACTATCGTAGGATGAGTTGCAGTCTGTGCTATTGTTGTATAGAGAGGTGCTTAGCACAATCAAATGGGCGTTGATGGTCCTTTATTGGGATGATGGACGCGGAAGAAGGATATGGGGGATTGCAATCGGCTTATCCGGTGCAATGGGCTTTCATATTAAAGACGGCTTCACGGCGATGGTCTTTATCTTGTAATCGAATCAGAGAACTGGTTGTGGATTACAATATTGGCGTGATGAGTACACCCCCTGATCCACAAGCAGTGAAGAAGAGGGGAAAGAAGATCGGTAAACCGGACTTCGGAAAAAGAAGAAAAGGAATACGCAGATCAGAGGGAGATTGGAAGGGAGTCGCTCAACAGCGGGCTCACGACAATCTCTGCGCTGGGGGGAAGGCCTATCGCTCAACAGCAATGTCCTCTGGCTGTAACCGGTCAGTGGAGGTGCTGATCGGGCAGAGATAGGCTCTTAAAGTATACGCTCAACAGCGCGAGTTATAAGGGCTCTATAACCTGTTGTTACTCTAAAAATCGGCCGAAAGGTATAGGATAATTGAAATTTAAAGAGATGTGAGCATATCAAGAGATTGCTCTGTTACTGTGTATTTTACTGTATTCGACCGGTATCCCTGTGTTATTGGTGTTGTATGTAGGGATGTCTAAACCGGTCATAGATCATGTGCAATTCGTCATAAGACAGAGAACACATGATGTGACGTAGATATCTTGATACTTGAAGTCATTTTTATCTCTGGAGGAGTATAAGTAACTTTTTCAAGCGTAGAATGGATATAATTCCTGTAGAATGTACGTAAGTACGGTAGGTGTATTTTTGACCGACAACACCTGATAATTAATACAGAGTAGTGAATACTGTTAACACCAAACCATATTTTCAACCTATTCTAACATTCTTCAAAGAACACTTGAATCGCAACAAGCATTCAAAGTAAGTGAATCAAGATCTGATCAATCTAGAACAACAAGGAAAAGACCAAGAAAACACGATGCCTAGCCTGAAGGACATCGAGCTTTACACCCCCAAGTACAAAGTCTCAACAAGTTACCCACAATGGTGGTCAATGATGCAAGCCTACGGAGTCCAGAAGGATTTTGACAAGGCCTTGAGCGAGGTCAAGGACCTGGCACTTCCAGCAGCAGAAAGGAAGTATGATAAGGATGGTAGAGAAGTGAAACAGACCTTCATTCCTAGTGAAGAAAAAGCTGTTATCATGAACAAAATGGCTATAGCGACCACCCTAATGATGGCCTTTAAAGACTACAAAGACTATGTGGCTTGGATCAAACAGTCCAGGACAGATGAATGGCCCAGCGACCAGTCATATCAAGAAGTCGTCAAAGAGATGAAAGATGAGTTTGCACCTGACAATATGACAGGGAAAGTAGATCAAAAGAATGATATCTGGAAAATCTCCATGAAGAAGAACAAGAACCCCAAGACCCTGTTCACCCAGATAACAGCAATAGATATCAAGTATCAAGGAAGAGTGATGGCTCTATCTGAAGAAGATAAGATATTGGCAATCATGCAGAGAGCACTGAATGAGTACCAAGAGACAATCTTGAGAGTCAGGAGCGATGCCCAAAGAGACCATGGAGGAGACCCCACCACGAAGGAACTACGGCTCAACATGCTTGACCTGTGGAAGTCCAAACAACCCAAGGACAACAGAGAACATGAAGTTGTGATGTATGCCAGAGAGTCCAAATCAGATGATGAAGTAAGAAATCCCAATGCCAATGGATATAAGTCCAAGAAGAAGGGCAAGGGCAAGGACATATGGTGTTACAGTTGTGGCAAGAAGGGCCATATGAAGTGAGACTGCGATGAAACCAACAAGACAACAAAGTGTCACCATTGTGGGAAGTCTGGACACAAAGAGAAGGCTTGCTGGGAGAAGAGCCCTAAAGCAAACCAAAATGGATGCAGAAGAAAGACCGGAAGAAAAAATGCAGCAACTCAGACAAGAGCATAGCTGCCGGAGTAATCGAAGATGAGTATTACTTTCTAGCCGCCAGAGACGTGGCAGTGAGTCCTAAGAACACAAGGAAGAAGGGGAACCAGAAGGGAACCCATTGTCAACACTATTCCAAAAGAAGGAACAGGAAGGAAGTGATGAACATCCTTTTCAAATCCAGCCGGAACAGAAATTATGAAGCTAATGAACTCAACAGGTTTCAAGAGAAATACAGAGAAGATTACCTCAAAACCAAAGAACACAGGTGGCTAGCTGTTCCATCCATTGTGGAAGTGGAAAAGTCACACTATCTGCAAGAACACGAAACAAATGAGTGGAGAGATCCCATAAGAATGGGATACCGGAAAACTCAACAAGGAATCAATCCACAAGAAACAGAAAGGCATAAGCTGGAACGGGAAAAATCCTGGCTCCTTGAAAACAAAGGAGGAAGGGGAAAATAAAATTCTACACAACCGAACCCAGGATAGAAGAATGTGCACTTATGTCTACAACCGTTCCAGAGCCCAACGCCAAGAAAAGACAGGAAGCAATGGGCTACATCCTGCTGGCTAACAGGAAAAAGTCTATGCATATAAATCAACTGTGGGTTGTACATACGGGAGCAACCGCAAACACGATTAACCACACCAAAGGAACTACTCCATCAAAAGGTTTGATAGCAAAGCTAAAGCTGCTCAGCCCACAAGTTGCCACTAATAGAACAAGATTGCAAGTTACTAAAATCTTGGATAAAGCTGGAGTCCAATACAATAAAGATGGTGGACGCACGAGTAGAATAAAGTTCACCGGTTGCCGGTATGGTACATATAAGTTTAATCTGTGCGCCGTAACAAAGATGATAAGCCAAGGATGGGAGATGACCGGTAACGTGACTAGGATAAAGCTCCAGAAGGATAATGAAGAACTACACTTTGATATCCCAATCCAACCAAAGGCAATGGCACTCTCTGGGCAATGTAGCTGGAGAGTGAGGAAAGAGACGCACAAACTCCGGAGACTGTCCTTGCCACACCGCCAAGCAAGATGCCCACAGCAAAGGCTTATGCATTCTGTGAACACAACAACACCACAAGGACCAAGCAGATTGTAGACCATTTGGGTTGGGACCGAAAGTGCAAAGCTTGCACAAGGGGAAAGGTCAGGCAGAAGAACCTAGGGGAGGGAGAGAAGAACCCACTGAGTGCGATAAGAGAACTTTGGTATATTGATGGAATGAGATTGAAGAAACCAAAGAATCCAAAGGGAATCATCTATTTCCAAGCCAACAACTGTCTGGTGGTAGCTGTCAAACACATCTCTGGAGCAGCTATGTTAGGCTGGTACAGCAAGAAGAAAAGATTCATTGAGGAATTCTGTTCAAAGTTCAACAGCATGAAATAGACCGGAAAAGAACTGAAGAGGATCCGGTGTGATGATGCCGGTGAAAACACGAAGTTTCAAAAGGCTATGAATGGAGCTAGTTGGCAATTTGGAGTACAGTTTGAGTTCATGGCCAGGACCCCACAGAGGAATTCAAGGGTGGAAACACAGATATTCAATCTGTGTCGCCTAACAAGGGCAGCTTTGGAGGCTGCTGGGGTACCAAATCAGCTGAGATATGTGTTGTTTGCTGCTTTCCTGAAGTGATGTCACCAAGTTGACATGTTGAATGTGGAAGAGGTAGAGGGATCAAAGAAGACAAGATATGAGTGGATGGTGGACAAGAATCCGGACTGGATAAAGAACATGCAAATGACAGGAATGACCGGCGTAGTCAAGACACACCAAACTGGCACATCCAAGATTTCACCCAAGGAAAGACATGTCTCTTTGCCAACTACTCAGAAAACCGCACTGGAGACTGCTACACCATGTTTGACCCAAAGGCAAGAACCTTTCTGAAGTCGAGATATGTCCTATGGTTGGACAGAATGTACTACAAGGAAAAGAAAGGAAGAGTTGCCCCTGTCACAATTGAGGGTATGCAATTCGACAGTCTACTGGACTTGGACGATCAACAAGAGGAAGAAGAATATGTGGCTTCCAGATCCACAAAAGAAGAGCAGCCGGTTCCTCCGGAGGAATCAATTCCTCTAGAGGAGTCAGAGGAAGAAATATCTGATGAAGAAGATGAGGAAGAAGAAGGAGGACCAATTGCATCATCCAGAAGTGGAAGAGTATTGAGGTCTACAAAAGCAGCAGATGGAACTCAGCATCAACACTATAGACTCTTGCTGTTCATTGACGAGGAACCGGCAGCAATAGCCTCTGGGTTAGAAGACAGTTACTTGAAGAAAACAGCCAATCTGGGCAATATGGAATATGATCTATTGAACACTGAAAAGCTTAAGGCAGCAATTGATGCAGAAGGCTTGATACTACACAAGATGTCCAAGAAAGGGAAAGTGTATCAGAGACTTGAAGAAGGATATGGTTACACAACCAATGACGAGGAGTATCGACCTGTTGCAGCAGTGATGCAGGCCAAAGACTCTGAGATGTATCTTGTTGGCGCATCCAAACATAACTATGGAAACACCAAGGAGCTACAGACTATGAACTATGCAGAAGCAATGGCAACTGTGGATAAGAAAGAATGGGAAAAGGCTGTCAAGATAGAACATGACAAGATGGTCAAGTGCCAAGTCTTCAAGGTGGTGGATAAGAAGGATCTGCAAACTTGTACTTGGGCAATGAAGAAGAAAGCAAGTGGAGTGAATTGGGCAAGGAATGTCATAAAGGGATCCATGCAGATCAATGGAAAACATTTCGGTGGTCAGGATAAGTCCTCTCCAGTTGTGAACAGAGTTGCAATCAAAGTTGTGTTTGTTTTAGCAATAATGGGAGGATGGTATCAGCATCTGGTGGATGTGGAAGGAGCATTCCTGAATGGGGAGCTCAACTCTGACCACAAGCTCTATACAAAGGTTCCCAAAGCCTACAAGAAGTGGTATCCAAGCTGGGGAGTTCTACAACTGATGAAAACACAATACGGAACAGTGCAAGCAGCATTGCAATACTATCGGGAATGTGTTAAGGCGTTGGCATCTATGAAGTTCAAAAGGAGCAAAGCCGAGCCGTGTGTCTTCTTCAAATGGGAGGAAGGATTCTTGGTAGTATTCTTACTATGGGTTGAGGACTGTTGTGTGTCAGGACCCAAGAAGTTAGTGAACAAGTCAATAGCAATGCCCTTAGACATGCTGCGCGCCTGTCGTGCCTGCAAGTATGCGATTCGATAGGCAGTGTAATCACTGTTATCTACGATCCCCATAATGGTGTTTCTAAACTTGCGGAATAATGCTCCCTGCAATGGTTTGGTGAAGTAATCAGCAATTATCTCCTTGGTTGGACAGTACTCAATGGCGACTTCCCCCTTTGACATTCTGTCTGTGATGAAGAAGTATCTAATGTTGATGTGTCGTGTTATTTTGGTGCTGGAGGCTTTGCCATTACGTTCAAGCCAAATCAAGCTTTCATTGTCTTGGTAGAGGATATTCTCTGTTGCGAGTGGCTTGCTGGTAAGCTTTCCTGTTGATTCAATGACATGTTGTCCTTGTGCGATTAGGAAGTATCTAGCCCAACAGATAAACGGCATGTTGTCATCGACTCCCACCACTTCTGGTTCTGTTGAACTCTTTGTGTTGCTTTTCTGTTTGGTCGAATTCCCTATGATTGCGCCTTGTCCCATTGTTAACATTCCCCAAAGTGGCTTCTCATATCCTCATGCACTGCAAACGCCGCAACAACGTACCAGTATAGGGTCCCTGAATCATCATGGCCTAGTACAAGTGGAAGGAATTGAGTCTCCTTCAGATACGACATGACTCGTTTGAGTTTCTTCTGGTTATCCACATCGAACCCCTTCACCTGGGTACAGAGGAAAGCTATGGCGGTTTGGATGTCCGGCCTTGCCCGTTTGGATGCAAACAGGATCTTTGCTACATAGTGGTGGAACACCTCCGCATTGTGCTGGCTTAGCCTCTTGGCCGCTTTGTTCACTTGGAACAGATGGTCTGCAGCTGGAGTTACAGCTTCAGAGCCATCCAGAGCTGGTGGTAGTCCCTGGAGAATGTCTTCAATGTAATCGAACATGGTGAATTTTACTTTGCCCACGTCAGTGTAATTGATGGTCATACCCACATAGTCATGCACCTTGCCCCTTGTTTCCATGAGGGGTGATGTCTTTCCAAATTCCTTATTGAGGCCGGCAATCACTTGTGTCACCACTTCTGGATCCCTATGTGATATCTTGAGATCATCAACATGCCACACGATGGTGCACTGGTGGCCGTTGATCATTTTGTTGACTGTGCACTGGTCATATGAGTTGGGCTTGTACCCTTGTCCAATTAGCTCATTGGAGAGCTTCTTTTAGAACAGCAGGGCCGCCCGCAGTGTCCCGTAGATTGCTTTACAAGCCTTGCCAATGAGCGCCTTCTTGCCATTCTAGTGGGCGTCGATGGTCCTTTATGGGGATGATGGACGTGGAAGAAAAGGATGGGGATTGCAATCGGCGTGTCCGGTGCAATGGGCTTTCATATTAAAGACGGCGGTGGTCTTTATCTTGTATTAATGTAATTGTAAGCGTAAGCATTCGATCATCGTCCTTGGATGAAGGAGATGTAATCGTAATCGTAATCGTAATCGTTTGATCGTCGTCCTTAGATGTGTATTACAGAAGGAGATTCTTGGTAGAATGTTCTGTAGATACACCCCTTGATACGCACGCTTGGTCGTGTATTACAGAAGAAGATTCTTGGTAGAAGGATCTGTATACACCCCTTGATACGCGAGTAAGGAGGAGAAGAAAGAAAGAGAGAGGCGGGGGGGAGATCTATTGATACAGCCCGGCGAGGCGAGTCCCGTACCAAGTATACTCTGGCTGTAACCAACAGTGGAGGTGCTGTACGGGGCGGAGATAGGTAGCTTAAGGTATCCACTTGTTAGTGGAAGGTATAAGGGCTCTATAACCTGTTGTAACTCTAAAAATCAACCAAAGGTATATGATGTTAAAATTTAAAGAGATGTGAGCTCAAAGAGAGGCTCTTAATTTTACTGGGTATTTTCACTGTATCGGGGCTCTCTGCTGTATTTTATATGGTGGAGATCTTCCCCGGTTATTTGTTAGTCCCATTCTCGTACCGATACTGTTGCGGTCTTAGTGTCGTGTGTTGGTCTTACTGTATCCGTCATTCGATGGTATCGGTCACTTACGAGGTTAAGTGTTTTGTTTGATTGGGCGGATACTTGTTAGGAGAGTAGGTAGATAAATTAGGCCCATTCAGAATCGGTATTGGTTTTCATGATTGCAATAAGTACTTTCCTCACGGGATATCTAGTATATTCTTTTGAATATACTTAAGGATTCCAGGTGTTCACTTATTGGTCAGGTCTTTGGATATGTCTTGTTTCTAACCAATTATCCTCTTTTGTTTGTAGCCTTAGATGGTATCGTTTTTACTACTTAAGGATTTCCAAGTAGTGGAGGTGCGTTCGATTCTAAGCCAGATCCGTTCGCGAGTATTTGTGTGTATGTATGTACGTACCTCTGCTTTGTTTACCGTAGCGTTCCTACGGTGTTTCTGTCGTTGTATTTTTTTAACCGACAACAGTAATCATGTTTGGTCCATATAGTTTTGGATCCACTCGACACAGCAGCTCTGCCATAGTTCCATCAAGTTTGATGTAGACATCCTCTCCTTCTGGCATGTCGGTTTGCAGGAAGGTGCCAGGGATGTCTACCGTGGCAACATCCCTCCCTTCCACAGCATCATCATGCATGATAGCATCAGTGCATATAGCGAAACGGTAGGTGAGGTTGAGTCTTCCTTTGTAATAAACTCATGCTGAGGTCTCCCATCCGCGCATCCTCATCCCTTAACCTTTCCTGTTCTCTTCCTTTTCAGAAACATCAGATACTGTAGGGATTGCCAGACCATCTCCCGGGTGAGTGTCTTTGGGTCCATTACTTCAATGACACCCCAGTCATGGAGCTGCTGAAGCTCAGATAGCACTGCGTCCACTCCTTCTTCACCAAATATCTTCATGCCTTGATTTACCCCATATTGTTTGGTCACTTGGGTTGCATCTAGATTGTTGTAGGACTCAATTGCCTGGAGAACCATTAGCATAGATGCGTGTTCTCCCGCAATTGCTTTAATAGCACTGCCATATCCTGGAGTGAACCCACTTCGTTCTCTGTGTTCAGATGCGTATCCTTCTGGTGCTCCAAACTTGTTGTGTGATCTGGTGACTCGTGGACGCAGTCTGGGTAGATATTTGCTTGTATCCTCTGGTTGCTCTTCCTCGAAAGCCACGTGTTGTGTGTCATCAGAGCCCGGGCCATCGGGGGTACTCTTATCCGGGGTGTCCTCAGGTTCATCTTCCATCTTGTGTATGGCGTTGTCCACTCCTGCTTCAGCATTGGTGGGGTCCTCCCCTGGTTCATTTGGTCCGTTTGCCGGTAGTGCAGCCACTCCTGGCTCCTTGGGGCAGTCCGCGTTGTCTTCTGTAGTAGGCACTGAGTCCCTGTTGACCAAATGGGAGTCAGCTAGTGCGTCGGCCTCATCAATTACGCTGGTTAGGCTTTCCTTCTCATCACTGATGGGGGAATTGGCATAAGATTGGTCTGATGAATCATCATGATCCTGTTTATCCTCTGTATCCAAATCAAGAATCGTGATTGGCCGGTCTATCTCAAAGTCGAGGCCAGTTGGCATCCCTTGCTCCAGGGCATTGGCTTTTAGCTTCTCTATTACCATTTGTGGCATTGGAAGCGGGGTGGCTCGTTTGTGATGGATCCGCTGCCCTGTGTTAATATCATAGGCATAGAATCCCTTGGTTAGCTGCCCGGTGGGACGAAGGTTCACTGCATCAACTGTCCGGGCCTTCATGGTGTTGTTTGTCTCCTCAGAGTGTGCTTGGATATATTGCAGGAATTGGAATTGTCCATGAGTCTTTGCATTGCACGGCACCCCTGTAATAAGCTCCTGAGCAGATGTGGTTGTTGACACGCCTGTTGTTTGGCAGTTCAACCAGAATGTAGTTGCATAAACTAGCTCTATAAGGCATTGGCGTGGAAGCCTGTTGACAGGGATGTGGTGGATTACACATCTGATGTTCTCCTTCAGAGTCCTATTGCTTCTTTCGATAGTAGGCCCATGTTGTCCAGCTGGGACGTAGTGCACTGTTATGGGGTGGTCCATGTCCAACAGGCTGTCCCTGATACATTCAAACTGGTTGTCTGCATGTAGCTGGGTGACGTGAAACCTGTGAGAGTGGTATTGTTCTGCAATTGCTCTTATGGTCTTAGCTAGGGTGTGCTGCTTCATGCTGTTGATGGCAATTGCAGTTCGGAACGGGATATGTCGCGAGATGGAGACAAGAAACTGAACACTGTTCATTGTGATGATGTCCACGAACAACGTGATATCTTTGTAGGCCTCAAAGATATTGTCTGGGATTGGTGTTATATCTTCCCTAGTATGTGGTGACTGTTGGCGGACACTCTTCCCTTTGAGTATGCTGTCATGCTTCCCATAGATGTCCGTCATTATCGAGATGTCCCTTCTGGTGATGGCAATTGCAGTTTGGAACCGGATATGCTGCGAGATGGAGACAAGAAACTGAACACTGTTCATTGTGATGATGTCCACGAACAACGTGATATCTTTGTAGGCCTCAAGGATATTGTCTGGGATTGGTGTTATATCTTCCCTAGTATGTGGTGACTGTTGGCGGACACTCTTCCCTTTGAGTATGCTGTCATGCTTCCCATAGATGTCCGTCATTATCAAGATGTCCCTTCTGGTGATGGGACAGTCCTAGATTATGCTGTGGTTGATCATTTTGATTAGCTCCTGGGATGTTGGGAACCCAAGAATCTCCTGTAGTTCTCGTGCCTTCCTTACTCTGGAGCAGTCCAGAGCTGAGTGTGAGTTTGCCCTCCCCACTCTTGTATTCAGTGCCAGTGCGGTTCCATTGTGTTCTCGCATGTTGCAGTTTTATAGATTGCAGCTGGACCTCTGAAACCTTCTGGATCCACCATCCTTGTGAACGTAGAGTGCGTTGTCAATGTTTGTGTCCATTGTTACTCTGAATTGGTCTGATACTAGTGCCAATGACAGCATGTTGGCTAGGCCATTCTCATAGAACCACACCACTCCGAACCCTGGGAGATCAGCAATGAGGTTGGCTCTTGATATCCCGGAGTTGCAGTGTATGTTCATGAAGCCATTGTTTGGTGCCTCCCAAATGTTAGTCACCAGCTTTGGGTTGACTATTAGGTTGAGGGATGACTCGCTATCAAGGAGTATCCAGTATGGGTTCACTCCCCCTTCAGATTTTGACTGGGTAAAGAGATATTCGGCACCATTACTGAAATGGTAATTGATGTCGGTATTGGATGACCATTGATCCTTTTCATCATCCCCTTGGCTGGTTCAAGCAACAAGGTCCGGTATGCCGTGACTGCTGCTGTCATCATCACTGTTGCTCGTTAATATGGATGATGTGGACAATGAGTTGTCTGTTGTGGTCTCCGTGTTCCCTTGTGAGACTATTCCTACATTTAGGAACATGTATGTGGTTTGTTCGGATGGGGTGAAACGTTCCCCTGACTCCACTGCTGTTATGAGGAGCTGGCGACTGTGTTGGTTGGTGGATAGATTATTTCCTGTCCCACTTCACTGTTGTGCAAACATGCCTGACTCTTGGTTGTTGGACGACTCCTTCTTCCTGTTTCCTTGTTTGCTTCTGTCTGATGGCGCCGTCGAATTGTTCCGGTTGTTGCCTTGAGATCGTGTAGATTTCTTGGAGTCCTTGAAGGCCACAACCATGCCAAGGGCTTCCACACTTGTGGTTGGATAATTGTTCTGCTGTAGGGCATAGTTATCTGCAAGTACTTGTCAAAGGGTGCTTGTGTCGGTATCCGATCCCTCAATGATCAGTGCCGCTAGAGCCTGCTGTTCAACTGCGTGGTCAATGGCTGTCCTTGTTGTCCACACATTATAGTCGTATGCGGCATAGGTCAGGTTGCATTCTAGTTTGTATGATACTGTGGCCTTGCAAATCAGAGTTCCCCCTAGTGACTTCACCACCTCGAGGTTCTCCTTCATCATCTTGACATTGTATGATGCGGCATCGAGGTTGCGCTGCTGTGTGCATAGGAGCTTACTGATGGCCCTGAGCATGTTTGTTACTGGGTGTACCTTGGTTCGGCTTGATTGAAAGCAGAGGTTCTGGATTGCCTTGAGGAGTTCCACAATGCACTTGGAGTCATCAATGGCCTTCCATGACTTGAGACCTTTCAGCTTTGCCTTCATGCCATCATTGACTTGTCCAAGAGCGAGGCGGTACATCTTTTCCATGTCCCGCTGGTATTATTGGATCCACTCGTCAGCCTTCTTCTTCAACTCTTCCTTGTACATGTCCATGAGGGTCTCCTTTAACCCAGGAACTTCCACCATCTGTGTGGTCTGTGTTGCTGGGTCAGTAACTGTGGTAGAGTACTCCATTGCTATTGGCTTGGTTGGTGCAAAGTCCTTTCGTTTGAACCGAATCAAGTGTTCAATCGATGATCCCACTTGTGGGATATATTTCGAACCCCCCAGTGTCTCGAGCCTATCTTTGAGCTCATGGTAGTGCTTTGCACTTGCATCCTCGGGGATAAGGATCCCTTTTAGATTGGTTTGATTATGTCCAAGGAATCTATCTGGATTGCGCTTGGTGCTGGTCGCATTCTTCGCCTTGGCTTGCTGACCGGTGGTAGGTGTGGCGTCGTTGGCCTTCGGTGGCTTTGCAGCCACGCTGGAGTATGAAGTCTTTGCTTCCATGGTTCTTAGTGTGTTGTTGTTGGTATGCCGTACTATTGTTGAGTATGGTATACGAGATACTTTTTAATTACTGTTGATTGAACCCTAAAATCGGTACTTCCGAATATAAAAGGTCAAGTCTGAAAGACTGTAAAAATCAAATCCTATTGACTAGAGTAATTAAAAAGTATGAATCGTTTGATATCTTTGGTGGATTGAACCCCAAGCTGACATTTTGGTGCACAATCCGAGGTGTCATTTTTGGGTCACCTCAGAATATTTTCCCATAAGACTTTCTTCAACGATCCCATACCTATGTATATAATATGTTGTATGTTCGTACATTCGTGCGCGCGGCAGTTCTTGATGTAGCGAGCCGAATGAAAGTAATGGTAGTGCCACGTGGCACTCCCTACATCCGGTAGAGAGCCAGACCGGGGGAAAACCTAGTAGAAATCTAGTAGATTTCACTATCCCTAAAACCAGCTTCTAGCCTCAACAAGCCAGCAAAGGATTCTTCCAGCAAAGCGTAAGCCTACCACACGCCCTACCAGAAGGAATACAATATACACGATCGATTCCCTGTATCACGCGCTACCAGAAGAATTACGATCCACACGCACGATCGATTCCCTGTATCACTACTAAAACCAGCTTCTAAGCACACGCTTAGACCCGGATAGCTACAACAAGCGTGCTACGGATTCCTCCAGCAAAGCGCAAGCCTACGACACGCCGTACCAGAAGGAATACAATCGATTCCCTGTATCACCGGATAAGATGTATCACTGTGTCACTGTATCACGGTAGCTCGTAGGAATGGAGCGCTTGCGACCGAAAGACTCGTCTGCAATCAAAAAATTTACAGGCTAGCACTAGAAAAAGCCTGTAAAGGAGCAATCCTCCCGCAAAGGCAAGCAAAGCTCACTCTTTCTGTTCCTGAAACGATTAGTAATAGAATAAGTAAAAAGGCTTACACGTCCAGGTCCAATAGTCTTCCCTATTGTACCCGTACCAGCCTCCCGATCCTCCCAACGCGAGGATTACTACCGAGGCCCAACGCGCCTACCAGATACACCAAGAAGGCCCGACGCGCCTACAAGGAAAGTATCGTACCCGTACCAGCCTCCCGATCCTCCCAACGCGAGGATTACTACTGAGGCCCAACGCGCCTACCAGATACACCAAGAAGGCCCGACGCGCCTACAAGGAAAGTATCGCGACTCCAGGAACGTTGCCGGAGAGTATCGAAACCGCCGCTCCCCATCGATGAGGAGTTACAGGGAGTTCTTCCAAGGGGACGGCCCCTTTGGGGAAGCCCCTGCTAGGCATGACATCTACCAAGCCATCTACACCCTCTTCAATGAAGCGGATGGGGACCAGCTTCTCCCCCTCCTCCTGGATATCTTCAATGCACAAGCTATTGGCGGCTTGGGCATCTTCCAAGAAGATGCAGCGGGGGTGGACCGGCTCCGGGTCATCCATGGCCTCCGACGCTATCCAGGAACCATCACCCAGCCCTCAGCCAACCGGGGCCAAGCCTTTGGCTACATTGATGATGTGGAAGGACAAGAGGTGGAGCTGGTGCGAGGGGACGCAGCCCTGCTGTCAAGGGCGGCAGCGAGCCGGGTGTACCTCCTAGCTCACCATGAAGCCAACGTATCACAACACCCCGAGCAAAATTACATCCCTGCCATTCCTGAAGGGACTGCCCACACTGAAATGCTCCAAGCTCACAAGGTATGTTTCCTACCCTTCGAATTCATCCCACTGGTTTTGTGCAGGGGCCTCACCCTGAAGCAGGCCTTCCAAGTTCTCCAACCCCACATTCACCAGCAAGGATTGGGGGACATCTGCAAACCCTTATTAGACACACTCCGGGCCGTAGGGACACAACCTACCACTCTTCTGGGCGCCATCTGGCTCCTAGAACCCGGACCTGCTTTCAGAGCTGAAGCCAACCTCCGCGCCTACATGAAGAAGCATGTCCTCCTCCGAGACCTCCCAGACCTAGCAGGCTCAACGCCGGCAGACCCTACTCTCACTACAGCCTTCGCAGCGCTTACGAACCAGCAACTAAGATTGAGTGAGTCTCTGGATCAAAGACAACAAGAATCCTCCAAACTGCACACTGTCAGGGAAGTGTGGGGGGACCTTTACACGGAAAGACTCCTACTACTCTGTGGAAAAACAACGGAAGCAGACCTCCCCCCCATCTATACCGCCTGGGCCAAGAAGAGCAAACACGAGAAGACTCACATGATCCTCCAAAGCCAAGTAGCAACGGACGCCTACAACCTTGGGATCCAGGCGCCACTCATCACCACAGCAGTGCTCAAGAGGTTCCAAGATTGCAACTTCTATGGGACCGACCCCTTTGATGTAGCAGACGGCATACTTCCCCTAGCCTTCACTCCTCCAGGAGGATCAGCAGCTACTCTAAAGCGAGAGCATGAAGCAGCCGCTAATGTGGCCGCCTATGACACTATGATCTCCACCCAAGGCAATTCCCTATCCCTCAAGGACTCCCTGGAATTGCAAAAGACCAAGGCCTACATTCCCCTTGATTGGACCGAAGCCACCACCCAGCTGAAAAGCTATCTGGCTGTCCTAGCCACTATCCTCGGCGCCACACATGCTGTGGTGAAGGGGTACCAACGCGGCCTCTCCCGATT
Organism: Pseudo-nitzschia multiseries; assembly: GCA_037355745.1. Classification (NCBI taxonomy): domain Eukaryota; phylum Bacillariophyta; class Bacillariophyceae; order Bacillariales; family Bacillariaceae; genus Pseudo-nitzschia; species Pseudo-nitzschia multiseries. The sequence continues at coordinate 2,748,190 of CM074788.1, forward strand.
AGAGTGGCAACAGATGCCCCTCAGAAGGGCCATTGCAGACGAGGTTGGAGAAAGAATCACCCCGGCCCTAGTAGTGTACTACTTCCAGGTACGCGTACGGGGCTGGCTTGAAGAGCAATGGGAATCAGACACCACCCTCCCTTCCCCAGACTTTGGGGAAGACATCCACCGGTTCAGAATGACTCAGAATCTCAACTGGCTCCCAAACGTGTCCAATGTCGATGCCTTGAGAGCCCTCCAGCAGCCAAACCTGCCACCGAAAGGGCCCTCCGGCAGTCCTCCACCCCCCAACAGCGGGGGGGGGGGGGTGGCGACAAGCGTCCCTCCAACAATGAGGACCAGAGACTCAACCCCACAAGAGATCCCCGACTCTCTGACCCATCCAATCCCATCACTGCTAAAATCAAAAACAAAGCAATGAGATTGGTCATCTCGTCCATGAAAGCCAAGGGCAAACCACCTCTCAAACGCCCCAATGGCAAAGAACGCTGCCATTCCTGGCACATCAGAGGTCACTGCTTTACCGGCTGCCGCCACATTCATGACCATGTTGACATCCCGCCAGCAGAGCAAGAACTGCTCTGGGATTGGTGCCAACAGGCCTATCCTGCCTGAAGACCTGGCAATCGCCACTCACTCGGCGCTGCGCCCCCTCTCACTCTACTTGCCTCGGGGGCCATCCATGCGCCCCCACCCACCCTAATTGCCACCCACTCGCCCCCACCCACTCACTTCCGGCACCACTGTCGGTTCAGCCCGTCACCCACACCATTCCCATCTCCTCCCGTCCCATTGCCTCCTTGGCCCCTCCCACAGGATCTAGGTAAGCATTCCTGCATTGTTCCACAACTCCTGTATGCCCTCAAACCCCCCCCGGCAACCACTCTGGCCTCTTCTCCACCCAGCGCTGTCCTGGGTCCTCCACCCAGCACCGCGCTGGGACCTCCACCCGTCCTGGGTCCTCCACCCAGCACCGCGCTGGGACCTCCACCACCCAGCACCGGCCTGGGACCTCAACCATCCAGCCCCGCGCCGGGCTCCACACCACCCGGCGACAAGCTGGGACCCCTCCCACTCTCCAGCAACGCGCTGGCCTCTCCGCTGGGACTCCTCCCAATCTCCAGCAACGCGCTGGCCTCTCCACCCAGCACCAACCTACGCTGTCCCACACCCGGCGCCGGGCTGGGACCCCCTCCCTCCAGCGGCCCTCACGGCCTACTTACTGGTTACCCCATTGACCGGCTAGACGTGCACATCAACCGGGCTATCCAGGTCTACAACAACAGCACTAGCTGGGGGGACTTCATCCAGACCATACGGGGACGAGGGGACATCCACCCGAATGTGGATAATATCCCCCATCCAGCCAGGGGCATCCTACACCAATTTGGAACGGATGGCACCCCAGCATCCATGTCTGGACCCCCTTGGGACCCAGCCCGGATTGCAACAGCCATCAGCAGAGGGCCACACCAATCCGCCCACATGGGCATTGACTTCCTTCGCGAGGAGTATGCCGACATGATGGACAAGCAACAATGGACTGTCCTCCCAGCCAGCCTCATCCAAAACCTTCCAAACCTCCGGCTAAGTCCACTGGGGCTAGTCCCCCAGCGAGGCCGGCGCCCCCGAATGATCTCCGATTACACCTACTCTGAGGTTAACCAAGACACCATCCCTCTAGCCCCAGCAGAAGCCATGCAATTTGGCCACACCCTTCCCCGGCTCCTCACCAAGCTTCACCGCGCAAACGACAGGTTCGGTCCAGTGTACATGTCCAAGATCGACCTAGCTGATGGCTTCTACCGGGTCCAGTTGAACCCAGACGACACCATGAAGCTAGGAGTGCTGTTCCCTTCCAGGAGGGGCGAGCCACCCCTCATTGGAATCCCCCTCACCAACCCCATGGGGTGGAAATCCAGCCCACCAAACTTCTGTGCCTTTACAGAAACCATTGCAGACATGGCCAATGCCACCCTCTCCACAGGGCTGGCAGAGGCCAGACTCACACCCCACCGACTGGATCTCCCCTCTGAAGCCACTCCCCCCGCGCCTCCTCCACCCGATAGGGCTCCCGCAACAACAGCGCACACAACTACCGCTACCCCCCGTACGGTGCTTCATCTGCCCACTCCTCATAGTACCACTCCCAGCAAGAAGCCGGTTCGATACTGGGATGTCTATGTGGATGACTTCTGTGGCCTTGCTCAGGGCAACCAATGGACCAGACGCGCCATCAAGAGGGTGCTCTTCCAATCCCTGGACAAAGTCTTCCAACCCCTGGATGAAACAGACACCCCATTCAGACAGGAACCAGCCTCCCTCAAGAAAATGCTCCAAGGGGATGCCACCTGGACCACCAACAAAGTGATCCTAGGCTGGCTCGTTGATTCCATCAACAAAACCATCAGCCTTCCTCCCCATCAAGTGGCCCGCCTACAGGAGATCCTCCATGCCATCACACCCACCCAGCGCCATGTCCCCCTCCAACAATGGCACCAAGTGCGCGGCGAACTACGATCTATGGCAATCGCCATCCCTGGCTCCATTGGCCTCTTCTCCATCCTCCAAGAAGCCTTCCGACACCGAGACCTGGGGCGGCAGCGCATCCGGCTCACCAAGCGAGTCCACAGCTTCCTTCAAGACTTCCAATGGCTAGCCTCTGATCTCTCCAACCGACCAACTTCTATTGCTGAACTGGTGCCAGACTCCTTCCCTGCTACCATGGGCGCCTGTGATGCATCTGGTCTGGGCATGGGGGGCATTCACTTTGTTCCCCTACCTGAGGGTCAAATCCAACCCATCATGTGGCGACATGCCTTCCCAAAGTGGATCTCCTCCCAATTAGTCACCTTTGACAACCCCAGTGGCACCATCACCAACAGTGACCTGGAGCTCGCTGGTTCCATTGCCCACAATGACATCCTTGCCCAAGCTGCCTGTGTCCAATCCAGAACCACTCACAACTGCTACGACAACACAGCAGCTGTCTATTGGCAAAGGAAAGGCGCCACCACTACCACTGGGCCTGCAGCTTACCTCCTTCGGATTCAGTCCCTGCACCAGCGTCTCCACCAATATGTCCCTCTCAGGGATTACATCCCGGGGCCAGTGAATCACCTGGCTGATTTGCTCTCTCGCTCTGACCTCTCTGACACTGCCCTTCTCCATCATTTCAACACCAACTACCCCCAGGACTTGCCCTGGATCTTATGTCCCCTGAAGCCCGCCATGCATTCTGCTCTGACCTTGGCTCTATCCAGAAGACCATGCGCGCTTCAGTCACTGAACTCTATGCCCGCAGAAAGGATGCCCATTGGAATCAATGGGCTCAATTCTGTTTGTCTCAAGGCTTTGACCCAACCCTCCAATCTGTTACAGATCCGATCCCCATCCTCCAAGTCTTTGTCTAGCGCCTCCATGATGGCCGACTGTCATGTAGCCGCAAGCCCATCAGATCTCGCACAGTATCGGACACCCTCAGGTCAGTGGGCCAGACGCTGGCCCCGCGTGGGGGCCAAAGACCCCAGAACCAACTCAACCGGCAGTCTTGACTTCAGGCTAACTGCCCAGTTCAAGGCCTATGCCAAACTTGACCCCGCACCTTGCAGGGTCAAACCGGTCCCCATCACCCTTGTCATGCATGCACTTCGATTGGCATACCATGACTACCCTTCCCCTGCCAGGCAGGCCATTGCCAACATGATCTGCATAGCCTTCTTTTTCTGTCTACGCCCTGGGGAGTACACTGGTACTACCAGGGACGACCAAGCCTTCCACCTCAAGGAGGTCTCCTTCTACCTTGGCTCCAAAATTGTCCACCACGATGGCCCTGAACATGAGCTCCTTGCTGCTACCTCTGTCACCCTGACATTCACCACACAGAAGAATGGGGACAAAGGTGAGGTAGTTACTCATGAAAGGAGTGGTGACTGCCTCTGCTGCCCTGTAGCAGCATGCGTGCGCCAGGTGCTCCACCTCAGGGGCTGCTGTACTAGCACCCATCCCTTCAGCCCAGACCTCAAACTTGCCAGTTACTTTGACAATGGGGTTCTCACCCTCGTTCGCGCGGCAACTGTCACATCCTCCATGAGAGTCTATGCCCAGACCCTCTACCATACCACAGGCATCTCCCCTGCAGCAATCTCTGCCCGCTCCCTTCGAGCGGGAGGGGCTATGGCACTGCTCCAGGGCAAATGTGATTCTAATGTCATCAAGCTCCTCGCCAGATGGCACAGTGACTGCATGATGAGGTACTTGCACCAGCAGTCCCTCCCCATCTTCCAGAATCTGGCCTCTGTAATGTTCAACAATGGAACATACTCCTTCCTGCCAGAAGAGTGGGTGCCGGCGGCCGCCCCCACTCCCCCTGGCAGCTCTCTCTGATTCCTCTTGGGGAATCTCCCACCCTCGCAGTCTGGCCTCCTGTCTCCTCCAGGTCCAGTCTCCATCCAGCTCCCACCCTGTGGCTTGTGGCCCAATGGCAGAAAAGGCTTAACAGCCAAAGGCTTAACTGCCCAAGCTGTTAAGCCAGGCTGTGCGCCGGTGTGTGTGGGCACAGCAAACTAAGGGACCGGACTACAGCCTGCAAAACAACCAACAGGCTGGAGTTCCCGGCTCCCCCTCTAGCATTGCTTAACCCACCAACACACCCATGAACTACAAGCATTGCACATACAGTACTACAAGTAGGCTGGCTACTGAGGCTATCACGAATGTAGTGAGTGATAGTCAACATATTGCCCGGGAGTACGGAACGAAACAGAAACAGAAGTGAAGTGAGGAACATACTGTTGTAGTGTGCGTAACGGTTGGTACCAGTATCTATGGTACGGATCTTCTTCGTTGGGTACGTTCTCTTTCGTTGTTGGTGTTGGTATGGAAACATGTATGTCATGTTAAATTCATACACTATTGGGTGATTCCCAAAATAGTCTGGGTAGGGACCCAGATTTTTGTATTTCCGGAATGAAAATCACCCTACCCAGATTTTGGCGGGCCAGTGTGCAAAGTCTCTTTTTTGGAATAAGGAATCCTTCACTCGGACTATCGTAATGACCAAATTTGTCCACTTCATACGATTAGAAATTGCAAATTGTTGTCTTGATACGATTAAAAATCTGGGTTGTTCTTTAAATGTGCTGGAAATTTTTAGCGACTTCTTTCAGTGGGTTCAGCTTGTTGTCACTCTAAAAATCGACCGAAAGGTATAGGATAATTGAAATTTAAAGAGAAGTGAGCATATCATGAGATTGCTCTGTTGCTGTGTATTTTACTGTATTCGACCGGTATCCCTGTGTTAGTGTTGTATGTAGGGATGTTTAAACCGGTCGTCGATCATGTGTAATTCGTTATAAGACAGAGAACACATGATGTGACGTAGATATCTTGATACTTGAAGTCATTTTATCTCTATAGGAGTATAAGTAACTTTTCAAGTGTAGAATGGATATTATTCCTGTAGAATGTACGTAAGTAGAGTACGTGTATTTTTGACCGACAGCACGACTCAACCGATGCACCGATACACAATATTTGTCGATCGGTTGACCATGTCTCTTGAGTTGCTTGTTTGTTTGTATCTTTTAGAAGATGATGACAATGATGATGATGCATTGGAAGAAAGGCGTCAAAGAGATAGGAGAACACCAAGGATAGCCCTTCGGCGCCATTCCGAGTCCCCCTTTCTTTATCTATTCCAGTCAGGTAACAACCAGGCTCTTCTGAACTGCTGTGGTGTCGACCACAAGGTCTTTCACGATCTCCTATGCATGTTTCAACCAGTATTTGATGCATACACCATCGGCAAAAAAACGGGATGCATTCGAAAGCGGAAGGTCAACGTGAATGGAGTATGGAGTGGAAGAAAGCGTGAGGCAAACACAACTTGCTGTCTTGGTCTAGTACTTCATTGGTTTAGAACACAAGGATTGGTCGCAAGATCTGTGTCTATGGCATTTGGACTCACCTCTACTGTTATGTACAAATGGTTGAAGTTCTCCAGAAAGGTTCTCTTGTTTGTATTGCAGAAGCATCCAAAGGCAATGGTTAAAGCCCCAACAGAAGAAGAAGTCGAGGAATACATTGCTGCCATTGGCGCCAAATACCCAAGACTTCAACAACGACGAGTCTGGGCCGCTGCAGATGGACTCAAAGTCAAAATTCAGCATTTGACGGATTGGATGGTTCAGAGTTACTTTTACAACAGTTGGGTCAGTGACACTTACGCCAACAGTGTCTTCGTCTTTGCGCCGGATGGTAGAATCTTCATTTGCAATTTCAACTGCCCTGGTTGCTGGCATGACAGCACAATCGCCGATCATGGTGTTTACGATAAAATAGAAGAACTGTTTGTTAAGTTCCTTGCAATGGTTTGCGTCGACTCCGCATTTAGGGTTGCCACCAGGAGACTTCACTGCCTTGTGCAAAGTTCTCAGAATGATCCAGATACCCCAGAGGCTATTCTATTGAACAGAGAAGCAACATCCCTTCGCCAGTTGTCAGAGTGGGGAATGCGTATGATCCAGGGACAGTTTCCACAATTGAAAGACAAGCTCCTATTGGAAGAATTTGGAGATTGGAAGGTCACAATGAACCTGGTGATTCTTCTGTACAATTACCAAACAAGTACCATTGGTCACAACCAGATCCTAAATGTTTTCATGCACAAGAAGGACTGATACTTCTCTTATGCTGACAATCTACCAGAAGATCATGCCACCGGCATCTTCGAATAGTGAGGCGTTGAGCCATTGAGCCGGTGCTCGGTAACCGTTGGGTTCTTCGTTGTGGTTTGATGTTCGCATTTTGCTTTGAGTGGCCAAGTAGATTGTTGTTCTTGTTGAGTGGTACCATGGTCGATTTCGCCGGTAGTAGTAGATAAAGATTAGTAGCTTATATTTGGACATAGCTTTCGCTGTTGCAAAGTTCATGAATTATGAGCTTAAGCTTAGAGCTTCTTCTTGCTGGAAGGATAGCTTCAAGGATAGCCTACATCTAGTAGTAGCTGGAAGGATAGCTGCAAGAATATGAGTAGACACGAGTAGATTACGTGTAGTAGTTTTGATCTGGATGGAGTAGTTTCGCTTTTGGTGTTCAGGTTCGGGTTCGTAAAAACCGCACGACTCCTTAAGATGGGTTCAACTCCTTAAGAGGGTTTCAACACAGCGCCGGACGGGTTAATCCCATCAGTTCTTCCATACATGGAAATGGGAATCGAAATGGGAATCGACATGGGAATCGTTGACTCCTATCGATTTGATTCCGACTGATTTGAGACTTTCATGTACTCCCACCAACTTTACGATTGCATGAGATATAACTAGTAGTAGTTGCTAGTAGTTGCTAGGAATTCATTATTTTTACTAGTAATTCATTATTTCATTTTCTTGGCAAGTTGCAAAGCTCATAATTTGATTTCTTCCAAAGCCAAAAGCAACTTCCAAAGCAAAAAGCAACATCATGGTGGTAGCTTCCAAACAAGAACAACAACAAAGAATTCTTAAGGCTCTTAAAGCCAAAGTTGAACGACAACACGAACAACGACTCACACCACAGATTGTTCAACACGAACGGCAGATTGCTACATACAAACAACAGATTGTTAAACACCAGCTACAGATTGATAAAACCCGGCAACAGATTCGACAGGATCTTTTTCGCCGGACTCTCGAAGCCCGAACCAATCAATCAGTCTTTCATTCGTCGGATTCCGATTCGGATTTATTTTATTCTGATTCCGACTCCGACATTGCCATTAAACAAGAAGCAAATCCTTAAGTGGAATTGCCGGCTTGGGGGGAATCTTCAGCTTCATCTTCAGAATTGGAATTGGAAAGTTGTCGTACGAATAAGGAGGCAACGTCAACAATGGCAGACTTGAACGATTCCATCAGGGCCTGCCGTTCTTCCCTATCAAGCCGGGATCGCTCTCTCCTTTGTTCCCTCTCAAGCTCGGAGTTCTCTCTCAAGAAAGTAAGGATCTCTTGGCCGTTGACTTTGGAGCTTTTGTACTGTCTCTTCGTGGCTCATGCGGTGGAGGAAGAAGAGGAGCGCAAGCGCGAGCAAGTAAGCTGGTGGGGTACTGCTGGGGAAGGTGGTACGTGCACGAATGCAATCCCTGGGACCTCGTTTTCGTTTGCAGTTGCTTCTTGTTCAGAAGGCTGGCGTAGTGGTGGTGGTTGGATTGGTTGGGTTGGCTGAGTTGGCTGGGTCGGTTGGGTTGGCTGAGTTGGCTGGGTCGGTTGGGTTGGCTAGGTTGGCTGGGTTGGCTGGGTCGGTTGGGTTGGCTGGGTTGGCTGGGTCGGTTGGGTTGGCTGGGTCGGTTGAGTTGGCTGGGTTGGCTGGGTTGGCTGGGTTGATTCCGTTACTTGCGAAGGTTGACAGAGTGGGATTGGAGGAAGAAGAATGTCATCGTCAGAGTCCTCATCCTCACTACCACTAGTACCCATGTTGTCGTTGTTATTGATGTATCCTTCTTGAATATCAAACGCCTCTTCTCCATCACCAATATCTGCCTTATCATGAATCAAATGCCTGATCTTCTTTGCCAACTTCACCTCCTCGGGGCAATTTGGATTGCCGGTTGGCATTTGTTTCCGGTAAAGGTTTGTGTATTTCCTACGGAGGTTGGGAACAGTTCTGTCAGTTTCAGGGAAGTTGTCTTTATGGATTTGGGCAACTTGATCCCATTGCTCGGGACCAATGGGAAGGATGGATCTGATGGTGTGTAGCAATTCGATGAGTTCCGTTTTGCTGTAGTTGGTCACACCCGACCTGCGTCCAGCCTGTGCTCTATTGGCGTTTGGTGCCATTGCTGATGATGATACGATATAAAAATTATGTACGGAGTTGAATATGTATCTCCTCCATCATCGTTGTCACATAGCAAGAACACCAGCAGATAAAAAGAAGAGCAATATTAAATATATTATTTGATGGAAAAATGTTGTCGTGTATAAACAGCAGCGGCCAAATTTGGCGATCCGTTGGATCCGTTGGATGTGTGACTTGTCTGTTGGGTGAGTATAAGGGAATGAAATTTTCTTCAGTCCGGAATTCCATGCCGGATTTCAAGCAAATCTGGGTAGGGACCCAGATCCTGGTTCACGACCGGTATCTGGGTCAAAATGGTACAGAATTAAATCTGGGCCCCTACCCAGACTATTTCGGGAATCACCCATTGTGTCATATTATATTACTATGTTATACTATGATATAATTCCGTTGTGTTATGTTCTGTCGTGTCCTGTTGTGTCCTGTCGTTTCGTGTTAATTTGTTTCGTGTTATTTTATTTTATTTTATTTTATTTTACGGGAAGAGGTCGTAGGTGATCCCGGCCTGCCGGACGGTGCAGTAGCACGACAGGAAAATCCCGATCGCCGGCGCCCAGTATCCGACCCGTGCCTCCCATCCGATGAAAAAGGCCCCGGGTCCCTCCTCCTCGTAGATCTTGCGACCCATTTCCAGCACTCCCAGCGGTCGTTGGCCGGCTGCTGCTCCGCTGTCGCTGCTTTCGCCTTCCGCCGTTGTTGTTGTTGTTGTTGTTTCCTGCGTGATGATCCGCGTCGTGACGACGTCGGCGGGTGCCGTCACCAGCGCCCCAACGGCCCCAGCGAACGCCCCGATGAACGCCTCCGACAGCAGCGACGGATCGATCTCGATCCGCGGATCGTTGAGAATCGCCGCCTTGACCGTCTCAAAGACCGCCAGCTGGATGCCCCCGAAGGGAACGTCCCGTCCGATGCTGGCGCTCCAGGCCCGCGCGACGTTGGCCCGTCCCTCGGGGGTGCCCAGCACGCTGTTGACGGCCTCCAGCGTGTTGTCCTTGGCGCGGGACTGGACCAGGCTCTTGACGGCCTCGGCGGGGGCGCGGATGACGCTGCCGACGACCTCGCCGGCCGATCCGGCCACCAGGTAGACCCAGAGCAGGTAGGCCTGGGGTACCATCGGCGACAACGCGTACTTGACGGTCTCGTAGACCCCGAGGTAGACGGCAGAGGGGGGAACCTCCTTGAAGAGATTTCCCGCGAGTCCCTCGTACAGGTTGTCGAGAGTGCCGGGGGCGAGACCACCGGCGAGACCGTTCTTATTATTTGGTTCCTGTTCCGGCGTCGTGGCAACAATAGCGGGGCTTGCTGTTGTGGTGGTTGTTGTGGTGGTGACCGTGGCGACTGCTGCTGCCGTTGTTGTTGTGGTCGCTGTCAGTTCTAGGACACCTCCGGGTGCGCACGTCACGTTTCCATACTCGTATTCGTACCCGGTGGCCGGGGTGACCGGAAGTGGTAGAAGTGTTTCCGAGCCGCCGTTGTTGATGTTGATGTATTGTGGCTCTCCGTCGTCGTCGTCGTCGTCGTCGTTGTCGGCTCCGGGCCCCACCTGCATCCGCGTCTTGATGGTGTCGACGGGGTGCATGATGAGGGTGCTGACGGTCGATCCGCAAAAGGCGGCAAAGTAGTTGAACCAGTACGGCTGGCTCTCGAGCTTTTTGATCATTTGTTCCTGTTGCCGGACCTGCTCGAGGAGTGTCTGGGCCTTCAAGAGTTCTTCTCGCTCCCGCGTGCCGGCGGCGGTTCGTGTTGCGGCGGTAGCGGGAACGACCCGCACTCGCTCGGCGGTAGTTGTTGTAGCAGCAACGCCATTAGCACCGATTCCGATTCCGATCGTAACCTCCTCCTGCTCCTCCTCGTCGTCGATTTGTGTCAGGGCCGCCGCCAGCGATTCCTTGAGCGAATCGATGACGCCATTGAGCTGCCCGGAAAATTCCTCGAGCTGGCGGGAATTGAGTGCCGAATCGATGAGGATCTTGAGCTTGCGTCCGTCCAGATCGACGTCGAAATCTTCGGTGAGGGGGAGATTTTCCGTCGTCGAACTCGAACTCGATGATGAGGATGATGATGATGCTGTGCCCGATGGTGTTGTTGTTGTTGTGCTTGTCCTCAATTTGCGGGCGTTGGTGGTGATACTGTTGAGGTTGGGCGGTGAGGTCGTCGTCGCCCCGCTGGACGGACCAAAACCGGCGTGTGCGGGGAGCGGGGCGGAAGCGGTGGTGGCAATGGCGAGTGCGAGTGCGAGCGATAGTGAAAGCGATAGTTGTGCCGGAGCGGCGGGAAATTTGAGAAGGTTTGGGTGCAAGTGTTTTCGTTTGTGTTCGTGTTTTTGTTTTTGTTTGCGCGTCTGTGTGTCCGTGTGTGGAATCGTGTCCCACGGTGCTTCGTCGTTTTCGATGTTGTTTTCGTTTTCGCTTTCGTTTTCGCTTTCGTTTTCGTCACTGCCGAACCACGGCATCCGCAAACCACACAAATTCGAAATCGAAGCCGAATTCGAATTCGAATTCGAGATCCTCTGGGACGGGTTGGCGTTGGAGTTGGCGGGAACAGAACCCCACGGTCCTTTGCGATTGCGTGTAATGTGTGTGTGTGTGTGGAACGGAACCACAAAGGCAGCAACAGAATTTGAATTGGAATTTGAGTTGGAACTACCACCACACGAAGCAGAAAGAACCAGGAACGTCAACGCCGCCGCCACCACCGCGAAAGACGGCATGATAATCTTCCTCGTTCTAATTCTTGTTGTTGTTGTTGTTGTTGTTGTCGTTGTCGCCGTGCATCCAACGCTTCGTTTCGATGGACGCCAATGCTCGCGCAATTTCTGTTTCTGTTTCTGTTTCGGACCCATCATATGTAGGTTGGTTGGTTGGTTGGTTGTCTTTCTGTTCTGCTAAGCGCACTGCCACGTTGGTTGTGTTGCGTTGTATTGTATTGTGAGTGAAGTGAAGTGGAACTGTCCGATATCTGCTGTCAGCTTTATGTGTCAAATAATGTTGTCGTTTTCGATCATGTACCGTTCCAATTCGATGGATAGCATCGCTTACAATTTCAAATTCAATGGGAAGGCGATTGGATGGGATGGAATGGGATGGGATGATATTGTGATCTAATGCCCCAAGGTTCTTCGTTGTCTCTCAAAGAAGCACGGGAACTTGTTGTTGGGAACCGAAATCGAAATCGAAACGGAAATCGAAATGAAATCGAAACTTGGGCAACAACAACAGCAGCAACAGCAACAGCAGCAACACTGACCTGGAATTCGTACGGTATCCTGTTTTTCGATCTACCGATACGAATACAATTGCAGTGGTACGGTATTCAGTATTGCCGAAGCAATTCTTCCTTTTCTTTCAGTATTGTTATTCACCAGATGGCAGATTGAAGATGTTGCCAGAGATTGATTGATGACAACGGTATTGTACCGTATGATAGTTCTGTTCTACAGTGACTAAGAAGAAACTCGTACTCGTACCGGTATAGGTGGGAACAGGAACGGAAGTTTAGGGTGGCGGTGGTGGTGGTTGGCAATAGGATCGCGGAGGATTATGACCGATCTTAGTGTTCTCTGCGTCTGAGCAGCGTCTCTGACTAGGACAAGGAAAAATACTACGAGTACTTCGTAATATTTCGTACTTCGTAATAGAAAATACACAAAAACGGCATTTCAATGCGTATTGAGTATTTTGAGTATAAGTACTCCGTATTGGATACGAGTAGAAGTTACGATAAGATATGGGGAACATTTGTAATTTCTACATTCTTCGGTACTTAGTCGATCTTGTGTTGGGCAGCAGCAGCAGCATGCATGATTGTTATCGCACTCCGGAGCATGAAGGTCTCCGGGACAACACAAGCTACCTACTCGAACCGGTATACGATGTACTCGTACTTATTACGAAGTATTTATTCGTTGTACTCGTGCCGTATGAGTACTCATACTCGTATGACTAAGGTAACGAGTATTGTACGAATGTGCTCGTCTTCCAACAGAACAATGTGTCAACGATGGTTTGTGTTTGAGGTTTTTAGTACCCGGTATCCAGTCAAAAATCAAACACGAACACAAACACACAAACACACACACACAATAAGATTTTTTACTACTATTGCTGTGATGCCGTGTTGTCGTGGAAACGTGTCGTCGTCAGTGTCGATCCCGTGTCGGTTGATTCGATCGGAATTTTTTGGTTCTGTTCTGTTCGAGTTGAAGGAACAAAAAATTCTGATTTTTCCCTGCCAGCCTACCGTACCGGGACGTACCCTACGTACGGTAGCTACCGATATTACTCATACGCACCGTACCGTACGAATCCATAATATGAATCAAATATATTTAATCTAATAGACTCAAAACTTCCAACGTTGTACGTTACAGGTACGTTATACGTACCGATTTTTAAGGTATGTATGATACGTACTATATGTAGCTACAAACGCACGAGTTAAGCACAGAGTACGAGTTTAGGTGCGAATGACGAAGAGACCAAGTAGGCCCATGTAGAATTTGTACCAAGGCAAAATGTTCAACATAACACTCATGATTAAAATTGGTCTCATGACTGATTATTTTGATCGAAATTTCCCTTTTTTCTCTCTTTATTACATGTACCATACACTTCGAACCTCTATTGCGAAACTCACGAACCTCTATTGCAAAACTCGAACGCATCCTCACTTCTTTGCTTCCTACTCCATCTAATTGCAACTACTTTAACAGCACTGAATAACAAATAAAGAACATTAAACCACTAATTGAATTATACTGTAGTAGCATTGCTTGTTGTTGTTGCCGTGCGGGGCTCCGCGGCAGGGGGGGGTTTCTTCGACAACGGCGACGTCGATTCGTGTCGTGTCGTGTTGTGTCGTCACCACTCAATTCGTGTTGCTGTTGTTCCAGCTGGTTTCTCCTAAAGGACTCGGTCGATCGATCCAAAACTTGCAGGTCTTGTTGATCTTGGTGTAAGGAAGGGATCCCCAAGTAGCGGGCGCCTCTAATGCTATGGTTAAGGAATGGGTTGGTTGAGACCACTTGGTATTGTGATGGGTGTGTTAATGGAGTTTTTTCAACTTTTTGTGATTTTCTTGACCAGAAGAATCATAAAGTCGGAAGGGGTTCCGGCGCGCGCAACCCCTGCAAATTGGGTATCTATGGAGAGCTCTAGCTCTTGCCAATTCTGGCGCGGTGATTACTTTGGTCGAGAAGTTCCAGGTGGAGAGTAACATCAAGAAGACTAACAGGACCCAAATCGATGGGTGTCGGAGGGGGAAGAAAAAAAAAGCTGTCTCAAACTGGTCACCCTACTTCACACCTATACTTGTAGTGTGCAAGGCCCTGCGGGGCAGGTGGGGGAGTTGTTGTAATGGAAAAGAAGGGTGTGAATTTTTGTTTCGGGGTAAATATTTCATAGAACTGTCCTTTTATGAGGTTATAGATACTATGCGTATATGGTATGATAATGAATTTAAGCATGGTAACGTAGAAGTGTCCCACATCTACTACTAGTAGGTTCAAGACAAGAACCCTAAAAATGAAAAAGTTGATTTTCTGTTTCCGCGACGATTGGATAGATTCATACTTAAGCTTTCCACTGATGTTTTAAGCATCTTCTAACTCTAGATTTATTGAGTTACAGTGTGTTGCAGGTTAACACATAACTGTAATGTACTCTATGTAACAGCTCACAAGCAACACCTCATTTTTGTATTTAAGATAAATATATTAAAATATAGCTTGACATTTTCAAATCTAAGGCATAATTTTCCTTAAATACATAAAAGTGGAACTGTTTTGAACGTAGAGACACTATCAGAGCCTACAACTAAAAAATTAAACCGTCTATTTTTAGTCTTTTCCACCCCCCTAGAACCCCCCACCTCACACAGTTCAAACAAGGGGGAGGAGTTGTAGCAACAACTCCCCTGATTGAGTACATACAATCAGCTTTAAGGAGTCACTTTGCGCCTGCCCTCTCACCAACAACAAACACAACAAACACATACACTTTGATTCCAACAGACAAACATAAAGACACGAAAAACGACAAAAACACAAAAACGATGAACGTGTTGCAACAACAAGACAACAACAAGCATACTGACAAGAATACCCACAAACAACACCCATCCATCCTCAACAAAACACCCCCCTTGGTCTCCAGCAAGCAAAATGTCTTACACAAGTGGCCTATTTGCCAGAGCAGCACGACATGTCCAACAGGATGACCATGAAGATACCTAATACACAACTTGCCTATGGTCAGAAAGGGGCAGAGTTCATGCAGTATTTTAGTCGCACCATATTTGGTTACCTGGATTATCCTCAAACAGTGACTGAAGAAAAGGTATTTGGCTTCCTTTTCTATCAGGCACATTGCTGTAGAAGGAGAAGAGACCAGAAGCTGAAGAGGGAGGGAGGAACACCACAAATGTTTGACGCTGACAACTATGGGATCATGATGGCGAAATGCAATAGTAGTAGCAACAACATGGATCGCGAATCCCAGTTGGAGCTGGAGATGGACCATGACCCTGTAGGTTATGACACTGTGAATCAGTACTTGTGTTCCATCCTCAAAATATTGAGGCATCAGAGGAGCCAAAACGCCAACAATCTTAAGAAGGAACAAATCCGATCCAAAAATGTTTTCCAACTGCTTCGAGTGGTTCAAGTCCGAAAGAAAAAGATCAAAAAGAGGAGATTTGACAAGAAGATAGATCATGCACTGTCACCATACATAAATGTGCAAAACAGCGAGTGGATAAAGGATTTCTTGCTCTCTAAGAATCATTACAAACCAAGTTATCATGTGGCAGCCTTGACAGACAGATACTGTTTTCTTATGACACATGGAGGCGTTCTGCAAGGCGAGTCCTTATTCAAATGTGAGCTGTCTGAACTGTGTGAACCTTATCAAATACAATGAAGGCACACACGCCTGCCAGATCTTTATTATGCAAATAATTACAGGGAAAACGAATGGTCAGAAAACTTCATATGTCCAAGTTATGAGACACAGAAATGTTAACATGTGTCCAATTGGTGTGCTGGGCTTCTATTTGATGGCACGATTCCATTCAAAGGCTGAGCTTGCTCAATATGACTTTGCAGATAATGCCTCTTGGTTCAATGTCAAATTACTCACTGATTGTAATAACTTGGGGTACTATCAACGGTCAATCACCGATCAAGTCTACGCCACCACAATGAAACAAGCATGCAAGGCCTTGGCAATCACTTCAAAGAATTTTGTTCACTTTGGCCAAGGAACCGGTGCAGCTGCATGTGAGATGCAAGAGGTTGACCCACAATACATCAAAATGATTGGCAATTGGAAACTTGATGTCAGAGAGGACCAATGTTCTTCTAAACTCCCTTTGAAGGCTATGAGGCCATTGGCTGGGCATTCACAAGATAGAGGGGGGTTCTTCTTGCCAAGAAGTACTGCCAATCCACCTCCAGAGCTTTGTTGTCAAGCGTTCCCCTTCCTTGACAAGGCAATGAGCACCATCAATAGTGACCCAAAGCCCACTGCTCAAGCTTTCTTTGACCTCCTCCACTATTTACAATTCGTGGTACTGCAGGACGCCGCCATCTTGCTCCACCAAGGTAGGAAAAACCGGCTCTTCTCCTTGCCTGTCTTTAAAACCAAACTGTTCAAGACTTATCAACCAACAATCATTGACAAGGTCATCCCCAAAGCAGGAATGGGAGCTGCTACTACCTTGATCAAAAGAAGTATCAACGTTGCCCTTCCAGGGGTTTGGGACCAGCTTCACAACATTCATTTGGAAGTCCATAATGTTTCAAAGGATGTTGGGAGAATAAAGGCTTCAGTTACCAGCTTCAGACAAGCACAAGGTGTTGTCAACACCCAAGTCCGCCACTTCCTGCAGCACATGCATTTGTTTCAAGTGCCAACGCCAACACCAACACCAGCGCCAACGCCAGCGCCAGCGCCAACCCCAACCCCAACCCCAACGCCAACGCCAACGCCAATCCCATCGCCAACGCCAACGCCAACGCCAACGCCAACGCCAACGCCAACGCCAGCCCCAATGCCAGCCCCAATGCCAGCCCCAATGCCAGCCCCAATGCCAGCCCCAATGCCAGCCCCAACGCCAGCCCCAACGCCAGCCCCAACGCCAGCCCCAACGCCAGCCCCAACGCCAGCCCCAACGCCAGCCCCAACGCCAGCCCCAACGCCAGCCCCAACACCAGCCCCAACACCAGCCCCAACCTCAACGCCAACCTCAACGCTAACCTCAACGCCAACCTCAACGCCAACCTCAACGCCAACCTCAACGCCAACCTCAACGCCAACCTCAACGCCAACCTCAACGCCAACCTCAACGCCAACGCCAACGCCAACGCCAACGCCAACACCAACGCCAACGCCAACGCCAACACGGCCGTCCCAAAAGCACCAGCAGCACCAAACACTTTGCAAAACATTTGACTTGTAGATTGTCGATTGGAGAGTCAAATGGAGAGGAGAGCCGATTGGAGAGGAGAGCCGATTGTTGATTGGAGAGCCAAGTGCCGATTGGTGTTTGGTTTCTGACGAATCCCATGGTCAATTTGATTTGAAGATTCGAAGATTATTTTGCTTAGCATCCATTTAGTAGATTGGTGGAGGAATCCCATGGTTGATTCCATTCCAAGATTATTTGGCTTAGCAAAGTTTACAGACCCAAAAAGGATGCAGAGTTTTGTTCCAAATTAGAAATTATGAGCACTTTGTTGCAAAAGTAGAAATTATGAAGTGGGCTCACTTGTTATCTAGTAAAATCACGTGTTACCTAGTAGTGGAATCACGTGCTTTTTATTTTCCAAATTAGAATTTCTTCCTTTTGCAAACCACTCCAAGCAATTGTGCCAATGCTCGGAAATTGATCCCATTTAGTTGAGTATGGAACAACGTGTCGTGTTTAGTTGAATATCAAAAAACAGAAATCGTTTTAGAAAAAGTTTTGGGATTTACCTCGGCCGGCACATTTACCGATAGGTCTGTGTTCTTAATTTCTGTTTGATCTTCAGTTCTTCATATTGATTACTAAAAAACTGGAGTGGCGATCACTTCTGGTTCAGGTTTGTGTTTGTCATCTGTTGGAAGAGTGTTAAACTTAGTACAGAACCTACGCTGACAGGATCAACAATAGTAAGTAAGATTATTATTAATTTCTAGTATAAAATAACCAAGTTATTTTATACTACTTTTGAAAACTGCGCGCGCCCAGGTCTGTCAGACAGTCTGACAACTGTTTGATTCTGGTAAAAATAATAACGATGGTAATGTTCAACAATGCTACCCTATGATTTTGCACGTACTCAAAATTTTGCATAGCGGTTTTGAGTAAAAGGCAAAACAAACATTGAGAACCAAAAACTTAACAAATCACTCTCAAAATACACAACTTCCAATAATTATTTCTCAATGTTTTCACGACCACTGACAACAAGGACGCCGACGCCGACATTGACAACCGTTTACAACAAGAAAACAACATACAATGAATGAATAATAGTACAGCAGTCTTTAATTCATCACTACTAGTAGCTACTGTTACTGAGTCTTACTAGCCTTTTTCTTTCGTGATACCCATTTCAGATGGCTTCTTTCCCATGCTTAATGATTCCTCTCATCTTTGAACTTGCGCATCACTTCATCCCCTGGATATGGACAGATGATGTCCGCAAATTCAGGAGGTACTAGCTTTCTCCACTTCTCATACAGCTCTATCTGTTTGATCTCCTTTATTCTGGTTGGAGGCAAGGTCTTTAGAAGAAAGAAATCACAGAGCGCCTCCCACAATACTCGTCTGCAATCAATAGTAATACTCCCTCTTTTCTTTTTAGAGAATCCTGCTTCTTCACAGGAAGTGTCCCCAAAAGATCAAAGAAGACGTTGATTACTGTTGGTGCATGTGACTCCACTGAGAAGACATGACCAGGTTGAATGCTGCCACTCTCTAGATCCTTGTATAACAAATCTTCAAACTCTCTGAAGTTTTTGAAATCGCTGTCTTTTACGGAATGAATTTTAATTGCTCATTGGTTCCCAGTGTATTGGATAGTAGCTGATAGCAAGTGTAGATATTCTGGCAACGGTAGTCTTTCTTCATTGTATTAAACCACCAGTAGTCTGCAACGTTTTTGGTACGCCCAACAGCATAGAACATAAAATTCACCTTCTTGAAGTACCCAGCCTCCACCAACACATTTGCAAGACGCAAGGCATTATTGTTCTTATTCTGTCCTCCACAGTTATCCATTAGCACTGTTAACTCTCCTCCAGGTGTGTTAGCTTTCAACCAGCCTTATGGATGCAACGTTCCTTATTGCCGCCCTTTCCTCCAACATCCTTGTGGTAGGTGTATGCATTGAAGCTGCCGCCAGCCATTGAGCAACTATTCCCAGAATTGCAACTGTTAAGGCTGGCATGTAATACACGTCTCCTGGTTGGGTAGCGCAAAGGTTGGGTAGCTGGGCATTCTGACAGTAGTCAACAACCAAGCAATATCTTCTGTCTCCATGAGGAGCGTTGTTGAGGTAGTCTGCTTGTGCTTCAGCCATCTTGGCATTGCATTGCTTTTGTTGGTGGTCTGCGGCTTATTTCACATGCAATGTCCCCTCCACAAGAATTTTGTTGTTTGCAGCACAGGCTTCTTCTTCTTCTTCCATTTCAAGAGGAGGAGCATAGACATCTTTCTTCAAGAAGCAGGCTTCATCACATCCTGCAGAGACAACAACGTTGGCGGCATCCTCCTCCTCCTCTTTGTTCTTTATGAAGAAGAACTACTTGATGCTGTGTTCATCTAAGGATACGCCATTGTTAGTTCTCTGAAGAAAAATCCAAAAACAAAAATACTAACAGAAGTGCTATAAAGTTTACATTCTCAGAAATAATCTTCAAAGCATTCGGTGTCATCACTGCCCCAGCATTCTACTACATCATGAAGAACAGCAACTGGGCCGGAAATGACGAACGAGATGATGATGCCATCCAGAAATTGACCAATGAGCTGCTGAACCAAATGAAGCAAAGTAGGGATGGATTTCAAACACTGAAGCCAAAACTGATCCAGGACTTCGACGGGAGTCAAGACAATTGGACCAAGTGGAAGTCCAACAACACAAAGGCAACACTCCATGCAATTGACCATAAAGGCATTCTGGACGAGAGCAGAGAGATAGCTTACTGGCAGCAAAACCAAAACAGTGCACTAGGGGGAACGCTAATATTGGCGTGCAGTGGAGGCAGCGCATCTTCAAAGATTACTAAATTCGAAGACACCAGTGACGGCCACGCGGCCTGGAAAGAATTGCTAGAGTGGTATGACTCCGATTCCCAACAAGAAGCATAGTACGCAGAAACACTGAAACTCAAATTGCAGGGTGTTTGCCTACAAACGGGTGAAAATATTTCCGCATACATCAACAAAATCGAAACAATATACCAGAAGGGTAGTAGTAAAATCCCCCTATGCAATCATGTTCGAGAATGTGATGCCAAAAGTGTCTTTTCTCGCAACCTGCTGTTGGACCCTGAACTGGCTACACTCAAATTAGAGCTAGTACTGGAGGCCAGATCTAAAATGAAACTGGCAGAAATAATACGCAAGCTTTGGCTCCGATAGGAAGAATTGCCTAGAAATACTATTGCTGAGAGGAATGAAAAGCAAACTATCCGGCGAGTACTTGACACAGAAGTTGGCCCAAGGGCCGGCTAATGCAAATGGGACCCTATCTAGCACCATCAATCCGGACCTCAAGGGGATCCTACGAGTCCCATCAGACCAATGGTCAGGGCTTTGCAAACTCCACCGTGACTGGGTACTGCTCTACAACAGATCTGACCGTCATAAGGATCCAGCACTTCCTACCAACACTCCAGAGGGCATTACTGTAGGTGCACCCCAAGAAGACGATGGCCTCAACAACACCGATATTTATCCTAGGGGTAAACCTCGCCGAGTCCGACATGTTACCTCACCGGTCAATACCCCGGTGGTATGCAAGGACAACACAACTTTTATCCCCGGGCTCCCACCACCCACGCGCCCATCGGCATCCAATGCAGAAGAAAGTATTGGACCTATAGATGAATCGACCCCGTTCCCTCCAGGCGGCAGCACTAAACTTCGAACAGTACGATTCCACCTGCATTCTGAGAGGGGAGATGAGCAAACCCAAGGGCAAGCAACAGAACAACAGAATCCAGCAGGTCTCTGACCAAGAAGAAATCCAACTAGAAGAGCACGCGCTGCATCATTCTTCTCAATAGCTAGAAGGCTGAAAATGGTAGTACTACTAAATAAAGCCAGAGAAAACAAAAGCGATGATGAAACAGATTTGGACAATGAGGGCGATGAGGATATGATACCAAAATTGGTCCAAAGAACAGCAAAGTGGCATGTGGCAGTGGCAGTGGCAGTGGCAGTGATAATGAAGCCCAAGAAAGAAAGCCAACAGCAAACAAGAAGAAAAACCACGCTAGACCGAGAAGGCAAAGGCAGTTGCAAGCACTTAGACGCTACAGGGAAGTGAAACCAGCAGATGATAACATTGCAGTAATTGATAGTGGATAACCTCCTCTCCTTCTGTTCGCTCCCCTCCAAGAAGTCCCTTTCTCCAACGGGTTGCTCACATCCCACCCGCCCAAGGCTTCTTACATGATCTTGTTGTGGCCTCACCAGCAAGAATGGTAGAATAGAAAAGGCTTCTTAAAGTGAGCAAAAAAGTGTGTCACGAAACAAGCACCTCCGGGGACATTTCTTAGAATGAAAAAGAATGAAGAACAACAGTCATCTAAAGTACTTGTGGTATTTGTGGTATTTCCTTAAGAGTTACACGGAGTCATACCACTAAAAATGCAACAATACTGTTTGTGGAAATGCGCACGTGTAACAATAATCGTCGTGACTGACCGAACGAATCCTGATGGAGTCATCGTGAGAGAGAACAAAGGGCCAGATGTCAGGTCATAATGACTGGAAGGAAATCATTTCCCTGATGACGTATGTCACCTTGACATCATGGATGTCAAGGTACCATGTCCATCGGATTACATTTACATTTACATTTCATTGTACATTTCACTTAATCATAATTCTATTTTTATAATGTTCTAAATTTGTACCAATAGTTGATACGACACTGTAATTACATTAAGACTAATCGTCACAAAGCAAGATGAACACTCAGTTTCAACCATGTATTCAATACAAGAGGACCTTTGACGTCACCGAAGCCCATGACAGCCACAAGCTTGTAGTGGACTATGAAAGAGCAACGAATCAATCCACGGGCAAGAAAAACATCAGAAGAGTTCAGAATTTGGAGGTGGAAGAAGTGCTGTACATGTACGGCTTATTCGTCAACACATGCAATGATTTAGGAATACCAACAAACAGATGGCACACCCAATGGGGCCAATGCCTATCGAGAGGGCCCAGGAAGAGATGGAATGAGACCCTGGTTGACAGAGCCATCAAGCACACCAAGGAAGGATTCAAGTCGACCCTCTGAGCATACATTGAAGTTATTACACCAGACCCGGATGCAAAAGGGACCATGATAGCAGCATTTGAACATCAGCACATGGCAAAGCCCATGGAGGTCTCTGAACACGATCATTTCAGCAGGATTGACACCATCCTCCATTACATTGACATGCTACCCGGAGATGTTGATAACGACCTTACCAAACAACAGCGCAAGAGAATGTTCTTCAAGACCCATCCTAGATCTTGGCAGGATTCATACATGAATACAGCAGTTAATTTCAGGGAGGTTTCTATACTACAGATTCAAGACTAATGCCAATGAAGAGGGATAGCACCGACAAGACAAGAAAGCAAGAAAAGAAAAACAAACAACAAGGATTCCGACAAGGAGTCAGGAAAGGAAGAGGATTCGGAAGAGGAAGAGGATCCAGAAGAGAAAATGGTGGAAAATGCAGGAATCATCTGCAAGGAAACCACACGTGGGATCAATGTTATCTCAACCCAAAGAATCAAACACCCTATTCACAATACATTGGGTCTGATAACAACAGTACTCACTCAGGAAGCAATGCGAGCACTAGATTTGGCGAAAACCAACTCAGGGGCCAAGGAAGATTCGGAGGCCAAGGAGCAGGAGGAAGATCCAGCAACGAGAGCAACCATAACTGGGAGCAACAGAGCCACCAAGGAGGCGATGCCTTCTCTAATATGATGACAAGCGACGCCAGTTACTATACAACCAACCAAAATCAACGTCAATATGAACGGCTAGAAACGCACGTGAATGCGATGCCGGAGCCGATGGCCACCAGAATAGAATCAGGGCTACAGGCCACTGTTGTTTGAAGCCGATCAAACGAGCCGCGCGCTACGAATGAATGAGACACAAATGACACACGAATGAGACATAAGTGAATGAATGAGATGTGAATGAATGAATGAGTTGCGCGATTGATCGATGGAGTCATCTTGCTTCTACAGGAATTGACCAACATGAATGGAGATGGGAATGGAAGTGGGAATGAGATTTTACCACTTACCGGCTCCGGTTCTCCTTCTTATTAAAAATAGGTCCTTATGTACTGGAATGTACAGGGCACAAGGTAAATCCCTACAGCCCGTGGTAATGGAGGTACAGGACATATGCAGCACATCGAAGTATTAGCGGGTGGATGTGGATATTAGTGTGTGCATTGGAGTATTAGCGGGCCGATGCACCAATTTAGTAATCTTAGAAAAGAGTGGATGAATCTGCTCACAATTTCAAATAATTTCATGTAACGAACAACAGTTAGCTAAAAGTACCAATTTTCACCTCATCTTTCAGAGCCCTCCAAACATTCTTTGAAGAATTACGGAGCGCTCCCGAGGTCGGAAGATTGGTCGAAGATGCTACAAAAAGCAGGTTGGCTTAGAAGAGATACTCATAACACTTCGGTGAGATACTTGGACCAGGGAGCCAACAGAAGAAGAAGCAAGAAAGAGATATTTGTACAGTCAACAACGAAACACTCTGTACTACAACTACAAGCCCGAGGCATTCGCAATAACGTCAGCGGAGCACTCGGAGGAGAGATATTTGCACAACAACGGCGAAATACTCTGTACCGCAAGAAGAGATATCCGTGCGTTTAACGGAATACTCTGTGTCCATCACATATTGGACGGCAGGCTGGCTAATAATTGGGAGTCAGCGGAATAAAAGGTACAACTACAGCAGGCTGGCTAATAACAACGGAGTCAGCGGAATAACTACAGCAGGATTGGTATCGACGGATCAAGAATCGATAGGGCCAATTATCAATATTCAAGTGTGAGGACGACGCAAACCATGTGGAGTAATTTGGATATCCACCCATCAGCAACCCACCAAATCTACTACAGCAGGATCGGTATCAAGAACAATCGATAGGGCTGGTTACAAAAATATTCGGACGATCTGACAATGACGTCCGACAGTCAGAAAACACAATCAATCCCTACCAAAATTGCGTAGGCGGCAGAATCAGATATCGAGAAATCAAAATCAAACGGACCAATTATAAACACCAAGTTACAGTTGATCGATTATAAACAACAATTTATATCGGATCGGGATACGACAATTTACTTTACAAACAACAATTTACATCGGATTGGGATATGACAATTTACGTTTTTTGTCTATTACCGAATGGAGGAGGATCCACCAACCCGGAGTCAAGAGATAGAAATTGCTTTTTCTGCGGAATCGATATCAGAAGAAGAAAGCAGCGTGCTATCAAGCTCAGAAGAAGAAAGCAGTGTGCTATCAAGCTTGGAAGAAGAAGAGAGCAGCGTAGCATCGAGTAGCAACAATAGTCGCTCAAGCAACGCGGGCTCCAAGAAGAAATACAAATACAAGATGGTGGTGTACACGGATAGCCAAGTGCTCAAGTTAGCCAAGGGTGATGCTGGCAAGTTCGAAGACTGGTACACCCAGTTCCAGGCATACGTTGACAAGCACAAGTATGGTGACATGTTAACCACAAAGGCGCATAAGGACCTACCTCCAGAAGGGCAGCTTACACCTCGGGAAGATATGAGTAAGGCACAGAAGAAGGCTTCCAAATACCACAATACGGCGCTGAACGATTGTACAAGGCTTTCACTGACAATAGGACAGGCCTTGCTATCATGGAAAAGTCCAAGATCGATCGGGTGCGTCAGCAGAAACCAATGCAAAGCTTCGCTCACAGTGGCCTCGAGGCAGGGTGCATCGCGTGATTGAAGAACTCACAAGGGAGTACAGAAAGGTCAACAAATCACACGACAGAGAACAATTGAACATTGATCTACAGGGTTTAAAGCTGACCATTGGAGCCCCTCCACAGGACTTGGTTGAAGATATCTACGACTTGCAGAGGAAATACCAGTACAAATCAGTCAGCCCCTCCTTGGATGAACTCATTGTGGCCTTTAAAGCAGCTTTGCCAGCCTATCTACTGATGCAACTCACACCCCTCCTGGATGAACTGCAAGATGCAGATACATCTGAACTGGAATTTTGGGAGGCAGTCAACCTTCAAGTAGCAAGCCTGTACAAGTCGGCGCGCAATGTACAGAGTAGGGGTGGAAAAGCCAAGGAAATGAGCTTGCTTGGTGCTGAGATGACTGATTGTGCCAATCCGGATACACGAGACAAGTGGCCCACTAATGCAGTCTGTTATTGGTGCAAAGAAAAGGGTCACAAAGCATACAACTGTGAGAAGCGCAAAGCCGGACACCCGCGTGTTGACAAGAAGACTGGAAACAGCAACAACAACGGCAACAGTACCAACAGCAACACCAGCAACCGAAACAACAACAATGGTTCAAACAGGTCCAGTGGCAAACAGCGGGGAAGACACAAATGCGGGATCTGTGGTGGTAACCATTATGATGCTGTCTGTTATGAGGATGAAAAGAATGCTGCAAGACGCCCAGCTGGTTGGAAATCCAAGTTGAAGGATGTCCAGGGCGCAACAATTGACTATGATTTTTGTCCCTCAGCCATGCACACCTCTATTACTTCACTTCAACTTCTTAACGCCCAAAAGCGAGCTACAAAAGGGGATATTGTACCTGAAGGATTTGATCTGCTGTATGATGGCAATGTCTTTGTTTTTGATACAGGCGCCACAAGCCACAGCTCCAACAGTATGCGCTGTGCAACCAATTTGCGGGCCAGTGGTGCAACCATTACCACCCAAAGTGGCAATTAACTGAAAGGATGTCAGGTCGGGGATATCCCCTGCCAAAAGATCAACAAAGATGGAAATAAGGAGTTTCAGACACTGTTGCAAGGTGTAAATTTCAATCCAAATTTTGCGTTCAATCTGTTCTCAGCGAACTTGGCTTTACAGAATGGTTGGATAGCCACAGGAAGTGACAAAACCGGATGGTCTCTCAGGAAAGGGAATACCCAAGTGAATTTTGACATCCAGATCCCCACCTACACAAGCTGTGTGTGGGTTGGCTACTTCGAACTCATTGCCAATCCTACTAACAACATTGACATCAGCGCGGCCACCGCTACAACCACTACCAGTGGTGGCGCCAAGATGAACATCAACAAAGCCCACCAACTTCTGGGCCACATGGATGAGATCAAAACACGCCGGACAGCAGATGCACTTTGCTGGACCATCACCCGTGGTCCGATGCTACCATGTGAAGACTGTGCCAAAGCTAAAGCAAAGCGGAAAGTGATTCCTACAGAGAGTGAACACTTAGCAGCCACCAAGCCAGGAGAGAGACTCTTTTTGGATGTGTCCTCAGTGAAAGCACCCAAAGCCGCCAGAAGTAACAAGTTGACTGCTCCATTCATTACCAAGCCCCATTTCCGCATGATTGTTGATGAATACTCCTCATGCCAGTTTGTCAATTTCTTTGCCAGCAAGGATGGAATGGTTGAGCCCACCTGCGCATTGCTCAACCAATGGAGATCCAAAGGCCATGATTTGCAATACATACGATGTGACAAGGCCGGGGAAAACACCAATCTTGATACCCGGCTGGCCTCCTCTGATTGGAAATTTTCTTGCAAATTCGAGTATACCTCTGTGGATACTCCACAGCAGAACAGTGTGGTTGAAATAGCAATCTATTGGTCAGTTTGTTGAGCCATGGCTCTTTGCTCTCAAGCAAATGTGCCAAGGGAATACCGTTTTCGATTCTTCCCATTAGCAATGAGATGTGGTGTTCAGTTGGACTGGTTGGAGGCAGTCACCGTGGATCACAAAACAATGCCCAAGATCCAACATTTTTGTGGTAAGGTCCCAGATTTTCGTGCACATCTACGAACCTTTGGAGAGGCTGGTGTGGTTCAAGTCAAGTGCCCCACAAGTCCCAAACTCAATTATCGGGGGACTCCAGCTTTCTTTGCTGGATATTGCACTGACCAGCCTGGGGACTGCTATGTGATGTATGATCCATTGAAGAACACTTTTACAGCTACCTGTGATATCTACTGGCTGAAGAGGATGTATTTTCCCCCCACCGCACCAGCAGGTGAAGATCTTGATTTTCATGCTGATTTCCTTGAAGGTGGCCACATGGATCTCCCCATCAATGACCCACCTACACAACCTGTCTCAATCTTGCGCACCTCCACCAGACCTCGTCATCCTCGCGTGCAGTTTCAGGATGAAAGTGGGGGAGCCACAGTACCAGCAATTCCCTTACAACCTGAATCTGAAAACGCAACCCCCACTGCAGATGAGGAGACTGCCTTCAATAGTTATGATGATGATGATATTGAAGAAACCAAGATCAAATATGAAAGTGATGACTATGATAGCAATGAAGATACAGAAGAAGAAGATCCACATGTTGTAACCACTACCCGATATGGCCGAGTAGTAAGGAACTCTCATCTCAATCCGGATATACGCTATGGAGATATGGCCAGCTATGCAGCACAATTCACTGATGCTGAAATCCAGTTTCACAAGGCAATGACTGAGTTGAAAGAATTCAATCTTCTGTCAGTATCTATTCACTCTCAGGAAGGCGCTATCAGTGAACTTAGTCTGGTTGGCGCAGCTGGGGATGCTTTTAACAACACCAATGAGTTAAAGACCATGAACTACAAGGAATCTATGGCCAGTTCCATGCGGGACAAGTTTACAGAGGGTATTGACGCTGAACATGAGAAGATGGTCAAATATGGAGTCTTTGAAGAGATCGATGAAGCCAATATCCCATTGGGCACCAAAATCATGGATACAACCTGGGCCTACAAGATGAAACCTGATGGCACTGTAAGATGCAGGAATGTAGTTCAAGGATTCAAGCAGCTAGATGGCAAGCACTTTGATGACCAAGACAAGTCTTCACCAGTTGTCAGTGATATCTCCATCCGCATTGCAATGATTCTGATGGTTATGGCAAATTTTATGGCGTATATTGTGGATGTTGAAGGAGCTTTTCTGAATGGCAAATTTCAGAATGGAGAGAAAATATTCACCAAGATTCCCGAGGGATATCAGAAATTCTATCCATCATATGTACTTCTCCAATTGCAGAAAACTCTATATGGGACAATTCAAGTAGCAATACAATTCTGGAGAGAAGCTCGACAAGCAATGCATACCATGCAGATGGAGAGATACAAGGCCAATCCATGTCTATTTTTCAGGTGGATCAACAACAAGCTACTTTTGATGTTGCTATGGGTCGACTATTTTTGCATCATAGGTGAAGAGACAGAAGTCCCAAAGCACAAAGAACAACTCAAGTCCCTATTTGAATGCAAGGATGTTGGAGAGATGGACGAGTATGTTGGGTGTCACATTGAGCAGGACAAGCAAAACAGGACCCTCCAAATGACTCAACCGGTCAAGATCAAAAGATTTGTTGATGAATTTGAGCTCGATGAATGCAGAGGCAATCCCACAACTCCAGCAGAGCCAGGATCAGTGTTGAAGAAAGAAGGTGAAGGCCCAACTGACAACATTCTCACCAAGGAAGCTCAGACAAAATACAGATCTGGAACAGCCATCCTATTGCATATGATGAGATGGTCACGGATTGAAACACAAAACGCCGTTCGAGAGCTGTCTAGATTCATGACTGAAGCAAGGAAGTCACACATGAAGGCACTAAAGCGAGTGATGAAATACTGCGCTGGAACACCCAAGAGAGGTCTCACATTGGCCCCAAATGCAGTGTGAGATGGCACCAAGAACTTCATTTTTGAACTGATTGGATTCAGTGACTCAGAGTATGCCAAGGACAAATCTTGCCACAGTGTTAATGGCTGGTCCACTTGGCTGAATGGTGCCAATGTGACAGCAAGATCAAGGATGATGCCAATCATTGCTCTGTCAGTGATGGAAGCCAAATTGTATGCAGCTGTGCTATGTGTACAAGACATGTTGTATATTTGGAGAGTCATGATGTGCCTCGGATTGCGAATCAAGTTACCCATGGTGATATATGTGGACAACAAGGGTGCGGTCGATTTTTGCAACGATTGGTCCATAACAGGAAGAACAAGGCATATTGAAGTGAAACAATATTTTCTCCGTGAGCTGAAAGAAATGAGCATCATCAAGGTGATGTGGAAGACAGGCGATGAGATGACAAGTGATGTCTTTACCAAGAATCTAACTGGAGCCCTGTTTGAAAAGCACGGTTCCAAGTTCTATGGAAAAGATTAATACTCTATGAAGGCTGAAGACAAGGATGCAACTCTCTCAGCCATTGACGCCAAGGCAGAGGAAGCACATGAAGCCTACAACAAGTTCTGGAGAAGTATCATCAATTGAGTCTATTATCCTTTGAAGCAGGGGAGTGTGTTTGAAGCCGATCAAACGAGCCGCGCGCTACGAATGAATGAGACACAAATGACACACGAATGAGACATAAGTGAATGAATGAGATGTGAATGAATGAATGAGTTGCGCGATTGATCGATGGAGTCATCTTGCTTCTACAGGAATTGACCAACATGAATGGAGATGGGAATGGAAGTGGGAATGAGATTTTACCACTTACCGGCTCCGGTTCTCCTTCTTACTAAAAATAGGTCCTTATGTACTGGAATGTACAGGGCGCAAGGTAAATCCCTACAGCCCGTGGTAATGGAGGTACAGGACACATGCAGCACATCGAAGTATTAGCGGGTCGATGTGGATATTAGTGTGTGAATTGGAGTATTAGTGGGCCGATGCACCAATTTAGTGATCTTAGAAAAGAGTGGATGAATCTGCTCACAATTTCAAATAATTTCATGTAACGAACAACAGTTAGCTAAAAGAACCAATTTTCACCTCATCTTTCAGAGCCCTCCAAACAACTGTGAGCCGGTGAGAGGCCAAAATACAAAAAGGGCAAAATGCCATAGAAATTAAGGGTCCACGGGCCACCGAAGATAAAACAGCGGGGCCTAGGGCCACCGTGAATGACGCAACACCAACATTGCTGCTGAAGATCAAAGAAATGCAGAGAGTAACAGCAGATAGACCGTATATAGCACTGCTCGACTCTGGAAGCACAAAAAACAATGATAAACGAACAGTCCATGCCATTTGGAGTACAACCAAAGCATGTGGGACACATAAGAGTAACAACAACAACCAACGGGATACTCGACACTTCATATGAAGTAACAAGGCTACTAGAAGAGCTACAATTGCCTGAATTCATGAATGGCAGAAGAATCAGTGGAATCATTGCGTCTATATTTGAATTTCCAAACTGTCAATATGACATTATATTAGATCGGGACTTCCTATTGATGGCTGGCATGGTGATGTCATTCAACACACACACTATCACGTGGAAGGATGTGACAGTACCCATGAAGGGAGTCATTAAAAATGACCAAGGTGACAGCAGATGATGCTGCCGATGCAGAACTGTTCAGCAATGGAAATGAGATATAGGAAAGAAGTTATCAACATGTTACAGCAGAAGAGGTGGCACGGAAGCAGGATCACATGACCAAAACAGAGAAACAGCAGTTTCAAACAATGCTCAAACGACACGAGGTAGTGTTCAATGGGGAGCTTGGATGCTATCCACATCGGGAAATACACATAGAATTGAAGGGGAATGTCGAACCAATCCACCTGAAACCATATCCAATAGCATACCAAAGAGAGGAAATCTTCAGGAAGGAACTTGCTAGTCTAATCACCGATGGGGTGCTGGAACCATGTGGACCTTCAGATTGGGCGTTCCCAACATTTATAATCCCAAAGAAGGATAACAGAGTCCGATGGGTGTCGGATTTTAGAGAACTCAACAATGTGATCAAAAGGAAACCCTTTCCACCGCCAAGGATACAAGATATAATGAACAGACAAGGAAGATACAACTACTTCACCAAGATTGATCTATCCATGCAATACTACTGTTTTCGACTGGACGAAGCCAGCCAGAAGCTATGCACAATCACAATGCCATACGGACTGTTCAGATATAAAAGGCTGCCCATGGGAGTGAAGATCAGTGGAGATGTAGCACAGCACATCATGACAGAGATGCTTGAGGGCCTCAATTGCACTTGCTACGTTGATGACATAGGGATATGGACGAATCACTCGTCCACACATCATGTAGAACTACTAGACAAGATACTAGGCAGGTTCGTGGCCAATGGAATGAAATGCAACCCCCTCAAGTGCAGCTGGCTAGTGAAAGAAACGGATTTCCTCGGGCATTGGATGACCCCAGAAGGAATCAAACCTTGGAAAAAGAAGGTAGAAGCAGTGTCTTCATGTCTGACGAATTTGATATCAATCTTACCCATATTAAAGGCAAAAGGAATGTCCTTGCCGATTGTTTTTTGAGGCTGCCACGTATGGAGCCACCCTCTGTGGGGGATAGTCGGCAGGGCAAAGGCACACTAGTAGATTTCCACACAGTTCAAGAAGTACCAAAGGATGACATAGTAGTCATAGGAGATGAAACCTTTACCAACAACATCGATGAAAACAATGAGTGAATTGAATGTCTTCTAAACCCACTACCACCATTGCAAGAGATGCTCAATCCTACCACCATGATCACCAACATACAAAGCCACCAGAATCAGGATATCCACCTCCGCACACCAGCTCATCAGGAAGACCCAGCAAAATTTCCGATCACAGTTATCAACGGGCAGAAAATCATAACGAGAGTAGAACCCAATAATCACAACTGGAGAATAGTCATACCAGCATCACTCGTTCAGCAGGTGATTCATTGGTACCATGTGCTGGTACTGCGGACGTGGGCCACTGCGGGATTCAGCGCCTACACAACCACACTATATCAGCCAGGTTCTACTTATCACCCAACCTGCAACAATTATGCAAGCAATATACTAGTACCTGCCCGGTGAATTGTCATCAATACAAAGAAGGAGGTAGAGGATACGCTGGTCTATTACCACCCAGGGCAACAGCCGTCGCACCTTGGGATGAAGTGTGCGTGGACCTCATTATAGGACCCTGGAAGATCCAAGCCAGAGATCGACAGTATGAGTTCAAAGCACTAACAACAACGACTGACCCAGCAGTTAGTACCAGCCTAGCTGAAATGATCAGAATCGACAACAAATCCAGTCACCATGTGGCCGCCCAATTCGCCAACAGCAGGCAGCTGGCTATCTAGCAAGATACCCCAGACCGAACCGCTGCATACATGATAATGGAGGCGAATTCATAGTAGGGCGCGAGTTTCAGACACTACTACTGTTAACCCAGCATGGAATCAAATCAGCACCAACAAGAACAGTAAGAAATCCACAGTCCAACAATGCAATATGCTGTGAAAGATTACATCACACCACCATGGGAGACATATAACCGCAAGTCAGTCCACCATGATGAGAACAACGCATCATGCAAACAATGAGCAGGAGGCCAAGCACATGATAGTGGACAAGAACGCATTGGCAAGCTGCATGCATGCATGCATGCATGCATGCAACCCGTTGCGCACCAGTCAACCATACCATGCAAACTTCACCAGCAGGAGCACCATTGTCATTTGGCAGAGACACGCACGATGGTGGTGGATGTACCCTCCTTGCTTGTTGATAGCCAATCTAGCAGACGCAATACCAAACAAACGACAAAACAACTCATCGACCAGAACTTGGTGAGAACCAATAAAGGCAGAATAAACCACAACTATGATCAAATAGGCGATCACATCGTGGTCAAGACATATTACAACCTGACAAAGCTACTACAAGAAAGATTCCGTGGATCGTACCCGATCATTCAAGTATTCACCAATGGTGGAACGGTTAAAGTACAACAATCAGAAGCAGTCGAAGAAATATACTAGTAGAACATCCAAAAAATTGCACCTTATTGTGGACCAAATCAACAGTAGTAGCAATGACGCACGATCGTACTCCTATGATCAATCACTGTGGGGGATAGTGTAACAATAATCCTCGTGACTGACCGGAACGAATCCTGATGGAGTCATCATGAGAGAGAACAAAGGGCCAGACGTCAGGTCATAATGGCTGGAAGGACATCATTCTCCCAATGACATATGCCACCTTGACATCATGGATGTCAAGGTATCGTGTCCAGCATCGGATTACATTTACATTTATGTTTCATTGTACTACATTTCACTTAATCATAATTCTATTGTTATAACGTTCTAGATTTGTACCGATAGTTGATACACCGTGTAGTACCTCTGTTTTTTGAAGGGTACGACATGATTTCTACAGATAAAAACAGAAGGAATTTTCATTAGAGGTATCGTGAGGGTACTCCTACTCGTACGAGTATGTGTGTTAATGACAAAGAGACAAAGTAGGGCTATGTAGAATTTGTACCAGAGCAAATTGTTCAACATAACATTTCATGATGATCTAAATTCTTGGTCTCGTGACTGATTTTTCCTCTCTTTATTACACGAAGGAACAAGTACTACTTGTGTTTGAACCTCTATTGCAAACCTCTCCTATTGAGCCTCATTGCGAAACTCGACATCATCCTCACGTCTTTGCTTCCTACTCCTCGATCTAATTGCAACTACTACTTTACTAACAGCACCGAATAACAATTAACATGAAACTGATTGAATTACACTGTAGCAGCATCGCTTGTTGTTGCCGCGTGCTGCGTAGGGCGGCAGATGAAGGGGGTGGGGAGGAGGGCTCCGACAACGACGATGACAATGACGACGACGACGGCTACGTGGATTTTTGCCCTTCCTCAAGTTGGATTCTTGTGTGTTGCTGAAGCTCTTTTCTTCTAAACCAACAAGCAAGAAGCGGCCAATCAACAGCAATGCAAAACTTGCACATGTTGTTGTTCTTGGTATAAGGAAGGGAACCCCCCGAATGTGGGACCCTCTAATGCTACTATGGTTAAGGAATGGTTTGATTGAGACCAGCACCTGGAATTTTGATAGGTGTGTTAATGGAGTTTTTTGGGTTGGTTTTTTCTACTTTTTCTTGACTGAAAGAATCATAAAGTTGCTGGAAGGGGTTCCGGCGGCCGCGTTGCGCAACCCCAGCAAATTCTTGGGTATTTACGTAGTATGGATACTAGTAGCTCTTGCTCTTGCCTTTTCG
The DNA here is from genome assembly GCA_037355745.1 of Pseudo-nitzschia multiseries. Classification (NCBI taxonomy): domain Eukaryota; phylum Bacillariophyta; class Bacillariophyceae; order Bacillariales; family Bacillariaceae; genus Pseudo-nitzschia; species Pseudo-nitzschia multiseries. The sequence goes on from CM074788.1 coordinate 2,782,568, forward strand.
GGTGCAGCGATTACTTTGGTCAGGAAGTTACAGCTGGAGAGAAAGATCACTAAGACTAACAGGACCAAAACCGATGCTTCTACTAAGGAGGGGGAGGGGAGAAAAGCTGTCTCAAAATGGCCGCCCTACTTTACACACATACTCGTACCTATTTCTACCGTACTACTTACGTGCCACAGTACCGGTAGTAGTGAAAAACTACGGTAAATACGACCTTTGTGGTATTTTCTACGGGTACCGGTACGTAAGATTACCGTAGGGTAAGATCTTACTCGTAGTAAGATTACGGTACTCGTACTCGTACGAGTACTGTACTGTACGAGTAATTACCTGTATCATCACGATTGATTTGTGTTGATGCCTCCTTATTCATTCTGAACCGATTGTCATCCAAACTTCTTTCTACTTCCAGAACTTTGTATTGTACCACCATGACGCATGACAGAACAAGTACGAATACGAGTACGAGTAAAACTACTGCTTCGTACTTCGTACGGAGTACTTGTTTCTACCGTATCTACTTGCCCTGGTACGTATTTGTATCGGTAATTATTGTACCGATAGTAATCTTACCGGTAAGGTACTATTCCATCAGATATCTTGCTTCTCCAATTCACGATGCAACCCACTCTTCCAATTAGTTGATTGATTGATTGATTGTTATTTCTTTCATTGATTCATTATTGCTTCGTTGGGTTTTCAATTGGATTCAATTCAATTCAATTCAATTCAATTTAGTTCAGTTCAGTTCAGTTCAGTTCAGTCCAGTTCGATTCGATTTAGTTCGATTTAGTTCGATTTAGTTCGATTCGATTCGATTCACCGGCAGTTTCGTGGCAGAAACCCACTCGTAGTTGTTGTTCCAAGCGAGAAAGGGATCCTAGTCCTACGTACCATTAACGAGCGAACCCAAGCACACAGCACGCAACACACAACACACAAACGCAACGGCAACGGCAACAGCAAACACACCCGACAATCCGGCCCGTTCTGTTCTGTTCTGTTCTGTTCTGCTCTTCATCATGACAAGAACAAGTCATCGGGTTGAGGTAACACAAAGATTATCGTCGACTCTTGCATCGTTTTGCTACTAGCTTCTCGGTTCGGTTCGGTTCGGTTCGGTTCAATTGGGTTGCGGCTTCGTTTTTATTTTATTTCGTTTCGTTTCGTTTCGTTTCATTTCATTTCGACAAAGAACAACACCCCAACCAACTGTCAACCGTCAACCGTCAACTGTCACCAACCATGCGCAACAACGCATCCATCGCCCGCAGAATGTCGTGGCTCGGGGAGCAGGCCCAGACCCAGTTCCTCGATCTCAACCTGGAGAGCCACGAGACCCGATCACCGAGCGGATCTCCCTTTCCCTCCGTCCAGAAGCTGAGCTCCTACAGCAGCCTCGACTTTGACCAGAAACACACCATCCGGTTCCAGGTCATTGTCTGGAGCGTAGGGATTCCCGACGTCAAGACCCACACCGTCACGATCATGTTCCGGGTGACGGTCTTTTGGAACGATCCTCCGCCGCCACAACAACAGGTTCTTCACGTATTCTATCCGCCGCTCGGCCTCAACGTGAACAACAACAACAACAACAACAACAACAACACTAACACTAACAGTACGGAACACTCGAGCGGCAACGGAGCCGCCGCATCCGCATCCGCATCCTCATCCGATCCAAACAACAACAACAACAACAACGGCAACGGCGGCAACAGCGACAAGGACGATTCCTTCTGGGTCATGGACGGCCGGCGCAAGGCGATCCGGAGAACACGGAGCGTGAGCTTTGGCAACGCTGCCGGTGTTGCACCACAACCCACCGAGGAGGAGGGAGAAACCATCGACGTCCCGCCCATTTCCATCATCAACGCCGAGACGTTCGAAACGGTCGGACAGCCGGACGTCGCGCGGCTCCGGGTCAAGTCCCGCCTCATGCGCTTCTCCTGCATGTACCGGGCCCGCCTCATGCAGGAGAGCATGAACGTCGCGCAGTTCCCGCACGACTCACACGACCTGGTGCTCAAGCTGGGGATACTGTCGCAAAGGCAGCCCGGCGGCCGGTGGGATCGACGCAAGTGGAAGCTCGGGCTGGCCAACGAGTCGGACACGCAGGGGACGGTGCGGGTGCCCTTTGGGGTGCTGGTGGACCACGTGGCGGTTCCGGGATTCCGCATCTCCGACCGGGGGCTCGAGTTCGAGCTGTCGCCGATCGAGCACGGGAATCCGGCCGGTGGTGGGACCGCCGCGGCGGCGAACAACAACAGCAACAACAACAACAACAACAACAACAACAATTTCAATAGTAGTAATACCTACAACACCCGGCTGGGATACAACAATTTCCGGAACGACCAGGAGTTTTGCGTCAAGACCAAGATCCGCGTCAAGCGCAACTCGTCGTATTACGACCGGAACATCATGCCGCTCCTCGACATTCTCAATCTGGTATCCATCTCCATTCTGGTCAGTCTGGACGCCAACAATTTCTTTCAGCGGGGACTCCTGTGCCTCAACATTGCCTTTGTGGAGGTCGGTCTGCGGACCTCCCTGGACGCCCGCTTGCCGACGGTCGGGTACGAGATCAAGATGCAAAAACTGCTCAATTCCTTCTTTTTCAGCATATTGTACATTGTGCTGGAGAGCGCCGCCATGAAGGTACTCATCGAGAACCACCACTGGCCGGTGGAAAGGACACGGATCATCGATCGCGTCGTGGCCTTTTTGCTGCTGGTCAACCAGCTCTACCTCCGGGCGGTCATATACAAGGATTTTTCGGCCGGTGACGGCGAATTCGGCGATTGCATGTGAGAGACGAAACGAAACGAAACGACACGACACGACGTGTGACACGACACGATGCAATGTGACACGACTTCGACTGTTGTGCAATTGCGGTATTGCTTGCTGTTCAGCGATGGCACGGAAGGGCATCGTGGCGTGACATGACATGACATGACATGACATTTGTTGTGTGTCTTCTATTGGGTCGTTCGTCTATCCACACAGTTTTGAAGATAGATCGCACGACCTTCACGGTTCGGACCCTATGTGTACTCTAAAAAGTATGTAGCATGTTATTACAGTATATTTTGTTCTGAGATCCTGACCAAAAGTAGGTACGTACGGTAGATATGACTAATAGAACGGGATCTGCGTAATTACGTACAGTAGTAATGGCCGTATTAAACAAAATTAGCACGAAGTAGGTAGGTATCGTACGTAGTAACAATCGTCCGTGTTGTGTTTCATTCATGCCTGTGAAAAACCGACCGTTTCCCACCGCACAACGAAACGGAACGGCACGGCACGGCACGGCACATCGTACTAGCATTGAGTGATTCCCACCTCGAATAAAAGAATAAAAGTTCGCGACTAAACTAATAAATCTATTCACATAGTGCATAGATTTATTAAGTATTGAATATATTTTTTCAGTCGAGACCACACCGACTGAAAAAACTTTATTAACTGAATAAAAACAGAATAAACTCGAACGGAATCACTAAAATCAAATATTAGTCACCCACCAGTCACCCAACGCACGAGTCACTAGTACTCATGTGCACACCTCTTATTTTGAGATCGTTAACTGGTAAAAACAATTCCACTTAGGCCTACAACAGAAACAGGTTAAACTATTCGAACCAAGGCATCCTCATTAAAGGCCGGATCGATAAGTAAACACTTGGAACCCATATGTGCATTCAAAAGAGCAGTACATATAATAGTTTACATAGAAAATTCTGAAAATTTCAACTGCCGGCCATCCTTGAATACTTAATAGGCTTGCTTGCCAAAATAGGCCGGTAGGTGGCGTGGGTAGCGATTGAACAGACAGTTACTGTTTTCTATTTAGAGATTCCAAATTCCAAATTTGCTTGGTTTGCATAGTTAATAAAAAATAGTCGTGCGTTGAATCTATTCAATCTATTCACTCTCGAATATATTTTTATTACTTTGGTCTTTTATTCACTATTCGAGGTGGGAATCACTCATTCAAAACAAAGACAGGAGGGACAAAACCAGATGCGCAACGATTCCGCTTCTGGAAAACAAGACGCTTGCTGAACTGCCTTTCCTCGGGGACCTAGTCGCCGGGGGCCGGTGTTGTGTTCGTGTTCGTGTTCGTGTTCGTGCCAGATTGTAGCAGTAGTCCTATTCAAAAGTCAAGTCATGCAATAAAATAATAATAAGAGATTATTTATACTAAGTCAGAGATCAGTCAGACCTCGGTCTGTAGGATTGTGCGCAGTTTAACGGTTAACGGCAATTTCCTCTGACTTGGTTGAATAACCACTTTTCGCAATTCTAACCAATCAAATTCCACCATGTCAGAAATTCCAACCAATCAAATTCAACCATTTCAGAAATTCCAACCAATGAGATGAAGCACATACTAATAGGAAAGTGAGCACATGAAAGCGAACATGTGACATGAACATAGAACAAGTCTTTGGCGCCGGCCGGCACCAACCCACAAAAACATCAGAAGGCTAAGCCGAACCAACAAACACAGCAAACACATACACTTTGATTCCAACAAACCAAACATAAAGACACAAAAAACGTTGAAAACATTGAAGCAACGAAAACAAGAACAAAACAGCCAAAACACTTGCAATTTCCACAAAATAACACCACTATCCTCAACAAAACACTCCCCTAGGTCTCCAGCAACAAAAATGTCTTCTTACACAAGTGGAATATTTGCCAGAGCAGCACGGCAAGTCCAACATGATGACAATGATGGTATTCCAATGAATACTCAACTTGCCTACGGTCGAAAAGGGGAGGAATTCCTTCAGTATTGCACCAGTGTGTTTTCTTCCTTTGGTTACTCCACTCAAATAGTGACTGAAGAAAAGGTCTTTGGCTTCCTCTTCTATCAGGCCTATCAGACGCGGGGGACAAGAGGGCGGCGTAAGAAGGGGCAATTGCAAACACAAATTTTCGACCCCGTCGACTACAACGCCGTGATGGCCAAATACAACAACGCCAATCATGCTGGCGCTTCTTGCAAGTCGATGCTGGAGACAGACCCTGTAGGTTATGATACGGTGAATCAGTACTTTTGTTCCATCCTCAAAATATTGCGGCATCAGAGGAGTCAGAACGCCAACACTCTTACAAAGGAACACCTTCGAAGTGACAGGGTTACACAGTTGCTCTGCGTTGTCCAAGTAAGAAAGAAACGGATCAAGATGATTCGACACGACAAGAAAATCGATCACGCGTTGTCCCCCTACATGATGGTGTCAAGCATCGAGCGAACCAAGGCTTTCTTGTTCTACAAGCATTGCACCAAACATAACTACCACATCGCTGCCTTGAGGGACCAATTCTGTTTCCTTATGACCCATTGTGGTGTTCTCCGCAGGGAGTCCTTGTTCAAATGCACGTTGTCAGATCTGTGCAGCATCATCAAAGCTGACGAAGGCGTACACTCCTGCCTGATCTTTATCATGCAAATCATTACAGGGAAAACAAACGGTCAGCAAACTTTGTACGGTCGTGTGATCAGGCACCGCAATGTTAACATGTGTCCCATTGGCGCTTTGGGCTTCTACTTAATGGCGCGATTCCATGCAACCGGAGAACTTGCGTGGTACGACTTTGTAGAGAACGTGTCATGGTTTGAAGTCAAATTACTCACCAATTGTAATCACTCGCAGAATATTGGCGCTTTGGGCTTCTACTTAATGGCGCGATTCCATGCAACCGGAGAACTTGCGTGGTACGACTTTGCAGAGAACGTGTCATGGTTTGAAGTCAAATTACTCACCAATTGTAATCACTCGCAGAATCACCGTCTGATAACAGACAAAGTGTATGCAAAAACGATGCAGAAAGCATGCATGGCGTTGGGCGTGGCATCGAAGCATTTTGTTCACTTCGGCCGCGGATCAGGTGCAGTTGCGTTGGAGATGCAAGAAGTGGATTCCCAATACATCAAGATGATCGGAAATTGGAGCCTTGATGTCCAAGAAGATCCATATACCTCAAAACTTCCACTGAAGGGGATGCGGGTCTTGGCTGGACATGCACAAGAGAAAGGCAGCTTCTTCTTACCCCGTGGTACCGTCAACCCACCTCCAGAGCTTCGTTGTCAAGTATTCCCGTTCCTTGACAAGGCAATGGACACGATTGCAAATCGTGCCGCCCCTGACAAGCCGACTGCTCAAGCATTCTTTGAGCTCCTCTTGAATTTGCAATGTGTCGTACTGCAGGATGCCGCGGTCTTGATACACAACGGGAGACCGAATTGCCTCTTCTCCTTGCCTGTTTTCAACACGGAATTGTTCCTGGCTTATCAAGCACAAGTCGTCGAAAAGGTTATGGGAGCAGGACTTGATGAGGAGAGAGGAGGTAGTACTAGCGCAATCCAACAAAGTATGGACGTGGCACTTCCAGGGTTTCGCGACCGACTTCACAATATTCATACGGAAGTCCATAATGTTTCAAAGGATGTTACACGGATAGACGATAAGGTTAGCAAATTTGAAAAAAAACAAGATGCCATCAACAGACAAATACACCATTACCTGCAGCACATGGCGGCCTTTCGTCTCCCAACAGAAGCAGACGGAACAACAACAACCGCCGGGGCACGAGGTACTAACCTTATTCCCAAAAAAACCTTGATCCGACAGCATTCCACGGTGTCGCCGATGTGGAAGGAGTGGTTCGGACTTGAGGACTTCAAAGAAGATGACTTCCCTGGAGGGATTGAAGAGCTTGAAAAGACATTTGGCAATCAATGGAGGAAGCATTATAGCGCGGCCAAGTAGAAGCAGTTCTCGCGACTCAAGTGTATTATAGAGTTCATCAAGGATAGAGTTCATTCCGGCGAATCCTTAGAGGTACTTCTGGAGGAAGGCGATGCCTTAATGAAGGCAAAGACCACACTGACGTCACTCCACAACCATGTCCGGAAGGCTAAGTCGTTTTGACTTGTTATTCCAGCATCCCAATCGATAATCGATCCCGTTTTGCGAACAGTTTGACAGATCAACTTGTAGATTGTTGATTGGACTTGATCGATCAATTCGATTGGAGAGGACTCGATCGATTCAATTGGATAGGGGGAGGAGAGCCGATTCGATTGGAGACTCGATTGATTTGATTGGAGAGGACTCAATCGATTGGAGAGGAGGAGAGCCGATTGGAGAGGAGGCGAGTCGATTGGAGAGGACTCAATTGATTCGATTGGAGAGGGGGAGGAGAGCCGATTCGATTGGAGACTCGATCGATTCGATTGGAGAGGGGGAGGAGGAGAGCCGATTCGATTGGAGAGGACTTGATTGATTGGAGAGGAGGTGAGTCGATTGGAGAGGAGGCGAGTCGATTGGAGAGGAGGCGAGCCGATTGGAGAGGACTCGATTGATTGGAGAGGACTCGATCAATTGGAGAGGACTCGATTGATTGCAGAGGACTTGATCGATTGGAGAGGAGGCGAGTCGATTGGAGAGGAGACTCGGTCGATTCGATTGGAGAGGAGGAGACTCAATTCTTGATTGGAGAGGGGGTTCTTGATTGGAGAGGGGGAGCGCCGCGGATTGGAGAGGAGAGTCGATTGTTGATTGCTGGAGAGGAGAGTCGATTGTTGATTGGAGAGGGGGAGAGCCGCAGATTGGAGAGGAGGAGGAGAGTCGATTGTTGATTGGAGAGGGGAGGAGAGGAGAGTCAATTGTTGATTGGAGAGCGAGTCGATTGTTGATTGGTGGAGGAGGAATCCCATGGTCGATTCGATTCCAAGATTGTTTTGCTTAGCATCAGTTTAGGATGAATCCCATGGTTGATTCGTTTCCAAGATTTCGCTTAGCCAAGTTTAGCAGAGCCAAAAAAGATGCAGAGTTTAGTTCCAAATTTGAAATTATGAGCTCTTTGTTGCAAAAGTAGAAATTATGAAGTGGAATCACTTGTTATCTAGTAATATTGCGTGTTACGTAGTAGAATCACGTGCAAATTAGAATTCCTTCCTTTTGCAAATCACTCCAACCAATCTCAACCGATCATGGAAATTGTTCCCATTTCCTTGAGTATCGAACAACGCGGTGAGTATCGAAGAACTGAAATAATTTGAGAAAATGTTTTGGGATTCACCTCGACCGGTGAGTTAAAAACTAAAGTGGAGAACTAAAGTGGAGAACACTCTTCCCTTTCGAGTTTGGGTTTGGTCCGTTGGATAGAAGAAGAGGTGCGGTACTAGTCTACTAAAATAAGTGGTGTCCAGTACAAAACCAACGCTGACTTGAGTAAAATGAAATAAGTAGTGTCTCGCGGTACTAAAATAAGAGTCCAGTGCTAAACCTACGCTGACTTCTGTAAAATAACTCGTGTTATTAATTCGTTCCAGTATTAATAAGTCAGTTATTATACACTCAAGTCAAAAATTGCATGCGCGCAAGTCAGTCAGGAGGGAGTCTGACTTGGTGTCCATTCTGGTAAAAATAATAATAATAACAATAACAATCATACGGTACAATTGATTCGTACAGTAGTAGCATAAACAATGAATGAAAATTTCTTTGACTATCTTTCTGCTTTCATAGACAGAAACACAGTTCATAATGGCAACAGCTACCCAATGCTATGAGCACATACTACTACACACACACACACACACACTATCAAAAATGAGCTGCCCTCGCCTTCGTTTGAGATGTTGATCCCTAGTATTTCTTGGGATGATGACTTGCTTGCTTGCTGCCACCATCACGGAAGCTAGTCAGTATTACTAGCTCTGTTTTTGTTTCGATGGTACAAAACGTGTGGAACGTAAAAGAGACAGTAGTATAGTACCCCGGACACAAGAACCATGGAACCCAAATTGCCTTTTTCACTGGATTTGGAGCTGGGGGGAGAGTTTTGGATGCATCACAGATATAGAGCTATACAATATGGTGAGATACTGTCACTATAATATCATTATTTCATTCTATGAAGCAATAGTATGGATATGCGCACTAAGATACTGACAGAAAGGCATTTCGGTGCATCCAAGATGGTTATTTTACCGTAAACCGACACAATAGTAATTGTTTCGTAGAGATTGTCAATTCTTACCCATGGGCCACTGCATAAAATGTCGACCACCGTTTCACGTGTCACTTGTGGCACGGGGTTGGTGCATTTCATTCAATGATTGTGATGTCGTCTATGAATTTTGCGGCCCACTGCAAATACTTGGGTGGTGAAACTCTTGAAACAAAGGGAAGTGATTTCAAACTATACTACTAGTAGTAGTCACGGCAATCCGAGACATTTTGTCGCGGGGGGGAAAAGAAAAACACGCCCAGTAACTTTCAAGAGCGCGGCCACAAAAGTATTGGTATCATGAAGCACCAACAATTTATTTTTCAGCCATTTCTAGTATATTTATTTAGACTTATCGATTTGCCCAACCGATCAAAACCGAATTGCTGCACAAGCACACTTGAAAAACAGACTTATCTCGAATCTGGAGATGCAGATGCTGTCGAAGAGGACTGCTGTGCTACAATGCTTGCAGATGAATCCAAATCGTCTCCTGCTCTATATTTGAACTACTAATGATGTATTTGGCGCAGGTATACGAATTAGTTTCTTATTACTGCTGTTTTCGGATTTGTGGTCGAAAACATGGCTGGTAATGGGCGTTTGAAACCAACGCTGATGCTCATTTTTCATCTATGCATTTGTGGCATCTGTCGCAACTACTTTAGGTTTGGCGGGGTGGGTGCCATGAAAGAATCGACTGCGATGACAATTTCTCAATCCAACAGCATGATTCATTCCCCTCGCAAATGGATGCCTGTTCGTTTCGTGTTCGTTTCGAATTATTCCACGACGACCTTAACTTTTGCAAATAGATCCTTGGTTAGCGACACCTTCATCCGGAAGACTCCGGTGTGTTTAATGGTCATTTTGTCGTTTTTGGGCAGCGAGGAGTATGAATAGGAGACGGACACCTGCTTCTCTTCGGTCTCTACCGCCGAGGACGAATAATCCTTGTACGAGCTCTCTTCTTCTTGGACTTCCGTTTCTACTGCCTCCTGTTCCTCGACGTCCACGATGGAAACCTGCTTTGTGTACTTCTTGGAATACGAATCGAATTGCTTGCATTCATTTCGCAGCGCCTCCATCAACTTTTTGGGCCCGATGCCACCAAACAATTTCTTTCCGTCTGGCCCGGTCTGGTTGTCGAGGAATTCCAGGACGAGCGACGAATCGTTGTCGTCGTTGTCGTCTAGCAATTCCTTGAGGGCCCTGGCCTCGGCCTGGAGGGCCGCCGATTTTTCTTGTTTTTCCTCAAGATCCTTTTGGACCTCCTCGTCGGTGATGGCCCGCGCCAGTTTCTGGGGACGGAGTTTGTTGGCGAAAAAGATGGGATTGACCATGATCACGTCGCCCGCCTGCCCCGTTCCGGGGATGTGCTGGAGGAGCTTGACCTGCATCTTGGCGGACGCCGGGGCACTGCCCCCGCCGCTCTTTTTCTTCTTCTTTCCAAACAGCGCCGTGCTGGTGCCGGTGCCGGTGCTAATGCTGCTCCTTTCGGCCGCAGTCAATAGTGGCGGCGACGGTGCCGTCGATCGGGCATGGTGGAGACTCCTCGCGTTCGTGGTCGGTGTTGTTGTTATCATCCAGGCGTGTGAGATGTGGATCGTCCCCGCGAGCATCGCCGCCGAGGCCCACCAAGCAGTGAGGAACATTGCTTTCGTATTGGCCATTGTCGAGTTATTTTGGATTGTATTCGATTGAGTTCAATTGGAAGTTGCGGTTGCTCTTGTTTTGATTTTTCGTAGAACGAATAATCCGGTTGTTGTCTAATATGAAGTGACAATAGTAGCAAAGTCCGTGCCGATGTTCAATGTTATTGATGATAGTAAGAATTGTATCTCGATAGAACACATTCGTTGTTCCCTTCAACTTGTACCGGTAGAGCGAGACGCATAAGATGTCACCAACATCGCGTGATGTGAGCCACTCATGCATCGGCAGTCAACAAAACTCCTGTCCCGAAAAAGATCTTGTTCTTTGAGAAGATCGATTGTTCATAAAGTACAGAACTAGTGTTTCACATAATATGACGCAAGCTGCACATAAAAATGTGCAGATAGCAAACATCAGCTTCTTCTTCTTGCATAGAAAATTTCCATCAATAGCATTGATATCTATTGCAAAAATCAGTCCAGGAACGTTCTTTTGGATGAGGCAATGCCAGACTCATGCCATCATGCAATAGTGCTATTGCAAAATCACATCGAAATACCAAAATCAACAATAATACCAGACACTAAATCAATTTAATGCAATCAACAATCAACTGTAAGATTCAGACATTCATATGCCAGTGGATTGATTTCTTTCCTACAAAACAATGATCCAATCCAAGTTTGCAAAAGTAAATTATATGCCTTCTTCCAGAGTCCAGGAATTTGTGACTTTGTTATCCAACCAGCAAAAGACATCAGGAGGATACATTGATTTTGGGGTGCAACTGTCCCCCTATGAATAATGCATTCCACAAATACCAGGAAATAATCAAAACCCAAGCATTCTAGTGAAAAGTGGAGAATTGTAGTCCATCTCCATTGCACATGATGTCCCTTGAATACACCCAATTAACATACTGCACTTGCTAGTGTGTGGGGGTGCCTGCACATGTGGGTATTTCTAGCACACTGCTAGTAAAACTGTATGTGAATGAAAAATTCTAGTTGTGGTGGGTATATTTTTTACCTCTAAAAAAATATGCCAAGTAAGATTTAATACGATTCAAAATTTTGAGTTGGTGCCGGCGCCCAAAACAGCCAATAGTAGTTCTGGAAAATATAATTAGAGAGGGAACAGGGAACTCTTTTACACAGTGAGAAATATGACCAAGACTCAAAAATTTGATTCATATACCTACAGTTTTTACTAGTAAAAAAGTATGCCAGGAATACCCACACCCTAAAATATATTCAAGTCTCAAAAACCATTGTTGTAGTATTATTATCAGTGGAGGTGTTTTGACCTCAACTGACACCTTGCTTAACTCAACACATGGCTAAAAAGAGAATAATTACTGCTTTTGAACATCCTACTTAGTAGCATCAGTTGAGAACTGTGGAAGTTACAACAGTTATCTGTTGAGTCACACTGAGACCCGCCAAAATTACAGTTTGTGTTTTTTGGGAATGCATTTAGCATGCACTAGACAATATGCCAGATGAGGGAAGAATGTAAGTGTGTGATATATAAGAAATTCATGAATGAAAATAAATCTATCCCAGCTGTGAATTGAATTGTCCTTTAGATTGATGCATTATCCCCCCCCCCCCCACACACACACACATGACAGCAAAAGTACTATGTCAGTTGGTGCAAATAAATGCACCAGCAGCTTCAAAAGATGAATACATTTTCATCGGACCAGTTCCCCTAAAAGATGATAGAAAAAATAATTCAATAACTAAATTTTATTCCTATTCATGATCTTTTAAAAGTGTATCATGCAACAAAATAGAATCCCATGCTTCCTTTTTGAGAAACCAAATTAGAGTATATAATATGACTTTTCTGCGTCGTGTGATAAGCAAAATTCTCGCAATAGCTCAGTTGGTAGAGCGGTGGACTGTAGAAAGTCGAAAGATATCCATCGGTCACTGGTTCGATTCCGGTTTGCGAGATAGTTTTTGTTGTTGCTGCCTACGTACGGCACGACTACCACTTTTTTTCATCAGCTTCATGCCGTCACGACGTGTACGGAATTCCAAAACAATACGGTAATCGTGAAACCCTCACTATTTCCGGCATTGCACAACGAATGCACCAATCCTAACACAAAAAAGAACACCAAAGGCGACAAGGACGAAACATCTAGCAGGAAAGCTTCGCGGGGTTCTCATCGGTGTATTCATTGGTTCCCTCCCTACACTATTCACACCGTTTGGAAGACACGGATTGGCAACGCACTGTATTCGAAAAGCACGACAAGGAATGATTTATTGATTGATTGATTGATTGATTGGTGCGTAGTGTACGGTAGAACCAATAATAAATTCTTCCGTCGGTCGGTCTGTTTTGGCAGATGTACCGTATTCCTTCCTCCTTCGAACTACGGTGCCGTACGGTATGTATTCACGAACCAGCCGAAGCACTTCCATCGCAACCACTGTACGAGTACTGTACGGACTACTACGCGTCGTGCGAATCAAATCAGGACAAGACCCTACGGAGCTAGAATCGAGACAATCGCACTCGATTCAATGGTTGGTACGTAAGGCTGGTACGCTTTGGCAGTGCGGGTTCGGGCTTGTTCTTGTGCGGAATAGGATATGTTTGTATTTTACTGCACGTAGTCACAATTATTTATTATGGATTGATTATGATTGCTTATTATTTGCTCGTGGGTTGTGTCTGTCGTTACGCGTGTTGTAGTAGTCAATCAATTACAAAGTGCAGTACATTGATTAATTCATTGCTTCGTAATCAATCAATCAATCAATCAATCAAAATCAATCAATTAATTAATTAGTTCTTCTTCTTCTTGAGGACCCACAATTCCAGGAGCGACCACTCCTCGCCGGGGTAGTTGTCCATCTCGAGCTGGGACATGCGCCGGTGGCGGGTCGCCCGGGAGGCGACAAAGTCGAGCTTGGACAGCAGGATGCGCTTGGTCTCGTCGGCCTTTTCGAGGCAAAAGGGGTTGAGAAAGTTGACCAGCATCATTGCGTTGTCGCTGTTCTCGGTGCTGTCGCAGAAGGCGTCGACCAGTTGTTCGATGGAATCGACCGTCAGATAGCACAGGGCGGCGGTCGACAAGAAGACGTCGGCCTTGGCGAGGGCGGCCTTGGAGGCCGCAAAGGCGGGGTTCTCCGCGGACGAGGTGTTGTTGAGGTCGCAGACGATGGTCTCGTCGTAGAGGCCGACGGATTTTCCGTAGGCCATGGCCTGGGGTGAAATGTCGATGGCGGTGACGTTGCATCCCTCCGGAGCCCCGAAGGTCCGGCGGGGCTTGGCGATGGTCGCGCAGGATTCCTCGTCCTTCCAGTTGTCGCGGATCTCGTCGTAGGACATGCCGTGGAGGCAGGCCATGGTGGTGTTTCCGAAGCAGGCGCAGAGATCGACGTACTGGACGGAGTCCTTTCCGGCCGCGTTGTTATCGAAGACGGGAGCGATGTGCTCCTCGAACATGGAGCGGTTGAACTCGTCCGAGACGTAGCTCATGGCATCGAGGATGCGGGTCTTGTACGGAACGGGGGTGTCGCAGACATAGATGTCGTCGAAGTGTTGTTTCTTTTCGTCCGTTTGGACTCCGGTGTTGTTGACGTCTTTGGCGGTCATCTTGGTGTGTGTATTTTATTATTGTGGGATTGCAACAGAAGGCTATACGTATAATAATATAAGTATATTAGTGTGTCTGTGCGTGTTTGGTTTGGTTTGGTTTGGTTTGGTTTGGTTTGGTTTGGTTTGGTTTGTGGATGGATGGATGGGTTACAAACCGATCGAAATGACGGGACGGAAACGAGAAAAATCGGAATGTCACTTAATTTATCGTCGTGGATCCGAGACGGTTCGGTTCCGCTCTGTTCTCACTCACACACAACTCTCTAAAGGCATGTGCAAGATTTTATTTTTTTCTTAGTTTTTGGGAGAAAGATTCCTTCCCAACTTTTTAAATTATTTGAGAACGCTATCGACGGCGACGTGAAGGTCATTAGCGACTTGGGTGCTCTAGCGTCTCTCCACGTGGAATAATTGACCTAAACCGGCTCAACAACGAACACCAATAATAGGAGTGGAGAGTCGCGTGTCTCATTTTTTGCACGTGTTATGTATCATGTGCCGTATGTAGCTATGGATACGATAGATATGATACATACTGAAGATACTTATGATGTCCTATTTCCTACTCCGTATGGCCTACCGGTCTACTACCGGTACGTACGTACGAGTACCGTACGGTGCGAGTATGAGCAGGTCACGGGTCAGCAAGTAAAATCTTACTGGGTCGTCTGCAGAGCTGAACGAAGACTGCGGCAACTGTGGTACGTACCGTACAGGATTTGGATCCCAGCAGTCACACGCAAACCCCCTTCTTCTTACCGGGTACGTACGGTACGACATGACCCCTAAACTGAGTCCGACGCAAAATTTGAATGTGCACAAGATTACCGTACCGTACGTACGTACGGTACGGTATGTTTTGTACGATTCCCAAATGCCCAGAAACCTACAACACCCAGATTTGTGTCATTGTGTCGTGCGGTACGGTATGCCTCTAAGTAAGTGAAGGTACAAATTACGTAGTGTCCCGAAGACTTCGAAGACTCTGTCCGAGATCACAAAGGTCCCACATGACCAACCAGCGCGTAACATAAATTGGGACGACGAAATTCTACACTTGAAGGTACGAACTCGTACTGCTTTTTGGAACACGAACACGAACACGAACACAACCACAACCACAACCACAACAATGGTGTCGGCCTCATCCCAGACCACGAAACAACGGAAAACCACTTCTGCTGCTGCTTCTGCTGCTGTAACCGGTGATCCCCTCATGATTAGCGGCACAAGTGGTACGGGTGGTGCTATTGGCAGTGACATTGGCATTGGTATTGCATCTGCGTCCAAGCCACAACATCAACAGCAACAGCAACAGCAACAGCAACAACAACCAAAGTTACAGCAACCAAAGTTACAGCGGCAACACCGAGTCCAGCAATACAGCGATGCCACGCGGAAGGCCGCCAACACCAAAACGAAACCGATGATTCGGAAGAGTCTTCTGATCCGTTGTCTTCTTCTGCTGCCGGTTCTACTGATGCTCGGAATGCTCTGCACGAGCTTCGTTCTCACGATGGAAGTTCGAGCTCGAACTCGAGCTCGCAACAGCAGCAGTGACCATAGCAATAGCAACAGCAATAGCAACAGCAACAGCAACAGCAACAAGAATAAAAATGCGCATTCCGTTGCCGCTATCAATGGCGGTATCCCAGAACAAGTGTCGGCACGCTCCAAAGCGCTCCGATCGCAACAAAACCAACGCCGCGAACAGCAAACCGACGGCAAAGGTGCCGACCAACCTCCGGAACAAAAGAAACCGGAACATCCGAAAGAACAACAACACCACCAACAACAACAAAAACAGCAGCAACAACATCCGAAACAGAAAGAGCTCCGAACCGACCATCTCCCCAAATGGATCACCGACTACGTCCGGTGGCACAAGGAAGTCCGCGCGCGGTACCCCGGCGACTCGATCTTTTACGCCACCGGACGCAAGGCCCCCCGATTTCTGGTTCGGACCTGCCTGGGCATCTGCGGCGGGCTGCACGATCGGCTGGGACAGCTCCCCTGGGATATCTACCTGGCCATGCGCACCAAGCGCGTCCTCCTCATGGCCTGGCAGCGGCCCCGGGAGCTGGAAAATTTCCTGGTCCCTCCCATCGACGACGAACACAACGACAACGGCGGCCGGTTGGCGATCGACTGGAGGGTTCCCGACTGCGACTGGATAAAACGCGGGTGCATCCTGTTCGACTTTGACCACATGAAAACCGTGCGCGCCAAGGTCCTCCCGCTGTTCGACGACCAGGCGGAGCAGAATCCCGGAGAGGGCGACTTTTGGACCGTGGGGTTCGAGCGGTCGATGGTCCGGGCGGGGGCCGAACCGAGCCCGGGGGCGGTCACCGTCAATCCGCACAACGCGTCGGACGTCTTTCGGGGGGAGTACAGGTACAGCCACGCCAAGTTTCTCCGGCACCGGTTGCTGGGGCACCTCGACGAGCGCATCCTGGAGGAACGCCTGCAGAGGGAGGGATACTACGACAACGAGCCGAACAACTGGAAGCCCTCCGATCTGCACACGTCCCCGCAGTTCGGGGCCGTGTGGGACCTCTTTTTCCGGCCGTCCCCGGAGGTCCGCGCGGAGATCGTAAACGCGATGGCCACCATGAACCTGCTGGCGGATGTGGATGCGGATATGGATGCGGATATGGATGCCGAGATGGATGCCGAGATGGATGCGGATATGGATGCGGATATGGATCCGTCGCGGCACCAAAACCAAAACCACGAAACCACCACGACCGTTCTGGACCCCGTCTCGTTGCTCCCCGCCACGGTGGACTACGCGGCCGTCCACTGCCGCGTCCGCCACCCCAAGGCCCATCCCGTTGGACAGATCGTCCACGGAAAGAACGCCAAGTATCCCGCCGACAAGACGGGACTCCCGTGGGAAAACGGTGGACCCCAGAGGCAGTTTGCGCTGGAGACGGCCGCCAAGGCGCTGGTCTGCGCCCGGGAGGTCCACAACTACAACGCCAGCGACGAATCAATCGAATTCCGTGCGAGTGCGAGTGCGAGTGCGAGTGCGGAACAGCGGCCCATCTATTTTCTGTCGGACTCGAACGATCTGGTCCGGCACGTGGCGGAGGAACTGGCCGACACTTACCCCGGGGGATACCTCGAGTTGCACGGAACCGACCCCGATTACGTCTATCCACCGCTACTGGACGTCGTCTTGACAACATCATTGTTGTCATCCGACGCACCGCGCGGCCCGGTCGTGGCCCGCAACGTCACGATGGAAAACGCCCACATCGACCGGCAAAAGGGACGGCCCGCGGACGCCTATTACGGGACCTTTGTCGACTCGTACATTGCCATGATGGCCCGGTGTGTCGTCTACGGGATCGGATACTACGCGGCATTTGCCGCCAAGGTCTCCGGGACGGACTGCGCCTATCTATACGCGGAAGAAATCTGGGGAACCCAGGCGGAAAAGAGCGCCAAGATTTGTCCGAACCACGAAAAACAGGATCCCAACGAGGCCAAGCGGAAACGAGCGGCAAGAATTGCACGAATGAAGAAAAAGGCGGCTGTTGTGAGGGCTCTGAAAGATGAGGAGAAAACTGTCGGTTTTGGTTAAATTTGAATTGGTTATTACATGAAATTATTTGAAATTGTGAGTGGAGTGATTCCACTCTATTCTAAGATTACTAAATCGGTGCATCGACCCGCTAATACTCCAATGCACACACTAAATCACTAATATCCACATCGACCCGCTAAGACTCTGATGTGCTGCACGTGCCCTTGTACCGCGGGCTGTAGGGATTTACCTTGTGCCCAGTAGATTTGGTACATAAGGACCTATTTTTAGTAAGAAGGAGAACCGGTCGGTAAGTGGTAAAATCTCATTCCCACTTCATTCCCGTCTCCATTCATGTTGGTCCATTCCTGTAGAAGCAAGATTACTCGTACCATGGATCGCGCGTCTCATTCACTCGTGTCTCATTCATTCATTCGTGTCTCATTCATTCACGTCTCATTCATTCCACAGCGCGCGCTTGTTCGATCGACTTCAAACACACTCCCCTGCTTCCAAGGATAATAGACTCAATCGATGATACTGCTCCAGAATTTGGTGTAGGCCACATGTGCTTCTTTTGCCTCTGTGTCTACGGTCGAGAAGCTTGTATCCTTGTTGCCTTTGGCCTTCATGGAGTATTCATCTTTTCCATAGAACTTGGAACCATGCTTTTCAAATAGGGCTCCGGTGAGGTTCTTGGTAAAGATACTATCACTTGTCATCTCATCGCCTGTCTTCCACATCACCTTGATGATGCCCATTTCCTTCAGCTCTTGTAGGAAATACTGTTCACTTCAATATGCCTTGTTCTTCCTGCTATGGACCAATTGTTGCAAAAATTGACCGCACCCTTGTTGTCCACATATATCACCATGGGTAACTTGATTTGCAATCCAAGGCACATCATGACTCTCCAAATATACAGCATGTCTTGTACGCACAGCACAGCTGCATACAATTCGGCTTCCATCACTGACAAAGCAATAATTGGCATCATCCTTGATCTTGCTGTCACATTGGCACCATTCAGCCAAGTGGACCAGCCATTGACACTGTGCCGAGACTCATCTTTGGCATACTCCGAGTCACTGAATCCAATCAATTCAAAAATGAAGTTCTTGGTGCCATCCCATACTGCATTTGGGGCCAACGTAAGATCTCTCTTGGGTGTTCCAGCGCAGTATTTCATCACTCGCTTTAGTGCCTTCATGTGTGACTTCCTTGCTTCAGTCATGAACCTGGACAGCTCTCGAACAGCGTTTTGTGTTTCAATCTGTGACCATCTCATCATATGCAATAGGATGGCTGTTCCAGACCTGTATTTTGTCTGGGCTTCCTTGGTGAGAATGTTGTCCGTTGGGCCTTCACCTTCTTTCTTCAACACTGATCCTGGCTCTGCTGGAGTGGTGGGGTTTCCTCTGCATTCATCAAGCTTGAACTCATCAACAAATCTTTTGATCTTGACTGGTTGGGTCATTCGAAGGGTTCTGTTCTTCTTGTCTCGCTCGATGTGACATCCAACATACTCATCCATCTCTCCAACGTCCTTGCATTCAAATAGGGACTTGAGTTGTTCTTTGTGCTTCGGGACTTCTGTCTCTTCACCTATGATGCAAAAATCGTCGGCCCATAGCAACATCAAAAGTAGCTTGTTGTTGATCCATCTGAAAAATAAACATGGGTCGGCCTTGCATCTTTCCATCTGCATAGTATGCATCGCTTGTCGGGCTTCTCTCCAAAACTGTATTGCTGCTTGAATTGTGCCATAAAGTGTTTTCTGCAATTGGAGAAGCACATAAGAGGGATAGAATTTCTGATATCCCTCGGGAATCTTGGTGAATATTTTCTCTCCATTCTGAAATTTGCCATTCAGAAAAGCGCCTTCCATATCCACAATGTAAGCCATAAAATTTTCCATAACCATCAGAATCATTGCAATGCGGATGGAAATGTCACTGACAACCGGCGAGGACTTGTCTTGGCCATCAAAATGCTCACCATCCAGCTGCTTGAATCCTCGGACTGCATTCCTGCATCTTACAGTGCCATCGGGTTTCATTTTGTTGGCCCAAGTAGTATCCATGAGTTTGGTGCCCGGTGGGACATTGGCTTCATCAATCTCTTCAAAAACTCCATATTTGACCATCTTCTCATGTTCAGCGTCAATACCCTCTGCAAACTTGTCCCGCATGGAACTGGCCATAGATTCCTTGTAGTTCATGGTCTTTAACTCATTGGTGTTGTTGAAAGCACTCCCAGCTGCGCCAACCAAATTGAGTTCACTGATAGCGCCTTCCTGAGAGTGAATAGATACTGACAGAAGATTGAATTCTTTCAACTCAGTCATTGCCTTGTAGAACTGGATTTCAGCATCAGTGAATTGTGCTGCATAGCTGGCCATATCTCCATAGCGTATATCCGGATTGAGATGAGAGTTTCTCACGACACAGCCATACCTTGTGGTTGTTACAACATGTGGATCTTCTTCTTCTGTATCTTCATTGCTGTCATAATCATCACTTTCATATTCAATCTTGGTTTCTTCAATATCATCATCATCATATCCATTGTCATAGGGATCAGGTGCGTCCGGGACATTAGGGGGCGTGATTTCAGATTCAGGTTGTAAGGGAATTGCTGGTACTGTGGCTCCCCCACTTTCATCCTGAAACTGCACACGAGGATGACAAGGTCTGGTGGAGGTGCGCAAGATCGAAACAGGTGGTGTAGGTGGGTCATTGATGGGGAGATCCATGTGGCCACCTTCAAGGAAATCAGCATGAAAATCAAGATCTTCACCCGCTGTGGCAGTGGGGGGAAAATACATCCTCTTCAGCCAGTAGATATTGCCGGTAGCTGTAAAAGTGTTCTTCAATGGATCATACATCACATAGCAGTCCCCAGGCTGGTCAGTGCAATATCCAGCAAAGAAAGCTGGGGTCCCGCGATAATTGAGTTTGGGACTTGTGGGGCGCTTGACTCAAACCACACCAGCCTCTCCAAAGGTTCGTAGATGTGCACAAAAATCTGGGACCTTACCACAAAAATGGTGGATCTTGGGCATGGTGTTTCCATCAACAGTGACTGCCTCCAACCAGTCCAACTGAACACCACATCTCATTGCTAATGGGAAAAATTGAAATTGGTATTCCCTGGGCACATTTGCTTGAGAGCAAAGAGCCATGGCGCGACAAACTGACCAATAGATTGCTGTTTCAACCACACTGTTCTGCTGTGGAGTATCCACAGAGGTATACTTGAATTTGCAAGAAAATTTCCAATCAGCTGAGGCCAGGCGAGAATCAAGTTTGGTGTTCTCCCCGGCTTTATCGCATCTGATGTACTGCAAATGTTGGCCCTTGGATCTCCATTGGTCGAGCAATGTACAGGTGGGTTCGACCATTCTATTCCATCCTTGCTGGCAAAGAAATTGACAAACCGGCACGAGGAGTATTCATCAACAATCATGCGGAAATGGGGTTTGGTAATGAACGGTGCAGTCAACTTGTTACTTTTGGCGTCTTTGGGTGCTTTTACTGAGGACATATCCAAAAAGAGTCTCTCGCCTGGCTTGGTGGCTGCTAAGTGTTCACTCTCTGTAGAAATCACTTTCTGCTTTGCTTTGGCTTTGGCACAGTCTTCACATGGTAGCATGGGACCGCGGGTGATGGTCCAGCCAAGTGCATCGGCTGTCCGGCGTGTTTTGATCTTGTCCATGTGGCCCAGAAGTTGGTGGGCTTTGTTGATGTTCATCTTGGTGTCATCACTGGTAGTGGTGGCAGCTGTTGCCGCGCTGATGTCAATGTTGTTGGTAGGATTGGCAATGCGTTCAAAGTAGCCAACCCACACGCAGCTTGTGTAGGTGGGAATCTGGATGTCGAAATTCACTTGGGTATTCCCTTTCTTGAGAGACCATCCGGTTTTGTCACTTCCTGTGGCTATCCAACCATTCTGTAAAGCCAAGTTCGCTGAGAACAGATTGAATGCAAAATTTGGATTGAAATTTACACCTTGCAACATTGTCTGAAACTCCTTATTTCCATCCTTGTCAATCTTTTGACAGGGGATATCCCCGAGCTGGCATCCTTTCAGTTCGTCTTCACTTTGGGTGGTAATAGTGGCACCACTAGCTCGCAAATTGGTGGCACAGCGCATACTGTTGGAACTGTGGCTTGTGGCGCCTGTATCAAAAACAAAGACATTGTCATCATACAGCAGATCAAATCCTTTGGGCACAACATCTCCTTTGGTGGCTAGCTTTTGAGCATTAAGAAGTTGAAGTGAAGTGGTAGAGGTTTGCATTGCTGAGAGACAAAAATCATAGTCAATTGTTGCGCCCTGGACATCTTTCAACTTGGATTTCCTACCAGCTGGGCGTCTTGCAGCATTCTTTTCATCCTCATAACAGACGGCATCACAATGGTTACCACCACAGATCACACATTTGCTGCGTCTTCCCCGCTGTTTGCCATTGGACCTGTTGGAACCATTGCTGTTGTTGTTACGGTTGCCGTTGCCGCGATTGTTACTGTTGCCGCTGTTGTTACTGTTGCCGTTGTTGTTGTTTTCAGTTTTCTTGTCAACACGCGGGTGCCCTGCTTTGCGCTTCTCACAGTTGTATGCTTTGTGACCCTTTTCTTTGCACCAATAACATACTGCATTAGTGGGCCACTTGTCGCGTGTGTCCGGATTGGCAAAATCAGTCATCTCAGCACCAAACAAGCTCATTTCCTTGGCTTTTCCACCCCTACTTTGCACACTGCGCGCCGACTTGTACAGGCTTGCAGCTTGAAGGTTGACTGCCTCCCAAAATTTCAATTCAGATGTATCGGCGTCTTGCAGTTTATCCAGGAGGGGTGTGAGTTGCATCAGTAGATAGGCTGGCAAAGCTGCTTTAAATGCCACGATGAGTTCATCCAAGGAGGGGCTGACTGATTTGTACTGGTATTTCCTCTGCAAGTCGTAGATATCTTCAACCAAGTCCTATGGAGGGGCTCCAATGGTCAGCTTTAAGCCCTGCAGATCAATGTTCAATTGTTCCCTGTCATGCGATTTGTTGACCTTCCTATACTCCTTTGTGAGTTCTTCAATCACGTGATGCACCCTGCCGCGAGGCCACTGTGACCGGAGCTTTGCATTGGTTTCTGCTGATGCACCCCGATTGATCTTGGACTTTTCCATGATGGCAAGGCCTGTCCTATTGTCAGTGAAAGCCTTGTACAGATCATTCAGTGCTGTATTGTGACACTTGAAAGCTTTCTTCTGTGCCTTACTCATATCCTCTTGAGGTGTAAGCTGCCCTTCTGGAGGTAGGTCCTTATGCGCCTTTGTGGTTAACATATCACCATACTTGTGCTTGCCGACGTATGCCTGGAACTGGGTGTACCAGTCTTCGAACTTGCCAGCATCACCCTTGGCCAACTTGGGTACTTGGCTATCCACATACTCCACCATCTTGCATTTGTATTTCTTCTTGGAGCCCTTGGTGCTTGAGCGACTCTTGTTGCTACTCGATGCTGCACTGCTCTCTGAACTTGATAGCACGCTGCTCTCTTCTTCTGATGTCGATTCTGCAGAAAAAGCAATTTCTATCTCTTGACTCCGGGTTGGTGCTGGATCCTCCTCCATTTGTTAACAGACAAAAGAAAAGTAAATTGTCGTATCCCGATCCAAAGTAAATTGTTGTTTGTAAAGAAAATTGCAGTATTCCAATCAAATGTAAATTGTCGTGTTCTTGATAATCGGCCCCTTTGATGTTGATTTCTCGATTTCCAATTCTGCCGCCTACACGATTTTGGTAGGGTTTGATTGTGTTTTCCGATTGTCGGACGTCGTTGTCAGATTCCCCGATCGTCTGAATATTTTGTGTTGTAATTGGCCCTATCGATTTGTTCCGTCGATACCAATCCTGCTGTAGTGTATTTTTTGGTGGGTTGCTAGTGGGTGGATGTCCAAATTACTCCACACGGTTTGCGCCGTCCTCACACTTGAATATTGATGATTGGCCCTATCGATTTGTTCCGTCGATACCAATCCTGCTGTAGTAGATTTTGGTGGGTCGCTAGTGGGTGGATATCCGAAAACTCCACACGGTTTGCGTTGTTCTCACACGTCTTCTTCTTTCGCTGACTCCTGTTGTTGTTAGCCAGCCTGCCGTAGTAGTTATTTCGCTGACTCCTGTTGTTGTTAGCCAGCCTGCCGTAGTTGTACCTTTTATTCCGCTGACTCCCGGTTATTAGCCAGCCTGCCGTCCAATACTTGGTGGACACAGAGTATTCCGTTGAAACGCATGGATATCTCTTTCTTGGGGTACAGAGTATTCCGCTGAAACGCACGGATATCTCTTTTGGAGTATTTCATCGTCGACTGTACGAATATCTCTTTCTTCTTCTTCGACCAAGCTTCCAACCTCGGGAGCGCTCCGTAATTCTTCGAAGAATGTTTGGAGGGCTCTGAAAGATGAGGAGAAAACTGTCGGTTTTGGTAAAATTGAATTGGTTATTACATGAAATTATTTGAAATTGTGAGTGGAGTGATTCCACTCTATTCTAAGATTACTAAATTGGTGCATCGACCCGCTAATACTCCAATGCACACACTAAATCACTAATATCCACATCGACCCGCTAAGACTCTGATGTGCTGCACGTGCCCTTGTACCGCGGGCTGTAGGGATTTGCCTTGTGCCCAGTAGATTTGGTACATAAGGACCTATTTTTAGTAAGAAGGAGAACCGGTCGGTAAGTGGTAAAATCTCATTCCCACTTCATTCCCGTCTCCATTCATGTTGGTCCATTCCTGTAGGTAGAAGCAAGATTACTCGTATCATTCATTCATTCGTGTCTCATTCATTCATTCACGTCTCATTCATTCCACAGCGCGCGCTCGTTCGATCGACTTCAAACAGCGGCCAAGTAAAAAAGGACGACCACACTACAATACAATACAATACAATACACAATCCATCCTGAATCCATCCATCCATCCATCCATACATCGACGAGTGAGTCGGTTGGTTGGTCACGATGTTGGGTGTGTACGTTTTACACGCGAAACAAACAAATTCGTTTGTCGGTAGGCATCCTTGTCGTGTACCATCTTTCGCAGCTACCGTTCCTGCCACCCTACAACTTTGCTATCCTGCGATCCGGATCCTCGATACAGTACTCGTACTTATACTCGGCACCGAACAGAGGAGAACCGAGCGATTCTATACCATACCGCACTTGTTGTCTGTCTTTCCCTAGTGACATTTTTTTAAATTCAATGCTTCGCAAACCCCCAAACCCGAGGTGGGCCCACTCAACACAACTCATTTGCGATGCTACGTACTTCCAACCGCAACACCGGTCGGCAGGCGACCGACTGTGTCACACCGGTTTCCACAGCAGTAGGAATAAAAGTTCGTTCATTGTACCGGTACGTACGCGAGGCATCGCATTTTCACGGACAAGGCGCGGCACGGCACGGCACGGCGCAAACAAACCGGATCGAATGCAATGAAAGACTATTACGCCTTCCCTTGCGATTCATTCCCGAACACAATCTACGACCGGGACGTTCGAGCGCGGGCAGATGGACCGACAGCCTGCAATCGTCACCTGTAACATGATAGTCGTCGCGTAGTAGTACGAATAACCATCAAATCAAATCAAATCAAATCAAATCAAAGCACGACGGGAGGCACGTGATTATTTTGTTATGAAATCGAGATCGCCTAGAAACATTTTCCACTACCGTTCTCGAACAGAAAGCGACACGCCGTAGTATGAACTGCCAAACACGGTACATACAGAATTTCCCGCTGATGGTAGAACCCTGTTTTGTCTACCGACTCCTACGGTATAAGTATGATACGAGCGGTTTGTTTTCTGGCGTTTCCGTCATTGAATTCAGTGTCGACGCAGCCGACTACCGGTACCATCCTACAACTCTGCCCAACAGAGGAAAACCGATTTTGTACCACACTGCATTGCACTGTGCCGCTCTTGTTGTCTTCCCTAATGATCATTGTAAATGCAATGCTTCACAAACCCGAGGTGAACCCACTTGCTTGCGCTACTACTACTACCGGTACTTCCAACCGTGTCAAACTGGTTTCTACAGCAATAAGAATAGAATGGAATAGAAAGCTTTCGTTCAAAATATACACGAGGCATCACGAATCATGGATGGACAGGGCGCGATACACACACACACACACAAATGGGATCGACTAGACTGCAATGCAACGCAACGCAACGAAAAACTACTACGCCTTCCCTTGCGATTCACATTCCCGAACAAACAAACACACACACCCCAATGAAGAAGACGAGAGGTTTGAGCCCGGGCAGATGGATAGCAAGCTTGCAACCGTCGTCACCAGCAGGCCCAGACAGTAGAATAGCACGAATAACCACCATCAAATCAAATCAAATCAAATCAAAGCACACCGGGAGGCACGTTTTACGTTTAAAGTTATCGAGATCACCGAGAACCACTGTCTCACCCACCGTTCTACAGGTACAGAGCGGTAGAATTGCCAAACAGAGTGCAGAATTTACGAACAGAATCCTGCCTACCGACTCCTATCGTATGAATGATGATACGTTTTTGTTGTTTGTTTCTGGCGTTTGTTTGTATCAATGAATTCAGTTTCCTACTACACTTCTTTGATCAGCAGTGATCCCATTTGCCGTAGCAACAGCCGCTGATTCGAATTCGATTCGATTCGATTCGATTCGATTGCCAGCTATTCCTCGCCGAGAGCTTTTCGTTCCGCTTCTTCGTCTTTGTCCGCAACGCCACGGCACGGCACACCTGCTTCTTGTTTCGAGCGAAGGAACGAAGGAACGAACCAACAGGCAACGGATGGAATGGGGTGTGATCATCTGATCGACAAGGATGATTCACTATTCGTGGTTCGTTCCCGTCACCGCACCGCACCGGTCTGCCCCAGCCCCAGCCCCAACACCAACAGACACCCTCACCCTTTTTCTCTCTTTCTCTTGTTGGAGGGAGAGGAGAAGCCACCGGGTTCTGTCATCCACTAACCAAAACAAGCAAGCAAGCAACCGACGGTATGTGGTGCAGTGGCAATTTCTGTTGTGTGATTGTTCGTCACCGACACCCCCATTCCTTCCCCCGGAATACAATACCATCGTTCGTGTTTTGTTTGCTTGCTATGCATCGCATCGCATCGCATCACAATGTTTCGATAGCCGTATCTGCAGGCAGCTTATATCCACGGCATCTTGGTGCGGAACGCAACGCAACGCAACGGAACGCAATTACCGGTAGACAGATTCGATAGGCACGGTCCGCACGGTCCACACGGCACGGCACGACAGGAATCTCGAATGGGAGTTTGCCGCTCCTTCGAATGATTGGATTCGAGTACAGTATTAGTATTAGTATCATGAGTTGTGTGTGTGTGTGTACCCCGTGATCCAAGCATCGCGCTGGGTAGCGCAGCGCAGCGCAGCGCAGCTAGCCATGAATGGGCCATGCCGTGCCGTGCCTGCCGCAAAAGGCGTTGCGTTGCGTTGTCCCGTCACCGTTCCACGCGCATCGGCCGTCTGCGATGCGCAATAGACACTGGTCCATCCTCGTCACTCGGGAGAGCAAGCGGGCAACCCCGACAGAGTGTCGTGCACCAAACGAGACGAGACGAGGCGATGCGATGCGAGGCCCGCCATAGAACGAACCGAACCGAACCCTCCTCTTCGATATAGCAATCGCAACAATCAGCCCGCGTTGTTGTTGTTGTGTCCCAGGATCGACCGACACCGGTCGCTCTTGAGCAGTTTCTCGGCTTGGCTCGGGTGGTACTCCCCATTGTGGTGGTGATGGTGATCGTGGTGCTGCTGCTGATCGTGGGTTCTATCCCCGCCCACAGCAGCGGTTGCCGCCGAGTTTTCGTTTTCGTTGTTGTTGTGATTGTTGTTGTTGTTGTGATTGTTGTAGACCCGCACCACAAAATCCGCTTCCGGCACCAATCGTTCCACCGCTGCCGGGACGGTCCGCAAGCTCTCCTCCAGCTCGGCCATTGGGATCCCCCGCCCGGTGGCTCGCTCCCGGGCCAGAATCCGTGCGGTGAGCACCTTCTCCGGTGGTGCAACCACGGATACCATTCCGATCGACAGACCACGGCCCTTGTTGCTGGCGGTGGTGTTGTTGGTGTTGTCACCACCGAAGCGTTTGCGGAGGAGCGCCCAGTACGCGCTCTGCCAATCGGCGTCCCGGAGGCTCCCGTCGACCAACACGTTGTGTCCCGACGACAACGCGGCGTCGGAAAGAAGTTCGGCCATCATTCCGGCCTCCTTTTGGGTGTGGATTCCGGAAACCGCCGGTGGGTAGTTGGCGTTGGTGTTGCCGTTAGCGTTGTTGGCAAACTCCGGGAGGCGCTCCCGGATCGCGTCGGGATCGACCCAGACAAAGTCGTCGGACGGGGGGAAACAACGCTCGGACTGGAGCCGACGGATGGTGTAGCTCTTGCCGGCTCCGTAGACGCCGGCGGTAAAGACGATCCACTGTTGCGGTTGCGGTTGCGGTTGCTGCCGGTTGTGATTGTTGTACGGTGGTGGTATTGGTATCGGTATTGGTATTGGTATTGGATGCGAGTAGTCGATAGTCCCATCGATAACGGCAGAAGTGGAAGCCGCCGGGGACGAATCCGCGTCCCCCGGCGTTTCGCTTTTGCGTTCCGTTTCGCTCCTCCGGGCACGGTCTCGGTCTCCGTGTCGCTCGGCGGAGGAGGGATGCTGCTCGCGCCGCCGTTCGCGCTCGGCACAGTCGTTCTTCCGGCGCGATTCGGGCGAGAGCAGCACGCTCCCGCTCCCGCTTCCGGTCCCGGCGGGGGTTGGTTTCGGATCGGGTGTAGTGCGTGTGTGTGTCGATGAGTTTGCTGACTCGGCACCGGCACCGGCACCGGCACTGGTACTGGTATTGGCACTGACACTGGTATTGATATTGGCATCCACTGCACCGACACCGACACTCGAACCCACAACCGCCGCCGTAGTAGAAGTAATAGTGGTGGTGGTGGATTTTTCTTCCAGAGCTGGTGGTGGTGGTGGTGGCGGCGGCGGCGGCGGCGTTGGCGGTGGCAGCATCGACGCCAGGATGGCATCCTGGAGGGCCTCTCGTTCCGGGACGTACCGCGCGTGATAGGACGGATCCAACCGGCTCCGGGAATCGGCAAACAAGCCCCGGTGGTGGTGGTGGTGGTCATCGGCATCGTCATCATCATCATCATCATCATCTCGACGGTAGTTGTCTTCCGTGGACCGCTGCCAGTCGTAATCGACCGGAATCTCGAAATCAAACCGAACGCTGCTGCAGTCGATGTCGTTGTCGTTGTTGTTGCTGCTGCCATTCGCGGGATCTCTGACGGGGGTGTTTGGTTCGGCATCGTTGCCGTTGCCGTTGCCGTCCGGGGCTTCGGCACTACCCGAGTCATCCAGTGTGCGGAATTGTAATTTCCAGTACGGGGCACTCGGGGCGTAGAAGAAGGAGGAAGACGAGGACGAGGACGGCGGCGGTTGTGACGTCGTGCCAATCGTGGAATTGGAGTTGTTGGAGGATGCTGTTGTTGCTGTTGCTGTTGCTGTTGTTGCTGCTGGTGCCGCGATCGAAGCAAAATCGTTGTTGCTGTTGCTGTTGCTGTTGCTGCCCCCAAACCACAACTCGTAGTGGTGGTGGTAGATCAGTGCGAGATGCGCACCTATTACCGCAGCGGCCAGGAGGAAGTGCGCCACCCTCTTCCGATTGGCATTGCGCTTACAGTCACACGTTGACGCGGACGCGGACGCCGTGTTCGTTTTCGTTTTCATTGTGGTGAAAATCGAGGTCTACAAGGATGCATCGAACGGAACGGAACGGAATTGTTTTTTGTTTTGTTCTTTCGTGAACTCTGGCGATTGAGCCAAAGGTTTTTGTGTTCCCGTTGTCGATTCGATTCGATTCGATTCGAGTCGAGTCGAGTCGAGTCTATTGGTTTTCACAACTACGACCTAACAAACTCCTATCGAACAATGGCGAGGATATACCGGTATTGTACGGTATCTTAGTATGTGCCAGTTACTATTGTATGTGTCGGTATAATAGTATTATGTACGGTATCACTCAGTACATAAGATTACCGGTACGGGTACATACGGTATGGGAGGCAACAACGAGAATGATGGATGATGGTTTCGGAAGAAAGAACGAACTAACAAAGCAACAAAGCAACAAAACAACGCTTAAATTGATGGCAGCTTTGTTCCCAATCAAAGACAAAAGAATCTTCCCAGTCAGAACTCACAATGCACATGATGCAGATTCCGTACGATACACGTACCGGTACTATACGGTGCGTACTTGCCGATGAAAAACTCGCGACACCTATTGGACAGTTCGTGGATGAATGGATACGGTACCTAAATACCATTTTGATTGGAGGGATGACATTAAGAATTGAAATTGGTAGGGAAAATACCGTACGGAACCTACTTGACTACCGTACCGGTACTCGTACTCGTACTCGTACCGGTCGGGCTCGATACGCTACCCTACCGGTAGGCGAAAGAAAGAATCGCAAAGAACGGAACGAATTGTACGGTTCGTACCGGTATGTGTTACCGTATGAGCAA
This sequence comes from Pseudo-nitzschia multiseries, assembly GCA_037355745.1. Classification (NCBI taxonomy): domain Eukaryota; phylum Bacillariophyta; class Bacillariophyceae; order Bacillariales; family Bacillariaceae; genus Pseudo-nitzschia; species Pseudo-nitzschia multiseries. The sequence goes on from CM074788.1 coordinate 2,813,036, forward strand.
TCTGGTCGTTTCTCTCGCAACAAAATACAGAACAAGAATGATAGTACGGTATTCGTACGGGGCATAGGTATGAGAACCCGTTGACCCTACCGGTACGGTAGAAACCAAGAACTGAATTCTTTCGAGTTAGATTACGATTAAGTCTGACTCGCGCGCGTACGACAGTAATTTAGGCACCAAGTGGTCATTTTTTACACCTCAAATATACCTACCGTACTTGTACGTACCGTACCCATTTATTACCGGTACGTACCGGTACTGGTACCGGTACGCACCCGACTTGGGCACTGGGCATTGGCCGTACCGGGGGGTACGATCCTGCTTATGAAACGTATACACACACATACAATACGATATGTACCTGTAGCTCGTATTTCGTACTATGCATACCATCACTACCCACCATAGGACTAGGACTACGGTAGTCTCAATACGAGTATGGTACTCGTACTTGTACTCGTACTTCGTACTGATACCTGACTTGTACCGTACCGACTTGTAATACCAGGTACGTACCGTACGTACCGTACGTACCGTACCGGCAGTCTCCAATCAGAGCGCGAACAAAACGGCGCTTGTCTTGTCTTGTCTTGTCTTGTCTTGTGTTGCACAACAATCATGAGGCCGATCACTGTCAATGACACACTATCGGTTCATACCGTACATGGATAGGTCACAATCACAATCACAATCACAACAAGAAACGACGAACACAACACCGAAAACCAACACCGCCTTGGTGTTTGATCGCCCTTCTGTCCCTCTGCTCCGCAAATACGGTACTAGCTAGCGATCCCACGAGACGAAGACCGTAATTTTTTACGGCACCGTACGAACCAACAACGACAATGACAATGACAACGACAACGACAGGCAGCAACATCAACATCAACCGCCACCATCCCCTGGAAGACTGTTTCGCGCGGACCGATCAAAACCTCCGGGAAGCGATCGAGCGGGCGTCCCGGGGCGTCGAGGTGGATGTCGGGGTGGATGTCGAGGTGGATGCCGACGCCGACGCCGATGCTGCAGCACCAGAAGGCGAACCGAGGGACGAAAACAACGAAAACAACGAAAACGAAAACAGAAACAGAAACAACACCGACGACGAAAACGAAAACGAAAACGACGATTTAGCGGCGGCGGAAGAATTTTTTGCGCGGCAAGCGAAAAAACGCAGGGAGGAAGCCCTGGAATCGGTCCGGAGTCGGGAAAAGATACTCGACGAGTGGGCGAAGGTGGTTGTGATTCGGAATCTTCGACGTCGCCGTCGTCGGAAGCAAGCCAAGGGATGTTGTGTCACCAAAGGAAACCGCAACAACAACAACAACAACAACAACGGTGCTTCGACTGTTGCTGCTAATGCCGATGCCGATGCCGATGCCGATGTTGATTCCTCTGATTCTAATGCGGTTTCGGTTGCTGCCGCTGAGGCACTCGCCGTGGAGCTTATGGACGAATTCCGGAGGATCGTCCGTTCGTAGCCTGACACTGTGCGTGTGCGTGCGATGCGTGCGTGGGTGCGTGGGTGCGTGTGTTCGGGCCTCGCAACCGTCCGGAACGTGACGGTGCCGTGGTCCTTCGTTCACGCAGTACTAACACATGCACTCACTCGGTCGGTCGGTCGGCCGATCGTTCGGTCCGTCATCGTCTCCAATCGCGATCGGAACAGGAACGAAACGTCGCACGGCACGGTACAAAGGAAACGGAAATAAGGGAAACAATAACTCCCAACGCAGGCAGGCAGGCAGGCAGGCAGGCAGGGGGATGTGTGTGGCATTGGAATTGGAATTGGCATTGGAATTGGCACCGTGTCTCGCCAAGCTATGGATTGGGCCGGTGCCAACGGAAGGGAGAAACGCGTTGCGACCGTGATCGTGCCATGGGGCTCGTTCCGAATCGAGTCCGACACGACCGGTCACCACCGCGGAAGGTCGGGTCTCGGAAGAAGGAAACAAACACACAGTATAGTACTGTGCAGTACTATACTGTACAGTACAGTACAGTACAGTACAAAGCAAGCAAATCACCGAAAAATCCTCCGTGTCGCGCAAATTCGGGGGGTGGTTTCCGGCGGGAGGGAGCAACACACGGCTTGCTTGCTTTCTTGCTTGCTTTCGTGCTTTCTTGCTTTCGCTTTTGCAATAATTGCAATTGCCATTGCGTTTGCAAGTATCGGTCGGCGCACCCGCCCCGACATCTCCGGAGCAAACAAACACGGCATGCAACGCAGCGCAGCGCAACGCAACGCAGCGCAACGCAACGCAGCTGTGCCGGAATCGAATCAAACGGATGCGATGCCATACGATGCGATGCCATACGATGCGATGCCATACGATGTGATGCCATACGATGCGATGCCATACGATGCCATGCCATGCCATGCCATGCCACGCAGTTTGTTTCGGACGAGGCGAAACGAGGCAAGACGGCTGTAAACGCGAGAAACGAAACAAGGCATCATCCTTGAATGGTGCCGTGCCATTTATGTTGTGTGGGTTGGCATGTGGGGTCGTTGGCAGCGACCGACCGACTTTGGTCATGCCCTGCCCTGCCCTGCCATGCGTGTACACACGGTAGAGTACGGTACCTCACCTCACCTCACCTCACCATCCGGAATCCACCGAACGAGGCGGTCAATTATTGTTTAATTTTTTAATACTAAATGCATCATTCATACACTACTACTACTATTATTACAATTCCAGTGTCCCTACTACCGTGTAGCAACCCCAAGTCACTATTACTTCGTATTTGAGTTCTTCTGCGACACTCGTAGTAATACCGTACGGTAGCGAAATATGGTGTGTCACCATAGTAGTACGGTACTGCAAAAACCATTCATGACAAGTCAAATTCAGTTGGATTCACCGATGTAGGTGAGCCACTTTCTTCAAGGTCCAAGACGCAGCGATTGAGCTAACTAGTATTACTACTACTAGGGAAGGCATAGTACTACTAGTTGGATACAACAACAAGTGGAGAAACAAGAAAAGCTTCAACCAAAAGGAATACGAAGCAGCACGGCCGGGAGATGATCATCAACTGACTCGTCCTTTCCAGTGTGCTGACCTACTCCGGGGGTATGGTGTGGTATCCACTAATGCTGGTGCATCCAACAACAACCTACTACTGTACTTTATTGCATCAGGTTCTTGTATGCTAATTTGGATGCATTCTGGAGCAGAGCCCCCCCCCCCCCCCCCCCCCCCCCTTTTACGGTGAAGCAATTGTAATCTTTGGTTCCGAAGACCAGCATTGTTGAAGCTCTCTCCATCAGCATCTTTGGTGAGACAGCACCAGGCCCGCCCTTCCGTGACCCAGGACCTTCCCCAAGTCACGATAGTTTTAGATTTGAAGTAGCCAGCCATGATTGCTGTTCTATTAGTAGTAGTCAACTCACAAAACGCTGGTAGGTAGTAGTATTCCTTGTCCTCACACAAACAAGCAATACTAGTAGGACTCTGTGAGTAGTAGTAGGCAGTGATCCCCACTTTGTTCGAGGATCCTCTTTACTAGTGAGTGATGATACTACTAGAGGTGCAGCCTCCCTCCTGCTCCTCCAATTTAGAGCAGGAGGTTCTTCTTCTTTCTGGCAACAATGACTCCCAGCTGGACGCAAAGCGCGGATGGGAATTGACAAATGGCCAAACCTGCTGCTGGCTCTCCTAGAAGTGAAGCTTTATGTTCCGGTGATCGACAGGAGGTTCGAGCAAAATATGAACCAGTTGACAACCTTACGTCACACAAACGAGATCTGGGGTTCTTGGGGAATAACGCACAGATGTGGGCTAGACTCCACCGGTCCCCCTTTGTAATTTCACCCATTAAAAAAAAATTAACATTGAACTCCAATATTTTGTTGCACAGTACCTCTTCCTACTACCCCACTGGCATCAGTTTCTGATTTGGTGGCCTGGAACTCAAATCGATGCCTGAAACAAATAGTGCATGGTCGCACTTTCACAATCTCAATTGGCTCCTCACTTTTATTGTTCTTTTTACTGGGTACTAACGATGGTCCGTGCTCCCAAATATCAGGTTTATTGTAAACGTTGCTACCTGGACTCTCCTCTGATCACTACTGGTTACGGAAAGCAGAAGGTTACCAAAAAGAAGAAATCCCCCTAGTTTACAGCAAGACAAAGAAAGAATATGGGAGTAGTTGTTTCTCCCGGTCTTCTGGACCATATTTCACATAATGGATGATGCTATTCTTATTACAAGGAATCTTCGGGAGTCGATGATTTTGCATCTTCCCTATTCATCCAAAAATCACAGAAGCCACAGGATACTAGTGATAAATTAGGTCTAACAAATACTCCTAGCAGTCCACTGAGTAGTGGCCTAGTACCAGAGGTGCTCGGCAATCAAGTTATGTACGACCCTTCTATCAAACGGATGGAGCGTGCCTTGATTGGACATGATGACAATGACTCTGTTTGCGATGATAATTTGTTTTCTCCTAATGATGAGGATGACAAAGAAGAAATTGACACCAAATTGCCCCCCTCTCTGAGTGTCAATAGAGAAGGTAACAACATTTCTGTCGGTTATTCTCCTTCTGGTTCGAACACGGCAATTATGACACCTTATGCCGGAAGGCATGTATCAGAGGAACTGAAGGTCAAGATCAAGTTAATGAAAATCATGCGGAATCATAGCATACCATTAGTTGCAGAGAAGGAATTGTATGAATGGGCTATTGAATCAGAGCATCTTGTTTTATTTTCATGAATGAAAGGCAATCTGACAAGGTCAACAGTCATGAGGGAGATTTACGCAACTGTGCCTGAAATAGAAGGTGATGGGCTTGAAACTCATCTTATTGATGGGCTTGAACCTCATCTTATTGACTGGTGTTATAAGAAATCATCGAGTGCTGATGTTCCTGGTCATAACCAAATCTACATCCGGTCATTCCAAAAAGCACTTCATTCCCTCTTAACAAACATCACACTGGTAAAAGAAGAAAATCTGTCTTTCCCCCATGCTGAAGACCCAACCTTACCAGTCCGGGCTTCCGGAACTACAAGGCAATATTGATATGGACAAACTCCACCATGGTGAATGGTGGATCAATACTTGGGAAAAGAGATGCAAAAGAGATTCGAATGAAATTTTGGTGCCTATTATTCTTTACATGGATGGAATCGCAATTGACAATAGTGGTCAAACCACTCTTACCCCACTGAACATGACACTTGGCATATTGAACACCTTAACTCGGAACTGTCAGCCGGATGCATGGGAAACTATATATTTCATCCAACAGGTTCACATGATAAAGGTGACAAATCAATTGACAATGTGAACAACCTTCACTCTGGCCTTTGTTGCGCTCTTTCATCTTTGAAAGATGCCTGTAACCTAATGGATGGTATTGAATGGTCTAATTTTTGGTGGAACAAAAAAAATGGTCTGCTCGAATGAAATTTGTGGTCGCTTATTTCATAGGTGATACTCCCCAGCACAACCAACTTTGTGGACATTATCAAATGACCAATACAAATATGATCTGTAGGCATTGCAATTGTCCAAGAGCACTTGGCAACAACTCTCGTGTGGATGTTCTGAAGGTTCTGGTTTCAATTCAAAGCAGGAACATTCAGGTGTTGAAGCACAAAAATGGGGAAGAGTATTGATCCGTTCGGCTATGGAAGATGTCTGATTTTACTGCTCCATTGATGGACAAAGGAGTGAATGTTAAACAGTATTTCAAGAATGTCTCCCACCACCGTGTTCATAATGGTAACACATTTTATGATCTTGATTTTGGAGAAAACCCACATAATATTCATCTAGTGTCACCAGGAGAGAGACTTCATATGAACCAACTTGGTTGCGTGAAGCGAGCAGCGGAGACTTTCCGTGAGGAATTTTTAGGGAATAACACGGGCCTACTTGATGACATGGACCAGATAGCCAGTTACTATGGTGGTACTGTTCAGAGTTGATCCGATCGTGATTTTCCGCAAACCAATTTTTCTGAGTCCATGCATACAGCAAAGAAGGAGGGGAACCAGTACATTGGCATGCTTTACTACATTCAGATGCTCGCACTTTTGTCTGCTGAAGGTTGTCATTTGTTGTTGTCCCAACAAATGACAATCAAAGTTGACAACCCAAGGAGAAAGTGTGAGGAAGATCTCGGCAGACGTATTTGTGCCATTGAGTTGCTGTTTGGTATGGAGGAGTTCCTGAAATATGCTCAAACGTTTGATGAGGTTTTCAAAGAAGACAACAAGGGTGTTTTAAATCTTGACAAGATGGTTGTTCATTTCATCAACTGTATGCAGCAATCTACAACAAAGTAAGGGAGAGGGTAACAATCTGGTGAAGAATCACATGTATTTTCATTTACCACAGTACATGAGATTATTTGGTCCTCCAACGGGATGGGACTCTGCAGCGAGTGAGAGCAACCATAAAACCAAAGCGAAGGCTCCCGCAATGAGAACCCAACAAATCAAGTCCACACTAATCAAGCAAACCTGCAAGCGATTAATGGAGTATTGTACTATTGATTGACTTGACCGTGAATTTGATCTGTTTCATCACAAATTGTTTACAGGAGTAAGTCATCCTACAGCTGGGGGTTGGTCAGCCGGGTTGAAGTTTTTGATTTGTGTTATGGATGGTTTGCCTTACATGAAGTGGGACAAAAATAAAAACACAAGTGTACCATGGTTTCCATCGGATGTTCTCAAATTTTGTTACGACGTGGTTCTTCCGGCTGTGGGGACCAGCACGCTTCGTGGATCCACGGAGCACAAGAGGTATGATGATTATTGTCGTATGGGGTTATTTTTTGGGTACATCCATTGTTTAAGTCTGATTCTGGACAATTGTCAAACTTATGGTACGACTTGACAAATGTTCAACTAGACCTCCTTAACAGACGTGGACTGTAAGTTTATCCATGTCAGATTCTGTGCCTGCTTCATCTTGAAGGCCCTTTCCCCCTGGAAGTTCTGTCAGCAGGTTTGAATTAGTACAGGATGGTTACTGTGCCGTTGCTCATTGCTTTCTTTCTGTTGACCCAATCTTGAGCAAGAGGGACAAAGCAAAAAGATACTGCCACACATCGGTGAAGAAAGGTGAGTTGCGAAACAACTTATATTTGTTTGACTGCAATGTCATCAAGTCTGAAGTCATTGAGGCCTTCAACAAAGCCAAGGCCCTCATTGCAAAAGATATCCTGCTTGCCTTCCCAGATCCAAACAAGCCCTTCCACATCTACACCAATGCTTCTAATTACCAGCCTGGGGCTGTGGTAATCCAACAAGGAAGAATTATCCTTTGCTTCTCTTGAAAACTCAATGCTGCTCAAAAGAAATACCCAATGGCTGACAAAGAGATGCTCTCCATCGTTGAAGTCTTCAAAGAATTTCAACCCAATCTTTGGGGTGCCAAAATCATTGTATGGACAGACCACATCAACTTAACCTGGCAGAATCTTACAAGCCACAGAATTACGACTTGGACAATGCTCCTTGAAGAATTTTCTCCCATCTTCAAATATGTCAAAGGCAAAGATAAAATCCGTGGTGACGCGCTCTCCAGCCTTCTGCTTCAACAATCCCCGTAGGAAAAGAAGGAATCCCCAACTCCTCCAACATATTTATACATCGATCCAACTGATCCAACCGACAACCCAACAGAAATCCTTTCCCTCTCCAACTTATTCCTCAACTATCCAGAAGACAATCCCATGTATCCGTTAGCCTTCACTCAA